>CM046722.1:69071545-70408097 GCA_025584915.1 Monochamus saltuarius | reverse complement strand
AGATTCGTATTTGGGTCCGGGGCCGGCGCCGATTTTTTTTTTCCAGATACATGACACCGTAATTGATGTAAAACTTGTGAAATATTTCTCAACATTTAATAACTACTGGTATAGATATAAATTTTTTAATTTATATTTAAATATACTATATAATACTATTACATATATACAGATAAATATTTACATAAAAAAAATTTTTAATGCATTTCTTCCTCCATCTCATCATCACTCCGCACTTCTGGATCGTTGCCAATATCCCGCTCTACATCTCCAAACACCTGAGCTAGATTATTCAACCACTCTCCTAAGTGACCTAATACAATAAAAAATTATTTTAAGAACTAGGTACATCCAATTGTTGCAACTTTCTTACCATCTAGCAGATCCACACTTAAATTGTCCGGTGTTGAATCTCCGGACGATGTGGTAGAATCCGGCAGCGGGTTCTCCTCCTCATTTTCATCACCATAAATACTAATGGTGCTATCACCCACGACGGAGAAGATGGTCTGGCGGGTGAGTAAAACGGGAATGTGGTGGAGTCAGCCTCAGCAATTTCTACCTCTGGTGCTGTTCTACTCTCCATGTTTCTTCTTTGTTGTGTTGTGAGATACTGACTTCTATATTTGAGGTTCTTATTTATATGTTCTAGTCAAGTGGAGAGGGTAAATATGTACGTTATATAATGATTATACATACATTTAATTTTGTTTAAGTAGGCTACATTGTATCCAATTATCAAGATCAACGCAGTTTCGCAAACTACACACACATTTATTAATGCAATGATACAGACAATATGGAATAGTTTTATTAAATATTGAGGTGATTCAACCACTTCGTCGCAATTTAGGTTCTCAACGTTTATTATATCCTGATGAGATACAGATTGTATGTCATTTAATTTCTGTCGGAGAAATGTTTCTTTTGATGTCCTTTTACATATACTATTCTTACGTTACAATCCACTATATGTTTGTGTAATATATCATTCAACATTTCATAATTTACATAACCATCATCATATTTTAACCCATGATGAAACCATTTTAAATATGTGACTTGTCTTTTAATTTGATATCTAATGAACTGTACGGAACTTGTGGTTTTAACAGATAATGACCAATGCATTTATCACTAATGAATGTAATCTCCTTTGGAGAAAATTCGGGTATATTATAACCTTGTAAGTCAACCACAATAAACTTCATTTCAAATCCTACGACACTGTACTTTCCACTTTGATGGTTTAGATACAATTGAAAGTAACACTTGTGTTTCCTTAAATTTATAAAAATATATTAAGGGACGCTATATATATTGAAAGAAAATTATAGTTTCAATTAATCTATTTATTTATTATTTACAATGTTAAACTATATATATTACTATAAGCAAATACTTACACTATCTAAAAAAGCTACAACTTAAAACTAATCGCTAAAATTATTCAGTTTTTGTCTTTTCACTCTTCACATAATTACAGATGACACAAGTCCTTGTTAACCGCACTTGTTCTAGAGGTAGCCGACATGAGGAACAGTAATGCGAACATTCTTCATATTTTGACGTGGTGTGGCAATCATAATGCCTATGTTTATATTCTTCCACACCCGAAAGCTGCACCAACTCCATATAACACCTGTGACAAAATTTGTAGTCCGTCTCCGGGTCTGTACTAACTAGTACCATACAATACGTATAACAATACTGTTGGTTTTTATTTACAACATCGCCGTTGGCAACTTCGTGGGACCTCATCAATATTTGATCGGGCTCATCGGAGCAATCTTCGACGATGCCCTCGTCCACATATTCAGCTACCTACACAAAAATATTTCTTATATTGTTGTTATATTTACAAAAAAAAATTACCTCTTCTTCGTCATCTGCACCTTCAACGACCTCTTCATTGCCCGCATCACCCTCATCCACCTGACCTTCATCGTTCTGATCGTGTTCATTTACTTCATCTTCAACCACCTCTTCATTATCCACCTGACCTTCATCGTCCTCCTCGATTTCATCATCATTCACTTGGTCCACATTATCTTCTTCGACAAGTGGTATACCCCAGGCTTGCTGTTTAAAAAAAAATTAACAAAATTAGTTTATCAATAAAAAAAGACATTTAATAATATTTACCTCCTGCTCCATATCAGCTAGCTCCTCTAAGAGATCCCAATTTACTAACCCAAAACGAGCCATTATAAGTGAATTTTACAAGTACGCAAGTTTTAGTAAAAAGCTGTAGACAACAACTAATCTCTAACCTACCTCCTCTCGGGTTATATAGCGTTTCAAATGTGACGTCACAGATCACATCATGATGTCAAGGTCATCTAGAATATTTCTCAATCGTATGGAATGTTTAGAAGTCACATGAAGGTTATGCATATATAACTATAAGGGTTTGTGTATTTAGGAGGAGTTCATTCTTTTAGACATCTCGACTAGTGAACAAATATTTAAAAATGCCATTTCCAAAAGAATGGGACTCGAAGGTAAAAGTGCAAGTGATTCCTTTTAAAGTGATGAATTTGTATACTTGCCACAACTGTTCTTGTATGGTACACAAAAACTTATTAATGATTGTACAGGACTTTGTAATGAATGTGCAAAAGAAAATCGAGTAACCGTAAAAACAGTGGAAACAGGTAAATGCGATAAATGTCAGAAATTGAAAGTCACCAATTTTGGAATTGTTAGGAACCGTTGTGAAAGCTGCAGCATTGAAGATCATCCCCTGAAGGAACGGTGTGGTATATGTATGGTATATAAAGAAGATTGTTGGAACAGAGTCTGCGCTGCTGACAGAGAGGATACATTTTTATGCGAACAAACAGGACATTTATTCGTTAATAAAAATAAACATTTCAAACGTTGCTTTTGCTTAACAAATCATCAACAAATATTGCGAAATGAATTGTTTGACAGATAAAACACTGTAATTGTATATAATAAAAATAATATTTTGTTTAAACTAGTCTCTTTTTTTTACTATTGTCCTCTCAAATTAATTTTACATAAATATAAATGACAATCATTTTGTTTCTTTTATCATTTACTACTATCCTCAAATTCCTATTTTATATAAGTACAAAAAAATAAAACACGTCAAATATACTCATACGTTTATTATTATCATGTGATAAACATTTTATTACAATCATTTTATACAATATACATATATAGTTACATTTTATCAACATTAAATATCTCCATTGCTTTATTGACATGATTAAAACATTGTCCAGTTGTGACTTTAAATGATGTACCATTATTATTCGCTTTTAAACCAAATCTGTTTTATTGATCCACGAATTTTGGGATGCGGGAAGGCCAAGCCACTTACAAAATAACCTGTCACCCTTCCTCTTCAAAATTTTCTCCACCAAATATACTTCCGGAAACTTTGTTTTCTGTAATTCCCACTCATAGAAACATCCTTTGATTGGCTGACCATACATATCTTCTATCATGTATGTTGTCGGATTTGTTACGTTTATTTTTACAACTTTAAACAGTTCAGTAGAATAATTAGCTGTATATCCCTTCTCGAACACGTTTTTGTATTTGCTTATACGTACTACATCCCCTATATTGAATTTTTGCTTCATAGCAACTTTTGGATAATTGTAAACGTTTAATACAGTTGTTCGTTTTACATCGATAGGTTTCATTCTTGTAGTACGATGAACTCTGTTGTTATATGAATGTATAATCTTAGGTAATATATCAATCCACTTATAATTACCTCTAGCAGAAAACTCTTTATATATCCAATTTTTCAAAGTTCTAATTACACGTTCTACAATTGCTGCTTTTTGGTGCTAAATGTGGAATAATGATTTATGTTGTACTGATGCATTAGTTTTGAGAACTCTTGATTGTAAAACTCGAGCCCTTGATCGCTCTGTACATTTTTTGGGGAATAACCAGCTTCACGAAGAACATTTTTCATTGCAACAGAAACTTCGACAGCGGTTTTTTCTTTAACGGTTTGGCCCAAACATATTTAGAATAACAATCAATTACTATGAGTATATATCGATAACCTTTATTTTTGCATGCAAAATCTTGCATTTCAGCGAAGTCAATTTGCCACAAATCTGCAAAAATTTTTATTATGGTTCTTCTCCTAAAATTTTTTCGGGCCGGTTTATGTAATTCATTGATAATTTGTCGTTTTGTATCACTAATGAACATATTGTATTCCTCCCTTGTATTCAAACCTTGTAATACGATGATACATGCACATGTATGTGTTGCAATAATCTTTTACAATGATCGTTCCTGACAAATGGCACCTCTTATGATTCAACTGGTTTTAACAATATAGATGGAAATACTAATCTACCTGTATCTTTCGGGGGATGATGTTTTGCAATAAGTTGCTCAACTTTTTCTATATCTAGTGCAAAATCTGACAAATCTTGTAGTAATTTATTATGAGATTCCCAGTATTTGTCTTTGTCACTTTTTAATTTATCCAAATCAATTTTCATATCACTTATCGTTTCATCCATCTTAATTTTAATATTTTGAAATATTTTTGTTACCTCATCCACGACTTCATTTCTCTCCTCTTTATGTAAGCTACCAAGTTATCAGTTATGAGATTGGCTGATTGTTGTACAGCGGAAAGGATATCATTTTTAGAGGTATCCATAAGTAAATTCACATAGTTTATTGTTACTCCATCCTTTTCATCTGTTGGATCACCAATATTTTTTAATTGTTTGCCTTGAAGATCATAATTTTTGTCATTGGTCAGTTTGAAACCGACACCTTGCGGACCGCGATGACCTACACAACCACTCTTTTTTCGACGTCCAAATTTGTCAATGGAGCCCATTATTCCTTGGTGTTTAAATTACAAATGATAAGAAAGAAACTGGTACCTGCTTTATATATTTATCATTCATGAAATAAATGTAATCAATATTCCTCTAATACACAATACCTTCCTCCCTTAATTCATCTATTATAGACAATATTTCATTTTCGTGACCTGAATGACCAGCCATTTTAGAACTCCATAATAATCTTAAGCGGTCAATTAATTCTTTGGGTTTATTCCAATATATGTAGTCCACCTTTTACCGGTATAGATTTTTCTCGTAGATATTATACCCGAACCTTTCATGGATCGAGTTCTCATTCTGCGATGCAACAGCGGTTTTATGACTTCTATATATTTTTCGTTTTGCTATAGTTATAACCAGATGTTACATCATAATTTTTGTATGCTGCATTAGTTATATTTAATATTTCAGCAAATATATTTTTATTTTCATCGCTAACCCCATTTCCATCACTATTAAGAGCCGGGGAAGTTTTAAAATAGCAAATCATATAACTGCGGATTTCCTTTATACGTTCGAAGTAATTTATTATTTCTCGAAAAGGAAATATTTTTCCCATGAAATCGAACTTCGGCATTACCCATGGATAGTTTTCCACTATCGGTATCAACACGCACCCCATACTTGGTATCGTATGCAGGATCGCCGATTCTCACTCCTTCAATATAATTTGATACAATATTTGGCAATTTTTCAACATAACCACTAGACATAGCAGGACTTGAAGCTGTTGTTATTGATGATGGTGGTGTTTCTATATAAGAAGGGTTTTTCGTTATTGTTTGATCTTCCTCAAATTTGGGTGTTTCAACCGTACTAGCACTGCAGGTGGTAACTTTTTAGGGGTGTTGCTAAATACTGCTGTGGGGCATGAAATTTACGATTTGTATCCTGAGTTGCTTCAGAAATAGTTTTTAATGGTTTCGTTAGTGGTTCATATATTTTTCCAATGCAACTTGATTTTCAACATGTCTATTTTTATATAATTGAATTTCTTTCGAACAGAATCAGTTGCTTCTATTAATTTCCTTTTCAAATCTATTTCACTAATATTATTTGCATCCTTGTCAACTTCGATCTTCTTCATTTTTGATGTGTACCCATCGCCACTTCCTTCACAATTAATGAAAAAGTTGTATGCATTATGGATATATGTAACTATCTAAACCTTTCCTATATCTACCTTCATGTATTTCACTATCTTTATCAATAACCATAAATCCATATTTATCGAACCAGCATTTTGCACACATATCCAAAAACTGTTTGAAGGTGACATCCGGCGACACATGATCTTGAAATATATGATGTAAATTCATTTCGTCTTGCTTGAACATAACTATAAAATTCGAATTGTCTCTAATTAGTTGTTTTGGCACTCTAGAATATGTTTGAGCCAAATAAAAACTATCTATAGATTTATGTCGACCCATACTAAAATATGATCTAATAATATCTTGTTTCTCACATATAACGTCATCAAATATAAAACCGAATTCGACTTGGCGTCAGAGGGTTCAACGATTTCAACATTATTGTTAAATGTATAAAATCCTAATCCATCAATGGGGTTTAAAATCTTTCGAAGATATTCATATTTTGGTTGATGCAATGATTTGGAGTATAAATAAATGTTAGCAAATCGTAAACCATGCGGATGTGTAATAAGTGATATCATAACATTGGTTTTCCCACAGTTCGAAGGGCCAATCACCAGACCTCGAATTGTTGAAGGTAGTAGCGGTCCATGGCGTCTGTTGTTAATATTTACACCACTTCCTACACGTTCATCGAAATTATCCACTACAAACGTCGCCTTCTGTTTTACAATCCGCATTGTTTGAGTGTCGGATACTATATAAATAGAAATTAACTGTATACACAATATTTAATTGGCAGTTAGCGTTCTAGGTATTGCGATCCTATAATCTAATAGAATATCAAACAAATATAATTACATTTGTTTATTAACTTTTTGCTCATTTTAATGCCGTTCGTCAGCGAATCTAGACGTAAAGTGTCAAATTCACGAAAAGGAAGGGGATTTATAAATTCTTTAATAAATAAACTACCGTTTGAATTACATTTGCCTGGAGGATATCAGTACTGTGGTCCTGGCACAAAATATCAAAAAAGGATAGCAAGAGGTGATCCGGGTATTAATCCTCTCGACCAGGCTTGTAAAGCACATGACGGTGCTTATGAAGATTATAAAGATTTACGAACACGTCATAAAGCAGACTACGAATTAGAGCAACGCGCCTGGCAAAGAGTTAAATCCAAAGACGCTAATATTAAAGAGAAGGCAGCTGCTTGGTTAGTTACAAACATCATGAAAGCAAAGCGACGTCTAGGTATGGGTTGTAAATCTAAATCCATTCCGAGAAAGAAAATAAACAAAAGAAGAATATTAAGAAAAGATAGTTAGCTTTGGTGGTGGTATTGTTCATAAAGTACGAGATGAAATACGAAAAGCTGGTGGTAAACGATTTGTTTCTGGTAATGTACGAAAAGCAACCCAATTCGCTTTACAGGCAGCACGAAGATTTGTGAGAACATCAGGGGGTAAAAGAAATATTCGCACTCCCGAATTATACCTATTCCGAAGGTTGGTGGAATATTACCCCTAATTCCTATTTTTGCAGGACTATCGGCATTAGGAAGTTTAGCCGGTGGAGCTGCAGGTCTATATAAGACTATTAGTGATGTGAAAAATGCTAATCAACGATTATCTGAAGAAGTACGTCACAATAAAAAATGGAATCTGTAGCCCTTGGGAAAAAGGTGAGGGTTTGTATTTAAAACCATACCGAACTGGATTAGGACTTTATCTGAAATCAAATAATTCAAAAACTTCTAAAGTCCCTACCTCGAAGACCTCTCAGCGATAATGATATTAGATATTATGCTAGTTTTGAAAATCCCATATTTTCGAGGTGTATTTATGCGAGATGAACTTCCTGAAAGTGGCGCCCGACATAATGAATCAGCTATTTTAAACTTAGACAGCTTAAATGGTCCGGGAACCCATTGGGTGGCATACAAGAAAATTGGTAATATTGTTAATTACTACGATAGCTTTGGAGACCTTCCACCACCTAAGGAACTTATAAAATATTTACATATAAAACCAAACCCACTGCTCAAAATTTACTATAATTACGATCGTCAACAGACGTTCAATACAGTCTGGTGTGGGCATTTGTGTTTATCATTTCTAACTAACAATGGAATTTCCAATGTGTCCCAAAGAAGAACGTGACAAAATTAAAGGATGGCTAATTCGTTACGAGCTTTCTCCAAATATAGAACGCTTACAAAATTGACAAAGGAACAATTAGCAGATTTTCCTAAAGAGGTAATGATCACCTGTGCTCCACATGAAATCGCATGGGTATGGGATAAATTACCTGAACATCTAAAAAGCGACATTGATATATTGAAATATCAATACTGTTTGGAACATTACAGTGACGACAATACATCACAATCTACTGATGTGAATGATGGGCCTGTTCCACGAAAATTTCTATGTTGTTATTGCAATGTACGTGATATTACAGTGGCATCTGAAAATAAACTTAGTGGAAGAGCTAATATAGTACCATCAATTTCAAGGCAGGAGATACGTCTAAATTGCTGTTGTAAACAACAATAAAATATTGTGCTAACAACTTATATACGTCAGTCATGTCTCGTACATTCACATTGTCAGGGCAATCTAGCGTACTAAGCAGCGACTATTACCCTCCACTGGATTTAGATACAAATAGTCGATATGGGTTAGGATTACATGGATTCTATTCCTACAATTCCATATTAAATGTTGATGAGAAAAACAATATTATTGGTTTCAAAATTAAGAACAAATCACCTTCAACTTTTATCCAATTACCACCAGGTGCATATGAAGTCGATGAAATCAACAGAACAATTCAAAATATTTTGGAATCTATTATAAAACGTAATAGTAAGGACAACGATTTTGTTATTGATAAATACTTTACATTAAGAGCTAACAATAACACTCTAAAATGTGAAATTTTATCTAAATATGATATCGACTTTTCTCATCGAGATTCGTTAGCAAACATAGTGGGATTCGAAAAAAATATGTATCCTGCAAATATTTTACACGAATCTACTCTACCAGTGGACATCATGAAAGTTAGAATAATTCGTGTTGATTGCAATATCACTTCCGGAGCCTATGTGAATGGTGAAGAAGCACACACGCTCTATGAATTTGATATAGATGTTGAACCTGGTTTCAAACTTTCCAAGGAACCACAGAATATTATTTATATGCCTGTAACACCGGAAGGGCGTCAGTTTATCCATAACATTACATTGCGAATATTGGATGATAATGGTAGTCTGGTAGATTTTCGAGGTGAAAAATTATTGTGAAACTGGAACTAAAGAAATTATACTAAAATAACAACATATAATGGGTTTCTGTTTTAATCATAGAAAACAATCGTCATCTCTACCATCTACAAAAAGTGATAAAATTTCGGACAAACACCAAAACAAATCTATTCTACGAAAGAACGTTAAACAATCAACATCTAAGCTGTCAGCTAGAGATCGTATTTTCCTTCAGTCAATTGGATTGAAAGTAAAACCTTAATATTTATAATTATGGCATCAACCAGTGCAAAGTTGGATGTGTTCGATGAACCCTTGTTTGATAATTCACTAGTTAGTCTACATGAACACACCTACAAACCATATGGATCACCATACTATAGAAATTCGGATGAAATACGAATTCCTATTCATTTCAAGATCTTATTCTTGATATTGCAGAAAGTTACATATATATAGAAGGTAAATTTACCCCTAGCGATCTCACTAAAGTATGTTACTTATCCAACAATGCATTAGCATTCCTCTTCGATGAGATTCGTTATGAAATGGGTGGAGAACAAGTGACTGTTATTCGAAAACCAGGTATAACTACTACAATGAAAACTATGGTTTCATGGGGTCAAACACAATTAAAACCACTTTTATCTTATGGATGGGGTTTAACAGAAGACAATCAGGATATTTTGGATAACAACAGTCATATATTTAGTGGAAAATTACCTCTAAAATATCTTATGGGCTTTGCTGAAGATTATACCAGGGGTATCCTCAACGCCAAACAAGAACTTATATTGATAATTGCCCGATCTTTTAAGAATTGTTACATTGGAGAAGTTGACGCCGATATTGACATAAATAAAATCGAATGGAAAATAAGACACATCATCCCTGAAGATAGACAGAAACTGAAATTGTTAAACCGCATTAATAAAGGTGGTGCTCATGCTACAGTTAAGATGGCATATCGTATGTGGGATCTATATGAACTCCCTACATTACGAAAAACCGCCTCTGATATTTGGGCTATAAAAACAACTAACAGTTTAGAAAGACCTCGATATATCATTATCGGTTTCCAAAGTACTGATAGCTCTGATAACAGAAGCAAAAATGTTACTCGATTCAGTCATGCAGACATAAGTAATATTCGTCTATATTTAAATTCAGAAGTATATCCTTATGAACGTTGGAATTTAGACTTTGGAAAGAAATTAGATTCTGCAGCTTACTATGCGTACGAAAATTTTCAACGCAGTTTCTATGATAAAGATAATCATGAACCGATGATGGATATTGGAGAATTCCGAAAAACCCGCTGTTTGTTATCGACTGTTCACATCAACAAGACGCCATGAAGACATCCACTGTAGATATAAAGCTAGAATTTGAAACCCGAAAGAAAAACTTTCCTGAAAATACACGAGTGTATGCATTGATAGTTCACGATGCTTATATGTCTTACAATGCTTTGGATGGCTCTGTACATACCGGTTTTAAATAATCTAATGAATATCTTAGAAATCCCAATACATTATTTTAGTTTTTGTATTTTTTATTATATATATATATATATATATAATTATATGTAATTGTATTTATTATTTTGTATTTATATATAGTATTTTCTTTTTCTGTATTCATATAAGAAATAAGTTTACAATAAAAGTATAAAATCATAATTTTATTTTATTTATATCACAACAACAGAAAGACAAAAATAGTTATTATGATACATTTTATTAATATAATACACTATTTATAAAATAATCATACAGTAATATATAAATTACATACAAATTTAATATTATGTTTGACAATATTCATCGTTATCTTGGTCGTCATCGCCATTTTTTGAGGTGCTAGTTTGTATTTTACAACAATTGCATATGGCAGAAAATCGAGCAAATTAGAACAAAGAAAACATTTTAATCCTATTTCCACCATTTTCTCACAATATTCGTCCAAATTTAAAGTTCCATTTAAATAATCGTCACAAATTGATGCACCATGACGATACATTTTATAATTTTCTTCCAACATTTTTATCTTTTCAACGGAAAAGCATTAATCGATATCATAATTACAAGCATTCATACGATCCATTGCTATACAGTCTAACTCGCTGCTCATTCTTTTGACTGCTGACTGGATGTCGACAGCTTCGGTCCAATTTTGGCTAGCATATTGCATCCACATATTTTCTAATACTTTCTATAAAAATAAAAAGAAATTGAGGTTAGAAAGGATATTACACTGGAAAATGTATATATATCATTACCTACTTTACTTATAGGATAAAACGAAGAACAACCTTATATGATAATGACTAAATAGTGTAAATATTTATATAATTATAAAACTAAATTATACTACTCTATACAACATATTTATTACTACTAGATATTTATAAATTAACAAAATTACAAATAAATTTAATTTATAATTCCAAATTTTATCAATGTTTTACATTTAGCATCTTTAAAGGTAGGTTCACTTTGACCTATATAAGTTATCGTATACTTTTCCCAAGAAGAATTCATTTTATCCAAACTGTCTTGTGATATATGTTCTGTAACTCTCTTTGGTAAGAAACACTTGAAATCTGAATTATTCTTTTCATCAAAAAGTACAGCTAAAATGCACTTTCCATAACGTGAATTGATGAAAGACAGTTTATTAATCAAATAAGGTGTATTAATATCCAATGAGGCAATTGACCTCCGAACAATATCATTAAAATCGCCATTAATATTGCTATTAATTTTATTTAAATCATCAACTGATAATGCCATTTTTTTGTTTAAAATTTTTAAAATGTAAATAATATCTAGTTAGCAATAAACACAGTAATTACTGTTCTCACTTTAAAAGATTTTGCCACAAAACAACACAAAGATTTACACTACTGTAGACACTAACTGTTAGGTTGATACCAAACGAAATATGATTCTCTATTTTGCTCTCCTCTCTTATATAGTAAATCCCTTCCATTATACTTCATACGTCACACTGCCATTTGTATACATACTCCAATAACTATAAAAATTATAGAGGTCAATGAATGTGCATATAACATCCAATCAGTAGAGGCCAAATAAAAGTCACATCATTTGGTACTGATGTGACCTTCAATCGGTAGAGGTCAAATAAAAGTTATCAACTCCTGTGACCTTCAATGTAATTGAAGGTCATCCAAAAGGTCACAGTAAAGGTCATTTCAAGGAGGAAAGTGGTGGGGGGAGACTCAGAACCGGTGAAAATACCCTACTGATTTCACTAAAAATTGAATCACAACACGTTACTTGTAATTTGAGTCACTTATTTTCACGATGCCACTAAAAAAGTTACTTCCAAAAAATACACATAAAACACAAACCAAACGTCCTATTGACTTCACCCTTGGACTGAAACTATAGGAAAGGTCCCCCCTCTAGAAAAACGTTGACGAACGATGCAGTGTTGCCAGTTTTCGTGTTATAACTAAGTTCCCGGAACTTAATTGCCACAGCTCGTATATCAAAAAGTTTTGCAATTGTATTAAAATTTACAACAACCCAATTACTACAATACTTTTGCATTTACCACAACAACGAACTTACATGGTTTACTACATTTGTAGTTTATTCTACGACAAAATTGTAAGAACAAATTTATAGAAACTGTTTCAGTTGTTTCTTTTAATTGTTGATATTTCGTCATATAAACTTTTTACAGAAGACATTTTACAACCTGTAGAAATTAATAGAAGAGGCGGTGGAATAGGGAATCCACTATCCCAAATTTTAGAAAATGAAGTGGGGTTTGCAGAGGAAAAATAAATTAGATTGCACGTAAAATGGCAAAGACCTCATTTATCGTTAGAAGACCGCAGCATCAATGCTGACAGATTTATAACACCGGCTATAATTTACAGCGGCTGTCACCGCAAGTGAGACCAAATCTCCACATCTTTATAACGCATCTCTTATATTTCATGCCAATCTAGCGGCTACCACATTACTAACCGCTAACCAATTATACATTGTAAGTGTACACTTTACAGTCCATTTGAATATTTTAATAGGTACTTATTAAACCATGAGAAATACAACTAGCTGATTTATAGTTCCATTTTTACAGAAAAGTACAGCTCTATTATTGTTCGAGAAGCAAAAAATATAAATAAAGGTTAGGGGGAATATGAAAAAGAAAGGTAAACACCTATAATATGTATTCATTATATTTTAATAATTTTTTGGTACCCATGTTTAGAGCCACTTACTTATTGAATGGTTACATTTTCAGCTAGACCTACTGCAAAAATTGGTTCTATAGTGTGTTGAAAATGTACTATTTGAATAGACTCATTGATATGTCTGTGGGGTTGTTGTAAATGCAGCACTCTGCACTATGCTTCACAACAATTGAAACACAAATGTGAGCATTAAAACAGAATGCTGCATTGCATAGATCATACCTTGAACCTATGCAAACTCCCAAAAAACAGATAAACCTGAAAATTTAAGGATTTTCTATTTTCACCGAGAGTAAGCACCCAAAAATTATCAAAATAAAATGATATTTAATGATATTTACCTTTCTTTGTTACTTAGTATAACATATTTTAAAATGATTCTTACATTTCACAAGGTAATATAAAAAGATATTTTTATGAAACCTACGGTATGCTTACATATTTGAGTTTTGCGTATGGCGACAATTGTTTTACGTTCAGTTGAGTCGTTGCCAAAATTAAAAAAAATTCTTAAATTTTGCGAAAATTATGGTTTGTTAAAATTTGTAATAATTTTCAAATGACAATTATAACCAAAATATTTTTCAGTATGAACACATTTTCACACATTTTAAACGTGAAAAACGTGCACTTGGTAGAGTTTGATAAATTGCTACCATTTTCAAGAAAGCTGCCTAAACAATTCTATTTACGCACAACAAAATTGCTATGAAATCACTGACTTACCTCATTTTGTGTGTTTTAAGGCGGTCGTACAAAAAATTATTAAGTTTTTAATATTACGAGAAACAACTGCCCTGTGGGCTAAAGCCCCCAAGTATTGTATTATTCTCCTAATATCAAGGTAATAATAGTTAACTTAGCAGCAACAACAGCAGGCACCGCCTGTTTCGGACTTATTAGTTCTCATCAGTGTACTGCAAGTGATTCAGCTATTTTGAAACATATGAATAAGAACACAGTTATTTATTATATTTGGTCATCCTTTATTGTTGTAAAGGTTGTAGTACTGTAGCTGAACTATTTCAATAAGTTAAATGAAGCACAATGGCGTTCAGAAGTCGAGGGATACACGAAGCAATAATATATTTGAATTATTCTAATTTTCCCGATTTCAAAAATATGACATATGGTATTGCTATCTTCAACCGTTTCAAGTTATTAAACATTGATAAATAATAAATTATTAAGAAAACTACAAAACATTATTTATATCAATTTCAACTGATTTGATCTAATGTTATATAATAACAGAATACTTGTTATTTTCACAGACTAATTAAATAAATGTAATTTCCATTCTTATAATAAATAGCTTAAATACGATTTTCAATGCTCAATAACTCGAAAACTGTTAAATAAAGGAACATCATATTTTTGAAATCAGAAAAAATAATAATTCAAAAATGCACAGGGCGTTCCATTTAAAAATATATCATTGCTCCTTGCACCCCTCTAATTCTGCACGCCACTGTGCTTCCATTACCTTATTAAAGGGGTTTAGCTATAGCCCTACAACGTTTTCTCGAAATTTGTATCTCTAATAATAACAATAACAAAGAGTGTCCTAAATATAATGAATAACCCTGTTACAAGTGTGCACCAAGTTTTATTTGAATTTAGTTAGTTACGTTATTTTTGTTGTTTTTTAAAATAAATAATAAGTTCTTAGCAATGTCCTTTTATTTAATATCCTGTATCTTGTATAGTAAATAATATTTTTCAGTAGTAGTAAAACAAATATTTGTTTTCATTAATTTTGTAAAAATATGTAAAATATATAATTACTAGACCTAGACAGAAATGAATATAAAAAGAAATCCGAGATACTCTCCTCGAGAGACGTATGCATAGAGGACACTAGCGTGAAACGAAATAAGTAGGAAAACTTCAATTTATTTCTCTATCACCTCCAAAAAAACTCGTTTCCGAAAATCTGACCCTGGGGACGAGCGACTCGAGAACATCATATATCATCTGCATCGTGATAATGCATGCACACATCCCTTGGAGTTCTGGCACGTCCACAACCTCAACCCTGTCGTATAAATTACAAAGTTTTCAGCGGCAGGAATGGCGAATGTATTGCCTTTGCGTATTTTTAATGCGGTTGTTTATAAGGTGAAGCGTTACGATAAATTAAAACGGTTATTCTAAATTTAATTTATTCTGAAACATCACTCAATAAAAGAAACCGTCACTTAATCATATTTTTTTTTTTTAATTAAATTTTTAGATGTGTTTTACTTTTTTTTATAAAAATTGCTGAAAAGTATGTCTAAATAGCATTTTATCTGCTGTATCATAATAGATAACAATAGCTGCAACATGATTACAAAATCTGCAACTTTTTAAAATTCAAGGTGCAAAAATAGTTAAATTTTTGCGAAACATAAAAAATGGTGAAATTTTTACATCAATTAACAATCAGTTTTCCAACATTTAGATTTCCACAAGAACATTAACTGAACACAATGCTCAGACAACGTAATGGATACAAGATAGTATAATTCTATGCTTTAGAAGTTATGGATAAAATCCAAAAATTTTTTAAGTATATTTTGCAAGGTTTCTTTAATTTAGTAAAGCTATCTAGCGACAAACATGCGAAAGATCAACTATGACATCATTGAGGCATTGTGACAAATCAAATTAGTTTTTACAGAAAACTGTAATAAGGGTAAAGTAAATTGTTCCAAAATTAAATATTTCAAATATAAAGACCGTTAAATATAAATTCGTTAATATTAATTTTTTGGGTTAAAAAAATTTTGTGTCAATATGATTAGGGAGGCATTACAGAAAAAACTTATTTTTATTTTTCTATTGATTTTTGTATTTCAAAAGATTCAAGATTTTACAACAACAAGCTTTCACATACAACTTCTAAATTTGGATTAAAAGTTGACTCCGAATAGATATAGAACCTAATAATCCAATTTTTCTGCCAATTAACAGCAATACACAAGAGACATACAACATCTTTCTCAAAGTACTCAGCCAACATTCTAAGTTGGTTATTTTCTGAGGAGAGAACATTATTGTAGCATTAGAACTGAGAAGGTACCAGTGAGGTTAATATTTAAATCGCAAAAGTGTATAAACGGCAGTACCCTACCACAACATCATTGAGTACCTACTCTTTGTAGGAGTCGGAATTTCGATTTTATCTCTACCTAATATATTGTATTTAAAGTCTTTGGGCTACAATATTAATTGCAGTTAGGATCCCCAGTATGACGAATCCATCATCAAAGTTTAGAAACTTTATTTTCTGTAATATGTACCATTTTTAAACCAGTGTTTGGAGAAAAATTATGATTGAAATCAAGCAAATGATTTTAAAATTGTGAAAAGCTAGACGATTTATGTTTAAAACAATGTAGAGTATAAAAAGACAACACTATAACAAGAACAACAAGCAATTTCTCACATTATAATTTATTAAGATTTTGTTTTTGTTATCTGAAATAATAGCTCTGTTCACACAACACAGAAATCTGGTTTCCAATCGTCAGGTGCATGCGCATTTCAACTATGCAGATTTAACATTATATGGACATTAAACATATATTGCACGTGCTTTTGACGTTTGTTCTGCAAACAGGATTTAAACATCTTTCGGACAATAAATTCTTAATCCTTTACCTATTATCCGACCAAAAAATGTATGAAGATTCTATTTAAACCGATATATTTCAAAATTTAAAGAACGAAAATATAATTCTAAATTTCTCCAATTTCATTACTAAATAACGAGATGGATGAAATCTCATGTTTCTTTATAAAAAAAAACAATTCAGTTTCACCAGCCGCTACTGTTTTAATTGATTTCCTAAATTGTATTTGATGTAACAACGCAACAACAGTCAATCTCTCTAATATTGTTTTTTCAATCGTCTGCTTTTTTATTTCTGTCCCATTCAAAATACCCACAGTAGTAGATGCAGCACACCCCTGTCTGCTCGACTGTTTTTGCAGATTTAACTCACGGAGAATGATTAGTTTTTAAGCCACTTATTCCTGCCTCTTCGGACAACCGCAAAAACAATATTTATTTCCACCGCAGATTTTCTGAACAACTTTTAGATATTTGTCTCTTCTCTAAGCAAGAAATTAATTAAAATTTTCTTATCTGTATTACTAAGTTTTACTTTTTTGTCATACAATTATTGAACAGGGTTATACAAATTTCTTCAGCTTATTTATATAAGTTACTGATATCTCTGCCAGTAAACGCTTTAGAAGCTCACTATTTTTTGAACCGTTTGAACCGTCAATACAGGGTCATAGCCACTCAAAATCTTAACATTATACTTGGTTTTATATATAAAAATTTCAAAAGATACCGACCGTAAGTAGTGGGTGTTATAGAGTGGTGATACACAATTTCAAGCAAGTGACATAAAAATCATTAGAATATGCGGATATATGCATAGCATATTATAACATAATTCTGTATATCATGGCTATTTACGTCATCTAACTTGATATTATTCAATGCGGGGTTGTTATTAAGGAAATAGTTTGCATCTCATCATCCATCAGTGTTTATTTTACCCCAGTCGAAACCACTGCTTGAATATAAAAACTTATATCGGCACGGCGCCGACGCCATTTGGAATGCGGCGTTGTAACATTTCACATAAACAAGGTAACCGCTTTTTCCATATCAAGAAAACGAGTCGTTGTCTTTATAAAATTTAATCCTTTAACAGGTATATATGACTTTTCGAATAATGTTGTTTAATTTTATGAATAGCAACAAACTTGGCAACTATGCAGTCCCATCCCATATACTAACTCACCGGCATACGTCGTTCCTGAACATTGCAGGAAAGGCAAAGAGGGCAGTTAACGATACAACTTAGATTATTACTTGTTTACTGCGGCAGTACAGGACAGTACTTTTCAGTGCTAGGTGGTTTCACTCACCTTCAATGAACACTTTATAGTGTGTCAATTTACTTGAACCCAAAGTCAATGAAGGCCATTAATAAATAAACCTAAATCAAGTACCAAATTTGTTTATTCAAAAATAAAGTAATTCAGTATTCATTTTTTTTCCAAATTTTTGGCTTCACTTTTGAAGGTCTGTAACTCCGCTTGTGTGCAACTTTGTGTATAAAATAAAATCGTCTTCGCAAGGCAAAGTAGGCAATAAGACGTTGGTGAGACCAGACATATACCTCTGAGCCCTTTCCACTTGTTTATAATATACCTAACTCATGCTCAGGTACGCCCCTGAATAAGGTACGACTAACGTTACGGAAAAATTACCTACACTAGAGAAGCATGGGCAATAAGAACTTCTTGTCAAAAAGAGGTGGTTGAACAGAGCCGAACTTGGAATAGTTGGAATGAGTTGATCATTATATTGCGTTGCTTTGATTCTTCCGTTGTGATGTATTTGTGATACAGTATCGAAATTTGAAAATGGCTCATAGTAAAGTTTTAAACGAGCAAAGTAGGAAACTTGTGTTTAATGTTTTGAAAGTTTTACTATCATTGATTACACAGGCACATAAAAAGAAGGAAAAGTTGTGTGCCCGAGCTCCGACCTATGGTTCCCCATGTATTTTTGGCTCCCGAAACCGATCCCGGGGTCGGTATAGCAAAGACGTTCCATATTTGCGCGCTACGGTAAAAAAAATTACCAAAATTTGGCCATGGAAATAAGCGCAAAGCTTTATGTCTGCGCCATTGAGGGGTCCAAACATGAATCAGTTGTTGGATAGGACCCCGCACATCCCAATTGCCACTTGAGGACCACGAATTGGCAGAAAATTGGTTCTAAAAAAATTCAAATTATCAGAAAAAATCATATGATTTCACCGTATTCAGGATCGAATTGATTTAAGAGGATTGTTTTCATGTAGCATTGCACTGTGAATAAAGATAAAAAAAGTAAAATTTAAAAAATAATAAAAAAAGAAAGAAAGGAGCTACAATACTTCCTACGTCAACATCGTTAGCTTTAGGTCACGCCAAAGGAAAGTAATTGTGACCTGTTCACAAATTTGTATGGAACTGCAACCCACTAATGACGTTGACGTAGGAAGTATTGTGTCTCCTTTCTTTCTTTTTTAATTTTTTTAAATTTTTTTCCATTGTTTTATTTTCTTTATTTTTTTATTTTTTTTTTATTTTTTTTATGTCCATTCACTGTGCAATGCTACATGAAGACGATTTTCTTAAATCAATTCGATCCTGAATATAGTAAAATCATATGATTTTTTCTGACAATCTGAAAATTTTTAGGATCAATTTTCTGCCAGTTCGTGGCCCTCAAGTGACAATTGGGATGTGCGAGGTCCTATCCAACAATTGTTTCATGTTTGGACCCTTCAATGGCACGGAAATAAAGCTTTGCGCTTATTTCCAGTTGTTGATGAAATTCTAATATTTTGGGACCACCTACATGCGCCTGCTCTGTGTCGGTTCTTATGCGGAACACTCTGTAGAAAGCAGTTTGTTTTCATAAAATTATTTTCTATTGCAGTTTCGTTCCCTGTCATACCATTACAATTGCATACAGTGTTAGTTACAGTTAATTTAAAAACAGTAACAACAGGCAACAGAGTGTTGCAGTTTAAAAAAACGAATTATAACTGGCTTATTTATTTGATTATAAAAAAATAATAATTTCAGGTTATTATTCTCGGAAACACGTGGGTACTATTACTTTTAAAAAAACTGAGCTCATATTTAATGTTATACCCTGCATAATGTGTAATTTTCACGTATCTAGGGAAAATCATCACGGCATTCTCAGTTCTCTAAATTCCAAAAATCGTTTCATTGTAATAATCATACTTCTGGACACATAAAGTGAAAGTAATGAAGGGAAACATGAAAGGAAAGTATTTACCTTCTGCAAGCCCGCGTATTTATAACATATACAATTACCATTTCCAGCTGGAGAAAAAAATATTTTAACACGTTTTTAAGCAGATGATTTATTTACTGCTCACCGCTAACCGCTGCGGATGTTTTATCGTGCCCGGTTGCCTTTTTATCACAATTAATATTTGCATTTTAATTTGCCTCCAAAATAAAAACAAATGCTCAGCAGGTTTCGTTGCAAGTGGTTGTTGTTTCATTTGCAATATCACGGTCTGTGATCTGAGAGCCAAGATGTATTCAACTTATTCGAGATATACGAAACCAGCAAATTGGCTAGGACTCGCTCTCCGCCTTGTCACTGGCGTCGCGGTCTTTTATTTTTCTTAAATTATATGCATAAAGTCTCAAACGACCAGCGACCTCCGTCTCCCATTGACAACTGCTACGTGATTTGGAGATATCTAATTGAATCTTATTCATACACGTGATTACGAATAAAGAAGGGAATGTGTGTGAGCTCTGTTTGCTTTTCACTGGTTAAAATTAACAAGACATTATATAAAGACAAAGATTCAAGTTACTGAGTTACTGGTTGTAAGAACTCAAGAAACACAAATATCTAAAATACTTAACATCGCAATCTATCAAAAACCATAAGCAAAAGAATTTTAAATGTTTTATTATCTAAAATTTATAAGCTATAGGGCCTGGCGTTTAAAATGTATGAAAATTATAAGACCGCTTCTTGACAATATTTGGAATACAAAAATGTTATAAAGAGTTCAATTTGTACGTTATTTCTTACATAACTTTACTACACAATTTTGAAAAAAGAACTAAAATATAAACGCCAGTCCCATATTAATTTCTCAAATATAGAAAACGACTATTGTTTAGGGAAACGTACTGTTTCCTTAAAAACCAATAGTGGTTTAACATTCGACATTGTTTGGAAAACGATTAGGTATACAAATTCATCAAAGATACATAAGGTCAGATATGGGTCATTCCATTTGAAATCGTCTGAAAATAATAAAAATTGTTGCCGACCCATTTTAGATTATGGTGTACCTAACTTTGAAAAACTCTACTCTAGGGTCCCAAATAACAAAATTTACACAAATTTGATTTTTACAAACGCTTGTTTCCGCCTATTTAAATAAAGACTCTTAAAAATTGCTATTTTTAAGCTTTATCAATTTTTGCTGTCAAATTTTTCTGTTTGAAGATATTTGAATGATCAAAACGGAATTCAGAGTGGGAAAGATAGTAGTTTCAGTGTAAATGAAGATAATTGGCTCGGACGATCCCTTTGAATAATAGCAGCGTGCTGAAAATGAGTTTTTTGTTAATTTTTCGTTAATTTCAATCGACTCTAGCGTCTTAACTGTTGAGAGTTACAAATTCATGCTCCGCGGGAATTAAGTATACAGATCATAGACAAAATTCAGCCACAAGTTGACCTGAGTAGCCCATTCTTTATAGAAGAAAACTTTGCTTGAAGTTTTGAAATTTTAAAAAATCCCAATATTCAGGCTATGAAATGAGCGTGTTGACTGCGAGATAAAAATCTGATACTCACAGATTCTACTGTTCTTACCTTCAACTTTAAATGACTACATCACTTGTTTTGTTATTTTCATGTTTAGTGCATGTACATAATTTTCTCGTTGAAAAATTGTTTACAGTTACTATTTTCGATGATAATTACTTCCAGAAACAATTTTACACCCTAAATATCCATAACTTTATTAAAACTTTAAATATTTTTCATATTTATAATTATTTTTGACGGTAAGTAATTTTAATTTATTAGTAAAAACGTCCAGATTTTTGCTGTATAAAAACGGCTCGTACATCGGCTTTGCCAATTAGACGATTTCAAATGGAATGACCCATATGCCTTTTTGTGATTCCAAAATGTTTTTAGATGGTAGAAAATAAGTTACATATTTAAAAGACCTACACTTATTTATAAAAAAAATACAGTATGCCTATATTTCAATTCTTCCCTCATATAGTATGATTATTGTCAAAAACATTAACAGTGTGTAATTGTACAAACTGTCGTAATGAGGTAAAGACGTAAATAGAAAACTCGAAAAACAAATGTCTCATTCTAACTACTATCATGAGGTATTATTATTGTTTTATCTCAAGATTTAATTTTGACTTCCATCATGTCCATGTAACTGATGTTTTTACCCAAATTAGGGTAGAAATCAGTATAAGCAACTTTTCTGCTCGCGCTTATAGGCGCGGTTTCCTCACGCAGAGATCTGCACAGAGTAAAAGCTGTTAAAAGCGGGAAAAACGAAAATTTAATCAGTTACGCCATTATTTTAATGTTAAATATGATCATCTGATGATGATATGGTTGCTTTGGATTCTTTAGTTAAAAAAGAACAAAATTTTACTGACATCGTAATTTTGCTAAATTTTTAGCGAAAAAGGCTTTTTACCTGAAACCAAAACAGTTTCTACTCGGTGCTTTGAATATTTCAAATACCTAGGATTATTTCGAAAACGGTGACTTGAACAAGTCATATAAAAAGATAGGAGAATCGATTGTTTCAATAGTCAGATGTATACACTGATTCACAAGAAAGTTCCACTATTTAAAAGAAGTGCGATATGCCATGAGTGGCGCCTTCTATTAGCGACGCCAAAATTAGAAACAAATTTGAATTTCTCGCCCCCAAAAACGTCTAATCTCCAAGACGTAGGTAAATATTTTGATTTTTTTTTTAATTTAAGGTTTATATCGGCGGATGATCTGGGTGGCCAAGATTGCTTTCGTTCTTGAATGCCTCGTCCAATCACGTTAATACTGAATCTTTCATTAAAAAATTCACGAGCAGTCAAACTAAAATGAGGGAGAACCCTGTCGTGCATAAACCACATTATTTTTCTTAGCGCATAAGGAACATCGTCAAGCAGTTCAAGTCAAACGGTTTCAAGAAAATCTCCATAAAGTCCTTGGTAAAAAGTAAGATCCAACAAAAAAATGTCCAGTAATAGGTTATAAAATTTTGTTCTATTGTAATTTTACTCCTTATCATGCCATTAATTGAATACAGTCACTACAGTTGGTTTAAAAACAGTAACAACAGGCAACACAGCGTTTCAGTGTAAACAACTAACAACAAAAAAATCCAATAACAGGTACCTACATTAAAAAACACTGATGTTGAAATCGAAATTCCATTATGACAGGGTTTCCATCAGACTAAACGTGTTTATTATGGATGTTCATTATAGCAGCTCTAGAAAAATTAGTTTCGTCGGTAAACAATTATGCCAGCAGTAAAAACAACATTTTGCTATTTTTTTGCAAAAGGGGGAATATTTTTCATCTAATTTTATTTTATCTAGTGCTAGACATTTCCATGGAAAAGTTATTTATTTTTGAGTTATTAATAACTGTAGGGACCATGATTATCGCAAAGTAGCAAAGCTACATCTAGCGACCTTTTGCTACTACATGCCTGACTGATCAGTTCCAGAAAAATCGAAAGCTTAAATAAATGACTAAGAAACTTTTGCGATTTTTTAACAGCTATAACCGTCTACATCATAGAATTTGGTAACTTAACTAGCCAGTGATGCTAACTCCACACTACCTTGCGGTACACCTATAGGTGATATTTGCATCGTGCACCAGCTGATACGTAATTAATAGTTTGTAGATTGGTTGATGACCTTGGTCCTCCCATTGGCTACGGTGCCGCCACCACTCCCTCCGTAATTACAAAAAAAGAAATTTAATAACGACGAACGTGATGAACGGCGGGGCCCCTTATAATTTAATATGGACGGGGTTGGTAGTTGGTACTCACGTCCTCGCCGATACGGTGATGTCAGAGCCATAAATAACACTGTCTAAATGTTATTTTTGGGAAGCTAACGACATTCCTGGAGCGGAGTCGTTATCAGACACCCGGCCCTGCAATATCAGGAGCTGTCAACGCGGGATTCCAACTCAGGAATGCGGATATTGCTAGCTCTGGCGTTCCACTGCCGTCTCCTGCCCCAACCCGCCCCATTAGCGCGCTAGGGATTTTTGCAGCAGGATGATAAAACCGTTCTTTATTTTATATTTTTATTCGGAAACTAGATTATGCAGGGTACAGAGAGATAAATTGCCATTAATTTAACAGTGAACACAGTGAACAGCAAATAAAACATTATTATTGATGTGACCTCCTTTAATAGACTTTATTAGCAAATATAATATTGTTATAGAAGCTCACCTACCTTTTTAGTTCTGCTTGCATTAGAATTTATAATTTTTGTACTAACATTATTTTGACGTTTTCTAGAACATTCCAGGCCATATTTAGTTTTCGACACGTTCTAGAGACCGGGGAAACATCGATAACCCTAAAAATATATCTAAGCTGATCGGTTTCGCTGCCATAGTTCAGTTTATGTCAGTTGTAAGTTGAGAAGCTGAACGTGATTGATAAACGTCAGAGTAAAAAGCTGACAGTTGTGAGATTTATTTGAAAGATATTTGTTGTATAATCAAGTAGTGACAATAAAGTTTGTTTTTCTACGTGACGTATTTCAAGGCTATGTCAACGTAGAGTTTCCATTGGTGTCAGAAGTGCGACGTTCCATGAGTTGAGAAGTAAATGCCAGTAATGAAGTCAAGAGCGACAGAAATGGAGAAAACATTCAAACAGTTAATGGAAATGATGAAAGAATTAAGAAGAGTTAAGAAGATGTGAAAGATGAAATGAAGCGTAGCCAATATGAATTAATGGACTATTTAAAAAAGGAAATGAAAAATAGTTAAAATGCAGATGCAAATGAAGAACAGCCGAGATCAAATGAAGAGTAATCAACATAGAATGACAGAACATTTGAAAAAGGAAAAGCAATAAAGCGGAAATGAAGACTAGTTTAGAAGAAATTAAAAATAATCAGAAAGAATTAAAAAAAAATAGTTCGAAAAGGCAATTAAACTCAATGACATTGAAGACTCTGTTGAAGAGGAACTTAATCAATTAAGAAGTGATGTTTCGGCGGTTAACGGACTGTATATTAATTGGTACAAAAAATTGGTAAAAGGACTCACCTCTATCCTGAAGAATTGGGTAACTCCTAGAACTTTGGGTTAGGAAAATGGGAAAGTAGTATATGAGTTCTAGGCTCCAAGATAGCGGCATGAAATCACAAGAAGACAAAATATATCACGGATTTATTTCGCTTAGATCTATTCAGTACATTTCCTATTTTCGGAAAGTGTAGGCAACTAACATTGCAGATACATTAAAACGATTTAAGGACGCCTAAACGAGTGAAGTACAAGATAAAGTCCAGGTCGTAGAAGAAAATATGACTAAGTTACAAAGTAAAGTCTCAATTATAAAATCCCAGTTGTCCGCGAAGGAGTCCATCAAGATTGAGGGCAATTATCTTTCATCTGCCTGGATTAAGCCACCAACAATTGATAAGAAGGTGTCATGGAGTACTTACCTTAAATATTTCGAAGCAGCTGCCATGGCAAAGAGCTGGTCGGAAGAAGAGAAAGCCACATCACCTATAGCTGTTCTACGGGGTGAATATATGGAGATATTAAGAACACTAGCTGAGAATAAATAAAAATACTATCAAAATGAGGTATGGTGAAGCCCATCTACAACACGTTTACCAACCACAAGTAAAAGGACGAAAACAACGTTTCGAAGAAAATCTGCAGCAATTTGAGGCAGATATAACACGTATTGTGAAGCTAGTCTACCCTACAGCACTAGTAGAGTTTCAAGAACAATTAGCAATAAGCAGTTTTATCGACGGCCTACGAGATTCCGAAATTAGTCAAGCATTAAGGTTAGCCATACACAAGAATATATCCGAGGCTCTAGCCCTGGTGCTGGAAATCAAAGTCACTTGACAAGCATTTAGAAGTGATCAAGGTCGCACCATGCGGATTAGACTTCAGAGAACGACGAGGAGTCCAAAAGACTGAAGATGAGTTTCTGAAGAATCCACAAGATTTATTGGATAACCTTTATAAAGGATGGGACCGTGCGGATTTTACTATATACAAGAGTACATTTGTGTCTGATATATGCACAACTAATGAAGTTTGAAGATCTTTGATATTGTTTAGTTACAAGCTGCTCAGTTCTTCTCAACGATAAGCTCCAAATACACTGAAAATTACGGCAAAATTATACATAATATATGTTACATTCTACAGTACTGCAAGAAATTTGTCGATTTGTTCCCTGGTCAACACTTTCTACTTTTTCGGTCGATATCCAACGCCCCTTCGCTTCAAAAAGCAACAAGCTTGTAGGATTTGCTTATGGCCTGATTCTTTATCGCCTTCAACATGATTTAAGCGTTAATGATTTCCATATTTAGAAATTCAAAGTATGCTAACAGCACTTTTTTACAGAACTTGGCAGTGACATTTTTCAGATCAAACCATCTCAAGAAACTGTTGTGCCTTGACTTACTAGGCAAAAACTCGAAAGTGGCTTTATTAGAAGTTTCTTCTATTTCCACCGGGAGAAATTCATTCCCTTGACGACTTTCCATGCCACAACTTGTAGTAACTGGTCAACAAACGAGGAAATTTTCATTACCTTAGTAACAATAAACTTCTTGGCGAGTTGGATTTCAAAATAATATTTTATAAATTCAATAACGTAGAAATGCATTGATGTGTACTTGGTGCTCTAAAAAAAATAGTGTAGCGATATATTATGTATGTGGTAAAAGTGATCTTATTTTGTTCGAAACTTCCTTTCTCACAAAATAAAATGTCACTTTTAGCACTTATAAATAACTATTTTTTACTTAAATATAAAAAAGGAAAGTCACAACTTGGTCGCAACGACTGAAAAGTAGAATTTATTTTATACAGGTAATTCTGTTCATAGAATGTTTTACTTCACTTCTTCACTTCACAATTAAATAACGAATTTCGTTCTTTCCAATCTTGTCCTATTTTCTTTTATATTTGCCCATGCGGATTTATTATTCATTATTCCTAATATGCATAGTTTTTAAGATAAAAAAGTAATTTTGATGCTTCACGGCTGGTGCTGTTAAGTAAGAGTGGTTTTCCGAGTTACTATGCTGTTACCTAGATAACAACTAATCGCTGCCAGTAACAGAATTAACGTACACATTGCTAGCCGTAGTTGGTTTTCTTTGACCTTTCCTTGTTGTTCTCGGGTCAGGCTCTACAACCCCGCTATCAGTATTCCTGGACTCCTGTTGTTGATATTACGGCTACTAGGCCTTTGCAACTGGTCGAATCCCATGCTTCCAAACTTAGGTCACGACATAACAACCTGACGATTGGAAACTGATTCTGGTGTTGTGCGAACAAACTATATAGCAGTCAAATATTGTTCATGCTTTTTTTCACTTTTTAGATCTTAAAAGTGTGAGAGAATAAAAAATGTATCTGCATTATTTTCACAAAATGATGTCATTTTCATGAATACATTCTAAAAGGAATTAGGTATTTTTCGTTTTTAAATTCATAAGTAGATTAATTTACCTGTTGCATCTTTTATGCAGGTATAATGAAAGATCTGAATCGGCACTAAGTGGAAAAAGCATTATTTGTGACATTTTCGGCGACACCTACTCTGCGTCCTATGAGTAGTATTTGGATCACCATTGAATTGCTATACAGGTAGTCTGTAAAGATCGGGAAAAACTGCTACCATATATTTCAGAGGCCAAAATGTGACCGTCTAAATCAAGTTACCTCAGTCCAAAACTTTATAATTTCCGAGATACAGAGTGTTCAGGTTACAATTTTATTTTAGTTTCTTAATAGCTTCAGTACTCACTTCAGTATAAATTGTGGAAAATACATAAAATCTCTTATTTTGGTCTCCGGAATATGCAGTAGCATTTTTTTTCGACCTTTTAGGGACTGTATCGTGAAAGTGCTAACAAAAATTGTTGACCAAAAATGAAAAAAGTCGAAACGTATATATATTGAAATAATAAATCACTGAGTGAAAAACTTATTGGGAATCTATCTTTACATGTATATTTAGATAGATACAACTGTTTAATAATAACGCTATAAGTACTGTTATATGTCCAAATTTAGGTAAATAAAGGTAATAAAGTTAGTGAAGAATGACTAAATTTGTATGTTAGCGACTTTGGTTTTTTCCTGCACGCCAGTGTGCTGCGAGCTGCGACCCACCCTTACTTGTGCAATGTCTGATATAACAACTCCCGCCTGTTATTCTCGTTGCCGCTGCTTTGGGATATTATAATTGGGCGCAGTAAATCACGACGTGATACTGCAATTCGATCGTGTCACATTACAGGAAAAAATGTCTGGTTTCTTTCCAGATGAAAGAGAAACCACTGATAGCTTCGGCGTCGTTAGAAGGCAATATAATTCACCTACATCGGCTTCAGCGAGCAATAATAATACGATTGTTTTGAATCGTAGGGTGATGTGGTGTTAAATTGGCACGTGCCAGTTCAACACATTTGAATAAACACTTTTCAAAACTGTGACTACTGATTACACAGCCCCACAATAATTTTTTCTCAAATTTGGAGGTCAGACCGTGCTTGCTATACGTTTTTGGGATCACTGGGTTTGACTTTGAGGGCCCTATAACCCCATCATGTTAATTATAGGATTAAACGTTGTTAAATGTTGTTTTGCCATAACTTCAAAAAACCATTCTTTTAGGCATTTCAGCACTATTAAACATATATGTATAACCCTATAACTGTGAGGTTATGGGGTGATTAGTTTATGGGTTTGGGGTTAAAAGCTTGGACTTTTTTGCTTGAAGTTTGAGTTATAGATTATATGCATTGAATATCGCAGAAAATCCTAAATCATTGTTTTTTTGAGGTTATGGCAAAACCCTGACCTGATGGAGTGAAACGAATTCAGATTCAATCAATTCAAAAACATAGTAAATATGGTCTGACCTCCAGAACTAAGAATTTCTTTTGTGACGCTGTGTTATCATTTCATCACTGCTGAAAAAATAGTTGAAATTAATTACTCGTTAGGAAACGATTAATCGTAATAACGTATTATCACTTTTTTTGCACCTGACGCAAGTGAAATGGACGAGATTGTGGATGCAGCTTGTGTAGTAGTAGCCCCGGTTCTAACCTGTGTGTTAGGACCAGGACTACACAATGCTTTATCAATGGATTGAGATGATTGGCTACTCAAAATATCAAAACCTATTCTTTTTTTAATTTCCGTTGTTGTCATCTTCCGTTGCGTTTTGTTCCAAATAGGATCGTCACTGAGGACCTGCTGATTTGACTGGATGCTCAGTAAATAAATTCGGATTTGGTATATTAAGCCATTCTGAAACCTTTTTGAGTTGGATTTCTATGGATTTAAATACGTTAGTGCCGCAACTCTTAAAACATATGCGTCAAGCAGTCTATTACTTAAAGAAATCATTACTTTAGTTCACTATCTCATATTAACCTTCAATTTACGTGTATTGAAATTATCAAATCCCTTTCCACTAATATTTCATGTTTTGTTGCCACTTGTAACTTGCACACAGCTTATTCCTTTGCGATGGACCATAATTGTGCACTGGTAGCAACATAACCTCTTTGTCGACTATCAATCCTAGAGAGTAGGGCTGGCAGAGGACGTTTCACCTACTGCTCGTGACACCTACCTATTATCTGTGTCTACGACATCAGCTTCTTTTTATCTTTTCTTGATATTGAACGCATACATCAAGCTAGTTATTTTGTTATTCCATGTTGTTTAAGGTTATGTGGCGAAAATTAACTCTAAAGTGTTAATTTGTGACAATCTTTCTAACAGTGTACAATGGTATTATTATCTTCTGAAATGTGGATAACTGTAGGTGAGCTTTTATGCACGTTTATGGATAATTTTTGGAATTATTGAACAAAGGAACTTTCTAAACACTTTAATTGGTAGTATCGAACTTGCGGAAATTCTTATTTTAATCGTTTGTGGTAATTTTACTTTACTTATTGTTAAAAACAAGTGTTTTTAAATTAGAATCAACCGCAAAAATTGAATTTACGTTAAACGATTATTTATCTTACAGACGATTTGGAAAACCTCGCCTTCAGTAAATCATATGGTTTATTTTATTAGGTGACGTCAGTGGTCTATCTAGCCAGCGGTTCTTAAAATGTGGGTATTTAAAAAAAATTAGTACCTCCGTAAATATTTGAAATTTTTAAAAATGACTTTCACTTATCTATATGACGAACTACACCTGCAGTTAAAATGTTTGTACTTATTTAAGGTTCACCCTGTATAGCATTTATATTAGCGGCTAACATAATGCCGGAATGATCAGAGAGTTTAGTATTATACAATGCAACAGAAATGAACAATATGAATTTTGATTACTAATATGTGGAACGATAAAAATGATTTTATATATGAATTTTGTATATTTCGACAAAACCTTTGAAACAAATCGGTAAACAAAGCGTAAAATTTAATCGGCGAGGTGGGATTAAAAGTATCCAAGTTAATAAAACAGCGTTACCATTATTTGTCAAGGAATGTGAGAACGAACGGTCAATTTAATGAAATCCGAGAGTAGGAGCGCTAAAAATCAGGCCCGATGTAAATTGTAGGCAATATCCGGCAGTCATTAAAATGTGTTAAATTAGTTTTTATTGTTTCGGCGATACGGGCAGGATAAAAATAAAACCTGGCGCTGATATTTGCATACCGTTAAAGAGGGAAATGAGAACCTCTACATCAAGATTTACCATATACTGTATTCACATTGGACACTGATAAAATTATTGCAAAGGTAATTATAGAAGTTTTGTAAATTCATATTCAAGGAAAAGTGGTCTACTTTTATCTTTATATAGGGTGTCAGTCATAATGTCATTAATTTTAACCACGTATTTGGAAGGTCTAATAAAGGCAGAAAATCGAAAACAAAATTTTTACTCGTCCTTTAAAAAAATAAACAAATCACCCTGTAAAAATCGGTAACACGACGCTCCTGGTACGCTACAAACTTTCTGATAACGCAGCTATATGACAATTGAATATTGAAGAAAACATCGTTGCCATATCATGTTTAGATACATAATATCGTCTAACATTCTCCCCATTTGGAGATCACACCACATATTTGGAGGGGAGATGAAGAGAATACAAGCAGTAGTTTGTTTATTTCGGTCTCGTGTATTAGTCGTAAATTCACAATGCCTAATTTTACAAATTTCGAATATGCGGAAATGGTGGTTTTATACGGAGAATGTTTCCTAAATACGAATGTCGAAATATCGGGGACATTTCCCTAACAGACAACATTTTCCAAGTGCGTGAAGCTTTGTGCAAGTGCTTCAACGCCTTCGCGATACGGGTTCTGTGAAACTGCATCGGGAACTTGCGGAACATCGGTAAAATCACTTTAATGTGATTTAAGCTGTTTTAAATTTAGTTAGTTTAACAACCTACTATTTCTATAAGAACCATTTCAAGGCGACTGGAGATATCCCAAAGCTAGGTCTGCAGAATATTACGAGAAAATTCACTGAACCCCTATCATTTTCAGAAAGTTCAAGCTTTAAAACCTGTTAATTTCCCCAGTCGTCTTGAATTTTGCAATTGGATGACCATAATTTTATTAATAAAGTGCTATGGACGGATGAGTGCAACTTTACTCGAACTAGGCTTTTAAACAGGTTAGTACTATACTACTTAAAAACAACGTTAAATTGATCAAATTTGAATTGCGTGGTGCATATTTGGTAGTGCATTTTTATATAGGTACTTACCTAATTATACAAAATTGGTTCATGAGCTCTACCTTAGTTACTTAAATAACAACGTAACAATCTACAATTTGAACATTACTAGTTCACACTAAGGTCATGTAAGACAACGACTCCAAACCACGATTGTAATTGATGATGATGGACAATAGATAAATCTTCGTTAAAAGGTTTTAATTTGATTTTTTTTTAATTAAGCATCTGATGATCATCCGATTTATACAAACAAGAAATCCACTGGTCTATGTCTTAATAAAAATTAATCTTAATTAAATTCAATAAGTGGAATTGAGGGCAATTGACTGAAAATGCAATAATTCCAACAACTATGAAAATTTAATAAATCCTTTTATTATACTATTGAATAATGATTTCTATATGTTTAGAAAGCAGTTTATTTAGCAGTTTTATTACTTTCTATATTTGATTAGATGATATTCTACGATTAAGAAATTTAAGCTATCTAATATATTTTAATGCTAAAAGTATCAGTTAACTTTATAAAATTAGGGTTACCTAATCTCAATATCTCACGTTAAAATATAAAATCAATAGTGAAGGTACGTTATGTTGAACGGTTTTGGATTCTCCTATTGGCACTATAAAAACTATTTATCTACTCCTATTAATGTATATATTAATTATTCAGCTGCTTTTGAGCAATTAATAGTATCAATAAACAAATAGCGTGAGTTTTTATAACTCATGCTGGGCTTCTACAATGATAATTCGGTATGTAAATAGTATACGCATTAAATTCTTGGAAATTTTTAAGCCGATAAATACGTTCCATTGGTGTAAAATGGTAAGATTTTTAACAAGTGGAAAGGAATGAATAATTAAAAGATTTTAAAATTATTAAATTGCCAACGCCTGTCAGTAGGCGGAACTGTCAATTATTACCATTGAGGGGACTAATGTCATTTGATATTTTAACAAAATAATGTTGACGTTTTCAAATCAATTTCTAATAATATATCTAAAAAAGATGAATATAGTCGTAGATAAAGTATAGTTTTCAACTTGCGGTAATGGTCATAACTCACTTGATGAATTACAGCACTCGCCTGCGGCTCGTGCTGCAAACTTCATCTTCATTACCGCTCGTTAAATAATATACTATTATTTGAGATGTTACTGTATCTCTTAAAGTAAGAGATATTGGGTCAAAATTGTATTGCAGGAAAGTTCCAAAATTTCCGACTAAATTTTTTAATAAGATTGTAGAGTTTTACGCTGTAGTAAATGATTACCTTATACTTATCCACTGCATTTTCCAAATTACCTATATTTTTATTTTGTTCCGGGGCAAAACATAATCTTAATTTTTGAGCAATTATGTACAAATCATTTTTTTTTAAATTAATACATTTTTATTGCTATTTACTATACTGATTTCATTTCTCCTAAAACTCAATGAGCATAGCATTGAATTACTTGAAATAGTACGTGTAGTGTGTACCTCTGCAGTATTTAGCCTTATTTTAGTGGTTAGTAACTACTTTATTTAGTTTCATATGTTACACCTGTGCTTAATTATGTTGTTTGGTGCAGTCCGTTAATTTAGTGGTTGTTGATATTAGAATTGATATTCCTAACCTGAGTTATATATTGATATTGCTACATAAATATCTCTAGGATTTGCCAGTGGCGTAGAAGTTTCAATTTAGTGGCCAAATATTTAATTGTACAGAGTTGCTTCTGCAACTCCACTTGATCTGTTACATTATGCCAGACGGATTGAAATGTTCTTGCTGCAATACTACCACTGATCAGCATAAGCTGGTTACCTGCTGTGTTTGCAAAAAAGTTTTTAATCACGCTTGTGTGGATATCTCTGCGTCTGAAGTTAGAATTATTAAAGCTAAAAAGTCATTGAATTGGTCTTGCCGCAATTGTCTACAAGTAACCGAAGATATCAATGAACTGAGATCTGTAGTCTTACAACTGAAGAGAGAACTTGCCAACTTTAAATCACATAGTGATCGTAGTGATGATCCTCAAGACTTCGAGGATATAGTTCAGGAAATTCGGGAACGTGAAAAACGCAAAGTTAATATTATTGTATATAATGTTGCTGAAGTACGAGATGATATTAAGGATAATCGAATTTCTTATGACAGAGCCAAGGTCAGTGAGATGCTTAACTTTTTGAATGTAAATGCGGAAGTTGGAAATGTCTCTAGGTTGGGCAAGTTTGACCCGTCCAAGGGTGGTGCACGTCCAATAAAAGTTGTTTTATCTAATGAATCTATAGTTTACAATATATTGAAGAAGGCCCGAAACCTGAAAGCAAATGCAACATTTAAGAATATTAATGTGTCTGCCGACCGTACCCCGAGACAACTGACATTCTATAAAACTGAAGGCTGAATTGGAAGATAGGCGTAATAATGGTGAACAAAATTTAAAAATAAAATATGTTCGAGGAGTTCCCAAGATTGTTACATTAAACTAATAAGGCCCGACAGTGAAAGTACTCATAATATTTCATGTTACTTTCAGAACGTACGTGGTTTGAGATCAAAGGTAGATGAATTTTTTACATCAATTAGTGAAACAGAATTTTCTATTGTTGGTCTTGTCGAAACTTGGCTATCACCAGACATTAATAGTAGTGAATACTTTCCTTTGTCATACAATGTGATTCGGTCGGATCGTAAGTTCCATGAAGTTCAACTATCTAAGGGTGGTGGTGCATTGGTGGCTGTCGACAGTGATTTGATTACTGATCCCCTGGACATGTCTTATATTACAAATACTTTGGTAAACATTGACATTGTAGGTTGTAAATGTTTTCTGAATGATCATTTTGTACTTTATGTTTATGTAACTTACATGCCACCTTCTTTATCTGTAAATGAATTTGAACTCTGTTTTGAACTTTTGGTCATTCAATTAACAACCATAGTAATGTTTTAATTATGGAGATTTTAATATTACACATTTCAATAATAATGATATCGTTGATACTAAATGTCAATTAATTAATGATTTTATTAATTTTATTTCTTTGAACCAAGTAAATAATGTGGTTAATGTTAACGGTCGTTTGCTGGATTTAGTATTTACCAATATTCAATGTAAAGTTTCTCATGATCGCTTGCCGCTGGTTAAGGAGGATTTACATCACCCCGCACTCCAACTGGAACTATCACCTAATGTTAGCTTTCCTACATTTCCAGTCAATTTTGTGGGGAAAAACTATAACTTTCGCAAAGCCAATTATCCGAGATTATACGATGCTTTATATAATATGGACTGGTCGTTTCTCAATCAATTCTCTAATTTAAACGATGCTTGTAACAGTTTTTACGATAAGTTATATTCTGTATTTGACTTGTACGTACCTTTATATAGTAATAGAAAGTCTTCATATCCATCATGGTACGCACCTGATTTGAAAAGAAACCTGAGACTTAAAAACTACTATAGAGATAAATACCGCAGGACTAAAAACGATGTTTATTTACAGGATTTTTATCGTATGAGAACAATTACAAAAAGACAAATATCGGAATGTTTCAATATCTATGTTCGTGATGCTGAACAAAGTATATTGACGGATAGCAAGCGATTCTGGGCTTTTATAAATATGAAACGCGGTAATTCAAGAATACCTGGTAAAATGTATGGCAATAATGACGCTGAATTTAACACTCTCCAAAGCATTGTAGATGGTTTTGCACAGTACTTTTGTAGTGTATACGTACAAGATGACGCTAACCTTATTATACCTGATAATATATTTAATAATCTACCTTGTGTTAATATTAAGCAATTAACTGAGAGTATTGTGAGACAGTCTATTTCAAGTTAAAGAACAAATTCACTGCTGGTCACGATTTGGTGCCTAGTTTTTAGTGAGAGATTGCGCGGTGTCTTTGCTGCTCCGTTGTTAACAATCTTTAATTTGTCCTTGCGCACTGCCCAGTTTCCAACTTGTTATTATTATTATTATTATTATTATTATTAAACATTTTTAAAACCCTTATCTATTACTTTTGTTTATTATGTTTTCAGACTGAAATAGGTATTTTAATGAAGTGAAGTCAGATACCAAAATTTTATAAATGCTTCTAGTAATATTCTACATCACTCAAATGATAGGAGCAAATACAGAATATGTTATTTGAATCGGAACGAAGCACTGAATATAATAAAGAAAAAATGTAAGTTTGCGTCACCATTGATTTTTTAAACTCCCTGTGTACACTATTGTACCTTAACAGAAAAGTTTAATGAATTCTTTACAACTCTATATTTAAATTTTTTCAATAAACTTAAACCTGTAGTTCCAATTAAACTTACAAACAATATTGCAATGTTTTTCTTTTCAATTTTTGACAGGGTGAAGTATTTTTTATTAGGCACTGTATGCTGTACTCGTACATAATAACATAGTGCAAAACTTCTTCTATTTGCCCGGTAAGATGCACTTTCTGTGCCCATTTTACGAGTCTATCTTGCAACTTTGTTTAATACCCATGACTATAAATAAAGCACACTAACATACCGCTTTTAGACTTATTTGTCCACGAAATTGTCTAGAACAAACGATTAAAATAGTACTTTTTTTCTTCTACACGTGGATAAATTATGCAGTTTCCCCAATAGCAAAATTAAATTTGCTAAATTAAAAGTTTAAACGATTTTTAAATTCTTTTATTTAGCTCTTTGTCACCCAACTCGAACCCACAGAAAATAGATTCAAATTGGAAAACCTTGATAACGACGGTGATAATACGTTTTTTATGGATATGTTTTGATGTGTTTGTGAATTTAACTAGACAAATAAATAATTTTGGGAATAGGCGCACTTTTACATTTAATGCGGGGTACATTTTATAATAATCTCGCAGATTACATGACATTCATTGGCCAGGGACCGGCAACAAAGCGCATAAACACGGAATCGTCCTGCTGAAACTGGCGGTGGTTCTAATACACTCATAAAAGTGAGTGTAATTAGTGCGAAGCTTTGTTTAAGTACGGCTTAATTAATTTATAGGTATCAACGTATAAGTAATCTCGCAAGGTACTGAACCATTAACTCCCTCGAAAACTTTTGAGAGTTGGTCAAACAGTTGAATCAGTGTTCAGCAATATAGAACCATCGACAGCATCTCGAAATATTGAAAAAACTACCCGAAGTTTTTCCGAGCCTTGTTAACCGATTCAAGTCCCCATTACAATCAGATGAAGTCAAAAGGTTGGAAAATTTATTGAGGCGCTACCAGGATGTATTCTCATTAACAGAGGATGATGTCGGAAGGACTAATCTTGTGCAACACCGAATAAATTTTGTCAGCGATACCACTCCAATTAAACAAGCTCCACGACGTATTCATTTAGCGAAGCAAGAAGAGGTATCAACGATGCTGAGAGACATGTAGCAACAGCAGTTTTGGTAAAGTAGAAGGATGGCTCTATCATATCTTGCGTCGACTATATATGATTAAATAATGTTATTTAGAAGGACAGTTATCCTTTGCCTAGAATAAATGATACCCTGGATACATTGTCTGGAAGTGGCTATTGGTAAGTGCAACTTTATGCAAACGATAAAGAGAAGACCCCGTTTTCCATTGGAATAGATTTGTGGCACTTCAACGTTATGCTCTTTGGCCTCTGCAATGCACCATATTGTCTCGTTTACTTTCATGACATCATAATACTTGGAAAAACTTTGAAGATCATCTGAAGAATGTCCAAAAAGTTTTTCAAATGTTGAAAGAAGCCCGGCTGAAGTTAAATCTCAAGAAGTGCATGCCTTTCAAAAAGAAGTAAGGTATTTAGGACACATTATTTTGTCTGATGGAGTGAAGACTGACCCAGAGAAAACTGAAACCATCTAAAAATGGCCAGTACCAAAAGACAAACATGAATTAAGGAGGAGGAGGAGGAGATTTGTGAAAAATTTTCCGAGATTGCCAAACCCTTACATCGACTCACGGAGAACAATCAGCTATTTATCTTAACGGAGCCATGTCAATAAGTTTTTCAAAGATTAAAATAAGCTTTATGTTCTTCTTCGATTCTGTCGTATCCCAAGACTTGAAAGAAATTCATCATGGACACCAATAGAACTAATTATGAACGCAACACGAAAAAAAAAATAGATGATTATCTCAGCCATCTTAAAGATCGAATAAAGAGGGTATATGAAGAAGTACGAGAGAAAATAAAAATTAAAAGCGACAGAATGAAGACCAGATATGACTTGCGTGCCAACATCAGCGGGTATCAAGAGAATGAGAAAGTGTATAACCCAAAAAGAAGCAAGGGTAAATCTCTGCAGCTGCAGAAATCTTGGGAAGGTTCTTATACCGTCGTGTCAAGATTACATGACGTAGTGTATAGAATCCGGAGAAATCCCCAAACAAAGATAAAGATTGTCTACATCGATTACTTAACACATCAAAGCGAAGGTTTGACAGTTGCGAAGCAAAATTAAATTTGCTAAATAAACAATTTTCTATTTTTTTAATCACAAAATTATCGCAAAATTCGAACCCAAAGAAAAAAGTTAAAAATTGGAAAACCCTGAGAACGACGGTGTTAGTTTAGCGATACATTTTGATGTGTTTATGAATTTAACCAAATAAATAATTTTTGGGATAGGCCTACTTTTACATTTAATGCGGGGTACATTTTATAATAATCTCGCAGATTACACGACATTCATTCGCCAGGGACTGAAAACAAAGCGCATAAACACGGAATCGTCCTGCTGAAACTGGCGGTGGTTCTAATACACCCATAAAAGTGAGTGTAATTAGTGCGAAGCTTTGTTTAAGTACGGCTTAATTAATTTATAGGTATCATCGTATAAGTAATCTCGCAAGGTATGGAGACGGGTACCGAGCCGCCCATTGCATTAACTCCCTCGAAATTGCCTTCTATTACGCCGTTATATTGCTTTTCTTAATTATTATTGCACCTGAGAGACGATTAACATGCAAGGCCCGCTGTATACCGCTTCGGCTATGAATTCCTTATTGTGCTTTAATTGTTGGGAGTTATTACGCCGAGTTATTAATATTAATACTCAATGGTTTAACGATGTTTTGGCTTTTGTGGGCGAATCTTGTTCGTTCTGCAGCGGTAAAATGAAGAATTTACAAAGCTGTGGCCGGTAATTCTTGTCTAATATAGGAATGGCATTGCAATGTACTGTAAAGTTGTACACTGAAAAACAAAAATAGTAATCGCTTTTACAATAATAAGTGTTAATCTACAGTATGTTCCGTTTTTCAGATTAGCCATTATTTTACAATTATTACCCTGAAGGCGGGTTATATTCTGCTAACAATTTTTTATGTGTCAAATTATATCGACAAAAGTCTATTGAGTGTTTTTATGGGATGCCAATCTTCGAAAAATCAGAACTAAAATTTACAAAAAGCGGGTCAAACATTGCCATGAAAGTGAAAACAAATACCAATCGTACAAAGAAAGAACACATAACTACAAGTTTAACATTTTGATTGCGGCCATAGCAGAAATAATTAACGTAGGAAAAATGTAATGAATTACGAATACTAAATTGTTAAAAAAAAATACGAAACGTTAATCTAAATAAAAATTTTAGTGTTCTCTACCATACCTCCTTCCAGGCGAACATACTTTTCCAATCGTCTCACTATTTTAATTTGCTAAGAGTACTATTTTGATTTTTAGATTTTGCTAGAATATGTGTTTAAATTTATTCATTTTCAAAGGGGGTTATTACCATATCAAAAGCAAATTTTGTAGTTAGTTCATACACTTACATACATTTATTAACAATAATAGCTAATTGCTCAACATATTGTCTAACCTACCTATTTTAACGAATATTCTGAGAGTTTCCAACTGCGCTGCAGGAACAAATCTAATATAAGACACGTATATATGTGGATACACTATTAACAAACCAAAATCGTAACTAATAATAATATATAAAGGCAATAATAAAAAACCTAGTTATCATATCGCTGTGTTGTTATGTAGTCAACTACAGTGTTCTGGCACACTTTGATACAATTAGTAGTGAATAATACTACAATTCTGTCTCTATACTATCGGTGATAGTGACTACAATGTTGAATTAATGGAGTCTACAGATATTGTTATTTTGCACTACCTATATCCGCATTTTAAATTTTACAATATGACTGACACCCTCTCTGTGGGTATGGTAGGGTGGAATAATGTTAGCTTGGGTCAATGTGAGAGATTGACGCCGGTTGATATTTGACTACCCCCCTAATTAATGAGGTTTTTCAGGTTTCCCTCATTTCTGCAATGAATGGTGGTTAGGGCCTACCAACGTAAGTGCTTAATAATAATAATATGCCGTTCTCTCTCCCGCACAAGTCTTCGACTTCTGGGCTAATCCTCGTGATTAGAATGAGGGGTAGAGATATTATATTATATTATATCTAAACACAATGAAGTCGGTACTATTAGTAGTAGTAGTAGTAGTAGTATGGTAGATAATACAAGTAAAATTCAATTCTTCGCCTGATATACAGGTACTGAATAAAATTTGACTATTTGTCGAATGTTAGAATTAAATAGATCAATTATTTGTTAAATTTTAGTAATAGAAATTATAATCCTTTGTGATTTTACTTTAGCATATTTGCTTTTTTTGGCAGCCACTTATTGGTTGACTGTAACATTAAAAAACAAATGGACATGAACTTTAGATATCTGGCACACGTACAAAAACCATTCGGTCTTGAACTGCTGAGTAGGTTTGCTTTCCTACTTACAGCCCCTTTCCTGGTTTTCCTCACACCGAAATTAAAGTATTGATAATCCGTGCGTTATTTTAGGAGAGCAATCACGAGAGAATGACATAGATTAAGGAATGTCGACTCCCATTTCCTGACACCCTCGTCATTCCTCGCTCACTCCTCCACACTAATTTACGCCGTTCCCATAATAGGCACTGCTGCTGCTGCTGCTGAGCTACCGCGAGATAACTGCGTGCGTACTCATTTTACGGCAGTAAACTTACTTTTTAAGAAGATGCAGTGGCCGGGCGGGTGTGAACGGCCTCTTTATTTATGTTAATTGTCTCTTAATTACCTAATAAATTCCGACTAGATTTGGTTGGCGTTTAATTAAAATATCGTGAACGTGTGTATCGAATTCTGTGGATAATATTTAAATTTATTTATCTTCTGGTTTGAAACTCATCACGGATTCAAGATAGAATGAAAGTAGGAATTAATTATGGAATAGTATTCATTTTAAAATATTTGGTGTGTGAGGGATAAAGGAAAAATATAAAAGTTACGTATAGGAACAGGAAAGCATTTGGATTTGAGCTGAGGCAAGAAATCTTGCAAGATTTGAAATAGTCTGTTTTCTCTTGCTTTAAAGTCTTGCAGAGAATTGTCTTGCAAGAGTCTTGCAAATTTCTTATCTAAGAATTTTGCAAGTCTCTTTTATGATTCTTGGAAGAATCAAGTATACAAATGAGAAATAACAACATTATTACGAATTTGGTAAAAGTGGTGGTTACTCTCGATCAACTACGGTCCCGCTCGAAGCTCGCACGTAAGTATCGATATGGTCAATTGTCGACAGTGATCGAATGGGAGACATTATAAAGTATAGAAACGACAAGTTTTCTAAAATAAGTCATAAATAATAGACAATCAAAATAGAATTAACTGGACCTAGACTCCATTTTCTCTTCTCATATTTGCAACCATCCTTGTCTTGCGAGACCAAGGCAAAAAGTAAGAAAAAGCAAGACAAGATTGTGAATACTAGTTTCATATTGTATCGCATAATTAATTATTAGAAAAATTCTAAGAAACTAGGAGCTCAACCTAGCACAGATATAGGTATCTTGAATATAACTATGAATTATGCATAAAAATTCAATAAGGCACGATAAGTACGATCATGGTAGTTTAGTATAACGCAAAGTTTTGGTTTAATATCTAGTTTCAGTGGAGTGCGCGTCCTTACCTTTTCCGAAAAAAATATTATGCCACTAAATTGAAAAACGTTTTATTCACTTTTGTAATCCATCTGGTAAACAAAACACACTTAAGTTTTGCTCAAGCAAGGTATAGTTTTAGTGTAAATCAAAATGTTTCATTCTGTCCACAGTGATGATGGACACAGAATAGACTTGTTTTAAATATCCCATAAAGAAGAATCGAACAGTGTTAGATCTGGTGCAAGTGGAAGCCATATTTAAATTACTTATACAACGATCTCAAATATATAAATTCAGCCATCATATAACGGCTGTAGAGCTATGCAGCTCATTCTGTATGTACTCCATAACTTTACTGCATTGCTATACTCGCGGCAAGAATTCAGACGACTTACGTCATATGAACAAATGAATACTTCATTATATTTTCATCAAAATATTTAAGAAACTGCAACTGATAGTCATAAAACTATATACTACACTAAAAGTTTGCATTATATGTTGCACTAAATTGCAAAAAATGATTGTTTTTAATGCAACTAAACATGGAAAATTACGTTGACAATAAAAACAAATGTGTAACGCCAGCCGTGACGTAAGACGTGTGAATTCTTGACGCGAGTATATAGATATATGTTTAAGTAGAGGAAAAATTATTGATTTAAAAATTGAAGGTACTCATTAGAACCAAATCGACCAAGTAAGACAAATGATATGTCGTATTTTTCACACACATTTTTCCCTGACATATCTCACAGAAATGTTCGACTTGTAGTAACTGCAGGACGTAAAACACAGTGTTTACGGTATATCTTCATATGCTTTAGACTTGACTTCACAAAACATCTCGGAGGTTTGAAATCCGGCAGTCTTATAACAATTGAATAGTTGTCTTCTATAGCATCAATTTTAGCTCATGTGCTCTCACAGCTCCACAAACACCAATTATTAAAATGACCTAAAAAGTTCTCTAAAGGCAGCAATTTATTATCAGGTGTTTCCTATAAAAATCTCTCAATTTCTTCTTTAGTTACGGATTTACTTTTCAAATATGGTATTAATTTTGAACATTTTCTCACATTTATATTTTCTTTGGCATTCAGTGTATACTCGCGACAAGAATTCAGACGACTTACGTCATACGAACAAATGAACAATTCATTATATTTTCACTTATAATACCACTAGAGCTTCAATTATTACTGGAAATTTTTTCGAGCACACGAATTTTCTAAAAAATATTCGTGTGCAAGAAAAAATTTCCAGTTTTTAATTGAAGCTAGAGTGGTATTCGGTAAGAAAATTTCACAATGAAGTGTTAAAAAATATCGACAAAAATATAAAGATATTAAAATTTTTTGATTGTTTTGAATAGACAGTAGGCTTTGTATGTTAATTCAAAAAGTATCACAGCAGAATAAGATTGTTTCAAAGTACTACATTTATTTTTTGAAACATAGACATTTTATAAATTTTAGTGAATGTGTGCTTGTTTATTCCCCATTAAGAAAAGAAGACGTGGCTGAGGAATTTCAGCAACATTTGGACGCTTTAATTAAAACTACTAAAACTACATACTTGGTAAATAATTATTTATAAATGATTTCTACTTAAAAATGTCAAAAAATTTCCAGTGTAATTTCATGCTCCTTACCCCAAGAGAAAAATTTCCGGAAATTTTCTTAGTTGCTATAGTAACGCTACAAAATACAGGCCTTTAATTGGCTGAAAAATACTATTGTGAAATTTTCATCAAAATATTTAAGAAACTGCAACTGATAGTAATAAAACTATATACTACACTAAAAGTTTGCATCATATATTGCACTAAATTGCAATAAAACATTGTTTTTAACGCGACCAAATATCGAAAATACGTTGACAATAAAAACAAATGTGTAACGTCAGCCGTGACGTAAGACGTCTGAATTCTTGATTCGAGTATACATGGAAGTCGAAGATTTAATTTTATTAATTTTGTGTTCGAAATATGCCAGTAATGCCGTTTAGGATACTTTTGGAATTTTCTTCTATCTACACCACATTTTAAATTCGTTGTACACAATCTCGTACTGTATCGACGATGTTTTGGGGATCAATTGTGAAACAGTATATTGTGGCGCTTCCAATACTTCCCCTGGTAAATGCTGGTCTTCACTTTCCGAACTCATTTCGAATTAAACACTGATAGAATAAGAATTACAATATATAGTTCTGACACACAAAGTACAAATTATATTCTGACGCTACTTCTTCAAACAACTATTGTTTATCAACAATAGTATATCGCGTCACCGCGCCTAAACCGTCTTGATTAAAGATTAAAGTTCAAACGATTTCAATTATATAATAAATTTTTGTACATAACACAATAGTCTTGAAAGCGAAATGCTTGAAATTTGAAAAATTTCCATTCTTGAGCGCAAAAGTGCAATTACTTGATAATTCGGGTTTGGTTTTCACGATCATGTCACCTTTGACATTGACACTAACATCGGTAAAAATGTATTGAAAAATAATTAACCTACAGTCTATTAAAAACCATAGATTTTGCACACTTAATATAAAATTAACTATTCAAATTTCCTGCCAAAATATGCCACATTTTTCTGTCTATGGCATGTCCATGGTCTACTTAAATATTAAATATGTTGTGCTCCTTGATGTTTTGACACACTGTCGTGATGCACCCGTAGCTACAAATAAGGAATAATGTTATTCTTTGTTATAAAATGTTTGTTAATACAGAGAACCACCTAGGAATTCTACAGTTCCCTCGCAAATATTTGCTCCACTGATCTATTTTTCAGAGAGCGTTTATTTTAATATCGTTATTGCTAGGTGCGATAAATTTATTTTCTGAATACTTGAAACAAAATAAACCATTACTGTTTTGTTATAAACACGGCGCAGTTTTTGCTCCATTACATTTTCATACTTCTTTCGTCGTCAGCTGTTAGCTAAACAGCCCGTACCGTACGCACCGTGTTATTTAATTCACAAAAATATAAATAAATTGGTAGCGGGATCGTGACACTTTAAAATATACTGTGAACAGATATGTGCTGTTTGCTGCTATATTAAAACAGGGCATCTAAAACATTAAAAACATTAAAATACCGCGTCGTGCTCGCGCTCCCATTGCATTAAGTTTTCATGTGATTAATTTTAAAACGGGCATTACGTAAACTGGCGAATTTCATTTCTGTGTGCGGTTTTGAGCGGGATAAATCAAATACCCGTTTGATATCCACCGTCTCGTATTTCTACAACGTAGGTACTATACATACCTACATAATCTACACCGTTTAGAAATGCCTGAATTATTTTAATCTAAAGGAATCAACTGATATCATCAATCGCAGGTCTGACCAACAAGAAGTTGGTTTTTACAGGTGTTGGTAAATTACGACCAGAAGATGCTTTTAGTCGTACAACCATGAGGTCCAATATCTAATCAAACCAAAAAATATACAGGGTGATTCAATTTTGTTTTTACTAGAATAAAAGATGGTATCCCAAGTAGCATTATAGTAACGAAAAATGGTACCGCAACTTGAATTAAGGGAAACGACAACCAAGCCATATCACCTTTAACAAATATTTATTGTGGTGGCACATTTCTATACAACATTACTACAAAAGTTATTACTACCTTTAAAATCCACTATAGAGTAACCTTCACCCAAAAGTAACCTGTTTCCAACATGAGCTTCTAACGCTAGAGAAGTTAGTTTATTGCTAGCTTTATCCTGTGTCTGTATGTAAAATTGGTAGCAATAAAAAAACCTCGCTGTAAGAAACATTTCGGTATTTATCTACGTTTAATAAAAAACTAAAACAACAAAAGTTTTGCAAAATTATTTTTTTTTCGAGTTGAAGAGCATTTTTAAAATTTCCTAATTCTGAGTATTTTAAAATGCACTTAAGCGAAGGCCAAGTGTCTTCGGGAGCACTTTTTGGAATGCGTGTTAAAGGTTTCTATTATTTCTATTTTTTATTTATTTCTTTAGGTAAGTTTCTATTTGAGAATAGTTTAAATGTTTTGAGCAGAATAATATTCTGTCATTTTACCACCAGTATATGGACGACACAAAATAAAGATCTGTTTTCTCTTTTATAGACACTATTTCAAATATAAAAATGCATATGATGTTGACATGAAGTACATATATTGTAATTTTGAGGTTATGGCGAATTAAGACAAAGTGGCGAAACAATGTTATTACAGCGGTGCTACCATCTTTAAGTGATCGGAAAAATGGTGAGTTAGTTCCATTCGCCACTTATTTGATGAGTATTACTAAAGAGTCAGATATTTTAGTTTCTACCACTTTAAGTGTACATTTTAGGTGTATATAACTTCAAAATTAAATTCTCAACAGCAGACATGTTTACAGATGTATGTTTAAAGTCGCCATTTTATAACAGAAATTTATAAATATTATTACACATCGGTACTGCATGAAATTTCTTAGGTCACTACATACTTATTGGTTACGTACATAATTTCTTGGTTTGCGAAATTATAAATTTACTTGAACTGTTTTTTAATATTGAAATTTTTAGCGGCGATTGTTTATATTTCGGGCTGTAACATATTTGACAGTAAACTTTCAATCGTTCTAATTTTATAATATGGGATGTTCTAATTTTACAATATTCTATTCTTCTATGTTTACATGCTACGCTATTATTTTCCTAAATATAACAGTAAAAGCAGAGATAATGGCAGAATTAATATGTAGGAAAGAGACCGAGCTACTTACGTATATTTAGCTAACAAAGACAATATATCCACTGGCACAATAGTCACTAAACACAAGTCGAATTTTACTCTTCTGCGCTAGCACGTCTTCGTATATCCAGCTGTAAAACTGGATTGATCTGTCGCAATACATTGGCTCCTGCCCTATGATGTATCCAGTAAAATATACTAATGTACACCCATTAGCTGTTAGCATTAGTGTTACCCGATAATTGCCTGAAACGAAATATTACCACGCCCATGGCCGGTTCTTATTTCGGGGTTTCATTACTCTCTTTCATTTTCAAACAGACTGTAGTAAACTTTCACTGGTTTATCTTTTAGAGGTGGAAACTACATCCCTCCGTTTTTGCCATGTAATCACAATATGGCTTAAACGTATTTGTATAAGATGCAAAAACTTCAACAGTATCTGTCCTCAGCTATAATTTCACAAGTTTATGTGTATAGGCTAATACTCACCCTGAATATGTACCTATTTTAATTTAGTTTGTTGTAAATTAAGTTAGAGACTGATTTTTTTTAAATTGCTCCTTTTTGCATTAACATTTCTTAAGCACTTTAATAGCTTTGTTCGCACAATGTTCAAACTAGTTTCCAATCGTCCGGAGCATGCGCATTCCAACTAGAACAATGGATGTTCAACCTTATGCAGGCATTATAAACAAAGTGCGCGTGCGTCGGATGATTGGAAACGGTTTCCAACTGCTGTGCGAACAGGGCTAGCATCTTTCAAGGACTATGTTAGTAAAAATTATCAATACAGATTTCTTATATCTCCTAAAACTGAATAAATATTAAACTGTTATCTGATTTTAAATATTGTAGATTCAACATCTTGGGATACTAGGTCATTTGATAAAAAACACAACAATAATTTTATTTCGTTATACCCATCTTCAGAAAAAATATATATTCTTATGCTAAAAGAGTAACAAAAAGATGTAAATGGTTTTTTTAAAAACAAAACAGAAAACATAAAAACCTTTAGTTTAACATACCTAACATCGTATAAGAAATTTAATTTTTCATAATAATTTTTCCAAAAATATTATTTTAGATTTCTGCAAAACCTATAAATTTTTATTGTAGTTATTGTTGTGTTTTTTTTTTCTCAAATGACCTACTGTCCCAGGATGTTGAATCTATAATATTGATTACATGCTCAGGAAAATTCTATTGATATTGATTTTAAATAAAGATAAACCTCGGAAAAACCGTTATAAAAATACCCAAATAAATAAATACATCGCAGAAAGAAAAAAACGGCCAAGCGCGAATTAATTTGTAAATTTCCAAAATATACTTACACCTCATAGTTGTTGTTAAAAATATATAAAATAAAAGATTTAGACTAATTCGACAAGATTATGTCATATCGGCATATTTACTGCATTTCACAATAAATTGTGACAGATTTGAAGATGATTTTAAATAGTATAACAAACTGAAACGTCATCTATGTGATAAAAATTCAGTTTTGTTGTTTTATTTTACTTAAATAATTTGATAATTCTCCAAACAATAAGTACATCACATGACTTATTAAAAATATATAAGAAAATATTTTTAGACTAATTCGACATTACTATGCCATATCGCATATTATTGCATTTTGCGATAAATTGCGACAGTTCTGAAGATGGTTTAAAAAAAGAGAAACGTCATTTATGTGATAAAAATGCAACGCTATTGTTTCATTTTACATAACCAGTTTAAATAATTTGACAGTCAATATTTTGGAAGAATTTATAGAAGCTTAATTTTATAAAGTATAAACATATCGATCATGTTGAACACGTTGATTTACTATAAATATTTTAAATTTCTATTTGCATTGAATTTCTGATTCCTTATTTATACTAAAAATCTTGCATATTTTTTTCAAATTGCAGATCTTGAAGAGCTCCTTTTTCCCTCAATTACATTTAACTGTAGATAACAAATTATATATATACATTGGTAATATATATAGTAACAAAATTTTAATAGAATACGGTATTCCACAAGGTACAGTCTTGGGACCGGTATTGTTTTCCATTTATATAAATAGTTTATATAATATAAACAGCACTGGAAATATCATTGGTTTCGCAGATGACACTGCAATATTTTATAAGGCTGAAACTGTAAATTTAGAAAAAACATGTTATCTACCTTTTAGCTGTAATGTGTCTAATACTCCTCCTTTCCGATCCATAAACATCATAGATCAGGGAATGCAGTATACTTTGCAACCTGAAGAAAAAGTTAAATACCTTGGCATAAATATTGATAGATTTTTGCGATGGGACTGTCATATAAGATACGTTCTAAAAAAATTACAATCCCTTTTATATAAATTTAGGTTTTTGAACAATATTCTCGAGGAAAAACAGATGCGAATAGTTTATCATGCACTAATTGAGAGCCATTTAACTTATGGTATATTAGCATGGGGTGCAGCATCAAAGACTCACTTAAAATCTCTGGAAATAATCCAAAAGCTTTTTTTGAAAATTATGTTACATAAAAAAATTAGTTATTCTACCGACTTAGTATATAGAGATTCCAAAATGTTGGAAATTATTTTATTATAACAGTGTGGTCAACTTTCATAAGACAAATGACAAGATTATTCAATTGCATAATTATAATACTCGTAATAAAAATGTATGTGTAACACCATTTATGACAAAGTCTGTTGGACAAAGAACCTATCAGTACTTAGCCCCAAAATTATATAACAACATTCCAAAAGAAATTCAGTCATTAAATTTGCTTTCCTTTAAAAAACAATGTAAACTATTTATTATGACCACCTCTAGAGAAATTGTAAATAGTTATATAGAATGAAATACTTACCTCTTTCTGTAATTTAATTAATTAGTTTCAATGCGAAACTTTGCTGTATACCTAGTACTGTTCTGTTCCACCACTATGTAGATGTATTTCTTCGTAAAATTTGTATACTTAAAATTTGAATTTTCTATAATTATTTTATATTGATATGGAATAATTCATTATATAGTAGTATTATTATGTAAGTATAAAAATAAATTTATCTGTATGTCTGTGAATGTATGTTTGAATCTTTGTATATGTATGTGAATGTATAGTGAAGTGTTGTTACTATATTGTTGGTATCCATTTACTACTTTTTTATAAATTTGTGAATTTTTTTGTTACATTAGTTTTTACACATGTTGTATCGAAACAAGTGTCTTCTGACACTTATCGATTACCTGTTTTATTTACAGTTTAGTTATCAACAGAACATTTACTTTTTCATTTCCAATGAATTACTTTATTTTTTGACATTTAACAATGAAAACCGGTCAAATATTTTATGTTTTACCAATCTTCATAATTACAATACATACAATATTTCGTATTGATTATTTGTATCTATTTTACTTTCAATTTATTCATACGTTATTTAAGAGGCTCATAATATATTCTTAGGTAATTTTAATTAACATATAAATAAACCTGACAAGACATTCTGATACTTATGTCATTACAAAGATTTGAATTACAATTTAAGTTTAGACAAATGGATACAAATGTCTTTCTAATTGATTTTATCACTGTTGATCATCAATTCTGAAAAACGACGTAAGATATGTGTAATATATTCATGAAAACTGACATGTATGTGAAAGTGTAGAGGCAAATAAAATATAAACACACATTAGCTGCATTTTTAAAGTATTGCATTGACATTAATGGATTTTAAGAAGTACAAGGTGCAACATTACACATACATACTACTGAGTTTTAAGACTGAACATTTTTTTTGCATTTATGTTAATGGAAATAGTCAGATGAATTGATTTCTACGTTGTCAGGATAATGTGGCTCTAATTGTTGAGATACATGGAATGTGTAGAAAATTTTATGGAGATTCGAGAGAATCTGGTAGATGTGTTTAGGCAAGTTTTCATTTTCAATTCATTTAATTTTCTACATGAGTATATAGGTATGTATAATGAGTGAGCATCAAATGTTTATATTTAAGTAGTTTGTACCTAGTGTTAAAAAATTATAAAATAAACAAAACAATACTAAAATATTTTTCAATTAATTGAAAGCTATTTTTATTTTACAAGTTTAGTTAAACTTTTACGGCACAGTAAAAATATAATAAATATACAGGATGATTCAGAACTTATCTAAAAAAAATTGGGAAAAATGGAGTCAAAATCATAACAAGTAATGTAAAATCATTATAGTTTTCGAGCAAAAAATTAATGAAGTTATAATATTTTCCACCTTTATATCGCTGAGCTACTATAATCTCTAGCCAGACGATTCCGAATATCGCAATCCCATTACTTTTTGTAGGTATTAACGTTTTTGTGATGCGAGTCTTTACATAAGTTTTTCAAGTGTCAAAAATGGCTTACGTGTGTAGCATCTCGAAGTGCAGTGAGTGTAGTGTAACGCGAGGGAAATTTTAAACCAAATCGTGGAAGAGATGGAGGTACAGGATGTTCACAGGGTATTGCGGCAGTGTGTCGTATCATACACGAAGCTCAATTATATCCGTACCATGTACAGCATGTCCAAGAATTAATACCAAGTGATTAGACTAGGAGGGCCGGTATCATGGCTGCCACGTTCTTCTGATTTCCAACCGTAGGACTTCTTTTTGTAGAGATAAATTAAGTGAATCGCACTGAAGTGGAGGAGGATCGGAAGCTTAGAATATTTTACTCTAATTTCTTAAATAAATAAATAAAGGATTCAGTTATATTTTTGTTTAAATAATAGTGAATTTATGCAAAACTTTAACTTTTGATTGATATTGGTTTTCACCTAGTCTGCTGCTGAAGATGTATCTAATATAACAAAACTCAGAAGTTCTTATGGTGAAGCAAAATAGGAAGTAAATCTGCGAATAAAAACTATTACCTACTTAAAGTTGACATAAAATATTGAAAATAGATTAATTGCTAGATACATATTCTTTCAGAGTTGTGCAAATTTATTTGTGTTCTCATGTCATATTATAACATTAAAACTAATTAATATTTTACATTTCCTAGGTACAAAGCAATATATGGTGAATGATATAATGTGAAATTGTTTTATTATAGTTCAGAGTACCAACTTGGCACACAAAGTAAATAAGATCATAAACAGATCATATAGAATAAACGATAATTGCAGGACACAACAAAATATATTAAAGATAATGGATTAATCATAATAAATGCTGTCAGGTAAGAAGGTGCAATTTATAGTCAGACTTACTTTTTACTAAGATATCATAATTAACATTCTTTATGAAAAGGAGAATTATCTGTTTTTGCTCTGGCATTGTCTAACTATAAATAACTGACTTGGTATTATCTGTTGAAAATGTTATGCCTTCTACTATTATAACTTCCTCTACTTTCTACAACTATGTGCACAACCAAAAGCGAATCGTTACTACAAAATTTCAGCACCACCTCTGAAACGTGTCAGGAACTTAGTAGAACGTTTATAATATTTTTTACAACATGTATTTTAAACACCGTTTCATCGATCCATTGTGCATGCCGTCAGTAGCAGAGTTTAAAACAAGTCGAAGGCAAACACCAGCTCTCTAGAAACTCTCTAATATATTGAGGTGAAAGAACTACTGGTACCTCACCTTGAATTGGTCCTATTGAGATAATTGTTGAGATTTTCATAACAAGTTAAAATCCCTGGGCCAATTCTAATTCTAAATTATTAGCATGCTGATATTAAGATTTCATCAACACCATGGTCCTATAAGTTGATTGCTTGAACTATGTCCAAACCAAATCAGATCAGTCATTTCCGAAGAATCAGTTGACAAACCAAGCCTCCCTATTAGGTAAAATTTTAAAATTTCTTTGAAACATGAGGTGACCAATATATGCAGCTCACTGCTTCGAAAATCTTACCCCTTTGTACTAGTCTATTGAATACCGCCGTATAACCCTCACTATAATCTATGCCTAACCACATCTCTCACTATTTCAGCTAATATAAGGATTTTGTTGTAACTGTATTTAATGATACTTCATACTTGTACATAGAAATCTACTTCAAAATCTAAGCCTGCTACTCTGGAAGCTTTGCTATAGACATAGATTCTACCACAAACCTAGAAAAAATATAGACTGTGCCAGTGTCATATTGCCGGCGACCGCTAATTCATGGCTGCCCTAAAAGGTCCAGAATCGCTAAAACCTGGTTTTATGCCAATTTACGTTGGTTGTATTATAGCGTGAAGCTCATTTGTTTACTGTGATTGGTCACATTCTTTAATGACATTTAAAATGACAGCAGGTTAGTTAATTTCATATATGCAGCCATCATATTTGCACAACCGCCAACATAAAACAAAGAAAATATCCATTTTCTGGACCTTAGGTCCCTAGGAAACGCGGGACTTGTCACGTGACCTATATCATGAACCAACGCAGTCTATATTTTTTCTAGGTTTGTGGATTCAACTTTACTATTACTTCACCTGTATTTGGTGCCCAATTTGCTTCAAACTGTAACGGCAATAAATGTTGCTGACTGCTTCGAAACTTGTATCCCCTTATACTAGTCCATTGAGCACCACCGTATAACCCTCACTATAATGTATGCCTAACCACATCTCTCACTATTTCAGCTAATATAAGGATTTTGTTAAACCTAAACTGTATTTAATGATACTTCATACTTGTACATAGAAACCTAGGTACTTCAAAATCGAAGCCTGCTACTCTGGAAGCTTTGCTATAGACATAGATTCAACTTTACTATTACTTCACCTGCATTTGGTACCCAATTTTCTTCAAACTGTAACGGCAATATATGTTGCTGACTGCTTCAAAAATCGTATCCCCTTCTACTAGTCCATTGAGGTATAACCCTCATTATAATCTATGCCTAACCACATCTCTCACTATTTCAGCTAATATAAGGATTTTGCTGTACCTAAACTGTATTTAATGATACTTCATACTTGTACATAGAAATCTACCTCAAAATCGAAGCCTGCTACTCTAGATTCTATATAGACATAGATTCAACTTTACTATCACCTGTATTTGGTGCCCAATTTGCCTCAAACTATAACAGTTTTATCTACAGTTGCATGAACATCTGCAACGCCTTTCATTCCGTGTACTAAATTTTTAATAACAAGTACTTCCCACCACATCGCTACCATGGTACATACGTTTTGACCATCAGATAGCAGATATGTTTGGTGTCCCTGGTTGTTACACAATGGGACGCCGTGTAACGAACACAAATCGACGCGAACGTGCATCCTGTAGAGCATCGCCTGGTGCTGCGTATTTATTTGTACGGCCACAGCGGCAATTTACTTTTCACCGAGACCGTTCTAATAAATCGGTTGGCGCTAACCCCCTTTCCATTTACTTATATTTAGACAATCCGTGAACGCCAATTTTAACTCCCTGACGTATTCATTTATAAATTACATTTATTTGTGTTATTATCGGACCGAGCACTGTGTAAACAATTGCATAAATCGCTTGTACTGTGCAGATCCGAGCTGCCCGAATTGCATCTTATTGTTTTTGAACAGTTTCGGATGAGATTAATTTGGTCCATGTTTCTTCATTCCGAGATAATATTTGAAATATAGTGTGTCCCTTAATGGTATGCGAGTATGTAAGGGTGTAATAATAAAATTATTTTTTAATATCCCGTTCAATTCGAAAGATAGAAGCTCTCTTGAGTTTTTATTCTGCGATCTAGCGTAAGTTTGGCTGTGTATTTACGTTTGTGATTTTCTGTATTTCTTCAGTTCTTAGTGATAGTTTTAAACGATTTGTAGTAATGAAATAAAGAAATTTGCATTGGGTAGATATGTATCTAAAAAAATTGGAGAAGAGGATGTATTCCTGAAGATTGGAGAGATGCTATGTTTATACCAATTTTAAAAAAGGGAGATGCAATAAACTGCGAAAACTATACGGGTATACCATTTCTAGATATAGGGTGTAAAATCATGGCAACAGTAAGAAAGCAGAGATTAAAACCTATAGCAGAACTGCAGATAGGGGAGTACCAAGCAGGTTTTAGAAAGGGGAGGTCAACAAGGGGCCAAATCTTTATATGAAGGAAATCCTTACTACATGCGATGGATATATTATTAAAACAATGGGTAAAAGCAAAGTACGAATAAAAGGTGAAAGTTCTGAAGATTATACTATTGGCACAGGATTGAGACAAGTAGACCCACTCTCAACGCTTCCGTTTAATTTCGTACTGGAAATGGTCATAAGACTCATAAGATATAATGTATGTTGCAACAGCCATTGAAAACTGGTTCAGAACTGTCAGAAATGTTTGACCAGCTCCGTATTACGTCACATTCGCCGAAAGTACATGAACAACTGAACTGACTAAATAGTTCTGAACTGTTCAGACTCGATTCTTGGTGTTGTTGGAACACACCTATTTTCAGCTGAACAGAGAAGGACACATATTGTTTAAAAGTCACCAAATAATAAGTTATGCAGGTGATACGGCCATAATTGCAAGAGATAGTAGGGAATTAGAAAAAGTAACGAGAAAACTTGTGGAGGAAGCACGTAAGGCAGAACTGCAGATAAATCAAGAGAAAAGTAAGCTTTTGAGAACAGGAACACAAAACAAAAGATACCAATTTCAGTTTGGGAACGCAGCACGGAGAGATGCTGCTTGAAGAAGCTCAAGAATCTGTGTATTTGGGGGCGCTGATAATAGTTAGTGTGACGAGGGGTAAGAAATAAATAGGAGAATAATAAAAGCAAACAGAAGTTCGACAGCAGTGAATCAGTTAACGAAATCAAAAAATTTATCCAGACGAGTAAAAATGAGAATGTACAAAAGAATTTTGAGGACGAAAGCGCTGGCAGTGAAACCTGGATCTACAATAAGAAGTCAATAGAAAACCTGTGTGGAAAAGGAATATCTTAAGAAGAATTCTAGCAGGAAAGAAGATGAGAGAAGGCTATATGTAAGGAGGAATAATGAGGAAATATATGCAATGTACCAGGCACTAAAAATAGACTAAGTTGTAAAAGCCAGAGGAGTGTGGTGGCTAGAATATCTAGAACGTATGGAAAATGAACAATTGTAGGAAGTAAACCTAACTACAGAAAAAAAGAGTGAGTCGATGAATTAAGAGAGGTAGTGGCAATAGATCTAAGGTAAGAAGGTAATGGGTTGCAAAAGAAAGGCGAAGATCAGAACGAAGTGGAGGAAAATAACGCAGCTCTGGGCCTAAAAGGCCTGTAAATAGTTTTAAACACATTTTTTCGATAATAAAGTTCGCCGGTTCTAAGTTATCAGACAAGATTTTATAATGAATGACCACCGTGGATACATTTAAAGTTTCCTATTGTCTATTAATATGCCTTTCGTTCGGTTTGCTTTGAATAAATGGGAATTTTCCTTAACTGTAACTTAAGGTGTAATGAGTGAAATTGCAGTTTTGACTGTAACAAAAAATGAATGTAAAATGAAGCAGCTAACGGGATTAACTGATCAGGTATTACATATTATTAATGCTGATTTTTGTCGTTGATAGATCTAAGATCTAAGCTATCTCGGACGACGCTCGTAACAGGCGCCGATTTCATGAAGGAGAAGAGAATTTTACCCCATTTTTTAAGGTTCACCTTCCACTTGCAATGAAATGATAATGATGATGGTAAATGTATTTTAATATATGTTACAGTAACAATAAAATAATTTTCTTAGAAGATTTCGTACGAGAATATTATTTTCTAGTGATAATAATGGTAAAAAATTGATTTGAATTAGCTTAATACTTTTACTACAAAATAAAAATATTTCCTTGAATTCAGTTTAATTCCAAACATTTGTTTCTTTTTCCACAAAAAATGGATGTTAAATAGTTGCACCACCTCCGCGAAGAACTCGTATTTCAAAAGTACCTACATCTTTAACTTTTATCTTTTTACTTGGGAACTACTACCAAGTCCGTGCCTTGTATACCCTCGCATCAACAGGCTGGTGCGTCCTTTCGATGGCGTCTTCGTGTAGCAGATGTCAACACGCCAATAAGAGATAAGAAGCCCGTAAGAACATGTAAAGGAGTTGTCGCAGATTGGTGAGTATCGGCTATCGCGAGTGATATCGGGGGCGGCTAAGTGGTATGTTATGTAGATGGCAGGTGCTGCGAGTACCGTCGCAATGGCTTTATCAACACCTCTACCAATTTCATCAATAATAATGAATATTTCATGCTCGTCGCTTCCCGTGGACGACTCATTCCGTGACGAGATAAATCCGGATTACGTCCAGCTGCGACAAATGCAAATATAAACAAGAAGTAAAATAAAAATTAGCTGACTACACATCATACACAGTCAAAAATACTCCAGGGAAGGGTAAAGTCTATCTCATCCATATAAAGGAATATAAAAAATTTCAAAAGACTGGCCTAAAGCAGTGCAAAATAATTTCAAGCAAGTGACATAAAAATCATTAGAATATTTGGACATAATTCTATATATCATGCCTATTTAAGTTATCTAACTTGATATTATTCAGAGCGGGGTTGTTATTAGGAAAATATTTTACATCTTGTCATCAATCAGTGTTTATTTTATCCCAATCGAACCCACTGCTCGAATATAAAAACTTATATGGGCACAGCGCTATTTGGAATGGGACGTTGTAACATTTCACATAAACAAGGTAACCGCTTTTTGTATATTATATCATGGAAATGGGTCCTTGTCTTTATAAAATTTAATCCTTTAACAGGTATTAAATATGTATATATGCCATTTCGAAATGTGATTGTTTACGTGTTCTTGCTGCTTGTTTGCTGAAGTTATATTTCCTTAAGAAACAACTTTTAAATAACTACACTTATTTTAAGGAGAGAGGATATTTTCCAATATTCTAATGTGTGCCATTTTCATATAGACAAAATAAACATGAAAATATTAAGGATAATCCTTTATCAAAATTTAAATATTCATTTTAAAGAACAAAATGTGTTTACTTGTCATTACTTAAATCTAATTAAACTAATTTAATCTATATATTATATAACAATCAGAAGTCACTATATCACAATAAAAATGTAATTGATGAAAGTAGAAACTTAATAACAGTATATAATAAACTACTTACTTACTTTTATTTAAGGGTCACTGACTTTCATATTTATAATAGACATGTTAAAATTGTTTTCTTAATTATAATTTTATAGACTTAAAATATGCTACATATGAGAAAACGCGTACCTATATACGTCACATTTCTCATTATGATAAAATGCTAGCCTTAAGAAAAAATAAATGATATTTAACAAATAATTTAATACAAATTTACACAAATCAGTAAGCATAATTTTGAGATTTTAGTTTGTTTTATTAATTCCTAAAAATGTAAGGCTGATACTACAATTTTAAATTTTTTTCTTGAGTATAATTTTATAAACATTTACAAATTAATAACCGATATTGAATAAAACCTGTCGAATTATGTATAGGTGACATAATAGATACAAAAAACATTATTGATGAAAAAAGTTGTATTATTAAATACGTACATAGGTAGGTATGCCTATTTTAAATCATTAATTATTAATGAAAATGGACAATTATTGGAGTCTAAAATTTTTAAATACAATTCTGATATTTTCCCCACCTAAGTCACCCAGTCTCCGGAAAACATGCAGTTTTTGCGCAAGTAAAATTTAGTCTTTGTTATCTCTATCTTCCAATCTCTTTGGTAGGCCTTAACCACTATTCAGTGCAGAAATGAGTAAAATTTGGAAAACTACATTAATTAGTGGGACGGTCAAACTCCGATAGGTATCAATCTCCCACAACGACCTAAGTCAACGTTCTTTCACCCAATACCCGCAGAGAGAATGTCAATTCTCTTCACAATTATAGCTGATCTACGGTCTGCCGGCCTCGGGATTCGAACCAGGGCGGATTGGCCACATCGATTCAAGTACTAACACTTTAAACCTCGACCACCGACCGATAAAAAGTAAATAAATGATCTATAAAATAGGTACATGTAGCGTAGAGTTTAAAATGTATTGTTGTCAATAACATGATAGTGCTATGGAGAAGTTCGCAATTTCGTTGCTTATTTCGAAATTGTATCAATTTCGCTGGGCTTCTATGAAATAGAAAACTCAACAATTACAAATTCGTTTTTCTGATTCTATTGTAATTCAAGTTAGAGAAATACCCAAACAAAGCCTCGTCGAGTCAACAATTACACTGGCTCTCATTACTGCCGACCACTCGGTAATTCGCAAATAACAAGAAGTGCAGAACGGCGGATCGCTGTAATCGCCTTTGGAGGCATTTGAATAAGAACCTTTAAAAAATTCCTAAGATAAGTCCGATATCAAATAAATGTAATAGGTGAAATAACTGAGACAGTAACGGTTTGTAGATTCCCGACAATGATTTAGTTAATTAAACGTTGCCCGTTGTAAGAATGTTGCATGCCGGGGTGTATTTGACGGCGAAGGAATTTTAGAAATGAATTCCAGCGTGTTCTCTCTCGATCTCGAAGTGAGATAATCTCGAGACGAATAAGACGAAGAACGTACACTGACAAAACTTGTTCCATTCACATCTTTTTTTGATCTTCATAACTTTGCAACATTCAAAAACATGATCTCCTACATTAGTGACCGCCTGTTATTGTGTTACTAGATAGATTTCTTTGTGTAATAAATTATAAATTAATGCAATCATAAATTACATATTTTAGCAGAAAATTATACAATCTTGTGTTAGTCGAGATCCACACAAAATTATCTACCAATTTTACACTTTTCATTGCATAAGTTTACACAGTGTATTGTGTTCAACACAGTCCACTAAAAAAATAATTTATGTGAAACTTTTACACAATCCTTGTACACTGAAAAAATAATGTGTGTAAATTTACTATGATTATCAGTGGCTTTTTATGATTTGTTAGTTACTAATGCTTTGTAATATGAAATGTATGTAATTAAACCAATTATACATATAAAAATTATATCTATTTTTACTATGGATATGAAGTACCTATAAATAACCTAATTCTCAGTAAAACTCCAATGTAATTGAAAAAGTAGATAGTAATATTTACCTATATATTAAAAATTATTCATTACATTATCAAATCAAATTATTTACTAACTTGCATATCCAGGGTGTTAAAAACAGAGTGTAAAATATTTCAGGAGGTAATAGTATGAACCAAAATAAGCAGAAAAGTCTCAATAAACATGGGTCCGCAAAGTAACGGTTGCGGAAATATGGACCACTATTCGTTTGCGATCTTGGAGGCCATAAATCAGGTCCGGCCTGATCTGAACCCTCTAGATTTCTTTGTTTGGAGATATTTGAAGACATTAGTGTATGGTACTCCTGTAAATAGCCTGGAAGAGCTGCAGCTACGGAATAATCAAAAGCGTCAAGAAATCCAAACCAAGGAGGGTGTTTTCGAAAGAGTTCGAATATCGTTGAGACGAAGATGTCGTGCCTGCTTGGAAATGGACGGAGGGCACTTTGAACATCTTCTGTAACTTTGTTTTTCGTTTGTTAAAAGCTTCCTTTGTCAGTTTATTCCTAATAAAATAAAATGTGAAAAACGAATAGTGGTCCATATTTCCGCAACCGTTTCTTTGCGGACCCATGTTTATTAAAACTTTTCTGCTTATTTTGGTCCAAACTATTACCTCCTGAAATATTTTACACTCTTTTTTTAATACCCTGTATTTTAGAGTGCTTTAATAGTCGCTTCAGAAGTTTATTTAACAGACCACAGACTCCCACAGATATGTTAGTAAAATTCCCATTGTACCAAATTTTAACTTATCATGAAGTAGAAAGTAACTTATATATTTTATCATGTACATTTCATGATATAAAGCAGCTCTTCATTTAATATTCTGTATTCTATTATTTTTCAATTTGTTTTTATTTGTCTATTTGTTTGTATTTTAGTGTTTTACTATGACTTTGTATTCATGCTTTTATTAATTTTCTTTTTTTTTAACAGTCAACTAATTCTGTAAATGGGTTTCACCCGTTGGATATTTTATTTCAATAAATAAATAAATAACAAATATATGTTGAAAGCTGCATAAAGAATGAAACACATTTAAATATTTTTTAGAATTTCTGTGTATTATTGTATTCGGGCAGCTATAAAGGCATCACCACACAAAGTGGATTTAAACATGTTGCATTTTTTAAATCACTTACAGAGAGCCTCTCATACACTATTTTACAGCACAACTAAAAGCGTACACACTTGAAACTGCACTACAATATCTATAATGTATATAATTGTATAGACAAGCCGACCATTACTGGATTGGAACTGTAGGTGCATGCGTTGGAATGTGTTTACCATAACTATCTCTGTAAAATACACATTGGTACTTTTTATTAAATTTAGATAACTTTAGAAGATTTGCTTGAAATAGATCTATTATATTCTGTGAATAACAGGGCTACTACACATTTTAGATATTATTTCAATTAATATTGTAAATTTCCTTAATGTTTGTAAAATTACATGAGATAATTATAAGATTACCATAACTAATAAGGTAAATATAAAAATATATGTAGAAATAAATAATTTCCTTGAAATTTTATTGACATTTTTTAGAGTGCAACGTAATTCAAAGCAATTGATACAAAAATGACGTCGCAGGTAACGACATGTTGCGACTGCATAGTTTAGTACACTTTCTAAATGTACCGTTACATCTATTCATGGTTACGTTTAACAATACTGTAAGGTCACCACATCACCACTAATAATTATGACATTACCTACACAGTGTTTACACTATGCATCTATGACTCAAAAATACCACAAAAATGCAAAAATTTAAAAAGCAAATTCCTGCTTACATCACCAAACACCGTAACCTGCACCTTTATCCACGGAAACAAACAGCGCTGAACGGCGTGTAACGTCACACCAATTCTATCGCGTTTTCTGCCACGTGGTTTTGTTTACATTCTATGGAAAAGTATTAATATTTTAATGATTATATTAGGTATATTAAATAAAGACGAGCCCAAGGACTGAGGCCTAACTTGATTTTGAAGTTTCTTAACGTGAAATTACGTCACGCAAACAAAACTTTAAAAGAAGAAAAAATAGACAACGACGCATTTGCATCGCAACATGCAACAATAGTGGCGAGAATGTCTTTCAGTGTAGATTGTCCGCAGCGTCTTACCCACCGAATACAAGTGTAAAACCTTTATGAGTCATATATTGTCGGAATTAAGGACGAAACATATTGAATGTCGCGTTTCTCTCACATTTGCATACCCGTTCGGGTCGCAATCATAAAAATAATATGATAATAATCGCATTCAGCCCGAGTGATATATGCGCCGCGGTTGGCGTGCTGTTTTATTTGCTGCCTGCCTTTCTTTTGGACTATTTGTGGATTTAATCGAGTCGGAGAGTTAGGCCTCGAACATACCTTACGCTCACTGACGCTTTGTTATGAAAATTTCAGCCTGGAAACACGGCCGGTTCGTGTAATTTAAGTACTTAGTCGTTATTATTTACGGGACTTTATTCAAATAAACACCGCGTGTAATGGCTGGCATTCTCTGTATCTCCCCGTCGGAAATCTTGCCCTGGGACGTCGGGCCACTCGTAACGTTCCTTAACTGACACTCCGTAATAACCAACGTACTACGTACTGCATTATCATGAACTATCGGTTCCGCTGGTTTCTATAATTGTGAAAAAGTAACGAGCGTAAATGCTTCTACGGGAAATATATCTATACAGGTTGGTACAAAACTTAAAGGTAAAGTTGAGATAAAAAAAGTAAAAAAAAGTTCATATAAACATTGGTTCTCCGGATCAATGTTACTGAGATGTGGCCCTCCAAAGGGGTTTTATCATTTTGATATTTTTTAAAATAACTTCCTTTCTGATTAAGATAATGGAAAATTGTAGATAATAATCGAACCATAAGGGTCTTTAACTAAGTATCGTCAAAATCGGTTATAAATAAAGGTAGGTCTCTATATTGACAGGTGCAAAGTTACAATTAATGGTTCTGAACTTGAAATGGTGAAAGAAATAAAGTATTTAGGTGTAATAATTGATAGTAATCTCAATTTTAAGAGTCATGCAAATTATATTATGAATAAAATGTCGAAGAAAATAAATTTTTTGGGTAGAATTGGTAAATCACTTAGTACATATGAAAAAATATCATTTACAAAACACTAATTGCACCACATTTAGACTTTTGCTCATCTGTTCTTTTTTAATCTGAACAAAAATCAAATTCAACAGTTACAAAAGATACAAAATAGAGCAATGAGAATAATCTTAAAATGTAATAGATACACACCAATAGATACTATGTTAAATGTACTACATTTTATGAATGTGTATCAAATAATCGTTTATAAAACATTGATACTGATTTATAAAATAAAAAATGGGTTGTCACCTCAGTATCTGATTAGTAAAATTAAATATGTGAGAGGTTCACAATTATCCTACACGTAATGTAAATAATTTCTTCGTTGAAAAATTCAATAAATGCAGTACAACAAAATCTTTGTTTTCGAAGGGGTTAATAATGTATAACGACTTACCAAATGTTGTCAAGAATTCACAAAATTTGTATACATTTAAAAGGGAATTGGCTAATTTTGTAAAGATACATATGTAATTGTTTTTTTTTTTTTTTTAGTTGTGTTAAGCTATGTCCTTTATTATTGTTATTGTATACTATTTTATGTATGTGTTTGTATGTTTATAGCTAATTGCTAATAAATGAAATTATTATTATTATTATTATCTACTCTTAACAGAAATTTTTCGAAATTTTTTTTATTCCACAAATATGTATTTTCAGGTTGCTTTCGGATATAGCAGAAGTGGCAGTAGTGTTTTATTCCAAATGGTTATGTGATTTATAACTTACTTTGGAAACAATTTTTGAATGTACAGGGGACTCTTACAAATACAATTTTATTCAAAAATTATTTAAAAATACTGTACCGCACGGCTTTAGAAACTGGTTCACTGTAAAACCTAATAAGACGTATAATTGGCGACCGTACAGAAAATTGAAATAATTTCCCAAGGAAAGAAATAAATAATTTTTTCACACATATTTTTATACAGCTAATTCAACTGCTTTTGTTGCTATTGTTATTAATTATTAATAGAATTAATTTGTGGCTTTAATTAGTAAAATGTTAAAACAAAATTTTGGGCTCGTCTTACCCATTTTCTACAAACTAATACAAATGTTTCTGCTTCTTGTCAGTTTTGAATTTGTAAGTTATTGGCAGCAGCTATGATATATTTGCGTAAATCATCAATAATGTCCATTTCGGTGCAATATACTTCATTTTTTAAATATCCCCACAAAAATAAATCCAAATGATTTAAAGTCGGAGAAGTGGCGGCCTTTTCCAATCCCTTGGTATTAATACTTGGACACGCTGTACATGGTACGGATATAATTGAGCCTCATGTATGAGCCTCGCCACACTTCTGCAATACGCCGTGGACGCCCTGGACCTCCACTTTTCTACGATTTGGTTGCAAATTTTCCATGTCGCGCCAGCGCTTGCACTACACTTGCACTCAATGCACACCGTTGTTAAAGTAACTGCATTTGACACATGTTTTACCGGGAAATCGTTCTGCAAAAGCATTTTCACTTCATCATAAATTAAAACGATATACATTAACTGCGAGTTGCTATACCCGTAAGTCATTTTTGATATTTGAAAAATTCATTTATGAGTGACATTATTTTGTGCTGAATTTTGAGTAATTAAACATTTTAACAAAAAAGTCAAAACAATTCTTGAACAGAGAGATGGTTTGTGGAAACACCAACGAAATATATTGATAACTCAATTTTGTGTTTGTAGTAAGTCATTTTATTTTCCCATTCGCGTTTCACAATTTTTCCATCGACAGGTGACAGGTGACAGGTGAAACAGAATTTTGATTTTTTTTTAATAAATCACCTGCAGTTGTTTGAGTACCAAATGAATAGCTAACGCAATGTTGCATCTATTTTCTGAGATAAGTCTATTTATTATACGTTTTCGATATATTATAAGTATAATGTTTTCGTAAATGACCCCGTATAATTTACAATTTTAGTTTTTTGAAAAGGCAGCGTAATAAGTGAGGCCTCGATGAGAATTAGCGATATTTGTTTATCAAGCATAAGATGTAATTTATTTATATTCGAGTATTTGGCGGAGGCTCCGGTCATAATTGATTAGAAGAATAAATAAAATACTTCGAAGAGAAAATAATATGATTCTACGTTTACAATCAATTAGATCTTATATATGACTCCCAAATATACATATTGTAGTGTTTTGAAATTTTGTTGGGCGCCAATTAATATTTATGTTGAAATTGTATTTGTGTTTATGTTATGTTTATATTGTGTGTAAAAGAAAATTGTATTTATTGGGCTACAAACCTGTATCTTATATTTTTATAACTCTTATTCAATTACCCTGGCTGCTTGTAGAACATAGACTCTGGTAGTCGGTTCACTCGTCAAGTCAAATCTTTTTTTAACACACTGTACCTTATTTTATCAAATAAATATCATTTCAAAATGGACAATTTTTATTTCATAAGAGATTTTTGTCTACTACTTATTCAAGAATATTTAAAGTTTTATGTATATTTTATTTATAGGTAACAGATAAAATTTCTTTAAAGGCATTTGCGTATTAAAAGTTGCCTATCTTTAAAATCTTAACTTCTTAAAATTTTATAGTACAAAACATTCTTAAACTTCGTTATTCAGTGGTACTCTTACTCGATGTTCCTTGCTGGTGATATATTATATTTGCAAATGAAGCCTTTTAATGACAGATGGTCCACTAAATAACAAATTTTAATTTATTAAATAGAAACGTAAATATTATTAACTATATTATTGTTTTACTAAGTCTTAGAGCCTGTGACTGTCTATTTTCTGAATTTAATAGCTAGCTAGCGTTTATTTTCTCTTATTAACTTTACGTAAATTTCTGTGAATTTATGTAAGTTTATGTGCACATAGAATACCTTTTTGATGTTGATTTTCTTTTTATATGACTTCTACTGGAAATACTTTTGAAATCCCTCAGAACTTGTGATTGGGCTGCTGATATTGATGACTGATTTTCCCACTATATGGTACTGCCAAATTCCTAGATTGGTCCTGGATCTCTGTTTCTATTCTTCTACTATTTTCTTATAACGTGAGTATTACTTTTAACTATTATTTGAACTTTTTCTTGTTAAATTTCTTATTTTTCTGGGACCTCTTCTAAAAAACCGACGCTGCTCGTTCTTTCATTCTTTCGTATCTAATCAACAAAATTTTGTTTTTCCTCTATTTTTCTACCAATTTGATATCTTGATTCCGTCTTGTAAAATTTGCATACATATTATGGTTCATACATATGATCTTTTTGAGTTTTTCGATGCACTGTTTTTATGTTTTCACTGCACTACTTAAAACTACTACAAATTTTTTTATGTAATTACAATTTTACTTATATCTAAATATTAAATATTCTTCAATATTACTCTTTTTTGTGTACATTGTGATATCTCTTGTGAAGCCAACTTTAGACTTGACATTTGTCCATGTCTATGATATTTATTTGACATTTCTAAACATTTTATAAATTTTATTTATTTAAGTTGCTAATATTTTAATTATCTTTTCTTGACTCCTGTCGATATATGTATGATATTACTAAATGATCTTTTCTTTTTCCTTCTATATACTTTGATCTAGGTTTAACTACTTTTTTGTTTATGAACTATTCATAAATATGAGATCATGTCCCAATATTTGATGAATTTTAACGATATTTTATTTTCAAAAATGTTAATTTATTTAATTTACACTATAATAACTACTTATATGCTCTGCATTGTCAATTTTTATATTATTTTGTTTAATTCTACTATATTTTAAATTTAATAACAATAATAATTTCAATTCTATTTTATGGTTTTTTTAAATAAACATGTAAATCCTCACAGGTATTGAAGCTGATATTTCATATTGTCTCAATATATACTTTTATTTGTCGCAAAATTTTCAACAATATTAGATTTTACGAAAAAGGAATATACTTAGATATAGCAATATAGTACTTACACACAGTAAAAAAATAAATTGGTAGAATTTTGAGTGAACCTCACTATTTACTAAGAAGAAAGCTTATTGAAACCAAAATATGTGCAAGTGAGAACATATTGTTAAAACAAACGAAATTGATCTCAGTTTTGTGTTTGTAATAACATAATAAATGTATTCAGAGATAGCATATAGCTGAGTGAAAATTATTCAACATATTGTGTTATGTCAACACAATCGGATGCAGACTGATTTTACCAACTAGTTTACAAATTTCCTTAAAAGTTTATACGGTTTATACAGACAAATTCACTTTTCTTAAAATTATAGTACAGCATCCAAGTCTATAATAAAATGGAATATTGTCCTATCTAACGGTTAATATACAAGTTGGTGTCAACTATTTTTCAGCATGTTGCTCGGAGGATGTAGATATAAATAAATTTTGCCATGTATTACTTAATTAGTTAATAATAAGCTTTGTTCATTTTACTACTCATTATCCTTACGATCAAACAAGGTACCACGGTGATAAATAAAACCCTTATACTTACTTCATTGCGGATGGATATGACGCAAATTTAAAATTTGTCAGACAATTAACGATATAGGAACATTAATGTATTTTCTTAATTATATTGGAGTTCTGTAGGGTTTATTCTGTACATACCTACTTATTAATTTGAATAGTTATGTTTTTATATATACATGTCTAAAACGTCTTTACAAAATTCTGCAGCATATTCTTTGGATAAAAAGAAGTCGATGTAATATTTAACTTACAAATGTGCTTAGCTTGGCCGCTATAGACGGCGCTGATATGTCAATTGTTGATGAATAATTTGTTTACTTGCTTGCTTAACTTGTTAAGTATACTCTTTTGAATTAAATATTAAGAACCAAATATGTGTTTAAAATTATTCATTCTAAAGAGGGATTATTAGGTACGTTATCAAAAGAAACAAATTTTATGTAGGTACTCCATATACATAGGAACATTTATTACAGTATTAATAATATATTTTTGTAAAACATTAAAAAATTGACATGCATTCATTACATTTCTGTCACGCATTTTCCGTGAAATTGAACTCTCCGTATATATTAAGACTTGACCTATATACATAGATATATATGAGATACTTATCTTGGAATTGTACAACATATTGTCTAACGGTGTATTAATGGGTGTTATCTAGGTACCTTTTATTCAAGACGTTTAGGCTTCATAGTTCGATTAAATGAGGCTATCTTTATAGAAATAACTATTTTTATTTATATCGGTGTATTTGGAAATACCAGTGAATTCTTGACATTATTTTAATATGTCTTATTTCTTATTGCAAAGTTACCAATTAAAATCTGGCGATGTCACTGATTTAACAATCCTAGTAAATATATAGAGTGCCTTATGAACTTACACAGGTTTTCTCTCTAGTTTCACCTCAGAACGAATAAATCTTTCGCCTTTTACTTACACAGTATGTTAATTCAATAGAATGGTAGTACCCAAACACTTTTCTCGAATTAACATCAGACGGCGTAGTTTTTAAGGCCCATTATTTGAAAACTACATCACATATAGTAATGATTTTAACATATTTACATACAACAGCAATGGAAGTAATGCTATGTCTACCACTTGTAGATATTTATCTAAAAGATGTGGCTGTCACAATTATGCTTTGCCTCAAGAATACTGGAGTCGTCAGAAGGATGCCCTTCTGCAAGCAGACACTGACAGTATTTCTCTCAAGTTTTCGGTTAACAGACCCTACACCGTGGCTATCAGCAATGAAGAGATCGTCCACGAGGATGTAATTAAGATCTTCACAGGCGAATCAAAAAGAAAGGAAAATGCAGGATAGGGCATCTATTCCAAATCTCTGCACATCCTATATCGGTGAGCAATAGATAGGCATGCTACCGTGGTACAAATGGAACTAGCAGGTATAACCATAGCCGCCAAGGAAAACCATTAGAATCTACACTGATCGAAGACAATCACAACTAATTGCAATTATAAGATAACTAGATCAGCATGGACATGCCACCAAGCACTGAGAGTGGCCTTAACCGATAACAGTATATTTGTATGCTGGGTAAAGGGACACGAGTGGTGCTATGGCAATAATACAGCTGATAAATTGGTTAGGCTCGATATATTTGGACCCAGTCCCTTCAGAATGCTTCCGCTGTCAACTTTCGTTGAAATTATTAAGGAGAACACCCACACAATTCAGAAGACAATGAGGTGAAACAAATAACTATCAATTTTCTAAGGAGTTTCTAGAGTACCCCAGAAGGTTACAGCTAAAAGGTACCTCGCTATGACTAGGATGAATCTTCGTCCAGTGACAGGTATTCAAACTGGAAACGGTTGACTAAGGAAGCATCTGTATTAAATGATTAAGCTTTGTAGGGGTTGCGGACAGGAACACAAGACAGTACTTCATACACTTTGTGAGTGTATTCTAACCTCATCATCAAGACAATCCGTGTTTGAAGAGCCATGGCCTTCTATGGCCTACATCACCACCCCCACCCCTGACCAACGTCACCACCTTTTTTTCATTAATTTAGTTAGAGGTTCAGGTGAACTGATCTTAAGGGAGGAAGTACAAGAGGTCCAATAAGACTTAAGTGTCGTAGCTTTTTAAGCTACCCTCTACTCATTTCAGAATTCAGAACATGTTTACACTATATTTATTTATTTACTTAAAAGTAAATCATATCAAATTTTATTTGTTAAAGTACATTATTCAACGTTGTAAAATTTACCAAATAGCGTTGGGGTAAATTTTACCCTTTTTCCAGTAGTGTAAATTTCGTGTAAACCGTGCCTTTTTACAGTGTATTAAGATAATACCTACAACGGACAAAGTTATTTATATACAATATGTTCCCAATAACACATATTTTGTTGTTAAAGATTTGCAAGTTACATATTTATTTATATTATTTGGAAAATTAAGTTGTCACGTAGCAAAATTCCGCATAGCAGCACCTACACGTAAACGAGCGAATAATAAATTACCGCTTAATTATTTACCTATCGTCCGCGACCAGATCCATTTAATTAACTTAATTAATAATTAAGGGATACGCAGCGATCCACTTCCGGTCTCCGGCAACTGCCTTATCTAATTATTTGCGCGAATGATGCATTGGACCATTCCAGATGACGCCCGATAAAAGAAGGCGAACTCCATGGACCGCGCCTTTCAGGTGACGATGACAGTATCGGTAAGGCAGATCGCTGCAGTTTCTCGAGACGGGACCGTGGCTCGAAATAACTACTCGGCGGGAACAAATAAAAATTATAATAGACTAGGTGCAGAGAAGTTACATGATGAATTAACTTTTAGATAGATAGCGGCTTCACAGTAAATAAGACCATGGGCGTGATCTGCCTGAAGTCCCAAGGGATTGTTTCGTTTTATTTAAAACTCAAAGTACTTTCTTAATTGTATAGGAAAAAGAAAAGAAGTAACTCCATGTTATACATGATGTTTGAAAAACAATACATAAAATCTACAGAACGTGAATCAAATAAATTTGCTTTGTTTCAGCTTTCTCAGGTGCATGTAAAAATATGTAACAATACTACACAGGAAAAAAATGTTGGGATAGTTCTTTCACCACGTATATTGTAAAATATCGAAACAAAGATACAACTGAATTCACAAACCAGTTGTGACCTCAGTAAGGTAAGGGTTTATTATAGCTGTTTTAGATAAATCCTATTTTAGATTAATAATAGTTTCACAGAGCCTAGCCCGAGAACAACCAGGGCAGGTCAAAGAATACCAGCTAAAGCTAGGGATGAGCACTTTAATTCTATTACTGACAGCGACCACTTACCGAGGTCACGGCAGAACAATCCGGAAAATCATTATACATCATACTAATGTTGCGCTTTTTAATTTTGAATAGAGTCTGCATAATGAAAGATTTTGATTTAAAAGTGACTGCATAAGAAACAGTACAATCAATTATTCAAGTAACATCAAAGAAAATTTGTGACAGTACAGCTTTCGTAAAATGCTCTAGGCACCGAAATGTGGAAAATATATGATCCCTTTACATTTTAATGGAAAAGTGAGGAAAAGTATAATACTGAATTCTAATTTCACAACACCTTGTATGGAGCCTACAGGAAATTTAAGTTGTCCAAACATATTTAAAAAAAATGCGTATATGACATGAACGATTATTGATTATTTAGTCGCACAGAAATAATTTCATAAAATAATTCTTGTAGAAAAACAGCAAGAAAAAATATCATTTTCTTAAAACAACACTATCATTCTCATTAATTTACAATTAAGATGATATCGCCCAGAAATTGCTCATCCGAGAAATTATATTTTTCGCTGAATCAAATCTATTGTACTGAAACACAAATATCTCAACATACCAATTGGAATCTCGATCGAGATAGAACTGAAAGGTTCCATTATGATAGACCAATAATTTCAGCGGAAAAAGAAATAGGAAACAAATGGACCGAAATATAAAAGGAAGCTATGTGTAGACTTTGTGTATTTTCTGTCAAAGGAAACCAAAATTGGAATATGTAATTTATTTATCAGAAGTGTATTTTGCTATTCTGATTTAATATATTTAGAAATCTTTTCAGTTAACTGAGCAATGTGATCTAATATTAACTAATGTTATAAATACTCAAATTTGCCAATAAATGTAAACTAAATTTCATTGGGAATGTAAACATTTTTGAGAAACACATAAATGTGAAGTACAATATATTCAGTGATAAACACTCCTGTTAGTATGTACAAAATTAATATGTAATTTTATATAACTTTATGCCAACGTAAAGTTATGTGAAATTACAGACAAATTTATATGAATGTACTAACTTGACAGATAAGGTACTTCATGCATAAATGGAGAAATCGTACACAGAGTAGGTAGATATATTATAAGCTATTGGATTCTTTGTACTAAATTATAATAATACAAATATTCTTAGCCAACTTATTTCAAGCCATATGGAAATTAAGAGATAAAAACCTCACTTTCCTGTTCACTTTGCAACCTTTAATTAGGCGATCCTAAGCTGCATAATAATGCAAAGAATTCTAAAGTGATTTAAAGGCAACTTGAACTATGTAGAACATAAATCACAAATGCAGAAGTGTGGAACTAATTAAAATGCACTTCAGATATTTAAAAATCGCCATGAATATGAATGAACAATGGCAAAATGCTAATGCATTTAACTGAATTTGTTTTCTATACGTAACGCTTCAATGCACAAGCTTATTTAATGGTTAACAGCACGCGGGATGGACTTGTCATTATCTTATTTAAAATTCGCAGTGACTCGATAATTTAGAGCCAGGTTGTGCAGAAATGTTGTTTCTTTCTTAAATAAGCACATCACAAACATCTACATACTTAAACAGGGCATCCGGAATATAAGGTCCGACACTAAAGGGGCATATATATCTGACTTAAAGCAACAAAAAACTCTTATAAAAGAAATGTCTAAAACGAATAGTTTTTCTACACATATATTTTAAAAATAAAAATACAATTGCAATAAGATGTAAAACTATGTTATCAAATTACAAACAAAGGTACAACTAAGGTTAATTAAACGCTCCTGTAATGTAATTTGTTTATATTTTTTTAGGAAAAATATATAGGAACCATAACCAGCTGTAGGGCATGTATCAAAACTCTCTTATTACGAGACTTTTGAACGGTAAATGCTTTTCGCAAGCAACCCCATTCATTTTGAACACTTTTACTATTTTACATTTTACCCTGTTTTGTGAAAAGAGCTATAAGAAAACCACAGTAAGTATTTGTATTAGGTGTATTTGTGTTAACTATGTATTACCTATCTGACCTATTCAAGACCTGTTCACTATAATAATTCTATTATCGTTGGTCAGAGGAAAAAAATTGTTATCTCAAGTATGTTTTGTTTGCTACAATTTATCATACTACAAAATAAAAGCACGGCAAGTTTTTGGGAATGAGCATGAAAAAGACTTATTTTAGTGACTCAAATGAGTCTGTAAAATAGCTATTTTGGGAGTGTACGAGTATACAAAAAAATGAATTATTATATTGTTGTTACTACCCATTTGTTAAGTAAACCAATTTTTTACTGTTCGTTCTGTTATTGAGTTAAATATAATTTGAGCGTAACTATCTTGAGAATTCTATTCGGAAATCTTGGGAACCTTTGTGGGAACGATATTTGTCCTGCTGCATCTGTCACCTGAAAATTTATTGCCGTTGTTATTATAATTTAATTAAGACGCCGCGACCGAACAGCATTTCCGCTAACAGCTAATTGCCATATCTTGAAGGCGCTTTTATCTTTTTTTTCGCACAGGTGGAGAAAGAAATGTGAATAAGATTATAGATATCAACGTCACGTTCTTCCGGTCGTTTGAGAAATAAATTGTAACCAAGCCGATGATTTGTTTCTAAATTTATTTAGAATCTACAGAAAATTAAAATTGTAGCTACACTTGAAAAGCAAGAGATTAAATTTAGTTCTAGTGTAAAAAATAGGTACCTAATATGTGCATTAAAATAACCCAATTTGGTTACATAAACGTTTACAAAAGTTAATCTATAAGAAAAGTGGTTTCATTGTATTTGCCAGGGAAATTGTATTCATATTGTATATAGTTTTTTAGAACAACAATGGTCTTCACAAAATTCGCTTATTTTCATTTCTTTACTGAAACGTTTATTTAAGAAATACATGATAAAAATCGTTATTAGTGGTGTAGTCACAATAAATGCAATATAATTAAATATACAGGGTGAACCTTAAGCAATGGGATCGAGAGTAAGAGTAGATTCCTGACGACAAAAAATGCACTGTAGCCAAAGTTACCTTTGTCAAAAAGTTGATGGTTAAAAAGACACAGAGTGACTAAGTTAAAGTTTTATGTTTGATATTTTTAAGTAAAACTTTTTAAAAATATGTGGAGATACGGGTTTTTTGAGGGCGAGAAATTCAAATATGTTTCTAATTTTGACTTTACTAGTAGAGGGCCACTTGTGGCATATCATATTTCTTTTAATTTGCAGAACTTTTTTGCTGTTTAGTGTATCCATCTGACTATTGAAAGAGTCGATTCTTCTACTTTTTTTATCTGAAGGTACACCTTGTTGAAGTCGTTAAAAATTGTTTTGGTTTCAGACAAAGTGCCTTTTCTCTGAAAATACGGCAAAATGTTGCTTGAAAATGTTATTTAGGATGGTAAATTATGACTATGTACAAGTTTTCCAACCTAGTTTGATGACATTTTTGTGCTTTAATGAAACCATCTAAAATAACGGTTTTATCAAACCCCGTCCATCTAAAAATTGAATTATTTATAAAAAAAGTTACTCCTAACGACTTCAACAAGGTTTTTTAGATAAAAAGGTAGAAGAATCGATCGTTTCAATACTCAGATGGATACATTAAGCCGTAAAAAACTTATGTCATTTAAAAGAAGCTTGTACCATTTCAAAAAAAATTGTTTTTTTTTAACAACTTGAAATTAACAAAATTCGGCACTTGATCAACATCTTGTATGAATATTGTAAATGTATCGAAAACGACAAGGAAATAGATAGAGTAAAGTTACGAAAGTCTCATTGAAATAACATGGTGGCATAATTTTAGTTTTTCTTTAGTTTGGGTTTTTGCCACACTTATGAAAAAAATAAAGATTAATTAAATAAGCCCTTGCGCCAAACGGACCAGTCAAGGGTTATTTTTGAAACTAAGTTTGTCTAACCAAGAGATCTCACACTGAAAAAAGCAGATAAGTAAAAAATAACAAAAATCACATCACTATCGCGCACTTCCGCATTTTTGACGTTTCGAAAAACTTTCTGTTTTCGTTCTCAAAATAGCAAATGTATTAAAAGTATGTCAAGTTTGACAGGTTAAAATTTGTTTATCTGCTTCCATAGAGATGTTAAATGATTTTTATTTTATTGTTACTTACTTCATCTTGATACAACTGTAGTCAACAATGATCAATACGTGTCAACACTTATCTCCATTCAACAAAATAATAGCGGTCTCTTTTAATTTTCTTTTTGTTGCGTTATCTTCCTTCTCTAAAATGTTTGCCGAACCCCATTAAACCAAATTACCGTTTCCCATGAGTGATTCCAAATTTTTAAATTCCCGTCTTCTTATGTAATTTTTATGTTCGTCAACTCTAAAATTTATAGGCCAGGATGTTTCCTCAGCAAAATGCTTATTGCATTCACAAGGTAAGCTCTTGATTCAATTTTCACTAATACTTTACGATCATTTTTGTCTAAAACACATCCAAAAAATTATATAAAATTGTCAAACTTGCCATACTTTTAAAATATTTTCTATTTCGAGAACGAAAACAGAGAGTTCTTTTGAAACGTCAAATAATACGGAAGGGCGCGATAGAGATGCGATTTATATTTTTTACTTATCTGCTTTTTTAGTGTGAGATTGTTTGGTTAGGCAAACTTAGTTTCTAAAATAACCCTTGACTGATCCGTTTGGCGCAAGGGTTTATTTAAATAATCTTTATTTTTTTTTCAGAAGTGTGACAAAACCCCAATGAAACTAAAGAAAAAATAAAATAAGGAAATTGGTGATGACTGCCGATATAACCAGAAGTAACAGAATCTTGAAAATATTTCTATTGAAAGGATCACATTCGATTATACAGAGTCAAATTTGCAGAAAAAAATAATCACTACTCTGTCTTGTAAATCGTCGCTATGAATCAACCTGTTGGCCAGAGATTTTATATTTAAAATAATTTTTGTGTCCAGCAGTAACAATTCCCTAGATCCAACCAAATATTAATTTTAGACGTTAATTAAAACTACTGTGCAACCTTTTAAATTACTCTTCATCTCTCTAACATCCTTCCTGCTGATAATGCATAAAAGTTAACTCTTCGTTATGGAAGCACAAACTTCTAAAATGATTTCAGGTCATCATAAACGTTTTGCGTACGTACGCGTGTTTATTGGGATAAACTTTTATTAATGACGTCGTCCGAGGAGCCACCGTTGTCCGCCTCCTCGGGACCACCTTCCAATTGTGCCAGAATTCATAATTCGCGGCACCGGTTGACGGCCGCTGAAGAGAACACGGTGTAAGCTGTCGCCGAAAAAAGCGACACGTTGAAAAATGCCCCGGCATCCGGCCGACAGCGGACTCCTAGGCCACAACGGCGGCCCCTCGTTATGCTCCGCGCCCCGTGGTTTAATTAGTGAATGATGGCCGACGCAGGGCCCAGATACCATCTTCGCGGATAGTGGATTGTCCGCTGATTTACGGCCGCCAAATATGGTACAGGCCGTGCCGCCTGGCGGCCGCTTAATTACCGACCGAGTGACGTACGTCCGCCGAGGACCGCCGCTGATTGGATTGGACCTTCCAGGCCGGCCAGCTCCGCCGATGCGAGATTTATTGGGGATGCTAATACAAAGAAATTGCTATTGGAATAGGCGATTGTTCCCTTTCGGGCTCCGAGAAACATTGGGATCATTAATAAGATTTGTATAGCACCGCATCTCCCATGATGTTGATTAAGGTTCTAGATCTGGGCTCCGGAATCATTTCATTTATGGCGGTTTATTTATATCAACATTGGAAATGTTTAAGGAACCGGTAGTGCAACGCTAGATCAATATAAACATTCAAATCTTAACAAATGAGCCCCACTAAGCGCTGGGATCAGGTATTGCTCGATCCTAATCATTTTGGTATCGTTATGTGGGTACTGTGGCAATGGGGAAGAAAATAGTGTGCCTAATTTTTAAAAAACTATGTCGATGTTTAATTGCATTATAAGTGCAGTTAGGATGTTAACTATTTGGTTTTCAAAGAAAAAGAGTGCATTGGGGTGGCTGTAGCATTTTTGTCAAATTTCGGGGTTGTTTTGTGATTTTCATGGAATGTAGTGGAGATAGAAGGCGATTCATAATTATCGACAAATTTGACTTTTTATACTAAATATCTTAAATCGGTTTAATTATTCTACGACGCACATAAATAAATATAAACTGGTCCACAAAAGTTAAGGACCACAATGTTTTTTTTGCTCATTATTGAGTGACTTTTTCAGTTTTCGGCTAGTTCTTATCTTTGGTATTTTTAAGAATTTTGGATCAGTCGTTGTTTCGAGTTTATATAGTCAACTCTTATTCAAGACCTAAAAATTTTGTTTTGCAATAATGCCTAGACGTAACCTGAGTGCAGCTGAAGCCAATAGGGCCATTGGATTGATCGAGGCAGGACGCCCTCAGAGAGAAGTTGCTAGTTTCTTTCACGTCAGTGAAAGTTCAGTTCCAAGGCTTGTGCATCAATATACAGAAACAGGAAATGTCATTGAAAAACCGAGAAGTGGACGCCTAAGATCTACTATCCCTGCACAAGGTCGGTTTCTAACAGTATCCACCCGTAGAGAGGCTGTGGGTACCTGTTGTATCATGCAACAGCGACTTTTAAACGCTTCTGGTGTTACGGTTTCATTTGAAACAGTTCGTAGAAGCTAACGAGATGTTAATATACGTTCACAACGACCTTTGAGAAGGATTCCACTAACACAAGATCATATGCGACTTCGGTTGCAATGGGTTAACGAACACGTGAATTGGAACGATCAATGTATTGTTCACAAATGAGTCGATATATGGACGGTTTTCGGATATCGGCGTATTCGAGTATGGGCCATTCGTTTGATACCCAAAAATCGTAGAGCCATCCAGGATGTTCATTCATTCAGAGGTGGTACAGTTGCTGTTTTGGGAAGCATTTGTTTTAATGGGTGTACAGAGTTGTTGGTGCTTGATGGAAACATGAGTGCATACAGGGTGTTAAAAAAAGAGTGTAAAATATTTCAGGAAGTAATAGTATGAACCAAAATAAGCAGAAAAGTCTTAATAAACATGGGTCCGTAAAGGAACGGTTGCGGAGATATGGACCACTATTCGTTGTTCAAAAATGTTCTTTTATTAGGAATAAACCGACAAAGGAAGCTTTTAACAAACAAAAAACAAAGTTACAGAAGATGTTCAAAGTGCCCTCCATCCATTTCCAAGCAGGCACGACATCTTCGTCTCAACGATATTCGAACTCTTTCGAAAACACGCTCCTTGGTTTGGATTTCTTGACACTTTTCTTTAATCCGTAGCTGCAGCTTTTCCAGGCTAGCTACAGGAGTACCATACACTAATTTCTTCAAATATTCTCCAAACAAGAGGACCACTAATTCCTACCTTGGCTGATATGCCCCGCACACTCGTACCTGGATTCTGCTCTACCAGTGATAGAATTTCTTCTTCTGCTCTAGGAGTGGATACCGACCTTGGTCTCTCAATATATTAGTGGAATCGGTGACATATTTATCGATAGAATTCCAGCAATTTAACCGTAGTCAAAACATTACAGTGAAATTGTTTCAGATGTAGAAGGATAGGTCTTCTTAAGATAATGACAATCCAACATAGCGCGGCTAGAACCTTGCAGTTTATTATTACGTTTATGTCTATTATTTTGTTATTTATTTGCACTAAGTTGTCAGTTAAGACGTGATTTGTGAGTTTTGTGTAAATATACATATACATTTTTATACCAATGATGAAGTATTTCGCTTAATGGTAAATTCTGTATTTTTTTAACATACTAACGTTCCTGAATATAAAATTGCGCTGGAACTGTACTAGGTTAAGTACGACTAAGTAGAAATACTGTGGCATTACCTTTACCAGCTTGTAAAATTTAATAATTGTAATATTTTTATCATGTTTAAGTGATGATATAGATTTCCTCTGCTCTATTAAGATATTAGGTACCAATAGACAGAAAACAAGAAAATTATCTAAAAAATTTCGAAAACACTACTGAAAACATTTCGTCTTTGTTAACATTCTCTTGTTGAAAGCCACATATTATCCGCTTTCGACTTGAAAATTCCAAAACACGCCACTGGCCGTATCTCCTCCGCCAGGGATGTTGATCAGATGAGCAGACGTTTGTTTCCGTGAACGTGTCGGTAATAAATACGCGACGATGACAAGCTACCAGCGTTTCCAAACCGCTCATCTTTTACGTATTTTTTTAAAACTTGTCACGACTTTTTACTTTACATATTAAAAGGGTCGTCGAAATTGTTTCGAGTTATCTGGCGCTGTCTGCTTGACTGATGAGTGGATGTTGTTAACGAAATACAGAACACTGTCGCCGTGAATACAAATACGACGGTATTAGGATTGTAAGGGACGCAAGTGTTCGGTTTCGAGTATAAATATTCGAGGAATCCGGGAAGGGGAGTGGAAATGCATGTGTTAGTTTTTTTAATGGGTACGTATAAAATATTACTCGAAATATGATAACTAACTCTCGGATCGTCATGATCTAAATTTTTTACTCGTGATTTATGCGACTTTCTGAAATTGATAAAATACATCACATATTTACTGTTTCTTTAACTTTGTTTGGCGGACTTATAGGAACAAAGAAAGACAATTTTACACAAGAAGCGCCAAATATGGAATACCATTTTGAATTTTTCCGTAAAAAAACTTCTTCACAGTTACCTTGTATTATTTTTTAAAGAGAAAGGTAATGTAAAAACACCCATTAAATATATCGTTCTATTATGCATGTTTCCTTCTCTCGGTGAAAGTAATAATTTTCAGGTTTTTCTGTCAAGTTTTTTTGAAGTTTACATCCTCTATGGTTAAGCTATATATTTTCAAAAATGTCCGCTCATATTTGCGGTGTGAAGCTTGTTGCAAACAATATTCTGTTATATCTGATTGTGCCTAGATTAAATAGATTCATCCAGATTTCATGCAGGGGAGGTGCTCAAAACAGGTTTGTCGGTGAGAGAAATGTCTAGAAGGACTAACAGATCCTTACGTATCATATCATGGTATTACCAGACATGAAATCAGGATAGCTGTTGACACGCAGCGAGAGGCACCGACCATCACGTCGTGGAGAAACCACAGAAGATATAGAGTGACATATATTTCTATATGTAGCGTTGGGCTGTTATGTTGACTAATGTGAACTAGTGGTGTTCTGTTATCATACGCGAAAACACCCCATACCATAATGCCTACTGTGCGATAGACATGATGCTGACATGAATTGTGGGATACGTCTTTCACCACGTCGCCTTTTCACCCTTGCAAGACTATCGTGCATGCCAGGCAGAAACGGGAATCCTCTCTCTACACCACCGTAAGCGGTTAGCTCACTGTTGACGAGTGAGAGGCAGCATCTAATGTGGACGATAAGACAAGAGGCTAAAACTTTGTATTCGACGATATACTGTATGCATACCCACCATCCCTCCATGTTCTTCAAACCTCTGATTTGCAATAGTCTGCCTGCTACTATATTGGTCTTAAGAGTTAAAAGTCGCAATGGACGATCTTCACTATGGTACATAATGAACTGTTGATCCTTCTAGAAATTTCTCTCACCGACAAATCTGCCTTGCACAACACAATAATCCGCCCCCTCTCTAAGTCACGAATCTAGAAAATCTGCCCAGATCTATGTACTTTACTTCAAAAAAAAACTTTTTTTACTTTCACCGAGAGAAGTAAACCTGCAAAAAATTATCAAAATAAAATGATATATTTAATGGGTGTCCACCTTTCTTTGTCACGCAGCATATTAAAAATGGATCAGTCGATAAATGAGTCAATTCTAACAAAAAATTTTAGTGAAAACATTTTGTACCAAATATGGAATAAGAGGTATGTTCTTAATGTGAAATACGGCAGAAGTGAAATATATGAACTTGAAATTGAGAAACTAATGAAAATGGACGTACTGTATACTGATATAAAAAAAACACAAAACTAATTGCTTTTAAATGTTATTGGTAACATACTCTTATCAATATTCGTAGCTAACGTAATCTCTTTCATATTCTCAATAGTTTACGTGACTTCAATACTAGCAAGAACTGTATTTTATAAGTATGTATAAAGTAGTGTGAGAAAATTGAGAACATTCTGATTAGAACGCTGTGATCATGGTGAGATATAAATAGTCTGCTACTTTCTGCTTGGTCTAAGCGGCTTGACTTCAGCAAGCGACCTACATTACAACAGGTACTTAATCACAGACCTCTCACCCTGGCCTTTAAATCTATAAATGATACTACTTACGTCTCACCTGCACTCAGTTTATATGTGAACATATATGTGAAGGAACAGCCAGTTCAGAGATGTTTCATATTTATACCGATAATAATTCTATTAATTCCCGAAAATATGTTGATGGCCTCAGTGTAATCTATACTTGTTTGCTTACTCGTAATAATAATTTTAACAATAATAGTGACGTTGGTATTGGTCAGTCCTTTGCCGACACCCAGTAGGGTTTTATATTTTATCAGTATCCCTTTTCTGGATTTTTCTTGAAAGATATTGGGTTTTGGACGGTCTCGTTTATACTTTTCTATTCTTAATCAATTTAGCTAATAATGCCAACGAATTTTTTAGGTTGGCATTAGTATATTTTCCAATTATTCTATTTAGGGATTGGTCAGCCTGTAGCTGATTCAACTATTTTCATTGGTTTAATATTTTTTGTTTGTTCAAACCTAACTTTACTTCCTTGGCCACCTGTTGGGCTCAGAGAAGTTTTTTTCCAAAATGTTTGTAATATGTTTGAGTAATCTGTGTTCATCCTGGCTTATTGGCCAGTTATTTAATAGATTTTAGGAATATTACAAGTGATGTATGGAGTTCTGACATTGTGCCAATGTTTTTTGAATATTTCTGTTTTGATGGATGGTTCCATTGCATTTTTATTAATCTCAATCTTTTTCGTAAGTCCCTTTAACTTTTCCTTTTTCATTTTGATAATGCACGTTTTTGTAGTTTCCTGATGAAGAAGCAATAAAGGCTTCGAAAACTTGAATAGAAATAAGGAGTTCATTAATTTTTCAAGTCTATTCCTCAACTCACCAGTCAGGTGAACCTCTTCCATATATATTTCAAATAATGATTCGCCATTGGTAAGTTTCTAAAGCTGGTAATTTTATATTTCATACATACTGTCATACTACTACTAATATATAATAACTGATTCTTTTTTATTCTAGACACGCTGCATTTGGACAATGGCTGTCCTAAAACCACGTATTTATATGTATAACAAAAACCCTTAGTTTCAGTAACATTTTAATCTATACTTAAAAAACACCCTTTATAATTATATCTTGTCATAGCTTTCGGTACAATCTATTGTAATAATAATGCCACTCCCTCAAAATATTTTTTGAAGTACTGGATATTCTGAGTAGAAATTTCAGTAGACCACTATTGGTGAGTGGAACAACAAAGAACTAATGCTAAAAGTAGACAAATACGTCAGCAACTCAAATTAAGCCACCAAATTAATGTTAAAGAGAACCATTATTATCGCAATAGATTGTACCTTAAACATGATTAAAGGCTTTAATATATTTTGGGAACCGGGAAGCTTCATATTTTGAATAAAAGTTATACCAACTGGGTTGTGCTGAGACTTATCTCCAAAAGTTCAGCAACAACTCCTGGAGATCCTTCGTCTTCCTCACGTGAACCGCCCTATAACTACATTATTCAGGGCAATATGAGTGAAATAATAATTCGACGAGGAATTATCCCCGTTCCCATTACAGCGGCAATTCGGGATTACACCCGAGGCCCGTCGGATCGCTTGTGTTCCTTAGTTCTCAGTCATGTATCTCGGCAATGTTTAATAAGACGGAGCGAGTGAATCGTAATAAATCTAGTTCCGCGGCCGGAGCTCGCAGGATGAGAGAACGAGAAGAGGGCTGGGGGTGAGAATGTTCGGGACGGTTTGACTGGTATTTGTGATCAACACGGATGGTTGGCATACCGGCATACCGGCCGGGCCGTTATCAGCCGGGGAATATCTGGTAACAGACAGTCCTCGCCTCAGCAATGTGCCTCTCGACGTTTACGATTCATTAAAATTAGATCGCTGATTAGATATCGCCCCGGTCTTATCACGCCACTATTTATACGCTTCATAAGATGGGGGTCGAATGCAACCTACCACCCTGCGTGTCATATTTTGCTTATGGAAAATAAAACTACTTTCACACATGCGCAACATATATGAGGTGTAGCAATTAAGTTTCGGGAATTTGTCAATGAAAAAACAAGCAAATTAAATTTCGTCAAAGTTTTATTATCGACCTTCACAATAGTCTCCCCCTAAGTATATACAACGATTCCAACGTTGCTCCCACGATTGGCAGCACCCTTGGTGCCGCAGTTAACCCGTTCAGCACCACGGTTACAGCTTCTTTGACCTCCTGTAGGCCGCCATGGTGAGTTCCCTTGAGGTGCGACTTCATCTTGGGGAATAAAACAAAATCGCAAGGGACTATAAGGTGGGTGCGGAAACGTTGGAATGCCATTTTTGCCAAAAGCTCTTGCACAATGAACGAGGAATGGACTCGCGCATTGTCGTGGTGCTAGATCCAGTCGTTCTCGACGAGTTCTGGTCACACACGGAAAACGCGGGCCCGCAATCGTTCCAGGACAGCAACATAGAACTGTCCAGTCACTGTCTAACCGGAAGGAACATATTCACGATGAATGATGCCGTGGATATAGAAAAAAACGATCAACACTGCCTTCTGTCGTGACTTGGACATCCTCGCTTTCGTTAGCCGCTCTCCACCCTTTTCCACCCACTGCTGACTTTGTTTACGGGTCTCGGGGTCACACTGAAATATCCAGGTCTCATCTCCAGTGACTACCCGACACAACCAGTCTCTATCGTCGCTCCGAATTCGGGACAACAAATCTTCGCAAATCGATTTTCGCATGTCTTTCTGTTCACGGGTGACAACTTTTGGCACCATCTTTGCACAAATCTTTTGCATATTCAAATTTTCGTGTAACATCTTGCGAACGGTTTCTTTGTTGAGTTTAACTCGTCAGAAAACGCACGAATGCTTAAGCGCCGGTCAGACGTGATCAGTGCACGCAAACGGTCATCATTTGCGTCAGTACGAGAGGTGACGGGAGCTCCTTCACGTGGATCGTCTTCTACCGATTTACGCCCTTCCTGGACTCTCACGTTGGATCTAGGTACATTAAATTGAATTTGCGATAAAAAAGCAGGACAGTCAATGTCACTATGCAACATTTTATATAAAAAAGATAGTGAAGAACACTTCCTTCTCCAATCCAAACTGGAAACATTAAATCTTTCTAATAATGTGTTGTAATCTGTATTAATTTCTGGATAAACTCCAGTTATTTTGAAATACAAATATTTTAAAAACTTTCTCTGAATTTTTTCAATAGCGATTTTGTAACATTTATAATATGGATTCCATATTACAGAACCGTATTCCAGTTTAGACCTAACGAAGGAATAGTACAATGTTTTCAATGTTTCAACGTTGTTGTCAAAGTTTCTACAGTAGAATTTTGTAGTGAAATATTTTCCAATTTTAACTTAATGTTCTCCAGTTCAACTTTAAGCTCATCAACAACTTTAAGAAGCTTAGGAAGCTGTTGAAAACCACTGTAGCAATCATAGTAGAATTTAAGAGTTCTTTTACTTCTTAGGTCCATAACTTTAACCTCGGCAGAATAGAGTCTTGAGCTATCCTTGTGAAGATTCCGTGAACAGCCGTCACATTTCATAAATTTAGAACGGTCGACATCATCGACCTCACAAATAAAACACCTCATGGTCAGTTAAACTATTCCAATTTCTTCCTGGCCTGTAGTAAAGTTCGCCGTAGCGATATTATTAATAAGAACTATCAACTGATAAGGCAATCGTTTCTTTCACCATAAATAGAATATGCCAAGGGGAAATTATATCTTCCAAGCGACAAAAATGCAATCGCCCACTGATACAAGGAAGGTAGTTAATTCCACTAAATCCAGAAATGTTACCCTTTACACCAGTCAAATATCAAGTTTAATCAAGCACTTGGAACACCACAAAAACTTCAAAGACTGTTATAGCTCAAACACACTGCTACACTCAAGTAATAGCGACTAATGAATGATATGAATATGATGAATGAATGAAGTATTCTATATTCACTTTTGAAGCTGTGGGAACTCGAAAATTCAACCACAATAGATGAGATCTGACCTATTTCTGCATTTTTAGGATTGCTTGTAGTTCAACGCTGGTCAGGGCTTTAGTCCGCAGAGTAATACAATATTGTTAATACCTAAAAATATATAAAAAGTGACACAAATTCGTAAAATAATCTGTATGTGGTAATAGTGGAAAATAATAATTAATGTCTGCTGCTAAATCGCCAAATAGACAATCCTGCTACCTAGCAGGTATGCAAATTTTTCATTTACTCAGCTTACCAAACCCGCCCAGTCTTTTGTTAGGCATGTACACTGCAAGGCAATTACTTCTCTCGGAATCTAGTAATGCCTCACGGAGGAGCGAAAATCAGCGCTCCCACGTACGGAGATATTAGTTAAGCAATTAAGGGATTTAATATTTATGGTACGTGCGTGTAACTCCAAACTTAATAGGTAGGCACAACATAACGAATGCCCAATGCGTCTTCATTAACACACCGCGTACCGACGATTTCACTATTGATGGGACCCGCGCACGGAATGCTAAATTCACTTTTATTAGAATTATTACCGCTATTTGTATATCATTTACATGATAATTCTCGTTAATAAACTTATATCCGATCTAATTGTTCCACGAATGGGTCTTCCGATTGAACATTGATTTAAACACTAAACAGTAAATTCTTAGAAGAAAATTTTATAAATTAGACATACCCCATAAAATATCATTACAAAAATCATTTATTTCGTACTCATGAGTAACTTTTAAATGACTTGAGAATGTTATTGGCGTGAATATTGGTTTTATGAGGAACAAGTGTATTGGTCTCTTATGCAGTCTTTAACCAAGATGCTAAAATAGTAGTTACCTACAAACTTTGGACCAAAGGCGTTGCAACATTTCAGACACTATTAGATTATAGTCATCAGTATAATAATATCACTTTCATGTCCAACTAAGTGGTAAGTTGCATAACAAATTCATAATTTCTATATCTTACACAGATATCATTGGGCTCCTTTGTAAAGGATAAATGAACATATATATTTACGGGTACCTTACATAATGGTATAGTTGATGCTACAATTATCATTTGACTACTATATTATCTTCCTTTTTGTATTTGTTGTTATTGTAATTATTATTTTTTATAGATATTTTGTAGTTGCCATACTCTAAAAATTCTTTACTGTTCCTTTGTTAGAAGTAAACTTGAGTATGCGTCGCTTGTTTGGTGGCCCAATTATAATATTCATATAAATACGTTAGAAAATATACAAAGAAGATTTTTGAAATTTTGTATTTTAGGTCTCATGGTCTCATCTTTGCCACTCAATGCTAGACGTGAATACATTTTGCACATCACAATATATCGTCGCTGTTATTACAAAGAGTCCTATCTCATTTTTTACAATTTTTCAGGAGAGCGATTTAAAGAAAACTGTGATCATTTTGGCTGTATCAATAACACTTATGTCTTATTTCAATTTATTTTTTCGCAATAACGTAGATAAATCAATGTAGAATGATGAGGCATATAACATTTTTTTTAAATTATAGGTGTTTTGTTTTAATAAAATATTAGTTAAGATAGGCCCTTTCGTAAAAATAATAACAAGTTCTGGTTTGTACATGAAACCAAATAGGCCCCTCTATTATTAATAAAAAAATTGTGTTTTTCAATGAAAAGGTAGGAAATTTTTTTAACTTTTAGTATTTTTATTTAAGGAAAACATACAAAACATAATATTATATACTAAAAAAATTAAACCTATCTTAAAATCTACGTATTAGGTAATGGTTAAAAACTAAAGAATACCTGTCTGAGTACCATTTTAACTAAAAAAAAAATTAACAAAAGAGAAAAAAGAAAATTCTGAATGTTTAACAGTTTTAAACCTAAACTAAAACAGTACTCTGACAGTGAGTTAACATGAATGCTAACCTAAAAGTCATTACTATGAATGTGTGTGCGGCAAAGAACGGTAAAATAAAACATTGTCAGGACATCTAACGACAGGCTTGTCACCAGTACATAGTGCCATTAAATCATTGTATTTTAACAAAGGTATTGGCTTGGGTTCCTTGTTTAACTTTGAAAGAGTTATAATGCCACTAACTTTTTTATGGTGATAGCTCGATATTGAGTTTCCAGTTGGTTTTGAAAAACAACTTATTTGGGCTAACTTGTTTTACTGAAAACTCAAAGATGTCGGTCCATTTAAAATCCTTGCCATTGTCATCAGTTTTTATGGACTTGAATCTATAATCTTCGCTCAATTTTTCAAAATTCACAAAGTCATCGAAATTTAAAGAATAAACTTGATAAGGCTTTTTCTGTCTGGCTAGACGAAATACGGGCACTAGTTTCCTGGTGATTTGGTATTAATTACGAATCGATGGCGACGTGCACACAACCTTATAAACATTGAATCTCACAAACAACAACTGATTCATAATCAGTCGCATGCCGCGTGGCCTGCACGTTGTCTTGCACCCTGTTAGTGCAGGGTTGCTAGATTTAATTTATAGTTCTTTTGGTTACGTTATCAAAATTTCCAAATGCCTAAATTTTAAGAAAACAGCTACAGGAATATCTAATCATTTATCTTTTGGCAAAACAAATTTTCGATTGCCTTTGTCAAATAAAATCATAATAATTAATAGGTAATGTACTGGGCCTATGTGAAAATTACTTTCCATCTCTTGCAAAAATATTATAACATAAAGGCATATATTGAGATTCGCCCAGCCAAACGCGCTTTAAACATATGGCATAGGGGCCAATGTCAACTTTGGCCTTTACGTAAAAATATTTTTAAGGCTAATCTAAAATAGGCCTGATTCTTATAATTCCATAAAATATAAACGGTGTAATATTAAGTTATGCCAGTTTGTCATAACATAAATAAGGTCTACTCATTTTCGCCAAATATCGAGTTAGGCCCCTTCGTAATAACAGCGACGATATATAACTATAATTTTTCTATACAAGTAAAACCATCTATTAAGTACTTTAATTTGCTCATTTAATTTCTGTCTTAATATAACTTTTCATTTTAATGAAGAACTAAGCATTTTTCTTCTTTCTTCAATTTTGAAGGGGCTTTATTACCAGATAAAACTGTATATGGAATTCCAAGGATATCTATAATAATAAATCAACATTACATATATAACTAGGTAATTTACCTGTACCTACGATCCAAAGAATAAAATGTAACAGCCTCATAATAAAAACTCCTGCGGTGCATAATATTTCTTACAGAATTATACATAATAACCTAGATTGGTCACCTAATCTGACTAAATTGAATCTATCAGTCCCACGAGAGAATTCTAGACAAACTACAACCTTTCACCTAGAGGTTGCACGGACGAATTTGCTACAAAATTCACCACTGCATTTTATGTGTAGAATCCATAATAGGATCTTGAGTAGAGTCGATAATTTTAACACCAGCCTTAATAATCTGAAGTCATATTTCAATGGATTTCAATAGTTTGTCAAACAGTTTTTTGTTTCTTTTTTTTATCTTGATACAACCGCTACAACATAATATTATTATTTATATTTTCTCACATGCTGTACCCACCTATTTTGTAATTGGGTGCAAACCTGTAGAACAGTGTATATAATAAATAAATAAATAAATAAACCTTTCTGCTCATCTTTCTATTTAACTACATATTCCTTAAAGTTTCTATCACAATTACCATCGTAATTCCTGGTAGGTACTTGCTATATTTTTCGTTTTCTCTTCAAAGCACCTCCCGCTTTAATAACGAAAGACGTTCTCCGCGAATTCCCTGACAGCTGGGACTTACCCCGGATTCGCATTTTATTCATTACATAAACACCTCGTGCTCTTTTCTATTTCTATTATATTATCCCAGTCATCAATCTAGCATAATCCCCAGTTCATCCCCACAGTTGTGACCTGTCACTTTGCTCGTTCGGTCTGATTCAGTTCCGCGTCTATTACATGACGAAAATGTAGGAGAACACAACACAAACATTAATTACGGAAGCCATCAGGAGGACGGATTTGAAAGGATTAATTTATAATTAAATTAAATATCTTTTTATGCATTCCTGTCTTAAACCATCTATAGAGTTGTTGTACATTTCATACTTTATATAATTTGTACCTACAAATCAAACCCACTATTTTACAACATTAAGGCAGTATAAGCCCTTGCTTTTATTTCGACGAAAATAATTTTTAGCAGTTAAAAATTCTTATTTTTAATTCGACAAAAACCAAATGCTAAGTTGACATACAGTGTGTCCTTCCTGCTTAGGCAACTCCGTATCTTTTTTATTTATGTTTCAATTCAGCTCATTTTTCTTACCTATACAGGGTGTTACAGAATGATCTAGGGGCAGGTTTTATGTCTAAAAACAAGAAAAAAAGTTTATATAAACATGGGTCCGGAAATGCATCGTTTTCGAGACAAATGTTGTTTAAAATTTTAAATGTTTTTTAAAATTTTAATGTTAAATACTATAGTCTTATAGTCTTAATTTATCAAAAACCGATATAGATTTGGTAAATAACCGTGTATAGCGAAGGGCTACTTTTACTTGTATAAATTTCTTTACTTGTAATATAATAGCATCAGTGGCGCTCGTACCGTTAAATACTAATTTATTCGTGCTGCTTAAAACGCTTCTCTTGGACTTTTTCGTCCTGACGCACCGTTTTCGAGATAAAAATTCATTTATTAATCATTACAATAGACCAATGCTAATAAAAAAAAATCAATAATCCAGGTGGTATGTGGCAGTTTGTCATAAATGTTAGACTTAACCAAAAAAAGATAATACAAAGTGTTGAGTGACTTGCCTTTGTCAAGTGTTTAATACATTTTTTACATAAGTAAATATGGTGAATTATTCCTTTGAAAAATGCGTCTTCATAGAGACGCCTTGTATGTAGGCCAATTATTCAAAGGAATAATTCACCATATTAATTATTTTTAGCAATAAATAAAGTAAAATTGGGTAGGTGGTACGTTACGTAATAATATTAACTCAAACTGTAACTTTTTAAATGACCTTGCCATAGAAAATTAAAAAATGAATTTCCGTTAGTTCGATACTACCAATTAAAGTATTTAAGAAGTTACTTTGTTCAATAATTCCAAAAATTACCCATAAACTTACATAAAAGCTTACCTATTTGCCAACTATCTAAACAGTTATCCATATTTCACAAGTTAATACTATTGTACACTGAAAAATACACAAATAATCCCTTTAAATTATTTTTAGTAGAATAACAAGAAAAAACTTATGATTTACACATAGCACATTAAGTTCATTTTCGCCACATAACCAAAACAGCGTGTCAGTGCCAACCATTTCGTATCTCGTAGTTTATAGTGGTTGAAACAGATTTTAAAAGTGAACACAAAACATGTAATAACAAAATAACAAGCTTGTATGCTTTCAACTTCAAGAGAAGGCAAAGTAAGATATTTGCAATGCCACTCGTATGCAAAAAAGCTGGTGTCGTAGGCACAGCTAACAGGTAGATGTCACGGGCGGTAGGCGAAATGTCCAGCACTAGTCCTATCATCTGGGATTGATAGTCAAAGTCAGCGAGGTCAACGAAGAGATGATGTTGATACAGATGTACTGGTTCAGGACAAAGGAATTGGCTGTGGCAAAGGCAAGGCGCAAGTGGAAACAAAACATGTAATATTGGTGAAAAGGGATTTGATCATTTCAATACACGTAAGTTGAAAGTTAATATGAGATAATTTTTTCTTCTGAAACCGAACTAAGGTAATGGTTTCTTTAAGTAATGCACTGTTTGACGCATATGTTTTAAGAGTTGCGGCACTAACGTATTTAAATAGTATTACTATTTTCACGGGCAGTATTTTTCTCCTAAATGTTTTGCGAATTTAATTAATATTTTTAGTGAAATACAGTGTGATTAAGTAAACTATGAAGCATTGTTCAAACAGTGAAAAGGTTAACATGCTTAAAGCATATCTGTTAAGCAGTGATAATAAGTGATAGTGATAACGATAGTATGTATTGTGATAAATCAGTTGGAGTGTATTAAAAATGGATAATGACCAATTTTTGGAAACTGTGACTGTGAGTAGAGAATCTAATTTATATTTTCAATTTATTGGTGAGGTATAGGAATGGCAAAGGGGAAAGTGACCAATATTTTCATAAATAAACATATTTCAGGCATTCTCTGACAGGTCTAAACAGTCTAGTTATTACTTTGTAGTCTATTCCAAGACTTTAGTGTACCACTGGCAACGCTGTGTCTTAAAAATATTGATATCGGAGTCGGATCAGCGGTCCTCAACAAGTTTAAGAATGAAATATGACGAAATTTATGGAAAATTTGACTTTTTTGATTTTGTTGTAAAAAAAACTATTAATTATGTGTACTGTACTGCTGGTTAAAATATTTGTACTTATTTAAAGTTCACCCTGTATTGCTACGTTCGTTATTATTGCACTTCTTAGATGGACACAAAATAAATGACAGAAATCTAATTAATACGATATTTCAGACCTGTATTTTTTTTTTGTTTTGGTTTATTTACTAGGTCGAACAACTTTCAACCATATTTAAACGTACCATATATAATTATTAAATTTTCCGCTTGAGATAACCTGCCTACTCCAGAACCATCTCCTCTGCACTCTGAATATGCAAAAATTCCGCAGAGACGTGGCCGTTACAAGAGAATCACAATAAAACAAATAATATAATGCTTCGGACGCACTGCTATACAGAGAACGGTGTACCTACAGCATCCGGGGTATTTCTGGAGATAAAGGAATTTGCCGAGGGGATCCCGAGGGAGCGGACGATGGGCTGGGATTTAGACGAACAGAAGTCAGATCATTTGGACTTGTACGGTGCCTCACTAAACATGATGGATGTCGAGGGGTTACATTCAATCAAATCTCCCGAAATAATCTGGCCCTGATTTGATGGCGGACGGATAGTCTCCCGCCGCGGGAACGAGCAGGAATGAACGGAGGAATCCCAATCTTAGCTCCGATATCGCTGCCGCCTAATAGCCTCGGAGATTAGGTAATTGGCAGTGTTATATCTGGAATTGCCTGGCGAGGCCGCCGTTGATATGGGAGAGATTCTTCCAGAATGATATATTGAACATACAGGATGATTCAATCGTAATGTCATTAATTTTACGGGAATGAAGGACAAAAATGATTATATGGTCGGTAGGATGGAAGAACGTTGGGTTGGGTCAATGTGAGAGATTGATACAGGTCGGCGTTTGACCATCCCTCTAATTAATGAGGTTTTCTAGACTGTATATTTCCTAAACTTATTATTGTACAACGCAAGTAATGCCCCATCAACTTTTTATTGATTAACTTAAATTCTAATTCGTTACAAAGCACTATTTCAAAGTCTAAAGTCACATCACAGCGAACCTCGATGAGGAACTGCACGGCGAACAGGGTCAAAGTAGATCATGATGCATTGCGTCTTGAACAGCTGATGTTATATGCGTAATACGATCAGTAGTATGTATTTGGAAAATAAATTAAAACAGACATTTATCGAAATCAGAAGATGGTAAGAGACTGCTTTGCATTCTAGATGAATGAAGTACAGTGTTTGTAAATTACTGGCTGATTTAAAATACCCACATATAAGTAGTCTTTGCAAACAACTTACAACTGTTTCCAACTAATTTTGAGTTGCTGATTAGTTTGATTAGACCAAAAATATTAAAAAAGGATACATACATAAGAAAGTAATGCAATATGTTTATAATATTCCATATCATTTTTACTAAAATTGTCCGTATTGTTCTTTAAATAAATTCATACCATCGGAGGGAGGAAATTCGTCCATATCCACTATCTATCCACTTTTCTTCTGCAAAATCAAATTTTGGACCGTATATGTACTTCATTGATTTCACTTCGTTCATTAAATAAATCTCTCGCAAGTCTTTGCGGGATAATTTGACATATTGCAAAGTACGCGTTAAAAGCTCTCAGATCGTAATTACTTATGTTCAGATGTTCTTGTAAATTACTATTTGAATACTGAGGGGGCTGATTCATTTCTGACAATGATTCGGTAGTGTCCACGCGATCTTTATTATTATCGAGTTGCTCTCTTTTCTCCGTCGTCATACTCTCTTAGCCCGCATTCCGCATAAATTTACCCGACTCTCGATTACCAGTCGCTCTCTAAAATTTTATTTTGAGTTGGTCAGTTTAATTTCCTTGCACTTGATGAAAATATGAGGACGATTTAGGAGGTTTTGCTTTATTATTATTAAAAGGTTATCTAATTTTAATTATGTTGGGATCCGATATACCTAAACCTAAATAATTTATTAATTGCTTGCTGTTCGTCAGCTAATCCATACTTTACCAATTTATACTTTTTTCTAACACTGTTAGCAGCTTCAATTAATGTTCTCTTCACGTCTAATAATGATGTGATTGCTTCGAGGACATCTTTAAGAGCGTAAAGAGAAAAGTTCCTAATCTTCGTGGTAAGAATGAGGAGTAGATATACTATTAATACCAATATACGGTTAAAATAATTTCTCAATGCATAATTAAGCTGGAAAAAATATATTTTACAGAGCATTATTTAAACACCTTTTCGACTCTTACTGACCCCTAGTGGCATCATATATCAACTCAACGCAACCGTCTGACGCGGTGTTGCAAAATTTAAATATTTTCCCAGCATTGGGCAAACGGTTATATTAGAAACTCTTGTGTTCTTTCTTGCTCACTTCAGCCAATAATAATTTTAAATGTTAAATATAAATACCTAACAATAAAAAACATTTTTAAATTATGCAATTAACATATACAATTATTGCTACTGTTGCCCAGCAAGAACATCGAGAAAATTTGAACATGGCTTGACAAAAACCATTCGTCTTACTAATATGCTGGCGCGTTTAAATTACTCAAACAAAGATTATTTAAATTTGTTTATTATTTATGAAGAATATAACAGTTTTCACAAGAATTTGCGATACATTTGCTGGTCGATATTCCCATAAACCGTCACCAAAAACTGTGAACTGCCATTTCTATGTTTTCGTCACTAACAACAAGCTTTCTTCTCTTAATTTTTGCTTTGACCAAACCACAGTTTTTAAAGTTTGAAATAATTTGCTTCATTTCTTAGAAAAATGTTGACTATTTAATTTTTCAATACCTAAACAATTATATTATTTCAGAAATCAACATCTCCTGTCTCTTATCTAATACCATTTCTGTTTTACTAAAATGATATAATACTCAATAAGTGGTTTTATCATATATAGGGTGTCCGGAATATAAGTGCCTTAAGTTTGCTGTATGATAAATTGTACCAAGCAAAACACTTTGACAAGATTTATTTTCTCTGACCAACGATAACGACAACAAACAGGTCTTGAATATGTAGATATTTGTAGACAAATTATTCGTTTTAGACATTTCTTTTATATAAGTCTTTTGCTTTTGGTCAAATGGATGGGTATGGTGAACTACACACAAAAAGCATATAAAAAAATTGATGGAAAATGGAATCAATATCGTAAAAAGCGAGAAAAAAAGTAATTAAAGTTGAAGTATTTTCAACCCTTACATCGCTAAGTTACTGTGGTTCCAGCTTCATCGAAGTGCAAACGATTCCAAATACTGAAATACAATTTTAGCATTAACGTTTTTCAAGTGTCAAAAATGGTCCAATTGGGAGTTGATCAATATCATTTTAACTTATGGCGAAGTAAGATAAAATGCTTTAGCAGTTTCTCGTCTGTAGATAGAATGACTTCCCGGTAGACATGTGCCAAATGCAGCTACTTTATCGCGGTAGTACGTCCACGGCGTATTGCAACAGCACACTTTGGAGATTGTTGAAGAGAATCCCCGGAAGTGTGGCGTAACATACACGAGACTCAATTATATAATGTACAGCGTGTTCAAAGCATTAATACCAAGGGATTATTCCTTACGAATCAGACTTACACTCCGCCAGCGTGCCGGTCGCCGACTGCATACTTTGCCTTGCGTAGGGTCAGGTTTTACATTAGACTTGTTTCCAGTGCCGTGCAGAAGTGTTTTTATAAATCATTGTATATTAATTGTTATTTATTTATTTATTTTGATAACTGGATAACATACATTCATTGAGTGTTTGCCGCTACTATATCAAAATATACAGGATTAACTATGACTTAGTACAAATATTTTAAGAGGGGATAGGGAAAAATAAGAATTAACGGAATCACCCTTCCAAAAAAAATTCCAAACTTATTTATAAAGTCAAAATAAATTTTTTTCGATATTATTTTAAATCCTTATTTAACGCCGCCAATGCTTGTTGGTTGCATACTCTACAAGCATGCAACAGTCGCTCATTAGTCAGTGTCAGTAGTGTCACTGTCATGTCATAATTGAATTCCTGTGTTTACGTTGTAATTTTGTGTTCTTCTGCAGTTTTTAGTGCCTTATTTTAGTTTTTAAACGTTTTATAGTTATTAAATAAAGATATTTGTGTTTTGTGCAGATAATTTCCTACAATATAGTTCGCCGGTTTGGTTTTCTAGGTTATGAGACAAGACTCCCGCGGTTACATTAAGGGCTTGTACCGTAATTTAACAAATGTTACCAAAATCAAGGTTGTGGTTATTTACGGTAACTGAAATTTGGTGTTGAAAAGAGGGAAGGTAAACTCCACAAAACGATTTAAGGGACGCTGAACCGGTATTCTGGATAAAATATATGAATTACGGTACATGCCCTAAAACGTCTCATTTGGTTCGATTTTGTTATAATAAATGGGAATCTAATCTATCTAATTGTACCTACGGGAAGTGTCTTTTATCGGTAGTGAGTGGCTGTAATGAGCGAATATGTAGTTCTACCAGTTTATAACGAAACAATGGAAAACGAATGCAAAATACTGGAGCTAAGTGGATAACTGTTACCTATCTATCAGGTATTATTACTATTAGAATGTTAATTTTCGTTTCTACATTTAGAAATGCTGCAAAAAACGACGATGGTAGTAGATATTGTTGACAGCTGTAAGTTTTATCTATGGGTCTAAGCCATCTCAGTCGATTCTTATCATAGACGCCGACTTTCTGTAGGAAAAAAGGGTTTTGCCCCATTTTTTAAATATCGAGCTAAAATTCTGGAATAATTTTTTTTATTGTCTTTTAGGCCTCCCTGACCACGTGGTTAAATTTTTTGTACTTAGTCATAGTTAACCCTGTATAGGGAGAAACCAATCTTGGCCACTTTGGAGCACCATGGAATTTATGGAGATATTTGAAGGCCATGGAGAGTTATGCCTTATGTCGAGTTTCGAGAAAAACAAATAGCAGCGAGAACATACCAGAGCTATAAGATTCGTAAGATACGGTAATAACAATACTTATACGATAAATATCTTACAAAATTTCCTTGCACATAAAGGTGGTGTGAGCAGCATACGGTTTATTTTATTCATAAACAATAATTATTGTTGATAATAGTAATGAGTTCATCAAGCGAAGAGGACTTGTTTTCGCACATCTGTTAATAATTACAAGAATCAAGAAGCATGGAAATCGTATACAGATATGAACTAAAACACATATATTTACGCGTGCGAACGGTGTCTGAATTCACAGGTATACACTATGGCGGCGACCGTTTTATGGGGACGTGATCAGACTAAATTTTGAAATACCGCTTGTAGGCTTACCTAATATTCCATGAAATTGTCTAGGACAAACGCCTAAAATAATACATTCTTTCTTCTGCACGTATTTGGAAAAATCATGAAATCTACCCATTCTGTTACCGTTGTTCAGAAAGAAAAAATTGTTAAGTCAAATATATTTTGTTTAGTGCAATTTATCATACAGCAAAATATAGGCACTCATATTCCGGACACTTTATTAGTTGAGTGATGTGATGGTTTTCTACAGTAAAGTTATTTTTGTACAAAAATATAGAAATTTGTCTACTAGATGACAATGCCAACTGATTTTAGGATATACAGGGTGATTCAGAACTTATCTAAAAATGTGTTTTTTTAATGTACAGGGAACTATTACAAATACAATTTTGTAAAAGTAAAATCTGAAAGAGCAGTTCAAAAATAATTTAAAAATACACTTTCGCTCGGCACTGGAAACTGGTCCATTGTAAAACCTGATAAGGCATATAATCGGCGGCCGGACAAAAAATTGAAAGAAATTCCCAAGGAAAGAAATAAATTACATTTTACAATACCTATTTTAATACAGCAAATTCAACTTTTTTTGCCGCTATAATTTTAAGAAACTAATATCTAGTGTGGCCTCCTCTCTTCAAAATGGCTTAATTCAATCGACGTGGCATCGAATCAATCAGGTTTTTAACAAAGCCTTGTGAAATTGCATCAAATTCTTCCTGAAGTGCAATTCGTAGACAACCGTTGACAAACTCTTAATTGTCATATTTTAAACCAGTGTATCTCCCATAAAAGCAGAGATAATGTCGTGAATAAAAAAACAAAATGTTCACAAAAGATGAGGCTACAGTGTGACTCCAGTTAGCAACAGCGACTGTAGCTGCTGCACCCCACAGGGTGTTACAAACTTCGGGAAAAAAACTTCGACTTTTTATTGCGCCCCGTATATGCTCAAATTAAATTTCGAATAAAAATTTCCGACATAGCATCTGTTCTTGAGAAATCAATGTACAATTAAAAAAAAAGATCATCAAAATAAAATGAGCGGTTTGCGAGGAAGACAACTAACTTTAAAATTGGGGCTAGTTTTTAGTGGCCGGTTTTATTTGCCGGTCAGTTTATAAGGATTTTACAAAAAAAGTTTGTATGATATTTACTCTATTTTTCATGACGCATCTATTAACAATTTTTTTTAGATAAGTTCTGAATCACCCTGTATTGGCATACCCTTCTCCTTTCTCTGTGGTCTGTATGGCGAATAAAAAAAGCTTAGAATGTTTTAAACAAATAGCTTTTGACTAGAATTCTCATCGTGGCGAGGTTTGCTTCATTATTTTTTAATACCCTGAGGATAAACCCTACAGGAATATAATCACTTTGGAAAATTACTAATTGTATATTTTAGTCAAACTTGGCTTTAAATCACCACAGTAGTAATGTAGTTCAATCCGTGCATTATCTTCTCGTACATTATAGAAACGCATTAATAAAAACCGAAAAAAGAGCGATATCTCCGAATGGAGTGTACACGACATTCAAGTGATACTACTTAGTGCAGCGATAATGATTTATCCCCTGATTTTCATTCACTAATTGGGACGCCGCGACTGGCCCCGGCGACTCGTGGGGCGTTATCTGGAATTGAGACATTACCAGGCAACGGTCCTCGAAGTGGACTAATATGTTGCAGATAAACCGATGACACCGACTCGCCTTCTTTTAATTGACCGCATTAGAGCTAATGGCACCACTAATTTCTTCAGATACAAATAACCATTTGCTCTTAATCACAATTAAGTTATTGGTTTTAACCTTATATTCGGTCCGCCGTTGGCAACAATACCCACTCTAGGTTTTTTTCTAAGTATACGTGATATCTTCAGGAGATTGATTTTTTAGGACCACTAGGTGAAACGTTGTTTTGCCATATTAATTATTTCTAGTAAATATTTTGGTAGTTAAATAAAAAACAACGAACTTATTGTAAGTGTGTGGAGATGTGGCATATGACTAAAAGAGGAATGGAACACTGTGAACGATGACGGCCTATAAGAATAACAAAACACGACACATTCATTATTTGAATTCATTGTACTTTTATTATCTTAACTAATAAATTTCAAATTACGTCTATATCACAAATTATGACAAATAAAAAATAAACATTATCAGTCTGTTAGTGCAATGGAGTGATAGTTTTAGTGAGTCCATCTTTAGCCAACATAAACAAACTGGATGGTTTGCTCAATCGAGAGCATGCTACATATAATTGTCTGTGTGAAAAACATGGTCTGCTCAAATCTAAGCCACAAACGGGCATTGTTTGGTCTTGGAATCGATCAGTTATTGACCAGGGTTAAAAATGATTAAATTACTGAAATGGCTATTAAAAAATAGGGGTTTGTGATAGAAGGGTGAAAATTAAGGGTTGTATGTATTTTTTAATGCCACACAAAAAAATAAAAATAAAAATTTTGTCCAAAAAAATAAAAAAAAATTATGCTCTATTATTAATTAAAAATTTTGCCTTAGAAATATTTAAGAAATGGAATTTTATATCAGTTTTTTTATTTGTTATTTTATGAATGAACAATCAATTAATTTTCTTAATTCTAGACTGACCATGCGCTAACTATCCGTAGTTTTCTTTATTTCCTTTTTTTAAATTTTGGTTTTGGTCAAAATTTCCTTCATTTTTAATTTTTGTATGATGTACTCCTTATTCAGAACCAACTACTTTCTTGATATTGATACTATTTCACCTTGATATACTCTTAGATCACTACTTTTTACTGGTTTATACTCCATTTAACTTAATACTTCGCGTGGGGGCAAATTTTTAACGTGGCATCCCCTTTTTCCCAACTATCAACAACCTCATTTCTTTTTTCATCATTAAGATGCAATTCAGTTCAATTTTGCACTGCACTCTTAAATCTAATTATTTACATTTAATACATACAATTTAGATTCCAACCAATGACATTCAAGCTATGATTTGATATAATTTAATATCAACCGTTTTAAATACCCCTGTATATTTCTACAAACAAATTTTCTCTTTTACTTTCCCGTTACTGAATTTACACCCTAATATAATTTAAAATTTAGAAGTTTTGACTTCTAGTTGTCATTCAATTCACACAACTGTCGTCTGAATACAGGGTGTCTCATAATTTGCTGCCAACCCTGAACAGGCCGATTCTATGATCAAAACTAAGTAAAAAAGATCATATGAATATGGAAATGCTTCCTAAGGGCACAGTGGCCCATTGAAGAGAGAGGAATTGAAATCATTTTTTTTGCAATATATCTCAATCGCGTTGTGATAAATGAATGAAATTTGTCAATTATGAGACACCTCGTATAAATGATTTTAATCTGACATTTGATCAATGTATGCTATCACTAGATACAATTAACTAATTCTTTCAAATACAAAATTGGTTTTATTTTAATTTATTACAATATAGTATTATAAATCAGCTACTATATGAGCGTTTCTTTAATGAGTTATACATATTAGTAACTTCCACATGAATGATATTGAACCTGCAGAAATATTTTCAGTGCACACACAAACGAAAGAAAAACTTCCACCCTTATCTTCCTGTTGGATCTGCAGACGCGTATATTTCAAATCTTCCGAATCGTGCGGCCCCGTACATCGCTAACCTTGTTACACGGGGCAAATAAATTTCTGGAAAGGTAATACTTTCCAATTTACGGAATTCAAATTCCGTTCTTTTAAATACAATCAAGGATTTCTCATTCCCCTGCAAATCCGCCTCTGAGCGCGCCGCCGCCGTTCCAGTGCGAGTTTTATGAAAACTCCGGGCGGTTTTCCCCGGTGGCGGAAAGGCTCGCCGGCTCGGCAGTGATTTATTGGCGGGCCGGATTTGTTTAGTTCAAATGAAGGGTCGCGCGCGACTCTGGGGGAGAGAGAATCCAAATCCAGGGCCTCGCTTGCCGCCTCAATGGCAATAGAACGCTCCGCGCTGCCCTCCTCACTTTTATAATTTAAATTGCTTCTGCAGACCCGATCCGGATCATTACATATACACCGTTCCGGAGGATAGATAGTTGGGCGCTTTTATTTAACTACACACGGACCGTAGATACGCATTTGCAGATTCAAAAGAAATCGATGATCCTCTCGACGCAGGGTCGTTCCCATGCCCTTTATATAATCTCTTTCCGAAAGATTTGCGTAAAATATTTAACATATTGTGACAAAACACTGACAAGATTTGTATGTTTATTTAATAATAAAATGTCTTAATATAAAGTAATTGGACATCAAAGCACAATGATTATAAAAAGCTAAAGTCAAGCTATTCCTTTAACTTAGATATTAAAAATTTGATATAAATAGGTAAGTAAATACTACTTATCAAAGATAAATTTGAAGACGTAAAATGTATACAGAAAATTATACTGAAAAATTAATATTGATAAATGACTCACAAAGAAACATATCGTCAGTTTGTAACAAGACAGTCTTAACTCAAAAGTTTCATTTTTCAAGATTTAGTGGTGTATCAGCTTCAACTATTGCATATTTTTATGTGTAAAATAGTTACAAGTAAACTTTGCTTAATAAACATCGAATAGCGCTGCGTTGAAATGTCGCATCTCCAACATTGGTTTTGTGCTTTAGACAAAACTGTCACAATCAGTCGTGCTGTGACGTTTAATGAGATGAGATGAGCAAATTTTGGAAAAGAGTGTCATAAGTCGAAATAATATCAATAAGAAACTAGTTTCTTTATGTATATTTATATGCAAAATTGTCACATCTTTAAATAGACCAGTCATTCTCATAAGCTAAGTACCTTTTTTGTTCCCATTTCATACAATAAACCGTGTATAAATATTTTTATAATAATCTTTAAAATTGTATTATTTTAGTCTACTTTAATAAAATAATTTAGTTTATTAGAAATGTATTTCATTTTATTACCTAAACTCATGTTGAAAAACTTGTAAAAAATATGTGAAAGAGAGTCACAACTCGGAATTATTTAACAAAAATAACAATAACAAAGTGCCAAAAACCAAAGTAAACAAAAAATTTTACTAAAAATACTAAGAACTATCACAAACATTTTAATATGATTCAAACATTATATTTTTATTTATTTTCCAATATTTAGAGTAAGATTAATTATAAAACTACTGAGCTCTCCTGAAAATTTACATTTTTTGAGTTATGACAATCTTGTTCCAAACTGACGATATAGATAATATTAAAGTAAAAAAATTAACCACGTGCTTAGGGAGATCTAAAAAACAATAAAAAATTTATTTCGGAATTCTAGCTCAATGTTTATAAATTGGAACAAAATTCTTTTTTCCTACGGAAAGTCGGCGCCCATGACAATCAATAATCGTCAAAGATGGCCAGATATGTCAACTACCGTGCGGTCGTTTTTTACAGCATTGTCAAGTGCAGACACGACGAAAATAAACATTTTTATTAATAATAATAATGCCTAAGTACCTGATAGATAACAGGTAATCTGGTTAGCTGCAGTATTTTGTATTCGTTCTTCGTTGCACACTGCCAAGATTACGTCTTCACTCCTTGCAGATTTGTCATAATTATTCACTAACATATACAACAGAATATACTTTATTTAATTGCTATAAAACGTCTAAAATTAGTCATTAACTGTTCTAAAATAACATAACCTAGAATACTGCATTGCTAGGTGCATACTCTCCAAATCTCTAAGAACATGCGAAGCCTAGTTATATTCTAGGGGTCTAAGAAACATTTTTACAGAACACTGTAAACATCTTGGGATGTTATAGTTTAAAATATTACTAATTGTTTTATGCAAACAACACAAAAAGTTTAAAATTTTATCGCCGTGAAGTGCACCTTGCCACGGATGGCGTCTGCAGACGTCAAAAAATATTTCATACGGTTACGGTAGTTTGATATAATTTTTCAGTACTTGATATTCGCCAATTTAATTTTTGTTTGTATTTTTTGTGTATTTACAAACATGTATTCAAATGCCTAGATGACGAATAAGGTACTGATTTATAGGTGCATATTATCGTGTGGTAGCATAATACCAAAGACGTTTTCCGAGTACACAAAATATTATGCTGAATACTTTTTGAACCACATTGAACAACTGTTATAATGCCGTGGCAAGGTTTTTATGTATTTGTGTACATTTGCGTGTATTTTTTTGTTATCCTTTGTGGTTTGTCCCGACGTAAGTAATCGACCTGGTCATGACCGCCGGACCAAGTACCTCGCTTTAAATAAAAAGAACGGTCGAGGGAAAGAGAGCACCACTCTGTATAATTCAAAATCATTTTATAGTCTGAGTTTCTTGATCCTCTACAAATTTTACAGAAACTTTTTCTCTGTAGAAGAAGAATTAAAATCAATGATAATTAAGTCAAATGAATTGCGTAATTATATTATTGAAACTAAAACACGACATAAAAACTAAACAAACAATTATAAGTCATGAGGGAAATACAAAAAAGAAACACTTAAAGGACTGACAACAGGTTTAAAACAATGATAATTAACTTACGAAGTCAATTTATATATATACAAGAACACATAAAAAAAACAACACGAAATAAAATTTTAAATCAAAGAGGCACTGACCATATATTCCTGCACTGAGTAGAAACAATGATTGTGCATAGTTTTTTTAATTAAATTTTTATATTTTGTGTCGCATAGTGTTTTTACTTCCAAAGGAACTTTGTTGTATAGTCTCAAGTCGATAAAATTATTTGTTGATCTCTGTAGTCGTAATCTTTGACTTCTGATTAAACTGGCAGATCTCATTGGATAATTATGGAAACTGGAAATCGTGTTAAATTTTAAATAATTATTATGTATTTCAATAAAAGAATAATACATATAAATAGAGGGTTATGTCATGATTTTAAATATTTTAAAAAGTGGCTTGCAGTGTTCCCTGAATTCAACCCGTAAGTTAAACAACACCATAATATCCATCAAAAAACATATCATCGTTTAATACCTTTCTAAGTTGTCGCACGAGATAATATACTTAAAAATTTTCCTGTATTATGAATAACAAGCGAGTTATTGAAGTTTCCCGCACTAATGGCCCATCACCCTGTATAATTCCTTTGTTCTTATTCATTTGGATTCGCAATTAAGAAGACAACAAATTCAGATATCCCGGCAATCCCACGCTAGCTTCCGTCCTTCACGCGGCGATAACGAACTCACTCCTTTCATATTAATGTCCTCCGGGCCCGGAGCCGTTATCTGGACGCTCCTGCAGCGCTCCCGCGATCCTCCTGCTCGCCGCCAGATTACGGATTTAAAATTGCCCCATTTAAATATGTAAATTCGGGCCATTAGCGGAATTGTATTGAAGTGGAGATTTGGGAAAATTAACAATTATTATTATTTATTTATTCCTTTCGGGCTATTACACGGCACTACACTCAGGCCAATTGTCAATTAGATTATGGGAGAGCCGGGAAAATGAAAGGGAGTGGCGGCGCGAGGCTGGGAAGGGGTCCTGATATATTTCCCAAATGAACAAGCCGGTGGAGTAGTCGGAAGCAAGAAGAGTATACCTATGTTGCGTTAAGGGCACCATATCACTGAAATAGTGTATTCTGCAAATAACTAGCCATATAATTTTAGACCTTTAATAACTGAATAATCTAGTCTAGGGCTCCGCAAACAACAGAAATTTTAAGCCATGCTAATATTGAAAGATACCGAAATAAAACGAATAAAAAAGCAGTCTAACAAATGTTCAATGTGTATGTACAAAAATATTTGAATAAATATATTTTCTTAATATTCTTCGAACGGTTCTGCGTGAAACATTGGAACATGAGAAATTTTTTTGCACTCAGGGTAGGTTTCATCATAATATATGCCAAAACTGCAACATCAGCTGCTTCATTTCTTACTGATTTTGGACAACCTTCTTTTTTGTCTGCCTTAGATCAAGTTAGTTTAGTTTTTGTTAGAAGACGTAATTAAATTCACTTTTGATCGTGAGTTATCTCAAAAACTATTGAATTTTCCAAATTTAAGAATAGACACAATTGTCTCAAAAAATTAATTCAATTACATATATATAGATACACATAACTGTGTTTTTTATTCAAAATATTGTCTCTGTGTATTCTCGTCTGGAATTATCTACAGCGCAAGAAACTAACTTAAATAAGTTATAAAGTAAAGTAAGATATAAAGAAAGTATAAAAAAATAATATTACTCTATAATGGCACCGAAATTGTATCACCCGAGAAGGGGGCTGATTGAGTGGCCAGTCAGATCGCCTAGAACGACACGCTCTTTCAAACTGCTTGGTCAAAATTGGGGGTTGTAATTTAAAAAAATTGTCGATGACGTCATATTTCGAACAACGATGACGTTACAAATATGGGTGGTATGTCAAAAAGTGCCTTTTCTAAAAACAAAATCGACGTGCCAGGAGATTTTTTCTAAAACTTCTCAATTTCAAAAATAATGTTATATTCGTTACTTTTCGAAAGCACTGTATAATCTTAAAGTAACACAATATTATTAGATACAACAAAAATGGTCATTATTAGAGTGCATAAATTGGACAAAGAGCCTACAAGATGATTGTAAGTTTCATAAATTTGTTTGCAGTTTACTTCGTTTTTGTTTTTGTACCAGTTGTTGATTGTATTTCTTTTCCAATTTGATTTTTTATATGCTCATGAAGAAGAAAAGATATTTTTTTTGAAACGTAAGCGTGATATTTAACGGTTTTAGTTTTATTATTATATGGACCTATAAACCCACCAGACGAACCAACTCAAAAAAAAATATTTTATATTTTTTCTTACTAATGACGTCGGACCCACGATTCATCTCCGCGTACCCAGCCGCCTCTCCGTATTATCGTCGGCCGAGGGAGGCGGCGGATGTCTACGACTGTAATCCGGGCTTTATAGAGATGAGCAATTAGCCGGAGTGCATTACTGCTGGCTCATGTGTGAGGGCGCCACTCGTCGATTACTTGGACGGTGCCGAGCTTGCCGCCAGATGGGACTAATTACGAACTTAAGCCGCCCCCATTTTACCGCCAACATCTCTAATTACACACCCGCCGATAGGGTTGCACTACGTATACGCAAGAAGCCGTCCCGGAGGGCCCTCCGCAGGGGCGTAACAGAAAAGAATCTCATAACCGAAAAAAATGTCAGCTACTATTTTTTTATGAATACCTATATTCCTACGTAATTAAAAAAAATCTATAACTTTTCACTTCAGGCGGAACAAAAATAAATTTGGTATACTTTTATCACACTCACTTAAAAAACAATCTAAATGACGACAGTGTTTTTTTTTATATTTTAAAAACGAAATAAACACAAATAGCAAGTAACAATTAAACTTTTAAATATACGACCATGAAAATGAAATACAGGGTGATTCTTAACCTATACGCATAAATTTAACTGCGTTTTCTATATCTCCAAATAAAACGAAAGGTAAATAAATATGTATCCAAAAACATTTTGTTGTCGACATTCAGGGTGTGAGAGGTTAGTTCTTGATGACGGTTTTTAATTAGTATTTCCCAAACCCGTAAAGATAAAGTAATACAATTTGGCACAATCCCTTGACTTTATGTATGCTCTTTTTGAAAATCTGAAAAGAAATCGTCACAGTTTGTTCAAGGGCGGGTAAAAAAACGGGGATAGTATTCTAAAAATACCCAAATTCTTTTTAATAATTCATAATAGAAATGAAAACTGATTATTACTTGAATAAGATACTGTTGAAATTCCATGTCAGCAAAAGTTTTCGAGAAATGGATCTTCACATCTGGGAGGACGCTAAATCTCATTAAAAAGTTATGAAACTTGAAATATAGTTGGCTTTTAAATGAAGGAAAATAAAAACAATTTTGACATGAATCAACACATATCTATGGAAATATTTAGTTCTTAATTTTTATGAACAAAAAATTTCATCTGATAAAATTTTGTTAACGAAACTAAAAACAAGTTGCCAAGTTTATGCGTATAAGTAGTGAGAGATTCTGATATTAAGGCTGGCGTTTCAAGGACAATGAATCGTATTTACAGATGCATAAATAAAATTCACCCAATAGATGGAGGTTCTTATAAGCGTAGTACTAAAATATAATGCTGAAATTGAATCATTTCCTTTAACTTTTTAGAGAAAAATGCGCTAAGAAACATGAAAAACCGTGAAATGTACCTTATCACTGTGTTCCAGACACCATGAAAAATACTTAATAGTTTACATCAATTCAAATGTTACTAGTTTTTTTTAAAAGAATTTTGCTGGATTTGATAATGTTTATTGACCTGTAAAAGTTAGGATATTTTATGGTAAAACATAACAGTTGAAAATGATGCCTTTTCTCTTATTCTAAATGTCTTGTCAGCCTGGAAACTGTTATACAACCTGGAGAAAACTTGTATAAGTAAGTAAGTATATTTATTGATCACATAATAAGTACATAAAGTATAGTGATAAGTCATATTTAAAAAAGGTAAAACAACAAACAACAATATAAAAATGAAAACATAATTAAAAATCAACTGTGGGAGCATCCATATATTAACGAACAGATATAATATAATTGACATAGTGAAGATATATTCTTTCTAACTTACTCATATTTTTTTAGACTGTCCCAACAAACAGCTATAAAATTCGTTGTAAATTTTCTTATAAATACGAGCCCCTTAAAATAAGTTACCTAATTAGATCAAATGTAGCTCATTTTATATATGCAGGATAATAAGTTAAAAGGAACATTAAATTTTATCCGTTTAATTAATTGAAAGATTTCAGGAGATATTTTTGAAATGAAATTTCTGATATCGGACTCGTTTTCTGCTTTATTAAGCATATCAACTATAACATAAAAATATATTTAAATACTTTTGGAAATGAAATCAGAGACTAAATTGAATCGAAATTCACTACAAAGTTAGTGTTAGGGTTTGTCCAGACTATAAACGAGCAAAAGTGAGCAAGACCAACAACATATTTTCTACAAATGCTTACTTTAGCCGATCATATATATGCTTGCGAGTAGAAAAATACTTGAGAAAATATTCGCTCTCGTTCGCTCTTGGTCGCTTATTTGGTCTGAACGCAACTTTATTTTAAATGTAAAACGCAACAGATTGCTTAAGTAATAAGTAGAGAATAACTATTCAAAACTTATGTTAAGAAATCCAAGCACACGGTATATTTCAAGTTTACATAGTAAATCTTGTAGCAAAGTACCCCGTACGCCACTGGGTTCTAAATATAACGCACATCAGTCACAGGTGTCTTGTTCAGGATATTAATTTTAAGCAAAGTTGTGTTTGGTGAATTAGTTTCAAGATTGTCCTGAATTAATAAAACTTTCTTGTCTTTACACCGGGGTACAACAATGCCTTGTTTATTAAGGCCGTTTCGAATTTTTAAAGGAACATGTAAAGGTAGAAGATTTATTACAAGATAACACAATATACATGATACAAATGTAACGTGTTACTCACGTCAGAGAAAGATGAGTAGGGAATGAAAGTTCCATTTTCATTCATGAGCAGGAAATTTTTTAGTTTAATAATTTTTTCAACACCTCAACTCTAATACAATCAGCAAATTCAGGGTTTTCCGTAAAGTATGTTACAAACTGTGAGTGTTGATAGTACATAAAACGACTAAAAACTCTAATAAACATGAAGACCTTAAAAGGTACAACTATAGTAATAGTAACACTTTATTGGAAGGAAAAAACATAATGACAAACAACAGTTTTACGAAACCAATAATAATGTGGATAGAATAAAAATTTGTATCACCTTGTATCCTATTTTCTACTAAAAATTTGTTATAAAGGTACAGTAAATATCACAAGATTTTTAGAAAGGCTATTGAATTTAGATTTTTTTTTGTTTCTTGGGTGAAATGTTTTGTAGAAAATTGAAATAAATATACGCATAGAATTACAGAGGCATTTGAAATAAGAAAGTTGACGACTATTTCCGGTATCGATATATTTTTTTAAACACCCGTAATTGAAATACCCTGTATAGCGAATCGTGTCGTGACTGACTGTATATATACTATTGCAAGGTCATAAACCGATGTTTATAAAGTGTAGAAAAAATAGATAGAGAAAGGGAGATTATAAATATAGTAGCTTTTTGGCTTAAACTAGGTGGCTATTATATAAAAAATATTAAAAAAATCAAGCCAAATTCAGATTATTCTTATTATTATTATTATTGCTTATATGCTTGATTTTTGTAAGTTTCTTTACAAACTAATTAATCTAAACTAATTTTAGGTAACATTTTATTTATTAATTAACAATTATAAAATAAAAAACAAAATTAAGAACAAGTAAATATATTACTAAATATTATCACAAATTATCTATTATTTAGAACTATACTTATTTTTACATCTGAATGTATGCATACTCGCTTATTATTTTTCCTTCAAATAAAATCGTAAAAAAATACTTTCTTAAGAAATGCAAATAACAAAACCTTAGGTATGAACTGATACTTGTGCTACATAAAATAATGATAAAGTATCATACTTTTTAAATAGGGTTATTTTAAGATAATTTGAAAAAATATCATTTGTATAAACAGGAGATTTCTAATAACTAAATGGAGGAAAGCAACCTAATTTCGAACACGTTGCCATTTTCGGATAACCATATATTTACAAAATCATCGCTATATATTATATGATAAATAGTTGTGAGATGTGTGATATTTTGTGAGTGGTGTTGTTAATATTTATTAAAATATTAAAATTTTGGATAGATGTTCGTTAAGCATATGATATAAAATTGTCTGTTTATCGAGAGAAATTATTTTAATATTAGGTAAATAGGTATGAAATCTAAAATGTTTTTTAATCATAAAATTTTGTTACATAAAGAGAGATGCCCAAAGACAAACAAAAAACATACGTTTGTGATATGTCTGAGCGGTTCAGTTTTATTTAAGAAAACCTGTTAACTTTTTAGGCATCCCCAATTTGGGATACTCTATCCGAAATTAAAACACCTTTTTTTAACTGGTAAATTTACTATTTTATTTTCCATATTTACTTAAATTTTCTTATTTACTACAAAAATTATATGAAAATATATTACAATAAATGAGGTCATACTTAAATTTTTTTAAATTATGTTTCAGCAGCGTATCTAAAATACGTAAGCTATAGCCATAAAGGCCGATTTAGAAAACGTATTCGAAATTAGGCTACTTTCCTTTACTTAAAGTGAAAAAGAACTAACTCTACAACATAGACAATTTTTGAGGAAACAATAGTTGAATACTAGGAGTTCCTGGTTACTTAGCTGATAGTTCACAAACAAAAAATCTTTCTCCCTGTTACAGAATTTATGCGTTTCCTTTGGTGGAACTCACATGAGGCTTGCGGCCATGGAAATATAACATTGTTTACCCATGCACCATTAGCATGATCGAAGCCTCTACGAAACCATAACATCCTTTCAGTTTGAGTAGTGTTCTTGATCAAATCTGATGAATAATTATGTACCTACATATAGAAATTTTCTTCCTGCATGGTGAACATTAGAGACATGTATAATTTTCGAAGAAAAGAAGGCTAATTTACGTTAAGTATCAGATGTAATAATATAAAAAATGTATATATAACATTACACATAATAATCATTTAAAACGAAAGATTGCTAGGTGTGTATATGTATATACATGTAAATATAAATTTAAATTAGATACCTACATACTAAATTATACAATTTCAACAGTCATTTAAGATCTTTAAGAGTAAGATAAAAGCTACACAGAGAAAACTGGTTGATCAAGCCAAAGAAATTTTGATTCCATTAATCAAATGATTTGGTCGTATTTGCACAACAAAATAATTGATTATTTCTGCTGATTTCTAAATAGACCATTATAGATAGTTTTCTTTGATTGGGGTATTTATTCAAAGTAACAAAATATTTTATTGTATTTCAAAATCAGTAAGTCAATCAGACTGTTTTATTTAGTTCAGATAATACAAATGCTGTTAACATAAAAATATATATTCAAATCAAGTCCATTCGTTACTTACTATACTCTATTTTTAAAGTAAGAATAGTGATTCAAATTCCTCGCGCTAGTTATTGGTTAATTTGTCGCCAAGTTTACATAGCTCAACATAATTTAATGTTTATCGTCAATGTCAACACTGCCAACTACAGTAACCTATAAAATGTCAGTATTAGTCTAAGAATAACGTTGCAACTTCGTAAATTTATCTTCTATCCCTTTATGTTAATGCAAAAGCAACTAAAATTGTCCTTTTTATAACTCAGTAACAAATTGTATTGCTGTTTTTGTTTTTTTTTTCAAATTTACCGCCAAAATAATGTATTACATTTTCTAGTTACTTTTCCCTGTGTATATATGCCTTCATCATTTACTCCTCTTAGTTTAAAACTAGAGTATAGCCAATATTTCGCTATTTTAACAAAATATATTGTTGAACTAATCAATTTTAACATTCACTTCAGTACTCGTACAAATAAAATTAACAATTTATAATTTTTAATTTAAGGATAAGGAAAACTTAATATTACAAAATATTATTGTTGACATGTTTCCAATTACATTACCATCTCAATAAAACTAAACGTAATTCATGCACTATACAAATACTGGGCTGCCCTTTACACATTTAGCTGTCATGTTGTCAGCAACGGTGTCACCAGACATTTCTTCGGCTTCTAGCTTGTTGGCTGATAGCTAGCTGTTGGCTGATGTTCACCTGAGTCATAACCGACTGATGGATAAGAATGTGCGAGATGTAAGTGTCTACATTTAGTGGTCATTAGCTACTCAATAAAATAATATTTACTGATGCCAAAAATAATAGATGCGAACATGGCACAACTGTACTTTCAAAGCAATTTATTTGTTTGTTGTTGTTTTAACATTTGTATAATATAATATTAAAAGTAAGCTTTAACTAATAGTGATTAAGTGACATACAATTAATTGCAAAATTTAAAAATACTCCTATTAAATAATATTACATAATCGTGCAAATTGTATGCAAAAAAATGACTACATAACGTATGCTGAAAATATGTATAGCGATTTTTTTCCGTGGTAATAGTTGATAGTACACTGAGTATAATAGAGAAAGCAATATGATATTTTCAAAGAAAAGATTAGAAACTTCCATTGAAATTGCGGAGCGTTCGCTTTTCCATGATTGGTTATTTTAAAATCGATCAAAATTATTTTGTCAATTTAATCATGTTTTTGATTAAATTAGTATTTTTATTTATTTAAACAACATATTTGTTATAACCGATATCAATTTAAGCTCATATCAAGAATTACTGCATCTTTTTACTTCAATATGTATTTATCATAATAATTTGGATTTGTCATGCTAAACATTGTGTTTAAAATCAATTTGATTAAAATGTATAATGGAACTGAGAGCATTCCATACTTCCATTTGAATAAATACTACGTTGAAAAGCAATAGAAATATTTTATGAAATTAAGAAGTGATTGAAAAAACTGAATAACACTGCCGATATGTAACAATCGAAACAAAAATGTAAGGTAATTATTTAAAAGGATACACGCCTACTTCAAGAAAATGAATGAAAAAAAATTAAATTATTGTCTCAATAAAATGGCATATTTGACCATATTATACATTAATGGAAAGAGAAAAAAATAACGATTTCAACATTGTATTCCTTTGTAATATATGCATAACTACAACGTAATTTTTTTATTTTTTTATTATACAGGATGGTCCAATTTGGACACTTGCGTATAGAAGGTTTTTCCTATTTTCTGAAAAGACAGAAAAAGTAAAGAAGATGTTTCGCGTTCAGTTTTCGAGAAAATTTGAATGACGAGAACTAGATTTCGAAATTTTGATTTGTTCAAGATATACCTACATGATGTTTTTCAATTTTGGTCGTTTTTTATGATAAGTCTGTAACTTTTCTACTTATGGAAATATGTATACGTTGTAAAAACATTTTTACTTCAAGCGCAGTATCTTGTTCTTGTTTTTGTTCTTCACTGTTCCTGCTCTTCTAAAATACCTAAACAGATTGTTCAACATTCTTAATACAGGGTCTTGTTTTTGCCAATAAAGAAAATATTTTAATAAAACCAAGTGTTGGGTTGTTAGACTAGAAATAACAAGTCCACGGTTTGTAACACGTTAAATGTATTAACAAAGATATAACAACTGAGAAAGAATGTTCCACCAACACGGAAGTCTGGACGGATGTTACGCAAAAGACGAGCGACAAGTAACTGCCGTGGTTTTCACTGGACCTGTCGAGGAAGGTCTCGGAGGCTCGTTAATTTCTGACCATCTCTTTATTTGATTATAATTGGACTCAGGTCAGAGGGTACTTTAATGGTTTTATTGGCATTGATTTGTTTATTGCCTTAATGCAAATGTCATTAAATTGTAATTGTAGGGATCACAGATGTAGGAAGGTGACCGCTACACCAAAGTTTACAGAAATATTTATTCTGTAAACTAGCTACACCAGGCTTTATTTCGCTTGAGTAGTGAATTGGGTAAAGTAGAGCCAAATTTTTATAGAGTGGTTCTTATTTTATTATAAGTTAAAGAAATAGCTAAAATCAGTAATACGCCCTGTATCTTGGTGACGACGATGGTTAGACTATTCAAACAGGTGTTTTAAGATTATCTTGGTGACATGTATTCAACCATAACGTATGTACATATCCCAATGTAAAACTCTGTATGATGCCTTTTTATGGCCTAAATCCAGAAAACCAGAAATAAGAAAAATGCATATTAGGGTACCCAACAAATAATCAACATTTAATATTATCTTTTCGCACGCATTCTTACGTTATTAACCAATCATTCTACAGCATTTTATGGACAATGGTATTTTAATGAAACTACCGAGTCGTAGAGGATTATACTAAAGCTCTTAAGATAAGCGGTAATAGCCTCGCACCCGCCAGACCAACAATTGGTTCCATTCAATTATCTCTGTGTAATTATGAAAAATGCAATTTTACGTCCAATCAATACGGATCGCCGGCTCGCAATCTTGCAAGCTGGAATGGTAAGTTAACCGTGCTATAAAGGATTTTTATGGTTCATTTCTTCAATTACACGTTTCTTTCTTTGTGCGGCCATAAAACCATAAGGCTACCGAATGGGGAGTTTGCGAAAGTAATTAGCGACCGTGGAATGCTTACACAGGTTGAAACGTTTTCAAATGGACTGTTAACACAAATTACGTAGAACAGATGTGTCGTTTTTGTGGCGATTTGTGAAAATTTAGCTCAGGCTGAACGATTCTAGTTCTATATAAGTGTCTATTGACATCGTAACGGGTTTTTCACTTCTGAAGAGCACTTACAAACTCTTAAGATTCGTTTTATAAATAATCTTGCAAACGCAAGTCAAAGACTAAAGAATCACATCTTTTTTACTGTATTGTATTTAAACTAATACAGAGTGTCCAGAAACAAGTGGTCAAAAATGACAGAGCATACAGTTGAAGTCAAAATAATGTCAGTACTTCGTATACAGTGAGTCATTAATAATGTTACATAGCTTAAGGGCAGATTGTTAACGTCAAAATAAAGCAATTGAGCTCAACATACCTTATTGAATTGTTGCTCCATTTCATTCTACATGGTGTTCAAGTTGAAAAAATGTTTTCGATTTTTTGCTATATTTTAAGAACGTATGGACCGATTGTTTTGTAATTTTGTAGTGTATGTGTTTGAGGCGGCAATTAGGAATAAACAAGCAGTGTTGAGGTCACGATTAGGGGGCGCTAGTTATACTGTACTGTCGGTGTAAAAATATGTCTACTCGTCTGTATTTTACACTTATGAATGTTTTAATAAGAAACTACTGAACTACCTTCACGTTCTTAACATATGGCAAAAAATCGAAAACATATTTCAACTTTAACATCCTGTAGAATGAAAGGAAGCAACAATTGAATGAGACATGTTGGGCTCAATCTCTTTATTTTGACTTTAACAATCTGCCCTTAAACTATGTACCTTTATTATTGACTTACCCTGTATATTTTTGTCCTATCTGGTTGCTACACAAAAATAACAATTTTAGAAAATGGTATAGAAACTCGAAGTCCTCAAAATTTTGAAATAGAAAATAATTGAATTTCTCACTAGAGATAAACAGTTTTATTATTTTTTACATGTAATCATTGCCGTATTACGTTACCTCAACATATTATCAAAATATTCTGTTTATCTGTGTACCTTTAAAATGAATTTGGCGACTTATTTTGAACTATCGATGTATTCGTAATGAAATCTACTTTCAAGTTTTAGAGTTAGGTCTTAATTAATCCCACTTCTACAGGGTTTTCTAGGTTATGGGACAAGACTGCCGCGGTTACATTAAAACATCTATTTATTCCTTTCATTCGATTTTGTTATAATAAATATGCATTATCTAATTGTACCTACGGGAAGTGTCTTTTATCGGTAGTGAGTGGCTGTAATGAGCGAATATGTAGTTTCTACCAGTTTGTAACGAAATAATGGAAAACGAATGCAAAATACTGGAGCTAAGTGGATTAACTGTTACCTATCTATCAGGTATTATTACTAATAAGAATGTTAATTTTCGTTTCTACATTTAGAAATGCTGCAAAAAAACGACGATGATAGTAGATATTGTTGACAGATGTAAGTTTTATCAATAGCCATCTCAGTGGGTTCTTATCATTGGCGCCGACTTTCCGTAGGAAAAAAGGGTTTTGCCCCATTTTTAAAATATCGAGCTAAAATTCTGGAATAATTTTTTTATTGTCTTTTAGGCTTCCCTGAATACGTGGTTAAATTTTTTGTACTTAGTCATAGTTAACCTTGTATAGAGAACTAACGAAACATTCATCAAAAATTTAATTCACCACTAAATTATTTTGAAGAAGTGCCATTATTATTGCAATAGATGGTACATACTCATATTTTAGCTATTTAGTTCATCAGCTGAATTATATTATAGCATGTGAACTGTGAGTTTTTTATTCAACTTTTACCATAAAATGAATATGCAATAAATTGAACCTCTCACTGTTTAGAAGGGGTCATAAAAGTTAATATTCTTCCACAAGCAAGGATTTCCAATTACAACAGCAGACAGTTGGCAATAAAATTATTGAAAGGGAACAGGCGTATGTAAATCAAATTAAAGCTTATTCGTAAGGAAAGGAACACACGGCGGGGAATTAAATAATTTTAAATTATTTCAGCTTTTCAGTGAATAATACATATTTATTTCACTTGTAAGTGAACATAATTTTTTTATACTTTCTCTTACAGGAAATTTTTTTCAAGTTAACTAAAATATTGCTTGCGGAAACTCACCTATCACGTAAAATTTGACAGTGAAAAAATTCGAAGTAGGCCTTGAAAATAGAAACAAAATGTAATATTTTGCGTCAGAATGGTTTTTACTACTCCACCTTAAAAAAATAACTAAATCGGATAGTAAATGCCATTTTTATAGGCCTGTTTCTATTTTAAATAGATTACATTGTATTGGTTAGCGGATCGACTCGGTTTGTTTAAAAGAAGGGTCAGAAATATTTAATCTTCCTTTTTCAAAAGAAAACTATAAATGAAAATTGGCGGCTCTGACTTATTCGAAATATTTAAAAAACTTAATATCAAAATTTATGTCTACCGTATCATAACAATTAATTACAATTTTGTGTTAAATTATTCCTAACAAAATAAGTAATATAGTAAGGAATAAGGGAAAGTATTGAGTTCAGTACTGAGTTACTGAAAATATAGTTCATACAGGAACTATAGCTATAGCTCATGTTTGAATTACAGGATGTTTAAGTTGGCATATGTTTATAACAGACATCTTATATTTTCTTCCCAGATTTTATCAAAAGTCTAACACTCTATATGTATAATATTAAATATTTTGACTTGTTGCCATCAATTATTTATAAAGCGTAATTTCTATTCAGGCACCTATTTGGTCTCAACAAAAAAATAATCAAAATATAGGAAATTACTCATGCCATTTATAAGAAATGTCTATAATTGTCCATTTAAAAGCAGTCCCATTTACACTTGACTACATAATTAGTACTGAAGTTAAATGGAAATAATATAGGCAACAGTTGTTTAATATACAATGAACAAGTGTATACAGAGTGGAAAAGTATGAATATTAACTAAAGATTAAATTTCACACCTTAGACAGAATGCAGTGACTAGAGAGCATTAAATACAATTGACCACAAAGCATGTAGTATGTCAAATGTTAAAACAAGTGACATATTATGTGCTAAAGGAGTTAAATATCAAGGAAATAAAAACATTGGTAAGTATAGAAGTAATATTAAAGTTTCCCTTTCCTGTCTGCTTCCATCAGTAAATGGTTTATGAAATTAACCGGGGAAATGGAGAAATAAGTGGCTAGTTTAAATACTATCCAAAAAAAACCTGGCTATTTTGTGTTAAGAGAATGATTCTTTTCATTCAACCAGAGAGAAAAAGCTATTTTAGTACTTATGTTTGATTATTAACTTGATGTTAGATAAATTAGCCAAGCTAGTGGATTAGCTTATAAAGTATCTACTAATATTATAGAATAAGTACCTATATTCTATCAAAATAACCAACGGCTCAGTTAGTTTGCATACAAACCAGTAGTTTACAAACTAATCAAGTTTACACTTTAACTGTAACATATATAAAATTTGAGAAATATGATTGGAAATATACAAAAACTCTAAGCTACATTATATTTTTGTTTCATATCTTTTTTATAAATTAATGCAATCATGAATCATGTAACGCTCGACGTCCTGTGGAAAGTTTTAAAAAGGTTGTTTGCCTTTACACTACCATAATTTTACTCGTACATTAGTTATAATTACGGAAATGCTCTTCCCCACCTCCTAGCTATATAGGAAATCACGTAGACCGATAATCTCACGCCGTAAAAGATCTAAAGAAATGCTGCCTGTTCACTATCTGTAACAACTCAACATCTCCATTTGTAGTAATTACTTTAATATGGCTTATGGCATTTTATATACAGTTTATAAAATAGTTTTATAGTCATTTGTGCAGCAAATGTGAAAATACCACAGTTTCTTTTATTTTCATACAGATAGACATACAATGGGAAGTTAAATTAAATTGTATTGTCATTTATTATATTTTTATTGCAGCGTTTTCGCAGTTTTAAGTGAAGAAAATGGAGATATACTCGCATAGTTCAGAGTTTTTTCATAAATATCGAGTAAACAAATATGATTCTAACTTGTATTTTGTACTTTTTTTTTCTCTGGCGTTAATATAATTATGACAGCAAACAGGTCTTAAATATGTGACAACGCCGTACACCTTGTCAGATATTTGTAGACAATAATTACAAATACATCTAAACATACTGCGAATGGTTTTCTTAGAGCTTTTTTCAATTATGAAAAAAATTAAATTTTATTTGTGGAATTACGCAATAATCAATGCAATCAGAAAAAAATTAAATAATATACAGGGTGTTTTATAAGAAAACACAAATTATTATCGATATCTCTGTAGTGCAATGCTCCTTTATTTTTTTATATATATTCAATTTTCCGTTACTTCTTAACTTAATATAACAAAGTTCCAGTGGAACGTTCATAACACAGCTTTACACATTATTGTAGTTGTATTTTTATTTTTTAAAAGTTTTTGTAGGAAAACTATTTGTTTAAGAAATAATTTACAAGATATTTTTGTTTCTGGTTGGCTATACCTATAAGCCACTTCAGTATCGGCACTTATATTTAGGACACCCTATATATGTAGGTATATCGTTGTAATAAGAGTAAAGAATGAATTAAAAAATTGGCAAACATACATTGTAGTTCATTAAATAAGGCATTTAATTGATTTTCACATATTTATTTGATGCCACTATAAAATTCTATAAAACGTTGGTTTGTATCTATTTATTCTAGATAATAAGGGCAAAAGAATATAGTTGTCGTTTATAAATAAGCAATACAGAGTAATGATATTATTTCTCGGTAATATTACGCTACTTAAATATTTCTACAGATTTGAAAAAAATTAAATAAAAGCTAGTATGTGTTACCTGCTAAAGAATAAAATGATAAAGCTGTTATAAAATGTAACATATCAAAAAAGTATATTTTAGTATAAAACTGGAAAATTTCTTTCGGCACAATATTGTCAAATATTTAAAAATGCAAAATTGTGAAATATGGTTTCTATGGTTAATTAGTCACCATTTAATAATAAAACTTGAAATTTAGCAATTTTGAAACTGTTCTTTTTGTCGAGAAACCGAGATCTACACTTGAGAAGCAAGAACAAATACACCGAGTGTGTTTACCAAAACCTATTTTTTAGCAGAACCACTAACCACCTGTGACACTAGTGCAGCCGCTAATGCGCTGCCTTAATTATAAAACTGAAACTGACCAAATTCGTAACCAGACTGACGACGGTCGGCCGTAGAAATTTCACAGCAGACGAAGATCGAGATTAATTAACAATGGGAATGGTCTAACGACCTTCATCGGCATCAAAGTGAAAGAATCTACTAATGACTCGATCCTCTCTCCTAATTTTTAAATTTTTCGATCCGGTCTGCCGATTTCAACTAGGATTATTATATTTTATGTTATAATGACTTTCACGGCCGTTCTCCGGCAGGCCATTGCCGTCCGCCGACCTGGGACTTTTCGGACGAAATTGTGCATTGTTTATCGAATATAACAACAAAGCAAGTTCTGCGATTCTCAAGGATAAGCAAATAATTCATGATGTCACTCATGTACTCGTACAAATTACTCCATTTATATTTTTAATACGAATAAGAAAAGGGAGTTTGTAAACCCACAATAGGAGACCATAGCAAGCATTCAGTAACTAATGGAAACTGGAAATTTTTTGTAGACTGCAAAGGAAAGGGACATGATTATAATAAGTACATATTTCCAAAGGAAAGAAATTACACAAAAGCACATGGCAATCACGAGATGAGGAAACAATAAACCAAATAGATCACACTGCAAGAGAAGAGCCGTAGATGAAACAGACTTACAGAGGTTTAGACGCAGATTAGAACTACTTTATGATATGAGCAAAACTGGAACAAGAGTTAGCAGAAATTAGAAACCACAACAGGAAAAAATAGGAAATAGCATGGCTAGGCCAAGAACCAATGAAGAGAAAATATAATATGATAGTAATATAAGTGGGGAGCTATCAAATATCAAATAATGAAATTTGGAGAAAATGTGGACGAAAATAAAAATAAAGATAGAAACAGCCAGTAAAAAATACAACAATGAAGGCCAGAAGCAGAAAAAAGAATAGTTTGATAATGAATGTAAGAGGGAGCTTGAAGCTTGAAGAAAACTAAGGCAAAAGATGATGCATGAAGGAACAGAGGAAACAAAGAATAAATATGAGGAACATATAAGTAAAGAAGAACCAAAAGAAATAAGAAAAGAACAAAATATGAAGCTATAAGAACAAATAGAAGAGAACTTGAGAAACAACAGCAATAGAAACCTATATCAAGGAGTGAAGAATAAGAGAAGGGAATACCAGCCAAGACTAGTATTTTATAAATACAAAAATGGAAAAATAATTGCAGAAGAAGATGAAATATTGAACAGGTGGAAAGAATATTTTGAAGAGTTATTAAATGGTTGTGAAATAAATTTAAAAAAAGAGAAGAAAGCAATAAACTGCTAGAGGAAGAGAGCTATACCAAGTAAAGAAGAAATTAAAGAAATAATTTCAAAATTGAAAAATAATAAGAGTTCATCACAAAGTGGGAGGGAAATTCCATAACGACAGAGGAATAAAATTGCTAAATGTGCCATATAAAATACTAGCCACGTATATAAAAATAGATCGGTAACAGAGGTGGAGGATAGAATAAGAGAATATCAATGGTTTAGACAAGGAAGAAGTACAGTAGACCAATAAAAGTTGAATTCCTTTTTTTATAATTTTTAACTGCTTAAGATAGGTAATTAAAATTGCGGTGTCTTATTACTTGTCTAATATAATTGTTGTTCTTTCTTGACTAAATTAGGTATTTAAGCATTTCTTGAATTTTCAAGAGTTGAAGGTTTTAACAAAATAAAAACGCTACTTGGAACATTTTATATTTTTTTACTCTGATGTGTTTGATTGCATATCTAATCATTGTCCAAAATTTTACTGAGTATACATTTTTTCGAGAAATTAACAATACAAAAGTGTAGTACTCAAATCAAGAACTCAGTGTACAATCATAATTTGCGATTTAATTTTACTTATAAAAAAATTAACAGATGCCAAACTGCTTTTAACAGTCATATGAACTACTTACTACTCCTATTCGCATGCTGTCACATCCGTTATTTCCAATTTTATTACAAAAATTCCATTAAGCAAAGACCGAACACGCCAATGGAGTCGATTCCGCTTCCAAAGAAAGTGACAGTGACTGAATCGCTGTTACGAGCACGTTACCGCGTCTTCTTAGGCCGTCAATGAAAGTGAAGCATAAAAAATCGTGTTGGAGGATCACGATTTATAGATCTGGAGGTCATTAACGATAGAATCGCTCTTAGAACGCCTATCTAATGTAAATATTTTGGAGAGAGTGAATAACTATTAATCTTTAATGGTTACTGCGAAATGTGCTGGCTACTTTGTAACTAATTTTAATAATTCGTCTATATTTACAGCTCATTCGCTTCGGGAAATACTCTTTCACTGATGCACGGTTAGCAAAATATTTTTAGAAGAATGCGTACAATACAAGGTGATACTTAACATACTTTCATCTTGATTTAATAAGTGAAAGATTTCGATTCTGTGAAAGGTCTAGGCTAGAGATACTGTCGCAGAGCCTAAATGGGTTTAGCGGCGCGTTCTATCGTGAATTTTTTTATACAAAAAAATCTCAGTTCCGTCATAATAATACCTCCAAACATTTGATACAAAGCGAGCAAAAAAATGTATGGTTTAAGAAAGTTTTATTAGCCAATACTCAAGTTGTCAATTTCCGTGCTGGTTTTGCTACTTCTTGACGTTTCAAAAAACACATCTTCAGCAGTGGAATATTAAGTGCTCTGATCGATATTTATATTTGATATATGCATTGGTTCAAGATGTTTCATTGCATTATTTGGATTCATTAATATTTCCTATGAATCGATTCTATCTTCCAGGTTTCGCTTCAAATTATTTGTTCTGCCCTATATGTTTCGCCACTGCGGACTTGTCACTGTTGTTATTACTTTGATAGTAATGTTTCTTCAACCTCATACCACAGTATCCCTCCGTTTGCCCAACACCTTATTGCAAGCAAGCAATGCTATTATCTTGGGATATATCTTACAGTTGGTTTTATCTTCCCTGAGACGTTGTAGATAGTATTAACATTATGACAGACGGCATATTTCTTAATTTTTCGTTTCTTGAATGGTATATTTGATAGGATATTTCTGTTGATATATCTATAACCTCTGATAGCTGATGTGTGGTTCATCTTCCAAGTGTTCTGGTTCAGAAATGGTATGTGTTTGATTCATTTAGAGGGTGACGATGTCTAGCTTCTGGGTCAGATCGTAATGAAGCTCAGCATTTAAATATCTGCCAGGAGAGGGTAGAATGAATCAGATAGCGGACAATTCCCAGCATCCAGCAAAAGATTACCTGGCTATGTCTAGGACAAGCCTTCGCCTGGTGACAGGTAATCAAATTGGACACTGTTGCTTAAGGAAACATGTTGCTTAGAGGAAGATGCACTCTGTGAGGGCATTGCTGTCTCATCAACAAGAAGAAGAGAATCCGTGCTGAGAGACCTATGGACTTCTATGGTCTACATTAGAGAGATTCCTCTGAGCAACGTCTTCACCTTTTATTTCTAATAGGTTAGTTAACGAATCAGGTGGATTAATTTCCTAATCGAATGAAATTCTAGGGATCTAATTCTGTAGCCCTTCAAAATACTCATTCCTCTCCAGAATATCTATCAGTGTGAGTAAAGTTTGTGTAAATAATGTGCCCTAATGCACCTCTTCGGTTTCTCTTCATAAGAACATTTAGGAATGGTAAATTTCAGATTTACTTCTGTAGAAGATGTCTCTCTAACATAAAAATACTTAACGCTTGACCGTTGACAACTGTCACGGAAGCTTTCAACCCATACCTACAGCTCATATTTTCAAATATTTGTTGAGACAAGTAAAATATAGCAGCAGTTTGTTTTTGTACTTAAGCACTTGTGGAATTTTATCCAGCAATTTTTGCTTTAAAATTGTTTTATCTAATTTTGTTAATATTAAATTTTCTTCCTATTGTCTACAAAAAAAAAACATAGTCTATAGTTATTCTAGGTGGAAACTTTAATTAAATATAGACATATTTTTTCATACACAGTTTGTGAAAAAAACACTGTTGCTATTCATGCCATCTACATCAGGTAATGTACATGATAAATTATTGTAATAATATTTGTTCACGCACAGTTTGTGACAAAAACACTGTTGCTATTCATACCATCTGCATCAGGTAATGTAGATGACAGAAATTATTGTACACTTGAATTGCTTTAAACGGATTATCGATAAATATATAACAAAGGAAGAAAAACCACTAAAGAAATAGTACCAGATGTCACAATGCATATATAATATGTATGCTGGCACTTAAAATATTTACTAGAAACACGGTATATCTACATTAGACATCTAAAAATTTTTATAATTGTTTAGGAAATAATGAAGTCTAAGTAGTTCATGTTAACCATTAAACTGTCTCATTTCAAAAAGCTGCCATATGGCTTTACAAATTGATAAAATATAAATGGTACATTAGACCTTCTCCATTTATTACCATCGTTAATATAATTAGTTAAATGTGGCATTGCTGTCATTTTCTTAGATATCTTATATAAATTAATTTCTTTAGTAGCAATAAAGTTAATATTCCTCTACATAATGTTGAACTGTTGGTAATTACATTACATTATATACTAGCTTCTTTGGAAAATAATCATTCTTACATACAGAATGTACCAACATTCCGTGTACTTACATGCTAGCTAAAAAAAAATAAGTAGATTTGGTAGTACATTGGCTATTCTAATAATTCTATATAATAAAATAATAGTAAATAAAAAATATTTTATAGTAATGAGGAGGAAATTTTGAAAATGTGGAAGGACTACTTGATAAATTATTAAATGAACCCGAAGAAGAAGGAGGACCAATCAGTGTCGTGATATAAATCAAAATACTGTAACCTCGAAGTTAGGTTATCGTTGAAACACGTCACGTAGATAAACAATCTTTATTATCACTCTTGATAATACAAGAAATATCCTTCAACAAATTTCGCAACTGTCAACGCTTTACTTTGACGTTTGTCACTCGCGTTTGGCTGCTCAATACAAACTGACTGCAGCGGCCGAAAATGGTCTGCTTATATAGGTTTCTACAGTTCTCGAAGTTTCTGAGACTTCGAGAACGTGTCGAGAAACAAATAGAATATAGCCTGGAATATTCCGGAAAACGTCAAAATAAAGGCATCACAAAAATTATAAATTCTAACATGAACAGAAACGTAATTTACAAACTAACGAGGTAGGTGAGCTTCAATTATAAATTCTAACGAAAACAGGAACATATTTAACCAACTAAAAAGGTAGGTGAACTTTCGTAACATTGCCCCCCTCTTAGAACTGATCGTCCCGATCAGGTTACTCCATTGTCCGCATGGCCTTCTTGATAAGGTGTTAAACGATCGATGTGGACAATCTTCATCTTGGCTTGGGGATTCCTCTGGATCCTGTAAACTACGTCATTCAATCGTGACACGACGGTATAAGGGCCTTCCCACGATTTCTGCAGCTTCGGAGATTTACCCTTGCTTCTTTTTGGGTTATAGAGCCACACTTTCTCAAGCTCTTGAAACCCGCTGCTGTTGGCACGCAAGTCGTATCTGGTCTTCATTCTGTCGCTTTCTATTTTTATCTTCTCTCGTACTTCTTCATGTACCATCTTTATTCGATCTTTCAGATGGCTGAGATAATCATCTAAGTTTTCCTCGTGTTGCGGTCGATTCATAATTAGGTCTATGGGTAGCCGCAATTCTGTGCCGAAAATCACGTTGGCTGGTGTTTTACCCGTGGTCTCATGAATTGCTGCCCGGTATGCCAGTAAAAATGGAGGAAGGCAGGTATCCCAGTTGGTCTGTTTCTCGTTGACGGCCGTTCTCAGGAAGTTTTCGATGGTGCGATTGAATCTTTCTACCATTCCATCTGATTGCGGGTGAAGAGGTGTAGTTCTGGTTTTGTGAATGCCTAGCAGCTCACAAACGTTCTGAAATACTTCCGACTCGAAATTTCGTCCTTGGTCGGAATGGATCTCTCTGGGCACCCCATAACGACATATCCAATTTTCGAATAAAGCTTCGGCTACGGTAACAGCTTCTTGATTCGGTAAGGGATATATATCTGGCCATTTACTGAAGTAGTCCATCACTACTAAAATATAACGATTCCCACTGCTGCTACGAGGAAATGGTCCAGCTATATCAATAGCTATTCTCTCGAATGGAGCTCCAACATTGTACTGCTTCATCTGTCCTCGGCTTCGAGTCCTGGGTCCCTTACTAGAGGCGCAGGTATCACAACGTCGGCACCATTCTTCCACATCGGACCGACTGCCAAGCCAGTAGAATCGTTCTTTAACTTTATTCAGAGTTTTGTTTATTCCAAAGTGCCCACCACCGACTCCACTGTGCAGTGCTTGAAGAACTTCTGGAATTCTTTTCTGGGGCAGTATTGTTTGATAAATCTTTTCTTTGCCGTCTGGGCTCTCCCAGACTCTTTTAATAGGCCGTTCTCGATGGCTAAAGAATTCCATAACGCCCAGTAACTTTTTAGAGATGGTGACTTATCAGCAATGTCCTGCCAGGTGGGTCTGTCCATGTTGTTTATCTTCCATTGGAAAATTGGTCCAAAATCCGGGTCTTCATTTTGTTCTTTAGCAATGGTTTTAATATCCCAATCCTCTGGACACTGGATGGTAGTTCTTCTGCAAAGAAATTCATCTTCTTCCCTCACTTCTTGTCGCACACAATGTTTACAATTTGAAGGACATGGTCTTCTGGATAGAGCATCAGCATTACGATGGTTAGATCCTTTACGGTGTTCAATTTTGAAGTCATACTCCTGCAACCGTTGAAGCCATCTTGCCACTTGGCCTTCTGGATTCCTGAACTGCAGTAGCCACTTCAAAGAAGCATGATCGGTCCTCAAGACGAACGACTGACCATAGAGATACTTATGAAAATGCTCCACAGTTTTAACTATGGCAAGCAACTCTCTTCTGGTTACGCAGTAGTTCATTTCTTGCTTAGAGAGGACCTTGCTAAAGTAGGAAATCACTTTTTCTTGCCCATTTTCAATTTGTGATAATATTCCTCCAATTCCAATATTACTAGCATCCGTGTCAACGATGAATGTCTTTCCAGGCTTGGGATATGACAGAATCGGAGAAGAACACAAAGCTTCTTTTAATCTCTGAAAAGCTTGTTGACATTGTTCCGTCCAGATAAATGGCTGATTGTTTTCTGTGAGTCGATGTAAGGGTTTCGCAATCTCGGCGAAATTTTTCACAAACTTGCGATAGTAAGTGCAAAGTCCAAGGAAACTCCTTAATTCATGTTTGTCTTTCGGTACTGGCCATTTCCAGACGGTTTCAGTTTTCTCTGGGTCAGTCTTCACTCCGTCAGAGGAAATAATGTGTCCTAAATACTTGACTTCCTTTTGAAAGAGCATGCACTTCTTGGGACTTAGCTTGAGCCGGGCTTCCCTCAACTTTTGGAAAACTTCTTGAACATTCTTCAAATGATCTTCAAAGTCTTTGCCAAGTATTATTATGTCATCAAGATAAACGAGACAAGTTTTCCAGGTCATTCCTCGTAGAATGGTTTCCATAAGTCTTTCAAAGGTGGCTGGTGCGTTGCAGAGGCCAAAGGGCATGACGTTGAAGTGCCACAACCCTGTTCCAATGGAAAACGCTGTCTTCTCTTTATCATCTGGGTGAAGTTGCACTTGCCAATAGCCACTTTTCAGGTCTAATGTGGAAAACCATTGGGATCCAGACAGGGTATCCAGGGTATCGTCTATTCTTGGCAACGGATAACTGTCCTTTTTAGTGACATCGTTTAGTCTTCTATAATCCACACAAAATCTGGTAGAGCCATCCTTCTTCTTTACCAGAACAACCGGCGAAGTCCATGGACTCTGGGATGGTTCAATGACTCCTTGTTGCTGCATGTCTCTAAGCATCGTCGATACCTCTTCTTGCTTCGCTAAAGGGATACGTCGTGGAGCTTGTTTAATTGGAGTGGTGTTGCCGGTATTTATGCGGTGCTGCACAAGATTAGTCCTTCCGACGTCATCCTCTGTTAACGAGAATACATCCTGGTAGCGCCTCAACAAATCTTCCAATTTTTGGACTTCATCAGCTCGTAATGGGGACTTGAATCGGTTAACAAGGGTCTGCAGGACTTCGGGTAGTTTTTGAATATTTCGAGGTGTTGATGATTCCATATTGCTGAACACCGATGTAACTGTTTGACAAATTCCCAAAGGTTCGCCTTTCTTGATCTGTTGTGGGTAGTCCTTTAGATTAAGCATTCTCACCAATACCAAATTGTTTTTCCTTTCTGTTAATGTCTTTCCGGTTAATATGCCCTTCCTATAGAGGCTGCTCTCTGGTTCTGGTTCTACGATTACAGTTTCTTCAACTGCCGAAGGACTGCTACAAATAGCTTCAATTACTAGTTCTGAACCTGCTGGAAGTTCTATGTCTGCTGACGCTTTCACAGTTCTAATAGGAAGGTTTCTGATTTCAGGAAACTGCATGATGATTTCTTCATCTTTGGTCTTCAATAGTCTTCGTGGAAGGTCCAATACAAAATTATGTTGAGTCATTACATCAAGTCCAAGAATGACATCATCGGTTATATCTGCTACTAGGATGTTGTGTTGGAATGTGGTTGCCCCCAGGGTTATTCTAGCTAGATGGATGCCCTTCACTGATATGACTTCTCCATTTGCTGTCTCCAAGATGTAATTCCGGTCTGGCTTTTGTATTCTGCAGTGAGCGACGATGTTCGGTCTCACTATGGTGTGACTAGACCCTGTATCAAGGACCATTTCACAATCCCGTCCGCATATACGCCCTGGTACTCCCAAACTCGTTCCATTATTTTGCAGACGGGTTACCTTGATCTTAATAATTGGTGGGGCTTGGTAGCACCTAGCCAGCTTTCGCCCCTCAAAGCTGACTAGTTGGCGTTTCCCTGGTCCTGACTAGATGTATTCTTAGGGCATCGATTCCTAAGATGCCCTTCAACTCCACAATTCCAACACTGAATGGGTCTTCTCCTGCTATATACAGTGGAATTAGCTCGGTCTTGTTCTTGCTGGAAGTTATTCATTAAATCTTGCAAACTCTTCATAAATCCTTCCATGTTATTTTCACTTGCTCGTTGTTTGCTAGTTTGAAACTTAACTTGCCTTGTTCTGCCTTGACTGTTTCTGGAAGCCTGTCGGGCGGCTTCAATTTCCAGTGCCTGGGCCAGAGCTTCAGATATGTTTTTATGTCTGGCTAACCTTAACGCTTGGCTGATCTCGGAGTCTCGCAGGCCATCAATGAAGCTACTTATTGCTAACTGTTCTTGGAATTCTGTCGGTGCGGTGGGGTAGGCTAGCTTCACCATACGTGCTATATCCGCCTCAAATTGCTGCAGATTTTCTTCGAAACGTTGTCTTCGGCCTTTTAGTTGTGCTTGGTATACATGTTGCAGATGGGCGTCGCCATACCTCATTTCCAAAGCACCCTTCAGCATTTGATAGTCCTTTTGTTTATCGTCAGCTAGTGTTCTTAATATCTCCATAGCTTCACCCCGCAGAGCAACTATAAGTGATGTGGCTTTTTCTTCTTCTGACCAGTTATTTGCCAAGGCAGCTGCTTCAAATTGTTTTAGGTAAGTGCTCCATGACACCTTTCCATCAAATGTTGGTGGCTTCACTCTTGACGACGGTAGAAAACTGCTCTCGGTCTTAATGGGCTCCTTTACCGACAACTGGGATTTCAGATTTGATACTTCACTTTGTAACTTAGTCATATTTTCTTCTACGACCTGGACCTTATCTTGTACCTCATTTCTTAATTGATTAATCTCCTCTTCTACAGTTTCCTCAAATTCATTGAGTTTAACTTTAATTGCTTCTTCTAACTTCTTATTGTTTTCTTGTAAACTGGTTTTCATTTCGTTTCTTAACTCTTTCTGATTATTTTTCATTACTTCTAAACTGTTTTTCACCTCGTCTTGACTGTTTTTCATTTCATCTTGGTTGTTTTTCATTTCTTTCTTTAAGTCTTCCTTCATATCTTTCATCATTCCCATTAATTGTTTCAATGATTCCTCCATTTCTGTTGCTTTAGATCTCGTCACTGGCATTCACTTGTCTACTCCAAATGTCTTCTTCGTGGAACGTCACACTTCTGACACCAATGTAACCTCGAAATTAGGTTATCGTTGAAACACGTCACGTAGATAAACAATCTTTATTATCACTCTTGATAATACAAGAAATATCCTTCAACAAATTTCGCAACTGTCAACGCTTTACTTTGACGTTTGTCACTCGCGTTTGGCTGCTCAATACAAACTGACTGCAGCGGCCGAAAATGGTCTGCTTATATAGGTTTCTACAGTTCTCGAAGTTTCTGAGACTTCGAGAACGTGTCGAGAAACAAATAGAATATAGCCTGGAATATTCCGGAAAACGTCAAAATAAAGGCATCACAAAAATTATAAATTCTAACATGAACAGAAACGTAATTTACAAACTAACGAGGTAGGTGAGCTTCAATTATAAATTCTAACGAAAACAGGAACATATTTAACCAACTAAAAAGGTAGGTGAACTTTCGTAACAATACACATATAGAAGATAATAACCTAGCATAGAATAAAAAGCAATAATAAATATTCTGAAAAATGAGAAGTCTGGGTGAAGATGTAATTACCGCAGAAATTATTAAATATGGCGATGAATACTTGAAGGGAGGAGATCGGAATTAATGGAGGTGCAGGCAAAGAGCTACGAGCATAAAAAACATATCTAGTCTTTAAAGATTTCAAACAAGCATAGATTTAGAAGCAGTTATCTACACAAAGTACTAAGAGAAATTAATGTAAGCCCTAAAATAATAAATATGGTAAAATTGATGTTAGCAGAAACAAAAATAAGTGTCAGAATAAACGGAAAGTTATCCAAAGGAGATCCGTTATCACCACTCTTGTTTAACATAGTCCTAGAAAGAATATTCAGGCAAGCAAATAGATCTGGCTTAATATACCATAAACGATAACAGTGTCTGGCATTTGCAGAGGATATTGTATTTTTAACAAGAAGTAAAATAGTGTTAACAGAAACATGCAAGAGATTGATAAGATCAGCATGAAACATGGGATGAGTAATCAACCGAATTAAAATGAAATACATAATATGGTCTGACAGGAAATTTGTGCGAAATCAAATATTAAGAATAGCAACAGATTAAGGAAAAGTATACACAGTTGAAGAGGTTAAACAATTCACATATTTAGGAACGACATTTACTAGAAAACCGATTTTTGAAGAAGAATTGATTAACCGATTAATAGCAAGAAATCGTTGCGTTGGGGCTCTTAATAATATTTAAAAATAAAACTATGTCGAGAGGTCTTAAAATCAGAATATACAAAACTGTTATAAGTTGAATGTGAAATATGGATATTAATAATGGCACAACTAAATAGATTACAGGAGTTAGAAAGAAATTTTAAGGAAGATATTCGGAGGAAAAGAGTAGATGATGTATGGGAAAGAAGAACGAATAGTTAATTAGAATCCCTATTTAATGAACTTACAGAAGTAATAAAAGAGACCTAGAACTCCACCCAGAAGTATAGAAAGCATTTTAGAGGGCGAAAGAGACATAGATGACCAAGAATTAGATGGAAAGATGAGGTATATGGAGAGATGAGGGCATAGAAAGGATAAACATCACTTAGTGGAAGCAGAGAAGTAGTAACAAGAAGGAATGGAGAAAAACTGTGAATTAAGCTATGGGCTTACTAGGCAGACTATACTAATATTCTAGACTACTATACTAGGCAGAGCTTAATGTATAACAGTTCAATATAGATGTCACTTTGTGACGTAACGAATGAAATAATTGGATTAACAAAACTATTAAAAATGCCCCTTAAACTAATAATTTTATTGGGGGTATGCTATAGTTCGCATTTTTTGTTTAAAAAATAACTAAATTATTCCATGATTTTCCTGACAGCGCGTCGGCCCTAGCGGGGCCTAGTCCAAGAACAACACGGATAGATCAAAGAATTGCTAAACTTAGGCACTTTAATTCTATTACTGGCAGCTACAGTTACCTAGATCATGGCATACCAATCTGGAAAGCCACTGCAAGACAACTAAGTTTCTCAAAGTTTGTCGCAGACTGACTACATGTAAACAAATGTATTTGTCATATTGTTTGTATCCCTTAAAATATTTGTTATGTGTCAAGTGTAAAACATTTAAAGTTTTTGTTGTTCTTGCAATGTATGACATTCAACAAGTACACGAAGAAATGAAGGAGAATTAATTTACTACGAATCTGTTATAAAGAAAGTAAATCTTATCTAAGTCACGTTTTGTAACAACTATTAGTTAGTAAAGAAAGTCATAGTTGTTTCAACCACATACCAACCTTTGCTGCCCAAGGATATCTGGTCTTGTTTACTCGTTTGTTTATAATCCGTTTTTGCATCAGTTTTTTCATCGATATGCAATTAAATATGATCTATTAATGATCCACTTACTTTCCAAAGCACGAGTAGTAACGCGATGAAATTGTATATTATTTCACCGATTACGTTTTCCACTGTGATCCAAATACCTTCCGAGATGTTTAGTAAAGCGTATTAATCTTTTGATATATCTACATGACTCAAATATTTCCATGGATGAATGGAATTGGCGCTCCATTTTTTTTAAAAGAAGTTCCTGCATAATTTAATTTTTTATTGGGAGTATTTCTGAATGCCTGAAAAGTTGGTATTATTGTTTGGCTTTGGAAAATTAACATATCATTTACGGTTACATATTTAAATTAATTACAGACCTTGTTATACCGGAACAATATGGCTTTATGAAATATAAATTTATAGATTCAAACTTATTAACCTACTCAAAATATCTATGTAGCAGTTTGGACGATGTTAGAGCTATTTCATTATCCGGTTTGCATACAACTCAATAAATATTTTCAAAAGCGTAGTTATTTGGAATTAATACACACTTGTAACACTTTTCTACACATAAATTTTTACACTGTAATTGAAAAATTTCTGTGTAGCTATTAATCGGATGGTAAAGGGCTTTCAGGTTTCTATCCAATTCGGAACCTGACAGATGAAACCGGTTAATGTGAAAGGGTTCTTAGTCAAGTCCACGTTATACCGATTTTAGCAAGGCTTTTGACAAAGTGGACCCTAACATCCTTTATGTGTAAACTTGGTGGGGTGGTATGAGTAGTATTCCTCTGTGATGGATTGAATCCTATATTAGAAATACATTGCATTTTGTTTCAAAAACGGCCAAACTTAAAAGATCAGGTGTACTGCAAGGATCCCACCTGGAGCCTCTGTTTTTCTTAATATACGTAAATTGCATAAAACATTGCTTTAAGCAGTGTAAGTTTCTTCTGTATGTTGACGACTTAAAGTATTTTGCCAAAATAAGTTCCATAATTGACTGCTGTTGCAATAAAATTTAAATAATTTAGTTAATTTTTCTGAAGTGTTCTACCGTTATATTATGCTATAATACTCGTAATATTAATCCAGTTGTTTTTCATTATTACATAATATCTGATTAAATGTTAAACATCACTTCCATGATAAAATATCTCTGAGTAATTCTTGATTTCAAATTAACTTTTAATGATCACATCAACTCAATCATTCTAAATGGATCAAAGATGCTAGGGTTAAATATCTAGAGACTTCAATCATCTTTAACTAATCAATCTATATCTTTGAAGAAACGTTGCATCTTGAACGTCGTATCAGTTTTATATATTGTTGAATACTAAAATTAACTGCCCATATTTATCTATAATACCTTTTAATGTGCCAATATAGTATACGACATTGTAGACATTTCTATTTACCTTTTAGAAGAACAAATTACACTACTAATTCTATTTACAAGAGATTTTGTTCTGTTATTTATTTCTTTATGAATTCTGATGGATCGCTGATGTCTTTGATAACTAGTATATTCGTTACCTACCTTTAAATTTTATTTGTTTTAATTTCTTTGTTAGTGTATTTCAATTTGTAATTGTATTTTTTGGTTACTATGGTATTTATGTAAATGTTAATGTTAGTTGTGGTTCATGAAGAACCAAATAATAATGTGAGAAATAACTATCATATTTTCGCATCGCATAACATTTTTGGCACAAGGAATGTTGAGATTTTGCAGACTGTTTTCAACTGACTAAAATACCTACATGTTACGTTATGAAAAACAAAATATTTCTATTTTTATGAACTATAGTAACTGAAAATGTGAAGTATATGAAGTAATATAAAATCTATTGGTATATCAACGAAACTGAACAACATAAACACTAATATACGCTCATTTTACAATAAATCTGTCAATGTAAATAAAGCAAACAGACGTGTGATATATATCTCGTAATCAACACAGGAGCGGAGAATTTAACTGTATCAGTCGACGATGTCATTTTTTTATAAATTGGACCACCTACGATGTTATCTACATTGTAAATGCCTGTTATAAACATCAGATGTCAATTAATTAAAATGTCCGCAAACGCTTTTTATACAATTTCAAAAATTATCTGATCAAGTTGACAGGTGAAATTTGTTATTCTGTACGGATAACACATTTGTTAAAAAATGTTTACCTTACTGTTCAACAGAACTAGTTCGAATTATTCAAAAGCTTAATTTGTAAATTAATTTTATAAACACAATATGAATATAACATATATATTTAACTTCTTCAATGACTAGAAGTCACACTGTAACTAGATATGTATTATTTAACTTTTTTGTTCTTAGATAGTTTTTTATAAAATGTGCATGGACTTCAAAAATTCATTTTAGCTTTGTTCACCATTGCATATGCCTCACATGACTTCTAAATGTAAGTTATGTTTTTTAAATGAAACACAACATTTCATATATTTTTAAAATCTGTAAAATTTCTGGTTTTAAAAATATAAATATGTCATGTGGACAGTGAAATCTGCAACTGTACCTGTCTAATGATACTATTATTAATTAAATTGTAATATACTACTGGCAGCATTTACGTTCAAATATCATTAAACAATTTGTATCGGTATTCCATTGAGGTCGATCAACAGATATTCATTTACCATCTTCCAAATACTAACATTATTAGAACAATTTGTATTCATTTTTTAGAGATTCAACAGTATAATAGCAATTACAGAATAGAAAACATAAAACAATAGTTATAAGAAAATTACAAACAATGTATTAATATAGAAAAATCATACTTAAAGTCAATAATACACCATTGTATAAAATCTGATATAAAGATATTGACACTATGTTATTAGGTACTATTCATACCTAGATTTTTTTTATCTCAGTCTTAAAATGGATCAATAATGGAGAAAACTTTATAAAAAAGATTTTCCTTTCCGGAATGTAATGTCTTGGTGGTAAACGTGTAACAGTGTTGTACGTGTTTGTATACAATTGCGTATTTTTTTGTTACTCTTTGTAGTTTTTGCTGACTGAGGAAATCCACCTGGTCGTGGTCATCGGGCCAAATACCTACCTCGTTTTAAACAGAACGAGTTTGAGGAATTGAAATGTTCATCAGCAAGGACTCGGCAAGTACAAAAATCGTTGCAATGAGAAGTTTTAATGTAAACAAGTAAGAAGACAGGAAATGATTTAATATTTTTGAAATGTCTCCAAATATCAATCCTGGAAATAAATATCAGTAAGGTAGGTGCTACCTGCCTCTGCTACCATATTCTGTTTCCTCATTAGGTTAATTAAATAATCATATACATTTTGGAAATATTTTTTTTTCTTTTAAAAAGACCTCTTTGACTTGCAGAATATACCTAATCTCGCGGTTGACAGAAGGCCAGAGTCGGCGATAAATAAGGGTTTAATATAGTTTTAAAAAAATTTGTTTGCATTATGTTTGAAATTTTTTTTTGAACGACTCCGTTAATTCTTATTTTTTTTATCCCCTCTCAAAATATTTGTACTTAGTCATAGTTAACCCTGTATATGGTGTTCCATCTTGCACCTTTTATTGATACTGAACATACAAAAATATGTGTTCCTTCCTTTAATTTTGTAAAATAATATTTAATGGATACATAACAAACATAGCATCCAAAATGTAGTCCGAATAGCAGAAGCTTGCACTCATTAGCGGCAAGTTTATCGACCTTATATTATTTTCGGCAGCCTTCACCGTATACCGGATAACACCAACTGTGGCGTTATTAATTTTAATTAAAGAACGTTCTAATATGTTACGTTTTTTTAATCACACTACCGGAGAATACACATTTTTGCTAACTGTGGAGTATATTAGAGAAAACCTTTCACTGGATGAGCCCCACCTAGATGTTACTATAAAAGTCGAATGCTCTGAGAATTTCATTATCAGTTTCATCCACACTTTCCTCGTGATCGTCTCTTGTTTTTAAGTATCGCAACATGAGGTTCATTGTAAGTAGCCAATTTACCGTCGCATTAGTGTAAAAACTGTGGTAAAATCTTCGAAGAAAGTTATCTCAGAATGGTCATTAGTGTCGTGAACAATTTTTAAACAACAGGTCGACTTAATGTCACATTTTCACGCAATGTTTAAATTTTACGAAATTGTACGGTCTTTTATTTATATAGTTTAAATTTTACTCATCTGCAATATACTACAGATTTTTTAAATAATACGTTAGCAAAAATCTTCATCGTATTACTATTTTTTTAATTCGTTAGCCATTTATATTACGGAATGTTACCACTTTTTGGTGTCAATAAATTATTTGCATCAGTAGCATAATAAAAGTTCAATAAATATTACCAGTGCTAGGTGAACACTGCGCGTAAACTGATTTCCAGCAATTATATATACATAGAACACATATATTATACGATGCTCAGTTAATTTACTGATTACTGGTAGATTTGTGCTAATTTACAAATTTTAAAGTTCACCCGTCAGTTCGCTCCTGTTTGATATATTTGACGCATCACTACTAGGCAAATAATTTGACTTTTTACTAACTCTTTAGATACAATTTACGAATAGTACAATATCCTTACAATTTTAAATTTATCTATAGATCATTATATAAATAGAATCTAGATGAACCATAAACGTCATTAACGTTACAGTGTTGTACTTGACATTCACTTACTATTTATATTTTTAACAAGGTCTTTCATATATTCATTTTAATTGATTAAATGTGTCTACTGAGTAAATGTATAATCAAAATTATTTAATTTGCAAATAGTAGTTATATATATTTTTTGCAGGGCGCGAGTATCCTCTTAGTCCTAGCTCTAGGCTCCGCACAAGCTGGATTTCTAGATGGTGGCCATGGTTATGGCGGCGGCGGCGACAACGGAGGCGGCCACGACATCGGGGGCGGCGACATCGGGGGCGGCCATGACCTTGGAGGCGGCGGCGGTTACGGTGGCGGTTACGGTGGCGGCGATGGTGGATACGGAGGCGATGGAGGCGGTTTCCAAGCCAGCATCGAGACCCAACACCACCACATCCCAACGAAGACCATCGAACACACCCAGCCCGTGCACATCCCAGTGGTTAAGAAGGTTGGAGTCCCAGTACCTCACCCTGTAGGAGTCCCAGTTCCACAAGTTGTAAAAGTTCCCGTTCCTCAACCCTACGCAGTACATGTGAACGTACCACAGCCCATCCCAGTGCCAATTTACAAGCTGGTACCACAGGAAATCGAGAAGAAGGTGCCCATTTCCGTCGAGAAATTGGTTCCAGTGTACGTGGAGAAGCCATACAAGATAGAGATTGAAAAGCACCATCCTGTATACATCAACAAACCATACCCAGTGCACGTACCAGTCTACAAACATGTCTACCATCACGTACCCAAACACGGAGGCGGCGGCGGTGGCGACGGAGGTCATGGAGGATGGCAATAGGCGTCTTTAGTTTTAAGTTTTCATCTCATCGAATTTCATCATCTCATCGTCTTATCATCTTCATCATTGTTATTAATTATTGTACTGTTGTTATTTCTTTGTTAATAAATTTTCTATAAAATATTAATTTGATGTCTTTATAGTAATCTACATTTTTACTTTGTTCTTCAAAAACGCCGCAAGCAATTGGTACAGAAAAATTTCTGAGAAAAGTTTATTTTACCTACCTACTCCTACTCTTTTAACTGCTACTATGTATTTTACCAAACAGGTCAGAACAAAATCTCTACTTTTAAATATATCGGTAGAGGTGCATATAATATTCACTGGAGCAAATTTGTTTGCTGCGAAAACAGTAATTCAAAAAGATATTTCAGTATTGTCCTACTTCTATAAGCACTACATTTCTAAAGCAAATGCGAAAATATAGTTAGTTCGTTGTCTCTAACATAGAGAGAAGGCGGATCTAGTAAACATAGAAGTCATGGAACATTTCTTAAATTTAAACTCATTCTAGAAATAAGAAAGTAATTTTTAAATTAGTTTATTTATGTGGACATTTTTATCCGAAGAGACATAACAAAGACACAATTTTATGAGATTCCTGAGATCAATGGAAAGCCATTGAGTCAATCATACCTTGATTTTAAAAATAATCTCCACGTTATCAAGATTTGAATAAGATCCTTTTTTCTGTATTTTAGTTATGGATATAAATGATGAAAGTTTGTTGCGGTTAATAGTCTAAAATAGTTATTTTATTATTAAAATAATTACCATATTTGTACAGGGTGAACCTTAAACAAGTTCTAATATTTTAACTGCAGGTGTAAAAAAATAAAATGAGTTTAATGATAGTAATTTTTAAAAATTAAAAATATTTAAGGGAATATATTTTTAAATACCCACATTTTGAGGACTGCTGATCGGACAGAACGCTGACGAACCTATTAAACAATGTGATCTGCTTGCCAAAAAACAAGTATTTAAACAGTTATCTACATTTCACGAGTCACAAGAGTAGAAAGAGACACAAATTATTCCCTTAGTTATTTTATGAAGAATAACGAAAAATTATGATTTTTACACAACACATTAATTACTTTTTCATGCTGGCCCGTCACATTGTAAAAAATCAATGGCCACATAAATTCTATATTTTTAACCAATAATTTTCCTGTAAGAAAAGTATAGAAATTCAAAATGATTATCTCCGCACTAAAACGCAGTCGTAATCAAAGACAACGTGTTCTTACGTACCGATCTGATCGCAGATTTTTAAAGGTTCTGCGCTAGGCTGTGGTGTCGCAGGCAAAGGTCGGGAGGTAGGCACAATGTCCCGTAAGGATATTTTCACGGACAGGCAGTGAGATATAATAAAAATAGATAACGATCAAAATCTGGACTGTGAGTAGATAATCTGTTTTAAGTTTTCAATTTCATGTATGCACATAGACATACCTTAGTGATGAAGTATATGAATGGTAAAGGGGAGTAGGTGGCCATAAAGATCTTTAAAACACAATTCAATCAGTCTTTGTCATGCTGTAACACTGGCAACGCTATGAAATACACATCAAATCTGCAATAGCCTGACTCATAAAATCCTTAATATTGGAGTGGCGTCAGTGGGTCTTAACAAGTTTTCTATTGAAAAATTCCAAAATTTATATAAAATTTTACTTTTTTGTTCCTGATTTTTTGTAAAACAGACACAGTGAACTGTACTGCTGATTAAAATATTTGTACTTATTTATTCACCCTATATGTCTACTTTTGGCAGATAAATTGTTATTAGAGTTATCTCTTTGATGCTCTATTTTAACTTCTTTGGTTAATCAACACATATCTAAACCGAAATAAATCTATTTTCCTTAATCTAGATTGTCGGTAATCACTTTTGAAGCAGTTTTGGATTAGATTACAAACTATTTAGAAAACATAACATTCATAATAAATATTATATTTAAATTAAAGAATTTTATAATTCTTTACTAATAGATAGCAAATAGCAAATTTTATCTTCGCTAGAATATTACTAATACCATGAAAGAAAATATAAATTAAGGACATTACATTACTTCACAGTTCAGTAAACTGCTACGCGTAGATCGTCACTAAGATGAAAAGAAAACAATTTCCAAGATAAAAAAATAATTGTGTAAACCAATTACCAGCAACAGTGACATTATTGTTGTACAGTTAATGTACAATAGATTAGAACTTTCTTACATCGGACTTTTACTTTCTCGAACTCTCCGCATATCTAGAATGTCCTGATTGACCTCAGGTTGGTCCGGTGGCTGAGCATTGACCGTGATATTGGAACATGCCATTATTTAGTTCGCGCACATCGAGGAAGTTGCACAGAAAAAGTATTTTATAATCCTCATTAAATACATTTTATCCTACTAATAAATACGTACTTGTGAAATAGTACAATAAATTCACTCCCGTAGATACTTTAAAGGTTAGTAGCAGTTCCTCAAAGAACAAATTAATACATCTACACGGAAAGAAAGCTGTACTAATATCAAGATTATTACACTTATTTCAATGCTACTTTAGTTTCTCTATTCCTCAAGATAGTACAAGGCATCACAAAATAATTAAATAAAATTTGGAACACTTGATGTTAAATGGGATAAGTATTATTTTTGAGGTTTGACAGAAACGACTAATGAGGTCATCAATTATATTTTTTCAAGAAACATCCAATTTCTTTTCCTGTTAAAAAACTATCTTTTTTCTAATAAACTTTCATTAGAGAACTTCCATTTAACAGTTATAAGTAATATAGTCCTAAAGAGTATAAAAAGAAATACCACCTAAAAATCCACATTAGCGGTGGAGAGATCAAGTAGTAGTTGGAAAATAATTAATAATAATAATAATAATAATAATAATAATAATAAGTCTTTATTTAATAATAGTCTTTAACAAAAATAAGGTACACAAAGAGTAAGAGGGTAATGAATAACTATTACATATAAGCAACAACACCCAAAAGCTATTATTAAAAAGGCGGAGTTCAACTGCTCAAAGAATGAGCGCGTTGTTCTTCCATTGAATGTTCGTTGTTTAAAGTGCATAAATATCACAAAATACTTGTCATTACTCAATACGAACGTCAAATCATGACCACAAAATTCACATTTTGGAGTATTTGCCTGAGCGTTACATTGAGGACAGACTTAATTTTATTGTAGTAAATGTATAAACTGTTGATCAGAACCTTTTTCGGCAGGTTATTTGGACGAACAAAAGTCGGTTTGTCAGTGGTTTGCCAAATAGATGCAATGAACATTACTGGTCAATTGAAAATCCCCGCGTTGTAAATCCAGTCCAAAACCAAGGTAATTTTGGAGTAAATGTATGACGCGGCATGATCGGTAAGCATTTAATTGGGTCTTATTTTTCCGAACAGCATCAGTTACCTAAATTTCCTACAAAAAGAAATTCCTGCACTTCTGGAGAATTTGTGTTTGCATCTAAGGAGATATCTATGGTTTCAGCACGACGGAGGTTTATCCCACAAACCAGAATTATGCAGCAATATTTAGATAACACTATTCCAGAAAATGGATTGGGATTAATGGAACTATTCAGTGTCCCGGAAAGTCACCAGATCTAATACCCCTTGATTTTTTATGGAGGGTTTTAAAAAATAAGGTTGTTTCTTTTGCGAGATATTAATCATTAGAAAGAAAAAATCACAAACATTTGCATCATTTTTTAAGATTAGTTATTGTTAATTATATTAAAGAATAATCGAGTTTAATTCTTTTATTTATTCTTAGTGACATTTTTACATTTTAAACAACGACTATTTGATCTTTCCACCGCTAATGTGATTTTTAGGTGGTATTTCTTTTGAGACTCTTTAGGACGATATTGCCTATAACTTTAAAACGGGAAGTAATACAGAAAAATTTCCCTAATAAAAGTTTATTAAAAAAAGAGAGCTCATTAACAAGAAAATTTGGTCAAGTTTCTGGAACAAATATAATTGATGACGTAATTAGTCGCTTCTGGCAAATTCCAAAGATAATACTTTTACGAATTACTTGGGTCAACAATTGTTATTCTCAAAATAAAATTATGCTTTCTTTATTTGAAGTTTTAAGTGACTTGATGAAGTATAATAACTTTGCAGTGAGGAAAAATAAAACTGAAGTACATAATTAGTATTTCAGTATTATTGTATTTCTTTCTAGAGCAGTTACTACTCCACCCACTTTATAGGTATAAATAATTAGATACTACTCACTCAGTAGTATTTAATTATTTATATAAGGAATGACAGACTTATAGCAAACTGTCAATATCATTCATTAACGGCACACCAGACATATGCCGCTTTTGAGTTTATTATCTCTCCTCTCATACGTAAGTAATTCCTGGGCGCACATGCGCCTACTTAATAATAATGTGCCGCCACCTCACCCACATTGAGGTGAGGTGAGAATGAGGAGTGAAGATTTTATTTATTATTATTATATATATTCAAGTCAAGCAACTTATTGAATAATAACTATAAAATATGTTCTTTAAGCAAACTTTGAGATATTGTGGGCATTTTATGGTATAACCTTTACATTTTTTAAATACCTTCTACTGCAATGTATGCAATTTTTTATTTTCAATTAAAAAAAAGTTTATAATTTTCCGACGAAGAAAAGAATACTAGTTTATATAAAGTGCAGTTCATACCCACCTAACAACCAGGTACCGAGATAAAATATTTTCTAATCATTAAAGTGTTAATAATTGTAGTTTCGTGAATCCTGTTATTTATATTTTCACTAATAATTGAATGTCTCATTAATAAATGCAAGTGCAATTTCACTTCCGTTAAAGTGACTTGTTTCCTCATTAAGGCATAAACATTTTTCTTTGTTTGAACATATTACATACTATAAAAACAAAAATAACAACTTACAAATAAATACGATACCGTTCAGAACATAGTACTAAGTGTTTTAAAATGAGACGAATGACAGGTATGGAATGGAGCTACTTGAATAGGATATCCCAGAAAATAATGTTCATATAGGGATGTCGTTACGAATTTCCTGCTACTAACTTTTTGATTTCTTCTAATAAAAACTATTAAAGTCTTGTTTTAATTAATGTATTTTTTCTTGAAAATCTTCGAGCGATGTCATATATAAATTATGTACCAAATTTGCTTATTCCTAGTTCAAATAATTTATATATATATTCATTTTTTCGAAATATTTGGTCTCACTTTGAAGGCATGTAACTCCGCCTGTTTGCAATTTTGTATACAGGGTGATTTTAAATAAAGTAGCAAAAATGAGACCACAGATTCCTTAGGTGAAAATAAATCGATTTTAATCTAACATACCAAGACGTATAATAAAAAAGATACAGGGTGTCGAAACTAAAATTTTATTTTCAACATTTGTAGATAACTTCTTAAAAAATCCAAATATTTACATAAAATTTGTAAATCGAGAGTTTTTGCGGGAGAGAAATTCAAATTTGTTTCTAATTTTCACGTCGAAAACTGTTACTCCTAATAACTTCAACCTATCTACCTTTTTCAGGCATAACAGGTAGGAGAATCGACTGTTTCAATAATCAGATGGATACACTAAGCAGCAAAAAAGTACTGCCAATTATAAGAAAGATGATGTACCACAAGTGGCGCCCTCTAGTAGTGACGTCAAAATTAGAAACAAATTTGAATTTCTCGCCTACAAACACCCCAGATTTACAAATTTTATGTAAATATTTGGATTTTTTACGAAGTTATCTACAAATACGAAAAATAAAATTTTAATTTTGTCACCCTGTATCTTTTTTATTATGCGTCTTATGTTATAGGTATGTTAGGTCAAATCGATTTACTTTCACCTAAGGAATCTGTGGTCTCATTTTTGCTACTTTAATTAAAATCACCCTGTATAGGTATGTTTACTAAATTTTACATATCCAAAAGCTAATTCCTAATTATAAATGCTTAACTTCATATCATTCATTTAACATTTTTCAAAAAATCATTGTTCAATAAATATCTCGAAAACTGTAAAATGAAGCATTCAAAAATCTTGTATTCTGTATAATATAGATATTTTTGATAATTCAATTGACGGTTTTTCCAATGACGTACAAATCATGGGTGTTTCTTAAAAAAAAACAGAAGTCCAATTGTTTTTGTGACACGCTTTAAAAAATATTTTTCTAATATGTGTAATACTTTCATTGTTACATCATTCCCCCGTACTTATTTAAAAATGTATTTCTTTTAATGTCTTCAAACAGGTTCTTTTTATGCAAAAAAACTTTGCCTTATTTTTATTTTATTTTAAAAAAGTAATGGAAGCAAATTATTTATTCTTGTCAGAAAGATAATTTATAACACCAGTTGTAGTCCCAATTCATTTTTTAAAGTTATCTATCGCGCATTTGTTTTATTGTTGTAAATCTGCTTTGATTAACCACTCCTTTCTTACCAGGACTAGATATAAATCAATAAATGGAAAATGAATGCAACAGTACCTACCCATGACGAATGGTATCAACATAACAATTTAAATTCCCGTGTACTTTCATCCAATGGTCGACAGAAGAAAACCTACTGTCTCGCTGATTTGGAGGGAAAGTGGAAATGATGGATTTGGAATTTGGATTTGCCTCTCATAATATTCGAAATCTAGGGCATACATTCTAAAACTAATGGAAAAATTATACTGATCCAATGATTGTGGGTTTAGTTCCTAATATGACGCTGATTGATTGACAATTCTGGAAGGTCTAACTTGTAACTAGAAATTCAATTATGTTGGTCTTGTTAACAATGATTATTTTAATGAAAAATATACAAGATACACCATATGAGCGTAAAAAGTCAAAGATCTTTATAAATAAGTATTATTTAGGTTGATGGAAAAGCATTTTTATACATATTTCAACAAAATCTTTTTATTTAAGGCAGATAACTGAAGCAATATATATAAATTTTGCGGTTATACTAAACTGCTCCACAAAAATTAAGGAAGTTCACAAATCTTGAGTTAAAAGTCGACAACTTTTGTTCAAAAATATTTTTGATATGCTATCTTGAATGTTCCTCCTTTGAAAGCATTTTCAGTTTTTGGCCAAAGTTTTATTTTTGGTAATTTTAATACAAAATTCAAACTCTTAAAACAATTAAAAAAAAAGTTTAATACATTTGTAGGTATGTCACTTCAATAACTGCCTGGCAATGCTTTTGCATACTGTCTATCAGGTTGTTGAAGTAGCCTTGATCAATTTCTCTCCACAGGCGTGGTAAAATCGCTCTCAGTTCCTGAAGTGTATGTGGGGGTGGTTGATGCGAATCTAAGGCTATTTGTAGTTGGTTCTATACGTGCTCAATTGGATTGAGGTCTAGTGAGAGAGCCGGCAGTGCTAAGTGCGGAATACCATGAAATTCCAAGGCGTAGACAACAATTCTCGCACGATGAGGTCGCGCGTTATCGTCGAGAAATAAAAAATTTGACCCAATTGCAGCATGAAACAAAGGGATGGCATTGTTGATGACTTGTTCAACGTAGATCTTTGTATTCATGTTTCCATCAAACACCAACAACTCTGTACGCCCCTATAAAACAAATGCCTTCCCAAACAGCAACTGTAGCACCTGTGAATGGATGAACTTCCTGGATGACTATACGATTTCTGGGTACCAAAGGAAGAATCCATACTCGAACACGCTGACTATCCGAAAACCGTTCATAACTCGACTCATCTGTGAACAATACACAGCTCCATTGATAATTCCAATTCACGTCTTCGTTAACCCATTGCAACCGAAGTCGCATATGATTTTATGTCAGTGGAACCCTAGTCAAAAGTCGTAAACGTAGATTAACATCTCGTAGTCTTCTACGAACTGTTTCAATTGAAACTTCAACACCAGAAGCATTTGAAAGTTCGTGTTGTATGATCCGACAAGTACTCAGAGGCTCTCTACGGGTGGATAATCTTAGAAACCGGTCTTGTGCAGAGATAGTAGGTCTTGGGCGTCCATCTAGGTATTATTGCAAAACAAAACATTTGATCTTGAATAAGCGTTGTCTCGAAAAACAAACTCGAAACAACAACTGATTCAAAATTCTTAAACAGTCCAAAGATAAGAACTAGCCGAAAACTAAAGAAATCACTCAATGATGAGCAAAAAATCCACTCAAATAAGAAAATAAACATTTTATTTTTAAGCTAGAACTATTATTTGGAAAACAAAAAAAGTCAATCTTTAAAAGAAAATTCGATATTTTGTGAACTTCTTTTTGTGAAACAATTTATTTTACAGCCAATATGTAGGTATTATTGTGACAATCATAAAATTAAAATAATTATTCTTTTAACAGATCCATTGAATACTCTATTCACACATAATAAAGTTTGAACATAACCAGGCGAACATTGTAGCAGAACGTTGTAAATGAATCCACAAAAGAAAGCTTTAATAGGTTATAAATTTAAAGTAAATACAGTTTAGCTACATATGTGACAATATAATTCAAATAGCTTTGCTTTTTAGTAAATTTAGCTAAGGATGCGTGTAAAGCTAAACTTACTTGAATAAAGATTTAATTTTTTTTACCATATGACTAATCTTAATTGAACTTAATTTTCTAATTAATTTAATTAAACCTAATTAATTAAATTTACTGGGAACACAACGTTTAAATAAGGAACATGTAGAGAAAAACAATGCATTATTCTATATAACCATGATTTTTAATTGTTATTAAATTATTTATATTACTCGAACTGCTTTATATTATTAGTAGACCTGCATATATACATACAGGGTGCTCTAAAAGCTCTTTGACAACCTTTGGCAGATGGTAATTGGGTTAATGTCAAACATTTTTTTTTCTGAACATAAGTCCGATTCGTTTTTGTTACAAACATTTAAAAAATATTTCATATTTCAAAGTAGCCTAAAACATGAATTGTTATAACAATAATTATTACTTTTGTCGTTTTGTGCATTCATTTGACACCAGCATTAAGTGATAAATAAAAATGGGTTTATTTAGAACTGAAGAGCATGGAGATATTTTCTATGGGTATTCCAATGAGAATACCTGCATACTCGTCAGTCGTAAATAAATGTAGTGATATAAGAAAAAAATTTTGACATTAACCCAGCTACGAAATGCCATTTTGAAGTGCCAAAATTTGTCATAGAGCTTGTATGTATTTAGTGTTATGATTTAGGTATACAAAATGAACCTAAGATTAAACGTAGAATCAAATAATGCAAAAATACAAAGAGTGTACCATTTAAAATTAACAAGTTGGTAAAACCAGACGTAGCAGAAACGTGAAAATATTTTGAAGAAGTAAGCCCTGGTGACGTCTGAAAGTAACTAAATTTCCAGATTCGCCCTGTATATGCTTTTCCATATATCGACCGTCGCGGTGAGACACATTGTATAACATTGTATCGAGATAACGTAATTTTAATTATGATTAACGAAAACGCGTTGAAATTTAGAAATTACAAATAATTTTATATTTTTATAAAGCATTACTTTCTTTTACAATTCCGATCGTATTTTAATCAATAAAATATTTTCTACTAATTAACGTCTATGTGAAATTGAAATAATGATTTATTTAATCTGTTGAGAGTTATGCAAATTATCTTAAATTTTGCTCCATAAAATGGTTTTGTATCGTCATAAATTGTGGGACTTTCTAAGATTTCATTCAGCCTGTCGAGCCGTTCCCCACGATGTGGGCTATTTAAAAATCATGTAAACATGTTTAGTCTTTAAATTTATACATCTAGTCAATGTACTCGTAATAAATTAATTTTGTATTCCAAATCGAGGAAAGTTCATAGTTGTTAACTTGGATAGATCATTTTGTATATGTATAACATTATTCATAAAGAAATATTTCACATAACTAAACTTTTAAATAGACTAGCAAAAGTAAAAAATAAATAAATTTCCAACTCAAGTACAGCGTATGAAAAAAAATGAGAATGTGTTTTATGAAACGTTTCCTTAAAATGAGAAAGCATTGAAATGCCATTATTTGATTTTGAACTGTAATGTATTTATACAGGGTGCTTTAGAACTTATCCAAAAAAAATTTTGAATGTTCAGGGGACTCTTACAAATACAATTTTGTAAAAATAAATAAAAAAGCAGAGCAACACCTAAATGATTCGAAAATACATTTCTACACGGCATTGGAAACTGATCCACTGTAAAACCTACCTTGCGCAAGGCAAAGCATGCAGTCGACACCGTCACGGCGGTTAAAGTGTAATAAAAACATGAACGGACAAACAATTGAAAGAATTTTCCAAGGAAAGAAATAAATAAAATTGTATACGCATCTATTTTATATCAGCAAATTCAACTGCTTTTGCTTCTACTGTTATTATTAATTAATAAAATTAATTTATGGTTTTAACTAATAACATAATTTGACATACCCGATTTTACAACAACTGTTCAAAATTTTGTCCACCGACGTGTAAATACATTTGGGTCCGTCTTACTCAGTTTTTACGAACTAACACAAATGTTTCTGGTTCTTGTCTGTCTTGATCTAGGATGTTATTGGCAGCAGCCATAATACGTTCGTGTATATCATCAATAATGTTAACTTTGGTCCGATACACTTAATTTTTTAAGTTTCTTTATAAAAAGAAGATGAAGGGATTTAAGTCAGGAGGTCGCGGCGTACCAGTTCTCGTCTTTCACTACATCGTGCCCCTTGAACTTCATTAAGGTACTTTCGAACATTTTATCGAAAATGAGACAATTTCCCGTGTCACGCTTGCATTGCAGTAGTAAAAAGTAGCATATTATAAGTCGCTAATAGATTTTGTTTCATTTTACCATAAATTCAAACGATATCCATCAATACGGACTTGCTAAAGCACGTAAGCCATTTTTGACACTTGGAAAGTAATGTAAACGCATAAAAGTTAATACTAAAACCGGATTTCAGTATTCGGAATCGCCTGCAGCAGCTCAGCGATGTAAAGGTTGAAAATACTACGGCTTCAATAAACTTTTTCTCTGAAACTATGACACATCTATTCCCACAATTTTTTTGGATAACTTGTGAATCACCTTGTATATTTATTTATTCCTAAAACCGGAAATAATTTGACACGACTTAGTTTATTTAACATTTTTAGAATGTAATATTTTATAAAAATTTAGAAACAGATTAATATTATTACATACATACGATAAGAACTTAATTTTTCTTGCAAACAGAAAAATTATTCTAAAAATTGTATAAGGATTTTAAAAAATGTGGTGGAATAGAGGCATTTTAATAAATAAATGGAAATTGTAACTCAAAGTTCACACTTGCAATAGAATTTTCAGTAGTAATTCAATTGAATGTTAGGAACTTCATATCTTGAAAAATATCAATAAATACTGTATAATAAAATTTCTTAAGTCTTAAACTTTGACGCCTTTTAACATTAAAAATTAGTTCATTTATAGTGAATAATTTTAAGTTTTAAAACCCATAAGCGACTTTTTCTGGTAAACTAAGCTTCAAATAAAAAAGTAAAGAGTACTTTTTGTACAGAATCAAACGGTGCTTCTAATGCACTGGAAACGATTTAGAAAAAATATAAATAAAAGCTTTTGAAAAAACTCTAAGTGGCATTACACATAACTCGCGTCCTCTATGATACTTGACAAAACTACTTAATAATGTTCAGATAGACTACCTACAACCCTATACTAAATTATATTAAAATCGGCTTACAGATTCTGGAGTATGCAAATAATAAAATTTTAGACCCAATTTCAAGGAATCCCAGGGCGCTCAAAATTCGGGAAAACAAGAAAATACGGGTCAAATAATTTCTCATGCAAATTATATACCCAATTTTTTTCATAGTATTACTGAATCCCTGTCCTGTATACAGTGCTTTCGAAATGTAACGAATAAATTCATTATTTTTGAAATTGAGAAGTTTTCAAAAAAATCCCTTGGCACGTCGATAAAATCTTCAAACATTATTTTCTTGGAATTTTTGTTATGTAACACCATAATTTTTCATGATGTATGTAGAATGACACGCTGTTTCAAATGGCATGGTCAAAATTGGGAGTTGCTATTTAAAAAAATTGTCGATGACGTCATATCTCGAACAACGATGACGTCACAAATGTGGGTCGTATGTCAAAAAGTGCCTTTTTTAAAACAAAATCGACGTGCCAGGGGATTTTTTTGAAAACTTCTCAATTTAAAAAATAATGAATTTATTCGTTACTTTTCGAAAGCACTGTATATATTTTGGCCAAATTAAGCATCTACGAAGAAATTAATATTCATAAAATTTTTACTCTTGCTATTATTTCCTTCTAACACCACCCCGTACGTCCAACAAGGACTGCAAAGTTCGATAACTTTCAAATTTCTCCGACAAAGCTATGCACGTAATCCGCTGTCAAGCTTTGAACCGTGACTACACCACTTTTTGTGCTGCAACTTAATCTTGTGTAAATGTTAAGGTGGAATAATCTTCTCCTTAAATGGTTTCTGTGTGAATTTTTTGTCATCTAATTGCATTAGGATATTTAGTTGCCTAAACTCTTATAAATGCAGATTTCTTAGAAAATAAGAGTCATCGAGCTTTAATAACTTTCTGTTCGAATTACGGACCGGTTTCGTATATGTAATATCCAGGAAACAATAATGAGAAGATTAGAATAACGTACACAATCTACAACCATGAAACAATACTTTTTCATGCAGCTTTAAATCAATTTGAGATAAAGGCTTCTTAATTGGTACAGGAAAATAAAGATACAGGATGTCAATGTTAAAATTTTGGATTCAGATTTTAGTTGGAATTTAAATTTTTAGAAATGTTTCCAATGAATTGTTCTAAAATTTAGATTGAGAAGTTTTCAGGCACGGAAAAAGTGAATCCGCACTAAATTTTGGTCTATTCGATATAAGGGGCTACATAAAATGTAATATGTACACAAAAATTGGTAAACTTTTTCTCGTTATAACTATCAAAATTAAAAATTTGTCAGAACTTTATCTCACTCTATGTATGAAAGTTCTTTATAGAAAAATATTATTACATTAGGTTTTTTACACAAATAAGTCATTTTCCATTGGATCTGATTTAATTTTCAATATAAAAATTATGTATTTACAAGCTACCATAGTAAGCTTTGTTTTTTGATATTATAAAATGATATTAATATTACGAAGATCTAGGAAAATATACAATGTTTAAAAATATATTAAGATTGATTTTTAATTTTTTGATGGAAACTAAACATGATTTTACTATTTGTTGATACAGGGTGCTCCAAAATTAATGCAACATAGAGCAAGAGTAGATCCGTCCGAAAAAATAATGCAACGTTGCCAAACTTACCTTAGTCAAAAGTTGATGGTTAAAAACATGTTAACATTTTATTTTCGATATTTGTAAATAACTTTTTAAAAAATACAAATATTTTAACATATTTTTGAGATCGGAGGTTTTTGGGCGTGAGAAATTTCGATTCTCCTACCTTTTTTATCTGAAAAGAGTATACCTTGTTGAAGTCGTTAGGAGTAATCGTTTTTAAAATAATCCTATTTGAAATATTTAGTGCACTGAGTATAAACTGTATTAGTTTCAAGTAAAGAACCTTTTCCGCTAAAAATACAGCTAAGTGTTACTTGAAATTATGACAACGCGCAAAGTTACAGGAAGATCGGCCTGCTTTGATGAAATCCTTGTACTTCGATGAAACCATTGTTAAAATAACTTTTTAAATAAAATTGTAACTTTGACACCCTGTATCTGTTTAACCATCAACCTTTGACTAGGGTATGTTTGGCAACATCGCATTATTTTATCGTTAAGGATTTAACTCTTGCTTTATGTTGCATTAATTTCGGGACACCCTGTATATATAAAATTTTAAATTATATTATATAGGTAATTTGTTTAAATAATTGTTTTTTCTTGAAATTACGCAAAAGTATTTTTTATCATAAAATTATTAAAAAGTTTTTTATACTACTACTGTATTAAAAATATATATGAACTATAATTAATCAAAACATAGGTACCTACTATTTAGACGAAAATAATTTTTATGTGAGTATGTATAGTTGTATTACCTTAAACGATGGTTATCATAAACTTCTTACTGATGGCTGACCTGGAACGAAAATAATAATAATATATTTATTTTTTAGTATAGTCGTAGTAGTTTAGTTTCTTAAAAAATTAATTATTAAACATCAGAAGTATTAGCCAGAAATTAGATCTACTACATCTGTCATTTACATTCGTAACAAACAAAGTAATTGACAAATATAAATTTAAGTTGTAGAGAATATTGCAGCAATCTAATAAATATACATATACAGAAAGACCCACAATAAGCGTACATTGAACGAATTTAGAAAGCTAGAAATGATACGTATCTGCATGTTCATATTTTTGACACTGCTAAATTGACACAAAATATTTACAACGATACACAACTTGCGGTTATATTAGAACAAGTCAACTCATTTATTTTACAAAAAACACGATATGTTTTATTTTATTTTCAAATTATACTCCTAGGTAGGTACTAATCAGATAATTATTGATTTAAAAAAATATTAATGCTGAAACAGGACACGTCATCCATAATAGCCGCGGGTTTCTCTACAAACAAGTATAGTGCTGAAAAATAGGTGATCAATATTGCCAAATTAAAATGGAACAACCTGCATTTTTTTATCATCTTTCTGTATATTTTTTAATATGAATTCGAACCAAGGAGATAGTAAAACTAAATAGACGTTATTCCACTTAAAATAATCAAGTTTTTATTGAAATTTGACTATGTCACAGATAGCCGCTCATTGTTCACCCTGTATAATTTAGAAAAGCCACGGCTATTCTGGTTATTGTATATTGCCTATATTCCGACAAAGTTATTCAGAGAACTTAAAAGCAAAATATAAAAAAAATATCCTTTACAATTTTCTACAATTACTGCAATGCGTTCTAGGATGTGGATTGTAATAAAACAGTATTTGACACATGTCTTTAAAATAAGGAAATCGACAAATTTAAAAAATAAAATAGAATGTTGCTGTTACCTTTATCGAAACTTAATTCAATCATAATCATATATTTACAATTCTCACACAAACACACACGCACAGAATCACCACGATTTTACAAAAACACACTAACACATTATAATATCACGAAGCAACATGCTCCAAATAATGTCTAATTAATTAAAAACCGATTTGCTACTGAAAGAAAGGAAGTCAAGCACCAACGCAGTAGTGAACTTTTTGTCCGTCCGGCAAGTCCATGTTTTTTGCTAATTTTTTCAATACATCTTTTTAGAATGTCTCGCTGGTTATAATAAATTGAAATAAATAAATATACAGTGTGTTCTACTCAAAGGAATATTCAGTCATATATCTTAAACTTATTGATCGATGTTAAAACATTTTATTATTATTATTATTATTATTTATTATATACACTGTTCTACAGGTTTGCACCCAATTACAGAACAGGTGGGTACAGCATGTGAGAAAATATAAATAATAATATTATGTTGTAGCGGTTGTAACAAGATAAAAAAAAAAGAAACAAAAAACTGTTTGACATAAACTATTAAAATCCATTGAAATATGACTTCAGATTCCTGAGGCTGGTGTTAAAAATATCGACGCTACTGCAGATCCTATTATGGATTCTACACATAAAATGCAGTGGTGAATTTTGTAGCAAATTCGTCCGTGCAACCTCTAGGTGAAAGGTTCTAGTTTGTCTAGAATTCTCTCGTGGGACTGATAGATTCAATTTAGTCAGAATAGGTGAGCAATCTAGGTTATTATGTATAATTTTGTAAAGAAAAATCTGCGAAAAGTATTCACATCTAGCATTGAGTGACAAAATATTCAAATTCATTGAGTAAATTGCAATGTGAATACCCCACAGGTGGATAAACACCATGAGACCTAAAATACAAAAGTTTCAAAAATCTTCTTTGTATATTTTCTAACGTATTTATATAAATATTATAATTGGGCCACCAAACAAGCGACGCATATTCAAGTTTACTTCTAACAAAGGAGCAGTAAAGAATATTTAAAGTATTTACACTAACAAAATCACGATTGTTACATATAATGAACCCAGTGTTCGAAGAGGTTCTCCAGCAATAGTTTGAATATACGGTGAAAAGGTCAATTTTCATCAAAGACTATACCGAGATCTCGAAACGTGGCTGGTTTCTCTTATTTTATACCATCTACATCGTAATCAAAAGTAACACAAGACACATTTCTTGTAAACGACATGACATTGCATTTAGCAACATTAAGGGGTAGTTTATTAATTGTGCACCATCTAGACAAATTACATAAATTATTCTGAAGTCGCCAACAGTCTTCTATGGTTTTGACAGTTGTAAAAATCTTCAAATCGTCAGCGTAAAGTAAACAAGGCACATCTAATACGTCAGGTAAGCTGTTAATAAGTATATTAAATAATAGTGGTCCCATAACCGAACCCTGTGGTACCCCAGAAGAAGCTAAAAATTTGTATGATTTAAAACCACATATTGCCTACGAGAAGTCAAGTAAGATTGAAATAAATTTAAAAGTGAGTCGGTAAAGCCAAATTCATGTAACCTGTGTAATAATAGTGTATGACTCATTCTGTCGAACGCTTTTGAGAAATCTTTATAAATTATGTCCGATTGTGTCTGCATATCCAATGATTCTGAAAGGAACTGAGTAATGCAAAGTAAATGGTGTTTGTCGATCGGTCTTTAATCCATGCTGATAGATAGATAGTTGGTTTTTAACACTAAAGTAGATATTATCGTGTAATAATATTTCAAGAACTTTTGCAAAGTTACATATTATAGAAACTGGCCTAAAATTAGAAATGTCAGATCTATCACCTTTTTTATATATTGGACAAACTTTAGATTCCCTCCAAACTTTGGGAAAAGTACAAGTAGATAGACACAAATTATACAGAGCTGTTAATGGATAGGAAAAAATATGGACGAAATCTCTAATCAGAAAAGAAAGGACACCATCAGGTCCCGTAGTCATTTTGTTCTTAAGCTTCTTTATTGCACGTTTGACATCTATCTCATCAAAACGCAAAACCTGAACAATCGAATTATTAAAATGAATATGTCGATTGTTTGTAGTGTTATCATTCATATCATCATCGTTCGTAAATGAACCACTAAAAAAGTCGAGAAAAAAGTTTATTAGACGGATCTCACGACCTAATACAGCCAAGATAATCCATGACATGCCTACCTGCGACAATTTTTGTCACACAAAACTTAAAGTAATATAGGGAAATTAGTATTCCAACTCAAGGTAACATGAAACCGGTTTTTAGTAGTACCAGTTACAATGTGTAATTTATTTTTAAACTATATTTTTGATATTTTTAGTACATTAGTAATACTTAACGGTATAATAAAGCTTCTTTAAAATTCCAGTAAAAATGCAACTACAAAAGTAGTTTTCATGACGTAACTCTTTCTTGGAAAAGAAAACCATGAAGTTTTCAGGGCCTCGTCAGCATTAAAAAGCCAATAAATAATGTGGATATGAATGTTTCTTTGTCAGGTTATGTTTATTAGAGTTTTTAGTCATATTTTTTATGTACCTACTATCAAACGTACTTTTCGGGACATCCTGTATCTTAGCAGTAATTAAAAATCTATGTACTGTTTTTTTTTCAGATAAATTCAATCCAATTTTCTGCCGTATAATAAGTTGTATAAGTTCTGTTCAAATACCATACAAACTTTAGATTGTTGCCGTGTTTCCTAACTTATTTATAAAAATGCTGAAATAAACATAGGTAAGTACCTGCTATATAGATTTTCTCAATAAATTATTTAAAAATTTTGCATGCAGCTTTTATAATTAATTTTCTTCATTTGCTCTTTCAGGAATGTACACATTCTTTTATGAAATTATCTGCAGATATACACATACTCTAGTCTCAAGTTTTATTATATCATCGACAAAAACCCACTTTCGCAGGAAGGCCACTTGAGCAACAAGTTCTACCGTGAATGAGTTTCAAGAACAGCTTTGACATATGTTGAAAAGGGCCTATATAATGCATGTAAAGCGAAATCAAGACAATGGCTTAAGCTGACCACTCAGCACTTTACAGCAACAAAAGACCCTACTCGCTTCCTTAAAAGGATTACAATGTGGGCTCCAGCCTACAATTATAACATTTCTTTTCTTTAACATATTAAGAAGAAGCAACAATTTCGCTACCTACAATATACGTAGTTAAATTTGACACAAGGGCGTTTCTTTTCACAATTTGGGAACGATGTAATGGTCAGTTTTAAATACAGAATGCAGTGGTCTGCAGATACGATTTTAAATAAACAATTGTTAATCTTTTCATTATTATAAAGCGTGTCTAGCTGTTAAAAAATATTCTATTATATGCAGTACACAATTTTGCAATAGATGACATTTGAAATCATAAACACAAAATGTATATGTAATAAAATAAGGCTATTTGCAGTGTTAACAAAAAAAGTGCAAAATATAAAACTTGTTAAAAAGAACACAGTATTTAAATCAAATATGGTACAAAACATTCATAATTGTCAACAACTACACTAACACATGTTTTAATATTTATGCTAATTAATATATAGGGTGCATCTAAAAGGTATGTATACAAAACACTGGCACAAATTTCTGAAGCTAACATATGAGGACCTAGCCGAAACTATCTTACCCCAAAAGTTTCCGAAATATACGTGTCAGTCATTTTTTTAAATTTTTTGTAAATATTTATCTTAATAGCATGATTCGCACAAAATTTGGTACCTATTGTTTTTTTACGATGAGAAATCGAGATCTAATTACAGATTAAGTGTAAATTGCAGAAGGCGCCACCAGCTGTACTTCGCCTACATCTAAAGGTTCACAACATTTTTGAGTCCCGGTATATTAAATTTTTCTTCTTCAGAATATTGTTCTGTATGTTTAGAGTATGTAAATGAAACAACAAAAATTAACAACATTCCCTATTCTTGAAATAGTATATTCTGCAAATACAAGTAATTTTAGACATTTAAGAACTGAATCAAACATAATTTAGTAAATAACAGGAATATTATCTCATGTCACCTGCAAATATTCAAAGGTACAGAAATAAAACGAATATCCTACATATAATGACTAAAAGCGGTCTAACCAACAAATTTTTAGGTACAGAAGTCCTTGAAAATACGTATTTTTTAAATTCAACTATAGATGTAAGTATTGTTATAACATAAACTTACAAAGTTCTGCATATAAGATTGTTCACATTTGTTTATAAGTATGTTAAAGTAATTGTTAAAATGTAGGGTTAGAATAGCAAAATAATATGTGTCTTCCAAATGTATTTGATCATTTTACGGCGAGAAATACGGCGACTTTAATTTAGCATATTTTGAGAACACATCTTATATAATATTATGATATACTATCTGGAAAGACCTACTATATTTGTATTTAATTATTTTTTTTTGTAAATATTAAAAACAATAATAATAATATAACCCCTCATTCTAATCACGAGGATTAGCCCAGAAGTCGAAGACTTGTGCGGGAGAGGAGGCGGCATATTATTATTAAGCAGGCCGCATTTGCGCCCAGGAACGACTTACGTTGGTAGGCCTTAACCACCATTCAGTGCAGGAATGAGGGAAACCTGGAAAACCTCATTAATGGGTAGTTAAATGCCAACCGGTATCAATCTCTCACATTGACCCAAGTCAACATTCTTCCACCCTACCATACCCGCAGAGAGGGTGCCAATCTCTCCACGAATATAGCTTATATACGGTCTACCGGCTGCAGGGGTCGAACCCACAGCCATCCAGTCACCTCGATTCAAGTACAGACGCCTTAAACTGCGCGACCACTGACCGATCCAATATAAATAAATAAATTTATAACATTGACTATAGATTTTGATTTTAACACTGTTTTGAAAAAAGATGTCATAAATATTTTTTGTCAATAGAACTGAAAATCAGTTAGAGGTAGCTTTGCTACTTGCTGCTTTGCTATGTCGCGTAGGTGTCTTCTATTCGTGTTGACATTCATAAAACAGCCATAGTTATTCGTCAATTACCTCCCCTATGGTACACTGATGAAAGCTAATAAGCTCGGTATATGTCTGGTGGGCCGCTCACGAATGCCTTTGGTTGTTTGCTATGGGTTTTTCAGATTTAGGTGCTTCAATGCTGATCGGGGTATTAGCCCGTATAGTAGTTGTTTCCCGAAATGTCGTGTTTGCATTGTTTTGTTTGGTGCAATTTATCATACATAAAAATAAAGGTTTTCATATTTCGGACTACCTGTATATCTAGGCTTACTGCTCTAAACATTTTCAAGTCATCCGCAAATAACAATTTGGGTGAATACAAGAACAAATATCATTAACAAACATTAAAAAGAGAAAGAGCCTAAGAGTAGATCCTTGTGGAACTCCGGAGCCAGCATAATTAACACCTTCATATTCTACATATAATAATCGATTATTTAAGTATGACTCAAAAAGGTGTAAGAATTCATTTGCAATACCAAAAGCACTTCATTTGTAAATTAATGTCCTCTGGCGTTAACAAATTAGAGGCCGTATTCCGTGACTTCACAAAACCATGTTGATAGTCACATAATGCTGAACATATATGTGCATAAATTGCATCAGATAAAATAATCTCAAACAATTTGATACATAGTGATTTTCCGGGTTGTTGTGCCGCGACCTCGGTAACTGGTCGCTGTCAGAACTAAAGTGCATTAGCTACGATTCTTTTACTTGCCCTAATTGTTCTCGGGCTATGCTCAGTGGGCCTGCCCGTATATTAATTTCAGCTCCTACTGTTGGTTTTACGGCTGATACGGTCGTAATAGAGAGTATCTCCTCATCTCAGAAAGCAACCAGGACAGGTAAAAGAATTCCAAGTAGTGCTGGGGATATGCACTTCATTTCTGTTTCTGGCAGCGACCAGTTACCGAGGTCACGGCATAACAACCCTTGACTTGCGAGAATATAAATTTTCTAAATTTGATAATGTGCATGACATTCGAGAATAGAGACCCTAGCCTAACACACCCTATACAATCTGTAAAACTAAGAGTTTGTGTGTGTCAAGTATTTTTACGGATTTATCGAATACTTTTACGGGACTTCTTACTTTTTTTGCGCATTTTTAAGAAGTTACTCCTCTGATTCAGATGTCTCATCCGCTTCGCAGAAAAATGATAAAGCCGCATAAATAGCGCTCTCAGCCGGGTATTTCTTTAATCTTTGTGCAGTGCGTGAATTTAAATAAGTTAGTTTATTGCTCCACCCGAAGAGCGGGTATTTTTACCGCAGGCGTTGGTTGTTAACGTAGATGCCACCGCCGAGTTTGTGGGATTGCTGTCGGTGTACGTTTTCCGAGAGCAAGCATTCACTTCTTTTTTCACCTACTACAGCCTATAAAGAGCTGCTACAGGAGCCATTTTTCTTATCGCCAACATAAACGACTCGGATTTGCAACTCTTCAGTCGACTCGCAAAAAAATACATTTAAACTCCTGTCGGCCACCATACCCTGTCTCATAAAATTCCAGCCGAACGCTTAGAAAAACGTAAAGAAGTAAGAAAGAGGACGGCTACATCGAGTATACGAAGAGACTGTCAATAAAATTAATTCATTTTTTGTACAACAAAAATAATTTGAGAATCCCAAATACACACACTTGTTACTTTATACAGGGTGTCCAGGAAAAAATATTTGGGCTGTATTTTTCGGACCAAAACGTAGTGAATTAACCCAACGGCAGGATCAAGTAGTGGTTGGAAAAAAATTGAATGTTCGTTGTTTAAAGTGCATAAATTTCACAAAATACTTGTCATTACTCAATACGAACGTCAAACGTATAACTTTTGTGCTTTAGCGGAGTCCAGACTATGTAACAAAACATGTTTTATAGCAAAGTTATACAACTTGTTAGAGAAATGAGAGGAAAAATGTTATATATCACAGTGTTGTACAACATTTTTCTTGTTATATCGCAAGTTTTATGTTATCCATAAGGTGTCGGTAAAGATCAAAGGAAGTTATAAAACTTTGTTGTAAAGCATGCCCTGACTTGTCTACACTTAAAAATATGTTATTGAAACATCGCTAGATTTGACGTAGTATTGCGAGAACTGTCGCTCGGCTTGTACCTTCGTGAGTGATTTTGCATTTTGGAATGGTCAAAAGAGCTTACCAGTCATTTAATTGAGTATTATGGGATCCTACATTTACGTATTTTAAAAACACAAATAAAAAACACGACGCATGGACTGAACTAGCCGCAGAGATAGATGCAAGTGAAGTAGAAAAAAAATGCGCATGCTTATTGGACAATTCCAGCTAGAATTGAAAAAAGGCAAGATTAGCGATGGAGCTGATGCCTACAGCTACAAATGCGCACTATTTTATTTCGATTCTTGCTATATTATTATAATCTGGATGCTTCTGTTATATTAGAACAAGTTACACGACAAAGTTGTACAACACATTTGTTGTACAACTTAGTTATTAACATGTTTTGTTATATAGTCTGGACTCCGCTTTACAAAAAAGTAGATGTAGAAAAGTAGAGGCGACCTTGCGACAAAATGAAGATACATTTTCTGTTCGGAAGCATCAAATAAATTGACCGAAGGTTAAGAAACAATGTTAATACAGCTAAACTGTTGCAGTATTTCGAATAAAATCCACGAATTTCTATTCGGCAGGCTAACCGACAATTGAATTTGGATAAATCAACCATTCAATGAATTTTATAGATCAATGGCTATCATTACTACAAAATCCTATTGATTATCTCCGTCGAGTGTGAACGTCTTTTCGGTCGCTCCGGGTTCTTGATCAATTTTCGTGCTACGAAGTGCCGTGCCGGTTAGTGAATTTCGATAAAAACGCAAGACTGGTTAACTAACGTGACACACCATATCTATTATGAGTGCTTGACTTCATTTGTATTTGTATCAAAGTCAATCAAAATTTCAAACCAGACTTGTTTTGTGCAATTTAAATGCAACTTAGTGCGTAAAATACTCTCCAAAAAAACTACCTGCGCTAACGCCGGGCACGGTTATCGACAAGTGGATAACATCTGGATATCTGGAAGACAAGTGGAGCAGCCGACCGCAGTTTACACGTCTCCAATACTCGAAGGCGGACGACTGCAGAAATCTCTAAAGAGGTCCATACACTACACTCGAATAAACAGAAACGTACATAGTTAGTACATAAAATGAGTGAGGTAACAATTGAAAAATTGCTTAATGAAATCATAATCAATAGAAATGAAATAAAACTGCCATTCAATCTTCTGAAGCTAACTTATTATTAAAAATTGATGAAGCAAATAACAGAATAAGTCAATTGGAGGCAGAAAATATTCAGTTAAAACAAGAAGTGGAGATACTAAAACAGAATTGCAAGAAAAACAATATTGTTATATTCGGCATTAAGCATCAAGAGGGCGAATTAAACTTTGAGTTCGTTAAACAAGAAATTCAAAAGCTTTTGGAAGTCGAACTAGAAGAAAAGGATATAAACGATATTTATAGCTTAGGAAGAAGTGAAGATAGTCCAATAAAAATTGAACTTGCCACATATTTGAAGAAGAAGTACATATTGCAGAACTCCCATAAATTAGCAGGCACGAAAATTTTTATCAATCACGACCTAACGGAAAAACAACGAGAAGAAAATAGACTTCTTAGGAAACATTTAAATATTGCAAAAAAGGACACAAAAAAAACTTGTTATATTAAAAATAATAAACTTTACATAAATAATAGAGTGGTCACAATAGAAGAACTGAAGGACTTAAATCATCAAGAAGTAAGTGAAGAATTGGAGCTAGGAGTTATACTCAACGCACAGGACCACCAAAACCAGAAAAAGAGGTGGATAATCCAAAAGAAAGAAAATAAACGATAAAGAAGACGTATGATAAAGTAGGGTACTCAATGTAAGAATTAGTTTAAGTTTTTTATAGATTGTGATTTATTGTTAGTTTTAAGTTATTTGCCTCATATTGCGTCATATTACTTTTAATGAAACTCTTATATATCTGTTTTCTGGAAAATATTAATTGTTTCCAGAATGAATCAGTACATTCGAGATTTCAGACCGGAACGTATAGAGACATATTCACTATCTAACACAAAAGAATGTAAAGATATTTTACAAATCAATGAAAATGCCAAAAATTTCAAAATACTACACGAAAATATACGTAGTTTGAACAAAAATTTAGATTCTTTTAAAGTATTTTTAAGTGATCTTAAAGAAATAAATTTCGATTTCATAGTACTTTCTGAAACCTGGCAAATCTGCGATAAAGCAGTATGTAGTATAGAAGGTTACGAAATGATATACAGTAATGGCAAAATAAATCAAAATGATGGAGTATGTATTTATGTAAAATCAGGAATTGTTTATGATTATGATATTATATCAATAACAGATGTAAATTTTATAAGAGTAAAAGCAAAATTAGACAAAGATAATTATGTAACTATAAGTGCAGTCTATCGTCCGCCTTCTACAGATGTAAATATTTTTAATGAGATCCTTCAAAATTATTTTCTGAATTACGACAACAATTCGCAAAATTATAGTATTTTTTTTGGGGATATTAATATCGATTTACTCGGAAATTCAAATTATTCAACTGAATATACAAGTATTTTAAATGAATATGGTTATATATCGACGATAAATAACTACACCAGAGTACAAGGGATAGTAAAACTTGCATCGATCATATATTTATTAAATCGAAAACCGATATATTACAGTTAATTATTCCATTAGTAATAGAAACAGATATCACTGACCATTTTATAATCATCCTTCAAGTAATGTTATGGGAACCAAACGCCCTGAAAGGAAAACACACAATATAAAATATTTGGATTATGTCAAACTCGGCCACTTACTGTGTAATTCATCATGGGACTTGGTGTATTCCGATCCTAATGTTGATTCTGCAACAAACACATTTATTCGTATTATCACAAAATGTATTAATGATTCTACTACCGTCATAGAGAGAAAAAGAAAAGACACGAAAATAAATCCGTGGATAACCACTGCATTAATAAAATCAAGCCAAACAAAAAATCGTATGTTTAAGACCATGCAGCAAAACCCAAATGATATGGAATTAAAAACACAGTACAAAGCTTACAGAAATAAGTTCAACTCCTTAATAACAAAAACCAATTTAAATTACTATAAAAACCAAGTATATAAAAATAAAGATGATACAAAATGTTATGGAAAATAGTTCAAGAAATTACTAAAAGTACAACTAGTAGTAGCATTAAAGAGATCAAAAATGAACTGGGAGAATCATTAACTGACATAACAGATATATCAGATGAATTTAATAACACTTTTGTAAAAATGGGGAAACACTTGCTAGTAAAATTACAAAAAATCCAAATTACAGTCCTAGCATGCGTATAATACCCAATTCCATTGTATTGACTTGCACTGATATAAATGAGGTAAAAACGATAATTCAGAATTTAAAGAATAATAAATCGGTTGGTGCAGACAATATAAAGGCTGAAGTACTAAAAGCGATCTCACATTATATTCTAGAGCCTTTAGTATATCTAATAAACAAATGTATGGGTACTGGAATTTGGCCGTCAGCCTTTAAACAAACCACAGTCATTCAATTTATAAAAATGGTCCAAAGAATTGTGCCACAAACTATCGTCCCATATCGTTAATAACGCATTTAAGCAAAATCTTTGAGAATGTCGTAAAGGTCGATTAGTGTCATACTTAGACAAATATAATATAATCTCAGGAAAACAATTTGGCTTCAAGTCTAAGACCTCCACAGAAGATGCAATATCCACGTTAACATCAAAAATTTATTCTGCACTCAACGAAAGCAAGCCATGCGCATGTGTATTTATAGATTTATCGAAAGCCTTTGATACTATAAGTCATGATCTATTATTGAAATCCTTGGAATGTTTGGTATTAGAGGAAATTGCCTTAAACTTTTCAGAACTATTTATTGAACAGAAGTCAGAGTGTAAGAATAGAACATGTACTTAGCAAACCTCAAACTATTGAATATGGAGTGCCACAAGGTACTGTACTAGGCCCGATACTTTTTAATATATATGTTAATGACTTGTTTTCCCTTGCATGTAGTGGAGATGTATTGGGTTTCGCTGACGACACTGCAATTTTTATAAAAGGTGAATCTTGGGAAGAAGTAAAATCAACCATCCAAAATGATTTTAAAATTGAAAAATTGGTTTAATTTTAAGCTATTGACATTAAATCCTGAGAAAACCTACTTCCTCCCTTTTCGTGTCAAAAAGTAAACTTCCCATTTTCAAAGAAATTAAAATTAACCATGACGGATCAGAATATACAATCTCTTCACTCACACATATAAAGTACCTAGGAGTCATCATTGATTGTAATCTAAAATGGGATATACATATACATTACATAGTAAAAAAATTACAGTGTCTTTTATACAGATTTAAACACCTGAAAGATATATTACACCCTCAACAACTTATAATACTGTACAAGTCACTCGTGGAATCTCACCTAAGATATGGTATAGTAGCCTGGGATCTTCCTTAAAGACTCATTTAGCGCCACTGCAAATCCTACAAAAAAGAATTTTGAAAATCATATTTTCGAAGGATATGAAATATCCCAGTGATCTCTTGTTTTCTGAGGCTAATGTATTCGATATAAGGCAAATGTATTATTTTAGCATAAATGTAAAATATCACTTATGCAAAAGCAATTTCTTATTACCACCACATGATTATAGTACGCGGCAGAAAAATAATTACTTACTTCCTCTCATGTCAAAAACATTGAGTCAAAGATCGCATACTTTTCTTGCTCCTAAATTGTATAATACATTACCTAAAAACATAAAAGATTTAGTCACTATACACTTATTTAAAAGGAACTAAAACAATACATACTTTCAAATCCTAGAATTATGATAACAAATTATATTGAGTCAAAACTTACCTAAAGTATTGCTCGTAATTCAGAGAATAATAAATATCATTTTACTTACCCTATACATCTGACGTCTGTAATATTTGATTGAGATATAAAGCGGTTCTGTATCTGCGTATTTAAGCTATTTTTTAAAATTACTTAGTTTTAGTTTAATTGATGTAGTTAAATAACGTAGTACCTATAATTAATTTTTCGAATGTTTACGTGATGTATAATGGGTGCTACGTCTACTATGCATGTCCCATTCTGCATCTATATATTAAGTAGTTACATGTATTTATACTTTTGTATTTACGTTTTCTCGAAACAAGTGTTCTCACTTATCGAGTAGATTGTTTATTTAATTTCTTTATGGTTATTGTACAACAAATATTATGAATAAACATTATTATTATTACTACAAAATCCACAATTTGGAGTATTTGTCTGAGTGTCACATATAAAATATACTTAATTTTATAACTCAAGTTGTAGGAAATGTAGAAACTGTTGATCAGAACCTCTTTCAGCACGTTCTTTGGACAGACGAAAGTCTGTTTGTTAGTAATGATTTGCCAAACAGGCGCAACGAACACTACTGGTCCATTTGAACATCCCTACATTGTACATCCAATCCAAAACAAGGCCATTTTGGAGTAAATGTATGGTGCGGCATCATCGGTAGGCACTTAATTGGGCCTTATTTTATTAACATCCATTGAATAGCGTGAGTTACCTAAATTTCCTACAAGAAGAACTTCCTGCACTTCTGTGCCTTTGCAGCTGAGAAACCTATAGTTTCAGCACGACGGGAAGTTACCAGATCTAACACCCCTTGATTTTTTTGATGTGGAGTTTTAAATAAACGGAGCTGAAGTCAGGCGAAAATTGGATGTGTCTTGAGATGAGAGAAGGTCATATAGAGTGTGTATGTAGTATGATTGTTTTAACTGTATTAAATAATTATCGAGTTTAATCGTTTTATTTATTCTCAATGACATTTATGCACTTTAAACAACGAATAATTATTTTCCAACGACTACCTGACCTTCTACCGCTAATGTGATTTTTAGGTGGTATATTTCTCTTGAATCTTTAGGACGATATTGCTTATAAATTTTAAACGGGAAATAATACAAAAACATTTCTCAAATAAAAATGTATTAAAAAAATAAGAGCTTTTTATCAGGAGCAAATTTTGGGTATGTTTTTGGAAGAAAATGATGACGTTATTAGTCGTGTCTGTCAAATCCCAAAGATAATACTTTCGATTGAAAATGGAGTTTACATCATGCCATTGAACACCAGGTGTCCCAAATTTTATTAAATTGTTTGTATCTTCACGGTAGGCCTGTACTATCGAGTCTGAGACACCCTGTACATTTGACAAGTCAAAATTTTTTTGAACCGCAGTGTATTTAAAGTTCTAGTCAAAACTTCTTATTCTACATTTTTTACAAACAAAAAGCATGCGCTATAAATGTCGCTACGATGAACCGTCTTTTTTTTCGATTTAAACGTTTTGTCATTCTCAAGCGTACCGTCGCTAAAACTATGACTAAGGAATAAGTAGGTAGGTACTTATTATAAAAATAATGTACTTGGCAAATACAATCACGTCGTAGATGCTAACTTATTCCACAAAGACTAACTGCATCGTAGTTTAAGCCCATTTTAGAATTACTAAATTTGATTGCTGTTTTCATCTCGCTTAAATTATTTAATACCTTAACTATTAGGAGTAGATTAATTTTAAACACCATAGAGTTAACTGAAGACGTTTTAGTGAGGTACACCTGCTAGAATAATTTATCTGTCTGCTAAATATGGTTCTCTACCCACATATCAACTAGACTCGAATGGAATATATACACGGGGTGTTAACAGTAAGTTTGGCCAAACTTCGCTAATGTCAACGTTAGATTCAAAGCTTCGCATGGCTGTTAAAATTATTTTATAAAATTTTTCATTTATATTCATAACTTAAATTCTGAAAGATTATTTGATGAACTTTCCAATATTCTATTGATAAAAGAAAGTTTGGTCAAACTTCACCGATGTCAACGTTAGATTGAAAGTTGCGTAGGAGTGTGAACATTTTATAAAATTTTATTTACTCCAAAACTTAAATTCTGAAAGATTATTTGACAATCTTTTCAACATTTAGCAACAGTTTTAGAATCTCTCTAGAACGATTTCCCGGTAGACATGTGCCAAATGCAGTTACTTTTACCGTGGTACTGCAACGCTGGCGTGACATGGGAACTTTTCATTCAAATCGTGGAAGAGATGGAGGTCCAGGGCATTCACAGCGTATTGCATCGGCTGAAGAACACATTTCAAATATTGTTGAAGAGAATATCTGAATGAGTACCAGATAAATCGTTCAACAAATACAAGGCATGTCCCAATCAACAGTGTGGTTTATCATACTCAATTATATCCGTACCATGCATAGTATGTCCAACCATTAACACCAAGGAATTATCCTTTACGAATTAGATTTTGTGAATGGTTGATGCCATAAAATGCTCAAAATTCCAAATTAACAGTTGACGTCTTCGTTGCATATGAAGCCATTTGTACACGGAATGGGATGTATAACATTTATAATACGCATGTTTGAAATTTTGAAAGTCAGCACACGATTCAACGCGATCATTTCCAACAACGCTTTGTCTTAAATATTTAGGCAGAGATTTTCGATGATTGCTTAATTGGATCATTTATATTATCAAATCGAATGAATGGGGTTCAGTACGTCGAGCTCCTTCGAAATGATCTGCCTGGACTTCTGGATGATGTGCCTTTAGCTATCCGGCTCCAAATGTGATTCTTGTACGATGGTGCTCCCCCTTATTATTAACAAAATGTTCGGGAGTACCTTAATGAAGGTTAAGAGGTATGGCGGATTGGCCGAGGAGACCAGTACCATGCCACGATCTCCTGACTTGAAGCATTTGGACATCTTTTTGTGGGGATATTTATAAAATGAAGTGTATCGCACCGAAGTGGACATTAGTAATGATTTACGCGAATGTATCATAGCTGCTGCCAATAACTTACGAATTCAAAACAAACAAGAACCAGAAGCTTTTTATTAGGAGAAACTGAGGTAAGATGGACCTAAATGTGTATGTCGGTCAACAACATTTTGAACAGTTGCTGTATCAGGTGCGGCAGATAACTATTTTACTAATTAGGACCACCAATTAGTTTTATTAATTAATAATAAGAATAGCGGCAGAAACAATTGAATTTGCTGATATAAAATAGGTATTATAAAATTTTATTTATCGTAGTTCTCGGAAACATATTTCAATTTCTTGCCGCCGAGCCGGTCGCCGAATGTATGTTTTGCCTTGCGCCAGGTCAGGTTTTACAGTGGACCAGTTTCCAGTGCATAAGTGTATTTTTAAATCATTTTCAATGCCTTATTGATTTTTTTTTCACAAAATTGTATTTGTAAGTCTATACATTTAATTTTCTTAAAATTTCTAAATCATCTTGTATATTACTTTAAATGTTTTCAGTATACATTAGAATAAATTACAAAAAAAAAAGAACTCTTTCTAAAGCAATAAAATATGTAAAATAATGTTGACTAGCAATCGGGATAAATCTCGCAGCAACTCGGCAAAGACAATAATATATTGCAAATTGGTTAAGAATAATATTAATAATTTTTTTTATTTTAAATTCTACTATTCCAATATATTTTTTTAAATTATACCTAGATCAGTAGGTATTCCTTAAGAAACTTCAGTTAATAATTCATTTTATAGTCAATAATTTCACACATTTTGTTGCATATCGCTTAAATACTGACTAACCATTCGAAACGTGCACTGGAGACATCCTTGTTTACTGCCTTCGACACTCGAGGACGAATTAACGAACAAAGCGCGATGATGGGCCCCCGTAATTACGGTAGTGGTGCACTTGAGAGCAGTGTTTGTCCTGCACGGGTCCTGGAGGTCGTCTTCTCCTATTATGGGGCTCCCAGCTCACTAAACTGCGAAGTTAATGAGTGGCGGGCCCGCTGACTGCACTCAAGAGATCGACTATTGTTATGGAGAAGGCATCCACTATTATTTACGCCTTGGAGCCTCGCTCCTTTACACACGTAAGCGAGCCCTTCGAGTAGGGCCTTTAATTACCTATTGCTGCTTCGAGGCTTTTTGTAAAGAAAGAGCGATAAAATAATTATATGATGTTGTGTTAACTTTTCTAGAGATAGTTCAATAAATACTAACTAACGGTTTGCGGAATGTATAGGTAATCTCAGAATTGCTGAGAAGTGAATAATCTTGTAGGAGTTATCATATCTACTTCTGAAATTTCTCAATAGACAATTGTTATGGCTTATGGTAGAAGCTGTTTTCTTTGGAATTACAGAATTAACTTTTTATATACAGTGAAAGAGGTGTTAAGGGGGCAAAAGTGAACAAAAAAGCCTAATAAACATATGGTCGAATATCAACGGTTACTGAGATAGCAATGAAAATAATGTTATTGATATTTTAGCTGTTATTATTTGATATTTTATATTGGGTAGGTAATGCATTCTAAACCAAAATCACATTAGTGTGTACTAATTGTATTTATTTTGACATTTGTGATTTAAACGCTTATTTTATAACTATCGCGTTTATTTTTACACGTGCCTTCGTTTAACCGGTATTGTAGGTTGTTTTGCCCCCTAAACAATTTCTTTATAGATGCAAGCTGTAAACATTAAAATGCTGCGTTTATAACTGTATATTAATTATGTTGTAGTTTGTATAAACAAATATTGGCATAAATATCACACTCTATCACCCTATCTGATCATCTAACCGAAATCTTATAAAAGATTTTGTTAAATACTTTGATCTACCCAGACTTTCTTCCATCTCTAAAAACTGTTAACGGAAGAATAGCAGTATGACGTTTTACATCTACGCTAATGAAATTAGCACCTAATTTCACTATCAAATAAGCGAAAACTGATATGTTTATTTTATATGATGAATATGATTTCCCACCTCCCAAAAAATCTGTTACTTAAAATATTTTAACAACACTAAGAGTGTTATAATATAATTGACGATTTTAATAAAGCTTAAATTTGTTTTATTTTTAATAGCTTTCAATCACAACTCTTATTACACTTATGAATGCTTAAATAGAACCACTTTCAACGGTCTCGCTTCTTGTTTTAGTTATTTACGGAACTCTGTAATAGTCGGTGTCGCATCGATAAGTTTGTTATTTACGTCTGCTGTAATGTATCTAACTCACAACTTATTCGCCGTGTGTATTTAAATAACTATTTATAAACAGCAACATAGAGATATAAGTGGTCTGTTTACTTCCTGCTCGGTCTAAGCGGCTCGACTTACAGGAAGCGACCTACATTGCAGCAGGTACTTAACGCAGACCTCTCGCCCTGGGCGACGAGGCATTAAATCTGTAAACGATACTTCAGAAAACATTAAGTGTTTTCTGTAGTATCTTGTATCCTGTAAGTCGAGCCACTTAGGCCGAGCAGGAAGGAAGTAGACCAAGTATATCTCACCTGCACTCAGTTTATATGTGAACATACATATGAAGGAACAGCCAGTTCAATTGTCGGTCATCTCACCTATGGCATGCTGATGAGGGCTAATAAGCCCGAAACCGGTTTATGTCTGGTGGTGTGTTCAACAAGGATTCTTGGCTGTTCACACAGATACTGCAAGAGTAATTCAATGCCGGTCGGGGCATTAGTCCGCGGAGTAGGTGTTTCCTGCAGCATCGTTTACACACAACAGTAACATAATTTACAATAACAATTAAGTGAAGTAATATATCAAAGGGGAGTGGAAATAGACAGAGTTATTTCAAATGTGGTTTGACAGTGATCCCGAAGGTTATAGAGACATACGTATTAAAGGAAATGGCATGTTTTGTACCTACTGCGTGTGAAAGCATTATAAAAAATTCTTCTGGCAAAACTAAAGTGACAAGACATTTAAAGAACCATGCCTCACCTAGTGCTGAAGTCTCTATTTTTCTATAAATTTACAGACGTCTTTCTTACAACCAATATTCCATTAAATAAACTAGAGATCCCCAAGATACGTACGTTTTTAGTACAATAGTACAAATATACTGATTTCAATACGCAAAGGCATTGCGGATAACTTCGTTTGTTTCATTATGGACAAAGCTACTAATGCTTGTGGATGTTTAGTAGCCAATTTTTTAATTGGTGCTTTAAAGTGTGGTATTGCTAGTGACAGCCACCTACTGGTTTCTAAGGTGCTGAATAAAATCAGTCATGAAGCTATTATAAATTTTGATATCGACTGTTTTCATTATATATGACCCAATCAAGATAAAGTTCTTGCAATACTAAGTGATGCAGTCGCATACATGTTAAAAGCAGGGCAGATTTTGTCCCAAAAATATACAAGAATGATACATTTCACATGTGCTGCTCACGCACTTAATCGGGTAGCTGAGAAAATAAGGGAAAGTTTCCCTTTAGTAAACAGTGTTATACCAAGTCAAAAGTTTTCATTACGCAAGTATCTACAAGAAGAGACGTCTTTAAGGAGGCTTTACCAGATATACTGCTGCATACTCTGCACTCCAAAGCAGTTATAACCAGATGGAGTACTTGGTTAGAAGCCTTCGCTTATTACCACAAACATTTTGATGGCATATCGTAGATTTAATCCTAATGACACAATAGTCGCGACGAACTGTCCCTAAATGAACAATTTGACATAATAGATGATGTATGCCGTCAGTAGTACGATAAAAGAAAAAAAATACAGAGCGTGTTGAAAAAAAATCCAGGATATACCATTTTGGAAAACATATGTAAAGTTTTAGCTGGTACTTACATATCAAGAGTTACCATTGAACACACTAATAGATAATTCATGTCCCAACAATTTCTCATACTGTCCGTTGTCAACAGTAGAGGTTGAACGGTCATTTTCCCTATAGAAGTTAACATTAAGTGACACTGACGTTGTTTTACCACAGAAAACAAAGAAGCAAATAATATGTTTTAAACATTTCCTGTGTTTGACACAGAAATACTAAGTTTGTCGGATAAGTGTTGTCATTTTTAAGTATTATCTTAATTTATATAGATATTTTATCCTCGTCTCAACCTTACTATTTGGTAATTTTGTGACATATTTTCCGTGACATATTAATATGTTTATTCGTAAACTTACTACAGTCCTTTTAAACTGCGCACTCCACTATCTCTATTCATAAGAAATAATTTTCCTTTACTATTCTCGAGTTACATTACATTCTGGTGTGTTATTTCATGAAACAATCAATCCACCGTGTAATATCGCTAATAATTTTCATCAGTGCACGTCTCTATGACTCTTGTATCAAACTCAAAAATCATTTGAAGTGAGTTTCAGAACAGATTATTATAGCACGAAAATGCATGTCGGCATGAACCCAATCTGAATAATATTAAAGTTGTAATAATGGTATCCTAAGAGTGAGGACACGTTATCCATGAATTAAATCGTCACGCTAGTTGGTAGTTCCACCAGAGGCGGTCTTAGCGCTCAAGGGATTAACATTATACAGTCTAGTTCACATATGGAAATAAAGGGAAAACAAAGGACAGGAACTGTTAGTATTCATTTACAACCATTTACATCTAAATATAGATACCTACATACACTTGTACGACGTGTTTTATTTTTAACAACCCCGCCCTGTTAATATAGAGATTGAGAAACTTAAAACTATAATTTTATGCAGTGTGAAGGTATAATCGCAAAAGGTACTTCAAAACGTTTTTGTACCAAAACCAGAAGTCTGTTGTACAGAACGTAACCTTTTTTTGTTATTAACTTTAGTGAAGAATATTTTGACATAATTAAATAATTTTATTCGTTTAATACCAGTGTCATAATTATGGGACTTTGTTGTCGTTTAAACCCCTAAAGTTATACGTCTATTGTGAAAAGTATTTTTGAAATACAAATATTAAAATTTTATCTTGACTTTTTTTACTTTTGTAAGGGTTCTACGAAAGTCATAATAATAATCAATAAAATTTCTGAATCGCGAAGCTTTTATGGAGTCATCACTGAAGAGTGGCAAAATGTTTAGAAGCATAGATGCAACTAGTTGCAGAGGCTATGAAGGGATGTTTCGGAATACCACCGTTGTCTGAGCAACGACTCCGATCGTGGTACGAATAGTAGGAACCGAAATCAACACATGGGCGGGCCCAAAGGTACTGATAGCGGGTTTGTCCCACATGGCCTAGTCCGAGAACAACAAGGGCAAGTCAGAGATTCTCATCAAGAACAGTTTGCAAACAAAGTAATATAAATAATGTTTATGGATACAATTAGGATGTTAAGCAAGTTGGGGTTGTTATGTTCCAGATTCGATAGATGCAATCTACGGGGAGAAGTGGATTGGCTCAGGTGATCCAATCCGTTCGGTCACCAGACCTCAGTTTACTAAATTCTTTCTATTCTATATATTAAATCGTATTCGAAGATATTGTAATAAAGTAAATAATAACATGTCAGACTTTCGTTAAGGTCGCCGTAAAATGATCAAATTTGTGGGGTTTTCAGGTACAGAAATCTCGAAAAATAAAAAGCATAGAACAAAAGTAATAACAAAAATAAAATTATTGATATTTTGTTTATTAACTTTTACTATTTAAATTCTCATCAAATAAAATAATAACTTTTACGATATCAAGACAGACGTTATTTTGCTATTTTAACCCCAGATTTTAACAATTATTTTCAGATACTTATAAATAAAAGTGAAAAAAAAAGGAACAGGGATATGCAGGTTTCCCTACTCACCTAAAATTTAGTCATTCCGAACTGATATAACTTTTTCAATGTTACATGATTCAAATCTTCTTGAAATTGTAGCTCGAACACGTGCAAAGAATCCAGGTGAAGCTCTTGTCACATCACACCCAGCTAATTTATTGACGTAAGTACTCCGCGGAATAAATCAATACAGTTCATATCACCTCGTCCAACCACGTTATTAAAGAATCTTTCATTTAAAAATTCACTAGCAGTCACACTAAAATGTGGAGGAGCTCCGCCGTGCATAAACTACATTTTTTGGAACATCGTCAAGTAGTTCAGATAAAATGTTTCCAAGAAACTGTCTGTAGGAGGCATCGATTAAAGTTCTTTTTAAAAAGACCCAACAAGAAAATTTCCAATCATACCCACCCATACATTCAAAGAAAACTGATATTAAAATAGAAATTCCATTATGCCATTAGGCTTTCCATCAGAGCAGTTTTCATTATAGCATCTTTGGAAATATTAGCTTCGTCGGTAAACAATATGCCAGCAGTAAAGTCAATGTTTTGTTAAATATTTTCGAAAATGGCAAAATTGTAGACGAGCAAGATGGTCTTGCGGCAGTAAGTTTTGAACTCTTTGTATGTAATACGGGTATAACTGTTGATGCTTCAGAACGAACCAAACAAAATGTTGATTCACATTAAGATTTGCAGAGATCTTCCTAGTGCTAGTATTTGGATCTTCTTCCAACTCAGGCGTTCTAACACTAAAAGTTCTTTCAGGAATTGGACCTTTCTGAAATGAGCCTGACTCCGAAAGACGTCGAAGACCATTTCTGAACATTCTTGGATTTGGATAATTTGGAAATTTTTCCATATAAATTCGCCTAGTCATTTCCATTTGCAAGGCAGGTTGATGATTGATGATACCCACAGCTCTACCACTGGTAAGTTTCTAAATCTGATAAATTTTTTGTTTCATGCCTACTGCCATACTAAATATGCACACCATATTTGCTTAAATTATATCATGCTTTAAAATTGAAGACTGATTTTTGTTTCAAATTTTGACACACTGTAGGTGAACAATGTCTGTCCTAAGACCCCACATTTGTATAACAAAAAACCCTTATTTTTGACCACAAAATACGCCCCTGGTTTTTTGACCTGTACTTAAAAACACCCTGTACATTATATAAGAAATACAGTATTGCGTGCTACAGCTGCAACGTTTTATTGCAAAAATTGTTGACTATTAAGTACTTAGGTATTAGGTAGATTCAGAAAAAGTATATGGTAAGTACACCAACCTTACGTTTTACGTGCAGTAGGACATATAACACATTAATAGAATATTGCATTACAAAAATAAAACTTGCATAAAATCGCATATGCATAAGTTACCGCATTCGTTTCCATTTTGTAACACGATAGGCATGCAGTTTTCTTCGGAGCTTAAAAGTGCTTATGCATGTTTTCCACCACACCTATTTTATCTCGTTTAAAATAGCTGTCCAATTTCTCTAAAAACATCTATCTACAAACGATCGGACCCTACAGATTATATTTAAACATTTTTTGTTATCACTCAACTCTCTCATTTCCTGCATTTATCACTTCCTTCTGGCAGAAAGAGTAATAATTTTCCACATTTACATTTCGTTAACAACGCAGCATTAATGCGTATGTTATCAAGAATAAATTATCTCAATACGTACAAAAATAGCCGCGGAATTAAATTTAAAATAAAGTTACCAAGAATCGTGAATAATGTATGTATAAAATTAAAAACTTCATATAAATGTAAATTATAGCAATACCTTGTGTTTGCATTAATCAGTGCAAAAAAGAAGTCTAAGAGTTGGGGCAATTTAAGTGAAAACATATATATTTCAATATGTCTCTTGGTTGTGCATTTTAAACGCATGCATTGTTTTTGTTAGAATTATAACAATTTTTATTTATTTATTCCTAAAATATTAATGTTATTAAAATTAAAATTAATTATGAAAAATTGGACTCCTCAAATTCCAGGACCGGGCTAACGAAGGAGGAATTTCTAACTGCAATTATAGCTGTACTCAAACGCATTCTTACCTATCTTTATTTTCCCCATAATCTCAGTTGAATATAAGAAAATTCAGAAGCAAATAAACTAAAATCATACCGCTCATCATACATCGATTATGAGACTTGAATATTAAAAGTATTTAATAAAAACTTAATTAACGTCAACCCTGACCATATAGCATAGCGCGCGCCGTTTTCGTAGCACTGCATAGGATCTGTATCTGTGGAGTGGAGTGTAGTGGAGACGACTTTACCAGTGTAACAGCTTATTCATTACCAGCTAGTTCTCTTGGCGTTAAATTCGGCATTCGGCAGCAGTGAGAGGAGAAAGAAGCCTGCAGTCAGAGATTCAATCCGCTATTCCGACTGAGAGATATGCGAGATACGAATATCGACCTAAAGTCAGTGGAATCGCAAGCTATAAAGGATACCGTCGATAAATGTGTAGCTGGTAATGAATAAACTTCATCAATGTTACCAGATGAGAATATTTTCTGCACATTGAAAAATATTGACCTAAAATTTGACCCCTATATAGAAAAGATCTTTTGAAATCACTAAAATGTGTTCGCGAAAAACGATATTTTGCAAACACGGAAAGGTCGACAGCTTTCAATGGTGTCTACTGCATGTAGAACGCTTCGTGTCTGTGACAGTTTCAGTCCGACATGGAGTAGCAAATGGCCGATAGATGTAGTTAGTTCTACACCGCGTACTCATGGTCTCTTCTGTCGGGTTAGACAGACTAAACAGCTAGGATTATTCGTCGGATACCTTACCTATGGCATATTGATGAGAGCTAATAAACTCGAAACCGGTATATGTCTGGTGGGCTTCTGACGAATGACTCTAGCTGTTGCTATAGGTTTTCCAGGTGTAATTCAATGCTGGTCGGGGCATTAGCCCGCAGAGTAGTTGTTTCCTGGAATTCCGTGTTTGCAATATCCAATGTTAAAGTATATTTAAAGTTTCAGTTAAGATTCAAAAGGGATAATATTCATCACATGTTAATTGCAAAGAGTTCAAAAGTCCATTGATAAGCCAGACAATGCACCACGTGATCATAACATGATAGATGTAATTCACATAATATTAGTTACCAAAGTAACAATCTCCCAATTCTTTATTTACAGAACGAAGCATATCCAAAGAACACTTGCAAAAGTAACAATATTCATTTTTTTATTTCGAATTACGATAATACTTTTAAAAACAAATAAACATTATTTCGCAATATCTTTTACTAAGCTGTGCAAAATACTATTTTATACAGAAGTTTCCATTTCCACGCGTATTTTGATACATTTTACTTTTTCCCTTCTCTAGTAAATTTTCTTGTGATGGATATTACAACTTTTGGAACTATACCCCCCAATTGTGCAATCAAGACTGGGTAACAACTGATAAATTAAAAAAACAAGTTATTAGAGAAAGTTCGAACTTCCGATTTTATCGAATATGTCCGTTGATGAAGCTCTGATGAAGCATGAATCGTACAGATTAACAGAAAATGATAATTCTTGCTCTCAGAAGTGTAATCCTATGCGGCGAGCAACACTTTTATTCCTTCCATCTCGATCCTCGTCCGGTCGATCGGTTCGCATTAGTGTGGTCCATTAACGACTCCTTCTCCATTAATATTTATATCGATTACTCTTAGACGGCGCACTGGATTTACATACGTATCTTATCTGGCCACGGTAGCTCCTTATTGACAATATCCATCATAAGAAACACAAACTCGTATATAAAATCTCCCTGTCATACCTGCTTATTCCTGCCCTCTAATTTATGACAGCGTACAGGTATTTTTTATTAGTGAGTGGACAGCAGGTGGTCCGGTCCATCTTACCGTCTTCATGGGAGTTGTCGCCATATTACACATGATGGTACATTAAATTATTAACCCGCGCGGTTTTTCGTCCTCATACTTCTCGCAAGAGTGTTTTGTAATTGACGAAGGCTGAATTACTGTTATTACCTTCAATTAGGTGGGGCATGGCTTCTGCTGATACTAATTATTTTACATGAGTGATTGATGACTGCACGTGGTACGGAGCATAATCTGGTGGTTACTATTTTGCCTCTATATAAGCCCGGAACCGATTAAATAATCTGTCTACCCTTTCCAGCTGATTCTGTTCAACGAATCAAAATCCACTAAATTGAGGTATTTTTTAAAACTATCTGGTTAGATGGAACGGAAGAAAGTAGAGGTAAGTATAACTTGCTGGATTTGTTTTTCTGTCTACAGTAGAGGAAGAAGAAAAAGAAGAAATTAACCTATTGCAAATAATTAGTAATTGCATCTATAACTCCAGGATATAAGATGAATGTTTATCAAAATATTTTACAAATATCTCTGTTTCGGTTTCAGATTATATTTGACAATATTGGGACGCATATTGAGAGTAAACTGATATGGGTGTGCTTATATCAGTGAGTTAATGAATATTCATTTGTTCATGTTTAAGATCATCATAAAAGCATTTCTATGTTATGTTTTTGTGTCGATTTGTCTGATATTTTCTTTTGAAAATTTCCAACTAAACACTGCAATTCAAGACTGATTGGCTCGGCCGTTTCTTTTATAAACCAAACGAATATTCCAGGTATTTTCTAGCAGCTCTAGATCCATTTCACGAAAGATTCTCGTCGATTCTCAATATTTCAGGCGCGCCTCGATACACGGCATTATTTTGTTTGTTTACCAGCATAGCTTGGGGGCGATCGGGGCAATTTAGCGTTTTGTGATACCACAGTCGTCGAGGTGTGAGCGGGGCAAATTCTGTGACAGTATTTATGACTAAATTTATATTATTATATTCACATTCCAAGTAGTCTTTCTAAGTAGTTTAACAATGCAAGGTTTTGGGAACAAAGTTACTATCGTACTACTGCTAATGTCTTCCTTATCAAAATATTTACCGTTCCTTTCTTTCTCGATCTTATATAAGTAGATCCTTAGATTTAGCAGACAAGAAGAATGCAGAAGAATACAGTTATTTGTTTACTCCATCGCAGTATGAGTAAGTGTATATTTTGTTATATCAAATACATGAGTTGTTGGCACAAGCCTGATCTTTTGAATTTAACTTTTGCAAGTACGTTTGTCGTTGATTTCTAGGTTGCTGCAGACATTGGTACAATTGCCTCCCGCTATCTCGTGCTTGTGGAAAGCATTATACTGTATTTCTTAACGTGCGGCTTCAAGAAAAGTTTTTGACTATTAACCTCAGTAATTCACTGAAATCAATTCATAAAACGACACCTTTTTTGTCTTACAAGATTCTAGTCAGGTCAATGGCGTCAAGTAAGTAAAAAAATTGAGTTAAATGTATAACGACCTATATTTAAACCTTTAAATTTATCATAAATCATCATGATTTAACGCGTTCAAACAATATTCATCAGACGGTCAAAATAACATTCGTGTGCTGTATTTTCAGCAATGGTACTCTCCTGCAAACTTCATAAATGGTCTACCAACATTATTTGTTTCTATTGATCTTAAACAAAAGGACATGTTTGTTCGTAGTTTTTGACATACGTGTATGTCTAGTAATTATTTTCAAAGCAATGCCATGGTAAGTGGGATGAGCAAAGCGAAAATTACAAAAAAATGCCTTCTGTGCCCTACGGCTAAAACGATCACTCCCACCTGTCTATCTTGGCGCTATACTTTCGGTGATTGAAAGAGGTTTGGTACTTGAATTTTCTATAAAGTGGTTTTTCCAAAAATACATAGTTTTCGATATGTAAGTGAAAAGTTGTTCGATGTGAAGCCGACCTCCTACAAAGCAACAAACCTGAAATTCGGGTTCAGCACCCCAAAAAACAAGTAAAACCGTTAAGAAAAAAACTTTGTACCATATATAATTTATATTCTTTTATATAATGACATAGTAATTGAACTAGCTTTTGTTTGTACATGAGCGTTAGAGTCATGGGTTATTTAATAAATGCTTTACTTAGTAAGGGCGCAATTATCTTATATGATAATTGAAATCTAGTAGTTACTCTAACTCTAACTAATAAACCGTATAAATAGGTAAATTAATATTAATAGTAATAAAGAGAAACAACAAACGTCTTTGAGACTTACATTAATTGTTAAGACACAAACAACTAACACGTGAAAATTGAATTTGAAAGATAATAACAATTGCAAAGAAAAACTGATCTAATGAGAATTTTTCGTTGAAGTAAGTAATGTAACTAGTAAATATTTATCTTTGTAATAGTTGACACATATGTAACAATACATAAATATTTGCAGATATAAGTATCTATTTGCAATTTTTATACGTATACGTTTGCATAGATTAAATTTGTGATATTAAATAACAGGTATGATTGTAAACAATAGAGTTGAAATTAGCCTAAATTTGCATACATTCTTAATTTGAATATAAATAATAAGAGGTTGTATTAGCTGAATTCCATGTGGCCGCTCGTGGAATAATATTTCAGCTGCACGGCGTGTTTTAAAACGGAATGATTTGTTATCTTAAAACTCCAGATTTATCTTTCCAGAAACCAAATATTTCCAAAATTATATTTCGTGAGACTTCAGATTACATAACTTGTCCCTAATCAGAACCAGGAAGTATTCACAATGGACAAAATGATAATGTCACAGGATTTGCCCCCATCGCATCTAATTTGGTGGCTGTTGGATTCACGACAAGCTAGATTTGCCCCCATTGCCCGCGCAAAGAAAACGACGATGCCGTCAATCGAGGCGCGTCAGAAGATTCGCGAGACGCATCAGGAATATTCGCGAACCGCTCTAGAATGAGATCCAGACCTACTATAAAATACTTAGAATTTTGGTTTTGCCTATACCAGAAGAATAAGCGGACCGAGCGGGAGAGTTTTTCATTTGGATATTTCGGTGTGATCGACTGGAGATTCAGAGCGATTTGGATAGTAATTAATTAGATAACGATTAGATTAGTTGTATTTTATACAGTGGTCTACACAGTGTGTAATAAAGATCTGTGGATAATTAACTGATTGTTTTTTTGGTAAAAGAAGAAGTTGGGTAGAAAACCCGTAACAATAACAATAAAGAATATTCTCAAAATTTCAGTCAAGTAGCAATCATTGGTAAGGAGAAATAAATAAACAGAAAGTTCGTATGCAGCCTTACATAACACGAAAATGATAGATGGGTAAAAATTAATTCAATATATACTTGCAATCACCACATTTATATAAACTTTTGCGTGCTCTCAATTTATTATACGTTTAGTCAAGCTAACTCTACTTATCCTGCAAGATCGTTTTTGGACCGTTCTTGTATTCAAAAATTTTAGAGATTTTTAGCGGTGGGTGCAGACCACAAAGAAAAAGTATTTAGATAATTAATTAATTTGTCGGTCAGTGGTCGCGCGGTTTAAGGCGTCAGTACTTGAATCGAGGGGACTAGATTGGTGTGGGTTCGCGCCCAGCTGCCGGTAGACCGTATATAAACTATATTCGTGAAGAGGATTGGCACCCTCTCTGCGGGTATGGTAGGGTGGAAGAATGTTAGCTTGGATCAATGTGAGAGATTGATGCCGGTTCATATTTGACTACCCCCCTAATTAATGAGGTTTTCCAGGTTTCCCTCATTCCTGCACTGAATAGTGGTTAGAGGGCTTACCAACGTAAGTCGTTCCTGGGCGTAAATGCGGCCTGCTTAATAATAATATGCCACCCCCTCTCCCGCACAAGTCTCCGACTTCTGGGCTAATCTCTGTGATTAGAATGAGGGGTAGAGATATTATCATTATGTTATTATAACCAACTATACCGCAAGAGATAATTTTAATGTTTTCTTTTTATTTTAATAAACTACTTCAATAATAAGCAGCAATTTCATATGCTACAACTTTCGCATTTTGTTAGCTAATAATAAAGTTGATATAAACATTCATAGTTTGACTCATTCCGTAATTAAATCAAACCCCTTCGGTTCCGTGTCGCGCGTAAGCCGTAGCGAAATCGAAACTGGTATTTTGAGTAATTAGGTCCTTCCCATGATCCCCGCAGTGCCAGGATGGCGTATAGCGTGCATATTTCTCATGTGGAAGAGGCGTGGGTGCGATATCGGTGCCAGCGCCGATCCCGGACCCGCGGTCGAGAACTAATTCCAGTTATCTGCAGTCGTCAGTCACGAGGACCGGCTCCAGCGTATTGCCCACTAATTGGAGGTGTGTTAATTAGTGCTGGTGACAAATAGTCGGAGCGCCTACGGCCCAAACTTCGGCCTCGTGAGCTTTTTGACGCAGAGAGCACCTCGTTCGAATTTGACAGTTTGAATATTAGAAAAACGAGCAAAATCTTGAAGGTGAATTATGATTTAGTCAGAAATTTTTACTTAGCTAGAACATCCCTAATGCTTAAATTATTTCCGGAAATTTTTTCGAGGTTATGAATATTTTGAAAATTATGCCCAGCAGCAGGTGAAGCATAATTAATTTTCTAAAAATATTTATGAACGGGGAAAAATCTCGAGAGATATTCATTCAGAAAGAAAATTTCACACCAAACTATCTATTAATTTGAAAGTAGAACTAGTTACCACGTATGACAATTAAACTTTGCATTGAAAACAATGACATGTAGAATATAATAATAACTTACTGTATTTATTTACATATAAACCATATACATACATATTACATTTACATATTTACATATAAATATAAACATTAAAAACTCAAGAATAAAAAATTATTAAAATATTAAATTAGACTGCACTGAAAATAATTAATGTCTAATATAACACCTTGCTGTTTTTGCTTGTTTTAGTTTAGTTTAATAGTAATAGTATCTGATTGCCATGGTACGTTATTATAAATTATTAAATAAACAGTTCAATCTGAATGGTAAAAATGCAACAAAGTAATTGTGCTGCTATGGCTGTTTTCGAAGAAGCTCAAGAAAAACATTTCCATTTATTGTCAGCGAAATCCAGGGAAGATTACGAAAAAGTGTTTGCCGAATTCAACGGATGTAGGGAAAAACGGAGAGTTATGACAATAAATGACGAAGTCATACTATCGTATTTTTTAAATTTCAAGAAAAAGTATGCAATTTTGTCTTTGTGGTCAAAGTATTCGATGTTGTAGGCTACTATAAAGATCTACATCAATATATACATTGGAAAATATAACAAGCTTACTGCTTATTTGAAAAGTGAATCGATAAAATACAAAGCAAAAAAGCTACAGTGTTGGAAAGAGCACATGTTGAAGAATGTTTGACTGGAGCTTCCGATAAACAATATTTGATGATTAAGGTAATGTATCTTTACCTTTTACATGTTATTAGGTGTACAGTAAACTTTGAATTATTTTAGGTTGCACTTATAGTGGGGGTTTCTGATGTCTGTCGATGCTGCGAATTGACAAATTTGAAAATTACTCACGTATAGGACGTTTTATTCCTGACGCCATAAAAATTTACAATTATAGAAAAAGGATTTTGCGTGAATGCTGTTGAAATATGCAGAAAATATAATTTTCTACGTCCAATTCGGATAACACAAGACAGATTCTTTTTAAGATACATCAATCAAAATTGTACTTCTCGGCCTGTTGGAATCAACACATTGGCAAAGTTACCCTCAATAGTTGCTTCACTCAATCCAGAAAGCATATACTGGCCATTGTATGAGGCACACTTCAACAAATTTATTGCTCAATGAAACTTGATATTATAAGGAAAATCCAAGGAAAATATAGCTGTTTCTTACAAGAAGAGACATATGTAACTTTTTCACAAACTTCGGCAGATGATATGCATTCCAAAAATGATGGCAACATTGCTACAAGGGTTATTATTAATAAAAGTTAAATGTGATAAAACAAAAAACAAAATATGTATTCCTATAAATGTTAATGTTAATAAGTAAATAAATTAAATTTGATGTATTAAGTAACTTTATTCACACTAGTGAAATAAATCCATTGTCAAGGCAACGTTAAGAAATGCTCCCATCTTATTGGATAACATATGTTGGCGTGAAATTTTCACAAGGATTAGGTAATCTTTTTGTCAAAAAAATTATAATATAGGTATCACATTCGAAAAGTACATATATGTCATAGGCATCATAAAGATATTCAGTTTTAAATGAACAACCATCGAAAGTTAGCAGAACATCGAAAAATAATGCTTAATATATAGTTTTTTTATTATATGGCTCTCTAAGGGAGATACAGAGTGTCAAAGTTTTAAAAATAATATGAATTTTTTCGTATTGGTTGCCAAAGTAACACAGATAATTAAGCCATATTTGGTACACAGTGTAACTAATTAAGATATCATAAAATGGTTTCAACAACCGTTGGCAAAGGTAAGGATACTTAATACAAATTTATACAAAAAAGTTAGTTGTACCACCCTGTATAATTATTGTCATCGTTCTCCAATTTTAATATTATTATTTCCAATGAAACAGAGTATAGTAAACTTGATTGATTTTTTTTTTAGTATTAATTTTAGGACCAGTAATTTCTATGATTGGTATTGATCTCATACAAGCAATAATTACCATTAAGAATATTACAGAGATATTAATCTCTTACGATCAAAACTTTATAAATAATTGACCACGTGTAACTCATTATTAAAAATAAAATTGGAATACTAAATACCGACCACGCCTGTAGTGACAGGGTTCTTCATTGCATAATTCAATAAATAGCATATCGCATCTAATCAATATGTAATATACTTATGTGGTCGACAAGACGTATTTTTAAATTATGGCCAAATAAGAAAACATGATATGCATGCAAACGTCGGATATACCGCATCGCATAATTTAGCCCTCTTTATTGTATTTAAATTTAAACGACAGTAGTGAATGAGTTATAATTCAATCTTCAAATTATTCGAATACTAAACTGGCGACACAAATGTTTGCAATGTTCATATTTGTTTTTTCAATTCTTCTAACTAACAAATTCATTCTATACACTCAGCACATGTTATCAACTTAATAGATTTTAACTAGTGTTGGAATCTTGTCTTGCTTTCTCTAGTTCTTGTTTTGGTCTCGCGAAACAAGACGAGACTAGACCAAGACTGCACTTACGACTGCAGAAAAGTCGAGACAAGAGATATTTCCAAGGCAAGAAGTGTTGCAAATATAGGAAGGAGTCATATTTAAGTGAACAGTTGCTGGAAAAAATAAATATTGCATTTATGTTGTAACCTCGAAATGGGTTATCGTAGAAACACGTCACGTAGACAAACAACTTTATTGTCACTCTTGATTATACAAGAAATCTGCTTCAACAAATTCACAACTGTCAAATGCTTTACTTTGACGTTTCAGTCATTCGCGTTCGACTGCTCAATATAAACTGACTGTGACGGCGGAATTGATCCGCTTATATAGGTTTTTAGAGTTCTGGAAGTTTCTGCGATCTCGAGAACGTGTCGAGAAACAAATAGAATATAGCCTGGAATATTCCGGAAAACGTCAAAATAAAGGTATTACAAAAATTATAAATTGTAATGAAACAGGAACATAATTAACAAACTAAAAGGTAAGTGAGCTTCCCTAACAATATTATAGGTATATACTTTTTTAAAATACATCCAGCATAAATCAAAGTTTATGGAATCTAGGTCCTAGATCGAATTATAAATTCACTGCCTCTTGACTGAAAGAGCTTCGATTGTATTTCGCCTCTTTCGTCCATTACTTATATAAAACTATCCATTTCTACTTTATTTTATAACGTCTATCAATCAACCACTATAGACGATCGACCATATTGATAGTTACGTGTAAGCTTCGAGCTCCACAACTATTACCAAATGCGTAATAAAGTTGCATGTTTTTCATTTGTATGCAAAAGTCTCACAAGAATCATGCAAGTCTTGCAAATATATATTCAGCATGAGTTTTTTCTATGATCTCATGAAAATAAATAGAAAATTTAATGTTCTTAAATCTGTAAGTGTAACATAACGATAGTGAATACAAATACATTGGAATAAGAGAAGTATTATTTTCTTACTTATTAGCGATATTATTTGTAAACGTACAATTAGACGCGTTAAAGTTAATTACAGAAGTTAGTTGCTTCTTGGAACAAAATTGCTCTAATACGGAGAACAAATATTGGAAAGAAGTTTCTTCAGAAACAGGCGTCAAATCGTAGCTGTTGATTATTGATCGTACATCTGGACAAGGCGTTAACGGCTGTAAATTGCAGTTTGACAATTAAATGTGTAATTGAAGAATGTTGTTGGACATTCCTTTTTTCCGGTTTGTATAGTCTTCTAAGTACTCCCCAGAAACAGAAGTTGATTTCCACCCTCCTAAACGTTTAATATTTGTGATAACTTCTCCACAACCGGCAAGAAAAGTGGCCGAGGACCGCCTAAAATTGTGACTCGTGATGCCTACAGGTTGGACAGTACATTTTCCATGTTTATACTGTATAAATAATCGGCGATGCAGAATTCCTTTTGGACGTAAGCTTGTATATTTTCTGTATACATTCAAATAATATCCATTATTTATTTCGTTATATATCACAAAGGAACTGGTGGAGTCCTTGATATTAACAATTATCAGGTCTTCTTTATTTTCTATATTGTCGATGGTAATTTCGTTATTTCCTCTCGTCTGCATGCACGAGCCAATCCAAAAATCGTTACCAACTTAATCATCAGGTAAGTTTCATTGGGTACCTCATTCATATTTTTTTACGTCTTCTTGATTATAAATTTGTTCTTTTTTCGGACGAAATACAATAATCTGTATGTTTACAAAGGCAGATATTTTATAAAAATTTTCAATATCCAAATCAAATCAACGTTACTAATACTTACTTTTTATCATAGAATATCTGAACCATAACGTGTTTTCCTTCCAGGATTTGGACATTTCCAAAAAATATGTTAAAAATATTCTTCTTTTGCTGATTTAACCTTTTTAGTATTACACCAAACAATATACAAGATGTGGCAATTAAGTTCAGGGAATTTGTCAATAAAAAAAAAAAACAAGCAAATTAAATTTCGCCAAAATTTTATTATCTACCTCCACAGTAGTCTCCCTCTAACTCTACACAACGATTCTAATGTTGCTTCCACGATTGGAAGCACCCTTGGAAATCCTCCGCAATTAATCCATTCAGCACCACGGTTACAGCTTCTTTGACCTCCTGTACGCCGCCATGATGAGTTCCCTTGAGGTGCGACTTCATCTTGGGGAATAAAAAAATCACAGGTAGCAACATCGAGGCTATAGGGGCTGCAATGTTGGAATGATTTTTTTGTCAAAAACTCTTGCACAATGAACGAAGAATGGGCTGGCCGTGGATATAAAAAACGATGAACAGTGCTTTCAGTCGTGACTTGGACATCCTCGCTTTCGTTGGCCGCTATTCACCGTTTTCCACCCACTGCTAACTTTGTTTACGGGTCACTAGGTCATGCAGTCTCTCTCGTCGCGCCGAATGCGGGACAACACATCCTCGCATTTCGATTTTCGTCTGTCTTTCTGTTCACGGGTGAGAACTTTTGGCACCATCTTTGCGCAAATCTTTCGCATATTCAAATTTTCGTGTAACATCTTGCGAACGGTTTCTTTGTTGACGTTTAACTCGTCAGACAACGCACGAATGCTTAGGCGCCGGTCAGACGTGATCAGTGCATGCAAACGGTCAACATTCGCGTTAGTACGAGAGGTGACGGGAGCTCCTTCACGTGGATCGTCTTCTATCGCTTCATGCCCCTGCTTGAACCGTATTGCCCATTCAAACACGCGTTTTTTCGACATACACTTGTTTCCATACACAACCTGTAATTTTCGAAGGATTTCCCAGAGTTTTTCGCCAGATTTCACTAAAAATTGAATCAGAATACATTGCTTGTAATTTGAGTCATTTTCATGACGCCACTAAAAAAGTTACTTCCAAAAAATACACATAAACCAAATGTGCTACCGACTTCAACCTTGGAATGAAACTGAAAGGAATGTCCTCCCTCTGTAGAAAAATGTTGACGAACGATGCAGTCTTGCCAGTTTCCGAGTTATAACTAAATTCCCGGAACTTAATTGCCACACCTCGTATTGTCCCTCATATCTTTCTCTGGACTTCATGAGTAACAAATTCAAACTTGCTTCGTTAGCTACTGCTAAAATTTATTCAGGAAGTTCTTCATCTGATGAATCCATTGCCGACTTCAAAAAATTAGAAACAGCGAAGTTTACTCTAGATTGGATATGTTAAGCAAGATCTGTCTCATAAACAGAACCGTCAAAACCAAAAATGTTATTTTTAATTAATTAATAAAATATTTCTAACTTTAATTTTGTTTCTAAATATGCAATTTAGTGGATAATATCAAACAAATTTTCTAACTTTATGAAGAAACATATACTCGAGTATGCGCTCGGGAAAATGACACTTTCCAAAATAAAATGCGTGTGATAAAGACGTTAAATACGCACGCTTATAGAAAAGTTACATATCTTGGAGCAATATTTCTATTGTTCGAATCTAATGAAAAAATATTGCAAAATCTTAAGTATAGGTTGTAATTGGGTGTGACAAATGAGCCAAAATACTTAAAGAACTGATTGGGCCTTTAAGTTAATTGATTAGGTCTTCAGATAGCTAATAGATTTTTATCCTTGCCGGACAAATGAGGCATTCTAAACTATTAATGAGTGGTGAAAGAAGGCGAAATTAAAAAAGTACTTTCCATGACTCTTGTCATTACCGGAGTGTCATGGCGATCTTAAGTACACGAATTAACAGATACCCCACGTGCCGATAAAGACGTTTGGCCATCGATCTAGTCCGATGGCTCCGCCGCCGTGAGGCCACCCATTTTTTAGTAATTTCCGCACTGGGGAAGCTCTGGCAGCGGGGGCACTAGCGCGGCCCTTCGGGGGTCCTGACAGCTCGTAATTAATGTGCAGGTTGCATGTGTTATGTGCGGGAACCGCCCTCCAACCCCGCACCCCGTCGCCAACCTGGTGAATATTTATACGGGCGACTGACGGACATACACACCTTCGTCCTGGGCTCCCATCGGCGCCATTTGAAGGAGAACTGACTGTCTATAGGTGGTAATATCCCAGGATTCCGACCATGATACGGTTCGCCGGTGAGTTACGATCCCGTTGGACTGCACGGTAAATGACGAGAATGTTTACAAGAAACTAGTTTTTGACCCAATTTAATTTTTTTAATGTTTAAAATAAAATATTTTTTTTAAATAGTGTTTTGAAAAGTTATACATTTAGTAACTAATTTGAGTTAGGAAAAGTTCGATTATTGAACTAACTATTCATTATTTATTGTCAACTTAAATCATTTCTTACCATTATTCTAAATTTTAACTGTAACTTTTTTACAATTGGTTATGGAAAGCCCTGCGTATGTATTTCATGAAGTAGAGGCCGAGTTTGTATTTATATTGATCTTCCTTTGACCCAATATTTTTGAAGCTACTTGAAGTTTTTGTTGAACGAAATCCTATATATATTCTTCTCCTACGTTCATTGCTTTCCATCCTCCGTGCCTTTTAAGGTTGGTATGTCTGCTCCTGCATTAACCAATATCGTAACAGATATTCTTCGGAAACAGTGGCTGGTGTAATTCCCAGCATTCGGCAATTTTGGGAACCCCCTTTAGAATTTATACCAACGCATTGTCTTGTACATTTTTCATTTCTGTATTCTAGGAAGAATCTTGAACGCTCAATTGGTAACGAATGAAGAGAGAAATATTTTTGAAATATTTCTACAAAATTACCTCCTTTGATATTTCCGTTAGAAATAGCAAACGCTCCTCTCACGTTCGCCTTGTAATTGGGAATCTCTATCAATATATTCTCCCATGTCTTTTATATGTTCAAGCGGAAGAAATGTTATTTCTTCACAACAATATGCTCCACTGATACCAATAATCAACACTATATAAAATACGAAGCAATTTCAATATTTGGAGGGTACTGTGAAAATTAAACTTTACCTTCATCAAGTAGGTTCTATCATCTGCTTCTTTAAAAAATTTCTTAACATCTGATTTTCTTAAAACACTAGACTTGTGGAATCTATGTTATGGGGACGTGCAAAATTTCAAGAAGATCGGCGAGGTTTGATTTTGAAACCATTTTTCAACAAAGCACAAAGATTTTATCAAAGCAGGCCGATCTTTTTGAAATTTTACGTCTCCATAATTTACCGTTTTTAACAACTTTTTCAAGTAACATTTTGCTATATTTTCAGTAGAAAAGGCACTTTACCTGAAACGATAACAGTTTTCAATCGCTGCACTGAATATTTCAAAAATGGTTACTCCTAACGACTTCAACAAGGTATACCTTTGTCAGATATAACAGGTAGGAGAACCGATTGTTTCAATAAACAGATGGATACACTAAACAGCAAAAAAAATTCTGCCATCCAAAAGAAACATGCTGTACCATAAGTGGCGCCCTCTACTAGTGACGTCAAAATTAGTTAAAAATTCTTATTTGCCGCACCAGAAAACATAATTGTGTCAATTTTCTTTTAATACTCCGACAGGTTTCAAAGTTATTGAGATATTTCAAAATGAAATTCTAACATTGAACGCCCTGTATTTTTAAACCATCAACATTCGGATAAGGCATATTTGGCTCAATCTACTTTTTTTGGTCACCAGTAGGTATATCCAGCTCCGAGATTTCCCAACCTTTCACAGACAGTATAAGGTATTTCTAAAATGATTATTTAAAATTTTAGTGCATGTAAAACATGTTAAAAGATTACAACAACTTTTTATCGAACACCACCTCTGAAGGATATCCTCCTGAAAAGATGGTTTATGTAAATTTATCATTTATAATTCTTTGTAAAATTAGAATGTAACTCTTCAAAATTATATATTTTTATTATGTAAATGAAGTGCCTACCTATACATAGTGAAAATTAACTAATTCTCCATAAAACCCCAAAAACTATAAACATTCGAATTCGTAAATGTTTCGATACCAAGGTACAGAACTTTGAATTGTAAACAAAATGTTTCAATTTTTCGTCTTATGTAAAGTATAGTCGATGTAAGAGAACGTGAAGTTGGTAGTAAATTACCAGTAATCTAGGTATACCATAATACCAATCAAATTTGAATCGGTTAGTGGTCGCACAGTTTAAGGCGTCAGTACTTGAATCGAGGTGACTGGATTGCTGTGGGTTCGACTCCCGCAGCCGGTAGACCATATATAAGCTATATTCGTGGAGAGATTGGCACCCTCTCTGCGGGTATGGTAGGGTGGAAGAATGTTGACTTGGGTCAATGTGAAAGGTTGACATCGGTTGACATTTGACTACCCCCCTAATTAATGAGATTTTCCAGGTTTCTCTCATTCCTGCACTGAATGGTGGTTAGGGCCTACCAACGTAAGTCGTTCCTGGGCGCAAATGCGGCCTGCTTAATAATAATATGCCGCCCCCTCTCCCGCACAAGTCTTCGACTTCTGGGCTAATCCTCGTGATTAGAATGAGGGGTAGAGATATTATTATTAATATCAATAGGAACAAGAACAAAAATAAAAAAACTGTTTACGACGAAGACGCGGTATACCTATTATAGGTATTTCATCGAATATTTTAATGATCCGTATTAGGTATCCATTTTCTACTTGACAAGAATTTACTGCATGTTGCTTCAACCACAACTATTATATTTATTGTCTTGGTAAGCTTATCCCTTTATTCCAATCATTATACTAATGATGGTTTTTTGAGTGGCCCCAACAACGACCTCGTATCTACACAGATCACAGGTATCATACGTAGGCACAATAAATCATATCCAGAAATCCTACCAGGCTTGTCTAATAAGCTACCACACCGTATACCTACAATTAAGGAGCGTATTATGTTTCACAGATCCGTTCGTGGATTACTTGCCTACTTGTGGAAATGGCAATTTGTTACTCCTGCCTCTGACAAGCAAAATAAAGAAGTAATATGATGTGGAAAGATTACCTTATAATAAACAGGAACGACGAATACATTAGCAATGGTAATAGAAAATTACAACCGCTTCTTTACCGTCCCTTTAACGATACTTTACGAAGTAAGCTCAGTATATACTCGTACATATAGCAATTTTTTAAACTATATTTGTGATTTTAAAAATTAATACGTAGAAGTTTTTACTCAATGAATTGTTCCTCAGTGGTACATTTACCTTTTCTACATGTTCCAATAAATTAGTAAATTTAGTGGTCACTTTAAGGCTATCAATTTTTGGAAACGAAGCCAATCGTGCTCAATATGACATTTCCTGCAATATAGAGAGTGTTCCACTGACGTAGATCAGGTGCGTGCAGGGGGTCCAAAATATTGCTATATATACAAAGTTCCACACACGGAGTTACAAGGTTTTAAAATGGGCCAAATACTTCGAAAGAAAATAATATCAGAATTACTTTAACTAAACTTGATACATGATTTAGATTTACTATTAGCCTTCTTTAACTAAGAGTTCAAGTAAATTGAAACACTATAAGGTGTTCATTGAGGGTGAGTCATACCTAAAAATGTTTTTTCCAATTTAAAAAAAAAGTAATACCTATCCCGCGTAGAATTTAATTTAAAACACTTTTTTACTCTTGTTAAATTTTAAAAAAACTTTAAGGTTTTCAAGAAAAAATGCATTAATTGAAACAAGATTTTAAAAGTTTTTATTAGAAGAAATCAAAAATTCAATAGTAGGCTTTGACTTTAAAATTTGAGAATTAGTAATAAAGTTATAAAATAAAACTAAAAAAATAAAATTAAAACTAAAGAAATTGGTCAAAATGGGCACAATTTTCTATGAGACATAAAACTCTTCGTCGAAAATTGAGAATTACTTTCATATAAATCATTCAGTTAAAGTCAAATTCAATTTTTGGACATAATGAACACGCAAAATATACATTTCCGTGATTGCTTCCACAGGTGGCGTTATTTATTTGAAATTAAATCAAATATCTAACTATAAAAAATAAAAAATATATTATAAAAATTAAATTTTGAAACAACAATGTCAAAAGTGTTTATAATCTATGAAGATTAATTAATATAAAACAAAAATATCCTACTTCATTCAATCGCTCTTTATGCTGTCGTTTTTTATATATTTTTTATAACTAACCACTTTGCAGAGATATCATCAATTTATTTATTTATTTGAACGTTTGTTTGGATTATAGAAGACACACTTTTTTCTGTTAGTACTGCCTGTTCAACATATTTACATTTCGTGTTTTATTCTGTATGTGTGTTGAATAGCCTGGTAATATTATCTTTTTGATAAAAAAAAAACTAATACCAATTTCTGGAAAAAACGACCCTTTTAAAAAACCGTAGTAGGTCAAGCTTTTGCCACATCAATAAAATGGTTAGTAGAATATAACCTCCCTTCAGGGCACTAATTGTAAAGAAATTGACTTCCGGATATTCCACAGCCATCTCACATTTTTAGAGATGTTAATCTGAAAAAACGGGACACACTGTATATTATAAACCCCCATTTATTGCCAATTATGCCGCCCGTTTGCCGCTATATCATTTTAATTTCGTACTTTTGACGTTTAGAAAGTAAGCAACTTGCAACACAAATGTCACTAAAAACTCAAAATTGGTCAGTCAATTAGAACTAACACTGCTCTTGGTGAATTTACTGAAATCAGTAAATTTAGCACAATTTTTTACCACATGTAAATTTATTGATGAAATTACCGAGTCAAAAATTGGTGAATGTCAAACAGGCTACGTAATGTAAATCATATTTCTAGATATACTGGTATATAAATTGAATAAACAGCAGTTGAGAGGCATTTTCTAAACAAAAGAAACAGGCATCCTTAATTTTAAACTGCCGATTGAATGCAAGGACCGTTGTCGTGTAATTTTCTCCTGGGTTATCTTTACTGTCCCATTCATTAGAAAACCTTGTGGTACTAATTTTTATGGCCGTTATCGCTGGATCGCTACAGCCGTTGCAAAGCAAACATGGTCTTTATGTTAGCTTTTCGTCACCTGTCTCTGCTACACAACCACCAACAGTTTAACGACGAAGGTGTTCCGTGTAATCTGCCTGCGTCCAAAATAAAGACGGTAGGTATAATACATTGAATTTGGCGAGTTTAAAACTACTTTTAGATTAAATGAAATCGTGATTCTAGACTCTATCCTAAACTTCAATTAAATGCATACGTATGCCGACATACAAATTGTACAATATACAAGTATTTTCAAATTATTAACACAGATATTGACTATTTTACTACATAGTATACCAAGGACCGTTTTTAGCAAGCCATTGATTACATAAGCTTCGTAAAGTAAGGTTAACTGGCACAAATTTTTGTAGACCATTAGGACTTAGAGGACACTGAGGTCGACACTCTCAGATTTGACGAATTAAGCATTTATCATAATTATTTATCACATTTATCACTTTCATTGGCTCATTTTATATGAATTGTCCCTTCTTGCTGCACAGCTTCTTAGATCGCACGATGCTAATGCAATGCAATGGTCTTCTGGATCCTGACTGCTCTCAAAACTAAAAATTTGTGGACACAAAGCTATACTACGGACGCAAAGCACTTGGTGTCTAACTAATTGTTGATATTGCCCAAGAGCCCTAAACTGTGGAAGTTACCTACAAACTTTAGTCCAATTGCATTGCAGATTTTCGTCATCAGTATTATAATTTGACTTTTATCATTCTTATTAGTGTTAACGTTAGTTTATTTGAATTTTCAGTTATTTTAATACTTCTGTTGTCAATAGATGTGTCTAAACATTACTGTTACAATATTATCAACAATTTGGAATTTGTAAAATCGAATTATACACACATACACTTTATTTTGTAACCTATAATTAAGTATGTAAATAAATCAAAGGAATCCCCGGAAAATCGGCGTCTATGACATCATCGGCCGAGATGGAAAAGCGACCGCATGGTAGGTGACATTGCTCACATTTTACACCTTTTTTATAGTGTTGTCAAATATAGAAACAACGAAAATAAACATTTTTATTGATAATAATGCCTAAGTATTAGATAGGTAACAAAAATAAATTTAATATAAGGAGTATCTACTAATAGAAAACTGGGAATGCACCCGCCGCAGTCTTTAATTACAAAATCTTGTACGACTGCCGTACCTCCGTTGTATTTGCCATTAACTTTAGAAAAACAACCAACATATAGCGTACGACGTAGGGCATTAACTAATTAATTAGGATAAAACGTTTAAAACTAAAAATTAGTCACTAATACTGAACCATAACCTAGAATTTTGCATTGCTAGTTCCATACTCTCCAAACATCAAAGAACACTTGATCAAAGCTTAAAATATTATATTCTAAGGGCCAAATAAAGGATGTTATAGTTCAAAATAGTACTAATTATTTTATGCAAACATCGTCCATTATTGTTAATATTGTTTCTATTATTAGTATCAACAGTACACCTTGCACTAGTGGCCTACAGATGCCGACTGCATCAGATTATGTCTTCGCAAAAATGTTCTTTTTTTAAGTTATTTTTTGTGTAATTACAAACATGTCGTATTCAAATTCTGAGGTGACGGGTACGGTACTGATTTATGGGAAGTGTGACAAGTGCATATTATCGTATGGCGGCGTAATACCAAAGACCCTTGAAACGACAAATTACCTTAAAAATCCTTCTTCCATATTTCACTAGTGCGTTGCTGCCAACTTTGTTTTTGTCTAAGGTGAAATTTTGATTATATCTATAACATAAATAACATAAAAATATCTAAAACGCTTGTCTTCATTCAAAACAAATTTGTACATCTACTTTATGTTTGGCTTTGAAAATGAAGGGTTGAACACTTTTAGAAAAGTATTTAAATACTCGTATATACTCGTATATAGTTGGAAGTCTCATCTGAACTCTCGTATATTATATTATGAAGAAAGGAAGTTAAACCAATATTAAGCAACTGTCATTTCTAACAATATACGGGAAACATAAATTAGCAGATTTTGAAACTGACAATTTGTTAATACAACTTGTTTTATAAACAAAGTGAATTTTACAAAAATATCTGTCCAAAATGCAACAGGAAGAAATGAAAGAACTTCAGTTTTTAACAATTATTATTCTTTCAATATTGTACAATAGGAATGCGACATGAAAATATAGTCGCGGCAAGAATTCACACACCACGGCTGACGTCACGCAATTGTTTTTATTGTCAACATATTTTTCGATATTTGGTCGCGTTAAAAACAACACTTTTTGCAATTTTGTGCAATATATAGTGCAATGATTAAGTGTAGTATACAGATTTATTATTTTCAGTTACAGCTTCTTAAATCTTTTGATGAAAATATGAATTATTCATTTGTTTGCATGACGCAAGTCGTCTGAATTCTTGCCTCAACTATAAACAACATAAACAAATAATAACTGCTAGTACAACTAATTGATTCAGAAGACCATGAAAAAAATTTTAAAGATCAATATACAGGTGTCCCAAAATAGAAGGCCATACCATTAACCACATATTCGTTGGACAAAAATAATGGGACTTTTCTTATGCCATTTTTATTTTGGCGTCCATGTTTCAATATACACGGTGTTAAAGTTACATTTTAAAAACTATTTTTGTTAATAATTCCATTGTTTTATAAGATACGCACTTGAAATTTTGCACGCACTTTTATCTTGTTTCGGAATACTTATCACGTAATTTTGGCGAAAAAATCGAAGGGCGAATGGTGGTAAGTGAGGATGCCCTTTATCCCCTGCAATTATTTGTAAGTACGCCTATGCAGCTTTTTTCTTGAAATATCAAATGTAGAATTTTCTTCTGATCATTTTATTTCTTTTGTAATTTTTTGTTTAACTGCTCCGTTTTGGAGAAAAACGACATGTATTGATGGGTTACAAATGTCTTAGCGGCCGATGGATGTCAGGAAAAAATAGTGAGCTCCTTATCCCAACAGATCACATCCTAACAGGAAGGTTTTCTAAAACTTGGATCGACATCTTCGTGAAACCGGAAAGTTTATGGATCAGAAGTTCGGAATTTGCGGCCTATAGAAAATTAAGCTCTTAACAAAAGGAACAAATCTTAGCACTGGTAGAAAAAGAACCAAGCGCAAGTTGTACAAAAATTGATGTTTATCCGACTTTAAAAACCCAACTTCTGCACCCGTATCACATCCAACCCGTACAAAATATTCTACCCCAAGATTTTGCTTCTAGGATGCAATTTAGTCGTTGGTTGTTAACATATAATGATGTAAATAGGGACTTCGTAAGCAAAATTCTATTCACGGATGAGGCAAGCTTTACAACAAATGGATTGACAAACATGCATAGCAGCCACGTATGGACGGATTTGAATCCTCATGCAACCATTTGTAGCACACCATCAATTTACATTCAGGGTTAATGTCTGCACAGGAATAGTGAATAATATTTTGTTGGGCCCCATTTTCATACCAAATAATTTAAATTCAGCATCATTTTCAAATTTTCTGCGAAATGAATTCCGAATTCGAGGACAAGACGCACTTATTCAATGGCCCCCACGAACTCCTGACCTTAATCAATTGCTTTTTTTTCTGGGGTTATATGAAAGATATGGTTTATGCTGCAGAAATAAATGACATTAACCATCTCAGAAGGAGAATAGTAATGGCAGCTGATGAACTTAGGCAGAAGGAGAATATCTTTCAAAATATAAGGTTTTCACTACGTAAAAGGGTAGGTACGTATGTGTTAATGAGGAGCAAGGCAAGTAGAAGGTTTGTTATATTAGTAGTAATTAATAATTATTTTATTTAATGTTATTTAGGTAAAAAGTTATTATGTTGAGACTATTATTTTTTAGTTGATAAGAGAACTGTATTACAGTTTTTGATGCCATATTGTTTGCCATTCATAAGTATTCCTCATTTTATAACATGTAGAATTACCCATTTTGTTTTAAATAGCAATTATTCATTCAGTAAGTATTACGATTTGCTAAGTTGCCAAGGTATTGTAATGATAGGTATATTCAGAAAATTTCAGTTTCATTTGAAAATGATAGTGAACTATAGATTTATGGGCACTACAAATTGCCGTTTTTCTCCAGAACGGAGCATTTAAACAAAAAAATACAAAGGAGATAAAATGATCGGAAGAAAATTCTACGTTTGATATTTCAAGAAAAAACTGCATAGGCGTACTTAGAAATAATTGGAGGGGATAAAGGGTACTGCATCCCTCAGTTACCTCCATTCGCCGTTCGATTTTTTTCACCAAAATTACATAATAAGTATGTCGGAATAAGATAAAAGTACGTACAAAATTTCAAGTGTGTATCTCACAAACCAATGAAATTATTAACAAAAATAGTTTTTTAAAATGCAACTTTAACACCCTGTATATTGAAACAGGGACGTCTAAATAAAAAGTGGCATAAGAAAGGTCGCATTATTTTTGTCCAAAGAATATGTGGTTAATGATATGGCCTTCTATTTTGGGGCATTCTGTATATAGGTATTGAATCATATAGTATTTGTTGTTTTCTTTCTCTGTGTGTTAGACAACAATGATTTTATTAAAACTTCTTATTTGTAAGGGGTTTCTAAATTTAATTTCCGGATTTCAAAAAATTAAGAAATTAATCAGATAATTATGTAATTAAATAATTCAGAGGTGATAATAACGCTAAACAACAATAGTGTTAAAGTTAAGTCAGAGTACTTATATTAAACAAAAATATGTCAGTATTTTTAGAAACACTAAACCGTTTTCAGTGCCCAGAGGTGCATCATTCTAAGTTGAACATCTGGCTCATATTAGATCCTAATTCGAACAAATTATATACAATTTAAAGTCCCACGAAAACGATAAATAATGAACTGCTGATCGACCCTCTTTAAAAAAAACACCTCCGTTATCGGCCGTTTGCGTCGCCATTTGTGTCAGCGGGTGGAAAATCGCGTTTAGTTTTCGTATTAGGCGAGGGGCGCGTAAAAATAATCTTATCAGAGGAAAATTGAGGCTGTATCTTGCGTTATTAAGACCTGACGCTCGGCGACGTTTAAAGGGGCAGGTATAATCACGTAATAAAACTTTAATTAAGAATAAAACCAATTTAAAAAGCATGTGGATGGTAACACAGATAGGGAAATGTACGGCCGAGCCCGTTTTATTTTCATGAGATAATAAAAGAGCGACTTACACGGGCTATTTAAATAAAGCTTCAAATTGGAAATTATAATTTCTGGTTTACGGCTCCGTTTCATTATTAGCAGGTACGCATGTTTATCGTTTATGCCGAGCGAAATTAAAGCATTAGTTACAATTTTTATGTGTTAAATGTTCAGGTAGATGTCGACATCAGCATTAGGCAAAAGTGGCAAATACCGTTACATCTAAGAGCCAATAAAATTATAAACATTTATTTAAATATGGAAACAAAAGCCATAGAGTAAATTTGAGATATACGGCCATACCAGGAGAAATGGCCATACTTACACTGAAAGAAATATTACTGAAGCAGTTACTACAAATTTGTGCTTAAAATTTTGTCGTAGAGTAAACTACAAATGTAGTAAACCGTGTAAGTCCGCTGTTGTGACAAATGCAAAAGTATTATAGCAATTTGATTGTTGTAAATTTTAAAACTTTTTGCTATAATAAGAGCTAGAAAGAGACAAAAATTCGTAGCACCCACTAACTGTTGCTAAAATATGACTTCAAATTATATTCTGTTAATATTTTATAGTTGTATTTAAAATAGTAAATTGTTGAATTAATGTGGCACTGAGACTATTTTGCCTTCAGAAATTGAATTGTTTTTTAAATTTGTTGCAAGAACGTTCTTAGAGCATAGTTTATAGAGCATTTATAACATAACTGCTAATGTAGCCCTGTAAGTGTGTACAACAACACAATTTTACAGCAACGGTGCTTATAGAATCAAATTACTGTAAAACTGATACAAACTAATGCTTTATAGAATTATACCATCTCCTGCGACATTCTTAAAAAATTATTTCGCAATGTCGCTTATAGTTTTATTATAGAACTATTGTATAAGGCGTTGTTAAGTTACAATTCTGCCGCGGAAACAAATACAAATATGGAAGCTGCTATCGAACTTAAGAGAAAAAGCTCTTTAAAGCCGTTTTGTTCTATAAAGAAACGCTATAGAACTCATCATATATCACTATACACTATACTATACTCATATATAGATCATTATGTAGGTTTCCCATACCCCCATCTGACGAGACCTGCCTGTAAAAGTACGAAACATTTGATCAAAGTATAATGGGGAAATTTGTATAAATTAGTCGTGACTTGTAAAAATATTTCATTACGATAGATAAGATTTATTTGATTGCTAATAGAAATTGATTTTCTTATAGAAATTTAGTAACATATTTAATTTAGACATTTCCAAACCTTCTCCATTTGCACTTCTAGATGTTGAAGTTAAAGAATTTTATTAGATTTATTAAATAAGATTGAAATACCACAATAAAATATGACAACACTGTGGATATTAAGTGGCATAGATCTGTTATAGTAGTTGTTTACCAAGCATATTTCCATAATCATTGCAATCGACACAAAAAAGTCATATTGGTGAGAATCCATTGGAAGTACAAGATAACTCCTTTCTTTCTGTCGCCATATTGTGAAGAAAAAGAAAAATCTTAATTAAAAATATATACAATATAAATAGGTGAAATGATAACAATAATATGGATATACTTACTTTCTGACAATTTTATATACAGTTGATTGTTAAATTCATCAATATAGAAAACATTTTTTTTATGAAATTTCCAGCAGCATAGGAAATATAAGATTAACTGAGGGCGCGTCAAAAAATTACCATTGTGTACTACATATTTCACGATAAAACTTTTTCCGCATTAAAATGCACTGCTCCCTGATGGACAAACCAACTAAGCAATTCGTAATGTGAGTACTCCTATGCAAGCTGATTAGGTCCATCTTATTGGTTCTTATTGGCCCATCTATATTATTTCTAACATGTGCGATACAGAATCATTTTGTTTTTAGAAGATACAATTAAACGATTTTAAAGTTCTTTAAATAGAACACCATGAAAACAAAAATTGTATAACGAAGATCTATAGAATTTTTATGAGATTGCTTTGTAACTGTGTCATAGAAATTCTTTAAGACCTGTGAAAACGTTTATTCAACAATTCTATAAGTATTTCCTGAAAACCTTACACAACCGCTTAAAGAACTAAAAGGTTCTATAGAACGGTGCCCATTTTTATGGTATAAGTGTTGTAAGAACGCCTTGAAAATGTTCTTAGAATAAACATTGCTCTATAAAATTTCTCTGGAAACGTTCTTACGATTTTTATAGAACAGGAAATTGTTAGCTGGGGTAGAACATATAAGTAAGATTTATTAGTCCAAACAACTTTATTGCTACTTCTAGAACTGTTTAGACTCATCACGCACAGCAAATGAAGTGTATCACCTCTTAAATTCACTACGAATTAAATTTTACTATGTAGTTTCACATGAGAATTGTATGAATATTATCATATTTTTACTTTTAACATAGACGTAAGTATGGACAAAACTTTATACAAAACTATAAGTATAGCAAACTATAAACTATAAACACTACAAAAAAATTCAAGGTACAAAACGTGCAACAGGAATAACCAGCAAAGCTACGAGTAAATGTAATAAAAATAATAATGCAGGGAGTATTCAAGAACTAGAAAATAAAACTCGTAGCTACGTTCCAACGGCTAAATGTTGGGTGGTATACATTATATGGTTATCTACGTGTAACAAAGTTCTTGTTTTATAAAATAATTTAGATTTTGTCATTTGTAAAAAACAATTAATTAAATTAATTTGGAATCAAAGGGATCAGACAAGCGTTGTTTTATTAAGTTAATAAAAATAGTTGTAGTCTAAAGACACTGACTTCTTAACTAATCTTTTTTGATTAAGAATTTAATTTATTAAAATTTGATTTTAACGATGCGTAACTTCTCATAACCATATAGGTACATTTGAATACTTAATAAGTGGCAACTATTTTCCAACTGATTAAAACGTCATTGGCACCACAGGTAACGTCTGGAAAATAGAAAACGTGGACTCCTAGACAGTAAATTAAAAATGTACATTTCATTCAACGTTCCTTTAATGATCCCAACACCGTTCGGAAAATTTATGGCCCGGTGGTAATTTTACTGACAAGAACCGTTTTATTACTACGCCCACGATCCGCAGTCGAAATAATGGTACTCGTAACCATAGGAAGATGAAGTTTACTCTGCTCATTAACAGTAACTTATCCTTAATATGTTTATGTTGCTGCTTGTAATCGACATTGTTAATGATTTTGTTCAATTAATTTGTATTTCACATTAAAATGTGTCGTAAAGTAATGTACAACTCGCTTCAATAAATAATATAATGAATATGCACTCAAAATTCATGTTCATTCGACATTTTGCAAATTAAATTCATCGTTTTGTAAATGGCACGTAGCCTTTAACAAATTTAATATTATCTATACGAGGACATTTATCACCTGTATTTAATAATCAAGTAATACAATATAAAAATAACCAGTACAACAGCTATAATTTCTTCAGTTGTATCCCACATCAACGTGTGTAATACACTAATAAAACGCGTCACACCACAGTGCCACTAAGCGACAATACGTGACGTCGGCTTTTTTATTGTAAACCAAAATGACAAACTCTAATCAAATGATATGACTTCCATCTTTATTCGTCGGATGCATTAGAAAAGTAGAAACATAAAAACTCAGATTATGGAAAGCTCAAAAGTAAACTTACTAGTAACATTTTGAGTTGCAAATATTTATGCCGATTACGGACGGTGAGCTATAATGCATAGAAAGTTATGCACTGACGCTATAATATATACAGGGTGTCCGGAAAATATGCACACAAATTTCGGGAGCCAAATGTACTGGTAAAAATAGTCGTATAAGCTTATGTAACAATTTTTTGAATTCTCAATAATAACGAAGTTATGGCCTGTCAAAAAAAAATTTTTTTCTGACAACATTTTTTGCAGTAAATCCATTTTCTTCAAATTCGGTACAGTTGTTATACGCACTAAAGTGGACCGTAAACATGAAAAAGAATTCAAAATAAAAACCACAACACCTCCGGTCAAATTTTTTTTTTTTATAATTATAATTCTAATTTTGATATACCAAAATAAAATCCCATTAATTATCCTATAAAAAGGTACTCTTGTTTCAATTCACTAAAAGTAACAGTTTTCGAGAAAAATGCCATTAAAGTTTTCATAAGATCACGTAGTCCTCAGTAATAATAAATGCAAAGCGTGCGTGTGTCACACACCGTGGCACAAAAAAGTTTAAGCGATTTAAAAGGATCCTAATGACCGCTTGTGGCGCCCTCTTGGAGATACAGCCAATTGTGCATAAAATTTGAATTTCACGTCCCAAGAAACCTCCGCCTACAAAATTTCATGAATTTAACTTAAAGTAGTCGAGAGTTATTAAAGAAAACGTAATTAATTTTTTTAAATTTGACATCCTGTATATCCTAAACGAAGCGTTGCCAGACCTAAGTTCATAGGAAATATTTTGCTTAAAATTGAAAGTAGAATAACATACTGTAGTATGTACATCTGTTCCCGAAACACCCTGTATGTGTTAACCGAGGGGAAAGAAAGACGATGTTATTATTTGGTTTGGTGAAAACGAGAGTCGATCGGGATTCGGCGTTTAAAGACTGTTTCACACCGATTTATAAAAACGGTTGGCGGCCGATTACCGCCAAGTTGACAGCGTGACAGGCAGACGGACGCGCGACGCTCAGACAGCGCGGCGGGAGCACGACAGGCGAATAAGTAGTCCGTCAAATAGGACGAAGTAACCAGCAAGAGATTGATAGCCCGAATACGTCTAATTGAGTGCTGAAATCGTGATTGATGTAAAAATAATATGTGAAAATCACGGTGACTGGCTACAAATTGTAGAGTGCGCATCGACTACCACTACCTGCGGAGGATTTATGTAGCGCTGTGGGCCATCCAGAGACATCCATAGTCATGGGCGGCGTCAGAACAGGAAATACGTATTATTATTTTATAAAAGAAAACTAACTAAGAATTGTACGTACAAGTACATTTTGTTTTTGATACGGAAATACTTACAATATTAGATCTTGGTATGAATACAGGAAAACAGTTTCATAATTATTACCTACTGCAATCCTGTATACACTCATTCCAACGCTAACTTAGTTTCACTATTCCTCGAGTATAGTAATACTTTACTGAAAGATTGACTTATTTTTGTTCTTCATCTAAGAATGAAAATTACTTGAAATCAATAAAACTATACTGTACTTAATAAGAGATAAAGTTATGTTTATTAAAATAGTTGTTTTGCTTTATTAAGACAATAAGAATTACTTGAGACAACAATTGTTATTCTCAAAATAAAGTTATGTTTTCTTTATTTGAATTGACTTGAAATGATTACTGCAAATATTTGAAATAATATTGTTATAGAATTTTCCCCACTCACACCCAATTCGACGACTGTGGTACCGCGAAATGCTAAGATTGCCCCGATCAGCCCTCCGCGATTCTGGTAAACAAACAAAATGCCGTGTATCGAGGCGGGACTGGAAAAATGGGGAATCGACCAGAAGCATTCGAGTCGTTCGAGAAAATGGATCCAGAGGATCTAGAAAATACCTGGAATATTCGTTTGGTCTATAAAAGAAGAATAAATGGCCGAGTCAGACAGTCTTGTATAACAGTCTTGAATTGGAGTGTTTAGTTGGAAATTTCCTGGAGATTTAGATAGCGATTAAAAGTGAAATAGTGTTTAGTTGAGCTGTAATTAGGATTCAGTAGTGTACCGAGTATTTAATAAAGATAAGTGATTAATTAACGGGTTGTTTTTCTGGTAAAAGAAAAAGTCGGATTGGGAAATCCGTGACAATATCAAATAATTTTAAACAAAGTAAATAATAACATTAAAACAGAAGTACATAATTAGTATTTCAGTATCCTTGCTATATTGTACCCACCTTATATAAATAAGTAAATACTACTGAGTAGTATTATATAAAAAGTATAGTATATAAAACAAAGACATAGCAAACTGTCAGTCATCCATTAGCGATACTCCAGGTATATACCACTTTTTCACTGGTCAGCTATCCTTAGTATGCCATAGGGGGTGAGGCAAACGACGACTTATCTGACGAAAGGGGACCTGACTAGACGTTATGCAACAAGTAACTACATCTTGCGGTCACATGCTAAACTTGGCAGTCCACTTGCACACACTACTTTAATACAGTTTGTAATAAATAATACTACAATTGGGTCTCTATATTATTAATATTATATGACAATTATTACAAAATATTAATACTTTTAATTCATGCAAATCTGTAAGCCTATAATTTAAGGAACACAGCATATTCTATAATTAATAATATTTTAACAGAATATTACTCTTTAAATAAATTTTAAATTTAGTGTAAATTTGAGAAAGAAAAATGTTGAATTAAGTATAAGAATGCTTGGATGTCAAGAATATGTAAATATTTATATCAAATATACTTTATTACTAACTTTATATATATGCACTTCAATGAAGTTTAAAATTTTAAGTATATTATTTTACTACTAGAGAACACAAGCCACAGTATCTGTGGCAACTGGTGCTGGACGCGACCTCTTGACTAATTTCCATAATTTATATTTTTAAATTTGTAAAGTGCAGTGGGTCAGACCTCAGCGAAAGGCGCAGTGGGGTTACACATATTAAATATGCTGTTTGGGATCTGCTTAGTCTGCTCGTGCCGGTAATCAAGAATTGTACAAGTTCATCAACCTTTTAACTAATCCGTTAGGGGCAAGGTGTTCTTAGTTAATATTTTTTTTATATTTCATTGGCAGAAATACCAAATTAAAAAAAAAATATATAGTATTTTTCCATTTTATTCATGAATTATTATTTATAATTTTATCTTTAAATTATTATGCGCTCTTCATCATACGATATGTCTAATAAAAATAGACATTTGAACTTATTTGTTTATTATGTTTAATGGCATATGACTTCCCTATTATACACCCATAAATAAAAATATTCTGTAAAGATAACATTCTATATACGCATAAAAAAACTTTGTTTTGGTTAGCCCTTCTTTTCATTTATACATTTATTTACATTTAAATTGAAGTTTGACCAAAGAAAATGGTAACTACCCATCTAACTATAACAAATATTGCTGATAATTGTGATAAAGATAAATTTATTATTGGGCGTTTACTGAAATTTGCTCTGAGTTATTTAGGAAATAAACACTTGTAATTTCCTAGAAAATCTTTAAACCTCTAACGTAGTGTAACATTCGACAAAATTGCAACCTGTCAGCTGCTGCTGTTAACTTAAATGTATTATTAGTCATAGTAGTATTGTGGCTAGTGCATTTCCCTTTTCTCTAGTGCTTGCTTGATATTTGTGAGTGTATATAAACAAAAATTGGAACAATTTATTGTAACCATGACCAGCTGCATGTCATGTTAATGTATGGCAAATCAACAACAAGTCGTTTTGAACGCTTGTAACTATTTCACGTTTTATTCTGTATATTATTATATTGAAAAGAGCTCTAGAAATACCATTTACAGTAAGTACGTCTAAATGTATTTATAATTGTAGTGTACACCTGACAATCGTGATACGGTATGTGACCGACTTTGTCACATACCTATTCAATACCTGTTTGATGTCATGATTTCGTTACAGTTGGTCAAAGAAAATAAATTGTTAAGTAAAATATGCTTCGTTTGGTATAATTTATAATGCAGTAAAAAGGCACTCATATTGCACCCTATATATACTGTTTTTTTTTCCAAATCTGTAATTTTTATTATTATTTTTTTTTTCAGTATACAAAATAATTAGATCTGTACTGTATCCCCTTTGTATATTAGGTACAATACGCCACTGAACCGTCAATTTTACTGCTAAGCATATCAGTCGGAAAGGCGTCTACGCGCATTCGAAGAACTGGGATTCATATTGTAAAAAAAATGATATTGATCAAAAGCTTTAGTGGTTTATACAAATTAAAATTTCTACCGTTTTTATAAGCATTTTTCTCTGTTCATGCGGCCCTAAACGCCGCCTATGTGTATACCTGTGTTTTTTTAGGAACCGTCGCTATTGTGTCTCGTTAATGGCGATACCCCTATCTGCGGGTACCATCTACAAACAAATACCACTCAGACTCTACAAGCCAGATACAGATAAATCAACCACTGATTGCTTGTGAAGTAATCAAAATAATTTCCGAGAGAGCCGAACGCTCAGATAAAATAGCGGTTTTTTATCAAAAATAAAACGCCCTGTGGGAATTATTTCAAATCACTCGTGTACACTGGTAACGAATATAGGAATATAATGGGTTGTAGTTTCAAAGAGGATAGAAAAAATAGATGACGATCTCAGTGAGAAGGATTGCTTTTTATTATTTATTAGTGTTAGTGTTTACTTAGTATTCGCTCAATTTTGACAATAATAATTTAAAGTAAAATGAAGTATACAGTGGTTTCGAAAATACTGAAAATGATAATGATTATGTAAAAAATCGACTAAATTAAATGTTCAAATTGTGCACCATTGGCTGCCTGACAATAGCCAAGACGATTAATAAATTCTTTTTGAACATTATCAATAACTTCAGGAGGTATAAGATGTATCTCGTGACGAATTCTTGCTTTTAAAGCTTCTAAATTAACCGGTCAAGTAACGTATACTTTGTCTTTTAAGTATCCCCAGAAGAAATAATCTAGGGGTGTCAAATCAGGACATCTGGCTGGCCACTCAATCGGCCCCCTACTCTGTATCCAACAATTCTGGAACAGCTCATCTAAATAAGCACGGACAGGTGTTGCATAATGGGGACGTGCATAGTAGGTATAGTGAAAATTAAATTTTAAAATCTTCAAACATCATAATTTTTCATTATGTATATTTCCTGTTTACAATCTAGAAACGTTTATACAGGGTGTTAAAAAAAGAGTGTAAAATATTTCAGGAGGTAATAATATGAACCAAAATAAGCAGAAAAGTCTTAATAAACATGGGTCCGCAAAGTAACGGTTGCGCAGATATGGACCACTATTCGTTTTCAAACATTTTATTAGGAATAAACCGACAAAGGAAGCTTTTAACAAACAAAAAACAAAGGTACATAAGATCTTCAAAGTGCCCTCCGTCCATTTCCAAGCAGGCACGACATCTTCGTCTCAACGATATTCGAACTTTTTCGAAAACACCCTCCTTGGTTTGGATTTCTTGACACTTTTGATTAATCCGTAGCTGCAGCTCTTCCAGGCTATTTACAGGAGTACTATATACTAATGTCTTCAAATATCCCTAAACAAAGAAATCTAGAGGGTTCAGATCAGGCGATCTTGGAGGCCATTAAACAGGTGCGGCCCTTACTACCCATCTATGTGGAAAAGTTTGGTGTAAATGCTCTCTAACGGCCATGGAAAAATGAGCTGGAGCACCATCATGCTGGAAGTACATTTATTTCCTCTGATTCAAAGAAATGTTTTCCAAAAACTCATACAGTGTGTTCTGCAGAAATTTGAGGTAAGCAGCGCATGTTGATGTCGGCTTTGTAAAACAACAGGACCTAGAAACCTGTCACCTACAATACCCATCCAAATGTTTAATGAAAAACGTGCCTGATGTCCAGATTCTATTAGAGCATGAGGATTTTCATCGGCCCAAATATGCGTATTGTGAAAATTAAACATTCCATTTCTTGTGAATCATCAGTAAAAAGAATGTTTGCAAGAAAACGAGGGTCTTCAGCATCATGACGTAGAAACCAGCGGCAAAAAACGTGCTTGATGATCATTTATTGGATTTAAGGCGTGTACTCGTTGCACATGGTATGGATAAAGCAGTTGCTCGTGAAGGATTCTCCAAATAAGAGGTTCACTAATTCCTACCTCGGCTGATATTCTCCGCACACTCGTACCTGGATTCTGCTCTACCAGTGCTAGAATTTCTTCTTCTGCTCTAGGAGTGGATACTGACCTTGGTCTTCCGGATAAATGGCACTGTTTGCTCAAGAAACCGATATCACGCAATCTTTGGTGAATTCTTCCAAACATGCGTTGTGAAGGAATTTGGCGATTTGGATAAGAGTCAACATAAAGACGTTGCGCTTCGGTGGCGTTCCCATTAGCACGACCATACATGAAATGCATGTCTGTTAATTCTGCGTTAGAGTAACCAGCCATAGCGAAAGCAAACTTGTGCACTGAGAACAACTGTCAAATACGTACTGTTTATTTCACTAAACATCAACCAACTATTATAAAAAAATACACAATGTTTTTGCAAAATAAAAAAAGGGGCTAAAAAACATAAAACATTCCATATCTCCGCAACCGTTACTTTGCGGACCCATGTTTATTGAGACTTTTCTGCTTATTTTGGTTCATACTATTACCTCCTGAAATATTTTACACTCTTTTTTTAACATCCTGTATAGGACAAAGGGGCAGAAAGGATTAGAGAACATAAAAACAGTGTAAAACTGTTAAACTTAATGAAAGATAATATAACTGCTCTTGCTGAACATGTACAGAGGTTCTTAGATAATTTTGATTTTGAAGCCACAGAAGTGATAGGAACCAATAAACATGATAAAAAAAGGTTATTGTTCGAAATGATAAATAAAAAAACATAAAAATAGCAAAAAAAGCAAGAACACTTCAAATTTTTATTTAGTTAACATAATCAGATTAAAATAGTGATAATAATTATTGTTATTATAATAGACACGCTTGATCCCTGTGAATTTATTTCATAAAATCTAACACTGACACTATCACCTGAACTGTTAAGATTTTCTTTTAAAATTTGAATTTATTGTTGTATTTCCGTTAGTAGAAGCATTTTGGATTCAAATTATATTTATTTATATATCCTTTTATTTAATAGAATTTTGACAGTAGAAACCAAAAATAATTGTAAGTATACGAGTAGTTATAATTAATGTACAAATTGTTAGACTGTATCGACTGTTTTTATTTGATTTTAATGTAGGTACTTTTACCAAAATTTATAGTTCCCTGTTATTATAAAAACACTATTATTTTATTTTTATCATTGTAGCCGAAACATTGGCAACTTTCAGAATTGTGTTTGTGTGTAACATTTTCAGCTGACACCAACTATACTGAGGTCACAAAACAAAATTGGATATTAATATACTTTTAATTAAATATCCATACTTAATACTTAATATCAACGTAAAACCATGCTAATAGCAAATATAAAGACAATAAAGTGAAACGTTCATTCTCACGTCCATAAAAAGGCCCATTCCTGTAAGTGTATGTGCGATTTCCTTAAGTTAGATAGCGAGTAATTTCAATAATCGCCCCGTTCGCCGTAGGACCGCCATTCCGGTAACGGTTACGACTGGAAAAGTGGTGTTTTGGCGTGTTTTATGTCCGTTTTAGGCGTGTTTTATATTGGCGGAGACCCGGGCGCAGAGGACACTGGCTTAGATGACGAGGTGAGATCGGATCTAGTGGCCTGTCACCGGTGACAGTTACCGCTGGGAATGAAAAATCGAAGAGGGCCCCGTCTCTGCGACGCACCGCTGGGTTTTTACACTGGGAGAGATCCTCGTTCGCGATAGCGGAGTGACGCGACATCAGCCCGGCTAAATGGCAATAAGTCCGCGTCCTTAAATAGGCACTTTCTCCTTTAGGGATCTCGGGATCCATCTCGGCCTCGTTCTTTGCATTGTTATGACTGCTGCCTCGATTCATACAAATCCCAGAGGCGAATAAAGACCGCTGATTGTTATTCTATGGTCCGCACTGCATTTATTTTATTGCTCTCTTTACAACCGTTACGGGGAGATAAAAACAAGGCGGAATTCTTTCCTGTGGCGGAATGGATTTCAGAAGGAATTGGATTCCTTAGAGCAGGCAATCTCGGCTATTGATATCATTTTCCGATTCCTGTTAGAACTCATGTGATCGGAGAGGTTTTTCCGTGTACCTGAATGACGAAATTGCACATATACATTACATAAATACAATTTTAGAATCTATTATGCAAGATCAAATCTGTTCATTCTGCTGATGACACACAGGTGTATTATGCTTTTCTTTTCGACTAGTATAATATTGCTGGACAATTGATTAATGCTTATCTGAACTGTTTGCTTAATATATCACTTGGTCGCAATTTAAAACCTAGTTGTGCATATACGCCGCTTAAGCAAAATATTATTCGTATAATGTAAAAAAATAGTATTAATTAACAGACAAATGAGCTCTGGCTAATTGGCATGTCCAAAGCCACAATTCATTCACACACACACACACAATTTAAAACTTAATGCCAATAAATCTGCAATGACACTTTTTGAGTTCAAGGCAAAATGAGATATAATTCGTAATTCAATGAATTTGTTTGATTGGCGAAGTATTGCCTGTAGTTAGATCGACTCGGATTTGAGATTTACGAAACACGTTAATTATCGGTCCATAACATGCTATAACATCCTTAAAAAACTTTTTTCCCAAAGACCCATTTTAGATCAAAACAAGGTAGAAACTTGTAAGGCACTTATATTCTCAAAGCTGTCTAAAGACGCGTTTACATATGCATAAATTTAATGGCACCAATAGTTAGTGCAACGCCAGCAAAATAAATTTGCGTGTTAACCTCTACTGGCGTGATATTTTTATTAGTGCTTTGGCGCCACTAAACTCATGTATGTGTAAACCCGCTAATATGACTGTGTTTATGGTCCTGCATTATTAGAGGGTCATAGTAACAAATTATAATTATTGCAAAATTCTTGTCTTCGATTTGCTATTGGATTGCGTAAATTTGATCATGTGAGTCACAAATTTCTTGTCGGTTGGTTGACACTTGATAAAATGCATACTATTCACAGTCTTTGCCTCGTTCATAAAGTTTTGGTTATGCTTGCACCTCAATATTTATTCAATAAACTTGTACCTCTGCACTCTAATAACACTTACACTAGAAAGAAACATTTTTTACTTATCCCTAAACACTTTTCTGCTAGTATGAGGCGTAGCTTCTCATATATATCTAGTAATGGATATAACAAATTGCCCCCACATATATAATATTTAATCTTTAATTTTGAAAAAAGAATAAAATAATATGTTTGTATTTCGGATGGTTAATTATTGTATTCACGGGAAATTTGATAAGTTCTGGATATTACTTGAGTTTGTTAGTTTTAATAGCTACTGTCTTATGCCTTTTTGTCATTTTGTAGTACTTGTAATGTTTGTCAATATGTATGTTAAATTGAAAAGCAGCCTTGGCTGATACTTTTCGTTGTACAACTTAACTGGCAATGAATAAAGATCATTTATTATTATTATTATTATAAATTTACACTATTAAGTACTTTATTTGGTCCTAGTATTTCTCGCCAAAAACTGGTCAAACTTCTGGTGTATCCAGATATCGGAATCTCGAAAAGTAAAACATGTAGACCAAAAGAAAATATAAAATTAAAGAGTACCTACTGTTGTAGCAATGTAGCTTGTTCAATTATTACTGCATTGCAGTCAGCGAACCTTTAATGTACAGTTCACTTGTTCTTAATGTGATTACCTGTTCACTTGACTGGTTTTCAGAAAACTTGATTTAGCTGCTACATTTGAATTGTTTATCTGCCCTCTATTTTATAAAAGTTTTTTGCTAGGGTAAGTGTTTTTACCTACCTACCTCTTTTCGACAATAAATTCTCTTTAAGATTGAGAACGTTTTCGGATGTGCTTAGATTATATAGATATAGTCATGGTATGTATACTGTTAATCTAGTTGATTTTTAATAGCTTCAAATGTAAAGCAATATAAAACTAACTACTACTATTGCTGTATTGACGGATACTTCATCTGTTTGGTTTCCAGGCTTCAGTGATCTAAGAATTTTCAGGCCAAATTGTTAACAGAACTAAATGGACAATGTGGTATCCAGAAGGAAAATTGGTCAACTAATGAACAGTTCATGAGCGCAGAGTTCAAGGATTTATTACTAATTACTTTTATTAAGTGAAAAGACTTATTAACATTAAAAATGTAGGAACTTTCAAAATGCTGCAATCACGGATTGTGCGGTTGGAATGATTTTGATAGTATTTTGGAATTTAGACCTTTCTGCGTCCCAGATGATTTTTATGTGAAACATTGCCGTTTGTAGATAATAACAAACTATTTTGGGAAATAAATTCTGTTTCAGAGTAAGATCGCTTTCAGATGTACATAGACTGTATGCATATAGTCATCGTGTGGATATTTTTAATTAATCTAGTTACCTCTTAATTTTCAAAATGCTACAATCACGGATTGTGCGATTGTGTGTAAAGACGGTAATCAATATATAATTTTCAAAGGCAAAACAATGAAAAAATTGTAATAATGACATGATAGAGTATTTTGGAAATAATCTGGATTTCAAATGTCATATTCATTGTCTTCTGGAATGTTTATCGAGGTTATAAAGGATAATGTGTTAGAACCAGGCAATAGTTATAAAATAGTCTCCCATGTCAGGTAAAATTTTAAAATAAAATCGTCTGACCATCAATGATGTTGCTGCATAGGCATTCTTCATATAAGATTTAGCCGACATTAGTGTGTGCCAATATACAGCAATATATAAAGCTATCTATCTACTGATCTGTCAAAAGACAGTCAATGCGATTTTTTATTTTTTTGTTGAACAACTATTGAATTGATAGTGTGCGCATCTCTCTATGTTACCATGGATTTTAGACACACAGCTAAATAGTTGTTCGACTAAAAGTTCTATATGTATATGTGATCGCTCTTATGCAAAAATCCATCTCTGACGTTTGTTACGTAAACAATTATTAATGTATGTAGGTAGCTAAAAGCGTCTATATAAGGCATAATCAATTTATTAAAATACGGCATTAATTTCGAGCCATAGGAAGATGTAATTGAAGAATGGTACCTAAATCATCCTTAAGTGAAATGATGTAAATGCATAAGCGTTTAACTGGTTGCATCTGGCTATTTTAAATGCATACTTCTGTAAATACTAAATTGTTTGTTAATTATAATTAACATATAAAGTCGACCAACCTTATTTTCTCACCGGATTAAAAACAAAAAGGTATACACATACATGAATTTTCAACACAACTTACAGTTGATTTGAAATTGAGATTAATGCATATATAGTTTTAAGTACGACAGCGACTGAAATGATTTGAATATACAGTATAAGTCAGCTCGTAACTACGAATATTATTTGTACATTATAGACAAAAAAGAAACAACCTAAGTCTACAGCATGAGATGTTTATGAAAATTAACAATTACATCACTTCAAATTTGATTAAAATTTTGTCACATATTTTTTGTTAATAATTCTTAACTGAAGCATTTTAATGGAAATATAACTGTTTGTATTAATATTAAATATAGGCATATCTTCTTTAAATGTCTATATTTTCAATTATTCATATAATATTAAAATTTTCGCCAAGATATAATTTTTGTTGAATTTATTTTTCATGTTTTGCTTTCCTCTTTTTAAATAATATTTACTGGCAACTTTACTTTAATTTACATTACCTATATATTAAAGAAATATCAAGTATGTGATTTATATATTAAAATTAAGAAATGTTATAAATAGTGTGATAATACAATGCTACTTTGAAAGTATATAATTTTACTTAATCTGTTATGAAATGTTTACACATTTTTCATGTGATTTCTGTTGCATGCACTGAGGCTCATCAATCTAACCTCTAATGCGTTTTTGTTGTGTTAAGATGTGGCAGACAAATATGTACGGTTCATTAATAAGGACTTTTTGTGGGCTATTCGAAAAAGAGTAAGAATAAGATTATATTTGGTACCGTGTGCACTTACAGCTTATTCAGTTTAAATGTTAGACAATTTGTAAATATAATACAAACTGAAACAGTAGGTTGTTTGTGTTCCTAAACCATATAACAACATTCACATCGAACAGCATATTTACTATTATTATGACAGTAAAAATAGCAATAGTTTATAACAGATAGTGACATCAGCTGTAGTTACATTAATTGTAAATTTATGTATTTACTGAACAAATATTTATAAAAACCAAGGAATATATTTTAATATTTCAAGAATAAGATGTCATTTTCAGCGAAAACGTTTCAACATATTTTCTAATAAATAAGTGTAATGAAATACATCGCAGTACATTTTTAAATGATGGATGAACAATACACTTTTAGGGAAAGCGATGGTTAATTCACATTTAGAGGATGGACGGACAAATTCCACTAAAAAAATCTTCCTACACAAAAGTTATTTCTGCTCCTGAGAAAGCCTTCTTAACTATTTACAAATAACATGAGGATGTGTATGTATTTCTTAACCTGCATAGTATATTATTTATTATTGAATTCTAATAATAAATTCTGTATTTATAATTATTTGTAAGATACATCCTGCATATTATATTGAATTTTTTAACCTAAGCAACTTTTTCCACGATATTAAAAATAAAAGATTTTCCTTTTTTTCAGCTTTATCTGTCGACACCGTCTATGTAGATACAAAAATAATAATAGATTTTTAAAATGGCTTCTGCTGCACTATTCAGGTTAAATGAAGTGAGAATATTTGAACTGATTGATGAACTCTTTGGTATATACATTTTTTTACCATGTGCATATTATATATGTGAAATAATGTTAATTGCTCATTGAAAATTTTTTCTCTATGCACATGTTTCAATTGTAGTTATAAATGTAAGTATGTATAAAAGTATAAAAAAATTGAAACTACTCGGTAAAATTGCATATATTTTACAATTTCAACCTAAAAATTACAATCTATAAATTATACATTATATAATATATAATTTTATTCATAGTTATTTCTATAATATTACATTTATTTAATTTACAAAATTATTATGTAATTTTAGATAACTTTACGCTGATTACAAATTGCCAACGTATTAGTTATATAAAATTACAGACAAATTTTTGTCAGTCTGATTTCGGTTTCTTGTTGTTGATATTACAGCTGCTTAGGGCAGAATCGCTTCTCAGATAACGGTGGTCTAATAAGACATCCCGTCGTCACTTCGCGTCCCATGATTTCTAAAGTTTTGCCGCTCTTCACTGTCGACATCTTCAATGGTGACACCGCAAAAGTTTACGACTCGAGTCACACCTTACAAATTTCATAAAGCTCTTATATCTATCAATACAGAACAATATTTTTTTTTATTACATAGTTCTGCAAATATTATTAATTTTTACTTGTTCCTATTCTATTTCATTTTCCATTTACACTTAACAAAATTTAAATACGGCCCTGCCTTTAGTAGAATTGTATCAACCCCCGTGTGTTAGTTGAGTAGAGATAAAAGAAGTAGAGAAGTTCAACACATTTTTATTGAAATCTGAGATTGTTTCATATCTCACGCCAGCGCCGTATATTTAATATTGAACGCGTCCTTTTCCGTTACCGTGCTGGACGACGAATCATCGCATTCATAATTCAGGAGAAAGAAAACGCGTGTGTGGTCGATATTATCACCTCTGGCACAACACCAAAAATTCATTACGAGTCCCCCGCGCCAAAGCAGGGACGAATAATAATATAAAGTAGGAACATGTCACAAATTAAACTCGTCTTCGTTTCCTTACTTTACTAATTAATGCGAAGATTAATTGATGGTTGTGTTTGTTTTGTAAATGCTAATTCCGGAGACAGCGAAATGTACTATGTAAATAGGTTTAATGAATACATTTAGCAGTACTCTGGCGTAGTGCCGCGCTACGCTCATATCAATCCTTTCTTCGTTTACATCTGTTTGAATTATTCCACAGACCGCCGAACGCATTGTCTGCCTACCCTCCGCCAGCAATTTGAATAATGGAATAATTTTGTCGTTATTTGTCTGCCAAAAGGCAATCGCTATTCTACAAGTCAAATCCGAACCTGCGCCTCTGCGGCCCTCGGCCCACTAGCGCCATAAATATGCTCCATTTTTATTAAATTCGCCAGACGAGCACTGCCCGAAACGTGTTCGCTGGCTCAATCAAAACATCCATAAACAATCTCGCCCGTTCGGTTTCGTCGTGTTGCCTTTTTTAAGGGCTTTGCACACCATTAATGCCGTCGGATATGCAGCGCGCAATTCGTTTGTTCTTCGGCCCGAAAGCACGATCCGCATGGCTGCGTTCCTTGAGAAATGCCGAAGGTTGAGAAAAACATCTTATGTTGCTCCGAGGTTACTGGCGCACTTCGCATGCCATTATTTATGTAATTACCTAAACCATTGAATAAAAATATATATTTTTTAATAAACCATCACTCTGTTCCTTGACCTGAAAGTACGATTCATATGCATTTTCTGAGGCCTGTGACTTTGTTTGATGAGAATTTCATGAAAATTTTCTGAAAAAGTAATTAATCTTAATCATCTCTTTAATGAAGGACGAAAACGATATTCCATATCCATAGCTTCTTCTATTTTCCCCTGCCGATCTATAAACATAAAATATCGTTATTTCAAACCATTCAGTGAAAAAATACACTTTTTATTTATTTATTTATTTATTATTGACAACCAACAGGCATAAAGCTCAAATATAGGTTACAATAGACGGAACAAATCAGTACGCATTTAAATATTTGCAACAAAGTAATACAAACCTATTAACTGAAAGTCTTAATAATATTAATATCGCGATGCGTGGTTTGTAAGGCTTGCTACAAACTATGCGTGAATTCACGATTCGTTATGCATGATTCGTGATATGCGAGGAATTCGCGAATAGTGTGAAGGGTCTCGTTCGTAAAAAAATCCATTCATAAAAACCATCCACACGATGCACGAATTCCTTACAAACTACGCACCGCAAATCGCGAATTCACGCATAGCCTGTAGGGGCTTAAGGAATTCGTGCGTCGTGTCTAGGGTTTTTATTAATGGATTTTTAACGAACAAGATCCTACACACTATTCGCGAATTCCTCCCATATCATGCATCGCGCATCGCGAATCCCGAATTAATGCATAGTCCGTATCGGCCCTTCGACACTAACAAAAAAAAGAAGAAACCATATAAACACGTTTGCTATTTAGACATAAAAAGAGCATGTGACAATAAAATGAACATTATATTATTAGATACTGGCTCTCAAGAAGAGATTTTCTTATAGCATTTTTAAAGGTATTCAGGGAAACGTTGAAAATATCAATATTACATTGGTTAATAATGTTGTACATTCTGCAAAGAAGAGTTTTCAGATCAAAGTTAGTTCTACACTGTGGAATAGAAAAATTTATATTAACACGTCTATTATACGGTGGCACTGAGAAATCAAGCAAACTTAAAAACTGACCATTATCGATTAAGGCATGGATTGCTTTAAATATAAACAAACTATCAAGAAGTCTGCGGCTTTCAGGCAACCTCAAAATTTTATAGGCAGAAAATGCATGTGATAAAAAGCCATAAAGATATATCAAAGTAGTATATAATATATTTCTTATAATAAAGTAATCTTAAAAAAAAATTCTGAATTTTTTCAATCTCCTGGATGTAAGAATTATAAAAAGGCGACCATATAACTGAATTGTATTCTAAATGCTTTCTCACATATCTATTATATAACAAAATAAATGTCTCAATGTTACGAAAATTAGATGAATTACGCATTATAAATCCTAAAGATTTATAAGCTTGATTGGTTGTTTTCGTAATATGTGGATTAAGTCAATTTACTGGCAATAATAATACCTAAATCTTTAATTACATCCTTATTGTTTAAAACATTTCGATTAATATTATATGTAAACTTGATTACATCTTTTCGATGACTAAATAATATTGAGAAACACTTTTTCACATTAAAATACAAATGATTTTCTTCACTCCAATGAAAAACTCCATATCATTTTTCAGTTTAATTCATATGCATTTCCTGAGACATACGACTTTATTTGATGAGAATCGGATGAAAATTTGCTGAAAGAGTAATTTGAATCATCTCTCCCTGTCCTAATTATCTCCTATTATAGGTATTCCTAATGAAAGAATACCTATAAAATGGTATTTCAAATCTATAGCTTCTTCTATTTTCCTCTGATAATCTGTAGACATAGAACATCATAATTTCAAATTATTACCTAAAACTCAAGAATTAAATTCACAATCTTAGCCAAAAGATTATCCCGTTTGGTTTCGAATTTCTTCCTCTACGTGTCTATTTTAAAAAGGAAATTGATTTGGTTCGAGAAAATGTTACCAAAAACTCATTCCATTAGTCTACGTTCACAACAGGTCGCGTCAGCGAATCCACAATGTGGCGTATTTTTAACTTTAAATAACGCAGGAACTAAAGTCATTGGATTATTCAAACTTTTGTTGGTTGAAACAACCAGATAATATTTCTCAATAAAATGATATTTTCCAATGAAACACATTTTGAAATTGGTGGCTATGTAGTAAACAAAATTGATACGTGAGAAATATCTACAACCTAAATGAATCACTGTTATTGCAAAAAGTTTATCAGAGCTTTTGTGGTACATGACTGTTGTCTAAATGATATTATGTTTCAACAGTTATATAATTAAATTATGCAAAGAAACATTTCCTGTGCGTGTAATTCCGAGAAACAGCGATGTAAATTGACTACCAAGATGGCGTGATTTCACATTGGACTTCTTTTGAAACAGATCTATAGGGACAATCCACAATCAAGTCCTCAACTGAAGGACGTAATTGCTCGCGTTACTGGTACAAGATCGCGCACATTATGTCTGCACGGACCAGCATAGACCTGCATAGCCCATTCATGAAGATTGCTGTGTTATTTAGTGGAGCATCGCACACTAGACCAGCACCTCTATGGACCGGCACCTGCAACGACCGTCACTGCAGATCATGTCGGTGGTCTGCAATTTGTATGATTGCCCGCCCTAGTCCAACGTAAGTCCTGTTCCCATAAAAGTCAGGGACTGGTTTCAAATTATTAGATATATTCGACCAGTTAAGTTGTGACACCTTTACTTATCAACAACCTCTATTTACTTACCTAACAAACTGCAAGTCTTTCATCAGATAATACAGCGTTGCGAACTCTTATATTTTGGTGGCGAGGTCGATCCAAATGCTCAACAATTTCAACAATTTATCTCTTTATATTGATCACTGTCTCATTTTCCTCGTTTTTCTCCCCTCCTCCGGTTCATACGACATCGCTAAAATAACAATTTCTTCTTCTGAGGTACACTGCTACTTAAAAACTTCAAAAAGTCTGTCACACACATAATATGCACAAGTGTGCGAAGTGGTACAGATTCATGCAGGCATAATGCGCGTAATCTTTATGATAGAGGCACAATTACGTTTATATGTACACTGAAGATGTGGCCATCTGTGAAGTTGGAAGTAGTCGTTTTGAGATATTGTTTTTCATATCATTCAGTACACTTCAAATAAAAATCAAAGCAAATTGTGTCCTTTATTCTTAAAAACTAACTAAATTTCTATACCATACAATGTTGTACTAAGAAGGAAATATATATCAATGTAAAACATCGCAAAAAAAATTAATTACCCAATTCCTCTTTAACTTTATTACACTTCACCGTAATGATTTCAGAAAAAGCATCAGTCAACTCAATTATCCACGGCATCGAAATGAATACGTTAAACTAACTTGTTTCTCATCCTCTCAGGCTTCTGTTCATACACTTTCGGTCATAAACCTACCTAGATTTATCTCAATCTTTGACAACGTTCGCTTCTTATTGTCTGTGCGCATTTGCTGTATCTGCTAACAATATTATGCCTACATAATATCTCCATTAAGTCGCCGTCATACGCCGGTAAATTGGATTTTCCTTTAAAGTGCATTACCATTAGCCGTGGAAAATATGCAACACTCTTGGGCAGAGAATTATTTATATAATTAATAATTCCGTTGCGCTCTTGTCAGTTTTCAAGCGAACATGGATGGCATGGATAAATTACCAGCATACATCACTAGCGAACTATTTATAATGCCGCTATTTTCCTTTACAGGTAAAACTACTTTTCTAATACCACATGCTGAATTATTTATATTTAATTCCTCTCTATAAATTTATTCTATTTTTTAATAATGCCTCAGGGTGTTTGTTTGAACTGGCACGATTTAAATATTAATTGTATTGCTTTGAATTTAATTTCACCACGAAGAAATAGATATTAAATTTCTCCGCAACTACGTATTTCGAAAACTTAAAAATTGAAATTAGTTATTTATGGTACAATAGTGGAGTTGCATACGCCAAATAATAGGCAACCAGATAGAACACATTGTCTTGAAGAATTTCTCAATTTCGATTAGATCGATTTCCGACTTTATGTAGATTGGACATAAGGGCCAAAAAAGTTTCGTATTTTTCATGCCCTTAAATATCACAATATTCTGGCAATATTACAAATTTTTAGTTTCAATCCTCAAGTGACAAATCAAAAGAATTATAGAATTTATAATACTACGTGACTAGGAAATGGAAACACCTATTTGTGTGTTCATTAGATTTTAATAATTTTTGATATACAGGTTCAGGGTGACTTATTGAACGGATACATTTTCAGCAAGATCAGAGAGCCTACTGAAAAGTTCAATACTGTGTTGAAAACCCACGATTCGTGATACACTCATTAATACGCCTGGGCTCGGATCTAATAAGATTGTCTATAAGTTACGGTATATCATTCCAATATATCTGAACCTTACAGGTAAAAGCTGCTAAAGTCTATGGGGGTGTTGTAAATGCAGCAGTCTACGGCTAATCATATCCCAGTCATGTTCAATAGGTGACAGATCCGGGAATCTTGGTGCCCAGCTTAAAAAGTTCACATGATGTTGATCCATAAAAGCTATTGTTTTTCTGGCATCATAGGGTCTAGCATTGCCTTGCTGGAAAATGGTGTAAAGATGAGGTTTGACATAAGGCTTCACCATCCTGGATGTAGCGTTGGGCTGTCATGTTGCCTCTAACGAAAACTATTAGTGATCTGCTGCTATACGCGATAGCACCTCATACCACAATGTCTACCGTGTGATGGACATGACGCTCTCTGTCAAATTGTGAATCGCGTCTTTTACCACGTCGCCTTCTTACACTTAAAGGACCATCGTGCATCCCCAGGAAGAAATGGGATTCGTCACTAAAGATCATTAATTCCATTCTTGGTCTCAGTAAATCCTATCTCTCTATACAATCGTAAGCAAGCCATTAGCTCGATATTGGCGAGTGAGAGGCAGCACCTAATATGGATGAGAAGATAAGACACCAAAACCTCGCCTAAGCAGAGTTCTTCAAACCACTGTTTTGCAATAGTCCCGGCTACTGCTAAATCGCTATCTAAGCGCTAAAAGCTGCAATCGACGATCTTCACACTCTGTGGTTGTTATACGACGGCCGATATATATCTTCTCGCTTTGATATTATGGTATGTAGGGATCTGTTAGTCCTACTAGAAATTCCTCTCATCGACAAATCTCCTTCGCGCAATCCAACAATCCGAACCAACGAATCCAACAACGAAACAACTATAGGTTGCTCGTAAATACTTCTAAATATTTATAAAAATAAACTAATTTAAAGTTGTTAATTTTGACAGTGTGTATATAAATAGTACACAAACATCTGATTCGGTCTGTACAATTTCAAGTATGACAATTTGTTGTTGGTTGCCTAAATAACTGACGTCACATTAAACAAGTCTATTCAAAAATCCTAAAAAATAGTAAATGAAGTTTTGCGTCATTTAAAAACATTAAAATCGCAATTCATACTATTTGCTAAAATTCTGAACATTTACTATCAAAATTACATTTGATTTTTGACATAAAAAAGAAAAAACATCTAATATACCTACAAAACTCAATGAAATACAAAAACCGAAATTTTAAAATTTTTCATCCATTTTTCTAATATGCATTTCTCCATTTTTCTATTTACCTGAAGTTAAGGAACCTATAAAAAAACAAAAAAATTATATCAACACCTTTTTCCACAGCAATATTTTGCAGATATATCTTCATATTTTGTGCCAAAGATATCGCGCCTGTCCTGTGGCTCATCATTAATGATCTACCCTGTATAACTCAAGGAATAACAATCCTAAGACTATCTCAAGTAGCTGGTATTTTTTTGGATGAGATATAAGTTGTCTGCTTACTTTCTGCTTGGCCTAAGCGGCTCGACTCGACAGCAAGCGACCTACATTGCAGGAGGTACTTACTTTCGTACTTTCAATTGTCGGTCAACTTACCTATGGCATACACTAATGAGGGCTAACAACCCCAAAACCGGTCTATGTCTGATGGTGTGACCGACAATGGTTATTGGCTGTTCACACAGATACTGTAGGAGTAATTCAATGCCAGTCGGGGCATTAGACCGCGGAGTAGTAATTTGGTTATATTATCGGAAGCGGTTCAGAAATTAGAGCACGCCCCTAAATTTTTGGCCTCTACTTAAGAAATGTTAATTAAACTTTTAATTGATATTTCTTTGGTGCCCTTGAAAATCCCCAGGTGGTAAGAGAAAACACACCAATTATTTGTTAAACAGTTCAGTTATTAAATGTTTAAAATAATTTCTTCGTGTAAAAAAATAACTAAGTCAATAATATGAGGCCCTTAATTAAAATCAATCTCCAATGATGAAACATTTCTCATCAAATTTGCCATAAACCAAAATCATCAAAACGATGCCACCTACCATACTACATATTCCTCCACTCGTCTCTTTCAAATTATAATTTCACCAGCAAGAAATCCCCAATAAATCTCGAGCTACAAGAAGGAGACCATAGTAATGTAAATAACACAACGGAGTAATGTGGTTTTATGGGCTTTCTTCTAGACAGTTTGTATGTCTCCCCTGGTAGGAGCAGAGCGAAAAGCAGTGTCCGTGGAAGGCCATAATTTATCAGTGGCGATGATTGAAAGGATCAATAGATGGACGAACTGATAGGTGGTTTCGAAACACGCATAAAAATGCAGAGGCCATCCCGTTCGAGCCCATAAATACCGGGAGTACGCCGAATAAAAGCGACTTCATTGTGAACTATCCATTAGGTACGAGGAGGGGCTCATAAAACACGAATTAAGTTTTTATCGGGGCGCGAAATGATGTATTTACCGGAGAGACTTTTATGGCCTTTGCGAAAGAGCTATAGATCAGCTATTACTGTTACTTAATAAAATTGTCATAATTCTTTATTACGTGGAGGAAATAGTGGAAAATTTTCGCCCCCTTTTTGCCTGAATTGCCTGAAGAGAACTTCTTTAAAAAAATTGGAAATAGATGCATCATGAAAAATGGAGTCAATATCGTAAAAAAATGTTTATAAAATCCTTATAGTTTCCGAGTAAAAAATTATTGAAGTTATACTATTTTCAACCTTTACATCGTTAGACTACTGTAGTTTCTAGCCAGGCGATTCCGAATAATGAAAACCGATTTATTTTAGTAGATATTAACGTTTTTGTGATGCGAGTGTTTACGTTAGTTTTTCAAATGTGGCTTACGTGTATAGCAACTCGGAGTTGATGGATATCGTTTTAATTTATGGTGAAATGAAAATAATTTAGCAGAACGATTTCTCGGGGAAACATGTGGCAAATGCAGCTACTTTTACCGCGGTGCGCAGTGAGTGTAAGTGTACTGAAACGCAAGCGTGACACGGTAAATTTGAAACCGAATCGTGGAAGAGATGGAGGCCATGACGTCCACGGCGTATTGCAGCAGTGTGGCATATCATGCACGAGGCTCAATTAGTAAATAAAGCAGTTGAATTTGCTATATAAAATTGGTGTTATAAAATGTTATTTATTTCTTTCCTTGGAATTTTTTTCAATTTCTTGTCCGGTCGCCGTTTGCATGCTTTGCCTTGACAGGTTTACAGTGGATCAGTTTCCAACGCCGTGCAGAAGTGTATTTTTAAATGATTTTCGAATTGCCGTTTCTGATTTTTTTTTTTATAAAATTGTATTTGTGAGAGGCTGAGTCTGAATCACACTGTATACTCCTACATTTTGATACTCTTTAAAGAACAGTGTTTATAAAAATGGACTACTATTTCAGAAATTCAAGATAGAATACAAGAAGCGATAGATTACATAAACCAACACCCAAAAGTGATTCATAATTGTTTGGTATAATCACGACAAGAATTCAGACTACTTACGTCATACGAACAAATGAATAATTCATTATATTTTCATCAAAATATTTAAAAAAACTGCAACTGATAGTAATAAAACTATATATATACTACACTAAAAGTTTGCATTATATATTGCACTAAATTGCAAAAAATGATTGTTTTTAACGCGACCAAATATCTAAAATTACGTTGACAATAAAAACAAATGTGTAACGTCAGCCATGACCTAAGACGTCTGAATTCTTGACGCGCGTATGGAGCGATATATGTAGGTTTTGCATAGAAAAGCAAGGAACTGTGTTTGAACAATTTTTATTACTTGAAATTGCCTCATAAATTGGATTCGAATATAGTTTTGTATTTTCTATAATAAAAAAATTAAATTTTAATTATGGAATTAGGTTCTTAATCATTAATATCTCACGAACAGTAAAAGATAACACATTACATGTTTATGTCAATGCAACCAGGAAAAGTGGATAATTCAATAATATAATAATATACAGGGTGTTTCATAAAAAATGCAAGTTGGTATCAATATCTCTGTTGTGCAATGATGGATTATTTTTTCGATAAAAAAATTTAAATCCTTGTGAAAAATTTGTCAATTACCCGTGTCTTGCTGAACAACGCAATTACAGTGGGATTAATGGGGTTTTCCATCAGATCTAATACATTTCTCTGGTTAAATTTTCACATATATGAACCAACAATGCGATCTCCGAAAATTCTTGTTGTACTTCACAAAATATCCATGGATTGTTGTCCTACCAATAACTGTAATTTTAAGACAACTTCCCCATATAGAATAAACAAATATTAAAACGAAAATTTGGATTGCCATTTATTCGTTAAATGATGACCTCACAGAATTTTAAACGCCGAACTTATGTAATTTGATATGGGTGAAATTTAGAGTGCTTTAATATTCGTCGAACCACAATACGATAGTTCTACTTGTTCTCCGTTCTGTCTCTTTCGCACTTTGGTAGTGATAGGAAGGAGGGAGATATAAGGAATTATTTTCGATAATATGGAAAATCTCTTCTAAGCAGATGGAACGAGTATTTTCAAGAATTGTTAGGAGCTGATGGAGAACCAAAGAGTAAAGACTCACGATGTGATAGAATAGAAGAATATGAAGAAGAAGGAAGTATAACTCGAAATGAACTGAAAGATGTAATACAAGAACTTAAAAACGGGAAGGCGACAGGCCATTAGCCAAAATAGAATGTCGGAAAGTTTTACCACAAATGAAGGATTTAGACAAAGAAGAAGTTTAAGTCCAGTACAGTTCACAACTTTTATCAACAAAGTACTAAAGAAATACTCACTTAAAGTAGACAAATTATATGTAGGGTACAGACATTTGCAGAGAATAGACATTACAGAGAAGCATTCGCTGACGATGTAGCATTCTTAGCAGAAAAGGACAAGGATTTACACTACTTAGAGACCTGGAATGAAGTGCTTGATGAATACGGAATGAAATTGAATATAAGAAAGACAAAAGTAATGGTAATAGATGAGCAAAGAGACATAAATATACAGATTGAAGATGTGAAAATTAGATAGATTAGAAGCTTTACATACCTAGGGATAGAAGATAATGGAAAACAAACTGTAGAAATTAACAGCAGGATAGAAAAGACGCTAATATTATACCATACAATAAATAAGCCATTTATAAGTAAAAAAGAAATTTGCAAGAAAACAAAGATAAATGTTTTTAAATCCATTTATAGACTAATTTTAACTTTCGGTTGTGGATCTTGGGTATGGACAAAGAAATAAAAAAGTCAAATACAAGCCATAAAAATGAAGTATCTACAAAGAGTCAAAGGCGTAACTAGAGCGGACAAACTGAGGAACGCAATTATACGGGAAGATTTAAAAATACAACCAACATTAGAATTTATTTAAAAAAGACAAATGAGCTGGTGGGCCCACTTACAAAGAATTAATAATGCAAGGCAAGTCAAAGGGGTATGGGAGGCAAAAATAGAGAAACGGAAGAAAAGAGGTAGACTTAGACAAACATGGGACAGAATCAAGGGAGAAATATTAGAGGAAAGGGGTAACATGGACAGACGCAAAAAAATTTTTAGCAAGAAATAAAAAGAACTGAACGAAATTTATATATGTATGTATGCCTTCATAAATGATTACAAGCCACATGATCAGGGTCGAGATTTTTAAATCAATCGCAGAGCAATTCATATGCGAATATCCTTTTCCTCACTACGGCAATTGAGAGAGACAAGAAATCTATTTGCATACGATTTGTTCTTCGAGAATCACAGTCCTGGTCACGTGGCTTGTAATCATTTATGAAGGCACTGTAGTATATTGTAAATGAGGTTAGTAACTTGTATTACCCTACACCATAAAATCACAGAAAAACAAAAATAGGTATTTGCTTTACTGCTGGTGTTTACGCGTCAGCCGCATCAGTCGCACCATGCATCTGACGCTCATAGGAAATCCCAGCAAAGCTCTCTTGATGCACAACGCCGGTCAGGTTTAGGAGACAATAATTTTTAATTACAATTTATCTCCGACATTGTATAGAATTCCCGGCACAACCGCCGCAGTATCAGTAATGGCGATTGGAGTAGAATAACATACATATTCAAACTCGTTTGAATATCGTAGTATGTGTAAGCCCTGTTATGGAAAGAGAATAGGTAGCGAATTGCCGCGTCTTGAATGTGGCCGGAGCGCAGATAGCGGATTTACATACAATGCTGATGGTGACGTCCTGAATCCCTTGTCGCAGCCACGTCTAGCCTTAGTTCGGTTCTTTTTAGTATTCACATGAGTCCGCCGATGACAATCATCCTACTTAACAGAGTGGGCTCCGACTAAAAATACTATTACAATTGGCTGGAAAAAAAAAAGATTAACGCCGAAGAGGAAGGGGGAGGAGGAAGACTGATGGACGGTCAAGTGGGGAGCCAATGACAACTTGTAAAAGTAGTGTGTTCATTTGGACCAAGGGGACTAAAGAAAATAATTTATTCGTGTAGTTACTCATGCTATACTAACGGCTCGGAATATGTAGAAACTTATTCTAAATTGGGCCGTACTCCAAAGTAAGTATTCCTTTCCAGTTTATGTAACTACATAACAATTTTATTTATGTAATGTATGGCTGATTTTGATCATAACTTTCTTTACTATATGTTGCAGTAACAAGTAGTTTAAGTAAATTCTACATTTATAGGGCAATAGTAAGAAAGTAATCGAAACGATTTAGTACAGGAAATTCTTGGATACTTGGAAGGTTACTCTACTAAGGGTGTTTATAATCCTTGTCCTCATTTTATTAGATTATTCCTATCCTTTAAATATAGGTGAAGTAACTAGTTTAGATAGTTTTGTAAATGTTCACGTAGAAGTACATACCTCTTGTACAGTGCGTTTCAATAACTTTGATAACATTTTGATCAGCTGTAACTTTTCTGTTTTTAAAGATATCGGAATGAAGCAAAAACCATATTGCATAGTGAAGTAGCAAGTTTTTTTCTTATTTGAAAAAAAAACAAAAGACCAATGATTTTGAGAGATCTTAACCTAACTTATGTTTTTTTTAAATGGAACGCCCTGTATATTATTGTATATTTGGATTCTACTCAAAATTCCAAGCATATTTTAAAAAGCATATCCACCTATCTTCAACTGTTTCTGAGAAATAGTTTTACAAACATGTCAAGTTATCATAAAAATTGCTCTACTTGTCTGCCATTTTCCTCAACAAAACAAAACACTAAGGCTCTATTGTTACCAGCACGGCTCAAGCAATGCTGTACTTCAGCTTTAGCTCAGTGCAAAGTGTGCCATGAACAAGAAGAGCAATTTTTATGATAATTTAGTTTAGTTATTGTTTTAACTGTATTAAGGAATTATTGAATTTAATTTTTGTATTTATTCTTAATGATATTTATGCACTTTAAACAACGAATATTCAATTATTTTCCAACGACTACTTGATCCTTCCACCGCTAACGTGATTTTCAGGTGGTATTTATTTTGAAACTCTTTAAGTAGCTTATAACATTGAAAAAGGAGGTAATATAAAAAATTTCTCTAATAAAAGTTTATTAGAAAAAAGAGAGCTTTTTAACCATCGAGTTCGGGACACCCTGAACATCTACGTTCTTAACCGTTTGTCAAAGATCTTGGAAGAAAAAACATTGTTTAATTGTAGTTATTCACAAAAATCTTATCACATTTTCCAATATAGGGTTTCTGTTCTTTTTATTCCTGTTTCTGTTTACCATATTTTTTCTTCCTCCAAAAGATATACCTCCTTCCATGCTCATGTTTTCTTTCGTTACATAAGCATAGTTCCTAAAGATGTGTGATTGTTGTCATTTATCCATCACTGAAGCCGAGGTCTCACTGGTGTATTTTAGTGGAGTCAACTAGACCATGCTATTAAATTTGTCATGTCAGTTATTGATCACAATAAGCAGTTTATTGATTCAAGTATGAAACGCAAGTTCACATCTAAAATGGCGTATTATTTATATTTTGTACAATCGTTTGCAATAATAATGGCATTAAAATAAATTTTGCGATTTATTTTTAACTTCTGACGTATTTATAATGAAATATACTTTACATTTTTAACATTAGTTATTAGTTGTTTCACTCACCAATAGAGATTTAATGAAATTTCTACTCAGAACTTCCAGAAATTCAAAAACTGTTTTCAGAGAGTGTCATTATTATTGCAAACGATTGTACGTCAGACAAGAAATATCTAGTTAGAAAGTGACTACGTAAAAGAGATGAGAGGCATGGTTGCTTTTTTCAAATTGCAACTGTAATGTTGTATTTCAATAATATGTATTAAAATACAATATTAAAACAATAGTTTTAGTACCTAAATATGGTATTTACTAATAAAACAGAAACCTAACCTTACAAAGTGTTGCAGCTATAGTAAAATTGCAGCACACACTGGGACATTTGTTGCTTTCATTTACTAAGTGGGTTCCAAATAGATACAAAAATTTGCCCAAAGCCCAAACCAAAAATTTCCAGTGGCTAAGTTGAAGGCAAATGGCAACTTTTTCATACCTGGACATTAAAGATCAACTTTACTGGATTCTACTATTTGACTTCATTCAAATCTCCCAGTGAGATCCAGCTTTATTGATGAGAAATACGGTAGGTATATCAAAATGCATATAGAATTATAATGTTAGGACTATGAGTTTGGCTCTTCGTAGTTCTAACGTCACTGCTTTAAGTTTATAGTATCTATCATGAAACCACATCTATGGGTTTGTTTATAGTAAATACAGTGGTATTGAAAGAATCACCCCAGAGAGCTATGTTAGAAATATGGTTCAGTAGGATACTCAGTTTACTATAAAAGTAACAAACTAAAATGCAAAAATATGAATCTCACAATCATGAGTAATTTATCCATAATCTTTAAAATTATATTTGAGGACAAAGAGCCAGACAGACAGATAGAGGTGTGAAGAAACAGAAGAAAAATAATCTTTTTTGAAAATTTGTACCTGAATATGTAGTGGGATAAAGTGAAAAATAAGAATTTTTTGAACATTTTAGCAGAGCTCTAAGTTTAAAATAAATATAATGAAACGCTCCTGTGGATAGATCTAATATGTTATATCTAAACCAAGTTATCGCCACAGCTTGTTAAAGAATATATCTAAAAAATAAAACAGTATTTTAAATGTTTAATGTGTATGTGATTATTCTTCTTCAATTAACATTTTAATGTCAAACAATTATCACCTCTTTCTATATGACTGTCCTCCAACTTACATAATTGTCCTCTGCTGCCAGATTATCAGTCTAAACGATTATTATTTAAATTTCTGTCGGCCACAATAGACATTCATCTACTGCGCCTTTCCGTCAGTCATTCCTCAAGTCAGAAAAATCATTTATTTTCAAATTCATCACCTGAACTATTGGCCCTTAATCGCCCTGTCACCTAATGTATTTGCCTTAATATATTTGACAGCACAGACGTACCAGCGCGATGATCCTTTGGACAGGACACCACTGCGACCGTCATTTGTTATTCTTTAAACGGTAACGGGGATCTTTTCACGTCAAAGAAAATCAGCTTACTCGATTTTTACCACTCGATTAATGTTTTGATAAATCTTTTAACAGAACTAGTGTTTAATTAATATCTTAGAAAACAGTTCAGATATTATAACAGTATGAATAATTTATTTTGTTTTATAATTTATAAGATTTCAGAATAGTGTTATATAATGTACCTAATTCCAAACTGAAATAGGAGGTAAAGGTATACATCCAAAAACGTATATATTATTATAAATACATCCTAATGAGATCCAACTGAAACTGCCAGATATATTTAGATTAACACCTGTAATAATTTATCCATAAAAACTTTTATTTTAAGTAAAATATTAAATTTTTCTGAAAGAACAGACAGAAAAAAATAATAGCAATAGTTCTAAAATCCTATGTATTTTATGGTATTGTTTTTCTACATTTATATTTTTTACCGTATCCAGTAATTGGGCATGTGCCTGTTTGGATACGTATTAAATAAATAAATAAATAAATAAATAAATAAATAAATATCCACTCTTTTTCAGATACCATTGCTTTTATTGTTTCTAAGTCTGTTTGGCATTAAACGATTCTATCATCAATTCTTAATTTGTATTAGCAAAGTTTGGAAGCAAAACATCTTCAGAGCAATGATAGAAAGAGAAACTTTATTATCTTCTAAAGTGCTCTTTTAGAAAAATGAATTGATTTACTGAAAATTAAACGGATAAATTTAAGTAAAGAAAAAACAATCAGCCATTACCAATGTCATTCCTATAATATTGTTTATTTTTATTTTTCCGTAATTCATAATAATTAATATTAGGTTATTTTTGTAAGTAAATAATTCGAATGTTATTGCTTTCCAGGACTTTATTTACACTACTTACACTACAAGAAATGAAGGTATATATTTCAAAATTTAAGTATTCAAAGATCAATGCGGGATAATACATTTTTTATGTTCGCAAATGTATAGTTCGAAAAATTTAAGGTATATATTATACATAAGAAAAAAAAGTAAGATATATTAATTCGGTCATTGATAAATCAATTAAGAACATTCATTAATTTTGGTTTTCATAAACAGTTTTGACCATATGCTATAGTCCTAAATACGATCAGATCCATACAAGTACACCAATGCACCTTCAATCTTTAGACATTTTTTAATAGCTATGAACTACCATACATTATTACTGCACCAGTGGGATTCTAAGCGCTTAGATGAAGGTCCATCCATCAATTCAAGAATGGTTATGACCGTCACTGTGCTAGCTTGCGTGCGCGAGTTTGTTTATTATTCCGTATGTGTGGTATGATCTGTTTTGATTTCTTTTTTATTTTTTAACTATTAAGTGTATTTTCAACCATTTAGCCGTAATCTTGAATTCTTTATGCATGGATTTTCTAATTATACAAGTAGGTATATTATTTTTGTATTATTGTATTTGCCTGATTGGTTTTCAGCTTAACAATTGAGCCTTTCTTGTATTTTTACCTACTTATTGGCATGACAGACTATCTCTAATAATAAAGATGTATTAGACGGTATAAAGTTCTTCCTAGTTATTTGTCATAAATGAGTTTGTTTACAACACGGTAAGAAGTGAAAGTAGTAATCAGTATCGTTCCGTGAAGTTTGTCAAATGATTCAAAATATTCATTAAAGGGTTTAATTAAAACCCGTTAAGTTGCGATTACAAAACATATTTTAAATAAGTTTCACAACTAAAAAAAATTTAACTTGGCATGTGATCTGTATAAAAAAAATATGTTTCAATAACACCTTACTTCTATTTCGTATTATACATTACATAATATGTTTACTTTTTGGAATTGTAACCTAGTTCAATGCTCAATCTTTGGTGCAGGAATCACATGATACTTGAATAGGTTTTTTATAACAATAATTGGAAAAAAATGTAGTCTTCTGAATGTATATAGACGCCTACCCTTGACCGTATCGTACAGGCGGTATATGGCGAGTTCTAACGTGATTTATGATTGTTTTGGAGGAATGCTAAACGTTGATCAAACTTTTTCATATAAGACTTTTTTATTTCAACGCAATTTCAACTATTGTCAAGAAGCTGTCTAATAATTTGTATACATTATAATGTCACCCGTATGTATTGACTGTGAAATAAAGGCATACATTTTGTATGTCAATTAAAAAATATCAGTTTAATCACATCTAACTTTTAACTAAGGTAATCATTTCATCTTTATTATTGTTTATTGTTCATTGAATATAGTTTATCTACTCTAAGCCTAAGCTGCGCTGGGAATGTAGGAATTGCCAACGGAGCCACTGCCTTCCATGCCCATTCCCACGATATGAAAATAAACGCTGTTGACACACGGCATTTTATTGTGCAATTACATATACTAGGATTTAGACTATCTCGTCCACGGTAAACAGCCATAGAAACTCCGGACTGTACGTAACTCCCCGTGACAGAATTCGGTAGCCCCGTTGAAGATAACACTAATTCCGACTGACTTTCCTCTGTTTGCCTTCGCTCGCGCTCCTTTATGGCCCAATAAAACAGTAAACACTAAATTACCGAAAGCACAAACACAATACGTATATATGACACATGTTGATTTTATCGTCTCTGACCCATAAAAATGGCTATAGTCACCTGGAAGTAAAAGTAATCATTTATTCCTCCTTTGCCATTTTATTTCGCTTTTTATAACTTCCATTTGCATTTTGAAGTACGACGTATCCGACTGGTGTGTTTGCATTACTAATAAGCCTTCTTACACACCTTTTAATCAACTGAATAAAGAGAAAATTGTTGTTAATGTCAATATTTGTGATCTGCAAAAATATAGTATGTTCATGAACCCTTCTCTTTCACATCATATAATTGTCCTATTGTCATATTCAGATTTTGCTTTAATTAAAAATGTACAATGTTTTGAAAGGAATTTTTACGCAAATTTGGAAACTGAATGCGATACAGGATGGTTCGATCATGCAGGAATCTTCGAGGATAAAGATCCTATAATAATTTTTTGTTTTATAAACATACGTCTGGTTTTTTTTTAGAGATTCAGAATGCATACAATTGTTAGGAAATATATACAAGATAGGTTTTGATCGTACTTTGTGCATTAGAATACAAATTGGTTACAATCACATAAAAAACTCCAATGCCGTACTGGTTGGAAATATCTATAAAACAAAGAGGTTCGAGACCTGTTTACCTGCCCTCAAAGTTTCCTGCATAAAACTCACACTACCTACTCTATATAGAAAATTCCAGGAATAATCTGTCAATATTCCATGATAGTATTCCTATCAGATAATTTAATGTAAGTTCTACAACGTTTTTTCGAAAATTCAATATTAACGAAGTTACAGAGTACCAAAATAAAAATTTTAATATTTTTTAATAACTTTTTTGCGAGTGTACCGATTTTCTTCAAATTTTGGCTGCTAGTGTTTTGTTTCACTTTTGTATTATAAATAAGTTCAAATGAGCAACTTATTTTCAAAATGAACAAAACACACATTTAATTTCCTTAGAAAAACAAGTTGACATGAAATTTTATTTGACAGGTGCTAGCTGTCTTGTGAAATCGTTGAGAAAAAAATACTTACATCAATAATTTTGAATTTTAGAAATTACATTTATGTTATCTAATTATTGTAGAACAACCCCTGGACACCCTGTATACAGGTGGTCTCATTTAAACATCTTGGGGTCTAAAACAAAGGGTTATAAAGGTGTTGAAAATAAATATGTTGCATTCAGCAACTTGTGCTATGAAATGTAATGCGATGCAAAAAATAAATCAAGGATTATTATGGAAAATTTCGGCCAAATAATCGAATCTGTTCAATTGTTGACAATGCATTAAATTATACACACTGAAATGTAATTTTATATTATGATGACTGGAATGCGCTAAAAGCTGCGCGAATGGATTATTCATGATCAGCGCCATATTTTGTTTTCTGCCTCTAGCAATGGCGGAGCAATAGGGGATTGTGAATTGAAATGTAATGGAATTCTGGATATGAAGAATTATTTCGTGCTATATGCTGGTTAATTTTACAGTCCCTTATAAAACATGACATGTTCCAACGATAACACCCACAAAACTACACGAAGAATAACACTAACGAGATACAAGATAAAATAAGAAACCACACTGTACGCCAATGACGTCATTACAAACCAAATAATGGGAAATTAAGAACACAATTCATATCGTACGTGCAGATGGTTGTCTCTCTCGCACCCACATACGTAACCAATGAAGTATGTCTTTGCCGAGTTTCATGTGCCTCCTATTGTCTGCTCCTAGGTTTGGTACCTTAATTTGGATGCGCAATTGGACTAAATGTATTCCATATCGTACATTTCAGTGATTAGACACTAATTTACTGTAGTTAATGTGTTGCAAATTTTTTCCCTGTCTTATTTAAAAATGTCTTATTCAGATCAAGGATTAACAGATATATCATTAATGTATGTGTGCCACCCATCTTCATAAGCTTATTTTTGCCTGAAATAATTTTCACCGATTGCTTATACAAGCATGGTTATTATGTTCGTGGAAACAATTTTGTACCATATTTATAAAACTACTTAGTAGTTTTTTTTCTATTTTATTTCCTTATTAATCTTAGTCCCCGTGGTGTTCCAACACTTTTTAACCGTATTGTAAGTTATTATTAATCATCTATGACTACTACTTTATTACTTGAATTAGCGGTTTGCTTGTCAGATGTCTGTAAGAGCCTTGGTGAGTCTATTAATATTTTCTCCCGTGACTGGACAAACATCCGTTAAAAACATATGAGGCATGAGATATGATTTGAGATGTTTGTTCAACCCCTCAACTACTAGCTGGGTAGCCTCCCGTATGGGACCTCAGTACCTTCTGACGCAAGTCGGCTAACTAACCAAACCACTCTTCAGTTTTATATGTAGAATTATGATTGTATTACCGTGTATTCAAGTACTGAAGTAGAGATACATTTTTATTATTGTTATCATTATTATTATTACCATTGCAATAGCGACAGCGATTCTTTTTGAATTGTGATCGGGGTTTTCTCTGTCGTGCTCTTTTCCTTCGTGAATTCAAGGCTGAGTACGGCACTGATAGGTGGTTAGGTAGGCTATTACACCATTGACAGAAAACTAATAAACGAGGTGTATTAATTTAGTAATTTGTTTTGTTTTATTTAAAACTACTCAAATCTCCCTAATTTCGTAAATATGTAGCGCATTCGAGGTAAGTTAATAAATAATATAAATAAACACAACGTAGGTAAATCTTCTCGATTATTGGCCAAATACTTCCTCTTTCGACAATGTTGAACGAACCCGGGTGTATTACACTACAATCTGTTACTTTCATTTTCTCCTGATGATAGCTTTGGACAGCAGAAATGAATTAAAGAACATTAGAAAAATTTCACTGAAATTAAAGTACTCTAATTTACCTCCTCAATTTAGTCAACATTAAAATATTAATTTTCCTTAAGAAATAATTATATGCTTTTAAACAAGCCTAAATACCTGAATATTTCCAGACTTACTGATGATTATTTCATGCTAGGCACCTAATCTGGATGGAACAAACTAAAAATGAATGTCAACAGTTACGATTCTTCCATACACGACCCTTTGGGCCGTCAGTTCGCCATCGCCAATCAATCTGCTGTCATCCGTCATGTACCTGCGTTTCTTGTCGAGATTATCTTACCCGTATCATTCACTGTATCATCATTCATTCAATCAGGTCCGGAAAAAACAATAAGAGATACTATCTATAACCAGAATTTTTTATCCTGGCATGTGGCTTTTCAATATGTTTCTTGTGTTGTTTTAGATATAACTCCATTTGACTGGCTTTGTAATAATGTACGGGAAAAATTAGGTCAAGAATCTGGTACAATAAAATAACTATTTTTCACTATAATCAGTGTACACTCTAAAAAATGTAAAATTTCGAAGAAATTATTTATATTTATATAATATTTACCATGTTAGTTATGGTAATTTCATAGTTGTCTCATGTAAGTTTACAAATATTAAGGAAATTTACAGTATTAATTGAAATACTACGAAAGGCGTGTAATAGTCTTGTTATTCACAGAATATATTGTAAAAGGTTCTATTTCATTTTGTAATTTTAGCAGCAAATCGTGTAGTTATGTAAATTTAATAAAAATTACCAATATTATGCATTTTTTAAGGAATAGTTATGGTAAACACTTTCCAACGCCTACGTTTCAGTCTCCCAAGCCAGTAATGGTCGGCTTGTCTATACAATAATATATGTTATAGATAATGTAGTGCAGTTATAATTAAAGTGGTATGAGACATTTAAAATGTGTTTACAGTTTAGTTGTGCATTAAAATAAATAGTCTATGAGCGGCTCTCTGAAGATGATTTAAAAATTACATAATTAAATGCACATTGTGTGGTGCTGCATTTATAGTTGCCCGAAAATACAATATCAATATTATCACAGAAATTCTAAAAAAATATGTAAACGTATTTCATTTTTATTCAACTTTCTACATATTAAATGAATGTTTGTAAAATGAAGTTTTTGCACACGTCAGAAAAGAAATTGACAGTGATATTACAAAATTATTAAGAAAAAAAATTAAATCTATATATCTAGCATACAGTACATATTGCAAACATACACGGATAAATATTAACATGAAATAGATAATAAAATGATTTAAAAATTAACAAAATAGTGTGAGCAATAGAAGCAAATAGTTGTAATTTTTAAACCGCATACGTAAAAGAAGAAACCAAACAAATAGCACATTGATACAGATTAAAATAGTGCGATAAGATATTGCAACCAAAATGTGCAAAAGTTTGAATCACGATTAATTATAATATTTTGAAATCACTGTCTAAAATTCATGGAAAACGCGTTGCTTAGCAGAAATTTTTACATTTTTCTTTCAAACAATGGAATTGATTAATACCATAATATCTAGATTACTGGTGCTGTATTGCCAAGTTTGTGTTCTCTTCTGTCGCCAATAATTTAACACTTACGTCAATATTTTAGAAAATTAAAAAATTAATTTTTCTACATATGCTTACGTAACTTCTATGGTAATAATACATACAATTTTTACATTATTATGTTGAATTACATTGAATTTTACAGAGCATTAGTATCTTTACAAATCGTAAGTAAAATTACCATGATAGTTATGGATGGGCATAGAAAACAGCTAAATAATCATGGTAAATTTACATAGGGAAATTATTTTTGGTGTAGCGTTAGAAACATAGAAAGGCTGCAAGTTTTCAAATTATTAAAGGTAAATGACATAATTTGTCTATTTATATATATAATGAATAAATAATTTATTATTAGGTAGCCTGCGCCCATAAATAAATATACAGGGTGTCGAATAAGGAATGGTCTAAATTTCAAGGTTGTATTCTTCATGCCAAAATATAGTGATTTACTCCAATTTACCTCAGTACAAAAGTTCAACATCGGTAGACAGGATTTCAGAGTTAAAAATTATATTTTGTCTTTTGCAAATATATTTTGAAGCAGATATCTTGAATATCTGCAAAAGCAAAATTTTATTTTTCACTTTGACACTCTGTAAGCCGGCAACCTTGAACTTCTGGAGGTATATTGAGTTAAATCCCTTTATTTTAGCAAATACAGAATACAGCCCTGAAATTTGGACTATTTTTTACTGAGACCCTGTATGTTCAGGATGCTATTACAAAATTAGCTCAACCATGTATAAAATATTCATGCAACGATTACGAGGTTTAGAAATATAGAATCATAATTTGAATTTGAAACATCTCATGACAAATTAATTTCGTGTGTTGGATCTGAAACCTATTTAGCTTTAGTGGCAATCACCCACAAGATTACAACTGTCTCTATCAATTTTTAACAGGAATAAAGAAGTCTTGATGGTGTCGACATAAATTATAACAGGCGTAAGTGATTTATAAATTAGGTTTTTTTTATTGGTAGACATAAATCTAGACGCTACTTCTGCAATAATTATTAAACTAGAAACTGTTTTAAATAATTATTCCAACATTATTAACAGTTCAAATGTTATAAAAAATTATCAACTTACAAATAACAGACAAAAATACTTATATAAAATATTCTTTTATGCATAAAAACTAATTATTTGTACAAGAGAATTCGCTAGAATCTCGTGAAAATCGTAAGATCGTGGAGAATTTATCAGTGAGATAAAGTAGATAAATATGGATGAAATGAAAAATAATACACACACCTACCTTTTTGTCGGTTGAACAGAAAAGAAACATCCCTTGACTAATTCTCTTGAGCTAAAGATTCATTTATTTATCTGATCATTTTTTCAGATACGGAAAGCTATTAAAAAAATAATGAGTTTTTAAAATATCAGTTTCAACGAATCATTTATAAAGAAGTAATTTTAAAAAATGGAATAACTTGGGTGACAGTTGGAATATATTTTTTAATTATGTAGGGCTTTCAGTGGCATACTTTTAGGATTTCATTCCTCTCATTAAAATAAGATGAAGAGTTTCTATAAACAAGGGTCGGCAAACGTTCTGTTACCAACATATATAGTTTTCCGGGTTTTTATGCCGTAATTTATGTAATCGGTCGCTGCCAGTAACAGAATTAAAGCCTTAACTGTGATTCGTTTTTTAGTGGTCTTGGCTGAGACAAGAAATTTTGCCTTACAAAACAAGACAAGACCTTCTTTAAAGTCTGAGGAAATTTATTTATAATAAATTTAATCTAGGTAGGTACCCCAAATCTGCTCATTTTTTAAATAATTCAAAATTAATACCCCTAAATAGGGGTGTATTTCGACTGTACTTGTTGTTTTGCAAATTTAGCCATCTTATATGTTTTTTGAGGCGCTGATTACGAAAATGGGGGTTAAAGCTTGTAGCAATGGTTGAACCACCCTATTTGGGGTGTTTTCTTGCAATTTTGGGGGTGGTTGGAACCATTGCTGCAAGTTTTAACCTCCATTTTCGTAATCAGCGCCCCAAAGAACATATAAGATGGCTAAATTTGCAAAACAACAAGTACAGTCGAAAAACACCCCTATTTAGGGGTGTTTTTGCAATTTTAGGGGTGTTTCAACAATTGCAGGTAGCTTTAACCCTCATTTTCGTAATCAGCGCCCCAAAGTACGTAGGGGACAAGTGGTCTCGTCAAGTCCGGCGTTTCCCGACCTTTTACCGCTGTTTTAAATGTACTAAACGGACATTCAATTACTTTCCAACGACTACTTGATCCTTCCACCGCTAATGTGATTTTTAGGTAGTATTTTTTTAGACTATTTAGGACGATATTGCTTAAAACTTCTAAACGGGGAGTAATACAGAAATATTTCTCTAATAAAAGTTTATTAGAAAAAATAGTGCTTTTTAATTTGGGCATGTTTCTGGAAAAAATCACATCATCCCATTTAACACCACATGTCCCAAATTGTATTTAAAATGTTTTATATCCTCACAGTAGGCTCATACTTTTGAGTTTGAAACACCCTGTACATATTGATTTTATTTTGTATTTATATGCTGCTTTATACCAAATTTATTTGGTATTAATATTCTTTCCGCAGACAGAAAGTAACAAGCGTTGACCCTACGTTACAAAATTTCGTGAAGGTGTGTCGTCACGTACATTCCTCTGAATTCTTTCATACCGCCATGTCTTCGTCAGTAAAATATTTTGTGGCATACCCTTCGTAGATCTGGCTCTCAGATAACCATAACTCTTAGCTAACTCTCCATCAAAGTCCGTCCATTATGCAGTAAGGTATCTGACACTCCTCGCCGTATAATTTGCGGATATATATTTTAACTACCACTACCACTTGGATTTGTTCTGTCGAATGCCCGACTGTATGTAATACCAATAATCATCGGATCATAAGTATAGGGTCCCTCGAGAGCCTCTGGCGAGGTGCACAGATGTTCAGGTGATGGACAGGAATAATGTTGACGCAAATATTCGGAAACGTATAATTGACTCGAATGTAAAAGGTTATAAAGTATTTCATAAAGGATTCGTTAATTACAGGGTCCAATAAATATTAACAAGCGGTGAGAAAAGGGCATTTATCGACAGTTTTAAATATTTGGTATGTGTTTTTACACATTTTATGTAAGGTACTCTAATATTTGATTTGAAGGCGACAATCTTATAATGACGTATTTACACTGAAAGAAATGCGCTTTAATTCTTTATTAGAATTATAAGAACATTGAATACTATATGTGACAGATAAACAGGTGAATAATGGATATAAAACGTGTATTATTCAACGTTTACCCTAAAAAAACATATATTTTCCACTGTTACAGGTACATCTCAACCTTACATACAAAATATTCGGTAAACGAAATTGCAGTCCCCATTGGCTATATAAATTTTCCATTGCCATGTACCATCTACAATATATAATTATTTTCTCTTGATTTCATAAAATGCCTTTTAAATATTTAGATTTAGATTATTCGTTATTAATGATGATCATGGAAAACAAATTAATTTTCAGGTAGGTATAATATTCCTAGGGCATTGATATTGTACGAGATAATTGTATGGCAACGTGCTTGAAGAATTTGACTTAAAATTATAAGGAATTTGTCAATATCGGAGGGATATTCGGCCAGAAATTTTTTTGACAAAAAAAATCAAATAACTCGCAACGAAGAGACTATTTATTTATTAAAAGTACAGCTGGTAAAGGTACAGTTTTTAATATTTAACGCAACATTATAGATATTGGCTATTTTTTCTACAATAGAAGGTCTGTTACCACATATAGTATAATAGATCTTATTGTGGTGTTCTTGGTCGATCTTTAAGTATGGTTTTATAAAATTTGAATTGTTATAACTAGTAATTTTCAGTAATTCTTGTTATTGCGCATAATTTTTTGCCAATTCGCTAAGAGCAGTTGACCTGTTCGAATGGTTTGTTATCTTTTTATCCTTTACACCAAAGCCTCAGCAGACGATTTATTCTATCTCTTAATACTATGTCCAACAGGAACATTGTCGTACGAATTATCGGTTGGTTTCCATTTTCAAGTGTAGATTAGGTTTTATGAACAGCCGTGGTGATGCAATATGCCTCGTTTTGATATCAGTTTAGAAAGAAGCGTGGGGAGCAGCTTTGACTTTATCTATTGGCAATAAACCATTTACTATTTGTACAGTTTTTTTGAACCGCCACGGCAAGTTTTACTGAACACCCCGGATTATATTCAATGCGATTTGTGCAAAGCCATTGTTATTTTCTTCTGTTTGAAACAAAAATCCAACAGACAATCAACGGTAGAATTTACGTATATGACCTTCAGTGGTATTTTCATCCCAGAACAATATTATTCGGTTTCTTCTGACAAATTTAACGAAACTGAACTAGTCTTACGTTTACATGGATCTGTTTGCAGTTTCTTCCATGTTTCATCGCGGGCGTCTTGGGCAGGTTTAAATACTATGCTGTTAAACGGGTCAATCATAATCTTGTAGGCATTATAGTACCTACTTCTCATGTAAAAGTGCACGAAACATTCCACATAGTATTTACCTATCCCATCTTTCTTCGACATATTCACCACCCAATCTTCTAGTACCAATGCCAGTTCTTCTACGCTTCTATCATCATTTAACTATTATCTTCGTTCACAGCAAAACTCCACACATATTTCTTAAGTGTATGTGTGATTGTTTGGACGTTTTTCTTTAGCATGTAAGTAGATTGAAAATTCGCATTGCCAAAAAGTGGCATTTTGAAATTTATTTGAAATATGAAGCTGTCAAACTTACACAATGTTGGTTCAAAGTGACTGAAAACAGCCTTGAATGCTGCTATCAGTAAAATATTGAAATTCTTGGGTGATTTAAAAAATAACGAAACTTAAATGACTGTTAGCGCTGTCGAAAAATTTTCTGTTAAATAAACTCATTTCACAAGAAATTTTCCTCGAAATTTCAGTTTTTAATAAATTCACAAATTATAAAACAAAATAAATTGTATTCATTCAGAATAATTTTTAAGTATTTAAAAATGTTTTAAAAATCGATGTGGCTAGATCGGTGTGGGTTCCAGCTCCGCAGCCGGTAGGCTATATATCAACTATATTCGTGGAGATTGACACCCTTTCTGCGGATATAATAGGGTGGAAGAATGTTAGCTTGAGTCAATGTGAGAGATTGATACCGGTCGACATTTGACTACCCCCCTAACTAATGAGGTTTTCCAGGTTTCCCTCATTCCTGCATTGAATGGTGTTTAGGACCTACCAACGTAAGTCGTTCTTGCGCGCAAATGCGGCCTGCTTAATGCTAGTGATTAGAATGAGGGGTAGAGATATTATTATTATATATAATTATGCATTGGTTTATACCAACAGTCCATCTTAAATACTATCTATCAAAATCATAAACAACCCTCACAAAGATGTGCAACCTGTTGCTGTCTATAAAAGAATCATCCCTGTATTTAAATTATTTAGACGATAACTTTAAAAGAGAATACTAAATAACCCGGGACATTATTTAACCCATTATATGAGTAATTAAAATTTTATGTAGTTCAGTTAAAGAGATTACCCGATGAAGCCCTTATACTACCTACAAGGTCTCAATTAAATTTATACCCCTAAAAAGTATATTTTACACACAAAATAAAACATAGTAGTCGTGTAAGTTTAACGGCAACATATTTCTTTTCTTTGAGATGTGATAAATTTAACGAGCATTCGGTTGAGCGATATAAAAATCCAGATTATTAAAATTGAAAAATAAATGACTTAAGGAGAGCCATAAAATGACATATTTTCGGTCGAAGACAGTGCGAGAGCTTCCTTCCCTTCATTTATCTCAATACACATCAAAGTTAGTGTTTAATTTTATGGCTTTTAAATTGTCATTCTTAAATATCTAAACATAAAAATAAACGTAAAACATTTTATGGGCGCTGTTTTAGTGCCCCATTCTCGATTTAATATACCTTTTTGTTATAACAATGTGTTTAAAATATACACCGAAATAAATTAAAAGGAGATCCAGTGGGAAGTTACTGCAAATTTCAGGGTAGGTAGTACGTAGATATGACATCAGTTTTTTAACATTGAGAATGTCTAAGGAATCGGTAGTGTAAGACTAGAACTATAAGGGAGTGTACATTTTCAAAGTTTAACGAATGTTCGGTTGCGGAATCTGTGTGCAGGGAAAATGTATAAGATTAGAAGAATACAAAATATAAAAAAGTTTATGCTTGTCAAAAAGATGTAACCGGCTTCCCTTATGAGCAAAAAATACTATTAATAGTTGTAGTAGTGATCTACAATGCTAAATTTATTTGTAAAGGTTGGTGTTAAAGGTATAGGTAAAGGTACTGGAGCTTACTGATAATTAGGCCATATTTGACCCTTTTTACCTACTAACGTACACTACCCTCCACCCTTACAATCACAAACATCCGTGGGTAGGACAGAAAAATTCCTGCCCCGTGTTGGATTCGAACCAACTTCCGGCCGCTCGTGCTTCCCTGGCAGCAACTATTCATCGTCGCCTTGGTCGCTCGGCTACCTTCAGCCCTAGATACACATAAAAGTGTTTACATGCGTCAAATAACAGGAGTAAATACACTATAAAAATCAAATACCTAATTATTATATGTAAACATAAAGTTGACATATACCAAATTAATATAAACATGAAAAAAGATAAAATGACACCAATAAAAGCATTCCTATTTGACGTCTCTATTTAAAAAATCTTCAAAATTATAACAGGCATTTCTAATTAAGTAATTTTTTATCCTTCTTTTAAAATCATTAAAAGAGAAGCACGCAATCCAGCCTCAACAGATAAGATAATTCTACTTGGGGCATTATTACGAGTAGTAAAAAAAAAACAGGTACTACATACTAAAAAATTGGTCTCTTTTGTCCCCTTTAAAATGTAATATACCGTATACCTAGTTATGTAGAAATAAACCAGACAGTAGATTGTCATTAAAACACCATTAGCAATTATTTGACATATTTATTCAGGATACAGGTAAGCAAAAAAACAGGAATATGCAATAAAATAACAACTACTTAATTTATGATAATCCATTTGCTTAAACTATTATTTTTTTTAATTAAGGCATTGAGTACTAAATAAAAATGATATAAAACAAGTTAACCGTGTGTACATTTTACTAAATCAACATTATCTACTTAAAAATTTTACCATCTACTGACGTTGTAATCCAGCAAAAACCTTGAAACTCAGTCCTGTTCAGTATCTATACTATTCGAACTTATCTTTGATATTATTTTCGAATTCTCTTAATGTTGATTCCACTGGATCGATACATTTGAAATGCCTTTGCAGTAAAGCCTTCACTTGCGGGTTGGTCAACTTGCTAAAAGGTTTCTCATCATCCAAAAACGTTCTACACAAAGCATCGTTAAATTCTATCTGGACATGGTTTTCATTAATACTAGCTTCAGAGGACTGCTTCAGCGTTGGCTCAACAGAACCAAATTTCATCCTATTAACCTTGGCGATATGAGAGGGAGTCTTAACGTGTTGGTATACTTGAAATTTCTTTGAGCAAGAAATTATTTTCGAACAAGCCTTACAAAAAATGCTATCGTTGTCTAAAACAAGTTCTGAATAAGACCTAATCCACGAGGTACATTGAATTTTCGACATGTCTAGTAGTTAAACACGTTTCACTTCTACTTCGGTTTGGGAGTACTTTAGTAGTTGTAACTACTGCAGCCACAATTATATTGGTAATCTCAAAATGAAATAATATATATTATAATAGGGGCAGGTAAAGAAATTATATTTAAATTAGGTACATGGTCAATAAATATTTAATATCAATTGTAATTTATGATAAATACTCGGTTAAGCAATAAAAGAACCCCCTAAGTAAAGCTGATCTATTAATTTACTACCTAAAGTAGACACTCTTTGAACGATGTTACAGGTGCGAACAAGTTTCTCAATTTTAGTATTTTTGGATGCCATTTTCAATTTTCTAAAATAGAAAAATATGCAAGCTGTGCCTGTCATAATTATGTATACAGTGTGGAAGAAAAGTATGGAATAAATTCATTATTTCTAAAACTACGAAGTTTCATGAAATTTCCTCGGACCCGTCGATTTTGCTTTTTAAAAAGACTCCTTTTTCTATACCAACGCATTTCCGACGTTCATCTGTTTTCGCGTGATGACGTCATCGGATATTTTTTTAAATAGAACCCCTATATTTTTTATCGGATTCTTGTAGAGCTTAACTTGCTGAATTCAAAAATATATAATTTTAACATTTTATTCCTTCAACTTTCCGAAAAAAAAAATAATAACCGATCCCCTAGGGTGTTTTGTAACCGCTTGATAAAACATTTTATTGATTATTTAATCATAAACTAGCTTAGCAATGTGATGTTTACCAATAAAACTTAATTTTATGAAGTTTCTTGAATTATATTATGGCGCATTCGCGGTTTAACGAGATATAAATTTATAATAGCCAACAACACGAGTAATGTGTATTAAACAAGATATCAGGCAGTAAATTGGCTCGATTTTATCTACACTTTATTGCTTTTACCGCAGAATTATAATATTTTTAATGAGTTTTATGCAAAATTTTGAACAATAAAATGGCTGTTTGCTTTTGCGGCGTTTAAATTAACAGTAACTCACTTTTTAGTGTGGCTACTAAGAGAGCAATAATATCAATGGCTTAAAAATTAAGGGAAATATTCAGTTATAGGTTTGTAAAGAAATATTGGGCAGTAGCGATAAGATGTAATGTTTAAATTTCACGGTAAACTTTATAGGTAGTTATCAAAATTAAGTTCTTATCAGCAATTTTGATAAATTATTTCCGCAATATATCCATTCCTGTAATTTAAATATTAAATGAACAGTATAGATGAATGGAAAACAAACGACTTCTGCAATTGTGAAATATCCCAACTAACATTTACGCATAATACACACAAGAAAAAACAACCTAAATTATTTCGCCATAAAAATAATCCTCAATGTTACAAAATCTTATAATACCAAAATTTTAGTCAGAAATTTCTTATCCAAGAGTAATATAATTACTTCCAAGTAAAATGAAATATATGTCAATTTATATGGTTCGTAATTACAAATTGTTTACCTTTTCTGTGTTTTCAAATGCTTACATTCCATGACGCATAGGACGAAGTTATAATTTACTTAATTTCGCCTTGAAATATGTCTTCAATACCCAGGGATTTTTTAAATTATTGCAATAGGTAAATAATTACATATTTATTACGAAATTGTAAAACTTATTTTGTCTTCAAATATTAGTTAAAAATAAAATAATAATTAGTTATTTTGCCCTATTAAATCCCTCAATTTGCTAAGTTCTATTTTTATTACAATATAAACCTATTTTCAACTTTGTTGAAGAAATATATGACCATGTCAATAAACCTAATAGAAATATTGTCCTATGTTATGGTACAAATTTCCTTAATAATACTTCGACGCAAATGTGTCTTAAAAAGGTATTTTAGAGAGCAAGCTTCTTGTTATATGTATTCAGCCAGATCTTCATGCAATGCAGATGCAGTGTTGAAGTTGTTTGTGTTTTGGCGATCTGCAGTGAAAACCTACTTGTGTCATGCGGGTAAATCAAAATATAAAGCCCTACAGGCGGAATATCACACAATATTACAGAGTTGTAAAAAACGAATTAAAAAATAATTATTCTGTTCATTTTTCGCCTATCAAAATCGAAGTCAACACTGCAGATTAGGGATGCCCGATTTAAATCGATTTTATAAATAATCGATCTTTTCAAACGCGATTTTCGATATTTTGAATCGGGCGATTTTTTAATGAATCGATTATTTTCATTGAGATCGATCTCGAGATCGGATTGCATTTTACAAGAGGGGTCGACGTTTGGGGGTTGAACATCTACGTGTTGCGCGGTGCGTAGTGTTCCGTTGTTTTAATTGCTGATTGATGAATTAGCATTTAGAACAACTGAGATTTCTGGTGAAAGGTGAAAGGAAAATGACTTATGTTTATGGAATACCTATACGGACGAATAACTTAGAATATGTTCTATTTTATTGTCATTCAAATTCCTTATTCAGGGTTCAGAGAACTACCGATTGTAATGTGCCTTCGCTTTGTTTTTCATAATATTTTTATTATAAAATGTAATCAAATTTATAATCCAACAATAGGTACCGAACTCAATTCACTGTTCATGAGAATATCACTTTAAATCATTAATTTTCAAGGTGTAAATTGATGACACATGCACACACTTTTCATAATACAGTAATTACATACTTGCAGTTTATTTCACAAAGGCAGTGTATTTACCCATTCATTTTTCTTAGTTAAATATTTGTTATAATGAAAACTCTCCAATCTTAATAAAAAAAATCCCTATTTTCAAGAGCGCTGAACACGAATCTAAAATTAGCCATCTTCATTTGATGACGATGAGGTTACAATTTTGAACAATTATTTTTTGAAAAGTAGACTGGAACGCACAATACTAATTTTAGATTCATGTTCAGCAGTCTTGAAAATAGAGGAGTAGGTAGTAGACATTTTTTAATTAAGATATAATATAATACATAAAGCACCGCTTTCTAAATTATTGTTTCCTGTTGAAAGTAAAACCTCCTCCAATCCATCGACATTTGACAGATTATTTATAAACAACAGACTTATTCCAATGTTATAGTTTCATAATTTTAGTTAATAATTACAGCGCATAAAAATTTGATATTTGTATGATGAAGGAGAATTGGAAACCGATGTTTTCAAATATCGATCTTGTGCGTTACGATTTTTGTGGAATCGATCCTAAGGCATCCGATCTGAATCGATCCAGAAAATCGATCTTTTTCACAGAATCGTGCATCCCTACTGCAGATTATGTATAACACTGTTATCATCTCAGATAAGTTCAGTAGTACATATGAATTGAAATTAGAATTGAATTCTGTTCCGAAATATTGTTTCTGTTTATTTGATTAGATTATACATACACATAACATAATGTTATTAGTACGCGGTGTAGACAAGCTACATCTAGGGGCCATTTACGGGCAGTGGCGAGAATGATATTTTCCAAACAAGGAATTCTAAAAAAATAAACACGTGTGAACCTAATAGAGTGATGCATTTCTGCTTACATAAATAATAAATTAAGTTTTTCAAAAATAGTGATCTTGATTAGTTATCAATGTCATCTGTTTTAGTGAAACGCAATTTTTAATACATTGCCAACGTTTCGGTGTTATTTAACACCATCTTCAAATAAATAAATATTTTATTTGAATGTGGCAGCTTTATTCTTGAATGAGTCCGAAGATAAATAGCCGTTACTAAAAACAATTCTGCTCTAGAAACAATATATAACAGCAAAGAAACTGTGAAGACTTCAACAAAAATGACCTCCCCTGATATAGATCTTGACCCGAGCGACTTTAAGTACAGGTATAGTTAGAAGGCCCGCCGTTTCACGACTCGCCTGGCCGTTAGTTGTCAGGATAATGGCCCTTTTCATGGTATAAGTGCAATATCATTGGCCCTAATTGTAGGGGCGCACATTTGTCAGTTTAAATGCAGTTATTACGTTATCTTTGCCCATAGAAGGAACATGTTGGACGTAAATCACCGCTGCGCTACTGGTGGCTCCGAACGAAATGAAAAATGGGCCGTTAGAGGGCGTGAAATTTTAAATTTTGGCAACCGACATTGCCACTGACGGATGGTCACGGAAAAATACACTTAAATAAAGACAATACCGGTCATAAGTGTATAGTAAAAAATGACATGTAAATTAAACTTAATACTTAGATGAAAATTAAAGGTACAATCGTTTGCAATAATAATGACACTCTCTTAAAACAATTTTTGAACTTCTGGAAGTTCTGAATAGAAATTTCATTAAATCTCTCTTGGTAAGTGAAACAACTAATAACTAATGTTAAAAATTTAAAGCAGATTTCAATATGAATTCGTCAGAAGTTCAAAATAAATCGCAAAATTTATTTTAGTGAGTGTGATTAATATTGCAAACAATAGTACACAACAGTTATGAAAAAGAAGTTGAATAGGCCGTTTCATTTTATAATAAATATATAAGTTTATCTTGGGAACATTTTGACCATCCGTAGACTTGATGTTTGGTTATATTATTAACGTTAATTAGATGCAACATGTTGCTTCAAGAGGTATTTGTAATAACACATTGTTAAATTAAATAAATATTCAATGTCGTCCGTAAAAGATTTATTTATTTTTAGTAACGGAATGAACAATGAACATTACTCAACAGATTATGTTACCTTAACTGAGTAAACATTACTGAACGAATTGTGTTATTTCAAAACAAAACGAAAATTAACACAAAACTGTTTACAGCAGGAATTTATTGAGATAAGTCGGTAGTATAACTGAAATACATAATAAAATGGAATTATCTGAATAAGATAATAATCTGTAAAGTACTTAAGTACTTTGAAAAATTCGCTTTTTTATATCAAAGTTTGTAGTTTAAGAAACTAACACATTGGAGTGAACATTACTGAACGAATTGTGTTACTATTAAAAACACAATCGAGTGTGGACTCGTTTTAACAACCAATTGTTGAAATATACTCAAAACTGTTTACTGCGTGTATTTATATAAGGTAGTCCGTTAGTATAACTGAAATACTTAATAAAATTGAATTATCTTAATATTAATATGTAATAAGATACCGTAAACTGGGGCTACTTTGACTTCGAGGGTTACTTTGACACTTGTTGGGGCTACTTTGACAACGTCCCTCGTAGAAGTGAGAAGGCCAGTGTGTAAGCATTACACTTTGTTTTGAGGTGTTATTGTGCCCTAAATATTTGAAAACATTGTGTAAAAATGGTTAGAACCTATAAAAAGAAACTGGGTGCCCGTGGATACAAAAACTATACCGAATAAGACTTAAACTATGTTGAAAAGAATTGGGTTTGCTGCATCAATTGCAAGAAGTGGATTTGCGGCAATTGTAACAAGGGCACAAAGAATCCTCGGTTTGAATGTCCAAGATGTGAGGACGACGAATAAAGATGTAAACTTTTACTCAAAGAATATTATTTTTGTTTTTGTTGGCATTATCATTTTTTTGTATTTTGTTACCTGCCGCTTTTCTCACATTTTATTATAACCCTTGTTGTAAGTACATAAACAAGGTTATAACCTTTACTAAATAAAGTTTAGCTTGAACAGAATCTGTTTTTTAATGCTTAACCCTACAAAATTAAAAAAAATATGACTTTTTTGGTGTCAAACTAGCCCCCGAATGATACTAATTTGACCTACAATACAAAACAGCGCCATGTCAAAATAGCCCCATGCTCGGCTCGACCAAAATATATATTTTTTTTATATCAAGGAGTGCTTTTATAAAGCTGTTGCCTAGAGGCAATATTCTAAAGGCATCTATTGGTTCAATCAAACAATAACTTGTTGATTCAGATAATTAAGAAAAAAATTACAATGGAAAAACTCCCTAAAGTATGTCAAAGTAGCCCCAGTTTACGGTAATTAGTAAAGTAAAAACTTCTGCAAAATTCTCAATTTTTAAAACAAAATTTGTTTTACTTGGAGTAATACATACAACCCTTAACTTTCACCCTTCTATGATAAACCCCTATTTTTTAATTGTCATTTTAGTAATTTAATCATTTTTAACCCTGGTCGATAACTGATCGATATTATTATCACTAGAACAGTTATCCCCTGCCAGGCGTCTACCGGTGTCACTTCTCACCACAAACCTAGAAAAAATATAGACAGCGTCGGTTCATGATATAGGTCACGTGACAGGTGCCGCGTTTTCTAAGGACCTAAGGTCCAGAAAATTGATATTTTATTTGCTTTATGTTGGCGGTTGTGCAAATATGATGGCTGCATTGCAATATGAAATTAACTAACTTGCTGTCATTTTAAATATCATTAAAGAATGTGACATGAATGTGACCAATATCACAGTAAACGAATGAGATTCACGCTACAATGCAACCAACGTAAATTGGCATTAAAAACCAAGGTTTAGTGATGAGACCGAAGCCGACTACCAAAATATTCACTAGAAATAATTCATATGGCAAAACAACGTTTGCCGGGTCACCTAGTTTTAGTATAGGTATTTGTTTCTACATATTTAGTTGATTCTTTGTCCTTGAAACGCCAGACTTAACCTTACATTATTCTGTTACAAGTAGGCAATATGAAACGCTGCTCATTTAGCTCTAAACCATCAGCCAGAGTATCCCAAAAGACCGGACACCAAAAGACACAATAACGGCAGCCTAATTAATAGAGCGGTAGCGAGTAACCGACAAAACGCCGACGATAAATAATCGGAAGTGCGGGGGAGCCCCCGGACTCGGAATACATACTTGTTGGAATGCATGTAGTTACTTAAAGGCGGCCAGTGTGTGTGGTCGAGACAATGGGCGAGTATTTATACTCGGCGCGTATTTATAATCGCCAATTTGGATGAGTTATACGCACCAACAGTTCGATTTTTTCGATGAGAAATTATTCATAACACATAAATTTCTATTTACACGGGGCCCCGTCCAGTATTTAGATTGTTAACATAAAGCTGTCAAATGTTAAATTCGCATTAATTGAGGGTCTGGGTCGTTAGTTATTGGACCTCTGCGTCTCGGAACTTCTTCTGGCTAGAAAGTCGGCGACGGATGATTAAAGAACCGATATGTGTTATTTTTTTAAATTTTAATACTTTGCGAGATCTAAAGTCATTATAATTAATCAGGGTGTATATTTGACAAATCGGGATATTACTGATAAAATTTGTCTGTAATTTCACATACCTTTACGTTGGCAATACTTATTAATAATTTTAGGTTGCAATTGTAAAATATATGTAATTTCACTGAATAGTTTAAATTTTCTAATATTTTATACACTTATACTTACCTTTACATCTACAATTAAAAAATATACATAGAGAAAACATTATTTCGCATATATGACTGAAAATCAGCGTGAAAAAAATTTAAATAATGAACAATATGCACATGTAAGTATACAGGGTTAACTATGACTAAGTCTAAAAATTTTAACCACTCAGGAACGCCTAAAAGACAATAAAAAAATTATTTCAGAGTTTTAGCTCGATATTTAAAAAATGGGCAAAACTCTTTTTTCCTACGGAAAGTCGGCGCCTATGATAAGTATTGCCTGAGATGGCTTAGATTCATAGATAAGCACATGTGTCAACAATATCTACTACCATGCGGTCGTTTTTTTGCAACATTTCTAAATTCAGAAACGGCAATAATTAACAATCTTATTAGTAATAATACCTGATAGGTAGGTAAGTAACAGTTAATCCAGTTAGCTCCACTATTTTGCATTCCTTTTTCATTATTTCGTTACAAACTAGCAAAACTACAACATTTTCATTCATTATAGCCACTCACTACCGATAAAACACACTTCCCGTAAGTACAGCTAGATAAAATGCCTATTTATTATGACAAAATCGAACGAAGGGAATAGATAATAGAAAACTTTTAATGTACCCGCGGTAGTCTTGTCCCATAATCTAGAAAACCAAACCGGCAAACTATATTGTGGGAAAGTATCTGCACCCAACACAAATTTCTTTATTTAATAACTATGAAACGTTTAAAAATTTAAAATGGCACTTAAAACTGAAGAAGAACACAAAACTACAACGTAAACACATGGTAAACACAGGAATTAAATTATAACATGACAAAACTTTACAGTCGTGTTGCTAGTTGCCTACGTTACCTACTCTGATTCTGTAAACGTGTGATGGACAAGTCTCATAGGCAGCATTAAATAAGGGTTTAATATAATTAAAAAAAAAATAAATTTGCTTTATAAATAAGTTTCGAATTTGGAAGGGTCAGTCCGTTAATTCTTAATTTTCTCTATCCCTCTTAAAATATTTGTACTTAGGGATAGTTAACCCTGTATATTGAAGAGTTCATTAATCAGTTTAAATATTTTCGCTTTGTTTAGCCTGAATAGTGCAACAAGATTTCCTGATTTTATTACGTAAAAATACATATACTTGATTATTCCTTAATATATAACGTAAATTACTAGTAAATATTATGTAAAAAGAACAAAACATGAACATTTTCACCCACTTCTAACAGTACAGTTTAGCTGTTAATCTATAACCTGTCCTTTTTCTCGGACTAGGCTCTGTGGGGATTGACTCGCAATCAAAACTTCTGGTTTACTAACAATGATGTCCAAATGTAATAAACTACTACTAGGGCTATATTAGGTGATTATTTTGTTTCAAGTTGTAATAATTTTATCTACACCTACAGCGCATTCATTCCGTGATTGACGATTTTATAATAATGACGTTTTCGCCAATCAAAGTTAAAGCGAGATATAAATAAGTTTAATAGGTTTTACAAATTCATGTCCCATATAAGAAATTCGTTATACTTCTCACTTAAAAATTCAATAATACTTTACTGACAATAATATGATTACTAAAGTGTCAGATATTGTAAGTAAAGATGGCGTTTTTGTAATAGCTTTAAAGGTAGTCCGTTTATTTTTTAGGTTATTTAACATAAAAAGACAATGACGTAAGTTTTAGATGAATACTCAAACCGGATAAATAATAAAAATAATTTAATTTCATTTCTTAAAATAACAACACTGTAGATTGAGAACTTTGTATTATGTGTTTTCGTCAAACACAGACTTTCACTGGAAGAAAATAACAATGAGTTATGCAAATTCTTTCAATTTTATAGTAAATGCCCAAAATAGTCAATGCATTTATAATTTTTTTTTAAGTTGCCTGTCACTGGCGCCTTCGCCATAAACTTAAATAACTTATTAAATACTTATAATAATTATGACTAGTTTTAAAAATGCACTACAAGTACTAAATATTGTTCTATTAGGCACATACAATTATCTATTAATTTATGTGTTGTAGGAAACAAATGGTACATGTTACATATACCTAGTATCGTGAATTGAGTATAATATATACTGAAATGTATTCAAGAATTAAAATGCCAAACCTTTTTTCACTGTCACCGTTACAATACTAATTTATGTAAGCAATTTCTAAATTCTTCTTGTCAATGGCATTGCAAATTCTACTCGAAACTGATTGACATTTATTAAACAAACTACATATGCTTATACTATAGTCTAAGAGCCAGTGGCCGGCAACCTATAAGTAAATGATTATACCTGAAATTTTACACAGTGAGTCTCTTATACCTATCATTCATGAGGTGATGACTCACTAAGCCCGGCGAGGCCGACCCAACTGTTACTCAGGTGCGAGAGGTATGAAAATTTAACCAGCTTCGTTATTAAATTAACAAAGCTGCTGTTTGAGAATTTTAAACTTTCAGATCTGATAAATTAGGCATTTATTTTTATTATTTATTATATTTAGCAGCTTTTTATATTAAAATAATATAAGTAACAAATAACCTCTATTTCTGGCACAGGTTCTGAGATTTGGTGGTGTCGATTACAATGCTTGACATTTCTGACAGTTCTTTAACGTCAAAAATCAGATTTAATCAAATACTTTTGAAATTTATAATTTTTGCCTATTCCGCAAGTGTCTGCCATGACCTTAGAAGCACGGTAATCGTCTGCCTTTGTTATTTTTATATAATAATAATTGTATATTTTAAAATTTTCAAACGGTAGCTTTGTTAATTTAATAACGAAGTTGGTTACATTTTCTTACTTCTCGCACCTGAGTAATTCTTGAGTCGACCTCGCCGGGCTTAGCGAGTCCCCACATCATGAGTGATAGGTATAAGAGACTCACTGTGCAAAATTTCAGGTATAATCATTTACTTATAGGTTGCCGGCCACTGGCTCTTAGACTACTATTCAGAAGAATTATATCGTTTGTCAAATACTGCTATCGTTGCAGTTGATAACGTTTCCTCATTATACTATCTACTTCTTTGGAAAGTAAAACCTCTTGAAGAAACATCGTTGATGTAATCAATATGACAGCAATCAAACAGAAAACAATTTAAAAGTTGTTCTTCGAGTACAATTAAATAAATACGTGTAGATCTATTTCTATCACGTGTATTTAATATACCAACTACTAAGATAATCTTCTCACTTAGATTTATTTGTAGTATACGGAAAGTCTAATGTTGGCAATCTTATCCTGCCTTTTGACAGCTAGTATTGCAAGACAACACAAGATATAAAAAGAAAGTATTGCGAGACAAGGAAAGAAATATTACTACGGCAAAGTCTTGCAAATATAAGAAGGGGCAATATTTAAGTGAACATTGGATATTTGAAACAATATATATTGCAACTAGTCTAGTTGTTTTCTGCAGTATCATTTCAGTATCAGGTCTGCGTTAAGTACCTACTGCAATGTGGGACACTTCCTGAGCAGGAAGTAAGCAGACCACTTATATCTCACCTGCAGTCAGTTTAATACATATGAAGGAACAGGCAGTTCAATTGTTGGTCATCTCACCTATGGCATACTGATAAGGGCTAATAAGCCCGAAACCGGTCTATGTCTGGTGGTGTGTCCGACAAAGGTTGTTGGCTGTTCACACAGATACTGCAGGAGTAATTCAATGCCGGTCGGGGCATAAGTCCTCGGAGTAGTTGTTTTCCGCACCACTTAACTGAAAGTACTCGGATTTTGCTTTGCTTATTTTGTCCGTTATTTATAATTTATGTAAAACTAACCGTGTCTATACTTTATAAGGCCTAACAATCGACCACTGTCAACAATCGACCATAGCCATAGTTACATGTGAGCTCCGACCGGGACCGTAGCCGACCTAGAGTAACCCACCACTGTTACCAAAATTGTAATAAAGTCACTGCTACTCACTCATATGCAAAATTGTGAGAATAAATCTGCAAGCCAAAATATTATCTTGCAAGATCCAACAACAGCAAGACTTTAAAGAAAGTCTTGTTTTGCAAGAAAGTACAAGACTATTCCCAATTTTGCAAGAGTTCTTATCTCAGTTACCACTAGGAAACACAGATTTGTTTTCACTGCTGGTAACTGGTTCTTCTCCACCCCATACATTGAATAAGAATTAATCATCATAAAACTGTATTTAAAAATGTAAGTATGCAAAAAATGCACAACAATTAACATTCAGTTAGTAAACAGCGGAAATTATTCTATTATTTATTGACCATAAACTTTTTTAATTGCGTCATAAAAAATGCATGCTTTGACTTCAGTCTAGACGCTTTTAACCTAAACTGTTATTTACAGAGCACCGAGTTAACTCACTTGCATGCTGTAGTGGCTTTAATTTTTAATGCAGAAATTCGTTATCAAGTTTCAACGAAAGACAGCACCGTATTGGTCGAGAAAAAGAGTTTTAAGTAGCTTTCAAACAAATCAGCCAAAGTTTCCGTAATATAAAGATTTGAAAAATAAAGTCTCTATTCTAAAATTCAGGTTATTGCAGATATTCTCATGCAATTATTGACTTGATTTTCTCACACTTCACACATATAAGATGCACGGAAATAAATCCAATCTATATTTAAGTATAATAATAAACATAACATTCTAAACTTTATTCAAGTGCAGATAATATATCTATTAATTCAATAATAAAGTATACTTGATATGAATATTTATATATTATTCTTGACGTCGAAGCATTCTCATACTTAGTCCAACAATTTTCTTAAAATGGAGAATAAGAAATAACAATCTTATACAAGAATATGTTAATCTTTCTTCTTTATTACTAGACAATTCCTAACCAATATTCGTTGTTTTGAGAATTGATATAGAAAGTTCTGCTCTACAATAAGCTTTATAATAAATTAACACAGGATTTAAAATGGCATGATGTACACATATACAGAAAGTATACAAAAATGTACAGAGACGTAAAATATACTGTCAAAATATAACAAAAAATATTTTTTTTCTATTTCGCATGTGGCCATTATTTTAATCGGACATCGCAGAAAGCCTTATTCAGCTTATCTTCTAAATAATTACTTCCTAACTATTTCACCCTCAATATTTCTACAGATTGACGCGGTGTCACTAATTCGGTGACTATTTATAAACAAATCTGATGCTCTTGTTTTATAACCATAAATTTGATTGCTTTCGAAAAAAATTAGATTGATGTTTTGACAGGAGCAATTTATAAAAACAAATTACAATACAATACAATACATCAAATCCGTCAAATACCCTTAACAATCTCAGAGAAGTACGAAAAAAATCATACAAATTACGAGTATAATACTTTAAGTCATACGATGTATATCTACGTCCTCGATTAAAGAAGAAAAGAAAGAAAATACTTTTATTTTAATTAAAAAAAAAAGTTACTCTAAATAAGAAATTTTGCTTGTTTTTGAAAAAATTCAAGTTTATCTGATTAAAATTGAAAATGATGTAAGAGAAAATTGTCTTTATTTTTAACTATGCAAATATTCTAATAAAGAAAGTTATTTATTAAAACTTATGTTAAAAAATTGTGAATAAACCGGCCTATGCTAAAATAAACAAACGAAATAATAATAGAATAAAAGAGAAATTAAGGAAAAAAATTTCAAAATAAAATATTGCTACAGTAACTATTATTATCAGTGATTATTAGATACTGCCATTTTATAAATTATCAGGAAATTATTATTTAAATTTTTTTTAAATATAATAAAAAACGTTCAGTTGTGAAATTAATTTTGAATTTTTAGTTATAGCCAGATGTTATTTATTTCAAACAAAATATTTTTTTACTTTAATAGAACAAAAGGTTTTCAACGTCATGGTAAAAAACGAAAAAATGGAGGCAGTAGAATAAGCTTTATCTTTAAAATTTTTCATACTCTTTGATCTAATGCAAGACGGGTTTTTCATCATTCATGTCATTTCCATCAATACTTTTTTATTTTACAGTCAAAAGTAAACCCAGTTATAATTCATTTCATCTTAATCAATAGGTGGGTATAATTTTTATATTACTCACCGAAAAAAAAATTTGGTGCCTAAAAAAATATTTGTTTCATGGAAATAAATTATTTGTTTGTATAAGGCCAAAAAAATATTTATTTCCTGATACCAAATTATCCTTTTGAAAAAGCAAAAATACAGTTACCATGTGTAAAGAAAGCATTTGTTTAAATTTAAAAACATTATTTCCTTTTCAATGATACACTTCTGGTGTTGATTTAATTATACTCTACGATATAATATTTCAAATATGTTTTCCGATTATTAATCTGCTTATTTACGTCAACAACTTATTGCTCAGGAAACATATATCGGTTTTGAACTTATTAGCTCTCATCAGCACGTCACAGGTGAGTGGTGAGTTAACTGACTAACCCGAGTTATTCATGTCTCTCAAACCCGCCATACCTGAATAAGTGAGGTATATGTAGAACAGCTACATCTAGCGGACACCTATTGACAATCATTTTTTGTTTATAGGAAACAATTCCAGTTTTTCCTTTCAAACAAATACTTTTTTCGATGATACGACTGTATTGCAACATTTTTTATTTACAGTTTTCAAAAGATTATATAACCTAATAAACAATCTTTTATGAACTTTACAAAAATTAAAAGATTTATATTCTTCTTTTCCATATTCCTCAATTAGAAATATGCATTTTTGAATTAAATAAACTCATATTTGATTCGAAATGCACTTTCATTTTAATCAAAAATCATTTATTTATTTCAACACGGTATTTTTATATAGATTTTAAAGAATTGTTTAGGGAAATGAAAAAAAAAATGTTTATTTGAAAATAATTTTTTTAAATTAAGTTTTCATAAGATGTTCAAATGGAATAAGTGTTTGTTTCATTTAAACAAAAATGAAATTTTCTCTCCAAATAAATCAATTTATTTTTGACAAATAATGAGCCTTGATTTCCGAAAACAAATTATGTTTAAATAAATTGAATTGTTTGCTGATTTTTTTTCTGTGCAGTCAAAGTAAATTGAGTTACCCTTAAATTGAAATTTTGATATTAGTTAGTAATTCTACACCACTTAGAGCACAACTCTTAATGTGATTTTCAATTTTCTTTCATATTCAAAGTTTGCGTTACCATGTGCAAAGCCATATAACATTTACCAAATTTATTTTAAAAGATGCAACACCTTTATCAAGAATGCCTTTTTCCGTAAAATGACAAATAAAAATATTGTCTCTCCTAAACCCTAAACATGAACACACTGTATATTATTAGAAATTCTTTCTCTTAGTATGCCGACGACTGCCGTGCCATTAACGGCTGTTTACCGGAGTGCAGCACACAGCCACGAAATACGTTTGAATTATTTAGCTACTGACCTCGTACTTTAAATGATAATGCAAAACTGAATAAAGTATGCATGCGGTGGGTTGCCGTGGGCCAGGACTCGGCCGTTTGGGTACACCGGCGGACAGTGCAGGCAATAAAGTTCAAGTATTACGAGACTTCAGGGGACAGGGAGAGCGGGATAGCATTATTTCATTGATGATGGAGCGAAGGCACTCGGGCGTCTTAGAACTTCAGCTTTTTATGAAAGTGTAATGTATGGTCTAAGTTACGCAAGGTTTCTGACGAATCTTTCTCGAATATGATCATAACTTAACAAAAATTGACGAAGGAACCAAACGCTCGGGAATATTTCTAAAGTTGTATCCAAATGGCGATTAAAATGAATATTCGCGTACTATACTCAAATCAACTGTATTTTTTAGAAATCAGACAGTTGCTGATTGGAAGCGTCATCCAGCACTGTCCTCAAGAAAAACAAGCAAGTAAATGAAGGGGGTTCTAAAATATTGCAATTTAACTAAGCATAGGTACCTGTATACAAAGTTGCACACAGGCCTTCAAAGTGAAGTCAAATATTTTGAAAAAAATTAATATTTCTGAATTACTTCAAATAACCAAATTTGGCTCATGACTTACGTTTATCTTTATCAATTTTCTTTGAATATGAGTTCAAGTAAACAAACCACATCTATCGATACGTAGATTCCAGCGAAAAAATTGTAAGAAACCTATTCACTACCTACTTATTCCGATACAGGGTGTCCCATTTGTACTACAAAAGAACTGAAGGGCAAGTTATTCTTGGAAAAATAATAGGGGTACTTTATATAACAGGATGTTAAAGTTGTTACTGTGAAGAAAGTTTTTCTTATTATTATCTTTCATTTGGCTGAATATAAAGATCAAAATTTGTACAGTTATATCAGGTATATCAAATGTGTTTAAAAATTCACGAGATTGAAAAAATTTCAGGGTATTCCATTTGATATTGTCTGAAGCTATTTATTTGTGGCATAGTTTTAGTTTTTCTTTAGCTTTTTGGGTTTTTGCCACACTTCTGAAAAATAATAGATTAATTAAATAAGCCCTTGCGCCAAACGGAACAGTCAAGGGTTATTTTGAAACTATGTTTGCCTAACCAAAAATCTCACACTGAAAAACAGATAAGTAAAAAATAACAAAAATCACATCACTATCGCGCACTTCCGTATTATTGACGTTTCGAAAACCTCTCTGTTTTCGTTCTCAAAATCGTATTAAAAATGTTAATCGTATGTCAAGTTTGACAGTTTAAAATTTGTCTATCTGCTTCCATAGAGATGTTAAATGATTTTTATTTTATTGTTACTTCCTTCTTCTTGACACAACTGTAGCCAACAACGATCAATGTTTACTGACACACACTTATCTCCGTTCAACAAAATAATCGCGGTCTCTTTTAATTTTCTTTTTGTTGCGTTATCTTCCTTCTCTAAAATGTTTGCCGAACCCCATTGAATCAAATGACCGTTTTCCCAAGCGTGTTCGCAAATTTTGGATTTTTCAAATTCCCGTCTTTTTATGTAATTTTTATGTTCCTCAACTCTAACATTTGTGTAATTTTTGTAAATTTTTAGTGTATTATAAATGTTTTAAACCTAATAAAAAACGTATATAAAAAATGATAACTTAAAGTCATATTTTTCAATGAAGCAGGTGGATATCTCTATATATTCTTGACAGATTTAATTTATACAATAATTTTTATAGTTGCAACCTGAAGAAACAATCTTAAAAATGCAAAAATATGTCATATCTCATCTATTGTGATTAAATTTTCTAGTTCTCGCAGTTTCAATACTTAAATATTGAATGTTTATAGAATATTTTCATTAAAGTAAAATTTGTAGTAAATTTAGCTGGATTACTTGTTATTTTAGATAATTATTGAATAGAGCTTTGTAAATGGAATTGTTCATTAGCATACCTAGATATTTGGTATCAGAAAACATTCATACAACTTCAATGATAGGAATTGTAGAAAAATTGATTAATATTAGTTTAAATGCCTATAAAATACAGTAACAAATTACAAAAGCTAATAATAAATAATATATGGGTAGATATTGTGGGTGTAATTCTCCGCTGGTCGGGGCTTTAGTCCGCATAGTAGTTAGTTTCACACAATATTGTTAATACCTAATAAAATATGAATAAAAAAATGATCCTATATAAAATAAAAATTATTCAAATAGTTAAATTGTGAAACTATAATGTCAATAACTACTACTGATAATTTATCTAGATTAACACAAATCACTTATTTCATTTTAACGTTTTATATCAAAGAGCAGGCACGACTATATAATAATATTGATAAGGATTGTAGGAAAATTTGAACTAGCTTAATATCTAGAATAAAGTAAAAAACCTTCAATATCGATTGAGTTGGGCATTTAGAGAGATAATGATTTAATTTTTGTAGTATGTACTTGCAACACAAAGAGATTTCATCTATAGACATACTTTATTACTGAAAAAGTTTCACATTGAGCTTATACCACATTTACAGCGAACCGTCTCGAGCTTGTACGCGGCAGGATTTTATTTTATTATCTTTGGCGCAGTCGGGAGCCCAGGTCCTTGTATCAAATACGTGTTCCACATTATACCTACACAGAGGAGTAATAATATGCAACTACGTAATATTATTTCACACCTTGTGCCGCTTAGATTTTGAAAATGTTTATTTTACTACGTAATTTACAACAGGCGTGTACCAATAAATTGGTATCTTAACATCTCATAAACTTCCAAATGCTACTTTATTATGTTTAGATTACTAATTTATAATATACCAATCTTATATACTATACATATAACTTAAATTAGTTGAAATAAGTCTTGGACGATTTTATTTTGATCTAGAAAATAATTTCTTCTGTAAATATTTGGATAATCGATCCAATTTTATGTGCACCGGATGGTTCGATTGGAATTAGTTTTTTCTCTAAAATTGCTCCGAAAACTTACTCAGCATAAATAAATGTTATTCTATATCGCCGTATGCACACTGGTTACAATAACAATGTGCATGAGCGTAAATAAACATTTAAAAAGTTTTCAAATACATCAACGTTTACACGGAAAATATCAAACAGAAAGCCCCGTTTGTTTACTTATTGCAATTTTTTATTGTTTATTTCTTTATTTTATTTATTTATTTTTGTTAACACTAATGAATATTGCATTTTTCAATTATTACCTACGTATATTTTAAAAAATGCATTCCAAAAAGACTTTTGTTAATTTAACTGGATTTTAGGGCCATCTTATTGAAAAAAAAAACAGTTACAAACCATCTTTAACGTTTCTTTGCTATAGTGCATCTTGATAATTATGGTCTTAGTCTTAAATTATAAGATCAGGATTAGCTAATGTTTAATTCAATATGAATTTACAAGCTGATTAATTCACTATTCAACAAAATCGATGATGATTTTCAGGTTATACGACAATTATGTTTTATTGCTGTATTATTATTGTTTTCAAAATACATATTTGTTTTATTATAGCGGCAGGTACCATTAATTTGTTGACAATAACTGAATTATTTTATAAATTTATCACAAGAACGTTTTGGAAGATAAATTATAAAACAGCTTGTACGACAAATATGCAACTATTTTATAAACATTTCTGACAAGCTATAAAACGTTTTAGCTAATAGCTGAAGCATTGTATAATAATTTTTTAATAATAAATGTTCCGTGGTATTTCTAACAGCGCTATAAAAAATACTTATTTCTTAGATGTGGTTTAAAACTGTTACCTATATTAAAAGATACTTGGAGACAATTTTACTTATAAAAGCCAATAGTTGTATGTAATATGAGAGATTGAAAAAATCCAGAAAAGTTTTTTAAGATATCTTTATTATAAGAAATATAATATATACTACCTTCATATATCTTATGTCTTTTTATTAGAGGAATTTTCTGCCTATAAAATTTTGAGGTTGTCTGAAAGGCGTAGACTTCTTGATAGTTTGTTTATATTTAAAGTAATTCATGACTTAATCTGTCAATGGTACTGCAGGAAACGACTACTCCGCAGACTAATGCCCCGACCGGCATTGAATTACTCCTGCAATAGTGAACAGCCAAGAACCCTTGTCGGACACACCACCAGACATAGACCGGTTTCGGGCTTGTTAGCCCTCATCAGTATGCCATAGGTGAGATGACCGACAATTGATCTGGCTGTTCCTTCATATGTATGTTCACATATAAACTGAATGCAGGTCTGCCTTCATGCCTTAATCGTTAATAGTCACTTTCTAAGTTTGCTTGATTTCTCAGTGCCACCGTATAATAGGCGCGTTAATATAACTTTTTCTGTTCTACAGTGTAGAACTAACTCTGATCTGAAAACTTCTCTTTACAGTATGTACAACATTATTAACCAATGTAATATTGATATTTTCAACGTTTCCCTGAATACTTTTAAAAATGCCATGAAAAAATTTCTTCTTGAGGACCAGTATCAAATAGTATGTTAATTTTTATTGTGCTGGACACATATTCTTCTTTATCTCTAAATGGCAAACGTGTTTATATGGTTTTATCTTCATCTTTTTTTTTGTTGGTGTCTAAGAATACTAGACGTTATAGGTTTATTGCATATTTCTTTGGTTACTTTGTTTTCTGTAAATATATGGACTATTATTCTCCCAGTTTTTATTGTTATTAAGACTTACAGTTTATGGATTTGTATTACTTTGTTGCAAATATTGAAATGTGTACTGATTTGTCTCTTCTACTGTAACCTGTAATTGGGCTTTATGCCTGTTGGTTGCCAATAAATAAATAAATAAATATAGTGATTATGTAGTGATATTACGAGTTGTAAAACAAATATAATAATATAACAATTGCAACAGAAAAACGTTTATTTTAACTTAAAATTGTATTGACAAACCATTCAATAAAACAAATTTGAAACAACAAATTGACGGGACTTTGTTTTATTGTATCATAGCGGACGGTATAAGTCTAGCTCTCTCTTGCTTTAACTTTCATAGTCGTTGTGTAAAGATAAACATGTCAGGTTTAAACCAGTGGACAAAAATTGGAAGTGGAAGTGATGCATTATAGAGGAAATATAAAGAAATGATGAAAATCTTACTTTTATCTCAACCGTTTCATTAAAATGTTTGCCTCATGTGTTATTTACCATTACGATACAGCCCTATTATGATTTATAGAAACCATAATCTTAAAGTCCCTAGGATATTGTAATAGAAACAAAATAAACATAATATGCTCATCAACAGAATTTTTGGTTAAAAAGTTGATTTGTGAAAATGAGAGGAAATATAGATAGTCACAATATAACTCAATTTTGAGTTGTATTGTATAATGAAAGGTATTGAAAATAGTTATATGAACTACCCCCACTCTTTTTCCAAGAGGAACTAAATGCCCAGTTTTTTGTACAAATGGGACGCTCTGTATATAAAAACTGTGAACGAAAACAGTTATTCTGGTTTGTTTTACAAAAATGTAACATATTTTTTTAAAGTTTCATCTCTCTATAAAAGAAGTAAATATTCCAAATAAATTGAATACAAACAATTATATACGATAGAATATAAGAATAAAATACAAAGATTTGAATAATTTTCGAACACAATTTGTGCAGCAAAAGTCAATAGCATCCAGTGGCCACTAGACGTAGCGACATGCTCACGTGTACTTAGTTTCTTTTCTTTTTGTGTCGAGCTTGATAGACTGTCAAAAATTTTATTCAAATGATTTCGATGAATTTTTTATAAGAAACTAAGCATCACATTTACTTTTGCGTATGAGAATCCTTTCCAAATAAAGTTGACAAATTATATCCATACAAGATTAACTTACGCATAATATTCCAATAACACCACCCTATGCAAACAAGCAGATAATGCAGGGTCCGCACATATCCCATTAGAATGCTTTAGAGATAAAGCATTATTCTCCAGGACAGTACTCAATAAGACACACATTAATTTCAGCTGCATTTTCAAAAAAACATCAACAGAATAGAATAGAAAATCACTACCGTGGCTATTGATAAAAATTATTGGAACAAATCTTATTTGGAAATTGTTTCATTACTTAAAAATAAACATCTTTGTTAATTCCCAAAATAAAAATTTAAATTGCATGAAAAACGAGATACTTTTATCGAAAAACATACTACTATTTGATGTAGTAAAATATTCTCAAAAATAGCCAGATGAATCATATTTGACTTATTGAATAAATTTGTTTTATTTACAAATTATGTAGATTGAAAATAAATTACAAGCCGCTGAATTTTAATTAAATAAATTTTAATTGCAAACCAACCAAATATATGATAAAAATTATGGTTTGCAACAAACTCATATATTATCGGTTGTCTACCGAAATTGGAAATTATGGAATTAATAATTAATACCGCTATATTGTTTTTTTTTTAATCATATCAGCATCAGAGTGTTTTAAAATAGAGAATAAAGTTATAATAATCGCAATAAATTATACACAAATATGATTTATTTCCACATACTGAATTCAAGCACGGTGTAATCTCGAAGTAAGTCAAATTCTTACACTCAACTAAAATGTGTTAAAATATATTAGGGCAAACTTAATCTTGAAGACACGCATAGCAAGCGTCCATTGTTGCACTTGTGACTTTCACCCCTTTACTAATACAGTAAAGAATTAGCTTGCTTTAATTCTGACATCATGATTGTAAATAATTTTGAGTATGTAAAACGAAGAATACTTATTGTTCTGTCAATCACACTAAAAACAGCTTGATCAATTCAAGATATACATTTTTGTCAATTAAATTTTGTTCAATTGAAAAACGCGTACCTATTTCTTTGCAATAATATTTGCATTGCTAAGAAACAATATGGCTTGAAACAATCAAATAATATAATCATATTTTTTTAAATTTGATACAGATTTATTCATAATAAATAAAATACGAAACACGCAAAATGTTAATAATGTGTTTATTTATTTCGTGTAATCTACTACTCTTCTAATTTGAAAAATTATAAATCTATTTAAAAATATTTTTTGCTGAATTTGACAACTTGACAAGTCAAATACTTCAAAATTACTATAGCCAGTAGACCGTTGCAAACCATTGACGTGGCAAGGCGTGGTCATCATTGAGAATAATTAATAAAAAGCCAATAACTTTTCGTGTGATTTACAGCTCCATACGATGGTTGGACCATTGTGAGAGAAGTCAAAGGTGACATGTCACGTCACAGCGCCATCGATACAAATAAATAATAAGTTCAGTAGACTTTTCTCATTTTCTAATAATAATTATTATTGTACGACGATGCAGAGACATTGCCTTATTTGCAAGATTAACTTGATTCGATGGAATTCATATAATTGTAGACGACATATTGAAGGTACACGTTAAAAAATCGTAAGCTACAGTTTTAGTATGTACTTAATAACGAACTTCGATGTCGATATTTTCATTGTTTCCCGTATAATATTTCTGATACACATTAATACACAAACAGAACACATCGGGTTGTCCGGAGAACATCGAGGGACCACTTCTCTTGTTAAATGTAACGCGGCCACGCCTTGCCGTCGCCAATGGTCTGCCTCGCAACGGTCTTAGCTATAACGCATTATCAATAAATTACCTCGGGCTAAAAAATGAACAATTAGAATACTTAAATTTATTCTTAGAGAATTTTTAATCCACTAGAATGATAGAACATCAATTATTAATAAGAACAGATAACAAAATATAAAAAATTGAACATGTATTAATGAAAATATTAACAAAATTACTAGTTCAAGTAAAAACAAAACATAACAGTTAAATAGATAAATAAATAAAAACTTTTCAACATGTAAATAACATACCTTAATTAGCAGTCACTGTCATCTGTCACTATCACTATTTCCAATATGGATTATAATTGGATAGATATCATCGATTTCAATTTTTGCCAATTTTCCGCACTTACTTTTCCAATTGCTCTTTTAAGCATTATATATTTCTACATCGGTCAATTAAAATGCTCTATTCTCTTCAGCTGTTCCCTTTTACTTGCGTCTATACCAATTATATTCGCAGCAAATTTTTTATATTACCTGGCATTTCTTTGCACAAAGTTTCATATGTTCAGTTTTAGTTCGTTTTCATCAAATGGGATCCTTTTTTCTCGTAATCATTCTTGGAGTTATGCTTTCCTCCATGATTGTCGTTGCATTTATTCACACCTTCGAGCGGAATAGAGCATTGCCCTTAACGACGACAGATTGGAGTTCTAAATTTTCAAGAACACCTACGTTCAAACCAGTATTCAAAAACTTCTACATTTATCTGTTCGTGGTAATCTCCGATCTTGTTTTACTGAAATATCAGTTCCCGCTTCTCCAGAAATCCCCTATCACTTCCTATGTATGTCACTATCAAACCATGAGCCTTTCCATGTGGCATTCTAAAACCAGTAGACCAACTTTCTGTTGCTGCTTGCCTCCTCAACCTTCCCGTATTTAAAGTCATGTTATGTAAAACTTTTCTCAATGTGCCCTTGTTGATTTTAGGGATTATTTCATTTTCTCCAATAGCTTGCAATAATTTTTAAAGAAAAGGGTGTGAAAGATTCGTCGTATGGCATATTTGGCATCTTCATTCATTTCTATTTTTCTTCGACCACTACTTGTTTCTGGCTTTTGTACTTCTTCAAACGCTTTTTCTTCTCTCAAAATTCTGTAAATGTTTAATATTAAAACATCTGAATAATCAGAACTCATATATATCAACTCTTTCCTTGAACGCGGATGATCTCTTAAAAGACACTTGAAAACGCGCAATATGAGTTTTTTTCTCTCCAACTCAAACACGACAACTTTTGGTTGCAGAATATTTGTCATCATTCAATATAAAAACACAATCACAATAAGGTTTAAACTGGATTCTTAAAATTATACACTTCACACAGTTCACAGATCAGATTCGGAAAAAATATATTTAAATCACTACCACAAAAAAAGTATACACATAGGTTATAAAATTATTACACTTTCACTTATTCACAAATTTACTTTTCACGATTAAAGAAACATTTATTTCATATATATTTAAACACTCACCTATTTAAATCGCCTATACTGCTCTGTTGAGCATAGAAGTCGTATCATTTTCGGTTTATGATACCCACAACTTGGTAATTAGTATATGTATGCACATGTTAAAACTGAAATCTTCCTTAATGATGTTATTTAGATCTGAATTTTATTTCTATATTATTTTTAAAAACGGAATTAGTGCAAAAGGTCGTATCAATCAAAAATCTAATTTCCACTTATATGTGGAAATTAGATTTTAAAAATAAGGTTATGGCCTAATAGAACCTAATGAGAAATATATAGTGATATGTGAAATAATATATAAAATTTGATGGCACAGCAACCCAATCCAGACAGTAGGTGTCTCAGAATGAAGATTTTGTCAGACTTCTATGCTTAACAGGGCGGTATAAAACAATAAAAAGGAAAGAAGCCGCGTGCGAAAATCCTATACAGTAATAATAATAATAATAAATGCCTTTATTTCAAAATTACAAAAATATATAACAGAATACAAAAGTAGAAAATATGTAGTATGAATGTGAATTTTGAAATCACAAGGGGAAGTGTGCTCTACCACTTAACCCTTGTTAAATAAAAATGTAAATTATGCATTAAACCGAACGGAATAATATACAGTATAAACTAAATTAATATATAAATACATTATACTATTGCCACAAATTAAACAAGCAATGAAAGGTTGATATATAATTATTGCTTGGACACACAAACGTCCAATAATCACAAATTCTGTCTCATTAGAAGTTCGCGTTTCGTAAAACCTTTAAATTTAACCATATTATATAACTTAACGATAGGAGACACATTATTATAAAGTTTGTATATATTATATTTAAAGCTTCTTTCAAAAAAGGTAGTTCTATGTGAAGGAGGAGTTAGCAATCCTTTTGTTCTGATGTTGAGAGTATGTACATCACTCCTAAATGAAATTTTCTCATAAAGATAAGGAGGAGTTTTTGTCTGTAACAATTTGTGAAAAATACATGTAGTTTGAAAACGTCTTCGATTTGCCATATTGAGCCAGTTCAGATCTACAAGTTTATATGAAACATGTTCGTATTTCCTGATACCATTTATATATAGGAATACACGAATTTTGAACGCGCTGAATGCGATCACTACAACTTTGATCCAAACAAGGCCCATAGACAGAGACACAATAATTAAAATGACTTAAGACTAGAGTTTCACATAGGATTTTTTTAGTACTGTAACTGAGATAACCTCTGTGAGGATATAAAAGTCGCAATGCCATGTATGATTTTTGAATAAATTTACTTATTTGTTCTTTAAATCTCAATGATCTATCTAAAATTATACCAAGGTTTTTAGCACTTTCAGATATAGGTAAATTTGTACCCATCAATTCGATGTTCATAGTATGTTTTAGATTTTCAACATTGTTTTTATTTCCAAATAAAATTGCAGCCGACTTTGTCGGATTTAGGACCAAAGAATGCTTTTAGATATGTCATGAATGTTATGTAGATCACTGTTAATTTTATCACTAGCTGCGACATAATCTTTAACATTAAATGAATAATAAAGCTGGGTGTCATCAGCATACATATGAATAGAAGCATGTTTTATATATTTCAAAACTGACTGGTGTAAATGCTAAATAGGACAGGCCCTAATATGGAACCTTGGGGGACACCTGAGCTTATCGCTCTAGGCTTAGATAGTTTATTAGATACTTTGACTATTTGAGAGCGATCTTGTAAATAAGACTGAACAAGTGAAAGAGCTTCAGTTGTAAAACCACAGGATTTCAGGATGGCTAAGATAATATGGAAATTAATGGTGTGTTATGGAATGCCAGGATGTACTTCGCTGAGGTGAGCCAACGCGCGAGAGAGACTTATACATATGCCTTTATAAAACAAGGATAACAATGTCTCTTCACATATCAGCTGTAGGTTTGTTTCATACGCTTTTCCCCCCCTCTCTCCGCTTTCCTCCGACTTTCCCTTTAACAGTAAAAATATCTCCATTAGTCAACTCTATTTTATATAATAAAACAACAAAACTGAACAAAAAGTGAACTGGACATAAAACTTTTATTTGGCAATATTAAACTTCTTAGGTGAACAAGAAATAGACGATAAAATTTACACATCTTCCAATTATTGAGACATTTCTGGACTAGATGTGACAACTCTATTTACTCGCTTACCAGGTCATTCAACTGTCTATAATTTTTAGATGTAGTGTTATATTTTCTCTCATGAATCTGTGGTTATATCGTTGCCCATTAATTTCAAACGGACACCATGTGCGGCTAGGCTTTCATTTCACGAGCCGGCCCAACCCTGTGCCCATTATCCCTTATTGCTTGAGTCTCACCCCATCTATGCATAAGCGATTTAAATAGTGAAAACATGTATTAAGATATGCAAACAGCGATCAGCCCGTTCCCTGCGAGGATTATAATTGCACCGAGGGCACATGTGCCGTCATTAATCACCGTTCCTGCAAAAAAAAGTAATTAAGCTATTCATTCTGCCGGCCAGTGCAATGGCCAGCGCAGAAAACTGAATGAGTTCTATAGGGTGGATGCGGCAACTGGGCTTTGATAAAGATTTGAAAAATGTGGCGATGTTAAAAACATAATGCCCGATGAAGATGATGTCATCATTGTGACGTTTTAAAATTTGAAGTGTCTATCATAGTCATTTAATATTTCTACATTGGCAAAACGCATATACATTCATGATAACCGGGTAGTTCTGATACTTTTAAACAACTATTGCTTAAACTGTAACGAAAATCTTCAAATCGAATTTGAATTGCTAACGAATTCAAAATGAAATCTATTTTCTACTTTAACATTAGTTCGTAGTTCTTCTACACGGTGTAGAACAAACTGCATCTATCGGCCATTTCCTACTTACATGGTGTCTCCTGCATGTGCAACGCTTCGCGTCTGTGACATTTTCAGTCCGGCATGAAGTAGTGAACGGCCGATAGATGTAGTTAGTTCTACACCGCGTACTCATGGTCCCTTCTGTTGGGTTAGATAGACTAAAACAGCTAGGCTAGGATTATTTGTCAGATACTTATGGTATACTGATGAGAGCTAATAATCTCGAAACCGGCATATGTCTGGTGGGCTACTGACGAGTGACTCCAGCTACTTGCTATAGGTTTCCGAGGTGTAATTGAATGCTGATCGGAGCATTAGCCCGCAGAGTAGTTGTTTCCTGGAATTCTCTGTTTGCAACCCAAATAGTTCCTGCAGGCGAAATATATCATTACGAAAAGTTTACAACTAAAGTACCTAAAATTCATATGCAATTACAGGTTAACACAATAGTAAAACTAATACAAAAACACGAATTATTAAACCATAAGAAGAAAATACTATCAAATAACAATAAAAAATAAGTGTACAAAATATGTCACTATCACATTTGTTCAAATGTTTGCTTAATCTAGAAATTGCTTTAAACTGACCACATTTCGTTTTACTAAGGGTGACCAATTGGAATAATATGAATAAGTTCATTTGATCTAATATTATAAGTGGAGATATTTAACTTAATATATTCAATAAATATGGACAATATATCCCATATACATAATCATTTTAGCACTCTTTCAATGATATATACAGGATGACCCGAAATTAATGCAACATGCAGGCATAGCAAGAGTAGATTTCTGACGACAAAATCATGCGATGTAACCAAACTTACAGCCAGTCCTATAATCAAGAAGTAAAGCTTTCTTTAATATTAAAAGGGAGCTTTACCAATAAAATCAGTTCCATAAAGACGTTTTAAAGTTAAAGTGGCGATAAAGTGTGCTCTATAATAAAGGCGGGATTTCGGATCTTTATGAGGTTAAAGGAGACTTCAGGAGCACAACATAACCTATATAAATTTGTGAATAATCTTCAAGAATTTCTTACACCTACGTGTTTTGCTGTAATTATTAACGTTTTCTTGCTAAATAATGAATAATTACATATATGATACGAGTTCAAGCTCATCCTCAGAAGATGAAGTGATAATTTATTTAAGAAGACCTAAAATTTACAGAGGAAGGCTGCATTGTTTAACAAAATATGACGATTTGGAGTTTTTTCAACGATTCCGATTATCAAAATTAACTGTACTAACCTTATTACCAAGAATAGATCATCTAATTGCTTTAACAACGAACAGGTAATGACTTTATTTTGAAATCTGTCAAACACTATAAAATAAATTATAATTTAAGAGGTGGTTATGTTTATTTTATTCTGAAAGTTGACAGTAAATTCATGACTTTCCCGCTTAAAATATCACCATATTTTGGTACTTTTAATTTCTACAATTGGCTTTCGGTATTACCAACACTATAATATATTGATAAAGTGTACTTTAACCAAAGTTTACTTTTAACTACTTTATGGAACAAAACGCACGTTAAATGATCTTTAAAACCAGCTTTAACTTAAAGTACACTTTGTATAAAGGGTCATTTATTTTCTTTTTATGGAACTGGCTGTTACCTTAGTCAAAAGTTGATGGTTAAAAAAATACGGGGTATCAAAGATAAGATTTTGTTTTCAATATTTGTAAATAGCTTTTTCTAAAATACATTTTGATCGAGGGTTTTTGGAGAAAATTAATTCAAATTTGTGTCTAGTTTTGACGTCACTAGTAGAGGGCGCCAGTCTATGTCTGGTGGTGTGGTTGACAAGAGTTTTTGGCTGTTCACACAGATACTGCAGGTGTAATTCAATGCCGGTCGGAGCATTAGTCCGCGGTGTAGTTGTTACCTGCAGTATCATTTATAGAGAATCGATTGTTGCAATAGTCAAATGTATATATTAAGCCGCAATAAAGTTCTTCCATTTAAAAAAGCATGATGTGCCATAAGTGGCGCCCTCTACTAGTCATGTTAAAATTAGAAACAATTTTTTTTACAAATATCGAAAATAAAATTTTAACTTTGACACCCTGTATTTTTTTAACTTAACTATCAACGTCTGAGTAAGATAAGTTTGACTACATCGCATTATTTTATCGCCAATAATCTATTCTTGCTCTATGTTGTATATTAATTTAGGGACACCTTGCAGGGTAATTCTAGGAGAGTTGGCGTATCAGGTGAGGTGACTCACTGCCTCTTTTAAAGCTATTACCGGAAATATTCCAATTTTGGCGGTACTAGACAGTAGGTCACCTTATATTAGTGCATTGGTTTATGGAAACCGCTGCAGAAGTATCACTACTCTCGTAGAATATATTTATATCGTCCAGGTATTTGTGTACTATCGTTTGCAATAATAATGACACTCGCTAAAATGAATTTTGAAATTTAAATACGTTAAATTTTTAACATTAGTTATTAGTTGTTTCACTCACCAATAGAGATTTAATTAAATTTCTATTTAGAATTTCCAGAAGTTCAAAAACTGTTTTAAGAGAGTGGCATTATTATTGCAAACGATAGTACATCATTCTAACCTAATTTCGCGTTTCCACAAATTTTAGTGAAATAGAGGTTAAGCGCGCCATCTCTCCTTACAGATTAAGGTGAGTCGCCCCATGTTATTTCTATATTTATATTACACTTTTTCATTGTTTAATATTAATTTATTTACATTTTCCGAGATGCACTAGTACTGAAAAATAATACCTGGAAAAGTATTAGAAGTTATGTTGCTTTCATCAAGAAAAGAACAACTTGCAACTGTTCTGACAGATGATGAAAGCAAAGCAAAACGAAGACAAAACAATTGCAAAAGGAAAAGGAAGAATATAACATTTTGAAGGATGAATGTTAAATAAAGTTCAAGAAATAAATGAAAGACAGGTAAATACAATTCGAGTCTTCTGACGAAGAACATGAAGAAAATGTAGTATATGACAACTCGTCTGACACAATAGCATACAGTGACGAAAGTGAAACAAGTGTTGGATGTGGAGAGGAGTGGAAGAACACAAAGAAGAATGAAGATCTGCTCACATGCGTAAACTGTTCGAAATGGGTACATGAAGGTTGTACTAGATTTGTACATTTTTGTCAGGAATGCGGTAAGGTAATCTATAAAACAAAAAGTAATGTTAATATGCCTTAAAGGCACTATAACATGTTGGAAAAATTGTTGATCTGTTTCAAATATAAATAATATATAAATACGCCATTTCACTTGAGTTAGCAAGCCATCTGTCCTTTATAGTAAAGGAGATATAACCGTTACAGAAAAATATATTTATTATTTTTTTAATATATTGTAATATATTATTTTAATATAAAGTATATAAAAGATACAAGAGAGTCTACTAGTTCTTGTAAGTCAATATTAGTTGTTATATTTCACCTTCAAAATTTTCTGCGCCATCTCTCCTAGATTTACATATGGCATAGTAGGGATTCCAAACACTTCCATACTCCAAAATTCTGCACGACAGAGATTATGACGTATAAATCATAAATTTTTCCGTTGGAACCTAAAGATTGGGAATATATGCAATAATATGTACTAATTTTGTTCTAGATAGGAACGTATGTTTTTCTTGTATTATTTTTGTTATACCGCGGATAGACTAGACTGAACACCCTATATGACTACTCTAATCGGTACAGATCCTAAATTGAAACCAGGACACCATGTGCAGTCGCCCTCACGCTGATACCGTAATTCCATTCCGCTTTGTTATCAATATACATTCGCTGAAAGACCTCAGATAAAACAATACAAGACAGCTTTAGAAATATTACCGTACCCACAAAGTGCTTTCTGGGATGCATGGAGAATGGAACGGATGGAACAGATGGACACGAACACCAGCTGATGATCAGAGAAACTATAAGACTATAACGCAAGTATTATTAGAATATATCTAAATGCTCTTATAATTAACGTAGTCCTAAATAAGAAGGAATAAAACAATATTTTAGTATATTTTCGTTAGCTATACAAAAATAAAATACATAAAAAAAATTCACAGACAGACAATTAACTGTTTTTATGTATTTTTAGGTATTAACAATAAATATTGTGTGAAACTAACTACTATGTGGACAAAAGCATCAACCAGCGTTGAATTACACCCACAATATCTAGCCATATGTTCCTTATTATTAGCTTTTGTAACATTTTTTACTGTATGTACTGTATTAAAGCAGGTTAGTAAATTTAGATTAATTTCTTTAGATAATTATTGAATAGAGCTTTGTCTGTGGAATTGTTCATTAGCATACCTAGATGTTTGGTATCAGAGAACATACATATGACTTCATTGATAGGAATTGTAGGAGATTTGATACATATTAGCTTAAAATACCTTTCTGAAACAGTAAAAAATGTTACAAAAGCTAATAATAAGGAATATATGGGTAGATATTGTGGATGTAATTCATCGCTGGTTGGGGCTTTCGTCCACAGAGTAGGTAGTTTCACACAATATTATTAATACCTATAAATATATAAAAACTTTTACATAAAGCGTAAACATTATTCAAGTAGGTATTGTCATATTTAATTCATTGACAGGCTAATATCACTTTTGTCATTGTCGATATTTAATTTCAAATAATTTTAATTTATATAATAATTTTTATAGTTAGATATTTGACTCAACTTAAAGGAGTCCACCTGAAGAAGCAATCCTAAAAATGCAGAAATAGGTCAGATCTTATCTATTGTGGTTGAATTTTCGAGTTCCCACTGCCAAAAGTGAAGTTAGATAGATATTTTTGCATTCACCAATTCTCCACTTTTTCTTGATTACACTGATATAAACATGCAATGGGTTATCTTTTACTGTTCGCAAGATATTGAAGATTAAGTAATTCCATAATTAAAATATTATTTATTATAAAGAATGTAAAACTATATTTGAATTTATTTTATGGAGCAATTTAAAGAGTAAAGTTTATGAGCACTATTCTTTAAATAGCCCCACAAGAATATATCAGGTGGTGTCAAGTCTGGTCTATTCGCCAGCCATCGTATGGTGCCATTTTTACCTAACCATTCTATATAATTATTATTAAAATATTCCGTAACTTATCTACATTACGTAGTGGAGCTCTATCTTGCTGCCATATCATCCCGTCAACCTATCAAATTGGGTAATAAAACCATCTATTTCGTGACCCAAAAAGATCTAAATAACATTGGCCGTATACATTTTCCTGGCGTCACTATAGGATGGCCGGTGAATAGTCTAGACTTGACACCACTTGACACATTTTTGTGATGATATTTAAAGAATAGTGTTTATAAAAATAGACCTCTGAAAAACGATAAAGGTTTTCCATAGAAAAGCAAGAAACTGTGTTTGAAAAATTTGTATAAACTATATTTTTAATTGCTCCATAAATTGGATTCGAATATATAAATTTTAATTATGGAATTATTTAATCATCAATATCTTGCGAATAGTAAAAGATAACTAATTACATATTTATATCAATGCAACTATAAAAAAGTGGAAAATCCAAAAACATAATAATATATATCAGGCGTTTCAGAAGAAAAAATCAAGTAGTGTATCTGTGGTGCGATTTTAGTTTGTTTTTTAATAAGAAAATTGAAATAATTGTGAAATATTAGCCAATAAATGCAGGTTTAAATTTGCCGATATCTCTTAAAATAACAAAGTTACAGTCGAATCTAATATATAAATACCTAAATAGTACCAATTATATAAAAATTATATTTGATATTTAACAAGAAAAACAAATAAATAGTACAACAGAAGCAAACAAATGCAGTCAACAAAATAGATTTAGAAAACATTAGTAAAGACGATTAAAATATATTTGCGATATTTTGCATATTAAAAATGTTATATTTAGATTAAGCGCAACTGAGACAAGCTCTGTCCACCAACGTCGATTCCGAAATTAGCTTTCAAGTCAAAAACATTTGTTTTGCTTTTTGTACTTTATTGGACACTAAATTTTCAATATAGCCTTAATATTAATGTTATCCCTGCTCCAGTGCCGGCTAATAAAGTAACCGAAGAACGCCGAAAACAATGCTTGGTATATTCATTTGGGTTTGGTAATTTACGATAATTTGTTATTTTGTAGAGAATCTGATCGAATGTATTTTTTCCAACCACTTGCTTGGAGCATTTATTGCTGTTGTAATATACAAAAAAATGTCGATGCTCAGTATTCGGTTGACGAAGAGACGTATATATTCTGTACATATCCAAATATCAATTATAGGTACTAAATATGCGCTGTATTTTAGTCTTGGATTCTTTTGTAGTTACTAGCAAAGTTTTATTGAAATCCTGAATATTATCTATTGTTATGCTACATATAACTTTTCTCTACGACAAGCTTCATACATGCCAAAAATCAGTACCACCTAATTAAAAAATAATGTAGGTACATTTTATTTTATATTTGAAGATGACAACTTACCCCGATCATCTGAAATATTTAATCATCGGAAGCATCTCTCCGAAGGGTGCAAATTTCCTCTATACTCAATATTCTTGACGTCTTAGGTTAATAATAATATGACCACAAAGAAGACGGATTAGAGTTTTCACATTTTTCCAAAAAATATGCGAGGAGCATATTTTCAGTGTAGTATTTAACGTGTTTATAGAAACACCATTTAACAAAATCATCATAACTTTTGCTGTACTTTTTTTTTAGTTTTCCCGGCAACAGGCTTCCTTTCGCTTCCTCCGCCGCTTAAAAAATTTCAGGAAAAGTACTCGAAATGTCTTCTGTACTTATCACTATTGAAATCCATATTTTACTAATTATATATTGAAAAAATTTTCGCATACAGAATATGGCGTACATGAAAATCGCATTTGTTGATATTATTGCTAGACATCAGTTGTAACTGTGACATCGGTTCCAACAAAAATTACTTGAGTTTAGTTATAAAGATACATATTTCCATAAATACGTAATTTGATGTATAACAAATTTATAAGTTTTGTATATATGTCGTGCGTCATAATGCGTTTAATATCCTAAACGTATAATATTATTATTTTCACGCTACGGGTCTTGAACGCTTACTTAACGTCCTTGATATATAAATAATTATTAATTGCATAGGTAAGTAGGTAGTAGGTTTAATTTTTTCATATGCGAGGGTGTACCTATCTGTTGTTGTAGTTGTCAATTTTATTCACATATGTCAAAATCTCGTACTCAAATATATTTTACTATCTTAAGTGTTATTTTGTATGCCGGAATAGCATCAAAACAGTAAAAATAAGAAAACAGTAAAATTTCATTTATACTGAATATTACTTTCATACGAACATTTATTCTTAGTTAAAGAAGACGTATTTTGTTTACCTATTTATTTAAGTATTATAAAATAGACTAATTTGGAAGAATCGAATTCCAAGATAGATAATTACCTACCGTAATTTAAGCAAGGTATCCTGGATTATTTTAGAATTATTGCCTGATACATTTAGAGAAGCTTAGGATTCAGAATTTCTGATATTTACTGCATCAACCATTTTATGGTAATTTATCCTAAGGGCAGTATAAAAGCCAAATTCTCTACCTAACTTATTCACTTACTTAAGAACTTTCTTTAGAGGTAGTCACTAGTTGTCAACATATACTTGTAAATATAGTTAAGTGAAACATCTAAAACAATTTTATTTTATTTCCAAGATCTCCGAAACAAGAGACATTTCACTGAAACTGATATTAACAAATTAATACAAATATCCCATTTTCATAAAATTTTCTTCCCGACCACAAAATACTTAATTTTTAAAGGCCTCTACTTAACAAAAATTAAAATTATTACAACCCATTTCATTCATAAAACCTTGCTTATGCATGCAAACTTTACGTTATTTTCTCAGACAATTAGGCCTAATATCCTTCAGAATAATAAACAAATATAGACGAGAAATTAACATAACACCTACACTGTAAATTAAACAATGTAGACAAATAAAATAAAACATAGCCTCCTCACTCAAAAGTTTACTTTCCCATAAATAAATATTTACACCGAAGTGCCTACCTACCTGACCTAATCTTAAAATTACTGCATGCAACTATGAAACACCTTTATTCGAGTCGCCAAGAAACGGTACTGCTAGCGCCATCTATCGTTAGAAAACCAAAGAATTCGCTATATTAGGCACAGCATTTTTATTTAATGTTACCCTTGCACACATTCTCTTTCTAAATCGTAAAATTCATCAAATCTATGCAAACAATTGCTTTTAATAATGTTTTACACACACATATTTAATTTTCAGTAACATATCACTATTAATTAATTGGAAAATATGTAGTTTGTTTGATAATAGATAAGCGATATTCAGCAAAATAAAATTGTACAGCATTACATTATCTACACAAAAAAGAACGTACCTGAAGTATATCAGATAGGAATTAAAAAGAAAATCTAATTACTAAATGTCAAAGTAACTGATATATGAAATAAAAAATGTATTTACTTTTAAGTTCTTTTATATATTTTTCGTTTTATTATATCGCATTATGTCGTATTCTTTGTACTTAAAATGTATTGATATAAACAAACAAAACTGAACAACGACAGTTCAGACGGAGGACATTTATCACTGGTACAATAAAGCAGTGGTATTATGTGTGTACCCAGCAATTGACCTAAAATTATTCAAGTAATATTTTTGAACAGAGTTAATATCTAAATAATTCTGTGGTATTTATATTTTCTTTAAACACTATACATTACTCTTAGTTGTAGTTTTATATCATGTTCGTTTCATTCTAAAATATTTATAATAAAATATTCGATATACGAGTATGGAGTGGTAGGAATTTGGAACAAAATAAGTATTTTCGTCTTCATATAAATGAACAAAAATTTATAACATCTAAGAATCAGCATAATATATTATATTTAAAACACTTATTTCATAGTTTCATTCGATTGCATCTTTAGTATTTATTTGAAGTGGCTACCTTATTATTTCTATTTGAGAACCAACTACCTGTAAAAGATCACTAAGAGCTTGTCTTGTCATATCTTACTCCATTATATTTTTCCGACGGATTGGGAGACTAGAAGGTTATCGTTGCTTATATATAAACTAAGTAAAAAAAATAACTTTTTAAAAAATATTCTGTTAAAAAATATGACTCTCAATTTGCTTTAATTCGTTTATCAAATCAAGGTCTCTATGAGAAAACTTCTGTCACGAAATTATTACAGATACATAAATATGTATCTATAGCATTTTTATGTTTTATTAAATTATTAGCAAAGTATTCAGCAATATGCAGCCACCGTTTTCATTTAGAGGAAGTAATTTTTTTATTAAGTATTTTTTATGTTGAATAATTTTTCACAGAAGTTTAATAGAAACAATATTTCAATACATAGCACTCTATAATACATAAAATTTGTACGATTACAACCTTTAGATAATGTAGTAGTGGAGATTTCATTATAATTTTTTATTTCATAAACCAGAAACAAAACAGTTAAAATCTTAAAAATCAAAATAGACCATTGATGTCATTCAAACCAATTTCCACTTGTAATATTCCCGCGAATGTTGTTGACAAAGTTATTGGTTTTATGTGGCGTAAGTGCCTTGTGGTTTCTTCAGATAAATTATCTTCTAACATTTTCACCACAACATAACAAAATAACAACTAAATAGTGGTTGCGTTAATGACAAATAAATTGTCTCGTCTAAACCAAATCGTTATGAACATAATAGATGTCAAATTTTTCAGTCGTAACTGTTTAAAATGTTACAATTAAATGACAGACTACAGTACTAAGAGTATTTTATTATATGTACTTATAAAACCCTTGCAGTTTTAATTATTATAAAATACGTGCATTATTTACACTGATTACAATTATTTTTAATATGATACATAGTCAACAGTGTGAAATAACACCAGAATGTAATGTTGCAAGTGGAAAATTAGTATTTTAAGTGTAAAGTACTGTTATTAATTCTATGTAACATCCGTATGTAACTTTCCATTTCTTTTGTATTATTTCCCTGTGTTTTACTAACTTTACTATGTAATTTTTATGTAAGATTTATAATTACTGTTCCAGTTTTATTGCATTATTAACAGGCAGATTATCAATAAGAAGCTTACTTATTATAATACTAACAAAAATATTACCCACATCGTATAAATATTATTTTTAGCAAGAAAGATAAAACTTAGTATTTCACTATGAACATTAATTATTAATATAATTTAAAAGTAACTAAAGTAAATAAATAAAACTACTAGATAACTGAAAATAACTAGACATATTTACAGAAAACAAGCATACAAGGTGAACCTTAAATAAGTACAAATATTGTAACTGCTGGTGTAGTTCGTCATATAGATCAGTCCAGTGAAAGCCATTTTTAAAAATTTCTAATATTTACGGAGATATTAATTTTTTTTTAAAATACCCACATTTTGAGGACCGCTGCTTAACCAAGCTAATGAACCATATGATTTGTTGCGAGGTTTCCATATCTTCTCTAATATAAATATTACGTTTCCCTTAACGTAATAATAAAGTAATACGGTTAATTCTATTTTAAAAATACTTGTTTGAAGCATAGGTACAGTAAAGTTGGTTATGTAGTATGGTACGCAGCAATATTAACATACATTTTAACTGCTTAACTGACCTTACTATAAACGATTAAAAATGATTTTCCGCAAGTTAAATACTACCGTAAAGTATTTAGGAAGATATTACGTAATATTACTACGTCCAATGTTCAAAAATTATACATAAACGTGCACACAAGCTTACCTGTTTGTTAGAAAATTAACTATTTAATCAGTAATCCACATTTCACAAGTTAAATGCCATTGTACACTGTTAGAAACAGATACAAGACGCAATTTCCTTAAGTTATTTTATGAATAATAACAAAAAACTATGATTTTAACACAACACATTAAATTTAAAAGTTTATTCAAGCAAAGACATTTGTGTAACACTGGCAACACTGTGAACTACACATTCAATCTGAAGCGCTATGACTCATAAATGTATGAAAGTCAGCGGTCCTCAACAAGTTTTCTACAGAAAAATTACAAAATTTATTTAAAATTTCACTTTTTTATTTCTCATTTTTTTGTAAAACAACTATTAATTATGTGTTCTACACAGTGAACTATACTGCTGGTTAAAATATTTGTACTTATTTAAGGTTCACCCTGTATATATGTTCTTTACTTTGTCTAAACTAATGCTTAGCTACAGACTATGCGTGAATTCGCGATTCGTGATTTGTATGGAATTCGTGCATAGTGTGCAGAGATTTTCTGAATGGACTTTTAACGAATAAGAATCTATACACTCTTCACGAATTTCTCACAAACAACTCAATGCGCATTACGAATCGTGAATACACCATGGTCTGTAGCAAGTCAAACGCAACATAATCTTCAACTACAAATTGTCTCGTCTAAACCAAATCGTTATAAAGATAACAGATCTCAAATTTGTCGTAACTATCTAAAATGTTGAAATTAAATAACAACTAGTATATTATTATATGTACTTATAGAACCTTTAAAGTTCTAATTATTAGCAAATGTGTGCGTTAGGTACACTGATAACAATTATTTATTGTAATATTACACGTTGGATTGTTGGTTATTTATTGCCTAGTCAATAATGTGAAATAATACACCAGAATGTAATGTTACACTTCTAAAGGAAAATTACTATTTTAAGTGTAATACTATGTAATTACTATTGCAAATTGACAATACATTTAGTAAATACACATCGTACCACTGTACACTGTAAAAAAGTTGTTGTGTAACAGATTTTCCAGTGTGTAATTTAGGATGTGTAAAAATTCCTGTTAATAGTTTTACACACTATGTTTTTGTACGTTTTATACAAAATGTGTTTAAATTACTAGTATTATAATAAAATATACTGAATTAGTGTGATATTTACCAGTTGTACACCATTTTGTGTAAACTTAACACGCACACAACTTAATTGTGTTCTATATCTCTACTACTGACTGGTTGAGCACAACTGCGCAGCTGCAGTGTATCAGTTGAAATCACTACGCCATATTGGTTATGTAGCGGTGTTGTGTAGTTATCTCTCGTTCACTATGTTCAAATGGAGAATATTTAAATTTAAATTAAGGTTTAATCAAGGAAAATGGTAAGTACTTACCTAACTATAACAAATATTACTGATAATTGTAATAAAGCTAAAACTAATTAGAATATAACTATTAAAAATATTAGGATTTTACTCTGACGATTTAGATTACTCTGTAATTTGTAACTTTAGAGAAAGAAAATTATATGTTCAGACCAGTTAATTTTCGTAAACTATTATGTAAATTAAATACATCTTTGTTTGTCGTTTCATTGTTTATGATTTACTAGAACATTATTAGTCCCTAATTATTAGAATATGTACTATTATACTGTTAATTTTAATACATATATATATATATATATTTTGTAAGCAGACTTGGTTGTTGTTCATTTGAACTGAATGTTATTGTTTTAATAAAATCATAAAAAGTAAAATATCTTTTATTTTATAATTGCACTATAATTCTGAAAATTCTATATATTGATAGGAATCTAACCTTGTTAATTATGTTCCTGTTTGCTTTTGAAATTATAATTTTTAATACATATATTCTGACGTTTTATAGAACATTCCAGGCTATATTCAATGCGTTTTCGGCTATAGGAAAAACCTCTAGAAAATGTCAAAGTAAAAGTATTTCAAAAATTATATCTATTTATTAAAAATTATTTCGAAAGCAAACAGGAACATAATTAACAAATTAAAAAGGTAGGTGAGTCTTCCATATCAATACCTATTATACAATAAAATTAACATGTTAATGTGTAAAGCCTACACCTTTAATGATACAAATAACACTGAAATGTGTAAAAGTTACACGTGACATTTGTTACATTAGCACAGTGAATTGTGTTAAACCTACATGCAGAGAAATGTGTAAAAATATACATAATTCCGTGTGGACCTCGATTAACACAGTATTGTGTTCTTTTGTGTTAAAATGTGTAATTATTTTTGTTTACAGTGTAAATATGATTGTTTTTCAACAGAAACCGTATTTTAGTGGGCATGAAATGCAATTTTACAACATCGTTACGTATTTTTGATAAAAATTATGTCAGTTGGCATAAAAGATGTAATTATACTGTGTTTACAGTAGAAGTTTCTTATGGTATAGTATGTATTTGGTATATTTTACAGTAGATAATACATGGTGTGACAGTGTAGCGTACTCGTATCGCTAAATAAAATGTGTCAAACTGTGCCAATTTTGACAGATCGACGATATTTTCAGTTCAAGAACACCTACTTACACTTCATCCTGTTTCTAAATTTGGTCAAGGTTTCCGATTAGGTATTTATAGAAATACTTGCAACTCATCTCTACTCGTCTCTGTTATTACTACCTATCTCGTCAATTTGCACGTCTCTAAGCGCAAGAAAGCATCGACGACAGACCAAAGGCTGGATCTAAAATATTTAACGCCGTTATTAAAATATTTAACTTTCAATTAATACTAGATCAAAAAAGTGTCGATCCGAAAGAAAACTATTTTGATTTTGATTGATACCGTTTCATCAAGTATAAAAATGTTCCATATTGTTTTGCAACAGAGCGAGTCAGTCTTTCAACGGCCCCACTAACGGTATACATCACCATCACCGAATCATTAAGTATAACAGAATGTTTGTGTATCCACTGTCTAAACTTCACTTCTGGATAGAAAAAAATATATATAGGTATGCTGTCATGTCTGCTGTCGGGATTTTTTCTTCTTGTTTTTTCATCTGCACAAATATGGTATGATATAAACCATCGTGCTTTAAATATAAGCAAAGGCGACTGCTTACAACAATACGAATGATAATACAATATCATATATTGATATAAGCTTTAACGTCCTAAAACTTTAAAAAAAAATTTAATTCAAGTGTTAATGACATTGATTATATGATGCTGTATCATTATGCATCAAAATTTTACAAATTTTTTATGCCTTCATCAAATTTTAAAGTTAGTGGGTACCTTTAGAATAACTGTGTGCTTTAAAAAGTATCTTTTATTAGAAGCATTTCTATTTTAGGAATGCAGGGTGATTTAGAATGTGTGATAGTAATTTTAGTATATGTGTACTAATTCGAAGTGATATGCAAAAAATAGCCCAATAAATTGTTAATATAAATAACTCACCTATTTTGGCATTTTTAAGTTATGTAAGTCGGTCCGAAAATTATATACGCCTTTCGCGTTTGCCTGTATTCATATGTCAGCAAATTACGTGTAACTAAAAACGATACTACGCACACACTAGCAAATACCTAAAATAACAAAAATACCAGGATCGTTAATATACGTGTTACGCTGTTATTTAAGGTTAAGGTTAATTAATTAATTAGTTAATTAAGCGTGACTTCACCAATGACTGTGTGCGAACTTATAACATATCACTTATCGATAACGTATTGTTAAATAATTGATTGACTTATTAGGATAGTTTAGCATTACACAGAGTCGACTTCAAAATTTGTCATAATTTTAAAGTCAGTAATATTTATTAGGGCAATATTTTGTAAAATGATTTATTTTAATGCCTACCGTCATCAGTTGAAATTAATACCTCACTTTCAAAATGGCCCTGTATAAGTAATAATTTGGTGATCAAATTCTGTCAAAGTAGGTATGTCAATTTCTCGTTTCCTTTAAACAGTGTTTTTATTTATAAAGAAATAATTTTAAACATTTAATCACCGACAGGCTCACCGACACATCTGACGGATCTCTCATTTATGAGAAAAAAAAATCGTCTTTTAAACACATGTCCGATTTTGCTTATTTAAGAAGTTAAAGCTTTAAATCTTTGATTTCATGCTTTGCACTCGAATAAAAATGTTAGCGTTATTTCTAATTTAAGCAGCAGCACTGTGCTTTCTTTGTATACTCGCGGCAAGAATTCAGACGACTTACGTCATACGAACATAACATAATTTCATCAAAATATTTAAGAAACTGCAACTGAGAGTAAAAAACTATATACTACACTAAATGGTTGCATTATACAGGGTGTTCGGAAATGACGAGAAAAAATTCAGGGGATAATTCTAGACCGAAAATAAATGCTACCTCTTTCTATAACATTTTTTCCAAAACTGATTATTAACGGAGTTACGAGGTGTGAAAGTTAAAAAATTATTTTCGATATTTTTAAATATAACTTCTTAAGAAATCCAAATATTTACATATAATCGTTAAATACGTGTTACGCTGTTATTTACAAGAAAGGTTCAAATTAATTAATTAATTAATTTTGACTTCACCAATGACTGTGTGCGAACTTATGGCACATAATTTTAAACTCAGTAACTTTTTTATTAGGCAATATTTTGAAAAATGATTCGCCTATCTAAAAAGTATACCTTATTGAAATCGTTGAATAAGTTTTCGAAATAATCTTATTTGAAATATTCAGTGCACCAATTGAAAATGTTATCGTTTTCTTAAAACAGTGTTTTTATTTAAAATACAGAAACAATTTTAAACATTTAATATACAGGGTAATTGGCTCACCGACACATCTGACTGATTTCTAATTTATGATATAAGAATAAAACCTCTTTTAAACACATGTCCGATTTTTCTTATTTAATAAGTTTTATCAAGCCGATCTTTTGATTTCATAATTTTAAAAATGCTCAACAACTTTTTCAATAATATTTTGCTGTATTTTTCAGAAAGGCACTTTACCTGAAACCAAAACATTTTTACTCGATGCACTAGCATTTCAAATAGGATTATTTCAAAATGGTTACGCGTTACAGACTGTGCAAGTTATACCTTTTTCAAATAAGACAGGCAAGAAAATCGATTGTTTCGATAGTCAGACGGATAGATTAAGATGCAAAAAGTTCTGTCATTTAAAAGAAACATGATGTGCCATAAGTGGCGCCCTCTACTAGTGACGTCTAAATTAGAAACCTATTTGAATTTCTCGTCGGCAAAAATCCCCGATTTACAAATTTTATGTAAAGTTTTGGATTTCTTAAGGAGTTATTTACAAATATCGAAAATAATATTTTAACTTAAGACCCTGTAACTCCGTTAATAGTTTTGGAAAAAATGTTATAGAAAGAGGTGGCATTTATTTTCAGTCTAGAATTTGTTGCTCATCCTATAGCTTGTTTTTTATTTTAAATAATTATAATATCTACTTAGATAAATAATATCAATAAGTAGAATTACTTTGAATGAAGTGATCTCAATAGTTTCAAAGTAAAGAAAAGTTGAACTATTAAAATGCAAACTTTTAAAAAGTAAATTAATGTTTTATTAAACTTATTAAAATAATTCCATGAATTTTTACTGATTTGCGAATTTAAATATTTACTTATCTGATCCAAAAGTTTGTTATCTTTTCATGGAATACCATACGCGAAGTAAAATGTTAATAATTTGCTCATTTGTATTCTGTAGTGATTCTTAAAATTCAAGAAGAGGAACGTTAAAAAATAATTACCTGAAACCAAAACAGTACTTTACTCGATGCACTAGCATTTCAAATGGTAATTAGATGAATTACACGGAAAATTCAGCATACAAAACGTGAATAATATACCTTTTTCAAATAAGACAGGCAAGAAAATCGTGATTTATGATAGTCAGATGGATAGATTAGAGATGCAAAAGTTCTGTCATTTAAAAGAAACATGAATATAAATGCAATAAGTGGCGCTCCTCTACATAGGCTAAAGCAGGTCTGATAATTAGACACTATTTGCAATTTCTCTGGTAAAATCCCCAATTTAGTCAAATTTCATTCATTTCAGTAATTATGTATGATTTAATATCGAAAATAAAATTTTAACTTAAGCGAACTCCGTTAATAGTTTTGGAAAAACATGTCCGTAGTACAGGTGGCATTTATTTTCAGTCTAGAATTTGTTGCTCATCCTATAGCTTGTTTTTTATTTTAAATAATTATAATATCTACTTAGATAAATAATATCAATAAGTAGAATTACTTTGAATGAAGTGATCTCAATAGTTTCAAAGTAAAGAATTATGCAAACTTTTAAAAAGTAAATTAATGTTTTATTAAACTTATTAAAATAATTCCATGAATTTTTACTGATTTGCGAATTTAAATATTTACTTATCTGATCCAAAAGTTTGTTATCTTTTCATGGAATACAATACGCGAAGTAAAATGTTAATAATTTGATCTTTTGTATTCTGCCATTTTCCTCAACAAAACAAAACACTAAGGCTCGATTGTACCAGCACGAAACTAAAAAGTACTTCAGCTTTAGCTCAGAAAGTGTCCATGAACAAGTAGAAATATGATAATTACATGTTTGTAAAACGTAATAATATACAGAGTTAACAGTTGAAGATAGGCGTGAGTTAGTGATTTATGACTTAGTGATACATTAGAGATAAAATGCGGGCTACTAATTAACAATACACTGAATATAAATACAATAAGAATACCAGCAGCTCAACCTACATAGGCTAAAGCAGGCTGATAAGTCTGACACAGCAACTTAGCTCTGGTAACACCCTTAGTCACTTGTCATTCATATTGCAAGTAATTATGTATGATTTAATTGAAACTGAAAATAACGCGACGGTAAAATTGGAACAGACAACATTTGTCCGTAGTACAGATATTGTATCTATGCATTCGTATGAAACTAAAAAAAAATTACAAAATATAATCCTTGTACTACCAAAATTGTAACTTAAACTTTAACAATGAAGTAATAATTTATTTATTTATTTTTTTACTGCCCTGACAGAATAAATCAATAAATCTAATTATAGAATACTAACAAGGATAAAAAATATACAATTTCAATATTTACTTAACACTACACTGCAAACAACAGCAGTTACATTATCATTTCCTTATTTTATAACATACATTCTTACTATAAAAAACAACACAACTGATATAATTCATAATTACATTACATATATTGTAAACAGGTCAAAATTTTGGTTGGTAAAACGAGTCTATACCCGATTGTGTTGAAATCATAAAATCTTCATCAAAATCACAGTTAACACATTTTTTTGATACTGCCAATACTGGCATGCTATTTATAGGAAATGATCTGATGTAAACAAACTGTATTAATACAACAACAGACACTGTTTACTAAGACAAAAATACGTATTTGTTTCAGTCTGACATTTCATATAAATGTGTACAATTTCGTGCAAAAAATCACTGTCTAAATTTAGTATGATTTAGTGAAAAATGGATGTCGTAGATCCAGTGCAGTCGTCACCTAATTTGTCAAATATTAAGCAGTTTCATCATACTTCCCAATTGATGCTATTACAAAAGTTCTAAAGAAAAAAGTCATAGTATACAAATTTAGTTAGAAGTAGAAATTTTGTACACACTTATGTAAAGTTTGTTTGCCACTCTCTTTAGATACTGATAGAAAAACCTATTTACTCAATATTAGGTACCAATATTGGGTAATAGGTATATTAGGTAATTTCCCATAATTTTCTAATAAATATTCCAAGACTACCCAGAACAGTATAAGAACTTAACATACATGTGGAGCCATTAATGTAAGAACATTGATGGTCAGGGTCTGCCTAGAAAGATCTATGATATATGTCTGTTTATGTGTAGAATCAGTTGTGTCTAATGATTAATGAATAATTAATTATGAAAATGTCAATGTAGAACTCATTAATCTATTCAGTAGTAAATATACTTAGTAATAATTTAATGAGATCAAATTTGATATCAGTTTAAAATATTAATGGTTAAAAGAAACGTTTATTTGTTGAAAGTACCTAAATCTTTCAAGGCGGGCAGAATGTTGAGTCATTAATGTAAGAATATTGGGGATCAGAGGCGGTCTAGAAAGATCTGGGACATATATCTATGTTTATGTGTAGAATCAGTTGTTTCTATCGATTAATGAATAATTAATTACAAAAATGTCAATGTAGAATTCATGTCAAATTGAAAGAACTAAATATATGTAATATACAGTCCACACCGAACCAACGAACATTATTCCCAAATAATACATTTACTTATACTTATATCTATTACTTAGCATAGCGACCTGTCTTGAACTTTGTGTAGCTGGTAGTTTGTATTGTACTTAATTATTATCAAAATATATTAAAGTATTCATTAAGATTTCTAATCTATTGCCGAAACCTGTGTTTGATTTTTGGATTATTTTAACGCAGAGTTTATTTAATTTATGTTATAGCATATACAAAATTCATCAAAGGCTAAGTTTGTTTTTTCGTTCTTTTAGGTAGGCCGCACATAATAAACGAAACGAGAAGCAGAATTCGAAATCGCAACATTTGTTTTAAAAAAATAACAGGGTACAAGAAATTACAAAAAAATGGACGGTGTAGATATTAAATAAATCCTACAGTGTGGATAAAACTCATTTTTAAGAGCATATCGCATAAGGATGAAAGTGTCAAATATGCATACACTTATAATGGTGTACTGTTTAGATACTGTTATAGTCAATATGGTGCTGCTAACCTGATTATTGTTTTAAATTGTATGCTCTATGCAACCTTCACAATTGATGAAACTAACACAATTTGCAGGTAGTGTATCATTAAGATATACTTTATTTGTTTGTATCATATTTTGTTCACGCGATTGTCAAAATAGAAAATGAAAAAACGGGGTATTATTTAAATAATCTGATAACGCATTTTCTCCAATAAATAACATTTTACTATTTTTTTTTATTTACATAATATGTATGTTGTTCTGGATTTTGTTATAAATTTAATATCAATTGTATTTGGCCATTCTACTTTGTATTATTAATTAAAAAATCGTTTTTTATTTGTTATATATATCTACTGACTTTGCCAAATCATTTGACAGAATTAATCATAATATTCTCTTGCAAAGACTTTACAGCTTTGGTTTCTATTCTGACTATGTTATTATATGTTTCTATAATTATGCTGATGTTTTCTAATTTGGCGAAGTCAAAATGACCTCAAGGTTCGAATTTGGGTCCGTTGTTATTCCTCTTATTTGTTAATGATCTTACTGCCACTCTGGACTGCCGAAAACTTATGTATGCTGATGATTTAAAAATGTTTTCAATCATTTCCTCCTTAAATGACTGTGTTAACCTTCAAGGAGAAATAGCCAAAATTGAAGCCTGGTGTAATTTAAATGATTTACATCTAAATGCTACAAAATGCAATGTTAGTAGCTTTACAAGGAAGAAATCTCTTTGTCATTATAGTTACATAATTAATAACATCGAAATTAATAAAAATCAAAGACCTGGGAGTAATTTTCGATCAGGAATTATCTTTTTCATGTCATATCGTGTCCAAGGGGGATGAAGCAATGAAGACTTATGGTTTCATACTTCACAACTGTAAATCGTTTACTAATATCGAATTATCGAACCTTGTTATTTTATTCTATTTATGTCGGAACTAAACTAGAATACTGCTCTACTGTTACTTGAAAAACCACAAAAGAAATTTCTCAAATATTTATGTTTTAAGATAGATCATGTTTATCCTGTAAGAGGCACTCCTTATAGGCAACTGACTGATAGATTAGGGTTTCAGAGTTTAGATTTGAGGATAAAATTAAATTCAGTCACTTTCCTTTATAAGTTATTGCATGGTCAAATTGATTGTCCTGAGCTTTTGAGTCAAATTGATTTTCTAGTTCCTAGGCATAATTCTAGAAGTACTGATACTTTTTATTGCTTGCGAACAAGGACTAATCTTTTATTTAAGTCACCGCTATACAATATGTGCAACTTATTTAATGTAGTGTCGCATCTCTGTGATATAAATCATACCAGCTTAAAATCTATTTTGTTAGCCATTTCACGTACTGTAAATGAAGATTTCTGTTAAGTAGTAATACTTAATACCCTATGATTTTTCGAACGGATACTTTTTGTAGTAGTTTCCTGTCATTTTAGTTCTCAGCCGTTATTACCAGTTTATTTAATTGCTTTTTATCATTCTTATTATAATAAGTAGGTGGTGTTTTGATTCTGTTTATGAGTTAAAAAAAAATCATGGAAACTTATACTTTTAAGGGGTTGTGTCTTTTTAGAGGATGCTAAAATTAACTTCCCATCTAAAATTGGATAAAGACTTCACTGTTTCATTTTCTTCAACTATTTTCGAAACGTCCTGTATAGTTCCGTTTATAAAACTATGTTATTCATTACTATCAGTGTATTTTTCTTAGTCTTACCTATTTCATTATTAATGTTATCTGCTTATTTAATGTTGTTAAAATGCTAAATTGTTATAGGAATTGTATCCTGTTAGGGTAATAAAATTTGTTATTATTATTATTACCTACAATTGCATTAACATTTTTTCCGTACAGTGACTGAATTATTAGTACCTACCTATATTCGTAACATTTACACCATGGGAGATTTTCGTCAAGTCGCACATGTTCGACTAAAAAAAGTAAACAAATATTAATATTAATCGGTTTTGTAGACCCATGTAAATATTTTCCAGCCACATGCACTAAACAAAAACATTTTTATGGTACATAATTTGGTAACAGAGAAAGTCAAGTACCGTCAGAAGCCCCATGGAGCGGGCATGCAGGCATAAATCATAAAATAAGTTCGTTATTCTAGAATGAAGAGTCTCCCGATGCGCATTATGAGATTACAAAAATGCGGCGTGAAAATCCCTTATTGAAATCGCCGTCCTCGGAGTACCTGAAAGAAGATCCTTCCGAGTAATGGGCGTTGGGTATTTTATTTTTTCATTTATTTGCGTTGTGCTGGCACCGTGGGGCGCCGAGTTTGGTTCCTATTTTCTTTCACAGAAGTTAATTGTTTCACGGTCACCGCCTATTCCCTTCGGGTGTCGTTTGGGTACCTCGTTCTAATAACTTTCATCTATTTTGACAGTTTGGGGTTGGATTTTACACCATACTCTGCTCGCCTAGATGTGTTATTTATAGAGTTTTTGAAAATGCATTTCTTTCTCAAGTATCGTAGGTATGTGACAAAACTTGAAAAATCGGGTTGGTTACAACGGAATACTTTTTATTCGAGGATGTGCTTGTATTAGAAAAGTGTCATTACAACATTATTAACCAATCAGGAGATCTCGAATTTCTTACACATTTCGTATCTAGCAAAGTCTATAAATTGTATAACAGGTAGAGTTGTATGACATTACAGAGTTGTTGAAAAAGTCCAAAAGTATCTCTATACATAATCATTGATGTTGTCACGGCCGTACTTTTGTAAAATTAACTACGTCTTACATGCATTGTGATAATGTGATCACTATATTGTAGTTATACAGATTTTATTGACTTTAAGACACTGAGCTGGGACTACTAACAGTTCACACGGCTCTGTCAGGACAAACATAACATTTTTTTAATACAGCCATCTCGAGGATAACTATGACTGTATTCAAAAGATTAAAAGGACAGATTGCTAATTTTGATAGCTATACTTTGAAACCACTAAATATAATATCAGATTACAAAAAAGAAATTTCCTTATGTAGTGATAAAAATGATAAAATTTCAAGACTTTACAAGTCTTTGCCTCACAGGAAAAGGTAAATTTTTTTTTGCTTGCTCTGCATTTATTTCATCTTAAATTTATGACATATATGTAGGTACATATTAGTGATACAAATATTTCCTTTTTATTTTTTAATAAACTTATTTGATTCCATTTATTTTATATTTTATATCATCCTAGTCGTACATTTTTAATCCATTTAACAATCATTTTTTAACTGCAAAATGTCACCTAAAGGAATTTCACTAACTGTTGTATTTATCTATATATTTTTTCTAACGAGGTCATTATAACCTACATACCACATTCCGTGAGAAAGATACTTTTTTAAAGCAACTGTTTTGGATAACTATTTTCGGAAAACAATGTACCTACTAAAAACGTGAAGAAATATGAAAACTAACAAATCCAATAATGAATATATGTACATTATGGACAGTACCTAAGAGTTAAATTATTAATATCTATTTAGCAATTTATGTCTTCAATAAATGTTAGTAGATAAAGAGATACGAGTTTCCAAGTAAAAACTAAATTTTTTATTTTGTTTTCGAATTTTCTGTAAGAGGGTTAGTGAAGTACGTAAGAAGGTGAGTTATTATAACTGAAAATCACACATTTTAATTCATTGGGGAAAGAGATATGTTTTATCTATAATTTTACGAAATAGGTATTTTACTTTCAATTTTATTTCGTTTATCGGCAATAAAGGTTAGGTTTAGTGACAGCTGTCAGGCATTAAAGTCACATAAGTGTCAGATTTACTTCCTAGGAATTAGAATCATTTTTGCTGATACTAAGTTAAAAATTAAAATGTGTTTTTCAACGAATGTAATTTGTATCTAGTTCCGGAGTCTCCATTAGAAAGATTTTAAATTGTTCATTTTCTAAAACCCATGATTTTTTAGTACGATATACATCCAATTGCCGTTTCAAGAATGTTTTTAATTTAAGACAAGATTGTTTACAATATCTATGTTGTAGACATTTAAAGTAGCTTTGAGCATCAAATGTATTGACCATAATAATTAAGATTACATACTTTTGTTGGTACCTATATTCAGAAAAATATAGTAATGGTACATTTTCTGGAAAAGACAAAATTACTTTCAACCCTGTATTCAATAATTTTTTACATGTTTGCTGATACGTTTTCTTCGATTTTTCTGGAAATAAATTACACTATGTTTGCTTTCCAGATTCAATACTTAATGGCGGAGTTAATGTAAATTCTTCCATATCAAATAGAATATTTAGTTTTATGAATTTAAACAGGAACAATATGGCGATTACTATGTACCTAAGTTATTTATTTAATAACACTCGTCTCATAGCAACCACAGGTTACCTGATCAAATTTATATTGTTTTTCATGAAAGAGGTATCATACATTTTTAATAATATAAAATAAATAGCTTTGTTTGCTATTACGACAAAATTAAAATTAATCAGCTAAAAAAATATGTTTTTATCTTGGCAGTAAAGTAAATTTAATGCCTTGGTTGCTTCAATATACTCGGCTACGCCTCGGCATTAAATCATGTATTAATATTACATTTTTTAATTTTAAGAAAAGGCCTGCATTAATTTAATTCAAATTCGGTATACAGGTTTACTGTTAAATTATTACAAGAGTATGTTTGGCATACAGGACCGTAGTTTCTGGGCTGAATGAGGATTTTTTTTGACTTCAAGTTATTTTTGATGAATGATACCTATTAAAAATTCAAGTACACAATAGGTATTTATAAATGAGATAAAATTCAAAAATTTATTGTCATTGCTTTCTTACATTACTTTTGTCCAACTACATGATCTCTAAAAAGGATTTTAAAAAATAATGGTGATGTTATAGGTACTCTATGTGTAGGCAATAAGTCTATTTCTCCCGGTTCTAAAAAATGGCCCGTCCTACAAATAAATAGCAGGTACAATTTTAACTAATTATTAAAATAATTTTAAAAAATGTAAATAAAGATATAAATAACTGAAAATTAAAATTAATTATTATTAATAAGGCATATTTTATTTAAATATGTATCTTTGCTTTATGTAATTATGTATTTTATATACCTTAGGTTTTTAGGTATACTATACCTTTTCATTTTCGATATGGCTTAACTTTATGAGACATATTCAATATGAAATAATGAAATTATTTTACCTATATCATCTGTGTGTGAAACTATAGGTCTAAGAATATATGTAGCTAGGTCAGATAACTACATTTGAGTAAGTATATACATGAAGCTGCATTCATTAGTGTTGCTAGAAACAAATTATGAACAATAAAGGTACAAAAACTTAATTTTAGTTCATGTCGAAAGAAATGATAAAATTTGATTTATTTGTATGCAACAGTACGTATGCTATGTTATAAAAGAACACTAATTCCTTAATAAGATTTGTCAGTTGTCAAAACAATTTGATTTATAATATCATTTGCTTGATTCAAGAAATAGGTATCTACTAATGACCTGTGATAAAGATAATATTTGTTTAAAATAGAAGTAAATAAAGACGAATGTTACGTTCATATGTTTTACTCTAAACTCGTTTTGGTAAACTGATAAAACTAGTTAACCAAATTCCTCCAAATATTGCTTCAGTCGATAACCAAATAAAATTTTTATAGACATAACATTACAACAAACAGTACCGATAATATACTTAAGATGTTAAGCCATTACCTAGATCCTAAACAAATTCAAAATGTTTCGGTTAGTATAAGTAATTATTTTGATCCAGACTGAAAAAAAGCCTTGATCTATTTATTTCCCAGAAACCCACAAAGCGCCGATAATCCAACATCAAAAAATGTTGTGCCGGTACATATTTGATGTGTAAACAGATCAAGATTGTAATTTTTCAGAAAGTCGTGAAACTAATAAGGTGCCGAAAACCGCATCGTTACGTTTTGATGTACGGTTTACATTGGAATTAATCTCAGGAATTTTTCGTGTAAACCAAATATACAAGTATTATCACCACTGCCAAATGAAACGCTTATAAATAATATTGATAACATCGCGAAAAATGACCGGCTTCGCGTTACACGCGGTCGGAAGATACGCCACAAAGGCGATCATCGTGGCCGTAAATCAGCTGGGTGTGGAGACGATGGACGTGCCCCAGTCCGCCGGCCCGAGGATCTCCTCGGAAGCGTCTCCGAGGGGTCACCTGGTGCACATGTGATGGAGGTGTCCTCGAACCAGCGGCAGTGTGGGTGGGTACACGGCAATTACAGTGTTTACAACCGTCAACCAATGGCGACTGGCAACATGGCAGGCTGGTTCCCTCCTATTGCTTATTTACACTCCGAGCTGCTTTAAGTGTATGCAAGCATGCATGTGTGCGTACGGCACTGTTGCCAGACTTATCTTAACGAAGTTCAGATCCTGTAACGTTAATTAGAGGCTTTTTCACTGAATCACACTGAAAGACAAATTTAGTCGCATCATGTACCGACCTTAAATACCTAGTTTATCTTACAGACCAGATAAGATAACTAAAGATATGCCTCTGAAGATACGCCCAACTTTCTCTCTTAAATAATCCTTTCTCTCTTAAATAATAAACCAATATTGCAAAAAACAAAATATATCTACATATGTTACATACTTTTGCTTTCAGCCAAGTTTCTACCATTGCACTAGATTAATCTAGATTCGTTGGAAAAATAATGTAAAACTATGCAAGACCTGAAATTTTAATATCCAAATAAAGCAGGAGCCGTATACAGTGTAAAGGTGTACGTTTTCAAAAAAGGAAACAAATCCTTTTAGATAGGTATGAAAGAATCTTCTACAACATTACTTGTAGTAGTAATAATAGGTTTTATTTTGCCCTACGGGCTTAAATAATTACAATATTTCTTATAGTAGACATTAATTATGCAACAAACAACTCAAAACAAACTTAAACTCTATTCTGCCTGGTCCTCGATTCTCTGACTTCCTTAACTATCTTAATCAATTCTAAACCTCTTCCGTCCTCGGGCAAAATTTGCTCTCTGGTTTCCTGTCTTCCCCTCATTTCTTCACAATAGCGCAGTAGATGTTCTATCGTTTCTCACTCTTCCCAACAGATCCTACATCTTCTCTCACTTTCATCCGTCTACCAGTTATTATCTTTTTCGTCATTGCCATACCTGTATCTTGCTAACATTATCCTTTCCTTCTTACTTTTCTTCTTTAAGTATCTCGGTCTCTTCTCTGTTATCAACCTCTCATATTTTGCATTGTATCATGAGTCCTTTACTTTTTTCTTCTTTCTTGCCTGTATATATTTTTGTCTCTTAGCTCTCTTTTGTCTTTCATCATCTGTCTGCCTCCAGTTCTTAAGAGTTCTATTTCTGTGGTTGCATACCCATTTCGTATTAGTATTTCTCTCTATCTGTCCCTATATTATCTCCTCCTTTCTTCTGTTGTAATACCTTGCAGTATTTCCTTCTCATTATATTCTACAACATTACTTGCTTCGACCTGAAAGAGATGTATGCCACCACTAGAAGACACCATTTGTTGGCCCGTATTAAAACCCATTGAGTACCTTCTGTTCCTATGAATTGATGGTACTTGGAGTTTTAATTTGTTCATACTTTTTGAAACATGATCTACAAATTCTTGAAAACTTATTAAATCATTTTACTGTCAATACGGACCACAGTGGCTTAAAAAAATCTTTAAAATATTGCCCAATTATTTCGTACCTATACGAAAAATTCGATAACCGTTCAGCCCAGTTAGTTGTTCACAAGATATGGTGTATAACCAACGGAAGTGGCAACGCTGCTGTATGTCATGGTGTGCGTACTTGGCCACCAAGCCAAACATGGGAGTTGCTGCCGGTAGCCGTTAAAGGCACTTTTGACGTCAAGCTCCTGATACAAAAAGGCAGCACCGCCTGTTGGTTTGCCTTTAAATTGATAAAATTTGCATCCTTTTTTATACGGATGATGGTGATACGTTCCAGAACAAGCGAGAAATGGCAATAAGAAGAAACATACAACCACGGATCAGTACCTTTTTTATTCCATTCAATGGAATCATCAGTAAAATACTCCATGCCTATTTTTAGAACATTATTAAAACTTTTGAAACTGTCGATTGAGATTCGATGGATAATAGAGAAGAGAGAGCCAAATATAATTTTATTATGTTTTCAATATAACAATAACAATACCAACTCTCTGTTATAAATAGTTTCACTCTTCACAGTCGAAGCTACCTTATCCATCATTATAGTTAAAACAAGGCATTAAGTTAGTTTTCCCGGAAGTACCTATTTATTATTAAAAGAACTGCACATGCGATAGATCAGTGCCTGCAGTAGGTCAAAGCTATGTTTTTGTTCTGTTACCACCTAACAAAAATGACGTGGAAATAAAAAAGTATTAACAAAATAATAAATAATACCTACGTATTTTGGTACTAGAGTTAGGTACCTCCAAACATGTCTCCATCAACAACCAACCAAAATCGATCAAAATTGGAAGAAAATATGGAAAATAGGCATCTTCCAAACATCTCGTCATGAAAAGTCAATCTAAAATCATAGAAATTGGAAAGAACATAGTTTTCAACCACAGTAGTTTGGATTCTTCTTGTAAAATTTCCTTAACTGTAGTTTGTTACCTATCTTTATTATATTATAAATATAAGTGATGACTTATGACATATCAATCTATGCCTTCTGATATAATACTCACATACGCTAATTAATTATCAAATTTTTCTTCTGACAGTCTTAACTGATTCATGTGTCCATCTATGTCTTCTAATACCTACTAGCTTTTTGAGCGAAATATCTAATAATCCCTACAGACGCGTTATCCTGAATGGACTTTGGCTGACTTATTGAATTTGATTAATAAGAGCAGAATAAATACCATCATGAGAACTTGTATTTCAGCTGTATTGATTAAATTTTTAGTGAATCAACAGAATTTGATCGATTTAAACTTTGTCGTTCAAGTCATCGAGTCATATTCGAATTACTGAGTGGAAAGGTGATTTAAATGTGTGAATGTATATCGGTCTACTTTTCGTCATCTGAAAAGAAAAATATTTTAAATGGTATCTAATGTACGTAGATGGTTTTGAGGTTTTCAAGTTCCGTGCTGTGATTTGATCTGCTACAGCTTGTCGGGTTGTTATGCAGTGACCCAGATAATTACTAAATCATGGCATACTAATTGGTCGCTGCCAGTAACAGAATTAATGTGTACATCGTATATCGCACAATGTATATCGGTCAGTGGTCGCGCGATTTTAGGCGTCAGTACTTGAATCTAGGTGACTAGATCGCTGTGGAGAGAATTGGCACCCTCTCTGAGGGTATGGTAAGATGGAAGAATGTTGGCTTGGGTCAACGTGAGAGATTGATATCGACGTTTGACTACCCCCCTAATTAATGAGGTTTTCCAGGTTTCACTCATTCCTGCACTGAATGGTGGTTAGAACCTACCAACGTAAATCGTTCCTGGGCGCAAATGCGGCCCGCTTAATAATTATATGCCGCCCCCTCTCCCGCACAAGTTTTCGACTTTTGGCCTAAACCTCGTGATTAGAATGACGGGAAGAGATATTATTATTATATTATTATTATTATTATCCCTAGCCTTAGCTGGAAATCTTTGACTTGCCCTTGTCGTTCTCGGGATCGGCTCTGTTGGAAGTGGACTCGCTATCAGTACTCTTGGGCCCCTCCATTGTTGGTTTTGATTTCTTCTGTTGATGCTATGGGTGATAAGGTCGGAACCGATCCTTATATAACGGTGGCGTTCCCCTACTTGTCGCATGCAATGCTTCCGTGGTACTTATATGTAGATAGTCATCGATATAAAGTAAGTGTGGAAAATCCTATAGCCAAATCCTACTGAAGCCAAATAAATATCTTAAAGTAACTTTAATTTTGGTGGGAGTGCTTGTCACTTGAGTTAATCAAATTTTTCTCTAACACTCTTAAGTGATTCATGTGTCCATCTATGTCTTCTAATACCTACTAGCTTCTTGAGCGAAATTTCTAATAAATTATTGATTTTTCCTTAAAATTCAGCTTTCGTCCAAAAACAATGCACTTTTTGATATGAATATCAAATATTATCTCTTCTTCATTTAACAAAATAGATATTATCTCTATACCTATCTCAATAACTGCAATCATTTTAAACTATTAATCAGTTTTATTGAAATGTACGAGTAAAAGGTTAATCAATCGATAGCTAACTTTTACTGAACAACAAAAGTCGGTTAACTATTTAAATGAAATGGCGAAAATCCACCTTCATTAATTTCGCTTCAGTTAATAGTTTTTTTGTAAGAATTAAATATGCCTATATTTTTATATATAGTTAAGTGACGAAAATAGTTCAGGATAACAACTAACATAAAATACATATACATTTTAAGTATATTTTTCTGCACTACGTGTCAACATTGAATAACGTCCACAACAATTCTACTCAAACTCATTAAGAAGTAAAATTTCCTCTTGTTGGTGAAGGGGCTATGCAAACCTAGACAAAAAATGCGAAACTTCATTTCTACAGTCTAGACATTATGTCGCTGGGTTATTCTGTAAAGAAAATTCCTAGTTACAACAAATCAAAAACATCTCGTATCTAAAAATTAAATCTCCATATTGCTTGACGTCTTTTCTCGATTCATGTTTTGAAGGAAATCAGAAAACATCTTAATGTCAAATGTGCTGAAACGTTTCTATCAGTTCAATACAAAGCGAACAAAAAGTAATATACATAACTTTCAGTTCTTTTCTGAAGTAAATAAAGTGTCTCATTCCCGAGCACAGTCATATTGTTAATAAAAAAAAAACTCCACACGATGTAGTATTATGAACTGCCAACTGTAATATAATAGATAGATTTGTTTTATTTAATTTCTAATAAGCAAAATTTATCGTAATTATTTTGAAACTTCAAAATATTTATACATGAACCAAATATGTAACAATTATATCAGTATTCAACATTTTATTTTATAACTTTCTGTTTTAAAACGCAGTAAACACACATCCTCAGGTATTTTAAATTATTATCAATCCTGTTAGTTAAAAAATCAAATGTTCAATTTTGGTGTAAAAAATTATATTGTAAAGTTATAACTAAATACTTACTTTTGCCATTCAAAATTTTATAATTAGTATTCTTACGTTTAAATAACGTAATGTAGAACGTTATTGCAGCATTTATTCCTATATAAGTATTGTAGTTTTGATTTCAGAAGTGGTAAAGCTGAACTTCCCAGCAAATGAAATCAAAATGATTTGCGAGTTGCCTGGGTAGTAAAGGAATGATTTAAATGTGCAGTACCAAGGCAAGGAGAATAAATACTTATATTTTAAATAGGTAGGATAGATATTGATTGACGTTTTCTGCGCGATGACAATTAGAACCAAATTTTACCAAAAATGTTTTTCCCAACAATTTGTCTTGTGCAATGTCCATTTTTGTACGCCAGAAAAAAAGACGACGAATTTGATGGGCATAAAGGATATTTTTCATAAATATTAAAAAAAACTATCAGTTAATAACACTAAATATTCGATTTTTCTTCGTCTTAGTATCACGCAGTCACTAAAACGGTGATCCTAAATCTTGATTATCATCAACTTCCAACTGAATAATATCCAGCTTTCGGCTGAATATAGTTCAATAAAATTTTGTTTTTTGCATGAACGTAGAAAATAGTTATTATTAATACATAAACTTATTTACAATGTAAGTATTGTACATATTACATTAGCATAGTAATAATATGAATTTACGACAAGAATATTGTACAAAATTTTCTCTACTTTCATTTAGTAACACGAATAAAAATTGCAAAAAGTGGCAAAGGTCGCGAGAAAAAGCTGATGTATTTTCTATGAACACAGAAAAGTACCTGCTATTAAGTTCACGGATCAAGTTTTCTTATATTCCTTCCGCATGGTTACTGTCAAATGAACACATACATATAAAAAGCTCTGTTCAAAATGAGTGATTTTGGTGGAAGTTTACCCTCTGACATAGAAGCAGCGGCAAACGGAGCGATCACAAGTCTAGTTCCGACAAAATCCAAGGCAGGGTGTGAGTAGAAGTAGCAAAAGTTTGAAAATTGGTACAAACCTAACAAGAAATGCGGAAAGAAAGAAGCCATCTACACTATGAATTTACTACTCAATGTTGAAAATAATTTCAGAGTGTTACAAGACCAAACAGACCAGAAATTATAGAAAGGAAAAATTATATAAGTTTCTAAGTATGCTGAAACATATCTTTTCATGAAGATTGCTATGATAAATGGCACTTTTGGAGCCCGAAGAATTAGCTAATGTTGGATTATATTCAATACCTACAAAGACCTCTCTATAAAAATTGTAATTATATGCAAGAAAACAAAAATTGTCCGAAATATTGTTATAACAGAAGGAAATGTGGCAGGTATCAACTGTTTAAATATTTTTCGAAAATATGCTGAACTTCGTCCTCCTAATGCACCTCATAGGCGGTTTTTTGTATTCTACAGTCAATTAAAACCTCCCAGCCTGTCAGAGTTAATACTTTTGGAAGTATTCCAAAAATGATTGCAACAAAGCTTGGATTGAAGAATACACTGGACATTGTTTTAGAATGTCCTCAGCCACTATTCTGGTTGATGGCGGTACAGATATGCAGATATTAAAGCATCATGGGGGTTGGATATTTTCTTCTAGGGCAGAAGGCTATGTTGAAAATTCTTTATAGAATAAAAAACAGATAGTAAAGATAATGAGGTCAAACATGCATTTAATAATTGGAAATTTGAACTTCTACAGCTCCAACACATCTATTTCTGATATACAAATGTTTAATTATAAAAAGTTTATTGTAAATGTTTATAATAAACCTTAGGTTTTATAATATTTTTTTCTAGAAAGCAGGGTTTTATTTAATAGAGAGTAAATAAATAACCATTATATACGTATGAATGTTTATTGGGTAGTAACTTAAAAATAAATGAAACGTATATATTGGGATTCTTGCTGTGTGAAGTTATTATTAATTTATGGTATTTTTTATTTAATGAATATTTTGTTTCACTGAAATAATCTTGGGTTTACTACACTTAAATATATTTCTTTATTTTAGAGGTGCTGATTTGTAATACTATTTTTAATAAAACAAAACTCATACTACAGATTATGCTGTCAACTTTTTCCTCATAGCTATTTAATCTAATTCTCAGCAACATGACAACTTGCAGTCAAAAATTAAATTTTATTGATTTTGAAAAGGTCTTAAATAATTAAATTCAGTTAAAGGCGGTAAAAATAAAGCAACACATCCGGCACTGCCTACATTGATTCTATCCCAAAAATCATAACTGCTGTTTAGAAATAGATTTCGATTATTTTCTTAACAGATCCTTTTCATAAACCAGTATAGTATGAAATGTTTATAATTTAATCCCGATGCAAACGGCTCTTGCTTAAGCAAACGAATGTAAATAAAACAAAAACTGCTTATTTTTCAAGACGGTCCTGATAAAGTAGGTGGGTACTCTGTACCATTTCGGAGCTGATTAGACCAAATGGAAGCTTTATGTAAATTAAACATTTACCTTAGCTGACAGATTTATGTTGTTTCTTGAGTTTACTGGTTATGAATTCGTTGCCGTGTTTTATTTTGATAAGAATGAAAAAAATGGAGCCCTTATATTTAGAATTTAAATTAAAAACATGGAACGTAATGGCGTCCCATGGAATAGCGTGCAAGTGCATGCAGCCCACACATGATAACGAGCTAGTTTTGAATCCAATTTGCAATAATTTGTCCCGCTTTGTTATATCTTTCATCGAAAGTTGTTTAAATATACGACATAGTGACAAGGCGGATTAAACTGAAGAGATAACGAATCTACATAGTTTTTTCGTTCCTGTGTAGATTATTAATACGTAATTATTAAGTATTTCACGCCTAGAACTTGTTCAAGAGACTCCAAAACAATCACATCGGGAACAATGAAAAATTGAAGACATGGAAAATATAAGGTGTGGACCACTGAAAACTTACCACCCAAATTTTCTATTTTGATGCAAAACCCATCCCTTTTTCTTGAGGGGAACATATTTTATGGATGTTGGTACTCAACCCCAAATTTCTACGTCTAAGCGTTGAGTGAGAAATTATAGATAGAGGCGCAACCTTAATGGCGAAATGCGTATTCGATCTACAAGTTTAACACCCTGATTCTTGAAAACAAAGGCCCTGACAGAAAATATCTACAGAACAAAATGTTTTTAAAGTAGGACAAGAAATAAAGGCCTTCATGTTTGACGTTCCGTTATGTTACACCGTGTTTTACAGTAGGGGTTTTTTGGGCCCGAGATTTGTCCGTCTGTCAAGAACTGTTGTTAACGACAGCCAATTTTGAGTGTTCTGTGTGATTCATTGGTTTAACAAGCAAAGAAAACCTCCGTGAACATTAAGTTGTCGATAAATTGACGAAGCTTAGAACCAAAGAGCTGCTATTACCTAATACTATCTAGAGCCCAAAAGTGGATACGCATTCCGCCATAAGGTTGCGCCTCTATCTAGGCATACCTAGATGTTTGGTAACAGAGTGCATACATATGACTTCTTTGATAGGAATTGTAAGAGATTTGATATATATTAGCTTAAAATATCTTCCTAATACAGTGTTTATTCGTAGCGATCTTAATTCCTCTTTTTAAGGAATGTTTAATAACTACTTGTGCTACTGCACCACATCTGTGAGTACTTTATTGTACTCTTTTTCTTCTCGAAGGACCAGGAACAGACCGTAACATCTATTCCAATAAAACACTGTACTTTGTAATGAAGTATATAATACCAAAAAAGAATTTATACAAGAAATATAGCGTGTGTACACCCTTTGGTTATTGTGAAGGAACTGCTGCTACTCGACTCAGCAATTTCTTATATAGGGTTACAATATTACCTAATTCTTACCCTAATTTTATTTACAACTTTACTTAAGATTAAATAGTTAGAATCGTAAACAAAATAAGAAGCTTAAGATTATATTAGAACTTAGTATTAAATTATATACAGGATAATAAATTTAAACTAGGTGATACTTAGGCAGGGTTAAAGGTAAATTACGGGAAAATCCGTCTGCAATGTCAGGTAAATTCGAACATGCCGCCCGCCTTGAAATGTCGTGCTTTCAACTAAATATAGATTATTAAATAAGTAGAAATTTTTAATCCTAAAAATATTTGTCAATAAATGGGCAAGGCACACACTTTTGTCACTGGCCGTTTTATGATGCCACTTGTAGTTTTATGGACACAACACGAGTTATCCCATCCGTTCCAGGGTGCAATTCCATTATGCGTCAATTTGCCATTTAAAGGTGGGTTGGTTGTCTTCTTGAATGACAACGAGCATGCCAACCTTCAGAATATCTTGAAATTTTTGTCGCCACTTGGTCCTAATCTGTAATTCGTTTATGTATTCTCTGCTCCATCGTCTCCAAAAGTGCTGAGTCACCTTTTGAATGTGCTGATATTTGCTGAGGCGGTTGTCAGGAAACTCCAATAGACCGGGCTCAGGTACAGAAGTAATTCTTCTCCCAATCAGGAAATGTGCCGGAGTTAAGGGTTCGGGGTCATTGATGTCTGTGGATAAGGAGCTTAAGGGACGGGAATTCAAAACTGCTTCTATTTGCGTTAGCAAAGTGTAATATTCTTCAAACGTCAAATTTACATTGGAAGCTACTCGTTTCATGTGAAATTTAACTGATTTTACTCCAGCTTCCCAGAGACCACCAAAATGTGGGGAACGAGGAGGTATAAAGTGCCACGAAGTATTATATTGATTTAATGAATACTGCAAATGCCTTTGAATCTCTTTATTACTTAAAAAATTATTTAATTCTGTCAGTTCATTATTTGCACCTACAAAGTTTGTCGCATTGTCAGAATATATATTTAAAGGTTGTCCACGCCTTGCCATGAATCTGCGTAAGGTAGCTAAAAATGCTTCGGAACTAAGTTCTGTAACTAACTCAATGTGCACTGCTTTAGTTACGAAACATACAAAAATACAAATATACGTCTTTACTAATTTTGATCCTCGTCCTTTTTATCTTTTATTAAAATAGGACCAGCGTAATCTACACCACAATTGTAAAAGGCGGGGCAGGTTCTAAGCGTCCTTTGGGTAAATTACCCATGAGTGGATTATCAAATTTTGGCTTAGCTCTAAAACATTTTACGCATTTATAGATTACGTGTTTTATTGTACGCTTTCCCGAAATTGGCCAATATTTATCCCGTAAAGACGCTAATAAGAGGTTTGCGCCACAGTGTAATAAGCGTAGGTGCTCATTTTTATTAATAAATACGTAAGTTCATGTGAAGGAGGTAGTATAATTGGGTGCTTTTTAGAGTAATTAAAGTTTGAATGTTCTATTCGACCTCCAACTCTCAAGATCTGATCCTTATCAAGAAATGGGTTGAGTGTTAATAAACTACTCTTCGTGCTTATTGGTTTATCTTTCATTAAATCATTTATTTCGGAAAAAAATACCTCAGATTGTGCAATTTTAATTAACCTTGTCAAAGCAATTTCCAATTCATTTACTGATATAGGGCCATATAGTTTTTTACTGCCAGGTTGGGTATTATTTATAAATCTGAGGCAATAGGTGGTTATGCGTTTTAATTTATTCAAACATGAATATTTAGAGAGAATATCACATTTTTCGATCTGTGTGGCTATAGTTACCACAGTTTTAGCTTCCAATAGGTTATCTTTAAATTTTTCATTTATTATTGGCCATTTTGAATGCTCCTCAATCAACCAGGATGGCCCATTCCACCACAGTTGAGCGGATTCAATTTCTTGCGGGTACAAACCACGTGATATAAGATCCGCTGGATTTTCATTAGTTTTTACATGCCGCCAATCACTAGATTGAGTTAAATGCTGAATCTCTGAGACACGATTAGCAACAAATGTTTTCCACTTGTTGGGTGCGGCTTGTATCCAGTTTAAAGTAATGGTTGAATCGCACCAATAAAAGCAATTCTCAAATTTAATGTCTATGTATTTCTTGACATTATTCGCTAGTTGCGCTAATAAAACAGCACCGCATAGCTCAAGACGCGGTAACGTAACATTTTTAAAGGAGCAACTCGCGATTTAGAGCAAAGTAAAGAAATTTGAGTACAACCTAAGCTATCAGTGCTTCTAAGGTATATACAAGCTCCGTATGCCTTTTCAGAGGCGTCGCAAAACCCATGCAACTCAATAAATTTAGATTTTTTACATAAAACATGTCTTGGAATTTTTATAGATTGAAGATCATGCAGTCGATCTCTAATTTTCAACCAATTCGTATTTAAATCAAGAGGTATAGCCTCATCCCATGATAGTTTATATTGCCATAATTTTTGAATTATTAATTTGGCATTTACAATTACCGGACTTAAAAGTCCTAGAGGATCAAATATTTGAGCGGTCACAGAAAGAATTGATCTCTTTGTAACTTTAGCTTGTTTTGAGATTTGTTGCGTTGAATATAATAAATTATCAGCATTGGGTTCCCAATAAATACCTAATGTTTTATTTTGCTCGTCATTATCAAATCGAACATGAAATTTCTGATCATAATTATGTGAATTAATTTGTTTAAGTATATTACTATTATTTGAGGACCATTTACGTAGTTCAAAATTAGCTGTTAATAATATGGAAGTAATATCCTTTTGAATAGCAAGTGTTTCTTCAAATGAATCAGATCCAGTTATTAGATCATCCATATAAAAATCTGTTTCAATTATATTAGAAATATAAGGATATTCTATTTGATTATCGATTGCTAATTGCTTTAAGCAGCGTACTGCTAAAAATGATGCTGATGCTGTACCGTAAGTGACAGTATTTAATTTGTAAGAATTTATCGGTTGGTTTTTATTAGGCCTCCATAATATTAATTGTAAATCTCTCTGATTATCTTGTATTAGTACTTGACGGTACATTTTCGCTATATCGGCGGTTATTACGTAAGTATGCTTACGGAATCGCAATAATATTGAAAATAAGTCATGCTGTATTTTAGGCCCAATGTACTGAGTGTCATTTAATGAAATACCCGTGGAAGTTTTGCTGACCCATCGAACACTACGCGAACCTTTGTTGTAAGGCTTGTTTCTTTTACCACTGCATGATGAGGTAAATAAAAATGAGGAGAGGCAATTGAACCTTCCGATACTTTTGTCATATGACCTAATTGTTCGTATTCTGTCAAGAATTTAATATATTCGGTTTTAATTCATTATTGTTATCAATTTTTTCTAATGAATAAAATCTTTTAATGCATATTCTCTCGATTCGCCAATCTCTTTGATATTTGGTTTAAATGGAATGCTTACTGCAAATCGCCCTGTGTCGGTGCGTTCTGTAGTTTTTATAAAATGGTTCTCATAATGTAGTTCGTCAGGAGAGTATTTATTATATTTATTATTGCATTCTTCTAATGCCCAAAATTTTTCCAATTGAGTATCAATACTGTTATTGGTTGCACTAAAATATGCTAATGAATTGGGTGCACTAGAAATTTTGTTGTTTCTATTTTGAGTAAAATTTCCTCCAAGAATCCATCCCAATTTAGTATTTTGTAATATGGGCTTGTTATTCCCTAAATTATGCTGTCCTACGCATAATAATTCCCAAAATATACCTGCTCCCAATAAAATATCTATACGACTTGGGAGGTTACAATTTGGATCCGCTAATCGAATATTTCGAGGTATATTTAATTCTGAGATTTTAAATGAATTTATAGGCAATTTATCAGTAATCCTTTCCAAAACAAGACAGGAAATTTGTGCTTGGTAATTATTTATACCAGACTTGAAAGCTATATTAGTTTTAAAATCAATATTTGAAGTTATTTGGCTGATGCCCGATATTGTCGAATAAAAGCGGATATTTGGTAATCCTAAACGATCACATAATTCGCGGGTTATAAAGTTTGACTGAGAACCAGGGTCTAGCAAGGCTCTACAAGAATGCGCATTTCCGTATATATCATTAATAAGAATATTTGCGGTAGATAATAATATTTGTGAGTTGTTTGCACAATGATTTGAATATGACACTTGAGATGATCCTGCAGCAAGAGATTCATCTGATGCGGCTATTTGAGAATTAACTGACTGTTGATTGGAATTCTGTTGCATATTGCTGTTACTTGCTTCAGTATTTTCTGGATAATGAAGGTGTAATAAGGAATTATGTTTTTTACCGCATTTTCTGCATGGTTGCATTGTACAGTCTTTTGTAGCATGATTTTTCTTTAGACAATTTAAACATAGATGCAAGCGTTTAGTTTCAGATATCCGTTGATTTATAGTTAATTTTAAAAATGATTCGCAATGATAAATTAGGTGCGAAAACTTGCAAAAACTACATGTTGCTTTATATGCGCTCACGTGAGCTTTAATATGTTTATTATTATTATTATTTCCTTCTCTAAACATATTATGTTTTTATGGTTATTTGAATCAGATTGATATAAATTATGATTGGAAGTGTTAGCTTCCAATGTACCTAAAATTCACAATGCTTTTCAAGAAAATCTAAAAGCTCCTGAATTGTTGGAAATTCTCCGCTTGGTTTAAAGGATTCCCAATCGCGTCTCATGGACCTAGTAAATTTGGAAGTTACAATGTAAATAAAAAATGTATCGGCGGTGGGTTGGTTATAATTTTTTAGTGACTGTGATATTTTGAGTAATCCACCCAAAAGCCTTTGTACTGGGAAATAAGAATCTTTTTGGAGAGATTCTAAATTAAAAAGAGCTTTAATATTATTTTGCACAATTAACTTTTATTTTCAAAACGTTTATGTAGCCAATCCACGCGACTTGATAATTTTCAGCAGAAACTTTTAACGATTTGATTGCTTCGGCAGCATCTCCAGTTAATGCTGTATTTAAGTAAAAGAATTTTTGTATATCTGATAACGACGAATTTTTATGAATAAGAGACTCAAAGGTGTCACGAAATTCTAACCAATTTTCAAATTCGCCATTGAAATTGGGCATTTTATATTGGGTAAAAGTATTGACGATTCCCCACATTAGGTGAGTTCCTTTGAACTACATCTGCTTCTTTTTTATCGGTGTTTTTCTTTTTCTCATTAATAAAAGATTCAATGGTTGATGTAACGTTGCAAAATGTATTTTCAAATGCTTCTAATTCAATTTCGTGCTGTTCTTCAGCTGAATACGATATAATATTTTCATGAATTTCGTAATATTTTTCTAATAAATTTTGATTAACATCTAATCGTTTTTAAGCTATTTATTTCATCATTAGTGATTGTATCATTATTTAACATTTGATTAAAATACTTACTTAATCTCGTAAGACTGGCCTTTAACATGGCTCTTTTATTAATTAATGTTTTGAGTTCCTCCATTATGAGTAATTAAATAGAAACAGTTTTTATAAAGGGTAATGTGGATATATGGGATTGCACACTTACTTGATTGGGTTTAAATAATTCTGATTCCTGCGTTGATACACTGCTGCGTTGTACTCGTTTGCTGGAAGCACTTGTTTTTCTTTCTTTGGAATTCTTCGTTTTCTTCTATCTGATTTCAATATCCGGCTCGAAGAACCATGTTTATTCGTAGCGATCTTAATTCCTCTTTTTAAGGAATGTTTAATAACTACTTGTGCTACTGCACCACATCTGTGAGTACTTTATTGTACTCTTTTTCTTCTCGAAGGACCAGGAACAGACCGTAACATCTATTCCAATAAAACACTGTACTTTGTAATGAAGTATATAATACCAAAAAAAAGAATTTATACAAGAAATATAGCGTGTGTACACCCTTTGGTTATTGTGAAGGAACTGCTGCTACTCGACTCAGCAATTTCTTATATAGGGTTACAATATTACCTAATTCTTACCTAATTTTATTTACAACTTTACTTAAGATTAAATAGTTAGAATCGTAAACAAAATAAGAAGCTTAAGATTATATTAGAACTTAGTATTAAATTATATACAGGATAATAAATTTAAACTAGGTGATACTTAGGCAGGGTTAAAGGTAAATTACAGGAAAATCCGTCTGCAATGTCAGGTAAATTCAGACATACAGTGAAAAAAGCAAAAATTCGCGGTTCAACTAATAAAATTATATAAAAATGTAAAACTAAATGGCAATTCACAGAGGATAATATAAAATACAATGAGAAAAACGTGGCGGATAAATATAACGGTTTGGGTTACATAGTAACAAAATAAAATTATTAATTAAATAAAATTGTATATCTCGTCCAACTCCAGTCAATAAATACTATTCAACAATCAACTTATATTCAGATAAAGAAGAGTGGGGAAGATTCACTAAATATTTTTAAGAATGCCAAAAAAATGAATCAACAATAACAGAAGACAGAAAGAAAGAAACATAACTCATAAAAAATCAACAAAGCAGATCGTAAAGAAAGGTAAGTAAATAAATGGACGATAGAAGAAAAGAGTTGAAAAGTTTTCTAAAACTACAATAATAATTAATAAGTAAGTACCTATATAAAATAATATAGATATGTTAGATCACGTGCACATAATCTGTAAAACAACAGTACAAAAAAAAACAATCACAAGCATGGTTCCTTGCGAATAATATATTATACGAAAATGATTATCCTCATCTCAGTGTAACGTTATCACGAGATATGCTGCAAACAATTATTTTATTGACAATATGTCATGCACTTGTTAATATGCATTTTTTTGTATTTTTTACAGTAATACACGGTGTGAACAACATGTAAATGTTTTATTTTTTATCAGTGAATAAGTGAATTATATTGTGTTTGGATATACTTTGCACAGAAATCAATTCTACAAAAAATATTTCCAGTCAACAGACACTTTTTCTAAATTTTATTTCTCTCGCAGTTCATAAACACAACATTTGTTGAAAGGGATATTATATTTATTAGAGGAGACACAAATCCTACTACTGTTTGACTTAACTGAAATTCATTGATATAAAATAAACCGCTCTCTCGGTGTACATCCTAAATCTCAGCGCAAAACCCCCGGTTAGAAACAATATTTCAAACATTATTAAATATTTAAACAGGGTTTAATTTTACCTGGCACGTACACTAATCCAAATTTGAAGTGTAACACGGTACATATTTTAGGCTAAGAGAAAACACATTTAACCGTTTTTGCAACTTATTACTAAAACATATTGAAATGGACATTTCACGTGGCGGTAATTGCAAATAACACTTAACGTTATTGCAGGCGGGACCGCTGACGCCATAAATTTGAAAAATCCTCCGCGTGTAGGGAGGGATTTGGTTGCCCTGGGGAACCTGCATGTCTATAGAAGCGGGGCATCCTCGGGGACCCCGGCTAAGGTATAGAAGGTGTACGGACATAAATAAACTGGAATTTTATCAGCTTACGCACCATCACTACCAACAAATATTATGGAAATGGCGAATAAAAAACCAAAAATAACCCATCTAGTTTGAATGGGCCCTCTGGGAAACGTACACTCATAAAAGGAGCGTATAAAAAACAGATTTTCCGATGTATAGGATATTATTTTGGAATCGAGATCGGATTGCCTTGATATTTTATCTCCTCTTTCATATGCCTATGAAATATTCAGTGGGGAATCTATTTTCGAAGCAGGTCAGAAGGTTATGCTTCGTATGCGGTTTTTAGTAATACATAAGTAAGATCTCTTTACAGGGTTATTTTTTATTTGATTATATAATTTCAACCGTATATTTTGCTGATTAAAAGGGCAACTTTTTTATAACTTTTTGTAGATTCTCAAACATATGTGAAACAAATTAAATTAAATTAAATCAATAATAATTGCAAATGCTTTCTAAAACTCTTTTCAGTAAATTATACGAAAATTCACCTACTCGATATAATTGCATCTAGTAAAAAATAAAAAAATAAACTCGTCTGGGCCTGACAGTATTCCTTGCTTAGTTGTAAAAATTGTATTCATGCTCTGCTAATACCTTTGTATCATATTTTTAATAACGTTATAAAAACGGGTACTTTTTCCACTTGTTCTAGAATTAATCCTGTGTATAAATCTGGAGATTTTAATGATGTTAAAAACTACCGTCCAATTTCTCTAACCTCTGTATTCTCAAAATTATTGGAAATTATATTATACGATGTTTTGTATGAGCATGTTAAAAGTATGTTGCCTACTGAACAACACGATTTTGTGAAATCTCGTAGCAGCAATCTTTGCTGTTTTACCGAATTTGTATCCCATGCACTTGACTCGAGGAAACAGGTTGATGTCATTTACACGGATTTTAGAAAGGCCTTTGACACGGTATCACACAGTGTATTGTTGGCAAAATTACTTACTTAAGTGATAGAATGTTGCATGTTGAAATCAGCGGTGTTACATCTTCCACTTTTTTGCAGCGTCAGGGGTACCCCAGGGATCCAACTTGGGGCCTCTCTTATCCTTATTATTCATATCGGATATCTGTTGTGCTCTCTCTCCTAGAAAGCTGCTTTTTGCTGATGACATGAAGTTGTTTAGAGAAATAAGCACTCTCCAGGATTGTTTGTTATTGCAGCGGGATTTGGTTTCCTTGAGCGAGTGGTGTAACGTCAATAAGTTAAGTTTGAATATTGCTAAATGCAAGGTCATGACATTTCATAGGATTTTTAATATCGTGAATTTTGATTATACTATCGATAATGCTGTGCTTGACCGTGTTTATGAGGTGAAAGACCTGGGCATTATGTTTGACATCAAACTGTCCTTCTACAGGCACATTGCAAATATTACTAAGGAGGCCTTCAAATTGCTGGGATTTGTTATTCGAAACAGCAGAGGTTTTAATTCTTTGGATACGTTTTATTTGCTTTATTTCACGCCTGTCAGAAGTAAACTATAATACTGCTGCTTTGTTTGGAACACTCATACATCCACATATGTTGACATGTTGGAGTCTGTACAGAGAAGGTTTCTAAAATACACTTATTTAAAAGAAATATCATATTTATCCCATAAGAAATTTTGAATACAATCTGCTTTTAAGTTAGATGTGTAGTATTTTTGTATAAGATCATACATAATCTTGTTGATTCACTTGAATTAATTGCCCGCATTTTATTTCACACACCTAGACCTGCTTCAAGAAGTTGTACAACATTCTATCTTCCTGTTCCTAATTCCTTTCAATGCTTTAGTAGTCCTATATATCTAACATGTAGAATTTTTTAGACCTTTGTAACTACTGATATATTTTCTATCACTTTGCGACAATTTAAACAACATTTACTTTCTGTGCTATATAATTAAAGTTACAATTTATTATTATTATATTTTGTTTTTTCTGTATTTATATTGTATGCAATTTAGATAAGTATGTCTATATATATATATTATGTTGTTGTTAATATGCTAAGAATTTGTGTTCACTCATTGTACTGCATTTACTCTTGTCTGTAATACTCCTGCAAATGGGCTGTTAGCCTGTTGGATGTTAAATAAATAAAATAAAAAAAATTAATAAAAAATAATTTGCAATAGCACCCTTGTATATCTACGAGTATATTCTAAACAATCTTTTTTTTTGTCGAAAACTCATTTTAAAAATACCATCTTTATTCCGTGAGTTACCAGAATTTTTCGTTTTGCAGTTGTACTTCTTTACTACTTTTTATTTTTTAATTTTTATACCTACTTAATTTTTATACAAATATCTCGAAAATGGTTAATGGCATAACATTTTCAATAAAGAAGTCAAAATTATTATCTTTGTAACGTGATTTACAGCCGAAATTAATGAAAACTGATTGAAAACTTTATAAGAAGTTTAAGAATTTCGAATTCAAAATTTGAAATTTAACGCCCTGTTACTTACGCGGTGTAGAACTAACTACATCTATCGGCCGTTCGCTACTCCATGCCGAACTGAAAATGTCACAGGCACGAAGCGTTCTACATGCAGTAGACACTATTGAAAGCTGTCGACCTTTATCGCGATCGGCGAGAAACGATATTTTGCAAACACGGAATTCCAGGAAACAACTACTCTGCGGGCTAATGCCCCGACCAGCATTGAATTACACCTGGAAAACCTATACCAACAGCTAGAGTCATTCGTCAGACGCCCACCAGACATATACCGGTTTCGAGCTTATTAGCTTTCATCAGTATGCCATAGGTGAGGTATCCGACGAATAATCCTAGCTGCTTTCGTCTGTCTAACCCGACAGAAGGGACCATGAGTACGCGGTGTAGAACTAACTACATCTATCGGCCGTTCGCTACTCCATGCCGGACTGAAAATGTCACAGGCACGAAGCGTTCTACATGCAGTAGACACCATTGAAAGCTGTCGACCTTTATCGCGATCGGCGAGAAACGATATTTTGCAAACACGGAATTCCAGGAAACAACTACTCTGCGGGCTCTGGTGGGCGTCTGACGAATGACTCTAGCTGTTGCTATAGGTTTTCCAGGTGTAATTCAATGCTGGTCGGGGCATTAGCCCGCAGAGTAGTTGTTTCCTGGAATTCCGTGTTTGCCCTGTTACTTTTTTATTAGCCACAAATGGACCAAGGTAAGTTTGGCTTAATCGCATTATTTTGATATAAAGAATCTACTATTGCTCTGTGTCCCATTAATTTTGCGACGTTCTATCCAAATTTATAAAAACGTTCAAACAAAAAAATTCAGTCATTATTTGAAGGCCAAGGACAGTTCAAGCCCTTTGGCGTTGAAGGATATGCGTCAAATTAAAAACGTAGATACTAGGGAATACTAGTGGTACATGTACAAAATTGGGAAAAACACATCACAAAAAAAGTGACGCCCTGTAATTCCGTTTATTTTGGATTTTTCAAGTAGAATTACCCCCCGGAATATGGACGCATCATCTGTATATGCGCCAAATTCTTATTTCAAGACTTAGCAAATAGATGTAAAGGGTTTTTAAAATTAAACACCAAGAAAACAGTGAAGAGTTAGTGCCGCACGGTTTACATCGAACCATAGCGGAAATGCAGAAGGTGCGCGCCCCCATCGCCATCGCCGTCGACTTATGATGAACTTCCGGCCTCCAGCGACACAATAAACTTAATACTGCTCTTTATTAAGTCGACTGGAATTATATCATCCCACATTCACTTAGCATGCTATTGCCGTCATATGCCCTACCTCAGCCAATTCAGGTGCTCCGTTCTAGAAACTCAATTATTATTTCTTGCACTATGCACAGTAAGTCATTGCCGCTTTTTTCCTTCAGCACCTCCAAGGAGGCTTCTGACACTTCCATTTGTTGGGCCAGAAGGTGTTGGTAGTTCCAGGAAGCGGGTATTAATTATTTATCAAGAAACTAGACAAGTTATAGCGGTACATGCGCCATAGAAATTTTCCTGGCTTGAATGCAAATTGACAATAAATTTAAGACAGCATAGCTGATCCTAATTTGTCTGTAATTATCTATTTGCTGCATTTTTTGTTTAGTTGAGAATGTATGCTACTGGAATATAAAAATATTAACAAATAACCTCAGCCAAGGGGTTGGTTTTATAAATTTAGCTTTGCCTGAAAAACAAAATATCTTACATTGAGAAAGTAGATAGTTCCACTGACACCAAACACATGTAGGTAACGTATCGGAAATTTTTCTAGTTTTGTTATCAAAACTTGTCGTCAAATATGTTTTGATGTTAAAATGTCATATTTGCCTCTGACAATTGATTCCGGGGCAAGTATCCTCTATCCACATAGGTTTTAATTTTTTTAATTTTTAATATTCATGTCGGAGAGTTCAATATCACAGAAGATATGACGTAATAGCCAGGAATTTAATGAGTGCATGTCGTTTTTTTAATGGTATACAGAAATACAGGGAGTCTTAATAAACACGGATCCGCAAAGTAACGGTTGCGGAGATATGGACCACTATTCGTTGTTATAACCTTTTATTTGGTTTGTATTTCTTGACACATTTGATTAATCCGTAGCTGCAGCTCCTCCAGGCTATTTACAGGAGTACCATACACTAATGTCTTCAAATATCCCCAAACGAAGAAATCTAGAGAGTTCAGATCAGGCGATCTTGGAGGCCATAAAACAGGTCCTTGGCTCTTGTCCGTTTTGAACTCGGTAAGTTATTGACAACGCTATGATACGTTCGTGTGAATCATCAGTAATGTCTACTTTAAGGATTTAAGTTTGTCAGGTGATCATGACGAACATGGCACCGGTCCTCCTGGTCCAATCCATCGTACCCTTTGAAATTCATTAAGGTCCTCATGGTCGAGTACCATCGTACAATAACCATATTAGGAGTCCAACAGCTATAGGTACATCTTCCAGAAGTCCAGGCAGATGATTTCGCAACTCAAGATACTGAAACCCATTCATTCGATTTGGTAATAAAAATGTTTCAATGCGATCATGGACAATCTCTGTCTAAACATTTAAAGAAAAGCGTTGTTGGAAATGACCCCACCGAATCGCGTGCAGATTTTCAAAATTCCAAACATGAGTATTATGAATGTTATACATCCCTTTCCGTGTAAAAATAGTTTACTCTGTAACTAACACGTCAGCTGTAAATCTGGAGTTTTCGGCATTTTGTTGCAGCAACTATTCACAAAATCTAATTTGTAACGGATAATCCCTTGCTATTAATGCTTGGACACGCTGTACATGGTACGGATATAATTGTGCTATGTGTATGATACGCCACACTGTTGATTGGGATATTCCTTGTACTTCTGCGATTTGCTTGGTACTTAGCTGAGTATTCTCTTCACCAATCTCTAAAATGTGCTGCTCAACTACTGCAATACGCGGATGCCCTTTACCTCCATTTTTTCCACGATTCGGTTGCAAATTTTCTGTTACGCCCGCGTTGCACTACAGCGGTAAAAGTAGCTGCATTTGGCACATGTCTACAGGGAAATCGTTCTGCGTAAAGACGAGAAGCTTGTAAAGCATTTTATTTTATTTCATAAATTAAAATGATATCAACTGCGGGTTACTATAGAAGTAAGCCATTTTTGACACTTGAAAAACTAATATAAACGTTATCACAAAAACGTTAATACTAAAATCGGATTTCAGTATTCAGAATCGTCTGCATTCCGATGAAGCTAGAGACTACAGTAGCCCAGCGATGCAAACTACAACATCAATATTTTTTTCTCGAAAACTATAAAGATTTTACAATTGTGTTTACGATATTTACCTATAGTCGAGGCAATGAAGCACTAAAAAGGCCAAAGATAGGAAATCTTTTAGGATAGGACGTATCGGAATGCGGTTTTTTGCATTCGCTTGCAAAAATTATTTATATCATTCGTACCTACTTTGTACCTATTACAAACCGGAAGTTGCATTGCTGCAGCCAAAATGCATGCAAAAAATGCATCTTTTGAGAGGCCTTTTGGCAAATTTAATAACTTCGTAAATAAGAGTCAGAATTGGCTCAAGTCGGGTACTCGGGGTTTTCGCGGTCGCTGTACACGATTATGATGTTCAAATTGACCCCCCGAATACCTGGAGCTCAGGAACGCCGACGAACCTCATCTCCGGGGACTATCCCGAACTTTATGCGAAAGAAGAGAGAAACTGGACACCCGGGGGTTTTTTGGGTCGCTGAATTCGAATGTACCATCGGCGAACACCCCACGGACACCTGGGGGGCCCCAACCTAGACGCGGACGTCATCTTCGAGAATTTTTCTGGAAATATCGACAATAACGAACCGAAACTCGTTATGGGGGCTTTTTGTGTGCGCTGAATCCGAATTTTATGTTGAAAACTACCACCCGAACACCTGGTGCGCCCTAACCTGGCCCTGAACGTCATCCCCGAGGATTTTCCAGACATAATTGAAAAAAACCACCCGAAAATCGTTACGGGGGTTTTTTGGCTCGCTGAAATCAAATATGGCACCAGCCAACACCCCACGGACACCTGGTGCACCCTAACCTGGCTCTGAACGTCAGTTTCAGACACAATTGATCTGCATTTTTGCATGCATTTTTGGCTGCAGCAATGCAACTTCCGGTTTGTAATAGGTACAAAGTAGGTACGAATGATATAAATAATTTTTGCAAGCGAATGCAAAAAACCGCATTCCGATACGTCCTATCCTAAAAGATTTCCTATCATAATGCTTCATTGTCTCGACTACTACTCCATTTTTCATGATGCATCTATTCCCAATTTTTTTTGGTTGTAAATCATCTTGTATTGCTTTTGAAAAAGTAATAATCTCTCTTCAGAATTAATAAATTTTAACACAAATTCTAGTCAGATTTAAAAATCAAAATAGTATTCTTAGTAAATTAAAATATTGAATTTAGCAAAAACATTAAAAAAAAATACCGTACCTACTGCGTGTGCCAATGGTTACAATAACAGTAGAAAAAATTACTACCAATGTGTAATATTTTATATAATTCACTGGTAATTTTTAGTACAGACATTTTTATAAAACGTTGTAGTGGAAATTATAAAAATGCTGGTAAACTTTCGTAGTATTTGTGTCAATAAACACATAAAACTGTTAATAAATAGTTGAGTACAAATTTTGATAGCATTTTTGTTGTAGTAAAATAGTGTTTGGAGCTTATTACTACAAAATTGTTAATATAACAGTTACGTAAAAGAATACTACAAATTGTGTTTGCAGCTATAATCACAACAAATTGTAGTACATAGATATACAATTATTGTAGCAATAAGTATTCCTTTTTTCAGTGTTTATGAAGTTTTCAATTTTTTTTCTGGATATTTTAAAATGCTGTTCTACTTATTTTTAATTTCATTTCATTATCTGAAATGACATGAAGTGCTCTACTATTTTGTAATTTAACCATTTGTACTCCTTTCAATGTAGAAGATTCTTCGGTATACGCCTTGAAAATAATTTCTTCTTAAGCTACTTCATAAAAAGGTAAATAAATTTGTACATGCTAAGTAGTTACATATTTTTACGAACTAGACATTTGTCTGTCTACTGTACAACATTCAAAAGCATGCTAAAGTATTAAATTAATCTTGTAATATTTTACAAATGCTTTAACATACTAAGTCTGAAGAAAAAATGGTTGCATGTGAAACTATTATTAGGAAGGGAGAGAACAATCCATAAAATTTTATGTAAATTAAACGTATATTAAATCAGTTTTATTGTATGTGTAAAATATACGTGCGATCTATAACAAACACAATCGGATTTTAAGCGTGAAACTGTTTATAAAACACCAATTACGACTGGCCAATAAGATTCGACCGCCTCCAGATATCATAATAATAGACCGCAGGCGGCTAATAAATACCCAGATTTAAGGAAACATCTGGCTGAATTAGTTCGCAATTTAATGGGGAGCACATTCTCTGACGTGTGGTAAGCTTGAACGTTTCATTTTGGAAACGTAAAAATAATGTCTTTAATGATACGATGAGGGCTACCATATAATCTTCCAGAAACTGCTAATTCTAGGTTGCGGCTATCAAAGACCGAACCTGTCATTTGGCGAAGCCGATCGTTGCCATGAGCCAAATACAAATCGAAAAAATGAAATACGGCAGGACATTAGAGAGGGTTCTACCCTTTACAAGCAATTATATGTTTAAAATTAAATAAAACACAACAGTTAATTATAATAGAACAACTCGCCAAGGTGTAGTACAGATCCAGAAAAAAGAAAACACTTTTTTGAAGAATTTACTCAGTCTATTAGCACACATGAGAATCCACAATTGAACTTATGCGTGTTATTTATATTAAAAACTTTAAACTAGAAGCGATCACGGATTTTGATTCTTTAAATACCATATGTATAAGAGAAATGTGTGAGCGTTTACAACTTTACGACGGGAAACAAAATAATCGGTACTACCAAAGTTCATTATGGACTTTAGTACTGTGTGTTAAATTTAGAACAAAATAATTACGACTTCTAGCTATATCTATGAAATCTTTCAAAAGATTATGGCTGAGGTGTATACCTACTGCTTTAAAGTGCCACAATATTTGCTTTGATCTTTTGTTAATTCTAGCGCTCTTCTAAACAATAACGGTGCTCTCACCACATTAATGTAAAATATATTGTTTCGAGAAATATGAAGAAAAATTGCTAACGGCACTATAATTCTTTAAAAAAAAAACGATACGGGAAATAGGGTTAAAATTTTACTAAATATTAATTGTATGTTGATAACATGAAGGAGTGACAAAATATGTACACTCGAGCACAGCCGAGAGTAACATTTTTTCGCTCGTTAATTTCCTGAATATAATTCAACGTTTTATCCACGACCACGGCCAAACCCGGTCAATTAGGAGAGTGAAAGCCGTGTGAGAGCAGGTGAAAAATTATGGTTTTGAAAAACGTCATATTTGACCAATTTATTTTAATCAACATTGTTAACTGTCAGCTGAATACTAAAGTCTTAGAATCGTTTCTATGACATGCTTTATTTTCTTTATTGAGCAAGAGTGAAAAAATTTGCAAATTCGACACAAAAAATGAGTGAGAATGCTGAGAATGTTTTCATTGCGGCTGAAATTCGGCAAGAAGACCAAGAAACAACATGGCGTTTCCAGCGAAAAGCAAAAGTGTATAAGAAAGAATTGATGAAATTCGATAACTGGCGAAAGAGAGGAGCAATTACAGAAGACTTCTACTATTCTAATTTATTAATGTGCAATTTTAAAAAAAGCATGAGGAATATTTACAAGTTAGGTATGGCTTTAATATTTCAATTTATACATTGAGCGTTTTACAGGTTACAACGATTATCGCAGGTGCTTGTCGATGCAATAAATTAACCTTTTTGAATACCACTCATGTCCAAGACAAAGACAGTTATACCTATACACCCATACGGATACGAAAACAAATTCAAGAAGTTTTACGACCATGGAACAAGCTTTTTCAGTCAATGTTGTAGAAATATGTCAAAAATACATCAATCTGCGACCTCAAAATGCCGCTAGGAAATTTTTCTTGCGAAATGTGGCTGGAAAATGTACTACACAACATATAGGCATCAACACAATTTCGAAAACGTTTTCAAAGGTAGGTTAATTTCTTGGGCTCCTTGATTCAGAAGGTTTTATTGGACATGGAATGAGGCGTTCTTTGGCAACGTTACTGGCCAATGTCGGGGGTGATATTACCACTGTGAAGTATCATGGTGGTTGGAAATCCACTACGGTAGCGGAAAGTTATACTGAAGATTCACTGGCCAACACGATGGCAATTGCTGAAAAAATCCAGGTCCCACTTGGCGAAGTTGTGGAGGGGCCCAGTCCTCCAGAAATTCCTTATCGAGTGAATTTAAATAATGACAAGATCGTCCTTGAGATAAATGCTAATGTTAATACTAATAAATAAAATGCTATAAAATCGAAAGGTGGTATTATGAATTATAACCCACTAGTGTTTTAAAAGGCCTTCCAGGCCTAAAAATCCAGGGAAAATAGACCTAAACCTTCTTAATATACAGGGTGATTCAAAACTTACCTAAAAGAATTTGGGAATAGATGCATCAGACAAACAGTACACAGTAAAAAATATCATTGAGTAACCTCAAACTCATTTATGAGTGAAATTAGTTTGGTGTTGAATTTTGAGTAATTAAATATTTTAATGCAAAAATGAGTAAAAGATTTATTTAGCTAACACATAACCGAGTGAATATTTCTCAATAAATTGTGTTATTATTTTAACACAATCAGGTGTGGACTCGTTTTAACAATCAATTGTGTTGATTTTGAGTCAAATTTTACTCAAAATTTTTTACGGTGTAGAAACATTTGTGTTATTTTGTAGAAATTGGGTAAGACGGCCCAAAATGTTGTTGTACATAGTAAAAAATATCATTGAGTAACCTCAAACTCATTTATGAGTGAAATTATTTTAGTGTCGAATTTTGAGTAATTAAATATTTTAATGCAGAAATGAGTTTATCGACACAATTTTTCGTCAGAAAAGTGGTTTATGGAAAAACAACGAAATATATTGTATCACTCAATTTTGGGTTTGTTGTAACACATAGTTACTTATAAAAGATTTATTTAGCTAACACATAACTGAGTGAATATTACTCAATGAATTGTGTTATTATTTTAACACAATCAGGTGTGGACTCGTTTTAACAATCAATTGTGTTGATTTTGAGTCAAATTGTAGGTAGGTACTCAACATTTTTTACGGTGTAACATCCGGTATGTCAAACTATTTTATTAGTTAAAACCACAAATTAAATCTATTAATAATTAATCACAATAGCGGCAAAACCAGTTAAATTTGCTGTAAATAATCGGCGTTTTAAAATGATATTTATTTATTTATTTATTTATTTACTAGGAAATATTGTTTTCGACATTTCGATTTTGTTATTGATGGAATCATCGACGTAACTTGTGAAAATTTCTCAGGATTTCCATATCGTTTAACCTCTTGGCCTTTTTTGGAATATAACGCACATACTTTCGTTTGAGGAATGCAAATACTTTTAGAAATCAATAAATGTCAACTAAACGTCACATTTAATATAATTTTAAATAAAAAACAAACGTGCAAACAACATTTTCCATGATTCTTTTTAGCATAAATCACTTTGTCCATAACGTATTCGGACTGAATGTAACAGATAGTTGATTCATATAAACCAACACAACATCTTCTGTTAATCCAATCATTCCACTTTTGCCTGTTTTTGAAGTCGCTATATTCGCGCTCGAAAAAATATTACAAATGACACAAATATACACCGCTTTGAAATTTTGCTCGTATTTACACACTAATTAAAACCAAAAATCAGTCCTAAGGATAATTTATCGAAACATTATGTTAGACCATCAAAAGCATATAAATTGTTACGAAAATTTGAGGTTGAATAAACAGATTGAAAAATAATTTCTAAGTCAAAATTAAATTACAAGCAGTTAATAGCTATATGTCAACCTCCCAAACCGCAATGCCAAACCACAAAAATTAATGCTTTATTTAGTTACCTGTCTAAATAAAATACGAGACCACTGATTTATAGCCCAGGAAACGCAATTTGTTATAAAACTGAGGTTGCTTATTACTGTCACATATCCAATATTAAATAGGAAACAAACATATTTTATTTAGGGATTAGCAACTTCATTTATTCAGAACTTGTAACGCTAAACATCTTTTCAAAAGACGTCAAATAAGAATTGGTTTATTGCCCTTCTTAAAATATTGAAGAATAATGTAACCAGATGATTAAGTATAAAATTCCACAACCGAAAACTTAGCGATTTTCAAAAGTCAGTTGAATGAATTTTTCCTAAACACATTATAAACAGTGCTGATGTCGAAAGCAATTTTTCCTTCCAAGGAAGTTTAGAAAGTGCTTCCCTCGTTTGCAAAATTCTATGTTCTATTATATAAATTTAAAAAATTCGAATTTTAGTTTTAAGATATCACGATTAAGTTAAGAGATATATGTAGTCAAAATTCATAGTAATATTTTCTACAAGCGTGCGTATTTAACATCTTTATCACATGCATTTTAGTTAGGAAACCCTCATTTTGCTGAACGCATACTTGAGTATAATTTTGAAGAAAAATTTAAGTAGGTATAAATTATCAGGATGTGGAAGTTAGAAAATTTGTTATATATTATTCGATAATTTGCATTTTTATTTACACAACAAAAAACATTAATAATTGTTGTTGCAGCAACTAAAAATAACATTTGGTTCTGATTGCTTATGTGTCAGACATTGCTTCACATATGAGTCTACAGAATCTCGATCTATATTTTCAATTTTATGAAATCGACAATAAAATGAAGAACTTCCTGAAGAAATCTTAGTAGCAGCTAATAAAGCAAGTTTGAACTTGTTACCCGTGAAGTCAAAATAAAGATATAAGAAGCAAAACTATCATTTTATTAATTGGTGTAATAGAAAAAAGGTAAAATCAACAAGAGGAAATATTTTAAGCATATTTTTTGGAAATGTCCAAATCCTGCAAAGCAAACACATTATAGTCCAGATATTCAGTGGTAAAAAGTAGTTGTAAAGTTAAACAAGATTTGGATATTGGCAAATTTCATAAAATAACTGCCTTTATAAAAAGACAGAATGTTCAATTTCGTTCCAAAAAAGCAAAGCCAAAAGTGTAGCCAAGAAGAGGAAACTTTGAAGTGTTGTATCTTCTAAGGGATGAACACTTTACTAAAGCAATTTTTATGCAAACATTTTTTTATAGCTGTAGATTCACCGGTACCATTCATGCTACTTCTTTTGAAAACACCCTGCATGCTCGACAGAAATTATTATACATTTTGTAAATTTTGTTATTATTATTAGAAACCAAGAAGCAACAGCTTTTAACACAAACCTCTATAACATACAGAATAGGGTTACACAACAATACAAAATGGTGGCTCAAAAAGAAACTGAACACTTAAAAAATTAATGAATATCTATTTTCGACTATCTGAATACAGTACAAACATAAAATAAGTAAATTTTGTCAGCAACTATCATTGTCTGATTTGAAATGGATTAACGATGATATTTAGTTGTTTCTTGGGAAATATGCGGAATTTGTTTGTTATGAAACTAAGACACATGGCACATTGCACTAATAAAACAATTGGTTATTTCATTTAGCTGCTATAAGTTTCTACTGTAACTACATTTATTTTACATTAATGAAATGCTATCAACAAAGTAGCATAATTTTTTAGCCCAATTCCATTAATTTCACATATTTGCTTAACTTGGCGTTAGAAGTTCATAGTTTCCTCAAAAGCGGCTTAAGGCACAATTCATTTTATCTCTAATATTTTTTTTGCGGTCCTCTAAAAGTGGCATGCTAATGTTATATACTGCACTCGTATATGCATGACAATACGGACACTACTTGGGTGGTCGAGAAAGTAGCCACATTTATTCCATTGGTGACAAACATTTGAAGTCCTTATAATTTGGTAATTCCTCTAAGCATGTACGAACGTTTAACACAAACAACTATTAAGAATGTCAAAAACAACATGGATTTGACGGTATTTCAAATGAGTTATAGGCGGTCGTTAAGCATGTTTTCGGAGTCCCAACTAAATATTAAGTCTAGGGGTGGTCAGAGGGAATAAGGGAGAGATGACCCAAAACACAAAACTCCTGGTCCGTGTAGCCGCCATAGGCGTAGGAGTTTTAAATTAATTCGGTCCGTTATAATTACATTACATTCAACCACTTCGTTTCTGTTAGATATATGGTTACATCGTATCGTTATTTCGATGGATTAATTTGAATATCGTTCCCGCATTAAGAAATTTAAATAGCGAAAGGAAATATTTCTTTGGAGTACGCTTCGTATTCATAAATTGCAGAAACTAGAAATAGAAAAGAGAAGATAGGAAAAGAACAATTTAATTGTCATTTCGTTGTGATGTCAACAAAGAAAAACCTGAAAAAAATTCTAGTGATAGTGAAAACAAGAAAGAAGAAAGAAATAAGTGATTTCAATGTGTATTAGTTTTACCATTGACTTTAGGTTTGTTTTAGCAGCAGTTGAAAACTATTTGGAAACTATCAGAAATGTCCGTCCAACTATATATTGCGTCAAATTCAATGGTAACGCGTTCTCAACTTAACTGGTCGAATATTTCTGACAGTTTCCAAACCGTTTTCAACTGCTGCAAAAACAAGCCTTTTGTAACTCTAAAAGTCAATGTGAACAGAGAACAACGTTAAATTTAACAAAACAATATTTAACTCAAACAAAAACAAGTTTCATATATCCACAGTTAATATTTCTTTTGATTGGATATTAACATATTTACTTATTTAACGGAACAAAATCATTGTATTAGATAAACAAATATTTCACTTGAAACAAGAGATATTTTTATAATGAAACAATTATTTTAATAAATTTAACAATAGTATTTTTTTAAATATATCTAGTTAACTAACCATGTAATTGAATTATTTAAATATTTTTTGAATTAGTGTAAATCTTCAAGAGGATTCGAAAATGCAAATAAACAATAATTATTCGAAAAATGTTTAAGTTTATTATCTTCTCGAATTAATTAATATAGAGTGCTTTCGAAAAGTAATGAATAAATTCATTATTTTTTAAATTGAGAAGTTTTCGAAAAAATCCCCTGGCACGTCGATTTTGTTTTTAAAAAAGGCACTTTTGACATGAGACTCATATTTGTGACGTCATCGTTGTTCGAGATATGACGTCATCGACAATTTTTTTTAAAAAAAAAATTTCAAAGAGCGTGCATTCTACATACTTACATTATGAAAAATTATGGTGTTACATAACAAGAAAATAATGTTTGGAGATTTTAAAATTTAATTTTCACAATACTAAAAATAATAATGATTATGTAAAAAATCGACTAAATGAAATGTTCAAATTGTGCACCGTTGGCTGCCTGACAGTAACCAAGACGATTAATAAATTCTTTTTGGACATTATCAATAACTTCAGGAGGTATACGATGTAACTCGTGACGAATTCTTGCTTTTAAATCTTTTAAATTAACCGGTCTAGTAACGCATACTTTGCTTTTCAAGTATCCCCACAAGAAATAATCAAGGGGTGTCAAATCAGGCGATCTGGCTGGCCCCCTTCTCCCTATCCAACGATTCGGGAACAGCTCATCTAAATAAGCACGGATAGGTGTTGCATAATGAGGAGGTGCACAGTATTGTAAAAATTAAATTTTAAAATCTTCGAACATTATTTTCTTGAAATTTTTGTTATGTAACACCATAATTTTTCATGATGTATGTATGTAAAATGACACGCTCTTTCAAATGGCATGGTCAAAATTGGGGGTTGATATTTAAAAAAAATGTCGATGACGTTATATCTTGAACAACGATGACGTCACAAATATGGGTCGTATGTCAAAAAGTGCCTTTTCAAAAAACAAAATCGGCGTGCCAGGGGATTTTTTCGAAAACTTCTCAATTTCAAAAATAATGAATTTATTCGTTACTTTTCGAAAGCACTGTATACATGTTTGCAAGGAAACCTTTTGAATTAACAAACTATTTATTTACAAAAAAATATATATTTATTTATTCTTAATGTTTTTATGAAAATTCTTGAATAACTAGTGCTTGCTTGTACATTTTATAAAAGTTCAAATATAATCTACCAGTAATAACGAGTTCAATGCACAATAGTTTTCGTGTCAGGTATATGTACAACTAGTTCTCAAATTTTCGATATGATTGAATGTCAAGATAACAGTTTTTCGCGACGAAGGGCTCTTGATACTGAAATTTACGGCAACCTTCTGTAAAAAGTTAGCAGAAGACTTTGTCCTTAACAATAAAGCTATTTTATTTCTGCCACTGTTTGTTATTGAAAATGGCCAAAAAATGTACATTCAGAGAACAAGTTGACATGTTACTTGTGCTAGGTTTCTGTAAAGGAAACTGTAGAAGAAATGTGAAAGAATATCGTAGGAGATTTCCAAATCGAGTGAATTCCCATAGAGAAACATTTTCTAATGTTGAAAGACAGGAGTCGATGACAGGATGTCGAGAGACAGGAAAGTTTTTCAGTAATATTCTAGAACGTCCTAGTATAATAAGAGTACCTAAAAGATGAAGACAAAATTTTGCAAACAGTTGAAGATGAATTGCAAATTTATACTAAACGTTTATCTCGAGAAACTGGATTAGGTATCAAGAACTTCTGTAGGTACACCAAATTCTTAAACGTAATTTATTACATCCATATCACATACAAGAGCTATTGCATCAGGATATTAATTTTCACAAGAAAATTTGTTTTACTGATGAGGCTTGTTTCACTCGTAGAGGAATTACAAATGTTCACAACTTTCATGAATATTCCGATATAAACTCATATGCAGTAACTTCTAAACATTTTCAACACGAGTTAAAGATAAATGTATGTGAGGTATTGATCATTATTTGATTGGACCAGTTATTTTGCCAAATCGATTAAATGGTGAAAGTTATTTGGAATTTCTGCAAAATACTTAGACTAGAGTTTTGGTTTGTGCATGATGAGAACCGCCTCATTTTAGTTCTACTGTATTTTGAATTTTAAGTTTTCAAATAAATGATTATTATGAGGAAATAATATCGGCCACCCACCATACCTTAACAAATGTGATTATTTTCTTTGGAGAACATTGAAGAATTTTGTTTATTCCTCGCCAACTGAATCCCAAGAAGATTTGTGGAATCGTATTACGAATAAATGTAACGTTATAGGAAACGGTCATCATTTGTTAGGCAGAGTAAATTTAAATTTTCAGCAAAAGTTTATGTTTCAGAGAAACAATTTCTTTACTTTTAATTTAATTTTTTTATTTTATAGTTTTAATACTGTCAAATTGTAAACACAAGTCATACTAATGACTTTGATTTCTTTCTAATAAACTCTATTAAAAGTTACAAAGTGTTTTAAATTAAATTCTGCGCGGGATATTAATAATTCGATAATTGAAAAAAAAGTTTGGTATAATTTTAGGAGTAACTCACCCTCAATGAACACCTTATAGTTTCAATTTACTTGAACTCATAGTCAAAGAAGACCAATAATAAACCTGAAACATTTTTTTCGAAATATTTGGCCCTACTTTGAAGGCCTGTGTGCAACTGTGTATGTAGGCATGTTTAGTTAAATTGCAATATTTTATGATCCCCTACAGGCACCTGTTCTATATCGGTTCTTGTGCGGAACACCCTGTATAGCATTCAGTATGCAAGAGCATTATTTTAATTTCCTGACGAAACTGGCCCCTTATCCATCCCTGACGCGACGCCCCGGACGCAAAACTCTATTTAAAAGTCGTGCTGTGTTCGGGAAACTCCCCGTTGAGCAACTTTTCACCCCGATGGCCATTGAAAATGCCCTCCCCAGCGGCACACTGCTACTCGGGCATAACTAACGTTGCAATCTTAAATTGCATGTATGTATATATGTGAGAGAGCCGTAGAGGAAATGGGAAATGCTAATGTCGTAATGCAGTGCCCATAAAACTCTATCTGCATGCATGGAATTGCTTAATTCGCCACAGCCAATCCCAAAAATCCCCAAATAAGGACAGGGTACGGGAGATTTATCGGCTGTTTACGTTTTTCCACCAAAATAGAGGTCACCGGATTACGGATTGCAGGTATTCGACCAACAGCAGATTTCTGGCACTAATTTTTAAAAATGTATGTACCTATTTCATGAAATAAAAGGCGTCGTCAATATAGGATGTTTCTGTGTGAGGGTACAATCACGTTATAGATTCAGGCAGAATACCTAGTTCTAAAAGCTTAATATTTTTTTTTTCAATAGCTCACTTCTACTGAGATACAGAAAGTATTAAATCTGAAAGATAATAGAGGCTTATGGCTGGTTACAGCTGTATCTATTACCTAAATCCTTTTTATAATTTTCAGGTTATGCAATTTTATTTTATTACTGTATTATTATTGCTTTGTTTTATTATAGTGGCAAGTACCATTATTTTATTGTCAGTAACTGAAATATTTTATAAATAATAATAAGAATGTGTTGGCAGCTAAATTATAAAAAAGCTTGTACAACAAATATATGACTATTTTAGAAACATTTCTGCGACAAGCTTATAAAAGATTTTAGCTAATAAAACTAAAGCATTTTATAATAATAATTTTTCTGTAATGTTCTGTTGTATTTCTAACAGCACTATCAAAAATGTTTATAATTATTTCTGAGATGTGGGTTATCAACCTATAAAACTATTATACTAAAATATATTTCAGGACAATTTTACTTTTAAGAGCAAATAACTAATATAACATAGGTATTATGTAATGATATTGTAACCTCGAATCTGGGTTATCGTAGAAACACGTCACGTAGACAAACAACTGTATTGTCACTCTTGATAATGCAAGAAATATCCTTCAAACCAATTTCACAACTGTCAACGCTTTACTTTGACGTTTGTCACTCGCGTTTGGCTGCTCAATATAAACTGACTGTGACAGCGGAATTGATCCGCTTATATAGGTTTTTAGAGTTCTGGAAGTTTCTGCGATCTCGAGAACATGTCGAGAAACAAATAGAATATAGCCTGGAATATTCCGGAAAACGTCAAAATAAAGGTATTACAAAAATTATAAATTTTAATGACACAGGAACATAATTAACAAACTAAAAGGTAGGTGAGCTTCCGTAACAATATTATTATTATCAGTTGTAAAACAAAAATAGCAACATATATAACAATTACAACAGAAAAACGTCTGTTTTGATTCAAAATCACATAAACATACCATTTTGTAAAACAAATTTGAAACAAAATGGTGGTCCCTTGTTTTGTTTGTGTCACAGCGAACGGTAGAAGTCTAGTTTTACCTCTTGCTTTAGCTTTCATAGTCTATAAAAGAATAAACATGTCAGGTTTAAGCCTGTGAAAAAAAATCAAAAGAAGTCGCGCATTAAGGAAAAAGTAAAGAAACGTTATCAAAACAAAAAAATATATATTTTTATTCCGAATTTGAAAGAATTTCTACTTTTATCTCACTCGCTTCATTGAAATGTGAAAAATCTATGGATACCTATATTCATTGTAGAATAGATTTCCAGTGTCTTATAGAAATCGCTCAATTTGCTTACTTGTCATTTAACGCTGGTTTTTACAACAAAATTATTTTATAAGCGCCAGCCATTTTGATACAACGCTGAAAATCATTTTGGCATATAACTATAAAAACATCAGAAATTTAGTCGGTTTCCTAATATTGAATAGTTAAAACGAAGACAATTATGAAATGGTATCATGATCTGAATGCTCTTAATGCTAGTTTTAATTTAAAAAACAATGAAATTTCACAAAAACAATTTGATTTTAATTATAATAATATTGATAATATTCTAAATAATCACATAATATACGGCGTATGTAAAATTCACTAGATAAAAAACCGCAATAAAAATTGCTTTCATAAAGTGCACTAAAACACGTAAATTAATTCTGAATTTCTAATATTTCCGTTGGAGGCATTGTAATTAGAGATGCTCGTTAGTTTATACCTTCTGATACCTTTACGGTACAGTCAATAAATAATTTAGTTTTATTGATGAATTGTATGGTACAAAAATGTATATTATAGCTAGTAAAGATAGAAAAATAGAGCTCTTATAAAGTTGTTGTTTAGTTGATTTGTTGCTATTATATAACTATTTTCTAATTGTTTTAAACATACAACAAAATCACTACGGACATTCTTATAATGTTTTTCTGACATGCTGTTCTATAAGATTTGTTTCAAAAACGTTTTTGTAGCTTTTGTATCAAATTGTTAGTTACAGGGTATTAAATTTGGTAATAGGTACATATGGCTGGTTTTAGCTATATCTATCAAATTCTGCAAGGAAATTGATTTTTGGGTTATGTGCATAGTACCTCGCATCAAAATCGTTGAAGTTATCTAAATATAAAAAAAATATATGACGTATTGCAACTATTTTGGCCTCTTCTGTAGGTCCTTTCATATTTGCCATGACTTTTCCGGACACACTGTATGTAAATTAGAACGTTTGAGCTTTTCTAAAATAGCTGTATCTTTTATATTCTTTCCCTAAAACGCCGCCTTTCTGTTACTTTAACATTCTATTTTTTTCCTCTAAAAGAAAGTTGTTGTGTTAACAATAAAACGTATCACATACCTACTTTTTGTTAAATAACATCTACCATTAATTTTCTCCACACAAAAATAGAAACGTTAGTAATTATCACCTCAACATAGGTATTTTTTATTTGCATTAAATTCGAAAGACTAACTTGAGATTATCTTTTCCTTAACCGTCATCTCACCGTTCATATTTTCATATAAGGAAGCACATCGGTACAAAATGTACTCGCAGTTGCTGTTTTACATAATTTTACTGTCAAATTCTTTGTTATTATAATTTTCGCGCGTACATCTGCTCCTTCATTTTCAGTTCTATTGTTGTTTTCAGCTGTCGGTGATAACTTGCGTGGGTGTTGTTTACCGTTCATTATCTCTCACTTAAAGTGCGGCACCTACATTAGAACTTTAACAGTTCAATAATTGCAAATAAGCAATTATTGTTTTGTTGATAATTAACTTCTAGGTCCTTCAGACCATTGTTATAAACTTTTTTATTATTGATTTTTTTACACAACGTCAATCTTCATATAGGAAATTAAAAAATGTCAAGTTACCGTTATTTTTTGTGAAGTCTGTATTTAATAAAGTTGCTCAAAACCCTACCCCACCTCTACTTGAAAAATATTATAATTTATTAGGTAGGCTTTACCGCAAAAGCAGGTACGTAGATTTTTGTTTTTCCTTAATTAAGTTTGGTACGTTTTTCGAACAGTAACATATTAAGAGCGTCGTATTCTTGAAATAGTGTTTTCTACATATACAAACAATTTTAAACATTTAAGAACAGAATAATATAGAGCTTAAATCTTTCAAAATACGTATTTTTTATATTTAACTGCAGATGAAAATATTATTATAACATAAACTGCATATAAGATTGTTTACTTTTGTTTATAAGTATGTGAAAATAGTTGTTCGAATAGCAAAATATGTAATATGTGTCTTACAATCGCTTTTTAAAAATAATTATTTTATTTGATACGATAAACAAAACATCAAGAATTTTATTTTTGATATTACTTTTGTTGTAGACGTTTAATTTTAGAGATTTCTGTACCTTAAAACACTACAAATTTAATAATTTTACGCCAAGATATACGGCAACCTTAAGCAAAATAAAATTTCAACACAAGTTTAACTACTGGCTATAAACTCCCAAGTAAGTAGGTATATTATTTCTGAAATGTTACTTATTTTAGAATATCGTAAGCAAGAAAAAATTCAAATATCATGGGTAGGTACTGACATAGAGCGAACCCTTAATATATCTTATTTTTATCGAAAACTTTACTTAATAAAGTTGTTAGAAAATACTTTTAATTATTGGAAGACAACAAAAATTACTTTACAGTAAAAATAATTGATTCTTAAAGAAAAAGTAAACTTGATAACAAATAGCATAAATATATAGTTGCGCCCTGACTTCAGACGACTTACGTTACGCAATTGTTTTTTTGTCAACATAATTTTCGATAGTTTGTCGCGTTAAAAACAATAATTTTTTCTAATTTAGTGTAATATAGTGTAGTATATAGTTTTATTATTTTCAGTTGCAGTTTCTTAAATATTTTCATGAAAATATAATGAATTATTCATTTGTTCGTATGATGTAAGTCGTATGAATTATTGCCGCAACGATATAAATGTGTTACTTTGTTCTTGACGGAAAAATAACATGGCGATATTTGTTGTTAACTGTTTAAACTTGATGTATAATTTATGTTAAGATTTTAAACAACTTTATAAAAAAGTTTTTGACAAAAATTGCCATTGACATTTAAATTTTTTTTAAACCCCTGTATAATTTATCATTAACCATTGCTTACGGCTTAATATAAACTAAGTATTGTCAAAAATATGTTCCTGTAAAATCAACAGTAAAAAAAGTTGATAAAAATTATGTATCCTGTGGGAATACTCTGTATTATGTGCACAAGCAGAGTTCAATCTGTCATTATGCTTTTTGCTACAATTTTGAAAAGAATATCTAAAGTTGGTACGATTTTACATAATACTGATTGTATCTGAAACAAGTTTTGAATATGGGGAAATGTAACTGAAAATATGGAACGTTGGTATATTAATTTACAGCTACTTTTATTGTAAAAAGTGAGATACATCACTAAAAGTGAAATATGAATCTGATTTATATGCACATATATAAAATCGTAAACCGACATATGTTAATTTCTTTTATATCCAACGCATCTATTAATTGAGTTTCTGCAAAATTGTTTCTGTTCTTTAACAAAAAAAAGACTGTACATTTACAAATCTTTTTAATGTAAACCACAAAATAGTTGTGTAACATCTACTAAATTTAAATTTTACTAAAAAGTTTCAAAAAATGTTATTATGCATCAAATTTAAAATATGTATAAAATAGAGACTATACCTTGTAACTGCTTCGCCTGATTTTCATATTTAACTCACCTGAAAAAAATACGGAATATTAATAATTATTTAAGTAGGTCATACTAATAGGAATTAAATATTTTCATTGTTACAAAACGAATTTAAGAACTTTAAAAGAAATAAAAACTTCTTCTTTCACTATAGCCAAGTACCTAAATTTAAATTTAAAAAGCTTTCCTTGTATTTGTTTGTTTAATTAAAGGATACCTGTGCCCTAATGTAGAATCAAAAGAATCCTATATGTGAATTTTATGTTTTTAAATAACTGAAAATAAAACTTATTTCATACAGGAAAACTTAATAACTATGACATAATTACGCATCACACAACCTTTCTACACATGAAATTACCTTTTCTGTTACTACTACCAAAAATTCTGCAAGCAGGCATCACAAAACTCACACTATTAGAAGTCACACGCATTATATAATTTCACAACACTCACAACAGATACCGTAAATTAATTATTAAGTCTTAAAACGACGCGATATTTGACGCTACACAGCAATAATAAGTAATCGCTGGCGTCCAGTTTTTGTTTGTCAACTTTTTTTACATCCGCGCGACTACACGACACACGTCGATGTCTTCCGCATAATTTATGACTTCTGCACGTGGAAACAATTACAGAGAACTAATACTCGTACATTTACCAGAAACAATCGAAACATTTGTAGGTATATATTCCCAACGTCTTAGAAACTAACACTTTTGAGTTATTAATGTTAAACGAGGGATCTACTTTTTGATGGCCAAGCGATTGTCGCAAAGTTTCTCTACATAGGGCAGCAGGCGATGCACCGGCTTGCGTAGATTGGGAATCATGGGTGTTCTGATTTTTGCAGTTACTGCTTCGGTGTTGAATTTAAAATTAAGATACAATATTAGTTATTCTTGTTATTACAATAACCAAATTCATATATTGATTCCTTTGAATGTTGACGGACATTTTATATAAATTTTGCTTTTAGTGCACACTCGAAAATATACCTACCTATGATCTAAAATCTAAAACGTCTAAGGGTATTGTATTTTAAATATTAATAAGTTTAAAACTTATATCGAATTTTTCGACTTTTAAGGCTTGGTTTATAATGAAAATGAGACTACCACAACGTATAAATAAAAAATAAATAAATTATTAGATATTCCAAGAAATCCTCGAATTGGAATAAGAAATTTATCTCATTTAGAGAAAAAACTATTTTCTGATGCATATTTGATATTCAAGACTAGAAATATACAGGGCTATTCACAACAACCTTAGACTAAACGTATACATATAGAGAACCAAGTGATATACAGAGTGTTCTACAAGGTCTAAGTCAAACTGGGTTAATGTCAAAAATTTTTTTATGTGAGCATAGGTCAGGTTCGTTTTTGTTTAGAAGTTACAAATATTTAAAAAAATATAATTTCATATTTCAATCACAGTAGGTTGATAAATATTAGCTCACTTTTTGTAACAATAATGATTATTTTTGTCATTTTGTTTATTCATTTGACACGACGTTAAAGTGCTAAATAAAATATGCATTTATTTACAACTGAAGAGAATAGTTTTTTTGTATTAGTGTTTGGCATATAGCAAGTTATCTTCATTTATCATCGAATTTGTATGGTGTGTTGAACAGATAAATATAACATCCGTTTCATTGCCAAAATGTACAAGCGTTACATGCTGGAGATATTCTTCAGCGATTAGAACTTTGTCACTAGCTACTTCAACAAACACAATTCATTTCGTTTGTCATGTAGTCTGATGAAACGTGGTTTATTAGAGACGGCATAAATATTAATCATAATGAACATATCTGGACGTTACAAAATCCGCATGCATTCAGTGTCAACGTTTGGGGTAGCATTTTCATCAATATTCATCGTTTAAATGCAGATCTTTATAGCACTTTCTTGGAAAACCACGTTTTTAAATTCGTTGATCACATAAGGCTTAATATTGTTCAAAATATGAGGTATCAGCACGATGGTGCACCACCACATAGAGGGAGACAAGTATCTGTGTTACCCAGATCTGAATCCTTTGGCCTTTTATTTATGGGGACATATTATTATGAATCAGCTTATCTACCATATTGAAATCACTAAACGGCAGCAGTTACTTGAAACAATTCAGGATGCAGCTAACCAGATAATAAATTATCCAAATCTCTTCCGTCGTGTGACGGACCTTTAGTTGCTGATGTGAAACTTAGTAGAGTAGATATTCTGAACAATTTTTATATTCTTAAGATTTGTTAATATGGTTAACAAATGTTTAAACCAGAAACACAAATAATAATTATTATTATAGAAACCACTATTTTTATTTATCTGGCTATTTTAGTTAAAATATGAAATTATATTTTTTTACATGCTTGTAAACAAAAACGAATTGGAGTTATGTTCATATAAGAAAAAAATGTTTGACATTAACCCAGCTCTGACAAAGTTTTTCATAGAGCTTGTAAAACATATCCTGTATAGATTTTAATATTGTTATGCAGAGTATTTCACATACCGGTGTTTTAAAGATAATATTTTTAACTTCCGCCTATTTAATCTACATCATTTTACACTACTTAAAGCAGAAAAAAAGTACAGGGCGTTCTATTTGAAATTTGTGACTATTGAAATTGGTAAAAAGTGTAATATCTTTAAATTTCATGGTACCAAAAAGTGTAACCCTACTGCCATTTTTTAAAATGTGAAATAATTTCGGATATAGGGTTATACTATGTTGAACAAATTAAAATACAGTTATGTTAAAAAGTTTGACATGGATATTATTTTATAAATTGATAAAAAAAACATCTGTCTCTCCCGGACTAAACAAGAGTCGCTTTGTTCACGGAATAAAGAAAGCCAAACACATTCTGCATACAAACTAGGCTATTTCCTCAATTCAGCAACGTTGCTAACTCAAAATTCGGAATTTCTAGTTGTACCTATTTTAATTATGTTTAATTTAACAAAATCCCTCTATATAAAAATGTTTCTTTCGCTTTAAACAAGCGATGTAAATACAGTTAAGTTAAAGCATAACATTTCATTAAAATATAGTAACTTTGTTTTAACAAGGCACAATAAAATTATCACTTTTGAATAAATACAGTACTTCTTAAAATAAGTATTAATATATTTTGAATTACTTATTTATGGTAGTAAGTTTTATTACTACTAACGTTATTTAATTTAGGATATGTATAATAAAATTTACATGTGCTTTTAATCGAAGGAGCAACTAACATTAAGAAATTATTAGGCATAAGCATATTAATAAAAATTAAAACAGAATTTACACTTATAAATAAAAGTCAAACTATACTATATAATAGACGCATTGTTTATACAGAACTCGTGTAGTTACTTTACATTTTTTATTCACTATTAATTGTATTTTCACATTATTTCATTTCATTTCAGACGACTTCATTATAAAATTTTTACTTTTTTAAGTCTGAATTTATGACACCTACATGGTTTTTGTGAGGAAATCTTCTACAAACATTTTTCACAATGTATATTAGACATCGCAATGTTTTTAAAGCTAAAGGCTTCTGCTTTTAGAGTACGTAAATATTTTTAATACAAACAGGATATTTTTTGTGAACTAGCCATTGTTTATTAAACCGTGATTCAACACTGTTATTTTAGAGCAAGATGGCCTACATTCTTACAATAACTGCTATTCATGAATGAAGCATAAGAACAATTGGCAAATCAAACTAAAGACTAATTTTGTATGCAGAAATGTTTATCATTTTACAGTTTTCGATTGGACATTGAAATCAGGTCATCAAGTACCAAATTATCAGTTAGATAGTACCTAAGCTTAGGTAATGCAAAGTCAGATAATAGAATTCAATTCTCAAGGGCTTAAGGGCGCCGTATTCTTGAAATAGTGTTTTCTATAAATACAAATAATTTTAGATATTTAAAAATTGAAAAATATAGAGCTTAGCAAATAACAGGAATGTTATCTAGTCTCATCTGTAAATATTGAAAGGTACCGAGGTAAAACGAATATATATAACGACTGAAAGCGGTCTAACCAAAAAATTTTTAGGTATAAAAATCTTTCAAAATACGTATTTTTTAAAATTCAACTGTGAATGTAAATATTATTATAACATAAACTTACATATTATAGTTCTGCATATAAGATTGTTCATAATTATGTGAAAATAATTGTTGAAATGTGGAGTTTGAATAGCAAAATAATGTGCTTTTTAAAAGGATTTATTTTATTTAAGGAGAATTTAAATAGTAAAAGTGGATCAGGGGCGTGTCCATGGGGGGTAATGGGGGTAATTACTCCCCCCCCAGAAGCTTACTGAAATGAAATACATTACTTTATAACTTTCCATGTAATAAAACAGGAGAAGTATTTGTAATATGAATTACTTGATAATCGCATGAAAACAATATTAAATTGTGTAATAAGTAACATTTCTATAAGTAATATTTAGCGTTTACTATTGTGACTTTCAAGCCTAAATTCTGTAATTTTGCTCGATGTTGCTGAAAATACCTCTGATCTAGAAAAATACAATATTTTTAGATATGCTTTCGTCTCCGGCGAAAACTTTCTCTTTTCCTATTCTGTTCATAAAAAATCCTTGCTCTTCTACATATACATAGACATATTAAATTAGACATTTCAATTATTGATATGCAAGTAAAAGAAAAATAGAAAAATTAATTTAATTTCCATTATCTTTCATTTTTATCATACTGCTGCAATGCATAAATTTTTAATTTATATTTTATTATTGATATTGGATATTAACTTCTTTTATTTAACAAAAGTCTTTATTTATGTTTAGTTCTTTAGTCTGTTGATATTATAAGTCTTTACAACTTTACCCCCTCCAAGATAAAATCATAGATACGCCCATGAAGTGGATTAACAAATAAATAATTTTATTTTTAATATTACTTTTGCACTACGTGTTTTGTTTTGTTAGTTTATTCCTGATTCTGGGAAATCAGTGAATAATAAAATCATTACTCACTGGTGAATAATAATTCTTCTTTTCATGGTGAGCAATGATTTCATTGTTCACTAGTTAAAATATTATTATTATTTATGAAACACATGTATAATGAACAGTTTATTAATATTCTATTAATCATAGCGTTCTTTGATTAAATGTTCAAAAACACCACCTTTAATCACTTTGTGCTTTGTCTGCGAAAGACGTATTTAGCTCTCCTGATTGCTGTATGTCTTGATGATACAATCAGTGCCTTGAAACACAATAACAACATTTGAGTTTCTTTTCATTTCTCATTCTTTCACGTGTTGAATCTATTCATGGAGTTTGGTGCGTTCACCAGACTCACTCAGTATATTTATTAATTTGATTTTTTTTTGTTCTTAATCCTATATAAAATTTCACAACCCTCTTTATCTTCTATACCAGTTCTCCTACTTGAAAAAAAAATAGAAGTGGTCTTTCTTTCACAATAAACCCAACAGAAAATTCAACACTCCAGCAATTAGAAAATGGGTCAGTGTTCATATTTCATATGGCACAATGACATTCCTCTTGTCACAACAGGGAAAGTGATAGCGCACCGAAGTGAGACCACAAAGGATCGACGTGAAGAACCACGGTATGTGTGATGGGTGGGTGGTACCGGTGGTACCCCATCCGGCCATGTTTCACTGACCGTGACCCGGGGGCACAGGGCTACGGCCCGGCGAGTCATTACAAGAAGCCAGCCGGCTCATCCGATTTTTTGTCCGTATTTTGAGTTATAATAACAGGTTCGAGGACCGAATGTTTAGGAAACCTATCAGATGCTGTCCAATGGGAGCCGGTGGTGCCGCCGGGTTATGTTCTTTAATAACGTTCCTGGACGCAGGGGCGGCTCCCACGAGGATTTTTGTTAATTTCGGATAATTAAAAACAGCATGCTCGCAGTCTGATGACCCAAATTCGAAAAGTCGCCACCTGTTGGCTCGAATTAAGCTTAATGCGGTAATGACAGGGTGCCAGTGCAACACAGAAAAGTGATTATTTAAGTTGAATTTAATCTTTGTCCAGTACTAAATAAACTTGGTACCGAGGTACCGTTTCTTTTCGCTTTAGCTGCCACCTAGTAAACACATGATCCGTTTTTCATGTCTCAACATTGGCATCTAGGAAACCGTAAAATACAGAGTGATTCAGAACTTATCTAAAAGAATTTGGGATGCGTCATGGAAAATGGAGTCAATATCGTTTTTTTCTTTGTAAAATCCTTATAGTTTCCATCAAGTAAAATATTATTGAAGTTGTAGTATTTTCAACTTTTACATCACTGGGCTAATGTAGTATATAGACAGGCGAATCCGAATATTAGAATCCGATTACTTCTTGTAGGCGCTAAAGTTTTTGTGACGCCAGTCTTTACATTAGTTTTTCATGTATCAAAAATGGAGTGATGGATATGGCTTTAATTTATGACTATGTGAAAATGCTTTAGCAGAACGATTTCCCGGTAAACATGTGCCAAATACAGTTGCTTTTACCGCAGTGTGCAGTGAGTGCAACGCGAGGGAAATTTGAAACCAAATCGTGAAAGAGATGGAGGTCCAGGACTTCCACGGCTTATGGCAGCAGTGTGACGTATCGTACACGAGGCTCAATTATATTCGTACAATGTACAGTATATTCAAGCATTAACACCAAGGGATTGGACGATCATAGTTGCTGCCTATAACTTACAAGTTCAAAACGGACAAGAAGCAGAAACATTGTAAAACAACTGAAAATAGCGATTTTATAAATTACTTTGCAATAGAAACAGCTAAAATTTGGTACAGTGGAATAAGAATATAAGAGACATCGACATTCGACAAAGCAAAATTTTTATAGTCACTATTCAATTGCTTTAATAATTCTTTTAGCATCAGGTATAGGCCATATATACACATTTCCTACCATATTTTTTTAATAATGTTTTGAAAATAGCTCAGATAACTGTAGTTATTATAACTTTTTATTGAAAACTGTAAATTTCGAAAATGTAAATCAAGGATCCTGAGGGAATGCTGATATAGAGACGAATTTGTTTATTAGGTTTTCGTTAATATTATTGTGTTGTATGAAAAAGGTCAGAATCTTCTGCCTACAATGATAATATAGAAGATGATATAGAATAATCATTCCGTTCAATAAAAATTTCAAGTAGCCTCAAACATATTGGGTCAAAGAGATCAATATAAATACAAACTCGCCTTCTACTTCATCAAATACAAGTGCAGGTCTTTCCATAACCAATTGTGCTAAAGTTACGGTTAAAATTTATAATAATGATAAGAAATGATTTAAGTTGACAATAGTTAATTCAAGATTTATGATGTATTTTTTACGCGCGGAAAAATTTTTCTTGCACTAATTAGGAAAAATTGAACTTTTTCTAACTCAAATTACTCTTTAAAAAAATACAAACACGTCAATATGTAGCTCTGCAATTTTATTTGAAGGATAACCCATACATTTAAAGAAATTCAATAATTTAAATAGAAAATGCAGTTGTTCATTACATAAAACAAAAATCAACAAATACTGAGACATATTCGACATTTGCTAGTTTTGTTCTTACTGTTGGGAGTCTTGGGAAGTATTTAAATATTTTAAGGATGGAAATGAAGAATGCGCTAATAAGCTTCTTTTACATTATAAGTATTAGAAGTGTTGCTATGTGTTGCAATATTTTAATCAACGTTTTCTAAATATTTGGATTGGTACTAGTAGGCCTGTTGCTTGGCCTCCACAGTCTCCATATCTCAGCCCATTGAATTTATTCTATGGGACTATCGAAATGATAAATTTATTACAGTCTATGTGAAAATATAAACGCGACAGAAGTTTTCCTGATTTCCGGTATATTTCAGAAAGTATTTAAAACGTTGTGAACAACATAGATAAAAGCATAGATAGATCGATAAATATATTTGTGTGTTTTGTTTAGTTAATTGCTGATTTTTGTTTTACGTCAAGAACTTTTTTATTTCGGTTATTAAATTTTTTAAATTTTAATGTGTTATTTTTCAAATAAAATAGTAGATACTACAAATAGTGTTAGTAATAAAATATTGATGTGTTCGTAATTTTGTTCTCCATCTGTTACTGTCAAGATTCAATATGGCGTTCATAAGAAAAAAGCAACTGAATGTTCTGTAACTGAAACTAGTGACCCTAGAAATTTTCTTTCGTAGAAAATCGATTTATTGTATATTCTTATTACTCTGCGCCAAATCTCACCTCTTTGTGAGTGAAATAATGTAATTTTGTAATATAGATACGGATTTGTTTGGTTTATCTTAGCAGATCACCCTATATCCGCATTTTAAAGAAATTATCAACTATTCGTTTTAGACATTTTTCTGTAGCTTTTAGTCAGATACACAAGACCCTTTAGTATCACCGTTTATATTTGAAATCAGAATCACTAAAAATGTTCGTGTTTTGTTAAAAACTTCACATTTGCCATATCTAATTTTCTTTTGTTAACATCAAACCATGAAAAAGCTGTATCATCCACTGATGAAAAACACTACAAGATCGTACCATAAAAGACAAATTGTATTGTTCATCTAAAAATTATTTGGAGTTGAATGACCCTTGAATATTATTATTTGGAAAAGATTTACAAATAAGTAGAGTATGATAAATATAATGGAAACTTTCGTTTTAATAAAGTTTCAATAGCATTAACTCATTAACTAACATTAATCATAACCGTAGCAACAATTGCTTCATTAAATTAATACACTACCATCTACCAAGCGTTTGCGCATGAAAAACGCTATTGAATACCCTACACCTAAATTCTATCTTCCAATGGTAAAAATATATTGACTGTTTTATTGCTCAAAGAAACAACAAATCAAAATAAGAAACAAACTAAACCTGAACATTTTATTTTATAAATGTAAAATAAACGATAAAATTATATTTATTAATTATATAAAGGAATTAACAAGCTTTTATTCCACGTGATAAAAATAGATACTCGAGACGCCGCCAAGAATTACACTCAAAACCGGTCATTTAGGAGGGTGAAAGCCGTGTGAGAGCAGGTCAAAATTGTGGTTTTGAAAAATGTCATATTTTACCAATTTATTTTTTTACCAATTTATTTTAATCAAGAATATTGATTCTCAGCTGAATACTAGAAAGTCTTGAAATCGTTTCTATGACATGCGTTTGTTTACTTGTCAGCAAGAGTGAAAAAATTTGCAAAATTCACACAGAAATTAAGTGAAAATGCTGAGAATTTATTAATTCCGGCTGAAATCCAGCAAGAAGCTCAAGAAGCAACATTACGTCTGTTACCAGCGAATAGCAAAAGTATATACGAGAAGGAATTGGTGGAATTTGATCTAGCGAAAAAAGGGGCATAGGACACGGAGCAATTACAGAAGAGGTGCTACTACCCTAACCGTTCAATGTGGAGAAACGGTTTGCTGTCTCTTTGATGTGGATAAAATATTCCATGCTAAAATCAATGTTGAAAGCTCACATAGGTATTGATATTTCAAAATATGGTAAACTTAATTCATATTTGAAAGTAGAATCAAGATATTATAAACCAAATAAGGCAAAAATACTGGAGAGAAACCAATCGAAAAAAGCACTGGATAAGGAATACTTTCATGTTAAGGTAGAAAATATACGATTCTAATATTTTCATTTATATATTGAGTGTTTTATTTTGAACTCTTTACAGGTTGTAAAAATCGTGGGAGTCGCAGGTGCTTGTCGATGCAATGAATTTCCCTTTTTGGATATCATCCATGTCCAAGGCAAAGGCAGTTTTCTATACGTATTCATTCCGAATACGAAAATAATTATTTTAAGAAGTTCCTGCGACCTAAAATGCCGGTAGGAGATTTTTCTTGCGATATGTGGCTGGATTATGTACTACTCAACATTTAATCATCAATACAATTTCGAAAGCGTTTTTAAATGTGGCTGCAATTCTTGGGCTCCTTGATCCAGAAACATGAAATGATGCGTTCTTAGGCAACATTACTGGCCAACACTGGGTGTGATATTAAGTTCTACTGTGAAACGTCATGGTGGTTGGAAATTGACCACGGTAGAGGAAAGTTATACTGAAGATTAATTTTCCAGCAAGATGGCAATTGCTGGAAAAATCCAGGTCCTATCTGGCGAAGTTGTGGGCCCCTCCAGTTCTTCAGAAACTTCTTATCGACTGAATTTAAATAAACCTGGTCAAAATGACAAGATCGTTATTGTGATAAATGTTAGTGTTAATAATAATAATTCTAAATAAAATACTATAAAATCGAAGAGTAATATTATGAATTCTTATCCACAAGTGTGTTAAAAGGCGGAAAACAGACATATTAAACCTTTCTAATATAGTGGTCGTGGATAAACACATTTAACTAATACCTGCACAATTTTATGACATGTTCTGTGACATTTTACATGTATTAGTTAAAAAAATTCAATCTTAATTCATTGACAATGTATATGAAACTATAGCCAATGATTGCCTGACTATTTCTCCGACGGCACGTACACAGAACAATTCGCTTAATATCCCCAGGAAGACTGCTTTGCCGAACTAACTGAATATAAAATATCACTCAACCAATTTAACGATATCGCTAGCTGCGCGCGAGCTACCTAGGCCAACCCAGTGCATGAATAAATAAATGCACCTTTAATAATCCACGTTTCAAAGCCAGGTTATAAATTAACTTTACGGTTTGAAATTTAATGCGATGCAATAATGAGATTTGGGAAATTTTAAATTCCACACTACGTCCGTGTCAATTACATTATCCATGCCGATGGGATGACACCACCATAAATAATACGCCCAATACAGCAATATTCCGAATTGCTCATAAATATCTGGTTTATTATTATGGGGCGATTGATGCGTTATCGACTGTCTTGGGCTAGGGTTAGTAGGTGACCCGTCATTGATAAAAGTTACAAACGTGAATATTTAATATTAATATACAGTGTTTCTCATGTAGAGGTCAAAAAACCAGGGGCGTATACGGGGTCTTTAGGACAGCCACTGTCAGTTTTTAATTTATAAACCGCTTGAGATAATTTAATCAAATTCGGTGTGCATATTTAGTATGACAGTAAGTATGAACCAAAAAATTACCAGTTTCAGAGGTGTGGGTATCATCGATCATTATTTTCCAACACAAAAATATATATATCATCCCTCCTTGTCTTAATCCTTCCTGCGTTTTAAATATTGTCGATTTAATATTTTTATGAATAACCATATTTGTTGTGTTTTTATATAAGCCCTTTATTATTTTATTCATCTTGACATTTCCTCTTTTCTCCTCTAATATATTTCTCTGTACTTCGTCAAAAGCTTTTTCTAACCCGTATACCTGGGCATTCCATTTATTAAATCTTGTCTTATTTATAATTTGCTGAAGAGTAAATATGTTATCCTGAACGCTTCTACCTTTCTTAAAACTACTTTGAGACTCTGACATCGTCACTTCCTCTATAATTGTTACAATCTTCCTGGTCTCTTATTTTTATATAGATACTATCATTCCCACCTCCTAATCTACTGGTACGGATTCTTCATTCCAAGTTTTATTTACTATTTTCAGTAATGTTCTCATCCCATTTCTTCACATATTTTTAAGCATTTCTGATGTTATTTTATCTTGACCTGGCGCTTTTCCATTCTTTAGTTTTCTTAATGTCATTAATGACTTAATGGTCTTATAGCTTTGTTTTCTCTCTTTTTCATTTCGTTCTCGTTTAATTCTTCTTGTATTTCATTCTTTTCTCGCTTCCTAGTAATTCTTTCCAACTTTCATTATGTCCACTTCGTCTGCCAAAATATGTCCATTATATTTTTTATGACTTTTTCTGGTTTTCTTTCTTAAGTAAACTTTCTATTTTTACTTATTATCTCTTTCCTGTTATTTATTATTTTACTTATTCCACATGTTCTCTTGACACAAAACGTTCTACGGTGTATTTACGGTGTTTGTGGACCACATCATTAAGGAATATGAAGAAAGAACAAAAATTTTATTTATAGTATACAGAAGACATCAACAAGTCAGATTCATTCTTAGACACAAGCGTTACAGGAATAAAAAAACAAGCTAAATATTGAACATTTATTTTGTTTTATTACATTACTTAAACATGAAACGATAAAATTATCACATTTCACAACTAGATGTGACAACTCTGTTTAGGGTTTAGGTACTAGGTCATTCAACTTTTTAAATGGACTATAAGTGATAATTGAATACCTATATTCAACTGAATCATTCTCATATTTCATATTTATCTTTATTTTCAGAATTACATCAATTTCTTTCTCAATTTTTCACCATCACTTTTTGAGTCCCCATTCGTATCAGTCAATTCATTATAGTCGCTGAATTTTTTTTTCCACATAGACCTCTACAGAAAAGACAGTCGAATAAAATGTGACCTTCCATTCCTTATCTAACTACAAACGTATTTGATTTAGGTAACTCAGTAATTGACGGCCATTGTCTGGACGTGATGAAGGAATAACGTTTCCTTAGAAGACGATAAGTGAATGTCCATTTTGCAATTTGTAGAAAAACTCGGTGCCAATATTTGTCTTTATTCATATTTATAGGAGACAACATTCAAAGACATATCAATTATTAAATACAATAAGCGTCCATGACTAGAATTGTATGTAACATTTTATTTAAATATATTTCTTAAAATAATAGTAAAATGAAATTTATTGGAAGCCTTAGAATTAAAAACTTATATTACATTGGTATTGGCATTACTATTATGTCCGATTATGTTTCTAAGTTGACATAGCAAACATCATCCGATCGTAGTGGTAAGTACAAATTCAATACACTGAATTCTTATGTACAACGCTAGTCTATTTGCAATGAAATATATTTTCTTCTTTTCTGTTTTGAATAAAAATACAGAAAATCAAATAAATATATGTATAAATATGTACATATTGAAGAAATATATATATTAAAAGAACATGACGAAGATCCCTAAAACTATTTGTGTATTTTACGAAGAAGACGTAACTGAGGAAGTACAGCACGAAAACGGTTTCCTCTTTTCAAATAGAACTATTTTGTCATGAATGATGCTCTAAGGTGGGCGTGTGAATGCTGCATGTTTTGAGTTAAATTAACAAGCATTGCTGGCTTGTCATCAACATCGACTGTTGTCGCCCTAATTTATTACTGGTGACAAAAACGGTATCTTTGGTTTGGCTCTAAAAGAAGAAACAGCTGGTAAACATGTAAGCTCATATTTTCATCTCGTTGGACAAGGAAGAGACTATGAATTACTTCCAAGGCATGTAATCAACACCACTGATGTTTATTACCAATAACTTCAGCGTCTGATGGCCTCAATTCAAGAAAAAATCGAGAAGACTTAATCAAATAATTTTGCAAACTTTAATTGTTATAAAAGCAACTTGATTATTCCATATCCGCTCTACGTTCCAGAATTTGTTCCATCAGATTTCCATGTCTTCCGCAAATCCTGATCCAAAATTGGCTTGGTGGAATTTTCAATTCCAAACCAACCAGTTTCGTTAGAGGTGGAATAGAAAAAATGCCAGATGATTGGGAGGCAATCGTAAATAATACAGGAATATATTATCCTCCTAATGTAAGTTAAGTAAATGAGGATTCCTCCGTCTTTTAAATGAATTCAGAAATGATAAAGCCACAAGACTATTTGGAAAAAATCCAGTTTGCACACATTAAACGCAAGTCAAAGTGAAACAGCTGGCACAGTTATGAACGTCTAGATTATAGGCATCTGTAGGTCGAAATAAGATGTCCATGTCTGGCTTCAAGAATTTGTAGGCTGATCTGGAAAAGTTCTTCATTATACAGCAATTTTAAGAAACTTGGAATTTAGTTGCATGTCTCCGCATGTTCTTCTATCCATTGATGCATTAAATATGCAGTTATTATATATAGTTGTCAAACGTTAATAACAGTGTTTAAGGTCGAATAAAAAGTTATATACTTTAAGAAAAGTTTCAAGAGAAGTATTATAGAAGAATTTTTTAGCTATAGAAATAATTACGCTTGCACTTTTTAACTACCTTGGTATCATGGCAAATCGTAAAAATAAATCTGCTCTGGATTAAGACTTTAGTCATATACTCGTATACCATAAATTACCTACATCTATGTTTGCTAATACAGTATGGAACATATACATTTTTGATCATTATACAAAGTTGTATATATCATCGGTGCAAACCACGTTTGCTGCAGTTGTCTTTTTGCATACATTAAGAATGATATGAGACCTAATACGGATCCCTGAGGCACGCCTATAAGTATATACCCTTGAACTGATTCGAACATTAAAGATTATATCTTTTAAGTAATTTTGAACTTTCTTTAAAAGATGATTACGTAGGTATATCGCATCTATGCCACAATTTAATGTCTACTTATCGATGAATTGCAGAAATTAAATACATCAGAGCGGCCATTAAGAAGGTATATGTATTGGTGGGCATAATGTTATTACACTCAGAGAAATGCTTTAGTTGATACTCACACAACAGTCACATTGATGTCAATACACATTGAGGAGTTCTATATATTTCATTTTTGACGAAATCTTTGTGATTTTATGAAACCACTGGATATCTAACGATATGTAATGGTTTCATCAAACCTAGCCGACCTTCTTGTAATATTGCAGATCCTCATAATATACCATTCTGGATAACTTCTTTAAGTAATATTTTGCTATATTTTCAGCAGAGAACGTACTTTACCTGAAACCAAAACAGTTTTTACTCGGTGCACTGAATATTTCACATAGAAGGATTTCCAAAACTGCTACTCCTAACAACTTCAGCGTTCAAGATATAACTTGTCGAGAATACAGTATGTATTAATCTGAGTTTTGCAGATGAATACAGACTAAGCCGCAAAAAGTTCTGCCATTTAAAAGAAGCATGATGTGCCATGAGTGGCGACATCTACTAGTGACAATAAATTTACATTTCTCGCCCTCAAAAAAACTCGATCTCCAAAATACATGCAAATATTTGTATTTTTTAGTAAGTTACTTACAAATGTTGAAAATAAAATTTTATCTTTAACACATCGCAGATTGGAAAGGACTGAAAGGAGCAACATTAGGATAAGGCACATAGGCTTAATCGCTCTATTTTGAAGTCAACAACATGTCATTAAGCTCTCTCCCAATATTAATGACTCATTCTATACCTATATAAACAGAAATTATTTAATGATATGACAGAAATTGTTTTAGTGGATTTTGAATATCATCCAACAAATTTTACGTAGATTTCTCTCAATGTAGAAATTAGAAATTGATTCCCAAATTAAACATTCCAATACTTTACATGGAACACAGGTTACTTATAAAGCGACATATTTTTCTTCAATTTGCAAGAAATTTTAAAAATCGTACTGAAATAAAGAGTTTTCCGCAGGATTACATAAAAGTCTTGAAACTGGCCATAAATAATTTTTTCCTAGATGGCGGCTTTGTGTTATTGCGCAAATTCCTCGACCATTTCTGCCCCGGTACGTGAACTAATACGAATTGAAAGTACAGCAGGAATACATATAGAGCGTGAACGTGGAGTGTGTTATGAATTTCCTGGGAAACGCCAGTGGAAGGAGAAGAATGAGTTGCTACTGGAAGGATCTCCAGGCACGTAGCGGCGCCGCCAGGAGCGTCTAGATGATAAACGACGCATGTGTTCCAGGATAATGAGGAATCCGACTGTAGCACAATTGTCACCGGGCGCACAGCTGAGTTTATTAAGGTGTAATAATTTTAATAACAGCTGCACTTTATGTAATGATCCGCGAACACACGGAGCGTTCAGAACGCAAATTTACCCGCTTGGCTGAATCAAAATAAACTCGTATTTAAGAGCAGTGTTTAACTATTACATTCACTTAAATGTGTCTGTATTCTTTCCTTAAATTGTTAAAAAAATTAGTCAAAATGTCTATATTTCCGTAATAGACTTATAGAGTAGAGTATTTGCATGTGAATTAGGGTCATTAAAAAATTGCTGTCCGGAATATAAGTGTCTTTATTTTACCGTATGATAAATTGTACAAAACAGAACAACACAAGTTTTTTTGTTTGTTTTTTTTTCTCAGACCAATAGTAACAGAATTATGACATCAAGCAAGTCTTAAATATATGACAACACCGCCCACATGTTACGATTGTCAGGTGTTTGAAATTAATAATAACAAGTATACCTGAACATACTTACAGCGATTTCTTGGATTTTTGTTCGCAACACTTACTTGTCCTGAAAATGACTAGTGTTGCTTAAGAAAAGCTGTTACTGTATAAACGTCTTGTAGATTTTTTTCAGACACCGTCGCGGCCATAGTGTAGACCTGTGACGTCAAACGCCGTTCGCATGTGTCTACCTAAATAGGGCATCTGCATGTGACGACAAGATTTTCAAGGTCGTTGTTTGGAGGTAGACCAAAAGTATAATATTATATTTATTCCAATTTATTATTAAATATTTGAGTGTTATTTGTATTATGAAATGCCTAATTATTGTAATTGCAGTAATTCTGCAAGAGACAATGTTAGTTTTTTCAGAATTCCTTCTGAATTCGACAGACATAAACAATTTAACCAATTACCTTGTGAGAGGCGAAAGGCTTGGATGAATAGTTTAAAAAGAGCTGACCTTACATAGTCCAAAATTAACTTTGGAGGAATATGTTCAAAACATTTTATTTCAGAGTATATATTTATTGCAAGCATTTTATTAGTAAAAAGCAAAAATTATATGGATTTATTATACTGCAAATTTGCACGAGCAAAATAATCCGGATTGGATCCCCACTGTGAATATGGGTTATACATCTGGTATTTCATCAAAAGAATCAAGAAAAGATAAACATGAGAGGATAAAAAGGCGAAAAATATTAAATGAAGAAAAAGAGGTTTGAAAAAATAAATCATATCAATCTTTCGTGGCTGTACAAACGCCACAGCAGCATATGTATTGATCGTATTTAGTGGCGAACTATTTCAGGACTAAATTTTTATTTATTCTTATTCTGTAGATACCTACTTTTGGAAAATTTTGTTTATATGGTATATAATTTTTTTTTGTGAAGAGTTAATATTTTATATAAAATCTTGTAGAATGAATACTGTCACGGATTTCCCAATCCGTCTTTTCTCTTACTTCCAGAAAAACAATCCGTTAATTAATTACTTCTTTATTATCTACTGAACACTACTAATTACAGGTCAACTAAACACTTATTTAATTAATCGCTATCTAAATCACTTTGATATCTCCAACTAAACACTTTAATTCAGACTGTAATACAAGACTTATACAAGACTAACTAACTCGGCCGTTTATTCTTCTTTTATAGACCCAACGAATATTCCAGTATCTCTAGATCCCTTTTCTCGTACGACTGGAACGCTTCTCGTCGATTCCCGATTTTTCCAGGCCGATCTCGATCACTGCATGTTGTTTGTTTACCAGAATGGCGTAGGGGCGATCGGGGCAATCTTAGGCAATTCGCGGTGCCACAGTCGTCGGTTTGGGAGTGAGTGGGGCAAATTCCGTGACACTGCCCCCTCCTTAGGACCGATCGTCCCGATCGGATACACCTCTATACGGGGACAGACGCTCCAGATGGACGACCTTCATCTTACTCCTGGGGGTCCTCTGTATCCGGTATACGACATCACTTATTCTTTTAATGACGGTGTAGGGGCCCTCCCAACGGTTCTGTAGTTTAGGCGATCTTCCTTTCTTCCGCGTGGGGCTGTACAGCCACACCAGGTCACCTTGTTGGAATCCGACTGTATTGGCCCGGATCGCTCTCTAGTCGCATTCGAGTTCTGACTTGGTCGTGTACGGCTGCTAGTCTTCGTTCTAGCTCATGGGTGTAAGTGTCTGGCTCTGTGGGCTGTTCCGCAGGACGACCAAATACCAAATCTGCTGGAAGGCTCTACAAAGATGATCCTTGCGGGAGTCTTCCCAGTAGTTTCATGGACAGCTGAGCGGTAAGTTAACAGGAAGAGTGGAATGAGCTTGTCCCAGTCTGTCTGGTTTTCGTTCACAAACATCCTCAGATTGGTTTCTAGTGTGGCGTTGAAGCGTTCCACCATACCATCTGACTGGGGATGCAGTGGGGTGGTCCTGGTTTTCCGGATTCCCATAAGCTCGCAGACCTTTCGGAACACACCTGATTCGAAATTTCTGCCCTGATCTGAATGCAGTTCCATGGGCACACCAAATCTGCAGAACAGGTTGTTGACTAGCGCTTCTGCTACGGTTGTGGTCTCTTGATTGGGAAGAGGGTATACTTCCGGCCATTTGCTGAAGTAGTCCATGGCGACTAACAGATATCGGTTTCCATTTTGAGTTTTCGGAAATGGGCCAGCGATATCAATGGCAATTCTCTCGAACGGTGCTCCTACGATGTACTGGCGCATTTTGCCTCTGGAACGGGTCTTCGGTCCCTTGCTGGCTGCATATGTCATATTTTCGGCACCAATCTTCTATATCCGTCCTACAACTCAACCAGTAGAAACGCTCCCTAATCTTCTGTAGAGTCCTATTGATACCGAAGTGTCCACCACCAGTACCTCCATGTACTTCCTGCAGCACTTCCTTGACCCGGGACCTCGGGAGTAGTACTTGTTTCTTGACCTCCGTTCCGTCATTGTTCTCCCATGCTCTTTTTAGGACACCGTCTTCCAACACCAAGGAATTCCATTGAGCCCAATAGCTCTTTAATGTTGGGCTTTTACTACTGACTTCAGCCCATGAGGGTCGGTTGTTGGCTTCTTTCCAGTCTAATAACGGCTTGATGTCACAGTCAGCTTGCTGGTCTTCCCGAATCGCCGCTGAACTCCATCTGTCTTCAGGTTGGGCTGCTACCACCTTGCAAGGAACTGATGAGATGTCCTCTTTCCTTTCAAGACTACTACAGTGCTTGCAGTTGACAGGACAGGGTCTCCTAGAAAGGGCATCTGCATTTCCATGTTTCCTGCCGACTCGATGTTCAACAACAAAGTGATATTCTTGGAGCCGTTCCAGCCACCTGGCCATCTGTCCTTCAGGGTTTTTAAACTGGAGCAGCCATTTAAGGGAAGCGTGATCCGTTCTTAGGAGGAATTCTTGGCCATACAAGTATTTATGAAAGTGTTCTAGACTCTTGACGATGGCAAGCAATTCTTTCCGAGTCACACAGTAGTTCTTTTCGGATTTTGACAGGACTTTGCTGAAGTAGCCCACTACTCGCTCTTGGCCATCTTGTATTTGGGAAAGAACTCCGCCAATTCCAATGTTGCTTGCGTCCGTGTCCACTATAAATGGTTGTCCAGGTATTGGGTATGTCAAAATCGGGGTAGTGCAGAGGGCCTCTTTCAGCGTCTCAAAGGCTTGCTGGCATTTCGGCGTCCATTCGAACGGGATGTTGTCTTCTGTGAGTTTATGAAGAGGCTTGGCAATGTCCGAGAATCCTTGGACGAATCGTCGATAGTATGTGCATAGGCCGAGGAAACTTCGAACTTGATGTTTGTCTTTAGGAACCGGCCAGTTCTTTATGCACTCTGTCTTCTACGGATCTGTTTTCACACCATTTGGAGTAATAATGTGGCCTAGGTATCTAACCTCCTTTTGGAACAGACTGCACTTCTTCGGGTTCAACTTCAGGTTCGCTGCTTTCAACTTCTTAAACACTTCGGACACGTTCTTCAGGTGCTCCTGGAAAGAGCGTCCCAGCACCACCACGTCGTCCAAGTAAATCAAGCAGGTCTCCCAATGCAGGCCATGAAGTACAGTTTCCATCAGTCGTTCAAAAGTGGCAGGGGCATTACATAGACCAAATGGCATTACATTGAACTGCCACAATCCATTTCCGGTAGTGAATGCTGTCTTTTCCTTGTCTTCTGGGCTGACTTCGACTTGCCAATATCCACTCTTTAAATCCAAAGTGGAAAACCATTGCGCACCAGCCAAGGTGTCCAGAGTATCGTCAATTCTTGGTAGTGGGTAACTGTCTTTCTTGGTGACGTCATTTAATTTTCTGTAGTCCACACAAAATCGGGTGGAGCCGTCTTTCTTCTTGACCAGAACTACAGGAGAAGCCCAAGGACTCTGAGATGGCTCTATGGTGCCTTGATCTTGCATCTCGATTAACATCTTGTTAACTTCATCTCGTTTGGCTAGTGGAAGTCCTCGTGGTGGCTGCTTTATAGGAGATGATGAACCAGTATCGATTCGATGCTTCACTACCTTTGTTCTCCCAAAGTCGCCTGGTTTAAGTGCAAACACATCTTCATTTTCACTTAGCAGCTCTTCCAGTTGTTCCACCTCCATCTCTGTTAATCTTTCCTGGGCCCTATCCACGATGTCCCTTAGACATTCCGGTAGACTGGTCTTGTTTGGTTGCTTCTCCATTTCGTTGTTTTCTTTGAGTGTTCTGACCATGGTAACAGGTTCACAGACTCCTACTTCAGTTCCCTTTGTAATTTTCTGTGGAAAGGTTTTCAGGTTAACTACCCGTACTATTGTCGTTTTCTCTGGTTTAATCAGGGTGCGACCGGTGACTATAGATTTATTGAACAGATCCGGATTACTGGGTTTCACCACTCCAACACTGCAAGACATTTCCCCATCCATTACAGTGGCAACCAATGTTTCGGTCTGACCAGGTAGTACCACATCTTCTTTAACAACGAGTCTCCGTACAGCGTTATTCTCAGTGGTGGTCGTTAGCACTACTTCCTCACCCATTATTCGTAGCGTACCAGCATTCAAATCTAAGTTCACCCCTTTGCTCGTAGTAAGTCCAGTCCGAGTATGACATTGTCCGATGTATCTGCTACCAGGGCTCTGTGTTTGAATTTGACGTCTCCTAATTCTATGTCAAGCTCGCATTCCCCTTGACTGGCAGTTGTTGTCCATTGGCTGTTGTAAGGACATAACGCTTGGCAGGGCTCTTAATACGCCAGTCACCAATAATATCCGGTCGTACAATAGTTCTTGCCGCTCCAGTGTCGATTACCATAGGGAACATACGACCAAAAATAATGCCTTCTATTAACAAGTAGTAAGAGTACTGGAGACGTGACAACGTAATTTCTTCTCGTGGGGCATGGTAGGAGGACGCAGCCGGCTTTTGCCCCGTCAAGCCGGCTGACCCTAGTTTTCCTGTGTAGCTGCCGCCTGGGAGTCGCGCTTTTGCTGATCCGTGACCGGGGCCCTACACTGTCTTTTTAGATGTCCTGTCTGTCCACAGTTCCAGCATTTAAGAAGGCGATCTCTTCGACTATCAAATTGTTCTTTCTTTGGCCCAGTAGATGGGCTGAATTTATCGATAATCTCCTTTAGCGTCTTTATTAGGTCTCCATTTGCCATACTATCGCTGTTATCACTGATGGCCCGAACTTTAACATGTCTACCGGATGCCATCTTTGCTGCCTCGAATTCCAGTGCATGTGAAAGAGCGTCATTCAACGTTTTAGGTCTAGCGAGCCGTAGTGCCTGCTGAGTTTCGCAATCTCTTAGGCCGTCGATAAAAACTTGGATGGAGAGCTGATCTACAAATTCGGACGGGGCTGTTGGATAAGCCAATCGAACCAGTCTGGCAACATCGGTCTCAAAATGTTGTAAATTCTCTCCACTTTGTTGGTGACGATTTTTCAATTGTGCCTGGTACACTTGCTGCAGGTGTTTATCCCCATATCTCATTTCCATATGCTGTTTTAGAATATCGTAGCTATTCTGTTGCCCGGCAGGAACTCCTTGTAAAACGTCAAGAGCTTCCCCTCGTAGAGCAACTATCAGAGCTGTCGCCTTTTCATAATCAGACCATTCGTTTGCTGCAGCTGCTGCTTCGAACTGACGCAGATAGACCATCCAGGAAACCTTACCGTCGAATTCAGGGGGTCTCGTTTTCTGAGTTCGGATAACAGATCCTTCAGATTTGATTACGCCCTCCTTTGCTATCTTGTCTAATTTATGTCGAAGCTCTTCGCAGGTTTCTCTAACCAAGTTTATTTCTTCGTCTATTTCTTGTTTTTGTGCTAACATTTTCTCTTCTACTTGTGTTTCTACCTTATGTGACTGCTCCTCTAGTTTTTCTTCTAGTGTATTCTCCAATTTTTCTAACTTTGTCTGCATATCCTTCGTCTGGTTTTCCATTTCCTGTTGTATTGTCTGTATCTGTTCTTTCATTATATACCCTTGCTCTTCTAGTTTATTTTCTAATTTCTCCTGCATTTCTTTCGTCTGGTTTCTCATTTCCTGTTGTATTGTCTGTATCTGTTCTTTCATTATATACCCTTGTTCTTCTAGTTTATTTTCTAATTTCTCCTGCATTTCTTTCGTCTGGTTTCTCATTTCCTGTTGTATTGTCTGTATCTGATCTTTCATTGTATGCCCTTGTTCTTCAAATTTTTCTTGCATTGTCTGGGACTGGTCTTCAATTTTATGTCCTTGTTCATCAAATTTCTTTTGCATTGTTTGTCCCTGCTCTTCTAATTTATTTTGCATTGTCTGCATCATTTCTAATAGTTTTGCCAGTTGTGCATCCATATTGACTTGACTTCTAGTTACAGGCATTCACTCTATTTGGAAAGTTCTAGAATGTCCAGGAATGTGTTTGTAAATGTCACCGTTGACTTCCTTACAATGATACGAGTGCACTGATATGCCACACTTGGGTCTTTGTCTCACTTCGGTAGAAAGTTCTAGAATGTTCGAGATTGTCCTTCGCAAATACCACCGTTCACTTCCTTAAGTCACGACGAGTGCGGTGATATGCCACACTTGGGTCTTTGTCTCACTGCCGAATAAAGTTCTAGAATGTTCGAGATTGTCCTTCGCGAATACCACCGTACACTTCCTTAAGTGACGACGAGTGCGGTGATGTGTCACACTTATGTCTTTGTTTAACTCCCGTATAAAGTTCTAGAATGTTCCAGATTGTCCTCCGCGAATACCACCGTTCACTTCCTTTCGACAAGACGAGTGCGGTGATATATCACACTTCAGTCTTTATTCCACCCACGCACAGGGTTCCAGAAAGTTCTTCCAACTTCCACTTAAACCCACTCACGCACAGGGTTCCAGAAAGCTCCTCAAACTTCCAGTTAAATCCCACTTTGTGGACAGGGTTCCAGAAAGCTCTTGAAACTTCCAGTTAAATCCACTTCCGACACCAAATTGTCACGGATTTCCCAATCCGTCTTTTCTCTTACTTCCAGAAAAACAATCCGTTAATTAATTACTTCTTTATTATCTACTGAACACTACTAATTACAGGTCAACTAAACACTTATTTAATTAATCGCTATCTAAATCACTTTGATATCTCCAACTAAACACTTTAATTCAGACTGTAATACAAGACTTATACAAGACTAACTAACTCGGCCGTTTATTCTTCTTTTATAGACCCAACGAATATTCCAGTATCTCTAGATCCCTTTTCTCGTACGACTGGAACGCTTCTCGTCGATTCCCGATTTTTCCAGGCCGATCTCGATCACTGCATGTTGTTTGTTTACCAGAATGGCGTAGGGGCGATCGGGGCAATCTTAGGCAATTCGCGGTGCCACAGTCGTCGGTTTGGAAGTGAGTGGGGCAAATTCCGTGACAATACCATATCGGAGTACCATTTTTCAGTTATAAATAAATATTTATTTTGTAAGTAATTTAGATTATTTGAAATGAAACTGTTTTAGCATGTTGTTATATACATATATAATATTTGTACATTTTTGGTGATAAAAATTAATTATTTTCTAAACCTGTATATGCTTTAAAGTCTTCATGTGTATAAGCACTTTTATTAATAATTTACAATATCTGGATTTTTTATTAAAATCTGCTTCATTAACAGATTTAATGTGTATGGATCTATTCCAATTTCACTAATTTTATTTATATATCTATCAGCACTTTCAGTGTCTAATGTATAATATTCACTATACATGCTTAATAAATAAATGAAGGAATATTTTAGCCACAAAAAAAAACGAAAAATAATAACAACAATAAACTATAACCATAACACAACCACTTAACGTAACGTAAAAACGTATAATAAATAAATAGTAAATACGTTTGAGGTTATGACCGATGTTTGTTTTACCTCCAAACCACAGCAGTGTGCTATAGTTCATATAGGTATGTATACGATTTCCATGATTTCGGACAACGCGGTACATACGTGTAAAAGAGTTAATTTGTCATTTGTGATATTATTAGGTGTTATTGTGTTAAATAGACATTGGTATTGAATAAAGTTGCAAAATAGACTCGTAAAATGGGCACAGAAAGTGCATCTCACCGGGCAAATGGAAGAAGTATTGCATTATTCCATTATGTACGAATACAGCACACAGAGCCTAATAAAAAATATTTCACCGTGTCAAAAATTTAAAAGGAAAATGTGGTGTAGGGCGATATAGCGCGACGAAAGGAAGTATTGTAACAATGTTTGTTTGTGAAAATCATTTTAATATAAGTTTAATTGAAAACACAGGTAGTTCATCGAAAAAATTAAAATATTTGATTCTTTAATCAATTAAACTCTTCTATTAAGCTACCAGAATTTATATAGGGCATTACATGTTTGGTATTTGATTGCCCTGTAATAAATTTCAAACCAATATAAAATTCACGCAACTTCCCCATTGTTAGGTTGTTCTTAATTTCTAGTTTTATTTGTTATTATTATTTTCTAAACAGGTTCTAACTAAGCATTAAAATAAAACTGTTGAATACATTTCATACAAAATGCATTGAAATTTTTAAAAGCAAATGTTTTTAAAACTATTAACTTCTGACAAGAATAAATATTTTGGTAAGCAAAGAGGTGGAGTTAAAATTCGTCAATCACTAATTAGATACAGGTTATCATAATATGTTGGTTATTTACACGTATAACCAATTCGATACATGGTGAGTTCGCCGCGACTTTTGCAGAGTCACCACTGAAGATGCCGACAGTGAAGAGCGACGAAACGTTTGGAAGCATGGGATGCGACCAGTTACAGCGGCAGCTACGGAACGCCTCGGAGAACCGCCATTATCCGAGGAATGGTTCTGACCGTTGTAATACCAACAATAGGAACCGAAATTAATATATGGACGGGCCCAGAGACACCGATAGCGGGTCTGTTCCCACAGGGCCTAGCCCGAGAACAACCAGGGCAGGTAAAATAATCCCGGCTAATGCTAGGGATGTGCATTTTAACTCTGTTTCTGGCAGCTACCAGTTACCGAGGTCACGGCACAACAACCCGGAAAATCACCATGTATCGAATTACAGCACTGGCCGTGGAAGCCTAAAAACCACTATGTATAACCAATGTTAAGATTGGATTCGTTTTTCTCAGACCAAAAAATATCACAGATATTTACCAAATTTTAGCCAAAATCCAAAATATATATTGTGATAAATCAGAAATTCCATAAGAATCGAATACTATGAAATTCAGTTTAAGCAACAAAACAGAGAATTATTATTGAAATGTTAATATTATTGATATAAAATATAAATGAATTATTATTGTTGAAATTATCTTCAATAAACATATCGAAAGAAGACTAGGAATATATTAAATTAACAAAATTTTACAAATTTTATTAAATTCAATTTAAAATTTTAACTATCAAATCTGGACATGACGATACAAAAACATACATTATATAAAGAAAGAAAATTCAAAAACCAGACAATGACATATAAAAAGAAAGTATAAAGAACATCATTCTAATAAAATATTAGCTAGATAAAATGAAAATTCCAATTTTAAAACATAATGACAATTAGAAATGTCAAACGTAAAGATGGCTATTCAAGGAAATATCAGCATCTCTGACAGGACACTAAAAAGACATAAATTAAAGAATATTTAAGTATAAAATTAATAAAAATTGTTATGTAGTTGTAAAAATAGTTATAAGAATACAAAAGACAATCAGTGTCGTGAAAAGTGCTTCAACAGGAATAATTAAAATTAAAAATATTACATGTGTAGTGACCCTAAGAAAAACTAATAATAATCTAGAAGGTAAAATTACCTAGAAACAATAATTTGTTGATTAGTTACGAAGAAAACTGTGAGGCGAGAAGAGGTATGAATTTGCTAGAGCCGAAAATTTCATAATTTATAGTTAAAATTTAATTAAAATTTAAAAAAAAACTTATACGTACCAGTCTCACAGTAAATTAAAACATAAAGTAACTCAAGACAACATCAAGCCATATCAAATTCAAGAATTTAGTGGAAACCATCTACATAACCAGACCAGACCAGACCTAGACATCTAGATCTCGGCAAGAAGAGAAGTCCAGAATTCAACAGGATATCCAGGCCGGAGGATCGAAAGCATCCAGAGAATAAAACATCATCCAGAGAAGAGAAGTTCCAGACAGCAACAATAGAAAAATCATCTACAAAAAAAGTAAGAAATAACGTACGTTATACAAGGTTATCTAGCTAGATCGAATACGAATTGATAAATACCAATAAGTAACTTCTAATCGATAAATAACAGTATACAACAGTTAATTACTTACCTTTCTATTTGATTTAATTAATTTAAAAAGTTTAAACTTATTAATCCAGTCATTAAATGTTGTAAGACACCAAACAGAAACTAAAGGTCAGTAAAATAAAATTAGATAAATTCCATTGCATCGTGTGTATTTCTGGTTGCATAAAAGCAAGTAAATGCAAATAATTTTAAACACTAGAAACACAAACGAAAAATCAAATTTGTTAATTGTTAAACTGTAAAAATATTCTTTAATATTCCTTATTTTGAATGCCTTCGAATTTAATCGAGGAATTATCATTTTGCTGTTTTAATAAATGTTAATGTACTATCCTTCAAACAATTGTTTCTTTGTATGTACTGGGTGGTTTAAAGATTTTGAACATTTAAAAAAAAAAGGTGTTAACTACTCTGCTGGAATCCACTCCTGAGAAAAGAGGATAAACGTAGCCAGGTATAATAAAGTACAGGTAAAAAAAAAGAAAAATACTAGGAAAATAAAATCATATATTAAATTTTAAAACAAAAATTATATTTATTCACTTATACACTTCACACATAACATATAACATAAATACTATCTACACTAATAAAAATTTTGAAATAAAACAAAACAAAATAAAATAAATCATTGGCACCCAATATAAAAAAATTTATATACATTAACAAAATCATATCACACAAATCATTCACAACACACATACACATAGACACAAATAATAATAAAAATATAACAATATATATTCGGGAATAAAGAAACCATTGAAAATAAGTACTAGCTGACACACTCTGTATCTTTTTAACTAACAATATTTGGACTCAATCAAGTTGAAATTTCCCATAATTTCCAAAAACTTATGTACAATTTGTTATATCTTACAGACAGTAGAGGCCAGAATTAGCCACAGTTCCTCTTTACAACCAACCAACAGGATAAGAAGAAAAATAAAGTTTGTTTACTTTGAAATGTACAAATGCATTATTATAGATAATGGGCATGATGAGCAAATTTCAAAATCGAACTTCCCCGATTCGATTATTTTAATAATCTGGTAGTTAATTGAACCTTCTAGCTAAATAAAAGTCAGGTTAAGAAATTAGGGTGTCCACCAACTTCCAAAAACAAAATTTCCGGTTTGGAATTGTTTTAATAAATCAAATACATTTAATTCAAATATTTAAAAGGAAACATATTTTATAACAGAGAATCGAAGAATAATTGAGATTGTAAAGGATAGTTCAATAATTGTATTAAAAGTTAATTTTATTTCGAAATTGTCTACTATAGCAAAATTATTTACTTTCGTCTAATTTTTTAGTAGAAAAAAAATCACCACTGAGTGTGGATGCACCTTAATTTAGAATACCGCTCTATATGAAAAAAATCAGGATGGCTTTGGAAAAACTTTGTGTGCGTTTCACTAAGCACGTTTATTACATTTAGCAACTGTGACGCTAATTCGTTGTTGTTATGGGTCGAAAAAAATATATTTTTGATAATAGAAAGCAATTTTAAGTGCATGGAAATTATTTTTAATAGTCATCCTCAGCCATTCTGTATCTCTCTGTAGAACCCGACGATGCTACAAGTGAGCTTTTCGCCAGGTCTCTATACACTCGGGTTCCGGTCTAGTCCGGAACTATAAGGGTTATCAGCAGCTCAAACCGGATTCGATACAAAGCAGTAATTACTCTGCGATAATATTTACCCTTTGAACGGAAGGACTACAAACAAGAGATATTCAGCTCTGCTACCCTGTGAGGTAAAGTATAAGTAAACGATATTTTACTGACGCAATAGAAGTTAAAAAGTAAAACTGTATGTTTGAAAATGTACCTAAATACATAAATAATATGTTTTGTTTAACTGGTTAGTTAATATAATTTTAAACATCATAGAAATGGGAATTGTCGATATTTTAAGACGTACGAGATCTATATCAAATTAGGTATAGGATAATTAATAAAAAATTAACGAGATTTGCAAAATATCCAACTGTTACTTCAAATTAAATGTTGCCAGTTTAGTTCAATTTTCATTAAATTTGGAGATCTAAAACTATCATTTTCGTGTGAAGAAAAGCAAAACATATTGCCTTATTATTTAATTGCAGAATGCCTGACTGTGTCATGCCAAAATTATACTCTTAGATCGCTGAATCTTTTCCGTCATAATAAAAAAATCACTACATCGAAATAATAGTTGTTGGCTGCAATAGAAGGTATTTTTATTCTTGTGTATTTCTAACAGTTGGTATTAGGTAGGTATATAAAACGAATTGGCGAAAGCATTACCATCAATGCTTTAAAACATGGTTACCAACGCTGATAAAAATTTGGTTTGTAAGAAATCTGATGACCATTTTGGCATTTTAAATATCTGAATAAAGCAAGAAGAGTTACTCCAGAGAGTAACATCATAACACAAATGTTAGTGGGAGAATGAAGGATATGCTAATATTTTACCTTTACCGAAAGTAAGTGACATTTCTGATTTCACAGATCTTAGACCGATAAGTATCTTACCTACATTATCAAAATTATTTGAGAAATCCGCGTGTAAACAAATTAGATCTCATTTAGATGAATATAAAATTTTACCAACATGTCAATCAGGCTTTCGTCCGAATTACAGCTGTGCTACAGCACTTTTGCAAGTAACAGATGATATAGTAAGAGCTACTGATAATAATAAATTAACGGCCTTAATCCTATTAGACTATAGTAAAGCTTTTGATAGAATTAATCATTCACTGCTTCTTGCTATGTTACATTACATTGGCTTTAATAACGAATCCGTGTCTTTAATTGAGAATTACCTAACTCAGAGGAAGCAGTGTGTTCTGTATAACAATGAATATTCTCGTCAACAAGTAATTAACTGCGGAGTGCCACAAGGTTCTGTTTTGGGTCCATTATTTTTCACAATTTACACTTCCCAATTTGAAAAAGTTTTATCTCATTGTAAATCACATTTTTATGCTGATGACACACAACTTTATTATTCTTTTGAAGAAAATGCAATACACCTGGCAAATCAGAAGATAACAGATGATCTAAATAATCTTTTAAACATTTCAAATAAATTTTGTCTTTCTATCAATCCATCAAAATCTAAAATAATGCTGTTTGGGAGACAGGTTGCTAGAAATCGGTGTAAAGATATTATTGACATTAAATTATCTAATGAACAATTACAACCTACCGATGTTGCAAAGAATTTAGGCTTAACCATTGATTCCTCCTTGAAATTTGTTGAACAAGTTAATGTGATTATTAAAAGATCTATAAGTTCTCTTAAATTGATATATGCAAATAGAGAATCACTTAATAAAGAGAATAGAATTATATTATGCGAAGCTCTGGTGTTGTCACATTTAAATTACTGTGATGTAGTTTATTTTCCTTTCTTAAAAAAATATGATCAAGCCCGTTTGCAAAAAATTCAGAATACTTGTGCTAGATTTATATGTAATGTTAACAAGCGTCAACACATTTCACCTCAAATTGAAGAAATTGGCTGGTTAAAAATTTTTCAAAGACAAATTCTTCACAGCTGCTGCCTGTTTCATAAAATTATACTTTTTAAAACACCACCTTACCTACATGAGAAAATACGTTATAGATATTCACAATATAAATGTTAGGTTCAAAAATATATTATCTATGCCATCTTATAAAACATCCTTATTTCGTTGTTGTTTTACTTATCTAATAACTAAATATTATAACAAAGTCCCAGATAATATTAAAACATATAATTTGCCATCATTTAAGACTAATATTAAAAGATCTATGTTGTCCGATAAACATTTTTTAACTTCTTAATCTTAATACATTGTCATAATTTTCTAAATAATTTGTATTCAAATAGTTCAAAGTTTTTTTTTTTTGCTGTAATGTGTTACATATAAGTACATATATTTTGCTTTTACATGTCTGTAGATGTTGCTTGTTAGACATACCTTAACTTAATTTTTGTTCTAATAATATGTAGCGGTTGAGTGGAAGAGCAGGTTTACGCCTGAACTCTGCCTTTTGCAATGTTTTTGACTTTACTTTATTTGATTGTGTTGAAATATGATTGTATTATTTTATATGGGTTAAAATATTGCAAATAAAATCATTTATTATTATTATTATTATTATTATTATCTATTTTAAAATAGTACTAAAATTAGCTTTATATTTATGAATAATAGGAGAGCTTATTCCTCAAAGATATAATATCAAACTCAAAGGATCATCAATAGTCAAACCAATAATACTACTAAAGAACCATTAATATTATTATAATCGGCGGAGAATTTATACGTTGTTATTACTGCAAATTGAAGAAAGTTGTTGCGTTGTTGGAAATGATTTCGTTGAATCGCGTGCGGATTTTCAAAATCCCAAACATGAATGCCATTCCTTGTAAAAACAACCTCATCTGTAAATAACACGTCCCAGATTTACAGAATTTTGAGCGTTTGGTCGCAGCAACCATTCACAAAACTTGATTCGAAAGGGATAATCCCTTGATATTATACCTGAACACGCTGTACGTGATAGAGATATAATTGAGTCTCATATATAATACGCCACTCTGTTGATTAAAATATTCCTTGTACTTGCTGAATGATTTGTCTGATACTTATTTGGCGATTCTCTTCAACAATTTCTAGAATGTGTTCCTCAGCTGCTGCAATACGCGTTGCACCACCGCGATAGAAGTAGCTGCATTTGGTACATGTCTACCAAGGATCGTTCTGCGTACAAACGACAAGCTACTAAAACATTTTGTCTTAGTTCCCCAAAAATAAAAACGACACCCATCAACTACTATACACGTAAGCCATTTTTCACACTTAAAAAACTAATATAAACACTATCGTAAAAACGTTAATATGGCGCTAGAAACTACAATAGCCCAGCGATGTAAAGATTGAAAATTATACAACTTCAATAATTTATTTCTCAGAAACTATAAGGATTTTAGAAAAATGTATTTTACGATATTGACTTTTGACTTTCACTGTAAATAAATTAATAAGATAATTTACCGCTTCTACCTTGCTAATTTATTTTGTTCTCTTTACGTTTTAAACCCTTGTTATTTATATCAAAAATAAGATTTAGGGCAGAAAACTGGTGAGTCGTATCAAAATTAGATCATTATTACGAAAATTATACACACTGCTAGGTATATACAGAAATATGTGTAACAATATACAATACACAATCCCATGTGAAGCTCTGTTAATACAAGGTTGTGTTCAAATGTGTGTTTTATAACAGTGTACATATTATGTGAATTCTTCTGAAAATGTGTTAGTTTATAGGGTTTATCTCTTTCTGGTTTTGTTAATGATAAAGGAAAAAATCAAACATTTCGGTTTTTTATAACTTCAAAACGCAAAATAACAGTATTTTTGCTCATCAAACTCCGCAACTTTGTCTTAATTTGACTGACCTTGTATCTCTCAAGATAACCAAGACCCCTATGACACGGTTCAAAAAATCGAGCACGGTATACACCAATCAGTTGCACTCCTGGGTGGTATCACTTTAAATATTAAGGTTACATAACAATTAGCATTTAAGGATACGCCGTTACCGCAGTTGACAATTCAATAACAGGTTGATTGATTACACCTACAGTGATTCATCATTTTAGTAAACTGGTACTTTGTCGTGTGTTCATCAACAAAATATGCTTTCAGTTTCATTCATGACAAAAATCTTCATTATGTCACGTACCTGTAATAGGCGGCTGTAATAAATTGGTATTATATCAAAACCATTATTAACTATTGATTATATACTGAACTAAAATAGAGGCTAATTACTAAATGCCGTTATATATATGAAATTCTTAAATAGAAAATCGTCTATTATATTCTTAAAATAACATCTGATACACACTTTCTTATCACGAAATACTTTCTACATTTCACATGCATGAATAATAGTTATTTATGTTTATTTATTGCTGAAAGAATAGTCTTTACAATCTTTAATAATAATTCCTGATCCAGAAGTCATATTAGGGCTATATTCTGATATGGTAAAATTGTTATCACTGCGATTGCTACATTCAATTACGTACATTATTTGATGGCCTAGTTAAAATTTGTCTTACTTGTTTCAATTTTTTCATAGATGTTTTTATCCATGTATTCTCCTACAACTGTAGAACTCTTTCATCCTCCGTGTCGCTTCAGTTGTATATAATATCACCTCCACATGAACCAATAAAGTACCCGATGGTCGGGGAACGCAATGTCCTATGTATACATGACACTCTAGTAGATTAAGATAATGGGCAATATCGTTTTGTATTTTAGCAACAACATTCCTTCCTACCACTTGATTAATAAACTTGCCTTTATTAAATTTTAAGAATAATCGTGCGGGTGTTTTCCTTTTTTGATCTCAAGGCTACAGGCTTCCTATAGAATTGCAAAAAATTTATAGAATTATCTTGAATGTTATTTGTGACAGTAAAATTCGACTTCTTCTTGTCAACTATCTATCAAAATGGATTCCTTGTCCTCAACATCTTCGATATTGACGTTTACGAATTCGTCACATCTGTAGGCACCCGAGATGCAAAAATCTGTATAATTCCGCTTGCGAAGAAGTTTTTCATTTCTTAGGCTTATATCCAATTCAGCATCGAGTAAATCGACGATAATGATGACAATTTTAGTGTCTTTGTTTTTTCACAAAAATAGCCAAGGAGTACGTTTTCTGAATATTTATAAATTCCCTTCTATTTACACCATGTCACAAATAGGTTATATTGCTTCTGGTATAACTTCTTTGATTTTTCTGGTAACAAACCTAAAATTACAGTTTTTGCAGCATTTCTAATCTCCGGAAGTGTATTCGGGAGGTCACTGTCACTATCACGGAAGTTCTTTAAATAAAGTATATCCCTACAAAGCTAACATAGCTTAGTCGGTCAGTGGTCGAATGGTTTAAAGTGTCAGTACTTGAATCGATGTGGCGGCCAGTCCGCTGTGGGGTTGAATCCCGAAGCCGGTAGACCGTAGATCAGCTGTAGTCGTGGAGAGGAGTGGCACCTTCTCTGCTGGTATGGTAGTGTGGAAGAACGTGGGCTTGGGTCAATGTGAGAGATTGATACCGGTCGACGTTTGACCGCTCCCCTAATTGCTCGCATTCTTGCACTAAATGGTGGTTAGGACCAACGTAAGTCGTTCCTGGACGCAAATGCTGTCTGCTTAAAAATAATACGCCGCCCCTCTCCCGCACAAGTCACCGTCTTCTGGACTAATCCTCGTGGTTTGAATGAGGGGTAGAGATATTATCATTATTATAGAAATACAATATTTTCTTGTCCACCTAAATATTCCTCTTATATTTTCAAGACTTCCTGCCGTAATAATATTTCTTGTCTTGTCTCGGATTTTTTTTTCTTGTCTTGTTTTACATTTCTATCTGTCAAGTCTTGTAATAGTTTTTTCTTGTCTTGTCTTGCGATACTCAGACAAGATCAAGAAAAAGTAAGACAAGATACCTACATTTAATATAAGTATCAAGTCGTTGTGATTGAGTTGTGTTACTAAATGATGGAAAATATTCCGAAACCTTAACGGTTTATAACAAATATTTCGTATTTCAGTTAGAGAAAAAATTATAATGCTAGTTTTCAAGTACCTTGTAAGAGATCCATTCACGTTCAAATGATGACTTAATAGATATATGTTCAATTACACAAAGTGTCCCACAATGATGGGATCTCCTTTGGATGATGTGTTCCTTGGGTCATTGTAGGGGGGTTTCTTTCTATAAAAATTTTCGATTTGAGCCCTCCCTGATGAGATAATGGCTTCTAAAAAATTAAAACATTTATTTTTTTTTCAAAAACGGTTAAATTTATAAATCTGAAAATCGGTGAATATATTAGCAAATTAAGTGGCATTGTTGAGTACGATTTTGTTTTACCAAATGTCTAAAAAGGTGGCAACTACCAAACTCTGTTATTTTTAATTAGACAGGAAGGCTCAAATCAAACAATTTTATAGATCAACTGTTCACAATTCTTTAAATATAAATTGCCGCAGAAAGTAATATAAGCTATTGGAGAGGTAGAAGGTCATTCCTAAAATTAACAAGAATATCTACATTAAGGAAAGTTTTACCTAATATAAATTTTCAGTGCGGGAAGAAGAAAAATTTGTTACATAAACGAAACATGAGTCAACGCTTATACCTAAAAAGAGCTTCCTAAGAGCACACGAGATCTAAGAATATTTATATTAGTGGTAACAAACTTTATTGAAACAAAATATAAATACATAGCTTTATTTACCATGTACATGCTTTTGCAATAATAATGACACTCCCAGTTTTTGATCGTCTGTTCTGAGTCGAAGTTTCATTAAGTCTCTATTAGTATGTGATACAACTAAGAAGTTGAAAGTAAATTTCTTTAAGAATACATCAGCAGAAATCGCAAAATTAATTTTAAAGAGTGCTATTATTATTGCAAACGATAGTACATATTACTGATTATTTGTAACCTGTTCAAATGAGCAACACAGTATATAGGTCATTTTTAAAGGCAATTTAACCCTTTAAATAGACTGTAGAACGGAAATATTGAATCCTTCAACTACATGAAACATATTTTAATGTAGACGTTGATGTGCACTGTCAGCTATTAAATTTGTAGAGCCGCCAAAGCCCATAAATAAATTTAAATACATTCTAATAAAACTCCGAATGAATGCCACGGCGCAATATCGAAAATTAGGTTTTAATGTATATTAAACAGCGTATTTACATTTTCCCCATGAATAAATTCGTTGCAATAATTAATCGACGTATCAGTTTAAATTAGTAAACCGTGGCAGCAAAGAGAACCTAATCCGGGCTCTCCTACGGCGACCTTATACCATCCGTACACCTGCTTTTAAACAAATTAATTTATAGAATTGATGCCGGATCAGATCGGCCGGGCCATCTCATGTATATTTATTGCCTTTGTGAGGCATACGTTAAGGTTTGGACATTTTATTTCCGAACCAATGATTCCCCGACAGCCTGAGAAATTGATGTTAGTTATATGCAAGAGGCGATACGAGAGAGAGCTCGATGCGATATTCGATACTCGTATTTACCGAAACACCAGATCTGTCTCTTCTGCCTGCCTCCCATAAACGTTTGGTTACACCGTGTTTCCTAGATAATAAAAATCCATGTTTTATGTATGTAAACAAATGCCGGTCTGTTGCGTTCTTCTTTTTGCCCTCTGTTGCCTTTGGAAACAAAACGCTGGTTGCAGATCCGCTTCGTTTTGTACTTGTTTCATCGGTTCCAGTTGCAATGCGCAAAACGAATCCTCTTTTTCCCTCGTACAGTTATCACTAATTCAGATTATTACTTGCACGAAGAGTTCCTCTATACTAATATCTTTTCTTGATGGAGTTACACAGCATCAGAAAATAAAATGAATCACTAAGAAGAAGAAACAAAACAATAGATTTGATGTTATATCATAGAAAATAATAAATACTTCTCCAAGAGATTCCTAACAGCTAATAACATGAAGAATATTCAAAATACCAAACATGAAGAACGAAGTTGTAAATAACATATATTATGATTATTTAAAAAAAAATACATTGTGTCCAGGAATAGATCAAACTCTACCTATCAACTTTTTTATTTCACATTTTTTTAATAATTCTTAAGTAATTCTTTCAAAAAAGTTTTGCTTGCTTTTGCTTTCACTGCGTGAACTGCATTTCAAACTGATAATAATTGTGATCGATACTGGGTTGATAGGAGAGTGGCAGTACGTCGACAAGAGAAACACTTTTGAGTCCAAAGCTGTTTTTTTGGGACGAAATGTGTTCAACCGGGTTCTAAACATTATCTTTTTGCGTTGAAACAGTGACGTCACATACGGCGCTGCTTAAACCGTGTTTAAAACGTCCACTGAATCCGGTTTGAACTTTTTAGATGCTTTGCTATTGATCTATGCAGCAGATGTCTAAAAACTAGAGATTTGAAAATCAGTGTGATTTAAATTTTTAGATTAATACTAGGTTACCCAGCAAACGTTGTTTTGCCATATGAATTATTTCTAGTGAATATTTTGGTAGTCGGCTTCATTCTCATCTCTACTCCGTGCTGTTTACTGGGTGAGAAGCACAAACCTAGAAGGTTTGTGGTGAGAAGTGACACCGGTAGACGCCTGGCGGGGATAACTGATCTAGTGGCTATTAAAAAATAGGGGTTTGTCATAGAAGGGTGAAAATTAAGAGTTGTGTGTATTTATTAATGCCACATCATAAAAAAATAAAAATAACAACTTTTCTCCAATAAATAAAACAAAAATTGTTAATAATTTCTACCACTAATAATCGTTCTATTTTAATCCAAATCTTGTAGACAATAGTGTAAACAATAATTAAAAAGTATGAGGGTGATATCAAAGACAAACAAATAATTGATGACGTTACGTTTTGAAGCTATACATTTTCTTGGTGCAATACATTAGTGACGTCAGCATTGAATACGTTTTGAACCAGTCGATGAATACGGTTCGTCTCAAAAAAACAGCTCAAGACTGAAGTGGGCCAATTTATTAGATTAGAATATGGGTTAAGTTTTGCATGCACTCATTTGTATGAACTTCCACCTGCCTATCATCTGCATCTGTCTCATATTTTTATTTATATTTATGTGAATAATGGCACCAAAATAATATCAAGTAAACCTTAACGCAAAAGCCTATTTTTTATTGTAGACCAATTAAATGCAATTTATCGTCATCATAATTTTACATTAGACATAAGCATAGCATCTTATTAGCATTAATAAAAGAAAGCTGTTCTTTAGCTCATAGAAGTGAGCATATCAGCCAGTGCAATGTTGTATTTCAAACTAGATTGTAGTTCTAGGTCTACGTAGATATAGGTTTTCACTGATAAAAATGGATGGAAATTGCCATGTTTTGTTATAATTATTGTACTACAATCGAGCTATTTACTTTTACTCAGCATATTATGAAATTTTACAAAATTTTCATGTGCTTTCTGTTGTACGTGCGCAGAAGCATATCAACCTAACCTAACATTTACCTACCGAGTAGGTTGTAGTTGTGCTGTTAACGTGTAGTAGACAAACATATACGTCTCATAAATAAGGTTTTTTTGTGGGATATTGTAAGACAGCAAATATAAAATGATATTTTGTTATGTGTGCACTTGCAGCTTATGTCAATTTAAATATTATACAATTCATAAATATCATAGAAACTAAAACGGTACGTTGTTTAGATGTTTGCATCAAAACTACGCCTTTACATGTGTCTCTAAACTATACAACAGTCATTTTAAACAACATATTTATCTTTATGACAGTAAAAATAGTAATTGCTTAAAACAAATATTAACATTAGTTGTATTTACGTTAATTACAAATATACGGATATCTACAAATGTTGGCAAAAGCCAAGGAATATATACTGATGTTTCAAGAATAATTATGTAGTATTTTCAACATATTTTCTAATACGAATGAAATACCTTCATAGCAATATATTTTTAGATGATGGATGAACAATACACTTTTACAGAGAAGGATAGATAGTTTACATTTTGAGAATGGATGGACAAATCTCACAAAAAATCTTCCTACGCAGAAGTAATCTCTGTTCCTGACAAGACCTTAACTATTTAGAAATAAAAATGTTAACTCGCATAGTGTATTTATTACTGAAATCTAATATATTGACTAGCTTAAATCTGTACTTTTGTACATTTTAACAGGCAGAGACTTTTTTGTCATGACAGCAAAAGTAAAAACTTTTCCCTATTTTAACTTTATCTATCAACACACTCTCCATATGACTACAAAAATAATAATAATACATTTTTAAATTCGCTTCTGCTATATTATCCAGGTTAAACAAAATGAAAAGATTTGAATTGGTGAACTATTTGATACAGCCTTTTTTTAACATGTGCATATTGTTCAATTTGTAGCACATTGATATTTAGTCATGTATGTGAAATAATGTTAATGATTAAAGTAGGTATAATATATAAAATATAAGAAAAGTTTAAATTATCTACTCAGTAAATTTATTTTACAATTTCAGCCTAAAAATTACAATGTATAGGTCAACGCAAATTATAGTGACGGAAATGTACGATGGAATTTAGCATAATAGTTGTAAAATCACATAATATGGAATTTTAGCTATGTTTATTTCTGTAATGTTACAAAGTACAATCGTTTACAATAATAATGACACTCTCTTAAAACAGTTTTTGACCTTCTGGAAGTTCTGAGAACAAATTTCATTAAATCTCTATCGGTGAGTGAAACAGCTAATAACTAATATTAAAAATATGAAGTAGATTTCATTACAAATACATCAGAAGCTCTAAAGAAAGCGCAAATTTCATTTTAATGAGTGTCATTATTATTGCAAACCATTGTACTTATTACATAATTATTATGTATAATTTCACATAACTTTACGCTGGTCACAAATTGCCAACTTAACGTTATGTCAAATTACAGACAAATTGTTGTCAGTTTATTCTGTAAATCTAACACTTCTATTCTGACTATTGAGACAAGGTTATGTTTCCTGTTCTACTTCAGTATAATGTGCTTTCCATTTTTTAATTTGTTTAACAAACTATAAACATTTGATATATTTTTTATTTTTCTCCTACATTTATTTCAGTTTAACCACCTTTTACTTCAGTTAATTTCTGAGCTAGTAATATCACATCCAATTTGAAACACTTAGTGTCAGTTTATAGACCATTATTAAATAAAGATAAATAACATGAGTACGCGGTGTAGAACTAACAACTACATCTATCGGCCGTTCGCTACTCCATGCCGGACTGAAAATGTCACAGACACGAAGCGTTCTACATGCAGTAGACACCATTGAAAGCTGTCGACCTTTATCGCGATCGGCGAGAAACGATATTTGCAAACACGGAATTCCGGAAACAACTACTCTGCGGGCTAATGCCCCGACCAGCATTGAATTACACCTGGAAAACCTATAGCAACAGCTAGAGTCATTCGTCAGACGCCCACCAGACATATACCGGTTTCGAGCTTATTAGCTCTCATCAGTATGCCATAGGTGAGGTATCCGACGAATAGATGTAGTTGTTAGTTCTACACCGCGTACTCATGGTCCCTTCTGTCGGGTTAGACAGACGAAAGCAGCTAGGATTATTCGTCGGATACCTCACCTATGGCATACTGATGAGAGCTAATAAGCTCGAAACCGGTATATGTCTGGTGGGCGTCTGACGAATGACTCTAGCTGTTGCTATAGGTTTTCCAGGTGTAATTCAATGCTGGTCGGGGCATTAGCCCGCAGAGTAGTTGTTTCCTGGAATTCCGTGTTTGCAATAAATAACATATTTTCTATTAAATATATTTTTAAAATGTCCATATTTTTAAACAACCCCTGTAAAATTGCAAATATAAATGTTCTATGACTTTTTTTATGTAGCAATATTAGCAGAGGCTGCTGCTACGCGGCACCTCAGAATATTACTGTTGCCTGAGGAGCGATTCCAACCATAAGAGTTACAGTACCAACCATAGGAACCAAAATCAACTGCTGATAGTGGGTCTGCTCTGCTCCACAGCTTCTAGTCCGAGAACAACAAGGGCATGTCAAAGGTTACCAGCCAATCTAAATAAAATCGTCGAAATCGTTTCTCGAAAACGGTTGAGTTTATCGATTTGTAAAAGGTATACCTTTCTGTTTAGAATTGAAGGTAGTTCAATAGTTTCATATTAAAAAATTCAAAAGTGTAAAATACAAAAAGCTAGACATATTTTTAGATTCAGCAAACCTCAACACTGTTTGCATATTCGTAATTGCCTTCTCAAACAACATAAGACTATACACACAATTTTCAAAACAATGGATCCATACGTTCTTAAAATATAGAAAAAAATCGAAGACATTTTTTGAAGTTTAACACCCTGTAGAATAAAAATGAGGAACAATTGAATAAGCCATCAATCGCTTTATTTTGACGTTAACAATCTGCCCTTAAGCTATGTACCATTATTAATGTCTCGCCCTGTATATGACTTACATACATTACATACAATTACTCTGGAACATACTGAAACACATCAGTTTTTTAGCTGAGCTTTGTGCTGAGAATATCTCAATAAGATATAAAACGTCGACAACAAAAATATTTTTACATCGACAGTACAGTATAACTAGCGCCCCCTAGTCGTGACCTCAACACTGTTTGCATATTCGTAATTGCCACCTCAAATAACATAAGACTACAAATTTTCAAAACAATCGGTCCATATATTCTTAAAATATAACAAATTCTCGAAAATTTTTTTTAACTTTAACACCTTGTAGAACGAAAAGGAGCAACAATTGAATAAGGTATGTTAGGCTCAATCACTTTATTTTGAAGTTAACAATCTGCCCTTAAGCTATATACCATTACGAATGACTCACCCTGTATATGACATACATACCTATATTACAAATTAATTGCTCTGGAGCATACTGAAACAATCAGGTTTTTAGCTGAATTTGACAATTAGCCTAATTGCTTAGCATTGACAACATATTATATAAGTATTTAATTAAGATTAAATGACATTTCCATCACATTCTAGTAACTATAACTTTAATGTCTCAAAGATTAGTTTAACAGCAGTCATGTTAAACATAGAAGAACAGAAACATGTTACTAAGGAAGTTATTGGGCATTAGCTTAATTATTAGAAGCTACAAAAATTGAAACACATCTTCCTTTACTTGTCCATTGGCATTTGTTAGGGTCATTCCATCGAATAACAACAACTTGTAATCAAATTTTTAATAATTATTATTTATTGGCAAAAAGAGAAAACTGGATTTTGTATATTTAAATAATTGTTTTTCTTTATTATTTATAAGATTTTTGTTTATTTTCTATGTACAACAGTTTTTTAATTCAGATGTATGAGTTTGCTATTCATTTTTTAAAAATCAATCAAACCAATATTTCACTAAATTTCCCATACTTATGTCTTATAAAACTGTACAGGTAATATATCTTTAACATGTCATGTGTAGGCATCAATAAACAATCACCTCCAATAATAACGCAGAGCAATATCCCTATCGCCCGGCGTCACCCTCCGCCCATGCCGACAAAAACGAGACGCGCTAGCGGGCTTACATATTTCATCCGAGCATAATGCTTGCCCGTGTATCGACTGGTCAGTTTATTATTTTTTTCTTTGTCTTATTTTTTTGTCTCAATGATTAGTTTTGTATCCATTAAACCGCGGCTGCAATGAGACTGCCCGCTTGGGAAAGATTATTTCTTGGCTCTGCCTCTAATTATAGGTAGGAATATTGTGTATGGGAGATAAAAAGGCTACTGGCCGAACGGAACGCTTCATTGGTGTAGACGGATTTTGGCGAAATCGTGTTCGAGATAATTAGGTATTATTATCGTGAGGCATGAAGTACGAAGATAGAAAAAGGCCTCTTTTCAAGCAGTCACGAATTATGTGCAATTTTTTTTAATATATGCTTATGGAACAAATATAATTAATTTTATATAAGAAATGCAAAAAAATATGTGAACTAAACCCAATATAAGACAGATTTCAAAAAGATCTTGTTTAATTGATTTTGTGTATCATAACTTACTTTTTTTCTACAAACATCAGTAAAAGTATAATTTTTAACGCATGCTGTCAGCGTCTAAAATGTAATTTTAAGGCACTGGGGTTAAAAATATTTACTTTAAGCACTAGTGCTAAAAATAAATGACGTGATATACTTTTACCACTGGCGCGAAAATAGGAAACAATTAAGAAATTTTAAATCAAGGAATTATGTATTTACTTAATTAAGTTCGCCGAAATTTTGGACAAAATTTGATCCACAATATTCTTCTTGTGTTGTAACGAGTCTTCTATATAACTCTCCGCAACTATACTTCTTAATTAAAGCAAGATTGGCACCAAAGTCTACCAACAAACACGCCAAAAATCGTCGAGCAATGTTCAGCATAAGGATGACAATCAAGTAAATTTAGAAATTCAGCAATATTGGCAGGCATCTGACCAAATGTTTTAATTCCAACTGGAGTCATGGCACATTTATTCTTAATGTATTTTATGAAAATTCATGAATGTTTAGTGTTCGCTGGACAAAGGACCGTGTACTTTTTATAATAGTTCAAATATAATGTAGATACCAGAAATAACGAAAGTTCCTTGCACATGAGTTATTGTGTCTGGTATATGCACAACGAGCGAAATTTTTAAATCTTGCGCTTCTGTGAAAAATTTGTCGATTTCTTCCCTGGTTTATACTTTTCGGACGATAAACTTCATCCATTTCAAAAAAGCAATAAACTTGGAACATTTGCTTACTTCGTGATTCTTTATGTTCATCATCGCCTTCAACAAGGTGTAATTTGATTGATTTCCATATGTTGAACTTTGTTTCATAGTAGATATGTCAAAAGCATTTTTTCACCTTCACCATCGTGTCCCAAACTTCCCTTCTCAAAAAATAAAATATCACTTTTGCATTGATATCATAAATAACTTTTTATTTTTTATTTTTTTTTTAGTGACATCTTTTCGTGGTGTTATCTAAGTGTATATATTAATCTGTAATTTCCTAAGCACTGAAAAAGGAAACCACATACATACTTTATAAAAATATATATAGATATAAAATTATAATGATGGCATTACAGTATCTCTTGTTATCTCTAAAATTGTTGCTATAACTTAATTATAATATAATTACCGTTACAAAATATAGTAATATATATTTAGAAAATATATTGCCATTGCCATCAGATCAGTAATTTTATTTAGTAAATGCTTTTATTTTATAAAAATCAGAAATTGCAAAACTGGAATGGACTGGTCATATTTATGTTACAATGTGGAGAACATACGTAAAATAAAAAAGGAACGATCTCTCCCTGTCTCTCTCTCTCTCCCTCACTCCATTTCGCTCCCTCCCCTCTCATTCCCTTCCTCAGTCACCCCTCTCTATAACACGGCTCCTTCTCCCCTCCACCATTTAGTAATTTTATTAACATCAAGATAAAATAGAGAAATATATGCAATTTGTTATAAAATAATCACCCAGTACAGGTATACGATAAAGTGACCTTCAGTATATTACTGTTATTAACAGATTCAAACAAGACATTTCAGTGGAGTAAATAGACAATATGTGAAAGAAAAATTAAGGAAAATTTATTAATCCATTGTAATTATATAAACGACTGGAAATCTATTTTGCACACTGCGTTGTATAATCACAATAACAAGACGTACATTTCAAAAATATGTTGCAAAAATTAAATTATTATGTAAATTGTGATCTATTTTTACTGCAATTGTTTTAAGTGTATTTGTTCTCAATGTTTTCAACATTCACAATCGCTTGGTGAGATTGTTAATTTTAATTTAATTTTTGGTAATCATTCAACTGCTTGTATGTTTAGAATAGTTATTAATTATATAAGGGAACAAGCCTTAATCCACAAGAAAAAATGGACACTCGAAGCGTAGCCGTGAGTTTTTTTCGAGAGGATTAAAGGCTGGTTAATTTCCCGAATGTAATTCAACGTTTTAGCTACGACCACCTCCAAAACCGGTCAATTAGGAGAGTGAAAGCCGTGCGAGAGCAAGTGAAAAATTATGGTTTCGAGAAACGTCATATTTGACGAATTTATTTTAATCAAGAATATTGATTGTCAGCTGAACACTAGAAAGTCTTGAAATCGTTTCTATGACATGCGTTTTTTTATTTGTGAACAAGAGTAAAAAAATTTGCAAAATCGATACCAAAAATGAGTAAGAATGCTGAGAATTTCTTCATTCCGGCTGAAGTCCAACAAGAAGCCCAAGAAGCAACATTACGTCTGTTACCAGCGAAAAGCAAGTGTGTACGGGAAGGAATCGGTGGAATTCGATAACTAGCGAAACAAAGGGCATATTATTATGAGAAGGAACAATTACAGAAAATGTGCTACTATCCTACTTTTTCAATGTGGAGATACGGTTTGCCGCTAAAATCAATGTTGAAAGTGCACAAAGTTATTGATAGTTCGAAATATGGTAAACTCACTTCATATTTGAAAGTAGAATCAAGAAATTATAAACCAAAGAAGGTAAAGATACTGGAGAGAAACCTAATCGATCATTTTTTTTTAAAAAGCACCAGATGAGGAATATTTGCAAATTAAGGTAGAAAATATATGTATATATAAGGCTGTTCACAGGCCTTTTAAGCCCAGAGCTGTGTTATTCTGCTCCACTCCATTCGTTCTGTTACATTTTTCTCCCATAGATCTACTGCCACTGCCTCTCTCCATCGCTTCCTCGGTCTGCCTCTTTTTTTCTTGTAGTTAGGTTTACTCCCTACTATTTTCTTAACGACTCTTTCATCTTCCATACGTTCTAGATGCCCTAGCCTCTGCACTCTTCTAACTTTTACAACTTCGGCTATTGTTGGTGCCTGGTACATTGCTTATATTTCCTCATTATTTCTCCTTACATAGCCTTCCTCCGTCTTCTTGCCCCCTAGAATACTTCTTAAGATCTTCCTTTCCCACCTGAAAAGGTTTTCTCTTGACTTCTTATTGAGAACCCAGGTTTCAGTACCATAATTCGCTGTCGGTCTCAGATAGAAAATACACGATTTCTATATTTCAATTTATACATTGAAATCTTTACAGGTTGCAACGATCATGGAAGTCGCAGGTGCTTGTCGACGCAATGAATTAACCTTTTTGGATATCACCCATGCCCAAGACAAAGGCAGTTACGTACTCATTCCAGATATGAAAACAAATATTTCAAGAAGTTTCACGATCATGGAAGAAGCTTTTTCAGTTAATGCTGTAGAAATATGTTGAAAATACATCAATCTGCGACCTAAAAATCTTCTTAATATAGTGGTCGTGGGTAAATAAAAGAAATAAGTGTTTATAATATAAAAGTTTAGAATGCAAATTTAATAATTTTTTAAATGACGCTCCCTTGACAGGATAAGTACGATCCGCTAATGTAAGAAAAATCCCAACACCCGTTGGTCCTTTTATCCGTCCGATCTCGGTTGCCATTAATTACAAGGAATCAATTAAATCAGCCCATGTTATGAATATATCAAGTCTATAAATATGTATTGACTTTGATTTTTACTCATTTTTCGGTTGGGTAACTGCTACGAGAGGACGTCGCTTCAATCATTGCCTTTTTTGTGACGATCCGCCTCCCCTTCTGATACCGACTGGGGAGAACAAAACGGCCAAGCAACCGAGAAAATTTGCTTTCCCGCTGCAAATGTTATTCTTTTCAAAAGGCACAATACATGACAAAACCACAAGCGATTTGAATAATGTTAACTGATTCAGTACAGGGTATTAAATAAAAAATGACCACAATACGACGACAACACCTAACAATTTTTGAATGCCTATTTAAATATGTAACAATATAAATCCATAATTTTATAAATGAACCGTACTACTTCTTTTAAGAAGAAATATTACTTGAAATCATGGAAACTAATATATATAATAAGAGATGAAGTTGCGTTTGTATAAAAACTGTTTTGTTTTATTTAGAGAATAGAAGTACTAAAATTATGTTTTCTTTATTTGAACTTTCAAGGGATTTGAAAGAATTACTGACAATATTTGAAGTATGAATTTTGAATAAAGTAAATAATGATATTGCATTAAGAAAAAATAAAACTGGAGTACATATACATAATTAGTATTTTTGCTTTAAATATATATTGTATTACTTTATAGAGTAGTATTTATTGTTTATATTTAATTATTTATATAAGGTGGATCACAAAAAATGTGTGTAAAAAACTAAAAGACTTATAGCAAACTGTCAAAGCCATTCATTAGCGGCACACAAGACAAATACCGCTTTCTTAGCTCTCGTTAGTATTCCATAGATGAGGCAACTGACGACTTATACAAAAGAGGCGAACAATACTGATTCCACACTTGTCTGAGGATATTTCTCGTTTTTATTTATATTATTTGAAAAACGATATTCAGTCATAAGTATGAAAAGTTATTTAAAATCAGTTATTGTTACATAGTGTGGGTAGAATTAAAATAAGCTACATATTGTCCGATTTAGAGCGATTGATGTTTTAAAGGGATTTCTCCAAATATGGTAAGCGATTAGACTTAACTAACCTCAGATTATTATTCTCTGACGAAATACATATACAGAAGGTACTGAGACTCATGTGAAATCCTTAACTTCCACATAATTCCGCCAGGAACATGAATTCAGGCATTTTTGTGATTTAGGACATTTTACTACATATAGCGATATGTTTGAAACTCTTAGAAGGTAACGCTTCTTTTCTCTGAATCAAAAAACATGTGAAAGAGGTGCCTCAATTCATATGAAACCTCTCACTTCTACACTGTTCAGACAAGACCGTCAATTCGTCCACATTTTTGGAGATTTAGGATAGTAAGTCGTGATTTACTAGATTATTATTGTCAATATCAAAACGCATGTCGAAAACGAGAGTGTCAAAGGTACAATTTCATTCCTCCTTCAATTTTTACCGACTTAATAAAATCAGAAGGGTAATGGGTCAAATTCGCTTTCAAATTCACGAGTCAAAATAAACCCCTCTACTTCTCATTCTAATCACGAGGATTAGCCTAGAAGTCAGGAGACTTGTGCGGGAGAGAGGGCGGCATATTTTCATTAAGCAGGCCGCATTTTCGCCCAGGTGCGACTTACATTGGTAGCCCACCACTATTCGACGCAGGAATGAGGGAAACCTGGAAACCTCATTAATTAGGGGCATGGTCAAACACCCACCCGTATCAATCTCTCACATTGATCCAAGCCATGTACTGACTGATTCAAGTACTGACCGTTTAAGCCGCTCCACCACCGACCAAAATACATTGAAACATCATAGAAGGTTTGATACATAGTGATTTTCCGGGTTGATACGCTATGACCACGGTAACTGGTCGCTGCCCGAAACAGAATTAAGGTGCACATCCCTAGCATTAGCTGGGATTCTTGGACCTGCACTGGTTATTCTTGGGCTAGGCTCTGTGGGGACAGACCCGCTATCGGTATCTTTGGGCTCACCCATATACTAATTTCAACTCCTGTATTACGACTACTACGGTCGGAACCGTTCCTCGGATAATGGTGGTCTTCCGAGACGTCTCATAGCCACAACTAATCGCATCCCATGTTTCCAAACGTTCACCGCTCTTCACTATCGACATCTTCAGTGGTGACTTCGCAAAAGTTTCACCGCGACTGAGGCTGTTTAGGATCTCGTTAACGGTCTCATAATGTCCACACTGCTGCACGCGCCTTTGCACTTGTGCCAACGAGCAGTGGGTTCCGACCGTGAGGGGTGAAGCGGGTCTGTCCCCACAGAGCCTAGCCCGAGAACAACCAGGGCAAGTAAAGAAATTCCGGTTAATGATAGCAATCTGCACTTTAATTCTGTTTCTGGCAGTTACCGAGTTTACGGCATAACAACCCGGAAAATCACTATGTATCAAATGAAAGCTTCAAAAGCACGATCATACTAGATGTCTTCGGACAACGACTTTTTATAATTTTGTATCTACCAGCCGGAGATGTATTATGCTGTACTAAAATGATACTAGGATATCTTGAAAAACTTGAATTAGAGAAAATTCACTTAAGTATATTCAAATATTGTATTGACAATAAATAATAAATAACTAGTAATTAATGGTTTCAATATAGATTTTAATATTATGTTTATTATATTATTAAAAAAGTGACATTTGCAAGGTATCCTTCTTTATGTCCAGATTTTTGTTGCACAATGGAACTTGTCTTTTTTTTCTATTAGTTTAACCTACTATTATACCAATTTTGTTACGATTTTTTATTACATATCTTTTTCTATTCTCAAATGTCCTACTGTTTGACTAGATTTATGTTTAATTGTCTTGTATATCTTAACATGACCTACTATTATACCAATTTTGTACTATTGTTTCTTTTACATAACTCTTTTTATTTACAAATGTCTCCGTGTTTTACTAGATTTATATTTAATTGTTTTATATATCTGAAATTTTTGTCCATAAAAGATTCAAAGAAATAAAAAAAGGAGTAGAAGTATTTATTTAAATAACAAAATAAACAATAAAATACAAGAATAGTATTCTAAACCAAATAAACAAAAGTACCAAATAACATTAGTATTCTAAATACAAGAAGCAAACATTAAATAGGTAAACATGATGAATTATTAATCAGAATTTTCGTTATTGTCACCCTTTTCTGTGCATTTATATAGAAGGAATGGTACTCTTCTGGTATATGCCTTAGTAAAGACAGCAATGCTTCTTTATAGGGGATTTTTTGTTTTTCCTTATAGACTTTTTTAATTTCAGTTGGCTTTTCATTACCAAGCTTTAACTTTATTGCTTGAAATGCTTCTTGTTGATAACTGGTTTAATAGTAAGCATTTGATAAACTAGTGTTATCACTCTTCTCCACCCGTATTAGTTTTATACAGTTCCAATATACTTTGTCTCCGTTTGTATTTACATTCAGATTTCCATAAGAACTTACACAGATTTCCAGTCTAATACATCGCCATATTTAATTTGATGTAGAACATAAGGCTTTCCGATTTTCTTAGCCAACATTATGATCATTGAAATTTGGACAACTTAAAAATCAGGGATATTTTAACATGTCTTTCATAATTTTTTGTTGAAAACTCGGATATTGTAAATGTCTATATGATTAGTATCATGTAAGAAATGAATGAATAATAATAAAACGGATAAGTTTAATGTCTCAGTGTTTCACTACACTGTTGCTCGAAATGAAAAATTCATATAGTAAGTTATTCGCCTTGGGTCCATAACGGTATGGTTTGGCAGATATCTAAAAATCGTCTATTTTCAAGATATCCGAGTATTATTCTAGCACAGCGATTTAACAATGCATTTCACATCTTATTTTTGAGAATATTCTGTTTATTTTCATTAGAACCAAAACCGTTAATTGTTTGCATTAGCTAAGCATTCCTGTACAAAATTTCGGATAGCAGTGCAATCAAAGCATAGGATCCTTCAATCAATACGGCCCAGGCAATGAATCCCCTCAATCTTCCTAAAGGATTGTTATTTGTTCGAATTGTAACGATTCTTAGACAGCCACATCGTTCTCTCCAGGCCGGGCCGGGGTAGGTGGGTGTACAGGTAATTATAACGATTCAATTTCGATTCGGTCGGTGGCGGGGCAGGAGTCTGAGACGCTGCAGCGCTCTCTGCAGGGGGTTATAGCTTGTATAAATTACAAGTCGGGTGCTAATTGCCCCATAAATCCAGCGCGGCGCGCCCCCTTCCGCGCCTCACCTCTTTTACTAGTTTTAATTAGTTACACGGTAAGTACTCGCGAGCTCAACTATATAACTAACTACCTTATTGCCGGGGAGGCCGCCCAACCCCCCAGGAGCACCCCTCGGTGAAATATAATCTGCGAGCGCATGCCGCCCTGACTTATGAACAATCGTGGCGTGTGAAGGAAATCATCAAATCAATTTCCTACCAGGCGATGGTTCTTGCCAGTATTGGGCGATGAGGATCGCTAATTTTAGATGCCTCTCCATTTATAATTTAGGGGCGAGTGAATCCGATACCTGGAGGATTGGAGATCGTGTTATTTTATTCTAATTGCGGGATGAATATTCAAACTGCTTAAAAAGTTTAATAAGAATGGGGGGGGATCCAGTAGAATCAAAAGTACTTCAAACCCGTCATTTTCAAAACAAGATGAAAGTTGTAAGTGAATAGTTGATTTTCGGCTGTAAACGCATTCATCATAGATGACATAATTTTAAAATAAGCTGTTGCTCAATTCAAAAGTAAAAATTATGTGCATCGATGTCCGAGGATTATTAGACCAGAAACTAATTGAAAGCAAAATATGCAGATTCATTTATTTAGTAGAGTTAGGTATAACTAGTATACATTAGGGAAGGGATGATTGTCAGTTGACACAAATGAGATTTCCTCAAATACACATTTATTTTAACTAGTCAAGATAGGTTCAAAATAATTTAAAATTTAAAAAGTATGTTACGTTTTTTATAATTAAGACAGTACTATTTTTATTGTAAATAAAAGAAAAGTGTCATAGGTTTTCTACGCCACTGGTGGTAATGGGTATATTTATACATATTTGAATAATTCTACCAAAAATATCCCATTGCAACCTAGAATTATTGTATCTCGGAAACTGTGAAGTTTTACATACATATATACAGGGTGAGTCAGTCATAATGTCATTAATTTTAACCACGTATTCGGGAGGCCTAGATAATAAAAGCAGAAAATAAAAAAAAAAATTTTACTCGACCTTTAAAAAAATAAACAAATTACCCTATAAAAATCAGTAACACGACGCTCCTGGTGCGCTACGAACTTTCTGATGAAAGTGATGACGCACCCATACGAGAATCGAATACCGTATCAAACCATCAATGCCACGTTTACATACATAATATCGTCTAACACATCAGCGTGTTATTCAAATTTACCTCCATTTAGCACTCTGCATTTCCCGCATTTCTTTCCCCCCAAATTTGTAGATCATGCCACACATTTGGAGGGGAGATGGAGAGAATACAAGCAGTAAGCAGTAGTTTGTTTATTTCGGTCTCACCTCACGTATTTGGCGTAAATTCACAACGCAAAATTTTACGAGTTCCGAATATGTGGAAATGGTAGTGTTATACGGAAAATGTTTACGAAATGCGACTGACCCTAATTTTATTAATAAAGTGCTATGGACGGATAAATGCAGTTTTACTTGAACTGTGAGCTGTAAACAGGTTAGTGCCATACTACTGAACTGAATAATTAATTGTACTTACGAGTAATACTAAAAATTCATATTTATTTGTAAAACGTAGTGAAAACGTAATATCAAAATTATTAAACTGTAATAACCTAACATTCGAAAACATGTATTTATTATCTACATTTGTTTGCATTAACAAATAAATCAATATTTAAGGAAAATTCATTCATGTATCTAGATTTAAAAAAATTGTTTTACTCCTTGTCGTTAAATAACAGTACAAAAACTAGGTAACTAGGTTATTGACCTAATAATACGATAGGTCAAGATAAGCGGCGTGTCATTTCGGTCTTGGACAGTTTTCTGTCGACAACACGATGGTTTTTATTACTTAGTATTTAAACACGAAACACTTTTCAGCTTCTCTTAATAATTTACCCATTGGGTATAGGTTCTTTTATGTAATGTACGTAAATGGTTTATTACTCGGATTATTATTAGACATGTTGGAGTGTTGTTGCAGTCACAACAGCTACATTTGCTCAAAGAAAAATCGACACGCGAGTGTACGGGTATCGTTTGATTGGGCCGTATTTTCTACCGGAAAACCTGAGTGGACCGCGTTACTTGCAATTTTTAATAGAATTATTTGATTATTATTATTTGATTTTATTGGATATTAACATTTTAAATTATTATTGGCTGAAGTTGAACTGAGCAAGAAAAAATGATATTCTAAAATAGTCAGTACAACCGTTTATTTGTGATGTCTAAAACCTAGGTAGATAGGTACTCTATAGAAAAATATTACAACTTGACAACATTGCATCAGGTCGACATCGAATTGAACTGTGAGCTGTAAATGACCAAGGCTGTCTACGGTCAGTGACAGTCTGAAAAGGGGGTTTAAATAATGATTTGAAAATATTTTTTTTCGGCGTAAATATGCATTTAGATTTTTTTTAATCAAGTATTCGCATTATACTCATTATTCCCTATCTCCTCTTAAAATTAATGAAATTATGACTGACTCACTCTGTATTTAGGTAAATGTCATTCATTAAGCTAATTTCATCTATACGTATTATATAACTGTCAGAGGTCACTTGCTACATATTGTTTTTCAAGGGTCACACAACTAGTTCAATTAACGTTTTGACAGCAAAAGTTATTTGTCCACCTCGATTTTTGCTCAACAGTAGTAAAATAAATTACGATACTGTAACACTACAAGAACTTAAAAATAAAGACTCTAATAAAACCATATGTGATTTTATCTGAACTTCAGTTTTGTATAACATTGACTTCAATCACTTGATTGATCCAAAATTAATCAAGAGTTGAAATAGTCCGTTCAACTTATCTATGTGACTGTCTTACATTTTTAGAAGACTCGCTATATACCGAAACCGTATTAATAAATTATAATTCAACTGAATATTTAAATATGTTAATTTAACAACGTAAAATAAACAATTAACAGCACCTCTGCTTCACACTAATGTGACTATTATCTTTCATCTGTTTTTTTTTCGTCACCTGTTCGGCTTTTAATATGAGCAAGAATCAATAACTCAGAAAGAAAAAACATTTCTAAGCAACAAACTGAGAAATGTATTGATAAACTTACTAAAATTATTAATAACAGATGTTCATTATTTCTATGAATAATAAGTTTATGAACAACGACAATAGCATATCTATAAATATATGTATAAAATGTAAATTATAATACCTATGCATACAGTATTAGTTCATTCAATAGATCGTTCCTACAATGATAAAAAGATATATATACAGGGTCTTTCTTAAGTAGAGGTTCCAGAAGTAGAGGTTCAGTGCCCAAAAATAAGGGTATTTTGTCATATAAATGTGGGGTCTTAGAACAGCCATTGCCCAGCTAGCTACAGCGTGTCATAAATTAAAAAAAATTGTTTTTATCAGCTTAATAAACTTACCAGTGGTGGTGTGGATCATGATTATTTCCCAAACGAAATAAATTACCCTATATAATATTACAAATAAAATAATAAAACAAAAAAAGATCATCATCCACCATTGTATTATCATTGTATATTATTCACTTTTTATTTCTTTACAGATCTTCTTGGAATTGCAGCCCGAACAAGTGCAAAAATTCCAGGAGTACCTCTTATTACATCAAAATCAGCCACAATTTGTTGATGTAAGTGCTCATCAGATTCAATGTGAATCTTGTAAACTAATGTATTGAAATTTTTCCAAATCAAAAATCATAAGGGTTCATATCGGGTGATCTGGGTGGCCAAGGTTGATCTGGTTCTTGAGTGCCTCGTTCTTACTCAATATTTCATTTAAAAATTCAAGAGCAGTCACACCAAATGTAGGGGAGCTCCATCGTGCATGTACCACATTCTTTGTCTTAGCGCATCGTCAAGTAGTTCAGGTAAAACGTTGTCAAGAAAATGTCTGTAGCATTTTTTACTGTATTAGAAAGGTATTTTAAGCTAATATAAATCAAATCTCCTACAATTCCTATTAATGAAGTCATATGTATGCTCTCTGATACCAAATATCTAGGTGTGCTAATAAACAATTCCACAGACTATTCTAATTAGTTTCACATAATATTAACCTAAAATTATATAAAAATGTCTGTTGGAAGCATTAAAGTTCTTAGTAAAAAGTAAAGCCTAACAAGAAAATTTTCTAACACTCAAAAGATCTTCCAGGAATACAACCTTTCTGAAACGAGTCCGACTTCAAAAAACACTGAAAACATTTTTTAACATTCTTGGATTTGGAGTTGGATGGCCATAAATCTAAACCATATTGGCCATTCCAGAATTTGAATGCGCATAAGCCTATATTAAAATTTAATCTTTTTAAAAAATAAGCTTAATTAATAAACAATATTAAATAAGATGGCGGCTTCTTATTATTTTTGTTTTGCATGGCCTCCCTAAGATATGTTTTAGTACCATTTAATTAACTTTAAAAAATGTACTTATCAAATAAATCAATTTTCTTGTTAATCGATTTGGAACACCATAGCGTGTAAATAAACAAAAAGTTAAGATAATACAATGGTGCATAAGATGGCCCATTTTATTTGTACTATTACACTACCACCACTGGTAAGTTTCTTAAGCTGGCAATTTTGTGTTTTTTCCCCCATAACTTTTACGCCACTGGAAAAATTGACATTTGACAGCAAATTCTGAAGCGCCACGGTGTTAAAACTTTAATTATTTTTTAGTTTTTTTCCAATATCTTAGGAACCGTTTGAACTACAGGACTGAGCTTTTGTAAACACATAATCATTATTAATACCTACTTTTACGCACCCTTCTCGAATTCATTCGACGTGCGAGTGGTGGATGCGGAAGGATATCGGAAGGATTTTTTCCAATAACTTTTACGCCACTGGAAAAATTGACATTTGACAGCAAATTCTGAAGCGCCAATGAATTTTACACAACAATGGTTCTCTTGGTTCATTTCTCTAAAGTCAACCGTTTTCAATAAAAATGACTTTCTGTGAACAAACATAAACATTTTGCTAACGATTCGAAAATCTTTGTAATTCAAAAAATAGGTAGTAATAATTAACAATATGATGACATTCACATTTTGCAAGTGCAAGGCATCAAGAGAACATCCGGAGAACGACGAATCGAACCGCCGGATGGGGACATCTGAAATGCATCGTTTATGAAATCCATGTCAATAATATCGAAGAGTTGACCGATAGGGGTGAAGCCGCAGCGGCAGAAAGAAACATGATTCGAAGATGTAATGCGTGCATTGAAGTCCATGAACGTAATTTTGAACAGTTTTAAATTTTACTCGCCAAATTGATATAAAAGTTAAAATCCTATCTGTTGTTAAATCTGGTTAAAATTGTTAAGGTCGCCGTATTTCTCGGCGTAAAATGACCAAATTTGTGGAGTTTTTAGGTACTGTAATCTCGAAAATAAATGACGTAGAGAAAATAATATCAAAATAAAATTATTGATATTTTGTTTATACGCTTTTACTATTTAAACTCCCCTCAAACAATATGATAACTTTTAAAATGCATTTGTATGACACACATTATTTCGCTACCCTAACCCCACATTTTAACAATTATTTTCACATACTTATAAACAAAAGTAAACAATCTTATATGCAGAACTATGTAAGCTTATGTTATAACAATGTTTACATCTAAAGTTGAATTTAAAAAAACACATATTTTGAAAGATTTCAGTACCTAAAAGTTTGTTGGATAGATCGCTTTCTGACGTTATATATTGATTTTACTTCGGTACCTTTGATAATTCGCAGGTGGCATGAGATAACATTCTTGTTATTTGGTAAACTCTATATTATTCAGTTCTTAAATGTCTAAAATTACTAGTATTTGTAGAAAACAGTATTTCAGGAATACGGCGCCCTTAATTGTTACTACATAATTTTTGAATTAAAAATTTTCGGAACGTTATCAAAATGTTTGTTTTGTTCATAGAAAGTCATTTTTATTGAAAATAGTTGACTTTACAGCAATGAACCAAGAGAACAATATTTGTGTAAAATTCATTGGCGCTTCAGAATTTGCTGTCAAATGTCAATTTTTCCAGTGGCGTAAAAGTTATTGGAGAAAAAATCCTTCCGATATCCTTCCGTATCCACCACTGGCACGTCGAATGAATTCGAGAAGGGTGCGTAAAAGTAGGTATTAATAATGATTATGTGTTTACAAAAGCTCAGTCCTGTAGTTCAAACGGTTCCTAAGATATTGGAAAAAAACTAAAAATAATTAAAGTTTTAACACCGTGTAGGTATCTCGAAAATGAAAGCCCGAAGAGAAAATGGAAGAGGGAGAAATTGGTTCTTTTTCAAAAGTAATTTACAGTTTTCCATTGCGACACTTCTTTAGGAACAAAAAGCCATTATTTTTTACTAAATCATACGCCCCTGGATTTTTGACCTCTACTTAAGAAACAGTATTTGCAATGAAACATGTGGATCTGTACACAATTTTGCCTTCTCTATAATTTTACAGTGTATATAAAAATTCCTTTTTCGACGATTACAAATGTCCTTTAATTTTGAAATTAGTAATTATAGATTAGATATGAAGTAGTTAATTTCCACACGGCATTTTTACATTTCCACAAACAAAAGATAATAAAAGGGAAACATACTGAGGGATATGTAAGTACTTACAAGAACAGAAAGGAATTATACGTCTGGCTTTTATTGAAATATATCGAGGCATAAAACATTTATAACGTCTCTTCGGAGGAAAAGTGCTTCGTAATGGTCCGCTTGAATGACAAGCGCAGAAAATTAAATGGCGTACTAAATAGATATATCCCCTTTATTGACAGGCCGGCAATGCCTTATTTAATATTTAATAACAGGTACGGCCCACTATTAGCGGTCCTTGTGGAGCTCTGTCTAATAGTATAATGTTTTATTCTTCCTATGGATCTCGCCGTATGGGGCATTATACAGGGTGATTGAGAACTTATCTAAAAAAAAAAAATTTTGATTGTACACGTACAAATACAATTTTGTAAAAATAAAATCAAAAAGAGCAGTTCAAAAATGTTTTAAAAATACACTTCCGCACGGCACTGGAAAGTAATCTACTGTAAAACCTGATAAGCCGACCGGACAAAAAATTGGAAAAAATTCCCAGAGATGATATAATTCGATAAGTAATATGTAATGTGTGTACGACAAGTGGTGCCCTCTACTAGTGTCGTCAAAATTAGAAACATATTTGAATTTCTCGTCCGCAAAAACCCAGATTTCCAATTTATTTGTAAATATTTGAATTTCTTAAGAAGTTATTTACAAATATCGAAAATAAAATTTTAACTTTAACACCCTGTAACTCCGTCAATAATCAGTTTTGGAAAAAATGTTATAGAAAGAGGTAGCGTTTATTTTCGATCTAGAATTATCCCCTGAATTTTTTGCTCATCATTTCCGGGCACCCTGTATATGCAAAAAGCGATTTTATTTTATTTAAAAAGCTTTCGGCGTCGTGTCCTCTTTCTATTTGCACACAACAGATTATCACTTTTAGCACTTCATAAATAACTATTTTTCCAAAATATTTCATTCGCATTCCTTTTTTTCGTAATTTGCCATATTAAAATCATTCCTCCTTAAAGATAACGATGGACGAATAAAATTTAATATACGTTTAAAAGCAGTTATTAAATGTGTGATGTAAATTAAAAATAAATTAATGCATGTTAATCTTTAGCGTTGATCAAAATTGCGCATGAATCAACAGTAAATAAAGGCTAATTAAAAAATAATTTGATGCGCGGAGCAACGTTTTTCACTTATCACTCCCATAACACTTAGTGCTTAGGTAAACAAGTTATTTAATAGTGCAATTAGTCTTGTCTTAATTGAACCCCATATGTAGGAATTATTTAAATGCTAGTGAGAACAAAAGCGTCAGCAAATGTCCAGTGGCGTAAGGTGGTACGAATATTCTTATTTGATATAAAATATAAAACGTACCTACTGGTTACTTTTGTCCTTCAGGATATTTTAAGGGTACTCTAGCATTAAATTTACCTCATCTTTAATTTTTCAACAGTTATAGGTATACCTTTTTCCGATAAAAAAGGTAGGAGAATCGATTGCTTCAATAGTGTGATGGATACCCTAAGCCACAAAAAAGTTCTGCCATTTAAAAAAGCATGATGTGCAATAAGTAATAAATTTGAAATCCTCGTCACCAAAAAACCCCGATCTCCAACATGTATGGAAATATTTGGATTTTTAAAAATATTTAAAAACATCGGAAATAAAATTCTAACTTTGGCACCCTGTATTTTTTTAAGGGCACCGTATTTCTCGCCGTAAAATTATCAAATTTGTGGTATTTTTAGATACACAAATCTCGAAAAATAAAACACGTAGAGCATTAAGTAATATCAAAAATAAAATTACTGATGTTTTTTATCCACTTTTACTATTTAAATTCTCCTCAAATAATATAATAACTTTTAAAATGCATTTGTAAGACACACATTATTTTGCTATTCTAACCTCATATTTTAACAATTATGTTCACATGCTTAGAAACAAAAGTGAACAATCTTATATATGCAGAACTATGTAAGTTTTTGTTATAAAAATATTTACATCTACAGTTGAGTTTATAAAAATACGTTTTTTTGGAAGATTTCTGTATCTAAAAATGTGTTGGTTATACCGCTTTCTGCCGTTATATATGGGTGGGTAAAAATTGAAATTAAATTTAATTTGCATGTAAATATGTAACTATAGATCATTTTCATATTCCTCAACTTGCGGTCAATTTTTATAACGTTGCCAAATGTAAAAATGACGGAAATAAAAATTTTTATTAATATCACAGAATTTGCCCCGCTCGCACCCAATTCGACGACTGTTGTATCGCAAAACGCTAGATTGCCCCTACGCGATGCTGGTAAACAAAAAAAGGCTGTGTATCGAGGCGCGACTGGAAAATTGAGAATCGACGAGAATCGTTTGAGAAATGAATCTAGAGATGCTAGAAAATTCATGGAATATTCTGTTGGTCTATAAAAGAAAAACAAACGGCCCAGTCAGTCAGTCTTGAATTACAGTCTTGAATTGGAGTGTTCAGAAATTTCGGAGAGATCAATTAGAATTTAGAGCGATTTAGATAGTGATTAATTAAATAGTGTTTTGCTGAGTTCTAATTAGTGTTTCGTAGTGTACAGAGTGTTAATAATCAGTAAAAATTAACCGTTTGTTTATCTGGTAAAAGAAAAACAGGTTGGGAAATCCGTGACATTTTGTTCCACTGTCAAAACTACATTTTCACTCAACCCAGGTCATCAGGTCCATCAGGATTACCCACTAACAGCAAAACACAGTTAAATAAAACCCCAATTTATTCTACAAAAATCGATCAAAAGGAATACCCATAAAAAAACTTAAAATGCACCCGCAACTGTCTTTAATTATAAAATCCTGTCCGATAACCATGAATTTTACCATTTAGTCTTCCGTCCGCCGCAGTTGTGTTGCTGGTTGCCGTACTCTCAAACGTCAAACGTGTCAAACAAATAACCTGGCGGCAAACAGGCCCATAGTCGTCCACAAATAGAGGTTTAATATAGTTTCGAAAAAAATATTTTTCACTTTATAAATGAGATGAGAAATTTGATTTTGAAGAGTGATTCTATTAATTTTTCCCTATCCCCTCTTAAAATATTTGTACTTAATCATAGTTAACCCTGTAGAAATCACCCTATAAGAGTATTTGACAAGCACTAGTTAATTAAATTTGTTTCACGAGTAACACCATCTCAAAAAAGAGCCAACACATTAATCAGCAATTTTATTCGCACGGCACTCGAGTATTACCTCTTCAGTGACACATGTCAGGCAAGACTCCCTTGGATTCCAAACGGAACGCTGATGGAATAATAATGAATAGGGCGATATGAAACATTCTCGATCAGGTGCTAAAATCTTTATAGCAGCTGCAATTAACCTTTATCTGGGCGATATTATCTCCGTTTCCGCTTGTACAGTCAACTCCGAAGTTTATCATTCGCTTGACGCCAGCGGTGCGCAACTTAGGCGTTCGACAGGGGAAATGTTTAATAAACGGATGATAATGCATGAATAACGAAGAAGGTTCTTATTTCGGACGAAGTTATTGGCTTGTTAAATGTCGTAGCAGGAATACACCTAGGTGTAGAACAGTAAAATGGTATACTTTGGGATTATTTCTAAACTTTCATTAAGATTAATATCCTGAATCAGTGGTGTAACAAACACCTCCGTAGACCCCGCGGAGAGGCTTGCCTCACCGAGGGCCCAAGAGCCTCGTTGCCGGTAGTCAGAGTCACATTCGTGGTCGACTTCTTACTTTTTATATTTTGGTAATAATATTTTATTACATTTTTTATCACTATCCTGAAAAATATGATATAAACCAAAATGTTAGGATTAATAAATTTGCGTGCATGATAAAAATACTAATAATAATAATAATAATGGTTTATTGTGCACACAAATGAAATTCAGAAACACAAGCTAAACAAGTGACAATAATAATGTTCACAAAACGTAGAGGTTATCCGAAGCTGTCTTACACCTCTCCTAATAGGTATTCTGAATGCTAATAAGGTATGTTTCACATATAAACATTGAGAAAATAATAGCAAAAACAAAATAATCACTAATGAAATAATAACTGATAAAATAATAACAGATCAAATGATAACAATGATAATGGCATAATAGATGAGGATTGGACAAGTCAATAGTAGCTCCAACATTAACTTTTTTTATAAGATAATACGTTTATATAACCTTTTCGAGTATAACTTTCAAAGTGTTGTAGTAATTGAATGAACATTTTGCGTTGAAATATTCAACGTTTATTTTTAGTTAAAATTTATGTGTATTTTTTTTATATAACATTTAGTAGACTGCTGCAGACAAATGTATTATAAAGGGTGTTTCAAAACAGAGGCAAAAAAATCCAGTGGGTGATTTCTTGTTGAAAAAAAAGGTAGTTTGTTATATAAACGTTGGGTCACAAGTCAACCATTAGGGAGATATCGCGTTGCAAAGATGGCGGAAAAAAGAGTGTTTTTATTGTTTTTCTCGGAAACGAAAAGCGTGGGAATGGTAAAATTTTGTGGAAGTGTTACCATCATCAAAATACACTTGTGACATATTTTTTCACTTTTTGAAAATAATTGGAAAGGGTTGAAATAAACTACCCCTTTCAGTTTTTTAACTATACTTTCAAAAAGCTTACATTTGGCAACGATGTAGAAAAAATAAATTAGGTTAAGCCGATTCATTTATAAACGTTCTTCTCTTATATTTTTTTGATAAAATTAACTGTTTCGACGTTAAAAAATAAAATGTAAAGTATTGCATGTCGGGGAGAGGCAGTTTTACTACACCCATTATTTGGAAAAGCTCTAATTGGCTGCTGTCAATTTCTGAATGTTTCCATTATTGCTTTAACAGATAGATAGCTCAAATTCAGAAATAGTTCTATATTATGCCGTTATGCAGATTAACGAGCAAGTAGCAGGCACTTATAAAACCTAGTGATAAATAGATAGTTCCTCACAAATTCTGGTATTATTTAAGGACGCCACGTGATTTTGTATAGGTTTTGCATGCTCATAATTATTATTAAACTAGGTAATAAATGTCACAAAAATTATTACAGTTAACAGTTTATAGGAAAATAAAGGCTACAAAATACTGTTATTTAAATATTACTCTGGAATAAATTCCACAAAACGGTGAATTTATAAAGAATATGTATTTATACAAAAAAAGAACCCAAGTACCTCTTCATAGATCTAGAATAATAGTGATTTGATTATATAAAATATAAATTGATTATACCGAAAAATAAAAAAAGAATCAAAATGGAAATTGAAAGTAAATAAATGGTTTCTGTTGTTCTATTGCGGTTGTATCGAGTGGTAAATATGTATATGTATAATAGTGTATCGTCTGAACTGCACAGTACACATATAACTTAGCTGCAATCCTAATGGGTTGTTGTGGCACCAGTAAAGTCCCCAGCACCCAATTTTCCGGTACACAGCGTTAGAAGGAACGGCTACGAGGTTTTCCCAGTATGGAAATGGTGGTAACCCAGGATTCCACAGGCACCTCTGGTGGATAGTATCCGGTTCACAGTTAATAGGGGCGTAGGGGAGATGAAGAATGCTCCAAGAGAAACCCAGATCAAAGGATAAGTAGAAAAAAAACTCTCTATCAGGAGGGTTTTCTTTTTAAGAACCTAGCAAATATCCTCCACAGGGAGTATTAATAATTATCACAGCGTTTTCCACCAAGAAGAAAATTTCCCACGAAACATACCTCTTTCGGTCAGTTAGTTCTTTTTTTTGTGTAGATTCTCCCACATTGGTTCAGGAAGACGTTTTGGCGGAAACGACCAACAGTACCAACACAAATTATTTCCAATTTCAGCAAGAAAGAAGCCTATCTAGCAAATCTATTAAAACATTATCATCCCATAGAGGCCGGAAAATGGCAATTCATATGTATGCTCTTTGATACCAAATATCTAGGTGTGCTAATAAACAATTCCACAGACTATTCTAGTTAGTTTCACACAATATTAACCTAAAGTTATATAAAAATGTCTGTTGGAAGCATTAAAGTTCTTAGTCAAAAGTAAAGCCTAACAAGAAAATTTTCTAACACTCAAAAGATCTTCCAGGAATACAACCTTTCTGAAACGAGTCCGACTTCAAAAAACACTGAAAACATTTTTTAACATTCTTGGATTTGGAGTTGGATGGCCATAAATCTAAACCATATTGGCCATTCCAGAATTTGAATGCGCATAAGCCTATATTAAAATTTAATATTTTTAAAAAATAAGCTTAATTTGACAATACACTATATTAAATAAGATGACGGATTCTTATTATCATTGTTTTGCATGGCCTCCCTAAGATATGTTTTAGTACCTAATTTAAGTAACTGCAAAAATGCACTTAATCAAATAGATCAATTTTCTTGTTAATCGATTTGGAACACCATAGCGTGTAAATAAACAAAAAGTTAAGATAATACAATGGTGCATAAGATGGCCCATTTTATTTGTACTATTACACTACCACCACTGGTAAGTTTCTTAAGCTGGCAATTTTGTGTTTTTTCCCCCATAACTTTTACGCCACTGGAAAAATTGACATTTGACAGCAAATTCTGAAGCGCCACGGTGTTAAAACTTTAATTATTTTTTAGTTTTTTTCCAATATCTTAGGAACCGTTTGAACTACAGGACTGAGCTTTTGTAAACACATAATCATTATTAATACCTACTTTTACGCACCCTTCTCGAATTCATTCGACGTGCCAGTGGTGGATACGGAAGGATATCGGAAGGATTTTTTCTCCAATAACTTTTACGCCACTGGAAAAATTGACATTTGACAGCAAATTCTGAAGCGCCAATGAATTTTACACAACAATGGTTCTCTTGGTTCATTTCTCTAAAGTCAACCGTTTTCAATAAAAATGACTTTCTACGAACAAAAATAAACATTTGGCTAACGATTCGAAAATCTTTGTAATTCAAAAAATAGGTAGTAATAATTAACAATATGATGACATTCACATTTTGCAAGTGCAAGGCCTCAAGAGAACATCCGGAGAACGACGAATCGAACCGCCGGATGGGGACATCTGAAATGCATCGTTTATGAAATCCATGTCAATAATATCGAAGAGTTGACCGATAGGGGTGAAGCCACAGCGGAAGAAAGAAACATGATTCGAAGATGTAATGCGTGCATTGAAGTCCATGAACGTAATTTTGAACAGTTTTGAAAATTTTACTCGCCAAATTGATATAAAAGTTAAAATCCTATCTGTTGTTAAATCTGGTTAAAATTGTTAAGGTCGCCGTATTTCTCGGCGTAAAATGACCAAATTTGTGGAGTTTTTAGGTACTGTAATCTCGAAAAATAAATGACGTAGAGAAAAATAATATCAAAATAAAATTATTGATGTTTTGTTTATACGCTTTTACTATTTAAACTCCCCTCAAACAATATGATAACTTTTAAAATGCATTTGTATGACACATTATTTCGCTATTCTAACCCCACATTTTAACAATTATTTTCACATACTTATAAACAAAAGTAAACAATTTTATATGCAGAACTATGTAAGTTTATGTTATAACAATATTTACATCTACAGTTGAATTTTAAAAAATATATATTTTGAAAGATTTCAGTACCTAAAAGTTTGTTGGATAGATCGTTTTCTGACGTTATATATTGATTTTACTGGTACCTTTGATAATTCGCAGGTGGCATGAGATAACATTCTTGTTATTTGGTAAACTCTATATTATTGAGTTCTTAAATGTCTAAAATTACTTTTATTTGTAGAAAAAACTATTTCAAGAATACGGCGCCCTTAATTGTTACTACATAATTTTGAATTAAAAAATTTTCGGAACGTTATCAAAATGTTTGTTTTTGTTCATAGAAAGTCATTTTTATTGAAAATAGTTGACTTTAGAGCAATGAACCAAGAGAACAATTTTTGTATAAAATTCATTGGCGCTTCAGAATTTGCTGTCAAATGTCAATTTTTCCAGTGGCGTAAAAGTTATTGGAGAAAAAATCCTTCCGATATCCTTCCGTATCCACCACTGGCACGTCGAATGAATTCGAGAAGGGTGCGTAAAAGTAGGTATTAATAATGATTATGTGTTTACAAAAGCTCAGTCCTGTAGTTCAAACGGTTCCTAAGATATTGGAAAAAAACTAAAAAAAAGTTCAAGTCTTGACACCGTGTATCTCGAAAACGAAAGCCCGGAGAGAAAAATGGAAGAGGAAAAAACTGGTTCATTTTTCAAGAGGAATTTACAGTTTTCCATTGCGACACTTCTTTAGGAACAAAAAGCCATTATATTTTACTAAATCATACACCCCTGGATTTTTGACCTCTACTTAAGAATCGTATTTGCAATGAAACATGTGGATCTGTACACAATTTTGCCTTCTCTATAATTTTACAGTGTATATAAAAATTCCTTTTTCGACGATTACAAATGTCCTTTAATTTTGAAATTAGTAATTATAGATTAGATATGAAGTAGTTAATTTCCACACGGCATTTTTACATTTCCACAAACAAAAGATAATAAAAGGGAAACATACTGAGGGATATGTAAGTACTTACAAGAACAGAAAGGAATTATACGTCTGGCTTTTATTGAAATATATCGAGGCATAAAACATTTATAACGTCTCTTCGGAGGAAAAGTGCTTCGTAATGGTCCGCTTGAATGACAAGCGCAGAAAATTAAATGGCGTACTAAATAGATATATCCCCGTTATTGACAGGCCGGCAATGCCTTCTTTAATATTTAATATCAGGTACGGCCCACTATTAGCGGTCCTTGTGGAGCTCTGTCTAATAGTATAATGTTTTATTCGTCCTATGGATCTCGCCGTATGGGGCATTACACAGGGTGATTCAGAACTTATCTAAAAAAAAAAATTCATTGTACTTACAAATACAATTTTGTAAAAATAAAATCAAAAAGAGCAGTTCAAAAATGTTTTAAAAATACACTTCCGCACGGCACTGGAAAGTAGTCTACTGTAAAACCTGATAAGGCGACCGGACAAAAAATTGGAAGAAATTCCCAGAGATTATCATCTCTATTCGATAAGTAATATGTAATGTGTGTACGACAAGTGGTGCCCTTTACTAGTGTCGTCAAAATTAGAAACATATTTGAATTTCTCGTCCGCAAAAACCCCAGATTTCCAATTTTTTTGTAAATATTTGAATTTCTTAAGAAGTTATTTACAAATATCGAAAATAAAATTTTAACTTTAACACCCTGTAACTCCGTCAATAATCAGTTTTGGAAAAAATGTTATAGAAAGAGGTAGCGTTTATTTTCGATCTAGAATTATCCCCTGAATTTTTTGCTCATCATTTCCGGGCACCCTGTATATGCAAAAAGCGATTTTATTTTATTTAAAAAGCTTTCGGCGTCGTGTCCTCTTTCTATTTCCACACAACAGATTATCACTTTTAGCACTTCATAAATAACTATTTTTCCAAAATATTTCATTCACATTCCTTTTTTTCGTAATTTGCCACATTAAAATCATTCCTCCTTAAAGATAACGATGGACGAATAAAATTTAATATACGTTTAAAAGCAGTTATTAAATGTGTGATGCAAATTAAAAATAAATTAATGCATGTTAATCTTTAGCGTTGATCAAAATTGCGCATGAATCAACAGTAAATAAAGGCTAATTAAAAAATAATTTGATGCGCGGAGCAACGTTTTTCACTTATCACTCCCATAACACTTAGTGCTTAGGTAAACAAGTTATTTAATAGTGCAATTAGTCTTGTCTTAATTGAACCCCATATGTAGGAATTATTTAAATGCTAGTGAGAACAAAAGCGTCAGCAAATGTTCAGTGGCGTAAGGTGGTACAAATATTTTTATTTTATATAAAATATAAAATGTACCTACTGGTTACTTTTGTTCTTCAAGATATTTTAAGGGTACTCTACCATTAAATTTGGCTCATCTTTAATTTTTCAACAGTTATATACCTTTTTCCGATAAAAAAAGATAGGAGAATCGATTGCTTCAGTAGTGTGATGGATACCCTAAGCCGCAAAAAAGTTCTGTCATTTAAAAAGCATGCATGCAATAAGTTACAAATTTGAAATCCTCGCCCCCAAAAAAACCGATCTCTAACATGTATTCAAATATTTGGATTTTTTAAAAAAATATTTAAAAATATCGAAAATAAAATTTTAACTTTGGCATCCTGTATTTTTTTAAGGTCGCCGCAGTTCTTGCTGAAAATGATCAAATTTGTGATATTTTTTAGATACACAAATCTCGAAAAATAAAACACGTAGAGCATTAAGTAATATCAAAAATAAAATTATTGATGTTTTTTATCCACTTTTACTATTTAAATTCTCCTCAAATAATATAATAACTTTTAAAATGCATTTGTAAGACACACATTATTTTGCTATTCTAACCTCATATTTTAACAATTATGTTCACATGCTTAGAAACAAAAGTGAACAATCTTATATATGCAGAACTATGTAAGTTTTTGTTATAAAAATATTTACATCTACAGTTGAGTTTATAAAAATACGTTTTTTTTTGGAAGATTTCTGTATCTAAAAATGTGTTGGTTAGACCGCTTTCTGCCGTTATATATGGGTGGGTAAAATTGAAATTAAATTTAATTTGCATGTAAATATGTAACTATAGAACATTTTCATATTCCTCAACTTGCGGTCAATTTTTATAACGTTGCCAAATGTAAAAATGACGAAAATCAAAATTTTTATTAATATCACAGAATTTGCCCCACTCGCACCCAATTCGACGACTGTGGTATCGCAAAACGCTAGATTGCCTCGATCGCCCCTACGCGATGCTGGTGAACAAAAAATAGGCCGTGTATCGAAGCGCGACTGGAAAATTGAGAATCGACGAGAATCGTTCGAGAAATGGATCTAGAGATGCTAGAAAATACATGGAATATTCGTTTGGTCTATAAAAGAAAAATAAACGGCCGAATCAGTCAGTCTTGAATTACAGTCTTGAATTGGAGTGTTCAGAAATTTCGGAGAGATCAATTAGAATTTAGAGCGATTTAGATAGTGATTAATTAAATAGTGTTTTGCTGAGTTCTAATTAGTGTTTCGTAGTGTACAGAGTGTTAATAATCAGTAAAAATTAACCGTTTGTTTATCTGGTAAAAGAAAAAACAGGTTGGGAAATCCGTGACATTAATATAATAATACCTGATAGGTAAAGTAAATCTGCTTAACTGCAGAATTTTGCAAATTTTTGTTCCACTGTCAAAACTACATTTTCACTCAACCCAGGTCATCAGGTCCATCAGGATTACCCACTAACAGCAAAACACAGTTAAATAAAACCCCAATTTATTCTACGAAAATCGATCAAAAGGAATACCCATAAAAAACTTAAAATGCACCCGCAACTGTCTTTAATTATAAAATCCTGTCCGATAGCCATGAATTTTACCATTTAGTCTTCCGTCCGCCGCAGTTGTGTCGCTGGTTGCCGTACTCTCAAACGTCAAAAGTGTCAAACAAATAACCTGGTGGCAAACAGGCCCATAGTCGTCAACAAATAGAGGTTTAATATACTTTCGAAAAAAATATTTTTCACTTTATAAATGAGATGAGAAATTTGATTTTGAAGAGTGGTTCTATTCATTTTTCCCTATCCCCTCTTAAAATATTTGTACTTAGTCATAGTTAACCCTGTAGAAATCACCCTATAAGAGTATTTGACAAGCACTAGTTAATTAAATTTGTTTCACGAGTAACACCATCTCAAAAAAGAGCCAACACATTAATCAGCAATTTTATTCGCACGGCACTCGAGTATTACCTCTTCAGTGACACATGTCAGGCAAGACTCCCTTGGATTCCAAACGGAACGCTGATGGAATAATAATGAATAGGGCGATATGAAACATTCTCGATCAGGTGCTAAAATCTTTATAGCAGCTGCAATTAACCTTTATCTGGGCGATATTATCTCCGTTTCCGCTTGTACAGTCAACTCCGAAGTTTATCATTCGCTTGACGCCAGCGGTGCGCAACTTAGGCGTTCGACAGGGGAAATGTTTAATAAACGGATGATAATGCATGAATAACGAAGAAGGTTCTTATTTCGGACGAAGTTATTGGCTTGTTAAATGTCGTAGCAGGAATACACCTGGGTGTAGAACAGTAAAATGGTATACTTTGGGATTATTTCTAAACTTTCATTAAGATTAATATCCTGAATCAGTGGTGTAACAAACACCTCCGTAGACCCCGCGGAGAGGCTTGCCTCACCGAGGGGCCCAAGAGCCTCGTTTCCGGCTGTCAGAGTCACATTCGTGGTCAACTTCTTACTTTTTATATTTTGGTAATAATATTTTTATTACGTTTTTTTATCACTATCCTGAAAAATATGATATAAACCAAAATGTTAGGATTAATAAATTTGCGTGCATGATAAAAATACTAATAATAATAATAAATGGTTTATTGTGCACAAAAAATGAAATTCAGAAGCACAAGCTAAACAAGTGACAATAATAATGTTCACAAAACGTAGAGGTTATCCGAAGCTGTCTTACACCTCTCCTAATAGGTATTCTGAATGCTAATAAGGTATGTTTCACATATAAACATTGAGAAAATAATAGTAAAAACAAAATAATCACTAATGAAATAATAACTGATAAAATAATAACAGATCAAATGATAACAATGATAATGGCATAATAGATGAGGATTGGACAAGTCATTAGTAGCTCCAACATTAACTTTTTTTATAAGTACGTTTAAATAACCTTTTCGAGTATAACTTTCAAAGTGTTGTAGTAATTGAATGAATTGCGTTGAAATATTCAACGTTTATTTTTAGTTAAAATTTATGTGTATTTTTTTTATATAACATTTAGTAGACTGCTGCACACAAATGTATTATAAAGGGTGTTTCAAAACAGAGGCAAAAAATTCCAGTGGGTGATTTCTTGTTGGAAAAAAAGGTAGTTTGTTATATAAACGTTGGGTCACAAGTCAACCATTAGGGAGATATCGCGTTGCAAAGATGGCGGAAAAAAGGGGTTTTTATTGTTTTCTCGGAAACGAAAAGCGTGGGAATGGTAAAATTTTGTGGAAGTGTTACCATCACCAAAATACACTTGTGACATATTTTTCACTTTTTGAAAATAATTGGAGAGGGTTGAAATAAACTACCCCTTTCAGTTTTTAACTATACTTTCAAAAGCTTACATTTGGCAACGATGTAGAAAAAAATAAATTAGGTTAAGCCGAATCATTTTGAAACTTTTTTCTCCCTTATATTTTTTTGACAAAATTAACTGTTAGACGTTAAAAAATAAAATGTAAAGTATTGCACGTCGGGGAGAGGCAGTTTTACTACACCCACTACACCCATTAGGAAAAGCTCTAATTGGCTGCTGTCAATTTTCGGATATTTTCATTGTTGCTTTACCAGATAGATAGCTCAAATTCAGAAATAGTTCTATATTATGCCGTTATGCAGATTAACAAGCAAGTAGCAGGCACTTACAAAACCTAGTGATAAATAGATAGTTCCTCACAAATTCTGGTATTATTTAAGGACGCCACATGATTTTGTATAGGTTTTGTATGCTCATAATTATTATTAAACTAGGTAATAAATGTCACGAAAATTATTACAGTTAACAGTTTATAGGAAAATAAAGGCTACAAAATACTGTTATTTAAATATTACTCTGGAATAAATTCCACAAAACGGTGAATTTATAAAGAATATGTATTTATACAAAACACCCAAGTACCCCTTCATAGATCTATAACGGGTTAACAATATTATAGCGCTTATTCTAAAATATTATATTGACTATATCCATATAAATAATAGTGATTTGATTATATAAAGTATAAATAGATTATACCGAAAAATAAAAAAAGAATCAAAATGGAAATTGAAAGTAAATAAATGGTTTCTGTTGTTCTATTGCGGTTGTATCGAGTGGTAAATATGTATATGTATAATAGTGTATCATCTGAACTGCACAGTACACATATAACTTAGCTGCAATCCGAATGGGTTGTTGTGGTACCAGTAAAGTCGCACCCAATTTTAGAAGGATCGGCTACGAGGTTTTCCCAGTATGGAAATGGTGGTAACCCAGAATTCCACAGGCACCTCTGGTAGATAGTATCTGGTTCACAGTTAATAGGGGCGTAGAGGAGATGAAGAATGCTCCAAGAAAAACCCAGATCAAAGGATAAGTAGAAAAAACTCTCTATCAGGAGGGTTTTCTTTAAGAACCTAGCAAATATCCTCCACAGGGAGTATTAATAATTATCACAGCGTTTTCCACCAAGAAGAAAATTTCCCACGAAACATACCTCTTTCGGTCAGTTAGTTCTTTTTTTTGTGTAGATTCTCCCACATTGGTTCAGGAAGACGTTTTGGCGGAAACGACCAACAGTACCAACACAAATTATTTCCAATTTCAGCAAGAAAGAAGCCTATCTAGCAAATCTATTAAAACATTATCATCCCATAGAGGCCGGAAAATGGCAAGAATTTATACATATTAAAAGGAAAAACTAATTTAATAATGAAGGAAACAATTTTCCTAAAATCGACTACCCGGTTTTAAATTTGGACATTGGTTTAGCACCTTCCATTAAATTTTTGAAATTTTCATTTAATAAGTACGCCTATATAAGCTGCCTTTGTTTTATGGAATAAGATAATTCTATTTAGCCCCACTGCCGGCTAGAAATAACTAGAAAATTTGCGGTAAAACAGCTGTATTTGATTTGTAATTATAAAGAATAGAAAAGATAGATAAGCGCTCACTAAAAAAGACCATATTTTTTTAAGTTACGAATATATTTCCCGGATGAATTGAATCAAAATTATTATTATATAGACAGGATAGAATATTAGAAAAGTATAAATTGAGTATTTAGCTATATAGATTAATTAACTAATCTCAACAACGAAAATAATTGAAATTGATCAACTCATGTCAGCAATTGAATTATTCGATTTTATTTTTCCATTAGTTCCTACCAAGTACTTTCGGCCGCGTTTGCCGTAGGTTTCTGCAGGCCGCCATAGTGCAGAGCAACGATCGCTTTAGGAGGAATAAAACAGTCTCCGGGCTTATTAAAATGGTACCATAATTCGAAAACACAGGCTCTCAGTAAGGCAACACGAACAAATTTCCATGTTAATGAGCGCCGGACGTCCCTCGAATGTTGGCACAGTAATTACGGCATAAATATGCGTCTCTTCGATTGTATAAAGTTTAAATTTTAATTTAGTCGGCTTTCTTTGTGCCCGCTTGAAATATGCCTCTCTACTAAGAGCTAGTTATACTGAATATTGTTGAGCGGGGCATTAAGACCCGTATGTCTCGACCTGTATCTTAGTGCAACCAGCCAACTGGGTTTTATTTGGATTTAGAGAGCCCGGGTAGGATTCCAGCTCTGTCTGGTCCTCTTTTCCCATTACGGTGTTATTGTATTCGCTGCCAATAAATAATATTCTTTATATGACTGGGGATGCGGAGTTCTGAGGAATACCCGACCCTCTACCTCCGCTTTAAATCTACATTTTTCGGCTTTCAATTATCCGGGGATTTAAAGATTTCTAATTAAGTCCATCTGTTCCTTAATTGTGTTGTTCGTTCGGTTTTTTTCTGCATACGTTTTCGAATAATTCATTTTAAGTTGTAATGGATTTCGGCTGGCATCGTAAACGTCTCAGGTGGGTATCAGCAAAAAGGAATAAAAACAAAACGTCTTTATAATTTATTCTGTACAAAATTAAGTTGTACTCAAAGATTCCTCAGACTTGCTACCATTTAACAATTAAAATATTTATCCACGACCACTATATTAAGAAGTAAGAAAGTTTATACGTCTGTTTTCCGTGGATTAAAGGTCTTTTAACACACTAGTGGATTATAATTCATAATACCGCGCTTCGATTTTATAGCATTTTATTTAGAATTATTATTATTATTAACATTAACATTTATCTCAAGAACGACTTTGTCATTTTGACCGGGATTATTTAAATTCATTAGATATGGAGTTTATGAAGGACTGGAGGGGCCCACAACTTTGCCAGCTAAGACCTCGATTTTTTCAGCAATTGCCATCTTGCTGGACCGTGAATCTTCAATATAACTTTCCGCTACCGTAGTCGATTTCCAACCACCATGACGCTTCACAGCGCTAATCACCCACAGCATTGGCCAGTAACGTTGCCGAAGAACGCCTCATTCCATGTCCGGTAAAACTTTGTGGATCAGGGGCCCCAAGAAATGCAGGCCCTTTTGTAAACCTTTTCGAAATTGTGTTGATGTCTACATGTTGTGTAGTACATTTTTTCGGAAGAAAAATCTCGCACCGGCATTTTTAGATCGCAGATTGATGTATTTTCGACACATTTCTACAGCATTGACTGAAAAAGCTTCTTCCATGATAGTGAAACTTTGTTTTCGTATCCGGAATGACCACAGGTAACAGCCTTTGGCTTGGACATAGGTGATATCGAAAAAGGGTAATTCATTGCATTGACAAGCACCTGCGACACCCATGATTGTTGCAACCTGTAAAGAGTTCTAAATAAAACGCTCAGTGTATAAATTGAAATATTAAAATCGTGTTCTTATAAATATTCCTCATGTGGTGCTTTTTTCAAAAATTCTTCGATTTGGTTTCTTTGCCATCTTTGGTTTGTAATTTCTTGTTTCTACTTTCAAAATGAAGTAAGTTTACCATACCAAATATCAATACCTTTGTGCACTTTCAACATTGATTTTAGCATGGAATATTTTGACCACATCGAAGAGGCAGCAAACCGTTTGTCCATATTGAAAAGTAGGATAGTAGTACTTCTTCTGTAATTTGTCCTTCTCCTATGCCCTTTATTTTCGCCAGTTATCGAATTCCACCAATTCCTTCTCATACACACTTGCTTTTCGCTGATAACAGAAGTAATATTGCTTCTTTTTGGCCGTGATCGTGTATAAAACGTTGAATTACATTCGGGAAATTAACCAGCCTTTAATTATCTCGAAAAAATGTCTCGTGGGTTAAAGGTTTGTTAATGTCCTTATACAATTAATAACTATTGTTAGCTCTGATCTGTTTATATAAGGTGACTCTAGAAGGTCTTCACAAAATTCTATTGCATGTTCTTTGGATCAAAATAAGACTATTTAAACAAAATTACCTTAGAAAAAAATTTGCCTAGTGTGGGTGCTAGACGGTCCGGAAGTGTCAACTTTGATTGAATTAAACAAATTTTTAGAAGCAAGGTAATAGCTATATGAGTTTAGTAAAACTGCTTTTCTTAAGAGATTTATGTATATATTATACATATTTTAGTGTATTTCATACAATGTCTCGTTATTTTTAGCAAAACCTCTTAAAGCCTCCAGTTTCTGTTTTGCATAATCCACGCTGAAAAGTACTATAAAAAATAAACGAAAATATGGAGCTACCTGCTTTTTTAAAACGTTAAAATGATACATACGAAACTAATAAATAAGAAGTTTTGACTATGACAAATGTTTTTAAAAGAGGCTCCAGGCGATAAGCTCATATTAATGAGTGATACATTAGTATATTTGATTTAAATGGGGCATGTCGACGTGCAGAGTTGTGCAGTCTAACTGTAAAAGATACAGAAAACACGAGGACAATTTTGGGTATAACTACATGATACCAAAAAGAGACGTGTAGTATTTACGATTGGGACCCAAACAAGTAAAACAATACATTTTTGATTTGCTATAATCACGATAAGTGCACAATACAACCAGTTCAACACATTTTAGTAAATGATTTTGAATTTAGTAAAATAGCATATTATCAGTCAAAATGTGAAAGAGGTATTTTTAAAACTTAAGACTCGATTACTCTCAGTTTTTTCATAATTTATACACCGTAATAAAATTCAAATTCAGCACAATTGATTCTCAGAACGAGTCCACGTCCAATTGTGTTAAAATAACACATTTCGTTGAGTAATGTTCACGTTCAGTGAATTATTTGCTAGCCAAATAAATAAATATTTTATCGATAAAATTCAATAACAAAGACAAAAGTGAGTTATATTTTTTTTAACAATATATTTTCACTCATATATTTTTCTAACAAAAAATTATGCTGATAAGGTAATTTCTTTATAATATTTAGATTGAGTCAAATTTTAACACCAAAATAATTTTACTTATAAACGTCAGCAGTTCATAAAAAATTGCAAAACTAATTTAAAAGATTGCCATTATTATTGCAAACGATTGTACTTATAGTAATCTACTAAAACATTTAGGTACTAAAAACATTTCATAATTTTAAACAAACTTACTATTCCGGCATTTTCCTTTTTTCATCATTGTTTTTAAAACGAAAGATATAAGTTTCTTGCGAGACTGAAATATCTAAAATATATGCCAATCCATACCAGTTGCCCCATCTGGTAGATAAAAGTTAAACTTAAGTAGAGACGATGCGAAAGAGCCCGAGAAACATGATGCACATTGATGAACTCTGTAATAACTTGCCATGTATCTTCTACAACGTTGACTGAAATATTATAACTCTACAATTTCTTGATAATTAAACTGACAAACAACGACAACTGAAAATTAGTAACTAGGATGATTTAGAAACAAGCAGGTAATTTTTAGAATATTTGAAATACTATAACCATAGACTAAACTAGTCTATGCTATAACAAATACTTGCAAAAAATGTTAAAGGTTTATTAAAATTTGTAGCTTCATATTAATGTTAGTTAAATAAAACAGTATCTAGTAGTATCTACCTAATTCAAGAAGGAATAAAAAAGACTAAACAATAATGTACTTAACAGGGTGATTCAGAATTTATTTTAAAACAATTTAGAATGTACAGGAGACTCTTACAAATAGAATTTTGTATAGAAAAAATCAAAAAGAGCAGTTCAAAAATCATTTAAAAATACACTTCTGCACGGCACTGGAAACTGGTCCACTGTAAAACCTGACAAGGCAAAGCATGCAATCGGCGACCGGACAAAAAATTGAAAGAAATTTCCAAGGAAAGAAATAAATAACATTTTATAACACTTATTTTATACAGCAAATTCAACTGCTTTTGTCGCTATTGCTATTAACTATCAATAGATTTAATTTGAGGTTTAAATTAATAACATAGTTTAACATACCTGATGTTACAACAACAAAATTTTGGGTCATACCCAGTTTCTACGAACTAACACAAATGTTTCTGCTTTTTGGCCGTTTTGAAGTCAAAGTTATTAGCAGCAGCTATTATACGTTCGCATAAATCATCAATAGTATCCACTTCGGTGTGATAGACTTCATTTTTTAAATATCCCCACAAAAAGAAGTACAAACGATTTAAAGTCGGGAGATCATGGCGCCCATGGTAACGGTCTTGCTCGTCCAGATTCTTAGTATTAATATTTAGAGACGCTATACATGGTACGGATATAATTGAGCTTCGTGTATGATCCGCTCTTCCACGTTTTGGTTTCGTGTCACGCTCGCGTTGCATTACTAGCACTCACTGCAAACTGCAGTAAAAGTAGCTACGTTGGGCACACGTTTACCGGAAAATCGTTCTGATAAGCGTTTTCACATTACCTTATAGAAAATGATATCAACGAATGTAAATACTCACATCACAAAAGCGTTAATACATACTATAAGTAATCTAATTTTAATTTTTCACACCGCATTTATTCACAATTTTTTTAGATAAGTTGTGAATCATATACTAAGCAATTTTTAAACATATCAGATAGAGTAAATTTAAAACATACTAATAGTGAATATAATAATTAATACAATGATCAAATTCGTTCTTTCATAGTCATTGCGTGATTCAAAATGAGAGAAAGAATGGTATCTGTAGACTGAAGTTTGTAAAAAGAAACGAAAGGTCAAATTAATTATGGACTGACTATAGGTTTGTTCCAACACCCTAACTAACCGTTTATGGTACCGTCACACTTCTGCGAAGCAGATAGAAAAGTGTTCCAAGTGAGAGAAGACGGTGTGTGGGACAATCCTGCTGACGTTCCAATCAAACTTGTGATCGTTTAGGAATCGGTTTCTGTACGATCATTTCGGTACCTAGTCAGACGTAGAAACCGTTTGGTCTGACTTGCGCAGTACGTATTTGGATCATTTTACGCGTTCCTATTTACTGATGTATCCTATAATACTAAACAATCACAAATCAAACGTCATTCCGTTCCAACTATTCAGTTTTTTGTATCGACATTAGGACGATACAAGGCTAACGTCTGCGCATAAAACCGATCCAAATATGTAAATGATACTGCAGGAAAAAACTACTCCGCGGACTAATGCCCCGACCGGCATTGAATTATTCCTGCAATATCTGTGTGAACAGCCAAGAACTCTTGTCGGACACACCACCAGACATAGACCGGTTTCGGGCTTGTTAGCCCTCATCAGTATGCCATAGGTGAGATGACCGACAATTGAACTGGCTGTTACTTCATATGTATGTTCACATATAAATTGAGTGCAGGTGAGATATAAGTGCTCTGCTTACTTCCTGCTCGGCCTAAGCGGCTCGACTTACAGGAAGCGACCTACATTGCAGCAGGTACTTAACGCAGACCTCTCGCCCTGGGCGACGAGCCATTAAATCTGTAAATGATACTGCAGAAAACAACTACTCCGCGGACTAATGCACCGACCGGCATTGAATTACTCCTGCAGTATCTGTGTGAACAGCCAAGTCCCAAGTTAGTCCACTTATATCTCACCGATCCAAATAGTTTCTAAACCGTTCCAGGATGGTCCTAGAATTGGGTGTTGAAACAAACCTTATATTAATTTCTACATATTTTCTGAATTGCGCCATTATTTATTTTTGACACCTTATAGCTACTTAGTAAAAAATAACATCGAGCAGTTCAAACTCATGTATGCTTATCTGTACAATATTTGGTTAAAGAAATCAAAATTTGCTTGAGTAAGAACGTATTGTGTAAAAATAACACCAACCCTTGTAGATCTTACACATTGTTTAGTATGTGGAAGGCGGAAAACAAAAGTTGGGTACGAACAAGTACAGAGATGTAGTTGTAGTTTTCCTATAGTATATCCTGCCTGTGGACGATAATCAGAAGTGTGTTATTTTAACCGGATCATGGACCATGGACCGGAATTGTAACTACATTTTCAAATTACAATTTGCATAAAAAGTATGGTGTAAACTGGAAAGTGAGAATTTGTGTCGTGACGATGTGGTAGAAAAAGGTAAGTAACAATGGTCGTCTTAATTCGATACAAGAAAATTGTTGATTTGTTTCTTATTGCAGAAAACTTATCTTATATGTGTCATTCCATGATTACCATTTTATTTGATCCTCATCCACTTAGCTATGAAATTTTGGAAAATAAATCAAACCTGGAAATTATTGATTGACACAGTTTATTCAATAAAGAGTCGTTTGGACTTCATCTGTCATACAGCACCAATGAGTATTTCGTGACACCAAAGTACATATTTTGTGAAAGTTAGAAAGAATGTATTGTTTAATAATAATATAATAAAATAAAACATCTTTACACACTGCGTCATGTTATTATCTGCATATATAATCTCAACCTTTATTTTATTCAATTTGTTATAGCAAACTTTTGTTTCAAATAGTGTGTAGCAGTAGTAATTAAACATATTTCTTTTTATAGACTGTAATTTTTATGACATAATTATTTACAATAATTTTAATAATAATTATTATTATAAATATTTATAGAGTAATAATTTACAATCCGTAAACAATTAAACACGTTAAATAGGTACAGAATAGGTCTAATATTGATAAAAACTGTGTAAGAACCAACACAGTATAATGAAAGACTATTCTGAGTTTGTCACAACACCAAAATTATGTAAAGTAACATTACTGATTTATATTATACACATATTGTGAAAAAAGAAATAGATTGATAATATAACTTAATTTTGTATTTGGAATAAAGCATAGCTAACTCAATGAATAGTGTTATTATTTCAACATAATCGGGTGTGGACGACTCATTTTGACAATCATTTGTGTTGATTTTGAGTGAAATTTTACTCAAATTTTTTTATGGTGTAGCCAAATTGTAAATTGGAAACTTCCCGCAAAAATCATTTATTCCTCACTCACACTACCGAAATATTTGTAGATTTGCCCACCCACATGAAATTTAAAGCTCGGTGTCAGGCACTGACAGAAGAAAACCAAAAAGACAGATGATACAACTTATGTCGGTTTAAGTTACATCGGACAGATCGGTGTGCATGTTTGGCCTTTTGTTTTATTTTGAAATCTTTGAGATTTCTTGATACATGGGCAAGGCCCCCCGTTGTTTGCATCCTCGGTTATAACGCCCTTTAATTTTTATTAGCGGTCAAGGAATTTGAAACCAAACAAGGACAAAAAGCCAGTGTTCAATTGAAAAGGATATTTTCGAGATAACGTACTTACATATAATAAATTAGCTTGGGTTAGTTTCTTGATGTGTTTGTTGTATCTAAGTCTCAATTTTTTTCCACGAACACACCTTTATTATATGATAACTAAAATGATCTTTTCTGTGCTATAACTATAATTATTTTTTGATGAAATATTTTTATATACAGGGTGCTCCGCATAAGAACCAACACGGAGCAGGTGCATGTAGGATCCCAAAATATTGGATTTTAACCAAACATATCTATATAGGTACAAATTTGCACACAGGCGGATTTATAGGCCTTCAAAGTGGGGCCAAATATTTCGAAAAAAATGAATATGTCCAAATTATTTTAACCTGAAGTAAACCCCTAAAATTCTACCAAACTTTTTTCCATTAATCGAATTTAAATACAATAACATCCCGCGCAGAATTTAATTTAAAACGCTTTTTTACTTTTGTTAATTTTTTTGTTATTGGCATAAATGCATTTTACCAGAAAATAAGAGACCTATTTGTCACAGAAAAATAAAATACATATAATGACGGTTAATGAGGATAATCAAAATGTGGCATAAATGTATTTTAATATTAAATAATAACTCTCTTTTTATTAAGAAAATGCGTTTTCGTTACCACGCAGCATTGAATATATGTCAACTTTTTTGTTGTTTGTGAACATTTTTGAACCATTAGCATCCGAAATATTGTCATTGAAATATTCATCTTTCACAATGAGTTAAGTTAATTGAAGCACTACCAGGTGTCCATTGGGGGTGACTCCCTCCTAAAAGTATACAAAACTTTTTTTCTGTTCACTTAATTTAGTAGACTGATATTATCCTCCATAGATTGATTTTTTTTATTCTTGTTAAATTTTTAAAAACTTTTATGGGTTTCAAGAAAAACTGCATTTACTAAAACAAGATTTTAACAGTGTTAATTAGAAAATGATAAAATAAATTGTACTTCAGTTAACCTAATTCTAAAGATAGTACAAAGATAGTTTAAAATAAATGAATATTGTATTGCGTAAAAAACTCAAATAAGTTATAATGAAAAAATTGAAAAAACAATTATTTTAAAGAACGTTACAATGCGGTGTGGTATGAAAAACTGCTTATACAGTTGCCGTATTCTGAAATACCATCTAGGGGTATGGTAGGGTGGAAGAACGTTGGCTTGGATCAATGTGAGAGAGATACCGGTTGGCGTTTGACCATCCTCCTAATTAATGATGGTTTCCAGGTTTCCCTCATTCCTGCACTGAATGGTGGTTAACACCTACCAACGTAAGTCGTTCCTGGACGCAAATGCGGCCTGCTTAATAATAGTATGGGGCCCCTTGCCCGCACAAGGGTTAATCCTCGTGATGAGAATGAGGATTAGAGATATTACTATTGTTATTACTAAAGATTTTTTATCTAAAACAACCTGATAAACAACATCTTGTTTAGGGGACAAGTAATTAAAGCGAAAAAAAAATGATTTTTTTAAAACGTTTTAGGTAGGATCGAGTAGATCAAAACAAATCTTTAACGCTCCGCAGAACGTTTTGGCTATTTTTTTACTGCTCACTTTGTATTTGTCTCCTTTCCTTGGTAACTGACATGAAAACAAGTAGTTTGATCCATTTATGCGTGTAAAATCTCATTTTTGCACAATCGTTCTGAAATATGCACATACTGTCATTGTTTACATATTCTGTAAGTTGAATATACAACACTGTGGCTTGTTTCCATAGAAATCAAAAAATAATAGTGTTGTTTGAGTTCATAACAGTATTAATGCAGTAAGTAAAAATCAGTAATTCTTTTCACCATCAAATGCTGGGCTGATTTATTGTAAAAATTAAAGGTGCAATTTGTAGGTACAATTCTTCAACGTCGTAGTTTTTCCCTCGCTTTTATCTATTGTTTTTACAGTAATTGAATTTTCTGTATTACTTATTGAGTTAGATATGTTAGAATTAGAATAAGCTTCAGTAGTTCTGTCTTCAAACCCTAGAATGGAGTCAAATTCATTGTTACTGCCGCTGCTGGTATGTAAAATCTTATCAGCTAACTCTATTTTCTTTGTTAAAGACTCTGCAACATATCCTTCAGCGACACCAGAAGACTTAAAATTACATTTTCTGTTAGTAAAATAATACATTACTGGTATCACTAAAACCTTCAGCCCCCATGACATGACAAAGTCGCCGACGCCCTTCTAAAAGCATGTCCAGTATAGGATTTTGCATCTTGCAGTTTTAAATATTCGGCAATTTTTTGTGGTATTTGTGCCAATGTAAATATACCCACAAGTTGATTTACACATTTTCCCTGACTAACTGAGTAGAAAAATCGACGAGAGTTAGTCTCCTTAGGTCTTAAGCCTGTATACTTTCGCAAAATCGTCAAAAAAGGGACTTTTTCATTGTCCTTGTCAGTGATTGTGAAAATTTGAGTAATATGTGTTTTGGTATCAGGCACTTTAACAATGACAACTGAACCTTCATCCGTAATGTCATCAACTGTCATCTTCATAAGTTCATCACGCCTAAGAGTCCCAGCGACTCCCATTATCATCACTGCTTTCATCATAATATAGGTTTCATCGGGGGCTTCCAGCAGGAATTTGTTCATCTCTTCTCTGGTAAATACCTTTGATTTTTTCGCATGATGTCCAATATTTTTTTCTTTAGAAATGCTACTAACTTCTTAAATTGCGATATATCGACACCATTATTTAAGTTGATCGTACTTTTAAGCATAGAGTCCTCTGCCCATAGGCTTCCCGGAAACTTCAATCTTAAAATTCTCTGAACAAAATAAGCCAGCAAAGTTTTTTCAGATATCTCCGTCTTCTTTCATTCGACCATTTCCTGAAGGCATCATAGACTTTTTCATACCTCACCTTTGATTTTGTGGGAATTAATGACCCACAACCTATTTGATACGATTCTTAAATGTCCGAATCTACCTCTGAATCGTCTTTATCAGCCATTATAAGCACAGTTTTGATAATAAAACACAAAATTGTTCAAACTTCAAATTGTTTTTTTAGTTTCCAACAAAATAAATTCAAAACACGCTAGGTATGCCACGCCATTTCAGCAATCAAAATAACTTTTTTTATTATTTTATTTGATAAGTGCGATTGTGCGAAAAACGTTATACACTATAAGATTGTTAAGTGGCTAACAGAATCTCGGAAAATGAAAACTTTTCCTCGATTCTGTTATACCCCACTTACCAACCTAATAGTGTAATATACTATTACACAACTTTTTTTGCAATTTATAGAACTTTACTATATATTGTTTCTTAACAAACATAACTATGAGTTAATTTATGAATCTTTGAATATACAGTTTTAGAAATGAATACTTTCCATAACATGGTACAGAACAAAGAAAGATTTCTCAAAACACACGCACTACCATAATTATTATCCCTGCAACTGCGATAGTGTCACGTGGAGTAAGATATCGTTACTATCTCGCCATAACCGCGGGTGGAGTCTTGGCACTACCTCGCGTTTTCACCCTTGGTCGCCCCGAAATTGTTAATTTCGCGTCCCGAACGTATTTGCGATTTGCATAAATTCCCCATTACGTATGCGGCCCGCAAAGAGATTTAATTGCTGGGAGGCGAGTTAAGGCTGCGCTAGCTGCTCGCTGATACTCATACTGGGGCTAATTAAATAAAGCTTTTAAACAATTTTCAGTTCGGATACACGCGGATACGGTTTGGCGAATTAGGGCTCTGCGATTTCTTTCAATTTTATTTAATTTGTTGGCAAGTAGATGCACTCTTAAAACTCTGCAAAATAAGTATACAATTGTTGATTTTTTTAACACAAATTGTGTCCGAAACTGACTGACTCAAATTTGTACGTCTTTCTCACTTCTAAATGTATTTATCAGTTATGTATGTATACATTTAATATGTAATAGTTATTTATCTACTCCTATTAATTTATATATTAATTATTCAACTGCTTTTGAGCAATTAATAGTATCAATAAACAAATAGCGTGAGTTTTTATAGTGAGTTATTATAACTCGCGGAACTGTCAATTATTATCATTGAGGGGACTAATGTCATTTGATATTTAAACAAAATAATTTTGACGTTTTCAAATCAATTTCTAATAATAGTTCTTTCTCGATACTTGTATCTTAGTATTTATTGTTATAGTCGTAGATAAAGTATAGTATTCAACTTGCGGTAATGGTCATAACTCACTTGATGAATTACAGCACTCGCCTGCGACTCGTGCTGCAAACTTCATCTGCGAGAGTTATAACCTGCATTACCGCTCATTAAATAATATACTATTATGCAACAAGTACAAAAAGTAAGTATTGTCACTGACAATTTCACGTCGCGTGCAATAAACACTTCTTGTACGAGTCGTATACAGTATTTTTTCTATGTTCATGTAAAAACCAAAAAATGTTTTATTTAGATGACACTAGCTCTAGGAAAATATGACGTCGATTTGAACATTTATGTTTGTCATGATGACAAAACGCTGTAGTAGAATGACAGATGAACGCAATAAACATTTTATTGCACTAGTGCAATAAAGAACCACTTTTTCCACTAAATATAGTTCAATAAAGTTTTGTTTTTTGCATGAACCTAGAAAAACATTTTTTTGGTAATTTTAATAAAGAAATATGTGTTGATAATGTAAAAATTACAAAATATAATTAAATATGATGTACAAAAAAATATGCTCAATATTGTCCTATAAATAAAATTGTGAATATTCTAGCAACAAAATGCAATATAAATATTAAATCGAAAATGTAAGTTTCTTGTTAAACTTGAAGTTGAAGTGTTTCGACAATTTTGAATTTTGTCATATTCATGTTATTATGAGTGTCAAAATATTGTGTAAAATTCTCATTAAAAAATTTGCTAAAATCCTGTTAATAGTCGTGGATAAAGTATAGTATTCCACTTGCATAATGACTGAAACTCCCTCAGGTGATTTTCAACCTTCACCCTCGTGAATTACAGGCATAATTATATGCTCGTTGAGTAATATACCATTGTCCACAACTATCCCATAAAATGTTCATTATACATGTGTTTCCTGAATAACAATAATAATAATAATAATAATAATAATAATATCTCTACCCCTCATTCTAATCACAGGGATTAGCCCAGAAGTCGGAGACTTGTGCGGGAGAGGGGGCGGCATATTATTATTACGCAGGCCGCATTTGCGCCCAGGAACGACTTACGTTGGTAGGCCCTAACCACTATTCAGTGCAGGAATGAGGAAAACCTGGAAAACCTCATTAATTAGGGTAGTCAAATATCAACCGGCATCAATCTCTCACATTGACCCAAGCCAACATTATTCCACCCTACCATACCCACAGAGAGGGTGCCAATCCTCTCTATGAATATAGCTTATATACGGTCTACCGGCAGCTGGGCTCGAACCAACTCCGTCTAGTCACCTCGATTCAAGTACTAACGCCTTAAACCGCGCGACCACTGACCGAATAATATCTATTATTCGTTATTGAAATCACTAGTGAATAATGAAATCATTATTTACTGGTTTCAAAGAATCGAGAATGAACTAACAAAAACTGATCCTCCTGTTTTAAAGCCAAATGCTACCCGCTATACCAGTTACGGCAATATTAACGTTTTTCCGAATGATGGTAAAAGTTAATTAATTAAAGATTTGCTCTTATTAATTTACTTTTTTAAATTTATCATGCAAACGACAAATGACAGAGGGGTTTAAGAAGTAACAATCATCAATACATACAGGATCTGGCATATCAGCTTATGCCATAATCGTCATCTGTATATAATCCTCAGGGTCAGCACTATCTGTAACAGTAATTAGCATATACAGTAATTTGACTTAGATGCAGAATTAAAATGAACCATACAATACAGTTCAAAGACACAAAAATAAACCGTTTTCCTTTAATAAAATAGATTTTAATTTCTCACTGCTCTAGAATACATTTTCTACTTCATACTCCATTTTAAATATACACATAGATATAACTTATAATTAATAACACATAAGATTCTACAAATAAAAACATTCAGTAATATTAATTTATACATAATAGGGTAATTTGTCATAGCCAGTAAAATTTTAAGTCACATTCAGGTAGGTATAAGGTAGGTATAACTATATATGCATTCATTTTATAAGCAACACTTTATGAACACAAAATAAAACATAATTTGATAATGCACACATAAATATCACAATCAGGTAAGTATACATTCACAAAGACATCAATACTTTTTTTTTCAGTTTAGGTTCAGAAAGATGTAGAAAAGTGTCTATCAAAACTTATTTAAATACTAGGTATTTGTTATAGCAAGAGTTGACTATGTCACTGAAAAACTGTCTGTCGGTCTCAAATATCCATTTTTTCAATTTAATTTTAAAACTAGAAAACGTAATATCGGTTCCTATGTGAAAGTGAAAAGGGGACAATGCATACAATCTTGGTGCTATATAGTCTACATCTCTTTGACCTACTGTTTTTTCAGTATGAGGTAGAAATATTCCATCATTTTGTCTGGTATTATATATATGTTGATAGTATATTTTTTTATTTTTATCCATTCTAATATTTTTGACAAAACAGTTGCCTCACATCACAAATTTTGCTATATTATATAAGCTATCACTAGAAAAAATGTACGGTTTTTCGAATATAATTTTTAAAATCCATTTTTGTAGGACATGTAGAGCATCTAAGTGACTGTCATTTACACCACCCAACTCATAATTCCATATGTCAATTGAGACTGAACATCAAGGTAAGTATATTAAATAAATATTGTATGAAGCTATTTACGAGTATTTGTGGCATAATATTAGTTTTTCTTTAGTTTTATTGGGTTTTTGCCACACTTCTGAAAAAAATAAAGATGAATTAAATAAGCCCTTGCTGATCCGTTTGGCGCAAGGGCTCATTTAATTAATCTTTATTTTTCTTCAAAAATGTGGCAAAAACCCAATAAAACTAAAGAAAAACTATATTAAATAAATATCTGAAATATTTGTCTGCATACGTGACATTCTACAAATTGAGTTAATATCAGTGTCCTCAGTAAGGTTACATTATACAAAAATATTGTCTATAAATTGGCGAATGCGCCGGTGATGTAAAATTTTTGTCATTTTGATTTTTTGCTAGGTTTCATCATAAAATACTATTATTGAAAGCATCTCAAAATGATCTTTTTTTAATTCCTTCATAAATAACTATGTCTGATCTCATAGGCCCATTTGAATATTTCAAAAACTACTTCGATTTCAATTTTGAAAATTTAGGCTTTGGAGTTTTCAGGGGTGCTTTCTTTAACTTTTTTCAAGTTTCCTTATATCTGTCTCTTATGGTTTTCGAGGTATTTCAATTTTATCAAAAAAATTTGCTTTTTAATCGAACTGTCAAAACTTGGTTTTCTTAATTGGAACATCCATTTAAAAAACTGTTATAGAATTTTACCCTCTATCTATCATTATTACACTTCCCTATACCTATCTATTTTCATTGTTCTGTTATTGACGATTTTTGTACTAAGTAGATAGTTAAAATGATTCAATTTCTTGCAAGAAGAGCTGTGAAACTGCTAGCAAACTGAAATACAAAACAACCAAGCAAATGATTACATATAGGACTTCTACACTTCTAAATATTTCATCATTTTAATCTCCTACCTAAAGCCTAACGACTAATGATCATGAGTTTTTCACTAAAACAGTAGTGGGAACACAAATATTTCAATATATTTTACTTAAAATCCAAACACATAATAATAACTTGTTAATATGAGTCAGGATTCTGATTCTAGTGTGAGCCTACTCTTATTTTCAATTTTAAGGTGATGTTTAAAATTTTTTTCTTCCATATCAACTGATTTCCAAGGCCGTACTCAACATACTAAATAAAATCCGCCAGATTTTTTGGAAGACTACGAAAAGGTAGTGTTTTTGTAAAATTTATGGTCAGGGATGTTTTAATCACTATGACGCCAAGATTGTTTAACTTAATAAATTTCGAAATGTCACGTTCTGGCAATGCAAATTTTCAATCTGTTAATGCGTTAATTAAAAAAAAATCCAAAAAAGACCACAAATACACGTGGGGAATTTTTATTGAGTTTTGTTGTGAACGAAAATAGGTTTAACTCAGCATATTTAGAAGCGTAGAAAACCTGGCACTAATAAAAAAGATTGGGTGATCAATATGAGGAAGAAAGATGGGACGGAATTCAAGGAAGTAAAGAAGTATGTGGAACTGTGTTTAATGTTTCATGCAGACTTTTACAGGAGAAGTACTATAATGACTATAAGATTATAATTAACCCATTTAACAGCATAGTATTCTCGAAAATTCAACGAGTTCCTACTGTCGAAAGTGAAGTTAGATATTTATAGAGTGTTTTTGTTAAACCAGGTTAGTAAATTTAGATAGATTAATTTCTATAAATAATTATTGAATAGAGCTTTGTCTGTGGAATTGTTCATTAGCATACCTAGATGTTTGGTATCAGAGAGCATACATATGACTTCATTGATAGGAATTGTAGGAGATTTGATTTATATTAGCTTAAAATACCTTTCTAATACAGTAAAAAAATAATAAAGAATATATGAGTAGATATTGTAGGTGTAATTCAACGCTAGCTGGGGCTTTAGTCCACAGAGTAGTTAGTTTCACACAATATTATTAATACCTAAAAATATATAATAACAATACAAATTCTGTAAAACCATACATAAACATCGACCAAGAACGCCACAATAAAATCATAAATACGATGCTTGATAATAGATCTTCTACAGAAGAAAAAAATTTATATACCTAGCTGATAATAAATTGTCTCTCAAAAATGAAGCAAATATACGCAGAACCCTCAATGCCCTGTCCGGCATAATTAGACGAGAATATTAAATTATTCCCGCCATTACAAAATGTTCGGCCCCTGCAAAAACGCCCATCTTTTGTTTTAGCCCCAAGCCCTAAGCTGCCGAGATGCGATTTTTATAGCGCAATTATATTCTCCTTCTATCGTATCCATCTTTGAAAGCCTAAATTAATTTTTAAATCCGGTGGCCCGGCTATAATAACGGGGCCTTACAATGGCAGCCCGCTACCATGGCATGCACATCGCCGCTGAAATTAGAATTGTGGTTTTTTATTGCCTTTTTGTGTTCGTCAACGAGGTCCAGGGCCCCATCAATTACTGATGGAACTAATTAGTTTTATAGATATCCACCCATAGTTATTCTGTTAGAAAAAAATCAGTTAAAATGGGGCCATAAAGATTTTCAGTAACATGTTAAATTACTCGTGCTTGTGATTAATGCGGTTTTTGTTGTATTTAGTTTTTCAGTAGGTACAAGGTGTTCCTTAAGTAGATTCCAGAGGCGTATTGTATTCTATGGCCAAAAATAAGGGTTTTTTTTAATAAGAAGCCGTCATCTTATTTAATTGTGTATTGGCATATTAAGTAAGCTTATTTAAAAACAAAAGTTTTGATAATGGTTTATGCATATTCATATACTGAAATGGCCAATATGATTTACATGTATGGCCTTCCAGATGGAAATTGTACTGAGGCTAGGCGAATTTATATGGAAAGATTTCCAAATCATCCAACTCCAAATCCAAGAATGTTCAGAAATGTTTTTCAACGTTTTTCGGAGTCACGCTCATTTTAGAAAGGTCCAATTGCTGGAAAACCTTTGACTTTGAATGTGCAGAAGCTATTCTACAGGAAACGGAAGAAGACCCAAATAGTAGTACTATACCCAAGGTCGAAAATAATAGAGAATGACTAATTGACAACACAGAGATGAGTACGGAAGGTAAAGGAGGCATGATTACCTAAGCGTGCCACTTGAGAAGAGTTCAAAGCACATAAAATTATCAAAAATATGTTGATGTCGACTGAACCTAGCACATTAACAATTTACTTTAAATGTGCCTGTCCCATCCTCTCTACAAATTAGAATGTGGTCTTTTTGAACGGCCACCCACTTACATCTACCTGATGCGTACTCCGCGGATATCACACTTAAGCCTTGCCATCATTGGCGCGAAATTCACGGATTTTTCCACGAATTTTGCAACTTCTGTTTTAATTATTTATGACGGGAGAATGTCAACTTTTGACAAATTTTGGTCATATGGAGAGCGGTACGATATGATATAAAAATTGTTAATGTGTGACCGTTATAGTGACAGTGCTAGTAACCAATAGTGAATAGTGTGTATGTATTCAAATGCCTTTTGTCCTTTTGATTGCGGAATTTGCAAATATTTGCGCGTTTTATTTAATGGTGATGAGGTGGTCTCTACTTGTAACAAATTTTGTCAACTATAACATTTTCTATCATTTTCATCATGAAATTGCCATGATAGATTATCAGAAGCTCGAAACAAATTTATTAACACCACATAATAATGAAAGTAACAATAATAATATTTGTACCTAGTGTTTGACTTTGTCAAAAGTCGAGATTTTCCCTGCGAAATATAAGTGGTCTGCTTACTTCCTGCTCGGCCTAAGCGGCTCGACTTACAGGAAGCGACCTACATTGCAGCAGGTACTTAACGCAGACCTCTCACCCTGGGCGACGAGCCATTAAATCTGCAAATGATACTGCAGGAAACAACTACTCTGCGGACTAATGCCCCGACCGGCATTGAATTACTCCTGCAGTATCTGTGCGAACAGCCAAGAACCCTTGTCGGACACACCACCAGACATAGAGCGGTACTCATCTCTATATTGTGAATTAGCCACAATTTTTTTGCACAGCATTCGAGACATCGACGGCTAAATCGCAGCAGCTGTGCTTTTTGCGACCCGATTTAGCAGACGATGTTTGGGATCACCCGTATATAGTTTTATTTACACACTTTAACATTAATATAAAACTTTTGGCAACAATTTAATTTTTGAAAGTAATAGTATTTCAAAACCTAAAATTGTTCATCATGCAAATTTGTTAGGTAGTGCCTTCTTATTTTATACTAAACCACATATTATAGGTACTTAGGTATATAAGTATGTTACCTAAACTAAAATCAGTATACCTACTTACCTATAAAAACTATTTTGCAGCACTATAATAAATGTACCATGCCATAACCACACACTACACCACACTGCACCACACCACACTACACCACACCACATCGCATCACATCACACGGACAGTCCACAGTCATTTGCAAATTTAACACATATTACACAACTTTTTATTAAAATAATATACCTAACAACCGAACTGATTTAAAAAAAATAAACAATAATTGCTAAATCGCAGCACCCGTGCTGTATCCAGGCAATACGATTTGGCAAACATACCTACTACCAAAACAAAAACATTTAAATAAAAAATGCACAAATAACTTGATCTAGATTTAGACAATATATAATTAGCCACGAAACCAAATTAATAAACATACCTATTTTAATCAAATAAAGTAATAATCAAATACAGAAAATAACTTGCACCAAAATATACTCCTCCTAATCCATTACATAAAAGTTAATTTTGTTATGTATTGCAATTCTGAACGACCTATTTTATAATGTTAGGTTAGGTTAGATTTGTAATTTGTTTTGATAATTAAAATATTTAATAAAAATGTTTAAATGCTTGGGTCTGGTACTCAATTCTGCAATTAAAAATCAAACTTCATTTCTCATTACAGAGAACATTACTAAACATCAACTGAGGGTGAGTAAATACAGATTTAAGTTAGTAACCTCTACATCTTGTTATTTTAGACTACATTTATATTGAAACGGAGGAACCCGGTCCCGCTGAACAAAAAGGGTAGAGAACCGAAAGCTCTAAAAAGTAAACACTATATTTATGATGTGGTACGAATGACACATGTGGAACGACAGCCAAATATAGACGTTATATTAAAGACTTATGTAGAAGGAGTAGGAAATGCAGGTGACAAGGTATCAGTAAAACCGAATTTTGCTTATAACAATATCTTGTTGCCTGGATTAGGAGTGTATGCTAGTCCAGAAAACCTTGAAAAATATAAGTACCATGAAGTTACGGAAGAGCAACATAGTACTCCTAATGCGCCACTTGTAAGTATAACATAGAAAATGTCAATAGTACCTTAAATATATTTTATTCTAGACTGCTAAAATTATGGCACGAATGTTATTATCTGTTGTAATGAATATGGAAACACCTTGGATTCTGAAACCTTGGCATATAAAAGCATCTTTCCGAAAATGTGGATATATCGTAGCAGAAGATGCAATCACGCTACCAGAAAAACCGATTAAAGGGCCTGATATGAATTTGCAAGATAAGGAGTTCTTTGTTGCTGTAACTGTAAGCGATAAATTTTTATATTTGAATTTGTGTATTTGAAATTTTAATTTTCAGATAAATAATCAAGAAAAAGTTAATGTTAGATGTAGAATTCATCACTGGAGTACTGATTTAGTCAAAAGGATACCATATACGCCAAATTTCTGGGAACAGCCAGCTGAAGCAATACTTCCCGAACAGGCACCAGTTTTAGAAACTTTACCTAAAAAACCACCTACTAAGAAAGATTTAGTGAAGATGTAAAATGGCATAATAAAAATTAAAATAAAAAATTTAGGTAAATAATTGTATCCTTTTCCTTATTGCAATCATTAAATCCTTTAATTTTTATTAGCATTTGACATGTATGTAAGATTATGTAAAAAGCCCATCCACGAGCCCAAATTTGAAGTTGAACTATTGGGATAAATAGAAGTTAAATATGAGATTTATTCGGTATTCCAATTAAACATTTTAAAATAACCCAAAAATCATCTTACAGAATGTTCCAATAAAAAGTCATGCCGCTATTTTATTCTGAATTATTTTTAAATTAGATGAACATATAGATATCAAAATTTATATATCAATTAATATCAACAGTGTCTTAAGGAAAATGTGTAAGCCATTTTATTGTCAATAGCAGTGCCATGGATGAGGATAGTTTGTGGAATATAATTGAAAAAAAAAAAATGTAAAAAGTTAAAATCTCTGAACAGATTTGTAATCCCCAGAGATAATACAGAAATATGGTATATTAGTTATTGATAGGGCATATATTTTTTAAATTTCATATCTTACAATTATTTGTCGTTTTCAATTTATTGGGTATGAGTATAGGTAATAAACTAACCACAAATAGATTTATTTTTTTTTTATAAAAGACAACATTAATTCAACTATACATTTACCAAACTTTTTTATTCTTGTCCGATACTGTATATTTATCATAAGTTTTGGTGGGATCGTATGGTTCCCATCGACTCGCTGGAAATATGTGCTTATTGCGCTCGTACCAACTCCTCAACAAAACTTTTCCAGCGTGTGATTCCTCTTTTTCTATTGAGGCGTCACTGACTAATCTGATATCATCATGTACGTCAAATTGAAATAAAGGACCACTCTTACCCCTTGCCTAAAAAAGCAACAAATATTATGACCTGCGTTCATTTTATTAAAATAAAATGAATTAAGAACTCTTACCTTAGTAACAATAAAATCATAAAATGTGTAATGATGAGGTAGAATTAAGTCTTCTTTGACATACATCAACTGATCTGCCATTACCGTTTTTAATTCCGAGAATTCTTTCCTAAGAAGTTCTAATACTTTTTGTAAGAACTGATAAATAGAATTTCCTAAAATGTTATGATAGGCAACCAAGTTAAAAAACACAACACAAGGCTTAAATTTCAATTAGTAATATGAATAATATTTTATATTAGGTACCTTTTTTTACTCGTACTGTTCGCCGGTGACCCGATCCATCCCAGTAACTGAAGGTGATATCAATTTCTTCCTCTTTCAACTTCTGCTGCTGTTCAGCCCACTGCTGTCTTAACTCTTCTCGGAGTTTATTTTCTTCCTCCTCCCTCTCTCTGTCTGGTAAAAAGCTCGTATCAACATCTGGGTTCTTTTTCATCTTCTTATAATTCAATTTGGCAGTTTCGTCATTCTCTCTCTTCCATCCCTTTGTACTTATTGGTGATTCATCACTACTATCTTCAATCTCCTCTGTGTTCTCTTCATCTTCATCCAAATTAAACGACAATGCTTGTATCTACAACATAAACTATCTACCTTTACTCTCTGAAGATGTTAATTCTACAAAGGCAATACCTGTTTCTTCTGTTTATTTTTCTCCGCCTGCTTGGCCTCCAACTGTCTTTGCTTTTCTCTCTCCTTTTCTGCTTGCTTTTGAGCAAGCTTTTTCTCCCTTTCTTTTACAATATTCTCTTGTTTTGCCTTCATCTCATCCAGAGTGACCAGGCCAATAGTTGAACTCTAAAGAAGTTATAATAATTAAAAAACAATACATATTACAAACAGGAATAAATTACCTTAAGTTGCTGTTCAACAGCATCGTAATGGGTGGCAAATTTGTTTTCAATATTATTGAGCCTCAGATCCTCCTCAATTCTCTTTTTTCTTATTTCTAAATCTTGCATTTCCTTTTCCCTTTTCTTCATAAGTTGCATTGCTCTACCAGCCTCGCTAGCAGCACCCTTGTAATGTGCCATTTCGATACTTAATTTTTCACTAAAGATACACCGATCAAAATTTTCCAAATTCTTTTAATCCTATGTTGGGGAATATGCAACTAGTTATATATTTATTATGTATTTTAAACACAATTTTACAAATTTAAGCTAATCCTGATTCTTTGTCAATATTTATGTAAGCTGTCAATCGTCAACTCTCAAAATTCAAAATTGTCAAACATAATTTGTCTACCAACTGTTAAAACGAAATAATCTTACTTCCGTGATTAATGGCCACAATTCTAGTTTCTAAGTTTGTGATGGCAATGGAGGAACTTGGTATTCTATGGTTTTTGAAGATTCAATTCCATTATTTGTCTTTTCCTAAATTTGTATATTTTCATTTGATTCTCATTTTGTTGTTTCACAGTTTTGTCAGGTGTTCTGTGGTTTTGTCATCTTAACCTCACAATAAATATTATTCTTTTAATTTAATATTTATTTTATTTATTGTGATTGTTTAAAGTATTTAATGTGTAGCATCCAGCCGAAATGACCAAATTGTACGAAAATGTTCATGGATTCTTTATATGTCATCAAGAGTACATTAATAAATTGTATAAAGACATGCATGTTCCAGTGAAAATCAATCCGAAATTATTTAGCATTAAAGATGAATATAAAGCAAACAAAAATAGTAAAAATAAAATGAGCAACTGCAATAAACATGAGACTCTTCAAAAAGAACAAGATGCTGTAAAATCCAAGTTTTCTGCATTTATGGTTGATCTGCTGCAGACACAAACGTTACATTACCAGGAATTTAATAATAAAGATGCTTTGGAAACTGCCGAGTTTGTTTATAATAAGTCTGGAAAAGCTTTAGTTAATAATGCCCATGGTGCAAATATTGGATCAGCAACAATTAAATCTGTAAATGGTTCTAATTTTATTTTCCCGGAAAACTCCATATTTTTCTCTAAAAATGTTACAGACATAGAGAAAGATTTAAATGATAAAAAATATGATTTAATTTTGTTAGATCCACCATGGTGGAATAAATATATAAGGAGAAAAAGAAAAAAGTCCGGAGATGCTTATAACATGTTGTTTAATGATGATATAAAGAACTTGCCTGTTGAATCTCTGTTAAAAGAAGAGGGACTGGTGGTAGTATGGTGTACGAATTCTCAGCAGCACATGAATGATTTACTGACTGAAATATTCCCAAAATGGAACGTCAAGTTTATAGGCAAATGGTACTGGGTGAAAGTAACTTCAGATGGTAAACCAGTTTGTCCATTTTCATTACCTCCAGGGAAGCAGCCATATGAACAGATTATATTTGCATGTCGCGGAAATCTCGTTTCAGTGCCTTTCAGTAGTAAATTGGTTGTAAGTGTTCCCAGTGCAATACACTCTCACAAGCCTCCATTGATAGAGTTAGTAAAATCATTCTTGCCAAACAATCCATCGTGCTTGGAAATATTTGCAAGATATCTCCTTCCAAATTGGACAAGTTATGGAAATGAAGTATTACGATTGCAACATGAAAGTTTATTTGTCAAAATTTAACAATTAATTGATTTGTGACAACTGAAAGAAAAGGCGCAGTTTAAATATGTTAACAGTTGGACGTCATTCCATCCTCCACCACTCATTTTCGTCTCTGTTAAATTACTTCTCCTGCTCCACCAACTGAACATTGACAGCCGATCATCAGCTATTTATAAAAATCGACTTTGCAACGAGAATAAGCTGCTCTGATGCCCCATTAGTGCTACACAATTCTAACAAAAGCGAATCTAGCATTCAACGACTTCACGTTTACTGCAATGAGAATTAGCTCATCTGAGCCTTTCCTCTGTTGCCCATCGAATGCTATATATTTATACAAAGATTAACTGATAAGCAGTTTACCTAAAACCAACAGCTAGCAGGCAGGGCAAGTGAAACTACAAACTCCTGTTCTCGCTGCATAACATCCAACATCAAAGTACTGTTAAGTTATTCCCACCTATTTCCTATCAGAGTTTACATTATTCTTTCCTGTTGCTCCAACTCTCGGAAAACAGAAGCCGCCAAATTATTCTTTAAAAATAAATCCATTTATTTTGGGGGGCTATTCGTCGTTCACTGAATTAGGCACCGAGCTATTAAAATGTTACATTTTAATCTTTGGAGTTACAACCCCAAAGCAACTAGAATCAAACAATTATTTGTGCTACATGAAGCCGATCTTAAAATAGTATAAGTATTCGCTTAATTTTTGTACAAAGTGGATTGGAAGAATAAAAGAAAAGTTGAATTACAAATATTTTTATTTATCATAAAAATAATCATAAATTATTAATACACAGACAGACTGAATTGCTTCATTTAACAAATAATGAACTAATTGATTTTTGGCAATATGTACATCTTTCCTAATTAATATACACTAAACACAACACAACAATGAATTATATAAAATTATTTTTATTGGAATGGAACGTTGCCAAATATTTACAATTCTTAGTTATTTAAACAAACAAACAAAAAAATCGTTAATAAAAGTTTGTGGCACTGGACTGAAATTAGATTTGCTAAAATTATAATAATCACAGACAAATATAATAAACACAATAAAAAATTTTCTTCACTGGCAGCAATGTGTTTATTACACTAATTTTTTTTTAAAGTAATGCGGTTTTTATAAAACACCCAAAACTTTTTGATTATGTAATCGCTAAATGTTAACACTGCGTATTACTAAATGCATTAATTTGATTATAACTTGTTCTTTCAATAAATTATCAGTCAGTTTTCAACATTCAACCAATTGTTTTACGCAAAATAAAATTAACTCGATGGCAAACACAAATAAGTTACTGGTTGAATGTTAGAACAGTCAAATGGAGGAGAAAATATAAAGTTAACTAAGGAATCCCAGTTATATGTGAGGTTAATTGTTGCATTACATTTCCTCTTCCATTGTAGCTTCAGAGGTAGCTTTTTCGGAATGACAGCTGACATTATGCTAAATAGCCTTGGTCGACTGTATTTTATAATAATTATTATTTGTACTTATCGATATACTGTATGTAGTAACAGGAAGCATTTACCTTGTAAGATTAGAGAGCATAACCTAACTTAAGGTTAGTATCATGCTTTCCAAAAGTATCTTTTAGAGACACTACATCTCCTTTATACGGTATATATATTTACATAAATACTATACAAGAATACAATTAACAATCTTTGGTTAAAACATAAACAATGAGACAAACCGATCTAACAAAAATTACTTGAAACGGACAACTTAAAAGTATAAAATAATACTAAAAATAACGTGCCATTAGAGACATGAGATCTAATACAATTCTTAAAAACTGTCCTCTGCTACACTTACCTATATTAAATAATTACAAAATGTACACAAACTTTCAATGTGTCAGTACGATAGCTTAAGAATTGCATCAAATAATAAAATCAGTCTGTTTAAAAATCAGTAAATACACATAAATCTCCATTTAAGTGGTGAATATTGTCCAGTTTTTAGCTAAAAAGCATATGGCTGATGAGCTACGATTTGAGTTGCAATTTGCTTGACATTTTCTCGAGGTTACCCTGCTTGGGCCTCTTTGTAAATAATTGACATATTTTACGTTGTTTTATGATAATGAAACTATGAATGGCAACAGACAAATTCATAAAATAAAACCCAGCATATGTATATTTTTATTTCTGATTTAGAAATAGTGTTGAAATTTCCCTATTTTTGAAACAGACACATGTTTCATTAAATAACCCACCTTTTGAAGTATTGCCATAAAATTAAATAATATGGAAAAAACTTGATTGCTGTGTTTTTATCTTTGGACGAATTAACTGGTAATTTAGAAAAAATATAAAAGTAAAATGAATTAGACATGCAGTTATGTCACAGATTATTAGACAGTTCAGCGTCACTATCAGCTCCTTTGATGTCGAGGTCCCAAATTCAGTTTTTTTGAAGATGACTGCACATTTACACATTCAAGAGCATCTATTGATGAAGTAAAACTAAAATCTCATACCACTTTTTTCTCCCTTTATGTAGCAATAGACATACAATGGCTATATACATCACAGTAACGTCAATGGACATTCAAATCTTGCTACACTGATACTATTCTAAATTCAATAAATAATAAGAGAACCAACCAAAATGCTTCAATTGTCTTTAAATATGAACACTATGAGCAGGCATGGAAATTACTTCTATAAGAATTCTGTCAAAAGTATGATGTAAAAGTCTGGGAATGGATTCCGTTTCTCGTTTGATGTATAGAATAATGTGATATTCTGTAATTCTTACTGTAAATGTAAAGTTATGTTCCTATATTATCCGTACTAACCAGACTTCATTCTAAAAAATTTGGTTGTTGAGAATCCTAATAACAGAATGGTTTGGTAAATGTAAATCTAACTTTAAAGTGCAGGGTATTTATACAGGGTGTAACTTTGAAGGGGGGTCCGGTTTGGAGGGGGGGTACCCGTGACCTTTACAAACACATATCATACGTTTGTTTTCTTAAATTCTGTCACAAAAACTGATTTTTTTTTTGTTGCCTTTTTTCGCAATTTTCATAGTACGCCACTGAGCAGACAAACGCTGCGCATATCTAGTTGCAGCGTCACCAGCATTGTTGCCATATTTAATTAATGAAGTGGAAGATGGGAAAAGAAGGCCCACGCCACTCGTGAGGCACTGCTTTTTGACACATACATTTGTTTGTAGTGGGTGTTCGCTTTATTATTCCATATAAAAAAAAAAAAAAAAATTTATTCTTTTACGGATAACACATCATAAAACAGAAACAAGTCAACTAACAGAAAACTCAATAATAAATAAATACATACTTAATACTTTTTACTTAGAGTCTTCTTCTACGGCATTTAAAATATTTGGTTCAAGTTTATTACTTTCCGAGTTTGTTTTTACTCGACATTAGAGTATTGGCGTTCTTAACTCCCATAATCTCTTAAATGTTGAACTAATCTTATAGACAATTTCTTATGCAGTGCGTGTCTATCGCGGTAATCCATCTGATATCGCTTCTTGCAGCCGCCGTCTAATTTTGATAAAAACGAAGCTTTAGACATATTATTAGCTCTCATATTAGCTCTTTCTTAATTTGTATACATATTTTATTCATAATACCACACACACTTGGTAATGAAAATAGACCTTTATAAGGTTATTATACACTTGCACAGAATAACACATTCCACAAAATACCACTTTAAATTATTACGAAATTAAACTTGGCAAAATACAATCCTGCATTAAACAAATTCTAATTCGATTTCAGTAAAAATCACGCAGAGAACTTGCTTTCTGTCTCTCATATCTGTATATTTTTTATATAAAACGACCTAGTCTGGTTTCATGTATTGTGTGCAGTATTTATGTGATATTTTTATTTTATAAACTAGGTCAATGTCACGGTTATTGAAGGGACATTGATATAACCCTTAAAAATAGTATCAAATCGGTTATCAGACTAATAATTTGCTTATTTTTAATTACGTACATTTTATAACACAGCAACAATTATTTTAAAACATTAAGTTTTACTGGCAACCAATACTATTTAATAATAATAATTAGTTAATAGATCAGTAAAAAATTGTATTTTTTACGTACTTTTACATTACGTACTTTTTTACAACACTCGAAAATGGTTTTAGGATCCATACTTCATCAGAATTGACAGAAAAGTATAATGACTGATGAGTCGCAATTTTATAAAAAACATATTTATTTAAAAGATTATTCATTGCAGTTTTTCTTTTTGTATATCCGTTACTTAACATCTAGACGTCGAACTTGTATCATTGGCAGTTGATTAGGATCAACTGTGTATACTTATGCAAAATTATGTTAAACATAGGTATTTACATTGAATTGGTGTTATGTTATTTCTAGTCACTCGCATCGCCGAAATCTCATCACAATAAATTGGAAGCTGTAGTTTTGCATATCCAGACTATTGTCTTCTGCATTCACATTACCTCACTAAAAAATCTGCACTTTCACATTTCACGGCCTCACAATTATGTCAAACTATGTCACTATGTACTGAATTCATTATAAAAACATCAGCTTCGGTCGCTTGCTGCATGGAATGCGACCCTGAAATGAAGGGATAAGTTCCGACACAGGTTCCGACGTCTAGACTGGTAACAACTACCTGGCAACACCGTAGACATCGTTCTGCAGTGAAACTCGGACGCTGTACAGGGCGGCGTGTATAGCAATTTGGGTGCAGTTTACAAAATTAATTATAACTCGGCTATTTCTTTGATTTAAAAAAAACTAGTTTCAGATTAGCAATCTAGGGAACACGGACTACCCCCCCTCCAAACCGGACCCCCCTTCAAAGTTACACCCTGTATAACATTCATTTGTATGCCTATGTCTAAATGCTCTAAATCAGAAAGTAAAAACTTTTTTAAAAATGAATATTGTTCCATTTTATTTTATATTTGTTGGTTCATCTGGTGACAGTTTTGGTGATGAATACAAGACCAAGACACATATATCATATATGCTAAAAGGTATTCAATAAAATCTCTACCATACCAGTATAAATAGCCAATTTCAAGCGAATGACCAATAATAACTGTGGTTATTCTCTCAAAAGTTCTATTCTAACTCTCATGATAACCATGCTATAACACGTAAAGCGCTAATATAAAATTGGTTATAGGTTTCTGTATGATATGAAACGGGTGACATCGTTACGTGAGACATTAAGTTTTGTTTATTGAGGTTATCTGGGAAGTTGATTTGAAGCACAAAGTATCTAGTTTATACTTTGTGGATCGAAGTAAAAATATAAAATGTAATATAGGTTATGGATATCAAAAATTGACATTTGAATAAGAGAGACAGAGAATAACCAGCTCTTGACTTGAGTATTTACCAGGTATAGAATTTCAAAGTCATGAAATCACAAAGAGCTTTTTCATGACATCATGAGAAATGTGACATCTATAACCAAAGCGTTTAAATATCTGTGGTAAATACTATTTATTACCGGTAATTACAGGTAATTCACTTGAAATCAGCTATTGTTTAGGATTAGTAAGGCTATTCAACATAAACGTTGTATTTTGTAAACAGATGATAGCACAAAATGACAAATGACAGCTCGGTTACTGGTTCACCGCTTCCACAATGTCGGTTATTTTTGTCTAATGTCCGGTTAACTTTTTTCAGTTTACCAGAGTTCCGAAATGAAACAATTTTCAGAAATTTTGTTATACTGGAACAATTAACCAGGATTTTGCTTAATCAAGTTTAATATTGGAACGTGACCTAAATAAGGGTCACGAGACTGTCAAATTCATTCAATCATGTTGAATTTAGTAAACGGAATATAGCCTCTGAGCAAAACAACGTCCCTAATGTAAGTGGGAAGAGAAAGTTTCACATGTAATGAAATATTATTTCAATATCATTATTAGTTTATTGAAATAAACTCATGAAATAGCAAATGACATCTGCCAAACCATCGAACAGAAACATCATTTGTTATAATAGTCTATCAAATTCATTTTACTTTTCATTTTATGGAAACATCTAAAAAGGTGGTAAATACCCCATGACATGCATATTTAATGAACAATTTAGAATAGTTTTAACTAATTAATAAGTTGTCAAATCTTACTTCAGTAACAAGAATACAAATAATTCTAGCCTGAATTTCTAGTAATATACCCAATAAATACAAATCATAATATCCGTTACAATACTACATACCTTTCCACGTACAAATACTGTTGACAAGGACGGCTACTTCAAATGAAAAATTCGGACGATATGCGGCCCAACCATTCCGTAACCCCACAAAATGTCAAGCAGTCAAACAAACATTAAGCTGATACATAGGCATACATGTAATACCGCCCAGTCTTTTCTTTCCAAACCTCACTCCTACGGATTATCATATATAAACGGCACAGCATCAAAATATTACATACAATTTACATTCGCGATCATGCCGTACACCAGCATTGTTAGGTGTACCACTTTTTCATCATATATCAGCCAAACCTCTCTTTGACTAAAAACATCAGTTTTTTCTTTCCTTTGTAAGCCACTTTCATGTTCTCTATGAGCTGAGTGAATTGGGCGTGGCCATCGTGGGCCAAAATGAATGTGTCGCGTGCTTTAGTTAAAAAGTCTATAAAGTCGCCGTAATGTCTCGGCGAGATATGGGTAAGCCTGGAGTGGGTCGTGTTGATGTAGGCGGCAACGGCAGCTTCTAGCAATTGCCTGAGCGGGGGCCTGTCGTAAGAAAGTGGTTTAATACCGCTAGCCGTACAGCTTCGGCTTCTATGCGGGTGGGGTTGATGCTTTCCGTTGTCTAGGGGCGGTGGGTGTGGGCAAGAGATGCCGGGTGCCGTCATACTGCACCTTCGGAGAATATCGGACAGCACTGTGGCACACTGTACGTTCTTCACCAGGAGGGGGATCATATTAGAGAGCTCGGTTTTGCCCAAAGAATGGCTAAGAGCGCAGGCCCAGTGAATGTCATTAATTGCTGGATGAGTATCCTGAAAAGAAGTTTATAGTGACTTTAAATGTGAAGGTAATTGTGAAATAGGCACAGCAAAAGTAAGTATAATAAACACAGCCTTTATCTTTTAATAAAGTGTAATGATTGTATATGATATCCAAACTAATTATAGCAAGAGCTTGTTCGGATTAGTATATTCATATACAAGGTGTAACAATTATAAGGTTATGAACTTTGTTAGTAGACAGAACATTTAAAATTAGTAAGGGAAGGGTACTTCATATTAAATTTTTGCCTAGTGCTTCCTTGGTGAAAAAAATGTATTTTTTCAAATATTTTGAAAACAGAGTAGGAGGGAATAATCCCAAATTTCGTACAAATGTTACACTAAATACACCACATATCCCCTCATAAACTGAAGTGTGCCGGCCCCTTTTTTTCTTAAATATTTCTACAACACACTTAAAACAAATTGCCAATTCAATTTAGAGCAAAAAGTGTAAATTAATCAGTTATTTTTAAACAGCTTAATTTTTGATATATTTTTTTTCTTTTAAATATATAGGATGTTTAGTAAAAAATAGGCCATGTTTTAAGGCTGGCTTCCTCGGACAAAAATAATGTGATTTAAATCAATTTACCTTAGTAGAATATTGCTTTGGTAAAAAGTTATATGACTGAGAAAGTTTTTTTTTCTTTTTTCTATGATAATATTCTTATTTCTTGGGTAACTGTACTCAAACAGAGTTTTTTTTGTGAGATAAGCACAAATATCTGGTGATTGATTTTTGTGTTAAACATGCAGGGCATTCTGAGTGCAATCTTTGGAAAATAATTAGTTACTTTGAAACAGTCTTTGATTAGTTTTAAATATGATATACTTGCTGTACAGGGTGTCGGAAAAGGTTTTAACCTTTTTAGTAGCCATCACCCCGCCACTGGTACTTTACGTAAACTACAAATTTCATATTGTATACCTACCAACATACTAAAAGATAATACCATAAATATCTCAAGAGGTTTAGAAGTTATGAATTAATTGATTTTTTTATCAGCTTTGCACACCCAATATCTCCCAAATACCGCCCTTGGGACCTATCCTTATTTAACAAAATTACTTTAATTATAACCATAGAATTCGCGCCTGAATTTTCTGCACGCAATTAATAAACATCCTGTATATTTTGAAATATTTAAGTATTATTTTCATTTAAGTAAAAAAAAGTTAAAACTCAACATAAATACAAATAGAATTGAACAAAAAATCCTGAAAATTAGAGAAAATCTTTAGTAATTCCTAGTTTTTGCGGTTTTCCTGACCCATATACCATAGAAAAACATCTAGATATTGCCTATATTTTAATAGTATTGAAAGTATAAACCATACTGATGCTATGACCGATATTTGTTTTTTAAATGCAAGGGTGATAAAGAGAAAATGGTACAATATGCAGGTTTATTGAAAAGCTTCCTAGTTTTTCAAAAAACGTATAATAATAATAATAATATCTCTACCCCTCATTCTAATCACGAGGATTAGCCCAGAAGTCGAAGACTTGTGCGGGAGAGGGGGCGGCATATTATTATTAAGCAGGCCGCATTTGCGCCCAGGAACGACTTACGTTGGTAGGCCCTAACCACCATTCAGTGCAGGAATGAGGGAAACCTGGAAAACCTCATTAATTAGGGGGGTAGTCAAATGTCAACCGGTGTCAATCTCTCACATTGACCCAAGCCAACATTCTTCCCCACCCTACCATACCCGCAGAGAGGGTGCCAATCTCTCCACGAATATAGCTTATATACGGTCTACCGGCTGCGGGGGTCAAACCCACAGCAATCCAGTCACCTCGATTCAAGTACCGACGCCTTAAACCGCGCGACCACTGACCGATCCCGTATATGTACATATTTTCATTCTTTTTTCAATTATTGGTTAAAAATTAACCCATCTAGATATTTTAAGCAGGGAACTGCGAATTGCAAATATTATATTAAAAATTTTTGCTTTTTATTTAAATCATCCGATCAATATTTGAAAATTCACAGTATATCAGAACTTTTGGTTCAGTAGATATTGTTAAAAAATACTCCACACATTTGCACTGTAACCAAAATAACTTTGTTGCAATTGTTAATATGGGTCGCAAAATCTGCCAAGACAAGAAAATACAAAAAATGGGTTATTATCAGCAGTCGATAGTTAATTATGTTTTACACGTATTTGAATGGTTATTTCTTCTCAATGTAAATTCAAGTACATATTCTGTAATTTTAACAATCTGTTTGAATAAGAACTACAATTCTTTGTTGTTTGGATTATAGGATAAAGGCATGTCCAGATGACTGAAGCTATATTGTACTCATTTACAAAAAAAAAACTATATAAATACCTGATTGTATGCAAGGTGAACATTTTTCATGGCAAGCATGGCTAACTTGTAGGCTCGAGTGGGGTAGCCCCGATGTTCCATATATCGAGCGATAGTGAAGAGTTGCGACGACGTCATAATATGAGAAGCGGCATCTACAACAATCTGGTAAGCAGTCTCGAAGGCCAAAGCTTCATTTTCGCATAAGGTTAGAGCATTCAAGGCACAGTTTGGAGGGTCCTGGAATAAAACATTTCATTTAATAATTTCCAAACTGAACGAGCGTACAAACTACTCACTTTTGTAGCACATTGCAAAGCTAACGTCCTGGCACAACTAGATAACTCTTCCTGCTGGCTAAAGCTTAAACTAAGACGCATTATGGTACTGTGGGACATAATAGTTGTGGCGACGGGACCTGTAGCTTCAGTGGCCGTAAAGAACTGATACCAATTCTGCATTATAGAGATTAACGCGTCCACACCAACCTCTGTTGCGCAAGTTACCAACCAACGAACCATTTCCCTTCTGCGCCAATTCAATGACGACAACGTCATTCTCATAACCTGTAATAGTTTTTATCAGTTATTTATTTTATTTATTTTACACCATCCTACAGTCATATAACCAATAACAGGATGGGAATTTCAGAAGGTTGCAGATGTATATGTGAGATTATAAATATATAGCACGTTGCGTAATACCAGCCCTCTGCCCTATCTTCAAAAAAGGCGATAAAAATTTGGTTGAGAACTACAGACCTATTTCAATTGAAATCATTGCTACATCTGGGGTATCTCAGGGTTCAGTTCTTGGCCCTCTATAGTTTTATATGCTAATTATTGATATCTGTGGCAGTCTTCGAGCTAATGTTTTTTTAAATGTGGATGATTTTAAATGATGATTGGTATGTGGAGTTGGAATATAAGTACAAATGGTACGAGACTCTACTCTTGGAACATGAAAACTACTTAATTCAAGAAAATTTGAGCGATCAGTTTCATTAAATTAATCAGTGAGTCCCTTTGCGATCGTATAAACTTAGCATATGAAATCTATTCCAACAAGTGAGTACTGACCATCCAACTTAAATGAAATGTTAAAAAATGCCATTAAATTGTTTCTAATCTCTCCTTGTAAATGCTGCAACACAAATTAATATAAAAGCATAAATGGATCAACATTAGCAAATCCTGAATGTTTCGGATGATAAATCCTAACATTTACACCACTTTGTTAACATGAGGACTGAAACACAATTTACCGTGAAATATAACTTTTTAAGTCCTTAACAAATTTTGGCCTGTTAAGTACATCATCTAATTTATTATTATTATGTTGGACATATTGTTTAAAACAAGTCACTATATTGCATTTTGAGGCATTAGGCAGAAGATTATTATGAACACTCCATTAACTCAGTGTATTTAAGTTATTCTCTAGTTTGTCATGTCATTAATAAAAAGTATAAATAGTAGTGGTCCGAGGATAGATCCTTGGGACACACCAGATTTAGTCCAATAGCTGTGCAATTTAAAACCACGACACTAAACATACTGCTTCCTATCTGTTAAATAAAAATAAAATAGTGTAAGCAAATGTGATAAACCAGTTTCAGTAGAATAGAGCGATAAATTGTGTGATACAGAGTGGGTACATTTACCATTGACCTATTTTCTATAGATCCATGAAGATAAACACTAATCTGCTTCAAAGACTTTTAAAGTTATTTATTACCGCTTTGAATCTATAGTTTTCAACATTAGTTTTGTCACCTTTTTAAATACAGGAAATATTCAATAGACTTCAGGCACTGAATAGAATGCTAAAGACAGATTATGGTAAAATGTGGTTGACGTAAATTTTTTTTCTTATAAATCAATATCAAATTACCTGTAGTCCTAATTCAAAAGCAACACTCAGAAGTGTAGGATGTCTAGGGCCATTCTCGGGGGTGGCAAATCGAAATGCATCTTGAGCCAGCTTGAATAAATGCGAGGAACTGTGGATATGCCTCTGCGATGATTCCAAAACCGTCCGCAGTCTCATTACCTCACCTGAAATTCAAAACACATTTATTAAAAAAAGGCCTATATGATTTCTCACTTTTAATGTACTTACCTTTAGCTGCACTCAACATTGTAGAACTTAGAGCACACTGCTGTGTTTCAATGTGACCTAATGTGAACCATCTAGGTGATCGGCTTATCATCAAAGAACTGCCGGCATTTCCTGCCAAAGGATCATCGGAATCCTCGTGTTCTTCCAAGAGCGGTAATCGCATGGCCCTTAGACCGACTTCATATGCCAAATCGGGGTAGTAGTTCAAAAGGGACAAAAATAGGAACCTAGCAAAGGTATGCATAGGTATGCTTTCGGGATGGATTCCAATGCCCAACCCGCTAGTTGGACCACCTTCGAGGAGGATAATTGCTTGTCGCCTCAACACAGCCACCAAACTGTTGTCTAATTCGATTTCCTGTAACTTGGCTATGAGCCGGTCTTCTTGTTTACAAGCCTTTTCCTATAATTGAAAGATACATTTATTTCTATATTTAAAAACACCCTGTGGTTTTAAATATAGAATCAATTCGGAGATCATGAAACTAAGTAACAAATACAAAGTGGGTCCTTGGATTACCACCTGGTGAAGACAAACTTTCAGATTTTTCATTGATAGATTTTCATATACAGGGTGTTGATACAATAAAAAAATGTGAAATAGTTAACAAATAAAGCGGTTTATTTTAAATTTTCCAAAAAAGAAAATATATAAGTATATTAGAATCCCTTTGTTTTTATTATTTTTATTCATTCTCTTTGTTCAACACAAATAATTTTGATTTAATGTAATGACACTATACAGGGTAGTTCATTTTCATGTCTCAGCATTGGCATATAAGAAATCGTAAAATATACAGGGTGGCTGAATTTAGAAAAAAGTTGTTCCTTTTTATGACCATTACAATAAATCAAACATCAAAAACTGAAAATAGAAATTTTACAAAATTCCATCAACAGTACGAGCTAATTTTCAGCTTAATGATTAGAAATTTCCTTTCGACAAAAAGCAATTTCTCATATAAAACTTTCTAAAATCGCCATTTTAGCAAAGGCACCAGATATATTGGATTTGTTGTTGAAGAGCTGCAACTTGTTTTTAAATTTGAACCATCCTGTACATTTTTTGTTTTCTTAGATGCTGTCATGAAAAACTTGTACCCTGTATTTAGCATAAAAATAAAAATCACATATTTTGTCATTCCCTTTGTTCCAAACAAAAAAAATCTAATCTAATCTAATGACACTATATTTAGCAAAAGAAATAAATAAAAAAAAAATATATCATTCTCTTTGCTCGAAACAAAACATTCTAAACTAATCGCTAATAATTTTAGTAAAAGAATTAAATAGATAATATAATCCATTGTGCAATTAGAAATAAATGAAAAACAATTTATCATTTATGGCACACATTAAATAACTAATTGCATGTTATGAGCTATTTACACAAATTCTCTTTCAGAAAAAGAAACTTACCTGCGCATATAACCCGACAGGCATGATTCTCTGCTGGCCCAAACCAATAAGGGCCACTTCAAAGGCAAGGGTTAGATATGTTTCAGACCTATCCCGTGATCCTACGACAGGCACGTGGTGATATCGAGGCCGAATATTATTATGCTGATCCTCCATCCCTACTAAATCTACGAATAAGAGAGTAAAGTCTCCAACAATTGTCACTGTCGAAAAAACTTACCTAGATAGCTAGGTGTTCTGGGTCGTTCATTTTCCGGAATTATTGAAGCATCTGCAAGCGTATCAAACAGGCAACCGATGGGATCCAGCGGGTGACCCACCCATCCGTCTAAATTAGTGGGTGCATTCACAGACGTTGTAGAACAGGCATTACTGTTACATTGTCCTTGACATCTGGAGGTGCAAGCAGACAGTTTGCAATTAGATTGCATTTTGCTACCGCTGCTGCTACTACTGGTATTCTGCTGACTTTCGTGCCACTTTCTTTGTGCCACAAGCTGCTGCTGTTTCATGGTACGCACTACGGAAACAGCCAAGCGGAGTGCTGCCTCCATATGGCCATGAGATCGAAGAGAATCCACTCGTGATGCACATAGAGGTATTGGTTCTGCGGATGAAAATAAAGTAAGTGCACTTGTGGCTAATAAAATATTTTCAAATAGTCCCAACATTCAGTTTCAACAAATAACTGAATATTTAGTAGGTGGCAAAATAGTTTTTATTATCTACAGGATGTTACAGGTTTGAGTGTCATAATTTTAACAGATGAAACATCAAAATAAACAATTATTATTATTATATATAACATAAATCCTAATCCCAACCATTTCCAACAAAAAAATTATCAAAATATCCAGTTTGATATACAAAAGTTCAGCTAATTTATGAATTTGTACGTATAATTTTCTGCATAAAATATAATGGATGTTCATCATAGGAATTTATTTATTTAGATAATGATTTTTTTCTAAATCAATGCAATTTCAATTTCAATAATAAGTTAATATCGTACAATATGATAATGGTGTGCTTGAATTGCACTAGGTGGAACAACCTGTTAATATTTGAACGTAATATTGTAATTTGTCGAGCATAATTTTCGTTCCATCAATTCGTTTTATAAATTTTATTAAAATGTTCAGCATATGATATCACGTTTTGTTAATAATTTACTCAGCCTTACATCGGATTTAAATCCATTGGATTTTTATTAATGGGGACACATGAAGAACTTTGGATTGTCCGATATACTACTAAAAAATGTTCAAAGTAGATATTCGTTGTGGTAGTTACACAGTTGTCTGTACTAATTACATTGGGTGTACCTCAAAGGTCCATTCTAGGGCCTTTATTGTTTGTTATTTATATTAATGATATAGTTCAAAATTTTGCCTGCAATTATCTCTTGTATGAAGACGATTTCAAAATTTATAATGATGTTAGTACCGTTGATGATTGTGTAAAGTTACAGCACTCTCTAAGCTGTATTTGTTACTGGTGTATCATTAACAATCTTTCTCTAAATGCTAGCAAGTGCACTGTGATGGCTTTCTCAAGGAAATGCTATTCTATACTACATAATTATATGAATGACATTATCCTGGACTATCCTAAAACTGTAAAAGATCTAGGTGTATATCTTGATAATAAACTAAGTTTCAATATTCATATTGATCAAATCGTTCAGTCTGCAAATAAAAGTCAAGGATTTCTAACTAGAATGTCCTAAAACTTCTCGGATATTCAAGTGTGTATGACATTTTTCAATGCTCTTGTTAGATCTAAACTCGAATATGCTAGCATTGTGTGGAATCTTGATTATAACGTGTTTCAATGTGACATAGGCCATTTACTTTAATTTTGTCAGGATGGAATTTATCCTCAGATATGTAATCCTCACGACATTCTACTGTTTTATTATAAACTTTGACAGTGTTAATTTTAGTTTAGTAAATGATTCTTCTTTTAGTATTTATCACTTTTCTTTAATTATTTGTAGTTTTACTTAGCCTATAATTGGATATTCTGTTGGGTGATGTATTAAATAAGATAAAAATAAATAAAAAACTATGTAATACTATTTTGCAGTGATGTGTTAAAGATGACTGTACTTGTTTGTACATTACTTGATTTACAGTAATTTACGCCCATGTCATATACAAACTTTTTGTCATTTGTGCTTAACCTAGAAAATTAGAATTGCAGATATTATTGAGTTTTAAAAATTCAATAAAATATTTAATGTAGGTTATATATTCAAGAACTTGAATATTTTTATTATATTTTAATGGTTTTTAAATGAATATAAAGAAAACTAATAGATCGCTGATTATTGCACTGTTAGTTCTTATTTCAACTGGGCTAATACACCTTATGAATTGAAGCATGCAAATATTTTATTGAACATAACTGTACATTTGCAACATATATAACTAAAAAAAAAGTAACTCACCATGCCACAACGGCTGCCCTTGAGAATTAAAGCTACCAGAACTAGATGTGTCAGGAACATGAGAACAATACGTATCACTGGATAATATATTCTTTAAATGCATATTATCCCAAGACATAGTAACGGCATCCAAGGCTCTGAAATCATCAACAATTAATTAAAAGAACTTTTTAATTATTTAAAATAATTATACCTATGAAATATCGATCTTGGTAAGACAGGTGTATGTGACTTAGAATGATTCCCTGATAAACGCAACCTTTTGCTACTCCTAGGGCTGTATGAGCTTGAGTCATCATCGTCATCGTCCGAACTGTCAGAAGTGTCATAAGCAGCACGGTTTCTGTCTCTTTCTCTCTCTCTGTCACGATCTCTCCTGTCTCTGCGATCACGTTCTCTATCAGCGTATCTATCCCTATCTCTGTACCTTTCATCGTATCTATCTCTATCACGATCTCTTGAATACTGTAAAATAAATTAAGTCAAATATACTGGAATATGCAACATATTCATGAAGTAATTACCGAATCTCGCGTTCCTTGTTGTAACCGAAAGTCTGGGTCTTCAGGAGGGCATACGTCAATTACAGCCCATTTTTCAAGCAATGCTTTCCATTGCTGCTTCTCGTGTAGAGTGCAGTTAGGATTTAGTACGATACACACCCACAAAGATCCCAATTGATCCCATAATTGCCTACATTTGTCAGTCATTGGAGTACCTTGGTTACGCCACATCTGTAGCCTCGGATCCGACAAAAACTGTTCTGTGATCAAAGTAAGCATTCTTGCCCCGTTTGAGTCTTGTGCACGTAGCATTTCTCTAACCTGAAACGCAACAAAATGCTTCAAATTCGGTTCAAATTTGCGACAATGTAAATTACCTTTGAAAATAATGAGTTCAGTTGTTTATTGGCATTGTAGTACGCTCCTTGGGAAAGGTACGACTTTACTTGTTCGCAGACCTGCTCCTCATCCAGATGCCATGTATGTTCGTCATCCGCAGAAGCTCCTGCTGTAGGATCGGGAGCTCCAGGTATTTGATTAATCTCTGACCGCTGCTGCAAAATTTCATCAGCTAACTTTTGAGCTGTTGGCAGCACTTCGGTGTGATGCTCCGAGATCAGGTACTGTACAAATTTTTGCAGTTGCTGCCGGTCCATTTGCAGAAGAGTTTCTGCAAATATAAGCGTATATTTACATTTTGAATATTAACTTGCAGCGATAAACTTACTTTTAATGAATAGTAATGTTTTAGCAATTTATGTTATATAACTTGGATTACTTTTTGATTCCAGAAAATTTTAATAATGATTTAAAATATATAAACTAAATGTTACTGTCAGGCAGTGTTTTTGATACATTAATATTTAAACCATTTTGTTAAGATCATTCCCCGATATTCCTAAGTCTTTGTCATCATTTAGGAGAAACAGCAAAAACAACTGATGATTATTAAATCATAGCAAAATATTTGTTTTTGCTCTACTGATAATACCCAAGATATAGATATAAAAAGCAGAGGATCAAGAATTGATCCCTAGGGTGCACCATCATACTTATGAGTTGCATCAGAAAAAATTTTACCTGCTCGTTATAAAATTTAATTTGCATTGCTCTATAGAATTTTTAAACAAACTTAAACTAAGAGGCACTCGTTAGTAAAGAACAATCAATATTTTCACTTTAGTCTAATACATAAATATAATGTCTAAAACCAATCTGTCCGACAGACAAAATATGATTAGAAACAATATTTAGTTTTAAATTGGAAATAAGCAACCTATTGTGCTAAGTTCATATTAGCAACTGAACTACAATACAACAGAATTATGTCTTCAAGCAATGGATGTATAATGAGTTAAGGCATTGCAATAATAAAAAAATATCAAGAGCATAATCATATATGTCCTTTGTATTACTTAACATACAATTTTTTATGCACTTCTCCAGGCTTTTACAATTTGCAAATTTTACCAGCTGTTCATAGTTAATAGTACTAAAATATTGTATTGTTTTAGAATTTGCTGGCTATCAAATTACAGATGTAGTACAGAAATTAGTTACAGCATTGGAATCTAATAGGTTTGGTGTGTGGGACATTTAACTTGTAAAAAGGAAATATTTTCTATTAACTATTGCTATTTTTTTATAAAATTTCCTTTTTATTTTTAATATTTTAAACATGTTATTATTTTTTGTATTTATATGTGTAGTTTATGGAAAAAATAAATAAAATTATTTAATATCAGAGCATTCTGATTTGGAATTCCGAAAAATGTCACCAAGATATTTTAGGAAAAGGCCAGTAAATATGAAGGTTCAGTTACTTTGCAAAAACAAATACCAAAGCTAAAAAATACAAAACATGATTTCAAAATAAATTATACTGCATATGCTTGATCTGAAATGAATTAATTTTAATTAAATATAATAAAACATTTATTTTCAAGATTGTTACAATTTTACAATTCATTACATCCTATGGTTATTCTACTGGTACCATAACTGACTAAACAATCTGATATGAAATGTAAAAATTACGTTTTTTTTCACAACATTCTTGAGGCGTTATATTTAAGGACAACCATATATGAGTTCTCTATTCATGGTCACTATTAATTTAACCAAAAAATGTACCAGCATATGAAAATAAGTAAATAGTAATATTTTTTTTGGATACTACGAAAGCATACTTGATAAATTTACAAGTTAAAAAGTTTTCATCTGCAGGACATAATCATAAAAAACCTGAATATTTCTATATATTTTTTCTTTAGTACTTATATAAGCATATATTTTACTGGTATTCAAAATGGTAACGTTAGACTGTATAATTTAATTAGATTAGATTTATTAAGTCAAATGAATTTCAATAAGTTTAGTAATAGTTACAGCAACAAGATATAAAGAAAAACTTCTACAAACACAACAAAACATGTTTATTGAACATATAAAAAAAAATAATTATATAACTTACAATATGTAACATTATATCACGATTTGTACAATTATTTAAACATTATTTAAAGTGAACTGGCATCAAGCCTAGTCCTCCCTTTGTTTTTCCACGGGTTGCCTTCTTGGGAGTACCATTTTTGGTTTTCCCTTTACGGTATGTCTTTCTTGCTCTATAATTACGCTTAAACCTCTTAGTTCCCCTCTTGTAGGCACCAGTTGACTTCCTCTTCACACCTTGACTGGACGAACAAAAATCATCATCATCAAAAGAACTATGACTTGAATTTTGCGAAGGTTTAATGGCAACGTGTAACGCATCTACTTGCTCTCGAAATTTTGACGTAATCTTTAAGAAGTGTTCCCCGTACTTTTTGAAGTTTGCCATAGTAACATGTTGAATTTTTAAGAACTCCTCTTGGGTTTTGGGTAGGACCTCGGACATGCTTTTTATAGCCGACAAGTTCATAATTGACGACAGAGTGACATTTTTTTCTAGAGCTAACCGGCGGCATTCTTCCAAAAGTTCTTCGTGGCACTGAACTTTGAGCTTGGTTATTTTATATTTGCTAACTACAGGCTTGGGCGATTTATCAACTATGGTGTTAATTGCATTCGAAGGTCCAGGTTCTTCGTCAGGCAAGGGTAACTCAGGATAAGATTTTTTGTTAGTTGTGGTTGGAACAGTACTAGTTGGAAGAGTAAGTTTAACATTTGGTGAATTTAATATATGAAATTTGATCCCAGGTTTTATATAGACTACCGGAAATTCTCCAGTATAGATATGATGGTCTTGCAGTATGCCTTTTAGAATTAAGTCTTTAAGGATTCTTGTTACTTGAAGCCGGTCGATTTTACTACCAGCTCCGTAATATCTATGTGCGTTATGACCTCGATCTAAAATTTTTTTTAGTTTGGAACCCCTGTAGACGTCGGCTACATGAAACATCGTAACACCTCCCTTTAGTGAAAGATCTTGTACCAAAGTTCCCAATTCTTTGGCCTCTTTCGTGATGTCGACTAAATCATAATTTTTATAATTTTCACAATTGTCGCAAGTAGTCTCCTTATTTTGTATACATATCTGACGATCAAAATTTTCACCTAAATGTAGTAATTGCAAGTGACGTCTGCAATCAACAACATTTTCAGCGAATGCAACCATTTGCTTTAGGTTTTCCATGTGCCCGTCGAGTGCTTTTTTGTTAGAATTTCTATCCATTTGCATTAGTTTCTGTAATCTCCCGACATCTGAATAATTATAGAATAGATAGGAGTACGACGTTTCTCCGTCACGACCTGCTCTGCCGGATTCTTGGTAGAACCCCTCTACTGACTTTGGAATCGAGTTGTGGATGACGAATCGTACGTCTGGCTTGTCTATTCCCATACCAAACGCTATGGTCGCTACGATAATATGAAACTGGTCCTGCATCCACTGCCTCTGAACATTTTCCCTAACTTTGTCACTCATGCCAGCATGATAAGCTTTTGTTTTAATTCCTAATGTATTTAATTTTTTTGCTAAATTTTCGCAGTCTTTCCTTGACAAACAATAAATGATCCCAGATTTTTTAGCAAAATTTTTCTTTATCAAATTGGATATTTCGTTGACAGCCTCCCTGTTGGATTTGGGTAAGACTTGATACTTTATGTTTGGTCGATTAAAACTGCGAATAAATCTTTTAACATTTTTCAATTTTAAACTGTTTATTACATCTGTTTCTACTTGCTTTGTTGCAGTAGCGGTCAAACATATTATCGGTACTGTTGGATATTGCCTTCGCAACAGCGAAAGTTGTTTATAATCCGGCCTAAAGTCATGTCCCCATTGCGATAAACAATGTGCTTCGTCTATGACAAACCGTGATAACTTATCTCGTTGATATAGGGAATCAAACGTATCTTTTAATTTATTTGAGGCAACTATTTTTTCGGGAGTTACATAGAGAAGTTTGATTGCAGGCTCCCGCATGTGTAACTTTGACAGAATTTGTTTTGTATCTGTTTCTGTCACATCTGAACACAAATGGGCAGCAGGAATGTCAAGCCCATTTAATTTGTCTACCTGGTCACTTATTAGTGCCCTGAGCGGCGATATAACAACAGTAACACCTTCACTTAAAATGGCTGGAAGTTGATAACATAAACTTTTTCCTCCTCCTGTCGGCATTAGCACAAAACAATCGTGTCTATTCAAACTTGCGTTGATAACTTCCCTCTGATGGGGCCGGAAATTTCGTAGTCCAAATTTATCCCGTAAAACTTCCATCATCACTTCTGAGAAATGATAACTCTTTTTAAATTCTGAAGAGTCGTCTCCACGAACTCCTAAAAAATTTGGAGTAGTTTGCTGAGAAAATACATCTTTCGGCAACGAATCATCACAAAATACATCTTCGTCCCAATTTATATCAGCTACTTCTTTTAGAATATCTGACTTTACTTTCTCCAATTCAAACTCTTCGTCCCAATTTACATCATTTAAATTGAATTCATCCATAGACGCTGATAACTTTGAGGAAGTCGGTTGATTAACACTACACGATTCTATTCCATTACCACTACGTAAAAGTTTTTCAAATTGTTCATCGGTCATGTAATCAGCCTGAGTAGTTTCTAAAGATTGACTTACACATAAAACTGTATTGTCAAAGTTATCAAAAAGATTTTTCTTAACTTCTGCTGCTTGCCTAGGCGATACGTCATTCTTAGCCTTATGCAACGATTCATTTGAACTTATTATTATAGGACTCTCAGCTGTTTTTAAATTCTTTGTCTCTGGTGTTTCATTTATTGGAAACGTTTTATCTCCAGACTGTTTTGAAAGCAACTGACTAAGACTAGATGACGAACTAATAGAGTTTTTCTTTTTAAAAACAAATTTTTTTGGTCTAATCACAGGAGAGGAATTACATGAACTAGTATCAGGGCTATCTTGTCCGCTTCTATTTTTTTCTACAAATGAATTCACATTTTCAATATTCAATCCTTGCTGATTAAACTGTTTATTGTTTTTCTCTGTATTGTTACTTACACAATTTTGAAATAAATTTTTCGAAGGCGATTTAATATTTACAGATGAAGTTTTAAATGAAGATGAAGTTTTAAATGAAGATGAAGAATGAAGATTTCTCTCGACAGTATCACTCAGCTTTGATGTATTTAGTGAATCAAAGGCACATTTTGAAGCATTTAAGCTTTGAACAGAGTCCGGCTTTTTCTTAAATTTAAATTTTGAAACATTCCTGTTCAAACGTTGGGGCTCATTTTTCCCTTTATTTGCCACATCCGATTTATTCTTACTAAATAAAAATACAGGTGCTACACGAACATTTTTTTTATCGTTCTTCTCGACTGTGCTACTTTCCACCTTCGAAGTACTAACGATGGTGGAATTCTTTCTCACACTACCATTTAAATTATTTGAGGGCAAAGTTTTATTTTGTGTTTCACTTGATTTATCGTTTTTCACATCTTCTTCAAAAACTTCATTAAAAATTTTGTGTAACTGTCTTTCTACACTGTCCTTTAGCAAAGTATTGTCTAGTTTCTCATTACATTCACTTTCTGGTTTTGTATGTTTAACACATTTTTTAGCAAAAAATGGAGATGTAACTGATTCCTTGCTTGCAATGTTTTCATCAGATTTATCGGTTTTATTTACTTTCTTAAAACAAAACTTCTTTGTTTTAGAGACCACTGTGTCTTTAAATAAATCAAAAAAGTCCTCACTCTTATTACTTTCCATTAGAACTCCGTCAAAAACGATATTAATCTTAATATTTATCTATAATGCTACGAGATAAAGTGAGGAAAAATTAATTTCATGATATAAATAATATGTGACTGACTAATACGCTACACTGACACTGCTGCATTCTGTCAGTAGTCAGTAATCAGTAATCCCGTAAACAAAATGGACGCAATGCCAACGCTCTACAACGAAATAGTACCAAAGCATTTTCAATTCTTGCGTTGCCGATACTGTAGTTACTAGTGCCAATTCTACGTCGGAAACAGGGATAGCAACAGTAAGACATTATGTTCTCCTTCTCTTGCACAATTCAATTCGAGCACTCCCATTATTGTAAACCAATTACATTTCACTATATATGAACGAATGTAGAAACCATGCAAAGATTCTATTAAAAATGTTGGCAATGATGCCCACTGAAATAGATACTTAAAAGGGTATGTTCAAAACTTATTTTACCTTGGTAATAAAATAGAGCATAGTAAATCTTGTACACTGTAAACAGAGCACTAGAAATACACTTTTGTGACTATTTCGGAATAAATTTAATACCTATAACCTATTACAAATTATACAGAAACCATGATAATAAATTTAGATGGAAATAAATAAAATTGCAGTTACACTTTCAACTATAATGTTACAACGCATAATCTATTTCGAACTTCGCAAATAAATGATGGAAAATACACCTATATAATTTTATGAACAATGAAATCGATAAATACGTTTAAATTAATCATAGTTTCCTTAATACAATAACTAACAGTGATATAATGGAAATATCTATAATAGGTAGATACTTAATAATATATGTTTAAAATACCTCTACATTTTGAATTTGAAATTTCTTAGCAGTTCTTTTTCTAATAATTTAACAAAATGTTTGCACAAAATTTGATTACAGCAAGTAATTAAAACCTATAATTATCTATTACATAGGAATCCTGGTTATTTTGACTTTAAATCGTAATTTCTACGGAAAATGAATTGCGTGTGAATAAATTTCGATGAAGTTAATATTTGTAGCGGCCATACCTATATACATTTTCAAATTCAATTAATTTATCTAAGAGATAGATTTCTGATTGCTACAGGCCCGCAAACTACAAAGAAATAATGAATCAAAATCGTCTAATAATAAATATCTAAACCACACCTTTCTGAAGTCTGAACGGCGTCCAGTCTCCGCCCAGGCGCTGTAACGATTTCATATTACAGTTTTTCTGGGCACAGACCAACTTGGACGCCTCCCGGCAATGAAAAACTATAAAGTTTTCCCTATAAAAGTGTAGCATTATCTTCTGGCGTGTATACAGGTCGCTATCATATCGATTCGATTACTCGACGAAAGGGTGGCTTTGCCGCTTTATCACATCCCCTTTAAAACGAATTAATGGTCCGTTTCGTGTGCCTGCTTAACTACACGGAAATTTCTGCAGTCACTGTTGTTTTATTAGCATGTGACCTAACAGAAAGCAATTTGCCTAGACGCGACGTATTCCGATATTGGGCCCATAAAAATATACAGTATACAGGGTGATTGTACAGTGAAAGTAAATGTGATTTACCCAAATACACCTATATCTAAAAGTTCATTGTTTCCGAGATACAGGGTGTCAAAGATTTTGAAATTTGTATTATATTTTTAATTTACCTAGAAACGCTTTGTGACAAAAGAACAATAATTCTAGGTTGTAATGGGATACCTTAGATCTAATTATTCAATATGTTTAAATATTCTCATGATCACCAAGCGTAGAACACATGTGCCACACTTTTATTTATATTAAAAATTGTACGCCACTGTCTTACTTATAAAAAAAAGTAAGATACTCACTGAAATGTAATTTTATATTATGATGACTGGAATGCGCTAAAAGCTGCGCGAATGGATTATCCATGATCAGCACCATATTTTGTTTTGTGCCTCTAGCGCAATGACGGAGCAGTAGGGGCTTAACTGATTCTGAATTGAAATGAAATTGAATTCTGGATATGAAGAATTATTTCGTGCTATACCTATGCTGGTTAATTTTACAGTCCCTTATAAAACATGACATGTTCCAACAATAACACCCACAAAAATAACATTAACGAGATACAAGATAAAAGAAGAAACCACACTACACGCCAATGACGTTGCTGAGAAAATCCACTCCTAAAATTTTGCACATCGCCGTAATTTATCATTTTCAATAACTTTCAAGCAACATTTTGCTGTATTTTCAGCGGAAAAGGCGCTTTACCTGAAACCAATAAAACAATTTTTCCTCGGTGCATTGAATATTTTAAATAGGATTATTTCGTCTAACAAGGTATACTTTTTTCACATAAAGGATGTAGAAGAGTCGAATAGTTTTAATAATAGATGTATACACTAAGCCGCAAAAAAGTTCTGCAGTTCAAAAGAAGCATGATATGCCATACTCCCTCTACTAGTAGCGTCAAAATTAGAAACAAGAATTTCTGGCCTCCAAAAAACCCGGATCTCTAAAATATATCCAAAATATTGGATTAAAAAAATATATATTTACAAATATCGAAAACAAAATGTTTATTTTGAGACCCCGTACCTTTTTAACCGTCGATCAACTTTTGTCAAGAATCTACTATTGGATTATGGTGCATAATTTCTAGATACACTGTATTATTGAAGCTTAATAAGTTTCACTACGCACAAACTACAAAATGCAGATATAATTTTAGAGAACAATTACCTAAATACAAAGCATTATAAAGAATAATTATTTGCTCAAAATAATCAAAATTCTACATTTTTTATATAAAGGCAGTGGCGGACCATTTCTAATTTAAATTAAAGTGCCACATTGCTTCTACATCACGGGTGTTAATGGGAATAGATACATATACTGAATAATTAGACTAAAGATATCTTATTACAACCTAGAACTATTGGTGTTTTATCATGAAAGGTTTCCATATAAATAAAAATTTCAAAGTACACAGAAGTTGTAAAATAATGAAGTATATAATAATAATAATAATAATAATAAAATGACTTTATTACAAAAGAAGAAAAGATACAACAAAATAATATTATGGATGGCGAGGTTCAACGAAGTTGCTCTTCCACCTAACCACCCAAAGGATTGCATCAAATTAACAAAATATATAATATTTATATTAAATACTCGGGCACAGACAGACATTAGTGAGGGCGTTTTGCAAATAGACTGGCTTTGACCTGCGCTCTAAAGGCATGTACAGTTTTGGATGATTTAATACTGGAAGGAGTGGAAGGTATTTCATTATAAAGTACAGCAGCATTATAAGAGAAAGATCTTTGAAATAAAGCGGTGCGGTGTTTAGGAACTACGTATAAATCTTTGTGACGAGTAGAACAACTGTGTACATCGCTATTTTTAAAAGCTTGTTAAAAGATATTTGGGGTCTTATGAATGTTAATTTTATAAATTAGACTAGACATATGCAAATAATAACGCTCATTGAGATTTAACCATTTGGATTCATTGAGCTTAGAACTAATGTGATCATATTTTCTAAGACCGTAAGAAAATCTAATGCAAGCATTTTGGATCTTTTGAAGGCTTTCTTTGTCCCTATTAATGATAGCCGGCCAGTAAACTGAATCACAATAAGCGATATTACTAAGAATAAGTGAGTCACATAATTTTAATTTAATGTTGGTACTTAGCGAATCTCGGTGAAAGTAAAGAGTACGGAGCTTCATAAACGATTTTTGAATTAACGAGCTAACATGTTCGGAAAATCGGAGATCCCTATCGAAAAGAACCCCAAGGTTTTTACAAGAATTAGTAGGAACAAGTACAACTCCATTTAATAAAATAGTGAACGCGGGATTTTGAGTGATGACGTTTTTATGATGACCAAGAACAAGTAGTTGTGTTTTAGATGTATTCAAAATCAGTCCATGCGCTTGTGAAATCTCTGAAATGGATTTTAAATCAGTGTTTATGCTTTCCACGGAAGTTGCCAAATTATCAATCGAAAATTTAAAAATATCTGAAAATCATCAGCATATTGGTGAGAGCCTGCAAATTTAATAAAATTGGAGAAGTCAACAGTGTAAACAGAAAACAATAGGGGACCCAAAATACTACCCTGAGGCACCCCTTATCAACATCAGAAAAATCAGAGAATACCCCATCAACGGCCACTTTTGTCGCCTCCCAGATAGATATGAATTGATGAGAGTAAGGACACTATGATGAAGACCAAAATATTTGAGTTTAGTAACTAAGGTAGCATGATGGATAGTGTCGAAGGCCTTACTATAATCCAATAAGACAAGACAAGCAGCTTCATTAACATCACAAGCTCTGTAAAGCTCATCAGTCACGTGTAAAAGGGCTGTAGAAGTACTGTGATGTTCCCGGAAGCCTGATTGAGTGGAAGGCAATACATTGAACTTTTCTAGATAGCTGGTAAGTTGCTCATGTATATTTTTTTCAAGGACTTTGGAAAAAGTACAGAGAATACTGATGGGACGAAAGTGCGAGATGATAGAAGGATTAGAATTCTTGGGAACGGGAAAACAATAGCATCTTTCCAGCATTTAGGAAACACTGAAGAAGATATACATTTATTAATAATAAAAGTAATATGTTCAATCAAGTAAACAGAAATTAAATCAAACATTTTCAAGTTAATATCATCAGCACCTTTGGCATTAGATTTTAACGAATTAATAGTATTGCTTACCCTTGCAGAAGAGACTGGACGAAGGTAAAAGAATTGTGAGAACTTAGGTTGAAATTTGTTTAGATACAAATTTTCGACAACTTTGTCATTTACAGTTACTTTAGGGAGGGCATTGATAAAAATTATTAAATTCATGAGCATTGGCAATTGTTGAGGCGCAATGTGTAGGATGATTGTCATGAATATTTAAATATTTCAAGGTCTTCCAAAACGTTTTAGGATCAGTAGAAAATTTGTGGTGTAAGTATCCTCTCTTTTCTGCTTTAATTGCGGAGTTGACAAGATTTCTGAGGTCTCTATATGCATCCCAATTAGCGTCAGTTCTGTTTCTTTTATATTTCAAGTAAGCTTTGTCTCTAAAGCGCATCATACTTCTGAGGTTGTCAGTTAACCAAGGGCCGGGCTTTGGAAATTCTCGCAGTTTTATATGGCGCATGCTTATCAAACAAAGACAGAAGTTTTGCATTGAAGTAGTCCACCATTTGATCAACACTTTGTAATTCAAAAATATAATCAAAATTAATCAAATGTAGATATGTATATGATTGGTTACAATTTTAATAGCATTCAAGTTTGCATCCCGCAAATTTAAAAAATTAATATTTGATGAAATTGACTCACTACAGCTCAATATATATACCACAGATAGCTAATTTATCTGTGTATATACATAACATACTGTCACGGATTTCCCAATCCGTCTTTTCTTTCACTTCCAGAAAAACAATCCGTTAATTAATAACTTCTTTATTAACTGCTCAGTACACTACTGACTACTAATTACAGGTCAACTAAACACTTATTTAATTAATCGCTATCTAAATCGCTTTGATCTCTCTAACTAAACACTTCACTTAAACACTGTAATACAAGACTTATACAAGACTAACTAACTCGGCCGTTTATTCTTCTTTTATAGACCCAACGAATATTCCAGGTATATTCCAGTATCTCTAGATCCATTTTCTCGTACGACTGGAACGCTTCTCGTCGTTTCCGACATTCTGGTAACGCCTCGATTCACGCATGTTGTTTGTTTACCAGAATGGCGTAGGGGCGATCGGAGCAATCTTAGGCAATTCGCGGTGCCACAGTCGTCGGTTTGGGAGTGAGTGGGGCAAATTCCGTGACACTGCCCCCTCCTTAGGACCGATCGTCCCGATCGGATACACCTCTATACGGGGACAGACGCTCCAGATGGACGACCTTCATCTTACTCCTGGGAGTCCTCTGTATCCGGTAGACGACATCATTGATTCTTTTAATGACTGTGTAGGGGCCCTCCCAACGGTTCTGTAGTTTAGGCGATCTTCCTTTCTTCCGCGTGGGGTTGTACAGCCACACCAGGTCACCTTGTTGGAATCCGACTGTATTGGCCCGGACGTCGTATCGAGTCTTCATGCGATCGCTCTCTAGTCGCATTCGAGATCTGACTTGATCGTGTACGGCTGCTAGTCTTCGTTCTAGCTCATGGGTGTAAGTGTCTGGCTCTGTGGGCTGTTCCGCAGGACGACCAAATACCAAATCTGCGGGAAGGCGAAGCTCTCTTCCAAAGATGATCCTTGCGGGAGTCTTTCCAGTAGTTTCATGGACAGCTGAGCGGTAAGCTAACAGGAAGAGTGGAATGAGCTTGTCCCAATCTGTCTGGTTCTCGTTTACAAACATCCTCAGATTGGTTTCTAGTGTGGCGTTGAAGCGTTCCACCATACCATCTGACTGGGGATGCAGTGGGGTGGTCCTGGTTTTCCGGATTCCCATAAGCTCGCAGACCTTTCGGAACACACCTGATTCGAAATTTCTGCCCTGATCTGAATGCAGTTCCATGGGCACACCAAATCTGCAGAACAGGTTGTTGACTAGGGCTTCTGCTACGGTCGTGGTCTCTTGATTGGGAAGGGGTATACTTCCGGCCATTTACTAAAGTAGTCCATGGCGACTAACAGATATCGGTTTCCATTTTGAGTTTTCGGAAACGGGCCAGCGATATCAATGGCAATCCTCTCGAACGGTGCTCCTACGATGTACTGGCGCATTTTGCCTCTGGAACGGGTCTTCGGTCCCTTGCTGGCTGCACATATGTCACATTTCCGGCACCAATCTTCTACATCCGTCCTACAACTCAACCAGTAGAAACGCTCCTAACCTTCTGTAGAGTCCTATTGATACCGAAATGTCCACCTCCAGTACCTCCATGTACTTCCTGCAGCACTTCCTTGACCCGGGACCTCAGTAGTACTTGATTCTTGACCTCCGTTCCGTCATTGTTCTCCCATGCTCTTTTAGGACACCGTCTTCCAACACCAAGGAATTCCATTGAGCCCAATAACTCTTTAATGTTGGGCTTTTACTGCTGACTTCAGCCCATGAGGGTCAGTTGTTGGCTTCTTTCCAGTCTAATAATGGCTTGATGTCACAGTCAGCTTGCTGGTCTTCTCGAATTGCCGCTGAACTCCATCTGTCTTCAGGTTGGGCTACTACTATCTTGCAAGGAACAGATGAGATGTCCTCTTTCCTTTCAAGACTACTACAGTGCTTGCAGTTGACAGGACAGGGTCTCCTAGAAAGGGCATCTGCATTTCCATGTTTCCTGCCGGCTCGATGTTCAACAACAAAGTGATATTCTTGGAGCCGTTCCAGCCACCTGGCCATCTGTCCTTCAGGGTTTTTAAACTGAAGCAACCATTTAAGGAAGCGTGATCCGTTCTTAGGAGGAATTCTTGGCCATACAGGTATTTATGAAAGTGTTCTAGACTCTTGACGATGGCAAGCAATTCTTTCCGAGTCACACAATAGTTCTTTTCGGCTTTTGATAGGACTTTGCTGAAGTAGCCAACTACTCGCTCTTGTCCATCTTGTACTTGCGAAAGAACTCCACCAATTCCAATGTTACTTGCGTCCGTGTCCACTATAAATGGTTGTCCAGGTATTGGGTATGTCAAAATCGGGGTAGTGCAGAGAGCCTCTTTCAGCGTCTCAAAGGCTTGCTGGCATCTCGAAGTCCATTCGAACGGGATGTTGTCTTCTGTCAGTTTATGAAGAGGCTTGGCAATGTCCGAGAATCCTTGGACGAATCGTCGATAGTATGTGCATAGGCCGAGAAAACTTCGAACTTGATGTTTGTCTTTAGGAACCGGCCAGTTCTTTATGCACTCTGTCTTCTCCGGGTCTGTTTTCACACCGTTTGGAGTAATAATGTGGCCTAAGTATCTAACCTCCTTTTGGAACAGACTGCACTTCTTCGGGTTCAACTTCAGGTTTGCTGCTTTCAACTTCTTGAACACTTCGGACACGTTCTTTAGGTGCTCCTGGAAAGAGCGTCCCAGCACCACCACGTCGTCCAAGTAAATCAAGCAGGTCTCCCAATGCAGGCCATGAAGTACAGTTTCCATCAGTCGTTCAAAAGTGGCAGGGGCATTACATAGACCAAATGGCATTACATTGAACTGCCACAATCCATTTCCGGTAGTGAATGCTGTCTTTTCCTTGTCTTCTGGGCTGACCTCGACTTGCCAATATCCACTCTTTAAATCCAAAGTGGAAAACCATTGCGCACCAGCCAAGGTGTCCAGAGTATCGTCAATCCTCGGTAATGGGTAACTGTCTTTCTTGGTGACGTCATTTAATTTTCTGTAGTCCACACAAAATCGGGTGGAGCCGTCTTTCTTCTTGACCAGAACTACAGGAGAAGCCCAAGGACTCTGAGATGGCTCTATGGTGCCTTGATTTTGCATCTCGATTAACATCTTGTTAACTTCTTCTCGCTTGGCTAGTGGAAGTCCTCGTGGTGGCTGCTTTATAGGAGATGATGAACCAGTATCGATTCGATGCTTCACAACATTGGTTCTCCCAAAGTCGCCTGGTTTAAGTGCAAACACATCTTCATTTTCACGTAGCAGCTCTTCCAGTTGTTCCACCTCCGTCTCTTTTAATCTCTGCTTGGCCCTATCCACGATGTCCCTTAGACATTCCGGTAGGCTGGTCTTATTTGGTTTCTTCTCCATTTCGTTGTTTTCTTTGAGTGTTCTGACCATGGTAACAGGTTCACAGATTCCTACTTCAGTTCCCTTTGTAATTTTCTGTGGAAAGGTTTTCAGGTTAACTACTCGTACTATTGTCGTTTTCTCTGGTTTAATCAGTGTGCGGCCGGTGACTATAGATTTATTGAACAAATCCGGATTACTGGGTTCCACCACTCCTACACTGCAAGACATTTCCCCATCCATTACAGTGGCAACCAATGTTTCGGTCTGACCAGGTAGTACCACATCTTCTTTAACAACGAGTCTCCTTACAGCGTTATTCTCAGTGGTGGTCGTTAGCACTACTTCCTCACCCATTATCCGTAGCGTACCAGCATTCAAATCTAAGTTCACCCCTTTGCTCGTAGTAAGTCTAGTCCGAGTATGACATTGTCCGATATATCTGCTACCAGGGCTCTGTGTTTGAACTTGACGTCTCCTAATTCTACTTCAAGCTCGCATTCCCCCTTGACTGGCAGTTGTTGTCCATTGGCTGTTGTAAGGACATAACGTTTGGCAGGGTTCTTAATACGCCAATCACCAATAATATCCGGCCGTACAATAGTTCTTGTCGCTCCAGTGTCGATTACCATAGGAACATACGACCAAAAATAATGCCTTCTACTAGCAAGGAGTCAGAATCCTGGAGACGTGATAACGTAACTTCTTCTCGTGGGGCATGGTACGAGGACGCAGCCGGCTTTTGCCCCGTCAAGCCGGCTGACCCTAGTTTTCCTGTGCAGCTGCCGCCTGGGAGTCGCGCTTTTGCTGATCCGCGACCGGGGCCCTACACTGTCTCTTCAGATGCCCCGTCTGCCCACAGTTCCAACATTGGAGGGCGATCTCTTCGGCTGCCAGGTTGTTCTCTCTTCGGATTGGTAGTTGGGCTGAGTTTCTCAATGACCTCCTTCAACGTTTTGATTATGTCTCCATTTCCCATATTATCGCTGTTATCACTGATGGCTCGAACTTTAACATGTCTACCGGATGCCATCTTTGCTGCTTCAAATTCCAGTGCATGCGAAAGAGCGTCATTCAAAGTTTTAGGTCTAGCAAGCCGTAGTGCCTGCTGTGTTTCGCAATCTCTTAGGCCGTCGATAAACACTTGGATGGAGAGCTGGTCTACAAATTCGGACGGGGCTGTTGGATATGCCAATCGAACCAGTCGAGCAACGTCTGTCTCAAAATGTTGTAAATTCTCTCCACTCTGCTGGTGACGATTTTCAATTGTGCCTGGTACACTTGCTGCAGGTGCTTATCCCCATATCTCATTTCCATATGTTGTTTCAGAAGGTCATAGTTACTCTGCTGCCCAGCAGGAACTCCTTGTAAGACGTCCCCGTAGAGCAACTATCAGAGCTGTAGCCTTTTCATAGTCAGACCATTCGTTTGCTGCAGCTGCTGCCTCGAACTGACGCAGATATACATTCAGGAAACCTTGCCGTCGAATTCAGGGGTCTCGTCTTCTGAGTTCGGATAACAGGTCCTTCTGATTTGATTACGCCCTCCTTTGCTATCTTGTCTAATTTATGTCGAAGCTCTTCGCAGGTTTCTCTAACCAAGTTTATTTCTTCGTCTATTTCTTGCTTTTGTGCTAACATTTTCTCTTCTACTTGTGTTTCTACCTTATGTGACTGCTCCTCTAGTTTTTCTTCTAGTGTATTCTCCAATTTTTCTAATTTTGTCTGCATATCCTTCGTCTGGTTTTCCATTTCCTGTTGTATTGTCTGTATCTGTTCTTTCATTATATACCCTTGCTCTTCTAGTTTATTTTCTAATTTCTCCTGCATTTCTTTCGTCTGGTTTCTCATTTCCTGTTGTATTGTCTGTATCTGATCTTCTAATTTCTTTTCCAATTTCTCCTGCATCGTTTGGGACTGATCTTCGATTTTGTGCCCTTGTTCTTCAAATTTCTCTTGTATCGTCCGTCCCTGTTCTTGCATCGTCTTCGCCTGTTCTTGCATCGTCTTCGCCTGGTCTTCCATTTTATGCCCTTGTTCTTCCAACTTTTCTTGCATCATACGTCCCTGTTCTTGCATCGTTTGCATCATTTCTAACAGTTTCGCCAGTTGTGCATCCATATTGACTTGGCTTCTAGTTACAGGCATTCACTTTATTTTTTTTTAGAATGTTCTAGAATGTCCACGAATGTATTTCTAGATATCACCGTTGCCTTCCTTACAATGAAACGAGTGCAGTGATATGCCACACTTGGGTCTTTGTCTCACTTTGGTATAAAGTTCTAGAATGTTCGAGATTGTCCTTCGCGAATAACACTGTTCACTTCCTTAAGTCAAGACGAGTGCGGTGATATATCACACTTGGGTATTTGTCTCACTCCCGTACAAAGTTCTAGAATGTTCGAGATTGTCCTTCGGGAATACCACCGTTCACTTCCTTGAGTCACGACGAGTGCAGTGATATATCACACTTGGGTCTTTGTCGCACTCCCGTACAAAGTTCTAGAATGTTCGAGAATGTCCTTCGCAAATAGCGCCGTTCACTTCCTTAAGTCACGACGAGTGCAGTGATATATCACACTTGGGTCTTTGTCGCACTCCCGTACAAAGTTCTAGAATGTTCGAGAATGTCTTTCGCAAATACCACCGTTCACTTCCTTGAGTCACGACGAGTGCAGTGATGTGTCACACTTGGGTCTTTGTCGCACTTCCGTACAAAGTTCTAGAATGTTCGAGATTGTCCTTCGCGAATAACACCGTTCACTTCCTTAAGTCAAGACGAGTGCGGTGATGTGTCACACTTGGGTCTTTGTCGCACTTCCGTACAAAGTTCTAGAATGTTCGAGATTGTCCTTCGCGAATAACACCGTTCACTTCCTTAAGTCAAGACGAGTGCGGTGATATATCACACTTGGGTCTTTATTCCACCCGCGCACAGGGTTCCAGAAAGTTCTTCAAACTTCCACTTAAATCCCACTTTGTGGACAGGGTTCCAGAAAGCTCTTTAAAACTTCCAACTAAATCCACTTCCGACACCAAATTGTCACGGATTTCCCAATCCGTCTTTTCTTTCACTTCCAGAAAAACAATCCGTTAATTAATTACTAATCTTTATTAACTACTGACTACTAATTACAGGTCAACTAAACACTTATTTAATTAATCGCTATCTAATTCGCTTTGATATCTCCAACTAAACACTTTACTTAAACACTGTAATACAAGACTTATACAAGACTAACTAACTCGGCCGTTTATTCTTCTTTTATAGACCCAACGAATATTCCAGGTATATTCCAGTATCTCTAGATCCATGTTCTCGTACGACTGGAACGCTTCTCGTCGTTTCCACGACATTCTGGTAACGCCTCGATTCACGCATGTTGTTTGTTTACCAGAATGGCGTAGGGGCGATCGGAGCAATCTTGGGCAATTCGCGGTGCCACAGTCGTCGGTTTGGGAGTGAGTGGGGCAAATTCCGTGACAATACTATAGTATGTATGCAACCCAGTATACACGAAAGTAACCAAACTGATAATGTATGGTTGACTACACAGCAAATTTTATAATACAATTAAAACAGTCTTGACTCTTGACCCACTGAGAAATAACCAAACTTCTGAAACTAAAACTGCCTGCCAGTTTTTCCTGGTAGAACAACGAACTCGGTAATATTTCATGAATTTTAAGTGCCACTGCAAAATCCTACGTTTTACGACTCACTTGTGCATCAGAGCACGGTACAAGATGTTTTAACGTTCCGCGTACACATAAAATTCCGACGAACTAATTGCGGGTAATTTGAGAGTAATTGGAATGCGATTAATTCCAGAAGTGACGTACGAATCAAAGAGCTGCCCGAGCAGTCTGCCGCTTGCAGTTTGTTTGGATTTTGCATACTTTTTACTAGTTAAATTTAAATTAAAGTACCTTAATCTGCGTTTAAGCCACATATCGATTCATCTTTTCAAAAAATGTCGCATAAATCCATAAAGTAGTCCGTATCGTCGTTTATACTTTTGGAGCAGATGCGAAACATAATGGACCAAATGGAACCCACTGAAGGTAAAACTAGTGTCAAATATGTACATATGTTTTCCAAAGTAGAAAAGTATTTATATGTATGTGAATGTTAAAATATGAACTACCTATAGAAAATTAAAGAAAACATGATGGTATAAATACCAATGAAATACTGATAGTTTATATCTGTATCAATTTCAGTTTTCTTGCAGAAATAAACTTGTTGACGATTATAACTTTTCAGCAGTTGAACAAATTAAAAAACTAAACAGGTCAAATTAGCATTTTAACCAAGCTTTCCAGAGAAGCAAATTGTGTCCTACTATTTCCAAAATTAAAAGTGATGAAGCTTCTTCCAAAATGTTTGACATTTTAGTTTTCCCTAACTCGAGAATGGATGTAGATACAGGGTTACCATAGTTACCATATGACAGAAAGGGATGCGCCTAGTAAATGCGCATATTTTGGAGAAAAAAAAACATATTTTCTTTGATAATTAGTAACTTCAAAACATCAAGGCCCAAATTGCCATTGTGTTCTGCCATATCGTATAGTAAGCTATTGTAAGAATTAAATGCACTACTTACATATTAACTTTGACTTCCACCAAGAATCAGTTTTTAAGGGCACGTAAAAGTGTGGATAGTGGATTTAGGTCCGGAAATCCTGCGAGTCTGGCCGGGCATAAGGTGCATCAGGTTTAACCAAATTCCCAAACCAAAATTTGATCAAACCTCAATCACACTATCTGCCTTATTTTTTGGAACCATTTATGAAGTACCACAAAATTTGAAGTCAATTCGATAAGTACTTTTCGAAATATACAAGGTCAAATTGGAATAAAACGATCGCGAGGCATGACGTCATTGCCTTCTACAGCTTTTCCGTACTCTATTGTCTCCCACGGGCAAGGGTTTTTCTACGTTAAATTATTAAGTAAAAGTAAGTTAAAACAGATTAGCAAAAGCTATCTACTTTTAAAAAACACAACATGCTATATTTAAAGCATCTTCATCATGATGGACTATAATACAATCATCATTTGTAAGTGCTGAAATGAGTAGTGTAAAAATGTAACAGTAAGTTTTAAAATGAAATTGTTAATAGCAGACAGTAGGTATACTTGCGACAAGAATTCAGACGACTTACGTCATACGAACAAATGAACAATTCATTATATTTTCATTAAAATATTTAAGAAACTGCAACTGATAGTAATAAAACTATATACTACAGTAAAAGTTTGCATCATATATTGTACTAAATTGCAATAAAACATTGTTTTTAACGCGCCCAAATATCGAAAATTACGTTGACAATAAAAGCAAATGTGTAACGTCAGCCGTGACGTAAGACGTCTGAATTCTTGATTCGAGTATACCAAGAAACTGAAAAATATTTATCATATGTTACAAAATTAATAATAGAATGGAATATTTTGATTTCTAAAAAATTATTTTATGTAGACACCTACGAAAAACAAAAGTTTTAGTTAATTTAAAGTTTGATTACGAAATATAGTATAGTAAACAAATCTTTCTGATATAACATTGAAAATTTTATATGAAACTTAAAGTGCCTAAACAAATATTCTATTTAAGATCTTCACGACAATGCAGTGCAACTTATGTTTAAATTAAAAGAGAAATTTACAAATGTCTTCTAACCAAAATAAAAATCACTTTCACACAGTTAGTAGTTTATATATCTTATTATTCAAATATAAATTGCATTCTAATTTCAGTAGCTTTAGAATTTAGTAGTTTGAGTTTATTGTACCACCTTGTAAAACCAAAAATTAAACAACCTACAAACTAAATATTAAAAAGACTAATAAGGTATCTATTTAATAAGTAGGTATGCTGTTTAATTTTAAAGGTAGGTAGGTATAGATGTACCTAAGATTTTAAACTTCATGTATGATTGTAGGAGTCAGTGACGTCACACAGCGGTGCATGGGAGTCCATGTTCTCAAATTATTTTAAAAGCTTTAGAGGCGCCAGAAAATTATTTTTTCAGATCGCACTAAAATTACTAAATCATTCAGAAAATGAAAAAAAAAAAGTTAAATGACCCTATTATTATAAATTATAATATATAATAAAATAATTTCCTTTGTCCAACTGTGAAAGCTACAACTTCTTTAAAAAGTATTTAAATAACTATGTTTATAAGAACTTGATTTTTATCTACCAAAGTCCAATACACTTACAATTTTTTTTACATCCTGCATAAACAATGATCCTCATATTTCAAAACAAATTGAATATAAGCTACTGAAATTTCAGATTTATATGATTTAAGCATACATACACATGATGTAAACTTTATTTCTATACAGGGTGAGTCAGAAAGAATGGGTCAACACTAAGCTAGAGATACTAAACACCAACATATTATGTTCGAGCTCATCATGCCTTATACGAATGTCGCTGGTTTAACAAATACAGGGTGTTCAAGGTTTAAACTTTATTATGAAATTTCTCAATAATTGAGAAAGTTTTGATAGCATGACTGAATTGGTAGTGCTATTTTTTTCGTGTGAGAGTTACGAATTTAAAGCTTATTTTGACGTTACTCTTATAAGGCGCTAGTTTTACTGTATTATTTAGGTAAATCAAAACATATTTTTTTATCTGTTGAGCTATTCTTAAAAGTGTCAGCATAACACATAATATTTTGGTATTTAGTATTTCCAGTCATACATGGTCATTGACACAACATGAACACACGTATCTAGTAGGCAAAAGAGACTGAAACAAGACATCTTTTCAACCTTACGTTCGACTTTTAGAAACCTTCACCCTCGTCAGAGTGACCGCTCGAGACAAATCTTAGCTGACCATTGAGCCATTAGATTGTTCAGTTTTTGTGCGAGTGCGAGCCGGTTAAAAACTAAAATATCTTACCTGAAATAGGGACGCGCAGCCTCACGCTCTCGGCATTCCGAATACGATAAAGTGACAGGGCGACGACGTGCTGGCACCAAAATATATCCTTCGTTTCGCAACTGCATGTCACTGAAGTTATTTTACACCTACAAAACACAAATTACATGCCGTTAGTTGCTGTAAGTACTGTTTTTAATGTTTGTTTTTTTTTTTCAGAAAAATCAGGCCTACTCAGGCTGTTTTTGGGCAACTGTCAAATAAGAGAATCTTGGAAAGTATTTGGAATGGATTTCTAACTTCATCATCATCTGTCTACTTTCTATACAGGATGCCCGGGAAAATGTGGGAAATCTCTCGGGTGCAGATAGAACATGAAAAAATAATGCTCCTATAATTTTTTTTTATTGGCCTCCCTAAATGTGTCACTGAAGGACGCCGCTAGAAATCGGTTTTTCTTGAATAACTTTGAAAGTACATAATACAATTATTTAATAAAAATTTAATATGATGGACTATTTTAAGAAGTCCTTACTAGTGACTTCTTAAAATAGTGTCCTTGAAACATATTTAGCCTTTTTAGTTTACCAGGAGCGGACTAAGCTTTACAAATTAAAGTCTAAGATTTTAACACCCTGTATGATAAAACGTTAAAATAATAGATTTGGGTAGCTTCAACTTTAGATTGAAAAAGATACATCTTGCTTATTGTCGATAAAATGAACCGTTTACGAGAAAAAGTTCGATCTATGTTCCCATGTTGAACCCTCTCATGAAGTTTTTATATAATTTCGTTAAGGTGTCTCCTGGAACACCACTGCGGTTTTTTATATTTTGTATGTTTTTGGATTAAAGATCTTAAAATAAAACTTTCCTGTTGTTTGAATGACTCAAATCGCACTTTGTAGTCGAGAAAAAAAAATAAAAATCATGTCCCATTTTTATTAAAAATAAAACATGAATTCGTTTATAAATTTTCTCGTAAACGGGTCATTTTATCGACAATAAACAAGAGTACCTGTTTTAGTTATGGTTGAAGCTACTAAGATTTATTATTTTAAAGTCTTTATCATACAGGGTGTTAAAAATTTAGGCATTTAGTTTTAAAGCTTAGCCCGCTCTTGGTAAACTAAAAAAGCTAAATATGTTTCAAGGACCCTATGCTAAGATTTCGATTTCCAACGGCGTTCTTCAGAAACATTATTTTTTCATGTTCTATCTGCACCTGAGAGATTTCCCACATTTTCCCGGACACCCTGTATAAAGTACATACATATAGCTATGTGTTTCACTTCTCATCCTCCACACCCCTCTAAAATTGTAATGGGTTGTACGATTTTGATGATTATTTTTTTTGTAAGTAAATATCTTTCAGGTGAAGCTGTACAACCTACCACAACGGCTAGTTGACCATTCCACAGCTTTCTGTGATTTTTTTCTAGGCCGTTTTTCTGAAATTCATATTAGTCATTTTTTTATAAAAAATCTGGCAACGTTGCCTTCAGCGCCTACTAAAACCTAAATATGCCAAGTTTTCATAAATTACGTTGAAAAGTAATTCTTATACAGCGCTTTCAATATTAATGTCCAGAAGGCGTTGGAAATAAAAGAAAGATAACAAATTATAATTCTGTATTAAAACAATAACTAACAATTATATTAACATGATCCTGCTATTGTTCACTGTCCAAATGTATTCCATATAGTAACCCATCAGTCTAATGACCATTTATTTCTTCAAATATATTACAATTATTTGACTGAATATTAGCCCTGGTTTGTGAGTAGGTAACTGCTGATTTAATATTTATATGTTTCAGTTTTATAATTTTCTTTGTATTCCATATTGGCTATCGTAGATATAGGTGCGGCAATAATTCAGATGATGTACGTCATACGAATAAATGAATAATCCATTATATTTTTATCAAAATATTTAAGAAACTGTAACTGAGAAAACTATATACTACACTAAATATTTGCACTATATATTACATTATATTACAAAAAATGATTGTTTTTAAAGCGACAAATTATCGAAAATTATGTTGACAATAAAAACAATTGCATAACGCCAGTCGTCACACGTAAGTCATCTGAATTCTTGCCGAAACTTTCACATATTCACACATTCCTTTACCGTTTTTTCGTAAATATTAAAATGTGTTATTGCATTAACTTTAAATATCATCAAAAAAATATTTATTTAGTTTCTAAAACATTAACAAAAATACAAGGATATGTTCCTCCTAAATCTCAATAAGTTTTGAGGAAATTGCAATGTATTTTTTTAATAAAAGACCGTACATTTCTTTATAAAAGTAGAAACCCTAAATTTTTTATTACTGACACTAACAATCCCTCAATGTATTCCAAAATTTACATTCTGCTTGATTCTTCAAGGTATGTTTAAAATATCGTGCAGTTTATACAAAAGTTAAATAAAACTTTTAATTTCTGGATTTCGTAGAAGAATGATTACATGACTTATTTTAAAGTAAGCGGGATTTTACAATTTCAACACCCTGTTTCTCGAAAATTGTGCATTTTAGAGGGTAAGTTAATACAAACTTTTTTTCAAATTTTTGGACGAGCTATCACATCCTGAAGTCCTGCGCATATATTATGAAACATATACGTATAGATTCGATTCATAATTTCCGAAAATCCCCGTTTACAGAAATTAATTCTAAATACTTTCCTAAATTCATCTAACCGACGCCGACAGTGACGTCGTCTAAAAAAGTTTGTATAAACACACATTTTGACACCACACATTATAGTTATTTATTGCATAAGTGTTTTAAGTAGCATTTTATCCACGCAAGAATGTTTAAACGCAAGAACGTAGATCAAGCATTCAATATTTTTAAGTGAATTTAAAGGCAATTGAAACACGAATGCAATACAACATTTTATCAATAACCACATCACAATCATATTTGTGGAGTCAGAATTATTGGAATTTAATACAAACATATTCACACGACTTCATATTTCTTAGTACTCAATGAAACACAAACTTGATATTGCAAGGAAAATCCAAGGAAATTATAGCATAGCTGTACCTTACAGATACATCCGAACTTGTGCAAATTCTTCACAAACTTGCGTTCCCAAAATGATGGCAACATTGCTACAAGGGTTGTTATTAACGGAAAGGAAGTTAAATGTGATAAAACAAAAACCGAAATGTGTATTATTATAAACGTAAATAATAAGTAAATAAATTGTTCTACGTTCATGCAAAAAACAAAACTTTATTGAACTATATTTAGTGGAAAAAGTGATTATTTATTGCACTAGCGCAATAACATTTTTATTGTATTCATCTGTCATTCTACTACAGCGTTTTGTCATCATGACAAACATAAACGTTCAATTCGACGTCATATTTTCCTACACCTAGTGTCATCTAAATAAAACATTTTTTGGTTTTTCCATGAACGGAGAAAAAATATTGTATGCAACTCGTAGAAAGTGTTTATTGGGCTCGACGTGTTGTACTACTCGGCCTGACGGCCTCGTTGGACAATTTTACGTCCCTTGCAATAAACACTTACTTTTTGTATTTGTTGCATAAATACCTATAAATTTGATTTATTTTTTCATTATTCTACTAGTGAAATAAAGTTATGCCACTATAATAAAATATAAAGTATCAATTTAGACGGTTTATATGTGTGGAAAAAAATCCGATTATAAGCTGATTGTGAATAAAAAATATTACTGCCCGCAGCACATAAGTAAACAAAACATTCTGTAGACCTCACCGTACTGATTCAGTAGAACACTTACAGGTTTCTTTAATATCTGTCTCCAGACTAAACATCAATTTAAAAATTTTACAAAAGCCATAAATTTTGTAAAAGATTCTGGTTCAGCCTGAACAGGTTATATCTAAGGCAGATAAAAACTTAAATTGTACATCGGAACTCCTGCTTTATGGCGTGTAAATTTTAGATGAATTGACAAAATCCTTCAGACGTCGAAGCACATCCAGACACTTACAAAGTTTTGTAACGGATGAGCATACACAAATATCAAAGATGTGGGTGGAATGGATTTTCGCATATTTCATAAGATAAAGTACATTGCCAGCGTTTATAATGAATTAATGAGACATTTGTTTGTGACTTCTAAGTTTCGAATGTATCATCATAAATGGTACATATTGTCTGAAACTATTTATTTGTGGCATAATTTTAGTTTTTCTTTAGTTTGATCGGGGTTTTGCCACACTTCTGAAAAAAATAAAGATTATTTAAATAAGCCCCTGCGCCAAACGGATCAGTAAAGGGTTATTTTTGAAACTAAGTTTGCCTAACCAAAAAAAGACGGGAGTTTGAAAAATCTAAAATTTGCGAACACGCTTAAGAAAACGATCATTTTGATCCAATGGGGTTCGACAAAAATTTTAGAGAAGAAAGATAACGCAACAAAAAGAAAATTAAAAGAGATAAGTGTGTGTCAAACTGTTTAGTAAAAATTGATCATTGTTGGCTACAGTTGTCTTCACACAAGTAACAATAAAATAAAAATCATTTAACTTCTGTATGGAAACAGATAAACAAATTTTAAACTGTCAAACTTGACATACTTTAAATACATTTACTATTTTTTGAGAACGACAATAGAGAGCTATACGAAACGTCAAAAATAGGGAAGTGCGCGACAGTGATGTGATTTTTGTTATTTTTTTCTTATCTGTTTTTTCAGTGTGAGATCTTTTGGTTAGGCAACTTAGTTTCAAAAATAATCCTTGACTGATCCGTTTGGCGCAGGGGCTTACTTAATTAATCTTTATTTTTTTTCAGAAATGTGTCAAAAACCCAATCAAACTAAAGAAAAAAAGGTACATTTTTCTTAAACACAAGAAATGTAACAAAAAATAGATATATTTGTGCTGCAATACATTCTTCTTATTAAATACTGATGACATAATGTGGTAAATAAGTTTTTGCTACACGAGACTGAAGATTTTGATGTGGTCTGTAATTTTATATGACGATAAGGTATTTCTTTGTCATTAATAATAATAAAATTATCTTAAAAAATCAAAAATCGCCATATTGTTTGTATCTATTGTTGCGCCTTGTGTTCAAATTTGAAAAAATAACTAATTCAAAGGATTTTGAAGGAAATATATGAGAAATAGAGAAGGTAGCAACAGAATATGAAAACATCTAGGGAACAAATGAAAAGTAAAACCATAGTTTCTCACAATAATGTGATCAAAAAAAGCACTGCATTCATTAATGTTTCTAATAATTTTAATTTATGTTAATATTTTATAGTTAGATATTTGATTCAACACCTGAAGAAGCAATCCTAGAAATGCAGGACTAGATCACATCTCATTCTATTCTGACTTATGCACGTTCTTTGCTCAAAAACTAAATTGAATTTAGAAAATTTAGTTTATTTTTTGAATCCAACTTTATCTATGGAATTGTCCCTTGGCATACCCAGATATTTGGCATCAAAGAGCTACTACATTAATAGAAATTGTAGGAAAATTAATTTATATTAGCTTACAGTATACAGCAAAAAATCTTAAATTTAGTACTCCATGTTGAAAACCACTTTGACTGTGAAAAGGAAGACAAATATTGAAAAATATTTCTTCACAAACAATCAGTTAGGTGGAGGGCAACGTATTAGGTAAAGAAGAAACGGAAATTCATTATGGAAGGATCAGGCGAAGATTCTTTGACGATGAAGGTACAATCTATTATTTGTTAAGATTTAACTTCATCCCAAACGCTTTTGTATTGTTTCCCTGATATTGAGAAGATTTCGCCAAAGTGATGTTCACAGACATCGAATAACTAAATAGCATTCGTGTTATTTACACTCATGGGTCCAAAAACAGACTTAGCAAAAAATTTGTAGTTTATGCTCAGGACATGGAATATTTCACCAAGTATCTGACTTTGGTGCTTTCGCGCGTAGCAAACGATCGGCTGTTTGTATTATTCAAAGAAAAGGAAAATGTAACAATAAAGATTTCTACGTGAAATTACCAAGTCCGCACACTTGTTAATAAAAACATGAATGTGATTAGGAACATCACAGCCTATACTTGATGATGATGATTTATAGTTCATAAAAATTGTTACTTGATGTAATTCATAAATTTTACTGGAAAACCGTGTCACAGAACATCAAATGCATTCAATTTTTATCCTCCCACACATGTACTGTTGAATTCAAACCAAGAGATGAAGCACGTGCGTTCAGGTAGTCATTCAAATAAAAATCTTTACAAAAATAAAACCCTCAAGTCTGTTCTTCCAAAGTACCTACGATCTGACCTAAATTACGGAAATTCAGGTAAGGTAAGACAGGGTCTTTGAAAAACATATATTTGTTTAATAATTAAGCAGATAACATCTGCAATATGGCAAATATAACAAAGGCAATTACTTAATGAGAACTTACCTGTCGAAACTGACGGAGACTTTAAATTTTTGTGGAGGTTCTGACCCTCCACAGGGTAACGTTGCTGTTGGCGAGGACCGGCAAGCTGTTACGACACCACTTAAATGGAAACCTGAAACAAACACCGAATCAGTAATTTAGCAAACCATTACATAACTAAGATTTATATTTCTCAAAGGTAGTGCCTTCTGACAGTTGCAATGTACTTAATTAAAATAATATTTCGGACAAAAACCTCCTTGCAAAATATTTAAATATGAGAAGTATCTCTGGTAACGTTTTCTAAAGTATACCTAATGCTTAAAAATTTCTCCGACATTCTCTATTGTCAGAAGCCTACTGAAACAAGTTATTTTCAGGCAAGATTTCTAAATTATATAGGGTTTTAATGAAAACATTTTATACAGTTATACAGAGTCCAAGTTTTTCTTTTATTTTCTGAATTATCTAAGATGGATAAATATCATAAATACCAAAATTGGTTTGGATAAACTATTTTTGGTACAGAAAGTACGCGAATAAGGAGTCATATTAGTCAATAAAATCAAGTTTATAAATTAGTCAGGGGCGGTATAATAAAAACAGATATCATTTTTCGATGGACCAATCAATTACGAACAATGTCTCTTGATGTTTTAGTATTTGTCGCATTTTGTATCCGTGTAATCGAAAAGCCAGAAATTTAAAAACAAATCCTGCACCTAATAAGTCAAGTAAGTTTATTTGAACATTACACAAAGTAACTTAAATTATTTAAATTACTCTATGTCACTATCCTATTTAACTGGCCCCAGTATAAATGATATAGAAAACTTTCCACTATAATCTCCAGATGAAGGTTATTTGCTGTTGAAAGTTATTCTAATTTTTTGTTTTTCAGGAAGATGCAGAAGGGAAAAGCTTTCAAAATCTTCTAGGAATGGGAAAAACCAGTTCTTATAACTATAAAGAAGTCGAAAATTAAAATTGACGGAATGTTTGTGGTAGCTGAAGGCGAAGGAAATCTACAAAGTTTCTTGAGTCGGTACAAAAAATTTACGAAATATAACAGACAGTTTCTGTTTAAAAAAAATGAAAAATGTTCCACTTAAATCGTTGGAAAGAACACATGCAAATGCAGAATATTTGAATCTACCCCAAGCAGAAGAAGTAGAATTCACAGAATACTGTTTTAGGCAATCTTCTGCTAAACGGCAGTCAGATGGTTTCCATGCAAATAAAAATTCAGCTTCGAGTTTTTCAATGAAAAGAAATCGAGAAATGTTTATAAGACGAACTATATTTCAACACGAAGGTTGAATTATACTGAAAATTATCTATTATGGATTAAAGAACTATGGGGACTCGCTAGCCAATAAGTCGAACATCGGCAATAAAATAGTTTCAGGCGTTTCCTGAGTTTCAAGCAATGTGGATAATAATATTGTTAACTTTACGAAAAAGGAGGGAAATGAGAGTTCAATTGTATTAAATAATTGTTCACAAATCATAAATATTTCTAAATAAAAATTTCCTGTTGTGGTTGCAATGTAATAAAACCAGTTTTGTGTTTTTTTTAACTCTATCATTTTGTATTTACCTAATGTCATTGTCAATTTTAATTACCAGTTTGATTTAAATTATTACCTGGAACGTTGCATAGCAACGAACTTTTTCTGCCTAGGCAGTAAAAATATACTTTTTAAGCCTGTCGAGTATCATTAACGCCCGACAGTGTATAAAAATGTATAAAAATATAATTTACTTAAATTTTGTTGTCTTATGTCAGTGTTCATAATCCTAATCTTTACAATCTGCAATGTAAAATGGACACATGTCACAAAAAAAGAATAAAGTTAATTTCCTGACAACACAGATTGATATTTGTTACGAAAATAATAGAAAATCTAATTTAATTCGTCCCAACAATCTGTTACATCTGCCGGCAACATAATTCACATTTCAGCAGGCTGAATGTAATATCAGAATTTTTATCCGAAATGAAATTTTAAGGGAGATATTTTATGCGGAACGAAAATACATCATAATGCCGGTTTTGTTGGAGGAGAACACAAAAGTTTTATAATCCCTTAGCATGTCTATAGAGAAAATAAATACAAAACTTCTATAAAAGTAATATTGCATTGTGCAAACTTTTAGGTCTTTTGAAGTGTACTAGGTGGATGCGAATTCGACATTGCTTGATAGATTATTTGATATTCTCCTGGCATCCCGCAGGAATACGGCGTGGTATAAAATATCAGAAACGTAAAATTCATTAGGAATGGAGTTTTAGAGGAAGAGCGGCATGGAAGTATACTGATATAATCCACTTTGCCCGAGCGAAAAAAACGGAGGTTGATCAAAGATCAAAGCGAACGACTCATTTCTCATTTTCATGTTTATAATTAGAATACAGGTAGATGGCTTGGGTCTGCGAAATTAACGCATCAGCAAATATTTATCCTACCGTTTTAGGTAGAACAACTTTTTATTGCAAAACAATACATCTACATTGTCTGCAAATAGTATATAGCATATACGGAAATAATGCTATACTAATATCAAAATGACTGCACTTATTTCAACGCTAGTTTAGTTCCACTATTCTCCAAGTATAGTAATACTTTAAGAATAAAAATTACTTGAAATCAAGAAAACTACTATATTTAATATAAGATAAAGTTGTTTAAAGAATTATTTTGTTTTATTTAGATAATATAATAATTACTTGAGTCAGCAGTTTGTTAATGTTATTCTCAAAATAAAGTTGTTATCTTGATTTGAATTTTAATTTTAAAAAAATAAACAAATCATCCTATAAAAATCAGTAACACGACGCTCCTGGTGCGCTACGAACTTTCTGATGACGCACCCATATGACAATCGCATGCCGGATTAAACATCGTTGCCACATCATGTTTACATACATAATATCGTCTAACACTTCAGTGTGTTATTCAAATTTACTCCCATTTAGTCCTTTCTGCATTTTCCGCATTTATTTCCCCCCAAATTTGTAGATCACGCCACACATTTGGAGGGGAGCTGGAGAGAATACAAGCAGTAAGCAGTAGTTTGTTTATTTCGGTCTCGCGTATTCGTCGTAAATTCACAATGCATAATTTTACAAATTCCGAATATGCGGAAATGGTAGTGTTGTACGGAGAATGTTTATACAATGCGAATGCCGCTGTTACAGAATATCGGAGATGTCTACCTAACCTAACAGACATTTTCCAGGTGCATGAACTTTGTATAAGTGCCTTTGCGATACGGGTTCTGTGAAACTGCGTCGGGTGATAGAGACTGTTTTAAATTTAGTTGAGAGCATCAAAATCATGACATTTTAAACAGGTTGGTACCATACTGCTTAAAAAACAATACATTCCAAGGCTAGATGTACGTAACTACAAACTGAATAATTAATTGTACTTACGAGTAATATTAAAAATTCATATTTATTTGTAAAACGTAGTGAAAATGTAATATCAAAATTATAAACTGTAATAACCTAACACTCGAAAACATTTAAGTACTTATTATCTACATTTGTTTTTATTAACAAATAAATCAATATTTAAGAAACATTTATGCATGTATCTAGATTTAAAAAAATAGATTTACTCCTTGTCCTTAAATAACAGTACAAAAACTAGGTAACTAGGTTATTGACCTAATAATACGGTAGGTCAAGATTTACTCTCCATAACTTTTTTGAGCATCAGATCAGAGGCGTGCCATTTCGGTCTTGGGCAGTTTTCTGTCGACAACACGATGGTTCTTTTATTACTTAGTAATTAAACACGAAACACTTTTCAGCTTCTCTTAATAATTTACCCATATAGGTTTTTTATGTAATGTACGTAAATAGTTTATTACTCGGTTTATTATTAGATACGTTGGAGTTTTGTGATTTCAATGTAACTAAGCTAATTTCTTTGCAGTCATAACAGCTGCATTTGCTCAGAGGAAAATCCACACGCTACTTGTCGGTTTAGCTTTCAGAGGCGATTTGTTGTCAACGTATGGGCAGGAGTGTACGGGTATCGTTTGATTGTACCGTATTTTCTACCGGAAAACCTGAGTGGACCGCGTTACTTGCAATTTTGAATAGAATTATTTGATTATTATTATTTGATTTCATTGGATATTAACATTTTAAATTATTATTGGCTGAAGTTGAACTGAGCAAGAAAAAATGATATTCTAAAATAGTCAGTACAACCGTTTATTTGTGATGTATAAAACCTAGGTAGGTAGGTAGGTAGGTAGGTACTAGAAAAATATGTGCATTTGAAATGCATTTAGATTATTTTTTAATCGCGTATTCGCATTATACTCATTATTCCCTATCTCATCTTAAAATGAATGACATTATGACTGACTCATCCTGTATATCATCTCTATATTTGTCTGTAAACCTAAAAGAATAATAATTAGTATACCTTTGTCTACCTAAATTATCACAGCTTCCCCTTTCCTTCTATTTCACATTCAGGTAAATTTAAATTTATAATATAATTTGTATCAATTAATATTAATTAATGCGGGTTGTATTGTTCGCACCACGGCGAGTAGCGCCGCCATGATTCCAATATGAATTTACAACAAGGCTTTGGCCAATAAATAATGGTTAAAGCAATTTTTAAAACGATCGTGAATCGTGGTCAGCTAATAATCATTCTGTCTAAACTTGTAAATCTGACAAATCGCTGCATGATTTTCATGTGGCATGCAAATTATAACTAAAACTCGTTCCGTGGCCGGCTATTTAGCACGATCTCACTATTCATAATAACGACAACACACATTTGTATACGTTTCGGATTTTCCAGTGCACAACGGCTTCTGTTACGCCCGCAATATACATGGTATTCGAATAAAAATTTGACAAATGTGCGAATCTGACAGCGTTTTAAAAATCTACTGTGATATTTACAGATTCTTATAAGTTATACAGGGTGTTTCATAATTCTATTGCCACAGAATATGCACGTGTAGAAGATATTTTCTGGGATGTACCGTTGAAGAGATATTGACCTCTGAAGAATTAAATTTTGAAAAACAATAATATTTCAGCAAAGTCCTCATTCGGGCTTTCAACAAATTAATATAGTTACTTAAGCTCACCTACCTTTTTTGTTTGTTAATTATGTACCTGTTTGTGTTAGAAATTATAATTTTTGTAATACCTTCATTTTGACGTTATCTAGAATAGTCCAGGCTATATTCTATTTTATTCTTGACACGTTCTCGATGCCGCGGAAACTTCGAGAATCCTAAAAACCTATATAAGCGGATCGGTTTCGCCGTCACAGTCAGTTTATATTGAGCAGCCGAATACGAGTCATACGTGAGTGACAAACGTCAAAGTAAAGCGTTGACAGTTGTGAAATTTGTTTGAAGGAAATTTCTTTTATAATCAAGAGTGGCAATAGAGTTTGTTTGTCTACGTGACGTGTTTCCACGCTAACCCAATTTAGAGGTTACAATATTTTTACTAGTTAAAGATAACAATAAACACAAATCATGTCGCTCTATGTTAAGGCATTGCTAAAATATGATTGCTTTTCAAAATTTAATACTCATATTCAGAGGGGAATATCTCTTTATCCAAGAAAAAAATGTTACACAACAAAGCGGCATATTTTAAGATCTTCTACACGTGCCTGCTTTATATCGGTAGAGTTATGAAACACCCTTTATACAGGGTGATTCATTACTTATCAAAAAAAAATATTTGAATGTACAGGGGACTCTTACAAATACAATTTTGTACAAATAAAATCAAAAAGAGCAGTTCAAATATGATTTAAAAATACACTTCCGCACGGCGCTAGAAACTGGTCCTCTGTAGGCCAAATAATTTAAAGTCAGGAGATCGTGGCGGTCATGGTAGCGGTCTTCCTTGTCCAATCCCCTAGTATTAATATTTGGACACGCTGTACATGGTACGGATATAATTGAGCCTCGTGTATGATATGCCACACTGCTGCAATACACTGTGGACGCCCTGGACCTTCATCTCTTTCACGATTCGGTTGCAAATTTTCCACCACCGTATTAAAAGTAGCTGCATTTGGCACATGTCTACCGGGAATTCGTTCTGAATCAGCCTGTATAGGTACAAAACAGAATATGTAAAAAAGAACAAATCTCATGTGAACCCTTTTTTGAACAATGTAACAAAAAATGGACAGTTGTATTGTTATTCTGCATAATTCTAAAAGAATACACTTTTTCGATAATATTTCCCGTATTACTAGAGATCGATCTCAAATATACAGTGTGGAAGAAAAGTATGGATAAATTCATTATTTCTAAAACAACGAAGTTTCATGAAATTTCCTAGGACCCGTCGATTTTGCTTTTTAAAAAGACCCTTTTTTCTATACCAACGCATTTCCGACGTTCATTTGTTTTCGCGTGATGACGTCATCGGATATTTTTTTAAATAGAACCCCTATATTTTTTCATCGGATTCTTGTAGAGCTTAACTTGCTGAATTCAAAAATGTGTAATTTCACCACTTTATTCCTTCAACTTTCAAAAAAAAAAATGTGAATATTTCCATTTGTGTCTGTGACGGGCTGGTTGAGAGTAAAGTGGATATAGTGAATTCATCGGCAGTATCACAAAATAAGGACTCTTCATTTTTAAAACAATTTAACAATAAGTAATTAAATAAACTCTGGTTGCCTCAATCGTATTTGACCCCCTAATTCATTATTTTGTTTTATTAGATTGTATGTTAGAATATTACATCTTTTGATAGCAAAAACAACAAATTAAGCTTTTGTTTAGCTGTTTCTGGCAGCTAAACAAAATCTAATCAGAATTGACATCTGTCAACTGCAGCGTTTATTGGATCGGTTATTTTTTTTCTCGGAAAGTTGAAGGAATAAAGTGTTGAAATTATATATTTTTTAATTCAGCAAGTTAAACTCTACAAGAATCCGATTGAAAAATATAGGTCACCCTTCATGTTTTTAAGTACTAAAAAAATTTGAAATGAGTAATAAATTTGGCTGTACGAGTAATAAATTTCTCCTATCAAATATATTTTTTAAATTAATGTATTGAGTATAATCTAGGTAGTAGTAAAAGTATATATTTAAAAAAATACAACCCCTCATTTTTGAAGGGGAGAACATGTATTTATAATTGGTTTTGTGCGCTTTGGTTTAGTTGTGGAAGAAAAAAAAATCAAAATTGTAACCTCTATGAATACTTTACATTAGGTTGAAGTTGCAATATAACACCTCTGCCATCTTCTTCTCCTGACGTCATATTGTTGTTAAAATAAATAGTCTACCTAATATAATGTATACGTAGACACTACAATTTTGAAATGTTTTCATTTCGAAAGCTAGACTCGAGTGCACAAATTTGAGATTCGTGTTCAGTACCCTCAAAAATAAGGGGGGTAGGAAATTTCTACTCTACTCTACATTTGCGCAGATTAATAAATTTCAACCAGTAAGCAATACGGTAATAAATTATGGACGAAAGTAATAAATCTATTACTATAGTAATGACGGTGGCAACACTGACTATGGAATGTTCTAAATTAAGGAAAATAGCGTTAGTCAAATTACTTAATAATTAAAAAAAATCTGTATTTTCATTCTATTTTAAAAAAATCTCATTCATTTCAGACATTAACATTTTATTTATAAATCAATATCTAAGTAATCAGTTCCAAAGCTTGACACATAATACGCCAAGATAAGAGCTTAATCTGGAATTACGCAAGAACTTTTAATCAATTATAATGATTGTAAAATAGTAGAAAGTTACAAAATCTGTACCTCGCACCTTCCACCATTTTCCAAACGCAATTAATAAAAGCGTCACCTTTTAAATTGTCGTTTACATGACACGACAACTTAATTAATAACCTGTTATAATAGTCGAAAGGATAAACGGCGAACGGAGGAAGAAGTAATATCGTTAAAATTGGAGGAGGAACGCCAAAAAGTAAACAGGGAATCTCTCACGCAACGCGCAGCCAGTGCCTTGGAACGGGGAACGGGAATTTCTGGGTCAATTTAAAACAAATTACCAAATAATTTGCATGGGTTTTCACCCTCCTCGATCGAATAAAGTGAGGTCTGGGAACCGCCGCCGCTTTGTTACCTTTTGCGGTGCCTGAGCCGCCTTTAAAAAACAGGGAATATTGGGAAAGTTCAGCATAAACAAGCCGGGATATTACAAACCGTTATATATAGCCCCGGAGGATTGATGTCGTGCTTCGAATTGAGAGTACCGGGTAGATTTTATAAACTGCAGCGCAAATGATACTGCAGGTAACATCAGGTAAGCGGTTATCAAAAACTAGTGGTCAGTTGTTGGCTAGAATTTAATTGTTTCAAAATGGCTTACATGTATGATATACAGGGTGATTCATTAATAATGGGACAGAGCTTAAAGGCATGTTACTGATCTCAAAATAGAGCGATTAAGCCAAATATGCCTTATCCGAATGTTGCTCCTTTTCGATCTACAGGGTGTCACAGTTGAAAAAATAAATCACATTTTCTTTATTATTTTTCGATCACATCGACCGTATTTTGTGAAATTTGGTATAGGGGGGTTTCTTGGGACTAGAAATTCGAATATGTCGACGATTTTGGTGTACCTGCTAGAGGGCGCCACCAACGATGGTTTGGACCCCTTTAAATCGCTACGATTTTTTTGTGCTACACTGTATCTTATTTTGCACTGGAAAAATTTTCTTCCTTATCTTTTCTAGTTAAAAAAGATACACCTCAGCATAATACTCTGATCAAAATATTGTTTATGGAGCCATAGGAATATAATACATAGTATAATGCAACTGTAGTCAATTCTTGTCAAGAATTAGATGACAGAATAAAGTGAAGTACAATCAGGCAGTGGAAACTTATTTGATTAATTACTATTTTAAAATAACATTAAAGCTGGCCAAATAAGCTTTTCTATAAAAGGTTAAATAACAATGTCGATTACTGAATTTTGTTTGTATTATTATTATTATTATTATTATTATTAAACCTGTCATAAGCAATAGTAAATTTAAAGATTTCATCTCATGTCGCTAATAGAAAGCTTGGTTTCCAATGAAAATTATTCAGAATATTTTCTATTGGCTATTTACATTTTAAATTATTTTGGTAAAAACCTTTTTTAAAATTTTATGTACAATGCCGTTGCATTTTTCTTTTTGTTACACAATGTTACATGCTCGCGACAAGAATTCAGACGTCTTACGTCACGGCTGACCTTATACATCCGTTTTTATTGTCAACGTAATTTTCGATATTTGGTCGCGTTAAAAACAATAATTTTTTGCAATTTAGTGCAATATATAATGCAAACTTTTAGTGTAGTATATAGTTTTATTACTATCAGCTGCAGTTTCTTAGACATTTTGATGAAAATATAATTAATTATTTATTTGTTCGTATGACGTAAATCGTCTGAATTCTTGTCGCGAGTATTATATTATCAGAAATCCTGAAACGTAGATACAGATAAGTTGTAAATAAAAAAAAATCTTGTAAATAATTTTTATCATTGACTGAAATCTCAGTTATTTCCATTAGTCACCAAAATAATTCTTCTTCATAAATAAATAAAGTATGTATTTCAATTACGTCTCTTTATTTTGCAGTTTATTGTTTAATATTTGTTTTACTACAATTATTTACTTTTTTACTATTTCTTATTTTATGGACGGTATCAACAAATAGTATTACCTCAGTTTTTTTTGTAATTCACAATCATTTGAAATGGTTTGCAATTAAAACTAGGTATACCTTTTGTTTTGCATATTTCATTTAATAATTATTAAGGTCCCTCAAAACTGAATTGTTTATTATCAATATATACATATTATTTTCATCAATAATTACAGGCAAACGCCGAAATTGAAAAAACTGAAACTGAAAGGGGTGATTACTCGAACACTTATAGAATTCAGCGGTCCCTTTCTCACGGTCCAGCACGTCCGTGCCTTCATCATTCCAGGACGTGAAAGATGCGAATCTACTGCTGCTCTGAAGTGCGTTTTCTCTGTTATTTTATCTTTCATAAGCTTTCAGTTAACGAACGATTCTTTATGTGGAGAATTTGTCATCTCTATACCGAAATGAATCAAAGAAAATTTTACAAACACGGCAGATGACCTAAGAGGAGGAATTCTGCCGCTACAGTAAAGGATGGCGCCACGGGTATTTATTTTGTTGGATTTACAACTCAAGCCCAATACACGCATTTTTATTTTGAAAATGAGTCAAATAAAAAGTTTTTAACTTGTTTATTCTAAAATGTATTACCTTTAGATCCTAGAATAGACCTTTCCATACAACTCCTCAAAGACAGATTTCAATACGAGACCTACTTTAGAATCTGTAAAGTTTACAAAATCGGATATTTTCCCCTCCATATTGTTTACATATTCTCATATTCTCTTAGGCATTAGGAGGTATTACAGGCTTTACATAGAGTTCAGCTTCTATGACACAGATGTCACTAACACGTTTTCATGAATAGTTTCATAGGGAGAATCAGTGGCGTCGTATTTGATTGATTTATATTGGCTGAATATAAATATAGATTAATTTAATATACGTAACGTACCTACCCCCTTTGATTTCCAACATATGTATTTAAAAAATTATAAAATTGTTATTTAATGAGTAGTGTAAAATACAGTCCTTTTTTAGTATATTGTCATTTTAAAATAAGAATAAATACCTAGGTAATTTATACATTCTTATTTTGACGTATTATCAGTGGTGACGCGGAAAGATAAATAATACTTCATAGCGAGTTTGTTATTTTTTAGTAAAAAATGTACCTATATGATTCACCCATCATATGTTTGTCGGAATTTCCGCACCTAAAAACACCTAAGGTAGAGTTCGAGCGATTTTTTTTGTTCACTGCAATTAAACAGGGTATAGAAAAGTTTTTTTTAATAAATGCTTTCACGGCCACTTATATTGTGAATACCATTCCTCTCAAAACTTCCCAACATTTTGTTATTTGATTTTCCTTTTTTCCTTACAAAATTAATGAATTTGAAAAACATATTCATTTTTTCATCTAGAAATATTTTCCATGACCATGCATAAGACTGCTGTAAAATTTGCTTTGTAATAAGTAAAGTTCCTAATCTTTCTCCATCTTTCATTTCAATAACAAAATATTACAACAATACTGGGGACGCTGCGACTAGATAGCTCATCGCTGGCCTACCCAAAATGGTAATAAAAAAAATCAGCTTTTGATATGTCCCTGAACTAAAGCTTACAAATAAATGTTAAATATGTTGTAAAATTATTTATTTTTATTTAATATTTAATTTTATTTTAAACAGTCCTAATTGAAGAATCTCCGTGACTCCGTGAAAAATGTGACGCAAGTATATTCAGTATTCGATATACTGCAATAACAAATTTTATTGACATTTCCATTTGAACAGGTCTTATTGAAGATTTCGAATACATTTTGTATAATTTTATAAATATAAACATTAATATAAAATGCTGCGTAATAGACTTGTTCTTATCATAATGGAAATTTGTTGAAATTTCTAAGAAATTGCAAACATATACTTTCACAGAAATGGAAAAGTACTTACCGATATATTTGTAAAAATTGCAATTAATTATCAATTTATTTGCAATGTGTACAAAAACATAAGGAACAAACTCCTGATTAAATTTTCTATTCTAAACTTATGTTTAGTAATTAATTCTATTCACTATACTTACAAACTTCGCCAAACACCTGTCAAGAATTTATCTTATTAACTTTTCTAGGGTGCCATACAAATACTTAAATTTAATAAACACGAGTTATTTATGTAAAGAATCGCGAAGGTGTGCTTAATATTGTTGTGTATCAAATATTTAAAAATCATGTTTCAGATAATGTTGGTAGATTAATTTAATCATAAAATAGCGAGAAATAGCTGGAGAAGGCGTAAAATTGTTAAAAATATCGAAAATTACATTAGAAAGCGCGCAAAATTTTGGAAAATATTGTTCTGACCTCGATCAACTACGCTTTTTATGCATTATGTATCAACGTTTGGAGTCGGATCAGCATTATTACCACAATTTTTAAAAAATAGCTAAAAGTGGCAAAAAATTATTAATACGTGTGAGAAATTTTAGAAAAATGTTTTCTGGATTGGTCAAGTGTTATCCTCATATATTTTGGAATTTGAATCAGAAGTGTGTTGAGCCCCATCACCCAAAATATCCAAAAATATTCTTTGAATCACAAAATATCGAAAAACTGAAGAACTGAAAGTATTTACCATCTTTGGTACCGTTTTCACTTTCTTCCTCGGATGATTCGTTAATTTTCATTTCTTCTTCCTCGCAAAATGATCTATATCCATAGGTTAGGAAACCACAGTTTCATCCACGACTGCTATTTGTGCTGGTGTTACGACTGAATTAACATTTGCATATGAAATGTAGTAGTCGAGTTAGAACGTATGATGTCTGTCATATAAAAAAACGCAGTTTCCATGTCATCGATTTCGTTAATCTCAGCTGCTCTCGCTTTACAGTGTTTTCCATTGGTGAACTTCATCAGCGAGTAACTTCGTCTCTGTAGAGTATAATGCTAAAAGAAATAATTCAAATGAGTGTGATAAAACTCTCGACGCGTTGTGTTTTGTTTGTGGTGAATTTGAATTTTCCAAATATTGGGGGCTTTATCTGATAAATTGAAATATCTTTACTTTAGTAAAGCTTTAGTTTTGAAATTACCAACCAGAATGTTAACTGCCACAAACTATATGTGGCACATATGTGGCCCGTGTAATGTGATGTTACTGATGTTAGTGCGATGGATAAAAACTGAAATACAAGAGCACTTAACCAGTATGCCGAGAAAACTGCTATTTCTGTATGACAAAGATCACAAGTTATACCACCCACCACTACAAAAGCTAATATTCCATATGCAAAAATTTCTTCCATCGTAAGTCGTAAGATCAGAAAAATAGTAGTCGTCGATGAAACTGTGGTTGCCAAACCTATGAATGTGAATCATTCTCGCGAGGAAGAATAGAATTTGAGGAATTATCCGAAGAAAGTGAGTATCGAGGATGATGAATACTTGTCAGTTTTTTTGCGATGTATTGCAATTTTTGCAAAATTTTCGGGTGATAGGGCTCAACAGACTTCAGATTCAAATTCCGCTCACCAAAATATATGAGAAAAACACTTGATCCAATCTAGAAAACATTTGTCTATAGTTTCTCGTTCTTATTTATATGATTGTTTGCCTTTTTCAGTTAGTTTTTGTGATTTTTGCAAAATATGTAGTTATGAACAGACTCCAAAATTTTAGTTGAAGATATCAGATCAGAATACATAAAAAATATACTTGTTGTTGTTATACGTGTTTTTTTGACATTTTTGCTATTTTTTGCAACTTATTAAAAATTTTGAGAGTAAGTATTAAATAAATGATATAGAAAAATAACAAATATGATACACCGATTATATTATTGGGTATCACTGACTGATTGACAGTTTTTATCCCAAACTTACTTTAGGACTAAAGCTCTGATTATATCTACACAATGTAACCTCAATAGCAACCGTTGATAGCGCTCTCAGTATTTCCCTCGTCATAGAAGAGACGGAGTATGTTTTTAATTAATTTGGGCTTTGAAAAACTTCATTCACCATTTGCGATTGCGATTGCCAATACGCCTCGACTCATTTGATGCAATATCCACATGAATAGCTTGTTCTGATACATCAATAGACGAATAATTCAGTTTCGCCAAACTTTACGTAACGCAGAACACTTATAGTAACATGGACTATTCGAAGGTCTTGACGAAAAACTCCATACTATACTTTTACACAATCTTGAGGCTTATGGATTCTGTGACAATTTGACCAAAGCTTTGAAAGTCATATTTGTTCTACAATGTAATCGTTACTATATTAATTTTAGAATACCACAGGGCCTAAGTCGGGGCCTTCTTATTTTTTCTATAATTATTAATAACGTCTCTACCTTTCTCAGTTGCCATAAATTAATATATAATATATAGATACAACTCGAATAGATCCCATTTCATTTAATTATGAATATTTAAACATTTTAATAGGAAGGATTTAGGAATTACTTTTCTTTGAAATCAATTGCTGTCAAATTGGCCGTCCTAAAACCACATTCAGCATTTAGTAGTACCTACCTTCAAGACTCAAGATATTTTGATTTGTGATAAAATGAGGTTGCGACTTTATAAATATAAATAAATAACATTATAATGTGTCTTGGGTTATTTTCTATAAGGTTCTAATAAATAATAATGTTGACTGTGCAGAGATTTCAAAGCAACTAGATTTAACAATAAGACCTGTTTTAGCCACATCCCACTTACTTTTTATTCTTCTGCTGCCACCAGTAATGAGGATGAAATTTTCCATTGCGTTTATGACAGGCAATTATAATTATGTCATTTTTGTGATATATTTAGTTATAAAATTAAATGATTGTATTATGTTTTGAGAAACGTCAGTGTTACGTAACGATAATAATATTCGTCTATTATTTATGTGACAGTGTAAGGTTGAGTTATTTTCTATTTGCTAAATTTAACTACTAAGCATTATTTATTTATTGTTTTTTTTTGCAACTTTATTAAGAGCCTAGTGTCACTGGCTTCTAAGATGTCATTCAACACCTGCTTTTGTAAGCTGCCCCATATTGTTTCTCTCGGTATTCTGTCAAAGGGTTTTTCTATGCCAAATATGCTTTCCTTTTCTTGTTTTCTTAGTTTTTCTGCTATCTGTTTAATGATAAATATATGATTCTGTGTGTGCCCTTCCGAAAACCACTCGTCCAGTGTAGGCTCAGGCTATTTCCCAACTCTCTGGTATTCTTTCCTCCTTAAAGATTTCATTAAATAATTTTATAACCTTATTTGTTGCACTTTGCCCCACGTATTTTAGCATCTCCGTTGTGAGTTTGTCATGTCCTGAGGTTTTCCCATTTTTCATTGTGATTTGTTGATACTCATATTTCTTATTTCACTTTTCTTTTGTCATTTGCTTCGTCACAGCAGATCAGCACAGTTCAGAAGATATTGAAAGTATTGTTTTCGTCTCTCCATTACTTCCTGCTATTCTATTATTATTTTCTTTGCTTTTCATTGCTATCGATCGTTTGTTATGTCTTTTCTATAATTAATGATTTTAAAACATTATAAAATAGTGTTTGATTTTCTTTACTAATATATTCTATTCTGTCTCCAAAGTCTATCCAAGATATCTTCTTCTCCTCCTTTATTTTGTCATTCACTATTATTGTTTACAATTTATATACATTGAAATTTTCTTTATTTCCAATATATTTTTTCCTTGATTTCTGCGTTCCATACAGTCTGTTTCTGTTGATTGCTTAACCTATTAGTCCCACATACAGCTTTTGCTGCTATGCTGTATTAAATGTTTAAATATATTCCATGTTTCATCAATTTGGGTATATTATATACTACAGATTAATTTTTCAACTTATAAGCTTTTATTACTTCTACTTTTATATTATTATACTGTTTTCGCATGTACTTTCACATCTTCTTAATTATTATTACGTTTTATTTTTGCTACTAGTACATACACTTTTCGGTTTTTCTTTTTTATTAAGATGTAATCTATTATGGACTTCTGATTCCTGCTTGGTTGTTCCTATATAAATTTATGTATACTCTTATGTTTATAAAACTACCTACATTTAGGAAATATAGACTTCTAAATTTTAAAACAATACAATTTTTTGTTATAAAAAGATTTCAAAAATATTCCTGTATTTTGATATACCTATATTGAAAACAATATTTTTTTACAAAATTCTCTACGCCAATCGTTTTTTTGGAGTTCTGACGATTGCCAGTAGATTATTTTGAGAAACGATTAATTCTACAATAATATTCATGTACATATTTAATTTTGTAGCGAGGTTATTAGAAATAAAAGATTGTCTTTGAATAAATTAGAAAGATTTTTCAATTTTGTAGTAAGATTATTAAAAACACAAAAAATTGTCTGAATAAAATAGAAGAATTTTCTTAAAACTGTTACCTATACTTATACAGGATTAACTATGACTTAGCACAAATATTTTAAGAGGGGATAGGGAAAAATAGGAATTAACGGAATCACTTATTTATAAAGCCAAAACAAAAATTGTTTCGATATTATTTTAAATCCTTATTTAACGCCGCCAATGTAGAGTAGGCAACCTACTTGCTTGTTGGTTGCCTACTCTACAAGCATGCAACAGTCGCTCAGTCGGTATCGCTGTCATGTCATAATTCAATTCCTGTGTTTACGTTGTAATTTTGTGTTCTTCTTCAGTTTTTAGTGCCTTTTTTAATTTTTAAACGTGTTATAGTTATTAAATATAGACATTTGTGTTAGATGCAGATACTTTGGTTTGGTTTTCTGGGTTATGGGACAAGACTGCCGCGGTTACATTAAAACTTGTCTATTATCTATTCATTTCTTTCGATTTTGTTATAATAAATAGGAATTTATCTAATTGTATCTACGGGAAGTGTCTTTTATCGGTAGCGAGTGGTAATGAGCGAATATGTAGTTCGATCAGTTTATAACGAAATAATGAAAAACGAATGCAAAATACTGGAGCTAACTGGATTAACTGTTACCTACCTATCTATAAGGTATTATTACTAATAAGAATGTTAATTTTTGTCGTTTCTACATTTAGAAACGCTACAAAAAGACGACCGCATGGGAGTTGACATTGTTGACAGATGTAAGCTTTATCTATGAATCTAAGCCATCTCAGTCGATTCTTATCATAGGCGCCGACTTTCCGTAGGAAATAAGGGTTTTTTAAATATCGAGCTAAAATTCTGGAATATTTTTTTTATTGTCTTTTAGGCCTCCCTGAGCACGTGGTTAAATTTTTTATACTTAGTCATAGTTAACCCTGTATGTTACCCATACTATACCTATATTAAATGTACTCCTTGAATTTTCAAAATACTCAATGGCACCGATCTTTTGAGATGTTTAGTGATAGTGTTTTTCAGCACATTCACTTCAGGTGGGCTAATTTGTATACTATTTTAACCAAGTTTTGTTTTTAACTAATTAAAATCATTTGCCCAAATGAAGTCAACAGTGGCTGTTCGTTAACGTTTTTGAGCCTAAAATAATAGAAGAAACAATCTCGTGCAGTTATGCCATTCTTAGAAAGTATTCTACATATTTTAAAACTAAAACGATGTTTACTTGCATGATATCTTACGTATCCCTGAAAGCCGTAAATTATAAAAATGTTATCTATGCAACATCAGAAACATTTTTAACAAAAAAAAAAAGTAATTTAAAAATAATGTTATTTAAATCTTCTCCCATACCAGCAGGTTAACAAGCCCCAACCCGGATTATGACCCTACGAAATATGTCGGATCCAAGTAAACCGAATAAGAATTTAACAAGGCACTATAACGGCTCCTAAAATGACGGGAGGTCAAGAGAGCATGAGAAGACAAGGAGAGAATCGTCATTCCCACTTAGAGATTCTTCCAAGGCCGTCTGCTCGACGCTGATGACCAAAATCGGTGCACCGCACGCTAACCGGAATGCAGTCGGGAAGGGCGAAAAACTCGGCGATCCGGCTCCTGCTTCGCACGTTGCGCTTTCTTACGACGTTTCCATTCATTCAGCTTTGCAAAGAAAGTTCTAATATGCCAGGAAAATCTCTCTAGGTGTCATGCATTCGTCATAGAAGTGCCACTTGAAGTTACAAAATTAAAATAAAGTTTCACAGACAAAACTCGCATTTGAAAATGAATTCAAAACTGATATGCGGTTCTTCAAATTTTTATGGATTGTACGGGGTAGCCACCCCAATGATTTTTTCGCTTGCCTTTTTTCTTATTGCCATATAAAATTAATTTGACTGATTCATTTTAAACAGAAAATGTTTCTTGTATTTATTTTTCGTAAAATTAACCATTTCTGGGGGTATTTTTCCTATTGAATTGACGCCAACAGGTTGGATAGTAAGTACATTTTCTATGTTTGTGTCATGGTCCATGTCTTTGGACGTAAACTTGTATATTTTCTGTATACATTCAAAAAATATCCATTATTTGTTTTTTTTACATATCACGAAGGATCTGGCTGAATGATATTTGGAGTCCTTGATATTGACAATTATCAGGTCTACTTTATCTTCTATATCGAAGTCTTGTCGATGGTGATTTTCGTTATTTCCTCACGTTTGCACGTTCCAGCCAATCCAAAAATCGTTACCAACTCAAGCATAAGTTAAGATAAGTTTCATTGGATACCTCACTCATAATTTTGTTTACATCATGAATATAAATTTTTGCTTTTTCGGACGATTCCGTCTTTTTTATAAAGACAATTATTTTATGAAATTTGCCAATGTCTAAATCTTTTTTAACTTTACAAATACTTTGTATCATTGAACATCTGGACCATAACGTGTTTGCTTTCCAGTAATTAATAAAATAGGAGTATTGCTTCTCATGTCTTTCTTTTGATTTCACGGTTAACAAATTCAAACTTTCTTCATTAGCAGCTGCTAAATTTCTTCCGGAAGTTCTTCAGCTAATGAATTCATTGCCAATTGCATAAAACTGAAAACACAGATCGAAATTTACTGTAGATTATATGTCAAGCAACCCCTGTCACATAAAAAATCAGAACCAAATATGCATTCGAGAAAAATTTTTCTGCACGGTTGAGGAAAATTATACTGCGAACTAAAATGCATGTGATAACGACGTTTAATACGCACGCTTGTAGAAAAAAACAAATACGTGGCATGATTGGCATAGGGTAGATATTTAATCGAACTGTAATTATTTAGTAGGTGGTTGGTGGTTGTCACGTTGACATTTTGCATTAATTATAACGTTTAAGTTTCATTACAAAATGCAGATACATAAAGGCTACAAAACATCTCGGAAGGCCACCATTATCCGAGGAAAGGTTCCGTCCGTATTAGTACCAACAATAGTAACCGAAATCAATAATGGTAAAGCTTTGTTGTTAATTGTTTGCCTCTGTCATACAGATAAGACACGAGATGTAAGTGTCTACACCTAGTGGCCACTGGCTATTCAATGCTGGGCCCTTCTACAATGTATGTAAATCATTTGAATAGTTGTTAAAATTGATTATAAAAAAAATGATATGGAGATCATAACAAGATTGTCTATTGCATTTCATGAACAAAACGGTAAAGTATGTTTATTACTAATGTTTTGTATATTATGTAACTGTGTTTCCCTTTATAGCTATTTTTAATAAGTATACTAAAATATTAATTAATTCAAAAACTAAGAACCTATAAAAAATACCCGTGTAGACTGTAGAAAACCTTTTGGAAATAAAGGAAAAATATCAAATAAATTTTAGACAAAAAAATCAGATCATTCGATAATCTTTATATTGTGTTTAGATAATTCATTTATAAAAAAGGCAAATTCTTGAGTCGTAGCTATTCATAATCGAGATTTGCATCACGCTTGCTTTATCCATGTTGGAGATTCTAATTTTAAGCACCAAGTGATAGGTTTCAACAGTGAATAAGATCAACAATGACAACAATTATCAAGATTAATACCACTCGTTCTTAATCAAATCTGTACCTTTAATTCTTTAAAACACTGCTAAAGATTCTATTCGCGGGAACCAAACTGGACTCAACTTGAAATGGTATGTCCTAAAATTTAAATAGGTAACTAAAAGAGGAATTGAAGAAGGATTGAGGATTGAAAATAGATGTGAAGGGCATACAATACAATATGAAGGACATTTTCTTCATTAGTACCATCATCATTATAGCTAGTTTATTACCTTAATGTCAACTCAAGAAATTTAATAGTATTTAGTTAATTTATATACAAAACACGCATAAATTCTTGATAAGGTGCTAATCATAATCGAGATCTGTAGCTACGCTTTGCTATATACACATGTATGTATTTTTAACCATGGTGGAGATTCCAATTTTGAACACCAAGTGATAGGTTTGAACAGTGAATGACATCAAGAATGGCGTTCCAACAATTATCAAAATTAATACTACTCGTTCTTAATCAAATCTGTACCTTCAATTCTTTAACATTGCTAAAGATCCTACTTGTTAAGAGCCAAACTAGACTCAACTTGAAACGGTATGTCCTAAAATTTAAATAGGTAATGAAAAGACGAATTGAATAAGGATTGAGGATGGAAAATAGACATGAATGGGATACAATACAATTTTCAGGACATTTTCCTCATTTGCACCATCATCATTATAGCTAATTTATTACCTTAATGTCAGCTCCTCAAGAAATTTAATAGTATTTAGTTAATTTATATACAGAAGACGCGCAAATACTTGATACGGTGCTAATCATAATCGAGATATTTCACTACGCTTTCCTATTTACACAGGTCTGTATCTTTAACCATGGTGAGGGTTCCAATTTTGAACATTAAGTGTTAGGTTTCAACAGTGAATGACGTACCAACAATTACCAGGACTAATACTACTCATTCTTAATCAAATATGTACCTTCAATTCTTTAACACAACCACAGCATGAATAAATTATGCTGTGACTTAACTTGAAACAGTATGCCCTGAAACTAAAAAATGATTTGAAGGAGGACTGAGGAATACTGAGAATTGAAAATAGATGTGAATGGCATACAATATAATACAATACGAAGGACATATTTCAAAGGATCATTGTTGTGGCTATTATACAATTAGCAAACCGGGGACAAAACGTAGCCGGCAATTTTGTGTTTACAAATCAGGCGTTTATGCAAATGGCAAAAATTGCCCGGAATGTAGCGGCGATCGCCGGAGTGAATGCGGAGATCAACCGTGAACGGTTGCCACCTTATCTGCATCCCGAGCGGCCACAACCAGTTTCACTGCACTCGGCAATATTGTCAATATACGGTAATTTTTTGTATCCGGAACAGTTGCAGCAGCATGCGAGAGGTATAAACAAATTTAACCTTGAGATTCCGTGTTGGTGGGCTAGAGGGAAGTGGGGTGGGGTGACCTCGACCCAGACAGGAGGCTGGCCGAGCGAGGCCGCCACAGTCGACGCGACGCGAATTAAAGGGGAACCTCCACACTATCGGGCTGTTGCCAGATAATCTGATTACTACCGCGAGCTTGTGATATACAATTGAATTCGCATACAGAGCTTTAATCAACTGTAATATTTTGTATTCTACGTTAGTAATAAGTTATCTGATGATCCTTAAACCAAATTACGTCTACAAAAACCACAAGTAACCTGTAATATTTCCCTTAAAAGACATCAAAGAACTTCTATGGCAAGGAGAGACTGGATCAAAAGACTTAACCACTGGCCCTTGTAGCTGTTGAAAATAAAAACATTTTAAATTATTATAATATTCATTAAGGATATACGAGTATTCTTGAGAGGATATTCATCCATAAAGGCCTTGTATGGAAGAAAACCTCAAATTAAATGCAAACCTCATTTAGAAGGCTTTGCAGAAACCAATATGTATAGTCAATGTTTGAATACCTAAAGGATTCACAATATAAGTCCTTATACAAATCACTGGTATTCGAAAGAGATCAAAGTAAACCACTTTGCTTCTCATTCTCTTCTAAATTTATTGGTTGGTCAATACTATAGACTCTATAGGAATGGATCAACTACTAGGTCATCTAGAAATTGAATGTAAAATATACCTAAATGCAAACACGGAATTCCAGGAAACAACTACTCTGCGGGCTAATGCCCCGACAGCATTGAATTACACCTGAAAAACCTATAGCAACAGCTAGAGTCATTCGTCAGACGCCCACCAGACATATACCGGTTTCGAGCTTATTAGCTCTCATCAGTATGCCATAGGTGAGGTATCCGACGAATAATCCTAAATCCTAGCTGCTTTCGTCTGTCTAACCCGACAGAAGGGACGATGAGTACGCGGTGTAGAACTAACTACATCTATCGGCCGTTCGCTACTCCATGCCGGACTGAAAATGTCACAGGCACGAAGCGTTCTACATGCAGTAGACACCATTGAAAGCTGTCGACCTTTATCGCGATCGGCGAGAAACGATATTTTGCAAACACGGAATAAGCTCGAAACCGGTATATGTCTGGTGGGCGTCTGACGAATGACTCTAGCTGTTGCTATAGGTTTTCCAGATGTAATTCAATGCTGGTCGGGGCATTAGCCCGCAGAGTAGTTGTTTCCTGGAATTCCGTGTTTGCAAAATATCGTTTCTCGCCGATCGCGATAAAGGTCGACAGCTTTCAATGGTGTCTACTGCATGTAGAACGCTTCGTGCCTGTGACATTTTCAGTCCGGCATGGAGTAGCGAACGGCCGATAGATGTAGTTAGTTCTACACCGCGTATACTTAGATGAATCTGATTTATGCTTGGTCTTTCTGAAGAATCTTTAAAGTAAGTCTACCAGAGTATCTGATGGTTTGCATATAAAACTTCAACTTCCTTTAAACAAATTAGACCCAATAAGGTGTTGCACAAACAAATGTACAAATATTATCTAATTGCAGAGCAATTTTTAAAATCAGTTGCTATAAATCAGGTTGTTTTGACAGTTGATTCCGACTTAAATGAACAGCATTTTAGTGCTATGATTAATTCAACAGGCTTTTAGATATTCTATTTTACGGTTATGTTAATGGAATAAAAGTTCAAAACAACTAAACAGGCACTCCACCTTTTCCTGATTATTAACATCTTAAATCTTTAATAACTGAGACATCCTGTACCTATAATTAACTTTGCAAAAAATGGCTGAAGAGAAGAAAGTATAGAGATTAGATCATAAAATAAATGATAAATGTTCTGTACATTTTTCTGTACTGAAAATGCCGTATGTTCTTAAAAGTGTAGTTGCTATAAATAAACATTATTCACTAAAAACGATAAAATTTATCGTTATGTTATGAAAGTTATCTTAATTTGCAAAACAGTATGTTCCTTTATGACCCGTATCACAGGAAGTGTGTCGAATGAGGTAAAATAAATAACCTTTCGTTTGACTGGTGGCAGATTAAAAATTCCAGGAAATAAATTACGAATATAAATGAGTTTTCTTCATCAGCAGTAGGTATTTTTAATTTCTCTTTATTTTGTATTTAGGTCTCTCTGAACTGGTTCCTAGCTGTTAAATATATTTTTGTTGGTACTCTACTTATATTTCTTCTAATATAATCTCACTTGTGATCGTTAATTTTAATAATACCTTTTCTCTAAACATAATATGGAGAGTAAGTTTGACCGTCAACTGCTAAAATATGTTTTAGAGGTTACATATTTATGTTTAGTTGTCTCAATATTTCAGATTTTGTTCTTTTTTCACTTTCGTATGTTTTTAAAATTTTTCTTTCAATAATTTACTAATAATGATGTTTTGATAAAATTGCTCGTAATTTATTACTATAAATAGTTTGAAAACTTGTCCTAATATTAAACTTATTACCAATTCCTTTTAATTTTTCAGATAAACCTCGTATATATGGTATTTTTACTGTATCTATAATATTTTGTTGCTGCTGTATTGATTTTATTTTCAATATTCTCAAAAACTGTATTAACAAATATTTCTGGATGTTGATTATTTCATAATACGTTTTTGACAGAATCTATTACACCTTTGAAAATTTGATCATTAGGAAGAAATTAATTTTGCTCTATCATATAAACATTTTAATACACCTTTATAATTATATGATGATTTAAATTTAAATATCTATTGGTATTTGTTGGTTTTCTATAAACACTTGTTTCATATCCATTATTATTATTTTTAATAAGCAGGAATAACCATTAAACAGAAAAAAGTAATAAATAATGTCATAAATAAATAACTACACACAATATTCATATATGTATATTTCAGTTTCTTTTACAGAAGAAGTCAAACTGAATCCATATTTCCTCTTTATAAGTTTTGTCTAACGGCCAATTTATCAAATTAAATTTAATTGTAACTTTTTTTATTACTTAGAACCATTTGTCCTGAATAATAATAAATCATACTGCTACAATATAAATGCACAACAAATTAATTTCTAAATTACTTACAGGTCTTTTAAAAATCTCATACATACATAAATCAAATAAAAACTAAGATTCTCAAGTATTAAGTACTGATTTATTTATTATAAAATGGTGTTACATACAATAATAATAATAATAATATCTCTACCCCTCATTCTAATCACGAGGATTAGCCCAGAAGTCAAAGACTTGTGCGGGAGAGGGGGTGGCATATTATTATTAATCAGGCCGCATTTGCGCCCAGGAACGACTTACGTTGGTAGGTCCTAACCACCATTCAGTGCAGGAATGAAGGAAACCTGGAAAACCTCATCAATTAGGGGGGCAGTCAAATGTCAACCGGTATCAATCTCTCACATTGACCCAAGCCAACATGCTTCCACCCTACCATACCCGCAAAGAGGGTGCCAATCTCTCCACGAATATAGCTTATATACGGTCTACCGGCTGCGGGGGTCGAACCCACAGCGATTCAGTCACCTCGATTCAAGTACTGACGCCTTAAACCGCGCGACCACTGATCGATCCAAAAATTTTTATTTTATAAAACTGATAATTTCATAATATGCAAAAAATTATGTTTGTATATTGACTGTTCAAACTCTATGAGCATAGACATTTTAAGATACGGATGATAACTATGATATTTTGCCACATATTTACAACTATAAGAATTTTTCAGTTAATAATAGTATAAAATTAATTATAAAATCATCCAATATTTTTTACAAACATAAAGCTTATTTATCATACTTTTCTATATTCTTCTGCCATCTGCTTTTTAATCCAGAATACCATGGAATATTTTTTTAATTTACCAACTTTTCATTTTAATAATATTCTTAAATATAGATGTCTAATAAACAATAATTTGAGATTAACTAGTTATATTATTATTCCAGTGCCAAAATTTCGAAGACAATTTTCGTCATAAAACCGTGACATGGAAAAAATTCCTGTCAAAAAGTCGTAAAAAATCGCACGGGATGTGCATAGAAAGTTACCTAACCTACAGGCTACTCTAAGGCAAATGTAACCTCAAACGTACAAAAAACGTGATCAGTACTTTTGACCCCTTTATGTATTTTTTGTACGTTCGTGCAAAAAACAAAACTTTATTGAACTATATTTAGTGGAAAGAGTGGTTCTTTATTGCACCAGTGCAATAAAATGTTTATTGCATTCATCTGTCATTCTACTACAGCGTTTTGTCATCATGACAAACATAAACGTTCAAGCAGACGTCACATTTTCCTAGACTTAGTGTCATCTAAATAACATTTTTTGGTTTTTGCATGAACGTAGAAAAAATATTGTATGCAACTATTAAAGCACTGAATCCGAATTTGATGTCCGTTTAGTATAAACCTCAAAAATGTTGAGTAAATCACAAAAATTGCGAAAAATCGCAAAAATCACGTTAGTCAAAGCAAAAAGATCGGAAAATGTTTTTTTGGCCTTGATCATGTGTGTTTCTTATGTATTTCAATGCGTTGAATTCAATTTGAAAGTCTATTGAGATTTATCACCCACAGATTTCGCAAAAATGGTGATAAATAGCTGAAAAAGGTGAAAAGAAAATAGCAAAAAATTGTGAGAAACAGTAAAAATCTCAAAAATCACGTTACTCTCCGCTGTAAACAATTTATTGTAATTTTTGCAAAATCTGTGGGTAATGCAGTTCGATAGACGTGATATTCGAATTCAGCACATCGAAATACATAAGAAACACACTTGGTCAAGGTAAGAAAAAGATCTGAATTTTGTTGCGCTCAGTAACTTGATTCTTAACGATTTTCGCTATTTTTGTGATATGTTCAAAACAAAACGGACAGATTCGGGTTCAGTGCATCAAAATACATAACGGGCTCCAGTCAAAAGTACAGATTCATTTTTTTTGGCGACGTTTAACAATTTTTTGCCATTTAAAGCTCCTTTTCGCGATTTTTGCATAACCTGTGGCTGATGCAGCTCAACAGACTTCAAATTAGAATTTAGCTCATCGAAATATAAAAGAAACACAGCTGATCAAGGTCAGTAAAAATTGTTTCCGAATTTGGTTGCGCTCACTTGATTCTTTACATAAGTTTTGCGATTTACTCGAAATTTGAGAGTGTTTGAGTTAAACCTCGAGTTAAACCGACTTCATATTCAAATTCAGTGCGTCAAAATACATAAAGATAGGTAGGTCTGGTCAAAAGCACAGACTACTTTTTAAATTCCCACTGGAAAAATACATGATTTAATTGTTATAACACATGTACTTTGATTTTCATTGACAAATTTTAGTACAAAGCCAAGTGCCTACTACCGAAAAATTTTTTCAACCTGCTCTGAGAATGTTTCTAGAGAAATTTAGAAGGAATCTTGTCAACGTCGCAAACTGAAGAGCGTCCCGTCCCGTCGGGTTGCCGTTCGATCCGAGCAGTGCAAGCTACAGTGCCTTTATAGTAAACACAGTGGCGACAATAGCACGTCCAGTTTTCTATTGGTCGCCCGTTTTTGCCCCATAATGGCGGTATTTTGTTTACTTTTACAAGTGTCAACTGTCAAGTGTGTTGTACAAGTTTGTTTGTATATGTATTATACCTTCGTTAATATTCTATTCTTATCGATTTCTATCACAGATTACTACTAATTTCTATATTACAGGTAAGCTTAGCACACAAACACAGATATGCATACATAAGTAGGTATATTGTAATTATTGTATCATTGTAAAATAACAGAAAACACTCATAACCTAACCAATCTTATGAGGTATGTTTATCGAAATCTTTGCTGTTTGACATTCATTTAATAAATTTGTATCACAAATTCACATACTTATTTACATTTTAGCTCAGAAAATATGCCAGGTTGTGCTGCAGTTGGATGTACTAATTCAGCAAAATGGGATATCTTATGAAGCGTTTTCCTAAAGATCCTCGGTATAGGAGAGAATGGGCAGTAATTTTTGTAATGAGATATACTCCTACAGACAAGTAAACTGCATAGATATAAATATATACCTATTATAGCATCAGTGCGTAATGTTCTATGCATTTTAATCACAAGCGACCGTCTGTTAATAGCTTAAACGAGAATAGAAAACTAATACGTAAAACGTAATAAAAACCTCATATTTTACTTGAAATATAAAAATTGAGATTTATTACACTATTATTTTGAAATTACAGACCACATACATTACTATACGCATAAACTTGGGGATTTATTAGTTGTCAAATGTTTATAGCCATCAAAATTTCACGTAATTTCTGTGTATTCTTAATTTGAAAGTAAATTTTTACTACAATTTTTTTCACGTACTAATTACTTGTCACGAGTAATAAATCCCCAAATTTATGTGTATAGGTTGAGAATCGCCCTGTATAAACTATGTTTATAATTTAACACCTTACCAACTTTGTAAACAGTTTAAATTACCATTATCTAATAAATAATAAAATATTCCAGTTTTTTTTAATCTTTTATTTATTTTTTATAATTTTTTAATAGTTTAAGCCAATATTAACTATGAATACTCGTATTTTTTTTAATATAGCTACATTGAATAGTTATTTTGTTGTTTGCTGTCTGGTACACTCCATAAACAGGCTAATAAACTGATATTTACCTAACTCTTTAATACAACAGATATTACTAATATTTTTATCGGTTAAAATTATATAACAGTTTCTAAAATTTAGTTATCTTCAGTCGTTTTCATGAAAACGTATATCCCAGGATAAATTTATCACCCATTTTAGTTTGTAGCATTCCGTGATTATCAGTCTCCCACATCATGTATTTTTCAACCTGTAAACAAAAACAAGCATGATCATTTCCTCCAACAAACTGTACAAAAGGAGACACTTACCTGTAATGAAATGTTTACTGCAGACCCTCATTCTTCAGCAGTGATGCTAAAATGTTGGTAATTTGATTTGCTTTATTAATAGCAAATAGTTCTACAACTCTCATAATTAGCAGCATCATAACCCAATTCCATCATTTTGTTTAATATATCTTTTAGACCAAGTATGGGCAAAATGTCCCTATTTTCATAAGAACTATAGAAGGTTTTCCACAATTCATGTTGCACACTCGTTCCACGGAATTTGTGTGGTGGTTGAGGACATCACTCAAGCACTTGGTACATCAGTACAGAATGCATCCTTTAATTTGCATATTCACTAGCAAATAAAATAGCACCATCTTTGGCAGTGATACTGATACAGGAAACATCTTAACGGTTTTGCACAATCTGAGAATGTTTTGCCTGAAAATAGTTTGTAAACATAACTAATGTTAATCCTATACCTAACCTGTTAAGTCATACATATTATCTAAATCTACCTGCTTAATTTCACAAGGAAACGTACCTTTCTAATTAAAATGTAGAAATCATTCATTACATTTGGCCCTCCATTTGTAACAAACCCAGGTTCAAAATATTTGTAAGACTGCAAACTTTTTGTAGCTTTTCATCTGCTCTTTGTTGTAATAATAAAATAACTGTGTTACGTTAAAACTAAAAGGGAAACAATATTTGTTTATGTGAAACTCCATAGATAGCATTGTTATATGCATATATAAATTGAATATATATTTAACGTAAAGGGGTCCACATCATCTATTAACTTCAGTTTCATTACATATCTGCAAAAATATATTTTATGAGAAACATGAACACAGCAACATTTTCAAACTTACCTTTCTCAAACATCAGGATTTTCCAATAATATTCTTTTAAAATATTTAAACATAATTTATTGCAATTTTTTATATAGATTTTAGATGTCTAATAATGGCTTTTATTAACATAATTATTTTCACATTATTTTGTTCAAATTAAATTTTGTTGTATCTTTTCTAACCTCTCTGTTGTCAAACATGTCAAATGTCAAATTCAAATTTGACGATATTGAAGACAAGATTTCGTTAAGAATTAAATTAAAACTTATATGTTTGAAATGCTCACGCCCTCGGGACATATTTCAACTAATAGTTTTTCAAATTTGAACTAATTCCGATAAAAATTAGAGAAATGAGAACCGGACTGCTGAGGGCCTACAACAAGCGGTCCGTAAATGGCTCCGGAAATTGTTTAATTTTAGTCATAAATGAAAACTTCTCATTTATGGGGACCGGTATTTTATATCAAAACTCATTGTTACGGCTATTTTCTAATACTTTAATCACGAAATGTTTTTTATTGCAGTATATTTTAAAATTAAAACTCGGTTTCAGCAACGGGGAAATTGTTCGCGCCAAAAAAATTATCCCCTTAATGGCGGGTGGGCGGTGCATATGCTCTATTGTCGCCACTGTGGTTACTATAAAGGCACTGTAGTGCAAGCAGAGCTCACGTACTTATGAGTAATAAGCCCCGCCCAACACTATATTTACATATATAGGGGCTGCAGGCTACACTTTTTTTATGGTGATATTTTTAGAAGCTTTACTTCTCTGAAATCCAATTAATCAAGCAGAAATTTGCTTTTAACTCCAAGCCGTTTGAATGACTTATATCCTCTATATTTCACTAGGTCTATAATTTGTTCGAGAGGTTGGTAGATCGAAAAGGTCTACCTGACATCAAGAAAGGTGTTCAGTGTCGCAGATTTTTGCCAGATAAACACTGAAGGTTCGTTATTACAATATGCTTTTTTAAATGAGTATTAGAAATTACTGAATATATCAATCAGTGATTATGTTCATCAGTTGATCAACTGAATCAGGAAAACATTTTTGGACGCAAAGACTTTTGTAAATATTCAAATTTATCAGCGAACGTTTAATGTTGAAGGTGCTTCGACTTCCTCTTTAAACTAGATTATCTCTAATTTCGTTGGGAATATGTTGTTCGTAAATACTCATAACAGTTTTGTCTAAAACTTACAAATTTTTAGTCTTCATTAACATTTGTCATTTTCACCATTCTTAGAATAAATACCTATGTATCGATGCCTCAATTCTTTAGCTATTAAGAACACCAAGATATTTGAATGCCACAGATACTGCAAATCCCTATATGTACGAGTAAGCTAATTAACATTTTTTAACTTTATGCAATGAGTTATTTCAAATCAAATTCCCTACAACTTCTAGAGAAATGTAGGTACCTTGTCATATGTGCTCTTATATTTAGGTATACTAAAGGAATAACTATAGACAAAGTTGAATTCAATAAATAATATCTAAATTAAAAATAATCTAGCTAAATATTACCTACTAACGAAAAAATACATAACTGGCGTGAAATTATTAAATGATCTAAAAATTGTAATTACATAAAAACAGGATAAAATGTTATGTGATTTTACAACTATTATGTAAATTTCCATCACTATAATTTGTATTGATTTATACATTGTAATTTTTAGGATGGAATTGTAAAATATAGAAAAGTCATTTTACTGAGTAGATAATTTAAATTTTCGTATGTTTTATACTTTTACCTTTAACTAACATTGAAAAATATGCATAGAAAAAACTTTTTCAATAACTAATATTATTTCACATATATGAATGACTCAATATCAATGTGTAAAATATTGAACAATATGGAAGTGTTAAAAAACTTTATATATCAGTGTTCATCAATCAGTTCAAATATGTACTTTCATTTTGTTTAATCTGAACAAAACCCAATTTAAAAATGTATTATTTTATTTTTGTAGCCATATGGGAGTGTGTTAACAGATGAAGTTGAAAAGAGGGAAAAGTTTTTATTTTTAATGTGGTGGAAAAGTCTTCTTGTTAAAATGTACAAAAGTGCAAGTTTAAGCTAGTCAATATAATTTGTTACTAATAAATTGTTAGAAATACAGCAGATTTTACTATTACAATTGTATAATAAATACACTATGAGAATCATTTTTTTTTAATAGTTAAGAAGCCCTTGTTAGGAGCAGAAATAACTTCTGTGTAGGACAAACGTACAAAAATGTATTGCAATATAGGTATTCCCTTCACATTAGGAAAATATGTTGAATATTTTGCAAATATTTGTAGATATACGTATATGGAAATAAATATTTTAGCTAGAATTTTAGTTCTACTAAATTTATAATTAATATAACTACTGTTAATGTTAATTTCTGAAACTTCCTAGTTTTATTACCTAAAAACACATACACTTGATTATTCCTTAATATAATAATATAAATTAAAATTTTCCAGTAACGAAAAATGGAAATTTTCACCAATTTCTATCAGCGTACTTTTTAAACATTATAATAGGCGCTTCTATGCAGTAGCGCTAAGATCTATACATAGTAGGGTCACAGCCTTCTTCATCTAAGGTTAGATGAAGAAGGCTGTGGTAGGGTCTGCAGAAATAAAGCAGTATCTAGCAGTACTTGATCGTACCATTCAAAATTGCAGTAGATGTCCACAATTTTGAACAGTGAGAGGCCTCTCGCAATTCCCAGAAAAATATTTATTGAAGGGAAACAGCCAAGAGATATTGATCGATTTTCATGTAGTATAAATTAACACTTTTTCAAGTACTTTTCTACAATTCCGATCCATCGTGGTTATCACCTAATTTATTCAATTCAGAGTATCGATATCTGTGTTACAATCAGAACTACCGGTTATATTCAGAATATTATGTATGTATCGGTGTTAATTAACGCCATGAAGTTGATTATAACTAGCCTTAACCCACTTTTTATCATTTTGAATTTCCTTACATTATTTGTTTGTTGTCCGGCATGATCGATGATACATAATTAATTACTAAAAAAATATAATAAAAAGGATCTCTGACAGGAACTAATAATATACCCTGACAACGTGTTATTGATTATTGATACATTTTTGTGCATTAGTTATTTTTTTATCATTAATAATTTTCACTCCGTGCTAGCATTTTTTTGCAAAATTGTTATTAAATTTACAAAAGCTATTCTAAACAAAATACTATACTAAATGAATAAATATAATAACCAGTTATAAGTAGGGTTGGTACATCTTCGGACTCCAGCAACGAGACTCCGTGACATGTAGAATTCTACAAATCGAAATGTTTCTATGTAGTTGGTACTGAACATGATATTATAGTATTCTATTTTGTGACGTATTGAGCATAAGCAAAATATCATATTTCTATAATTTGTTGTCATGTTAGCATATTAACTATCCCTTTATCTATTTAAAGAAGATCGTGAACTGCTAAATATTCTGGAAACATAATAACAAATGATAGATAATTATATTTTGTTCATGCTCATTACGTTATAAAATAGAATTCTATCTTATCATGTCGAGTACCAAATCTATAGAAACATTTCGATTTGTAGAATTCGATATGTCACTGCAGGTTAACATGTTATTTCTCCGGGTCTAAATTTACTCAATAATTTGGCGAAATTGAGTGAAATTTCATTCTATCGATATGAGGAAAGTAATTGTAATTTTGTGTTAAACTGCATAAATGCAGTCATACATATATTTAAGTATGATGTATACAATTACAAGTATAGTCCTCATATCAGTAAAATGAAATTTCACTCAGTTTGCTGTGGACTTAACTTGACAAATTATTGTGTTATGTTGAGATCAATTTTTAGAAAGTAACCTGTAAGAAAGTATTACGAAAAATTATTACGTATATATAGGAAAGGATGACAAATTGCTAATAATAACTTAGTATAAAACTTTTAATTAAGATTAAAAATGGTGGTCATGGGTAAGTTGATATAACAGATAAAGGAAACAAATAAGGAAGAAAATGATGATAAAGATATGTGGAAGATTTAGAAGGAATTCCTTCTTTCGAAAGTGGGTCTACTGATCATATGGTAGTATATACAGGGTATCTCAACAGATGGTATACTGCGCAAAACAAAGGTTTATGACTTTTGCAAATTAAATGAAATATTTAAGTATGTATTTTGCGAAAAATACTATTTTACTTCTGCTTGTTATCTTCGTCATCTTAGCCAGATAGTAAAGTCAACTTACTTAGTTGTGATAGTAAAATTAAGACTAACATATCCATCGACCCTTCCCCCACGATGGATGAATGAAGTTAAGATTATTAGGGAACTAGGATTTCATACGCTGATCATGTGATATGTTAATAACAACATTTAACCTGCAATTTACTTAAAGTTTGTCTTCTCAGATTTTCTATAATGGTGCAGGAACACCTTTTGTCCATGCCAAGTTCATTAATTTACTTGTTATTTTCTTTGCAAATCGATAGTGTTGGCCTCTTGTCTTGCTTTTTTTAATATTGTCTTGGTCTCGCCAGACCAGCCAAGACGAGACCAGACCATAAACAGACTTGCCACCTAGAAATGCAAGACGAGATAAGAGTTAAAGAAAATTGCCAGACAAGACAAGACATTTTGCTAAGGCATCAAACCTTGCAAATACAAGAAGGGTTAATATTTAAGTGAACATTGCTGAAAAAATAAATATTGCATTTCTATTGTACGTATACAGGGCGTGTCATTCATTTTAAGAGGAGATAGGGAATAATGAGTATATAGCAAATAAGCGATTAAAAAAAATGTAAATGCATATTTACGCCGAAAAAAAATATTTTCAAATCACTATTTAAGCCCCCTTTTCAGACTGTCACTGACCGCTCACAGCCTTGGTCCTTTACAGACACAGTTCAACTCGATGTCGACCTGATGCAATGTTGTCAAGTTGAAATATTTTTCTAGTACCTACCTACCTAGGTTTTAGAGATCACAAATAAACGGTTGTACTTGACCATTTTAGAATATAATTTTTTCTTGCTTAGTTCAATTTCAGCCAATAACAATTTAAAGTGTTAATATCCAATGAAATCAAATAATAATAATCAAATAATTCTATTAAAAATTGCAAGTAACGCGGTCCACTCAGGTTTTCTGGTAGAAAATACGGTCCAATCAAACGATACCCGTACATTCCTGCCCATACATTGACAACAAATCTCCTCTGAAAGCTAAACCGACAAGTAGCGTGTGGATTTTCCTCTGAGCAAATGTAGCTGCAAAGAAATTAGCTTAGTTACATTGAAATCACAAAACTCCAACGTATCTAATAATAAACCGAGTAATAAACCATTTACGTACATTACATAAAAAACCTATACCCAATGGGTAAATTATTAAGAGAAGCTGAAAAGTGTTTCGTGTTTAATTACTAAGTAATAAAAGAACCATCGTGTTGTCGACAGAAAACTGTCCAAGACCGAAATGGCACGCCTCTGATCTGATGCTCAAAAAAGTTATGGAGAGTAAATCTTGACCTACCGTATTATTAGGTCAATAACCTAGTTACCTAGTTTTTGTACTGTTATTTAAGGACAAGGAGTAAATCTATTTTTTTAAATCTAGATACATGCATAAATGTTTCTTAAATATTGATTTATTTGTTAATAAAACAAATGTATGTTATTACAGTTTAATAATTTAGATATTACGTTTTCACTACGTTTTACAAATAAATATGAATTTTTAGTATTACTCGTAAGTACAATTAATTATTCGTTTCTAGTTACGTACATCTAACCTAGAAATTTATTGTTTTTTAAGTAGTATGGTACCTACTAACCTGCACTTTACTAATAAAACGTAACAGTCCCATTTGCATTTCGTAAACATTCTCCGTATAACATTACCATTTCCGCATATTCGGAATTTGTAAAATTATGCAATAAGACAAGACCTCGGACAAAACTTTCTCAAATTTCATTTCTTGTCTGAGCAAAAACTACTAATCGAACATTTGATTATTTTTCAAATTGTAAGGTTCGGACAAGGGAGGAGAAATAACAGGGTTCTGATGCCGATACTTATATTCCATTTCAAAATGGCCACAAGATAAATGTGGCACCTTAAAATGAAACGGTTCCCCGCAATAATCCCGCACATAAACGCAAAAACATTAACCCGCATTACATTGAAATCGGAAATCCCGCAGAAAAAGGCGCCTGATGCGAGGAAAACGGCTGAAATATGTCCCCGACACCAGCCATTATTGTTCAATTTGTCTTGAGGAGGGCGAGCATCCAGATATATATTACTTATTGTTGCTGCCAGGATCGATATTTATGTAAGGAAACATAAGGGGGTGAGGTGCATCCAGGCGGGCTATTGTAACGGATAAGTTATAATAACTTGCGATGTCAAACTTGGGAAAATATTGTTATAGTTTAGTCTATTACGGACTTTAGTTTTCGGTGTTGCAAGCCAAAAACCATTTATCTCCGTAGGTACCAATATCGCCCAGCTCACGATTTATACAGAGTGGAAAACATGTTAGATGTAAGTTTCAAGTTTGAATTAAATTAATTTTTTCTTTTTTAATTTGGAGACACATTGAATTCCTTTATTTTTTTGTCGTATCTTGTATGTATACAATGCATAAGTTCGTAGCGTTCTTACTGAATTCGAAATGCATTTTTTAATAAACAAAATACATTACCTACTTAATATACAGAGTCTAGCTTTAAGTGGGGGTCATTTTTCTTAGGAATAATAGAATCTACATATTTTCCTGAATATATTACAGTTTATTCTACGACAAAACTGTAAGAACAAATTTCAGGAAAATAGTATACTAAAGTTTTCTGTTTTTTATCAAAGCTGTGTTGCATGTTGCTACCTTTTTAAACCACAGTTAAACAAATATTACTGAAACAGTTACTAGAAATAAATTTGTTTTTACAGTCTTGTCGTAGAGTAAACTACAATTATAGTAAACCATATAAGTTCGATGTTGTGGTAAGTGCAAAAGTATTATAGTAATTGGTTATAAGTTTTAATATAATTTTAAACCCTTTTACTATATGTATTTTATAATAAATGTCATATTGTAAAATTTAATTTAGGGTATATGTATTGCAAATGGATGGATGGAGTTGGAAATGGTTTGAAACTGTCAAAAATGTCTGTCCAATTACTTTTTGCGTTAAATTTACTGGTAACTCGTTCTCAACTTAACTGATCGAATACTTCAACAGTTTCAAACCGTTTCTAACTGTTGCATGAACAAAAATAACTATATAATACCCATTAATAATACACCGTTAGACGATATGTGGAGCAATTCTAAATATATACCCACGTAGGTCCTAGGTTTTAATGTAGATACATGTTTTTCAAAAATATATTGAAATACTGCAGACACTCCCACTATTTTAGAGGAACTTATCCTCTAGTTCTTTTGAAATACCAACGAGACATCCTGTATATGAAACAGAATAGTGTCAATATTTTAGCGTTTCCCTATTTCGTTAAACTATAGATCACGTATAATTTCAAAGTCTCAAATACCTATTAATATGTAAAGCAGCTTTTGATCAACTTAACATTTGTAGGAACAGTCAATCCACTTCACCTTTTCTTTTCCCACTAACCGAAAGAAAACAGGAAATTAATTCGACAAAGTCTTAATAGAACAATACTCAGTTTTATGTGCTGTATATGCCAGCATTAAGTAAACTTAACAACTTTCAACAATAAGAATGATGCCATTATAAATATCATAGCCACGGGATATGAGAACGTCTAAAATCGTTCTTGGTAAAGTCAAATCAGACCTAAATGACAACCAGTGATCCCCGAGTCTTTAGTACTTCCCCTCGTTCTGGATTACTTCCCTGCGTAGGCGAGGTGGCCCCCTTGACACAGATAGTAGCAATTATAACCTTAAATCCACCCCCTGCCAGCTAATCGCAACGCAAACAGAAGCTGGGAGGTATTTTTTAAAGAGGTATAATTCTCTGATATCAGATGTCAACAAAACAAAACAAAAAAACTTGGATCGAAACTGAATAAATACCGAGGATACCAGTATAAAGCCACATTTTCTAAATCCAAGAAAAAATATTCAGAAAATAGCGTATAGGAGGATTTACTTCATTTTTGAATGACCGGAAATAATATGTTAGCCTTAAGCATAGCGGTATTTTGAGTGTTCAATATGTAAATTCGGAAATACAGAGTTCATAGATGTTCCACAGGGTTCTGTACTGGGTCCTTTGTTGTCTCTTTCATACATTAATGACATACACACTATTGCTTCTAATATTCATTTTACTATATATGCCGATGATACTTCCCTATTAATTTCTGATAAATCTTCCGATGACTTCAACTTCAAGTAGCCTAAAAAATATTGGGTCAAAGAGAGATCAATATAAATACAAACTCGACCTCTACTTTATCAAATATATGCGTAATGATTTAAGTTGGCAATAAAATTAGTTAGTTCAAGAATTATTATGTTTTTTTTTGCGTGTGGAAAAAATTTCCCACTTAAAAGAAATATCAACAAAATTATGTATTTTCAAATGGAACATCCCAAGCTATTTAACTATTTAAGAGATACAGATAAAAATGCTTAAATTATGGCAAAATTGCTGGCTCAGACAAATGCCTTTTAAAATTGGAAAAATTCCAAATATTCTCTTAAATATTCTGGAAAAAATAAAATTTTGAAAATTTGCTTTTTGTTTTTCTCGAATTTAAACATATTATTACAACTGTTTTTTCTGTCATATTTCTTGGTTTCATGTCAAAAAGAAACTACGAAGATCATTAATAACCTAAAAATGAAAAATAGTGAAATCAACAAAAAGTCAATTGTAGATCTAAAATCTGCAGGACCCAATAGAACAAAAAAACAATGTTGTTTTGTTATATATAGATTCTTAGAAAATTTAATAAAACATTAAAATAGATAATACTTTTTTTACGTGCTGCGGAGTGGAGTTTCGTAGGGGAAAATTATAAATATCTTTGGAGAGAAATCATGTTCCAGTCCTTGAATATAAAAACTAAAATAGATAGGTACACTTTTAGTGCAAATTGAATTATTGATGTAACCTTTAAATCTCTTTAAATCGCTACGACTTTTTTGTGCTACACTGTATCTCATTTTGGCCTGGAAAAATTTTCTTCCTTATCTTTTCTGGTTAAAAAAGGTACACCTTGTTGATGTCGCTAGAAGCAATGGTTTCTGATAAAAACGCATCTAAATCTCATGATGCATGCAATTTATCTATAAGTAAAGTCAAATTGTTGCGTAAGTAATGGACCATACTGTAACAGCATAATACTGTGATCAAAATTAGCGAAATTTCGTGAAATGTGCTTCATGCGATTGAAAGATAACAAAGAAAATATGATTTCTTCAATTTTGATACCCTATTTCTTTATTATTGATTTTGGTGGATTTTTGGATTTTTTTAGTATAAGGTAAGTAAATCGACTTATTTTGGTCGCAGTATTATGCTGATTTACAAAACTATGTAACGTTACATATCTTTATGCTGGTCACAAATTGCCAACGTAAAATTCGGTGAAATTACAGACAAGCATAATATCAGTTTGTACGGAAAATTGGAAAAAGCACATATTTCATAATACAACCTTTTTAACCAGAAAAAAGGGATCGTCTCACGTCGGATATTCGACGATACCGTCACTTCACGTCGTCCATTGTCGACGAGAAAATGGAATAGAGAAATACAATATGGCCGTTGTACTCGAAACATTTAGGTGCTACACAAAGTGTGATAATCTGGTGCGCCATCGACACACGTCATTTATCAATGCATCATTATGCCACAGGAGTGCGTGCCGGCGATAAGGCGGGCAGGCGCTATTCATAATGCCGCGCTAAATAATGACATCCTGTATGCAGTAGATAATTCATATTATGTGGAATCATCGGGCCAGACTGATCGATAACGGATCCAGAACGACGACTTCTATCAAATTCACTTTTCCCAGAATGAATTTTTAAAATTCGTTCGGGGAAGAAGTGGCTGTCATGGACGGAATCCTGTCGATTTATTTTTCATGGGGACGGGATTGGACGTGGAAGCGACTAGAATGGGAGATCTTTTTTGCCATATTATTATGACCAATCGGTAGATGGGGGAAGTGCCGCCCCAACGAAAACACATTTTTGCATTGATCTTCAGTAGCGACTTGTAATTTTACCTTGCCTAATATTGGACGTTTGTTGCTGTAAAATAACTCTTTTTAAAATTTGCCATTAGAAGAGTTAGAAAGAATGAATACTTAGATCACTTATACGACTACCTAAAAGAATTTAGTGTCAGAATTTATGAAAATAGCATAGGAAGAATTCGGTAAAGTGTTACGAATGCATCTCCTTCAGAACATTGTTAGGTTATGTTCTACCGTGTCTTCTATAATATGTTATATTACCTCTTTTATATAATTGTATTTTACACGGAAAACTTTTCTTGGACTTTCCTCTGGCTTAAATACAGTCGAAACTAAGACTTGCCACTAAATTGGTTTCCTTTAACATTGATCCCAATTCCCAATCATATTTCTGAACCTTTTCTTCTGTTAATATATTGTCATAATAAGAAATTTGCACTGTTCACATTAGCGTAATATTTTTAATTTCTACGTTCTATAACAAATTCACTTCAACAACACTCAATTCTGGTGCTATGACAATCAAAATGTCACATTTCATCCTACCTCTTAGCTATGCAACCATCAACACAGCAGTCCATATATTTAAACTGTTAAGCCATCCGCAGAAATGCATTTATGCTTCGTGACAAGTTATCTGTCTAACTAGGCAGTAATGTACAAGCCAAGGCATGAAATCTACTTTACTGCCAAGTTAGCCAAGTTTCTTCGCCGATCAATTTTAATTTTATCATGATAGCAAACAAAGCTATTTATGTTATATTATTAAAATTATATGACACATCTTTGAATACTAATTTAATCAGGTCGTCTGTGGTTGCTATGAGACGAGCGTTATTAGGTAAATTACTTAGGTACACAGTAATCGCCATATTATTCCTGTTTAAATCCATAAAAATAACTATTTATTATCTGAGATGGAATAATTCACATTAACTTTGCCAGAAAACTGGAAACGATTTTTTAAATAATTCAACCGTTTTGTAGGATTCAATAGTTCATAAACCATCTACTAGTGATAACACTTGAACCTAAATTGAAGAAATAAATGTTTCAAAACCAACAGAACAAGGTATATCTCTTACAGACTGTTCTATTTTCACTATAAATGTTTACAATAAATAAAATTACTTTTCGATAAAGAACAAATTTTAATTTAATGCAAGTAAAATAAATTATTTCTTGCAATCATTGATTTAGAAAAGCCTTTAGATAAGGTACTAAGTGGAAAAATTCAAATAAAATATCTGTAAATGCCAAAACAAAAGGGTGTTACAAAATATATAAAAGAACAATGTTGTGATAAAAAATAAGTCTGAAGTGTTTATGGCAAAATAGGGATTGAGACAGGAACGAGGGCATTTTTTATACTATTTATGGATGATAAAATAAAAATAGGGGCATTAAAAGTAAAAAAGTTAAATATTGGATATACTTATGACTTACAAAAGATGGAAATTTCAGAAGCAGCATTTGCTGATGATGTGGTGATCATGACAGGCATTAAGAAAGATTGCATGGAACTTTCTACTGGAACAAAATGGATTAAAAATAGATAAAAACGAAGATCATGATGAAGAATTTTTAAATATAAAAGTGAAAATGAAAATATACAGGTCCAATATTTAGGAGTAGTTAGAAAGTAGGTAATGGAACAAGATATAGAAATAAATAATAGACGAATACACAGTGAATGAAAAGTGGCCTGTAGGAGAACTTGCATGCATATTACGCTAATCTTTTTTGTATGTTCTGTTTGACTCGTGACATCTCGGTACACTGGCGTCGGTGCAGCTTACTTCCAGAGCCTTTTTTTAACCTAGTGTTTCTGTGGTTGTTCAAAGCAAATTAACGATTTGATGCTGCAGGAACCTTATTAAAACAAATAGCCTCCATATATCTATCTTATACAATTTTTAAATAAACTTTAGATGTGTTTTCACATCCTCTGATCTGAAATTCGCACCTGCATCTTTTATGCGTTTCGACATGCTACATTACCTAAATATATCTACACGAAAACTCCGCCATTATTTACAAAATGCATGCATTACTGACAAATTTACACTTGTTTTGTATTTAATCACCTACTGAAAACATCCATTCCCATTAGCTATGTATTTTGTATTTATTTAATATTTTCTCCGTAAAGCTGTATGTATGTAAATGACCCAATTATTATACATATATAATTATAATAATGAATACCTAATATTTCGTTAAACTTCAAAGAAGAATAATTTTTTATTTGGTAGGAGTTGAAAATGTTGAAAACCTTTGTTCTAAGTGGAATAATTAAATCTTTGTCTGAAGCTACAGTATACAGTTTAGATTGTTTTTGGGTATTTAATCAAGCTTCTGGAGGTCCGTCTATCGAATTAATTTATCCCAAGTAAATAAATTCTATGGTTCAGAAACGACATTTTAATTACAACTGTAAATACCTCAACCTCGAATATGAAAGAATGGAAATACCTATTCATAACAATTCTATTCCATCATTATTCTATTATGTGTAATTAAATTACAAATAAGATGTTTGCCGTGTTTGGATTCCGATTAATTGATTACAAAATATCAGGAAATGTGTAAACATTAATAAAACATCGCAAATCACAGTTGTTTTTATAACTAAACAGCGTGTCTTATAGATTTCATTTAAGTTCAGTCTCGATAGTTTGAAATACTTATACTTATACTGGTGATTCACAACTTATCCAAAAAAATTTGGGAGTAGATTTACATGGCTGGGCTAGTGGAATCGAGGAAGAGAAGGAGGTCTAGGGCGTCCACAGCGTATTGCAGCAGCTGAAGAACACATTTTAGAGATTGTTGAAGAAAATCCCCGAATAAGTACCAGGCAAATTGTCCAACGAAGAATATCCCAATCAACAGTGTGGTGTATCATACAAGAGGATCAATTATATCTGTATCATGCCCAACGTGTCGAAGCATTAATACCAAGGGATTATCCCTTACGAATTAGATTTTGTGAATAGTTGATGCAACAAAATGTTCAAAAAACCAGATTTACAGCTGATAGATTAATTACAGATGAATCTATTCTTACTCGAAATGGGATGTATAACATTCATAATACTTAATGAATAATAATAATAATATTTTATTGCAAAAAATTAAATTGAGTACATATAAACATAAAAGAAATAATTAGTAAAGGGGCGAAGTGTCAGTTTACAACTGCTTTTCAACTTCGCCCCAAGGAACAGTATGAAAAAAAAACAGAATACCCGTAAATATAATAATAATATCTCTACCCCTCATTCTAATCACGAGAATTAGCCCAGAAGTCGAAGACTTGTGCGAAAGAGGGGGCGGCATATTATTATTAAGCAGGCCGCATTTGCGCCCAGGAACGACTTACGTTGGTAGACCCTAACCACCATTCAGTGCAGGAATGAGGGAAACCTGGAAAACCTCATTAATTAAGGGGGTAGTCAAATGTCAACCGATATCAATCTCTCACATTGACCCAAGCTAACATTCTTCCACCCTACCATACCCGCAGAGAGGGTGCCAATCTCTCCACGAATATAGCTTATATACGGTCTACCGGATGCGGGGATCGAACCCACAGCGATCCAGTCACCTCGATTCAAGTACTGACGCCTTAAACCGCGCGGCCACTGACCCGTAAATATAGTAAATCCCTATATTCCATTATAAAATGGATAATAACATATACTACATATGAATATAAAAACGAAAACTCATAGTAACAATCCAGATAAAAACCCATGACAAGCAACATCCTAAAAAACACAAATAAAAGAAAATACATATACTAACGAGTTTAGTGGAAGTAGATTATTAGCTACTATCAGTGTTTATATAAGTATAGTTAGTCAACATGCCTTAGTTGTGGACCATGTCGGCTAGATGGCGGAACTATGTTATGTGCAAAATCTCTTAAACGAGCCCTAGAGAAGTCGGTAAACAGGGTCAGACTGACTTTATTTTAAAAACAAAGTCAGACTGACTCTGTTTACTGACTTGCCTAGGGCTCGTTTAAGAGATTTTGCACATATTATACTGAGCCCCTTCCCATTTCAGTTGGCCCACCTACTGAAATATTAGTTTTTTGGCCAGCACCAAAACATAACAAATACTACAGGTTGTTTTCAGGCCCCAAAGTAATTAGCAGAGTATATTAAATAATGTCCAGTAAAAATACCAAAGTCCTTGCTCTCTATTTAAATTTGCAAGGAAAAGCAAAATTTTGTAAATACAGCAAATCAACCTATGTTTGTTCTGGTACAAAGGATGCCTATAATTCAAAGATTGCTGAGGAAAACTGACACCGTGACAGTTGCTAATATTCATATATAGCTGTCAGTACGCATTTAGTATAGCTTCAAGTACTTAAGTAGTTGTGTTTTTTAAAATGGGTAGAGGAAAGGTTATTGATGAGAAAATTCGTTCACTTATTATTAAATTTTTCAATTCCGGCAAATCAAATTCGAAATTGCAAATTTATTAGAGTTATCGCGGTATAGTGTAAGAAACATAGTTAGACTATATAAAAATACCGGCTCAGTTGCTGCAAGGCCCCAATATATTAAAAAAAGCAAAATTACAAATGTGGATAGACGTTCGTTGAAGAGGATTATCCAGAAAAATAGGCGAGCTAATTACTTAGAGCTAAGTGCTCTATGGAGTGACGCTGTTGGGAGACGAATTTCGAGATCCACAACGCACAGGGAGGCTCATAAAATGGGTTTTGGCACTTATAAGGTAAATTTTTTAATAAGCAAAATTGCGGTAGGAAAATAAGAAATGACAATATTTTGCTTTAGGCCAAAGAAAAGCCGCTTTTAACACTGCAGCAGAAGAAAAATAGAGTAAGGTGGGCAAGACAACATAAGGATTGGACAACTCAGCAATGGCGTGCAATACAATGGAGTGATGAGGCCAGATTTGAAGTGTGTGTTGGAGACAGTCGCAGTCGAGTTATTCGAAAAATGAGGCGTTTCATCCGGACTGTCTCAAACGAAAGGTGAAATTTCCTGCATCAGTCATGATCTGGGGTAGCATGTCAGCTAAAGGAGTGGGAAAACTTCATTTTATTGACGGCATTGTGAATACGGACAAATATTTAGCCATTTTGGAAGAATCGCTCTTACCGATCATGGAAGAATGCTTGACATCCCGCCAAGAATTTGTGTTTCAGCAAGATGGTGCAGCATGTCACACCTCAAAGAAAGCATTAAAGTGGATAAAGGATAATGGTATTGCACTTTTAGAATGGGTTTCTAGCAGTCCGGATCTATCACCAATAGAAACTTTGTGGCATGAGATGAAAAAGGTGCTACGAAAACATCCTGCTAGAAATATCCCTGAGCTGAAGCAAAGACTTCAGGAAATATGGGATTCTTTTACACCGGAATTATGTCAAGGCTTGGTTAATACTATGCCCCAACGAATTGCGGCTGTAATAAAAATAAAGGCGATGTTACCCAGTGGTGAATTTTAAAATTGTTTTGTTAGTTTTACGCTACTTGTTCTTATTTTCTATTTGTCTTTATTTTCTGTTAGATATTGGTTTTCGTTGCTTCATATTTATTTATTATGTTTAAAATACTGTTTAAGAGATAAATAAATTTACAGGTTAATGTTGTACTTTTATTTTTGCTTCATAAAAACAGAATTTCTGCCAAATCCTATGGTGGGCCAACTGAAATGGGAAGGGGCTCGTAGTCCCGCCATCTAGCCGACATGATCCACAACTAAGGCCGGTTGACTAACTATACTTTATATAAACACTGCTACTAGCTAACTTTTTTTAAATTCAAAATAGTGTACGATTTAAAAGAAACAGGCAATGAATTATAATCATAAAGAGGCGTGATAAATAAAACTTTTAGTATACAGAGCAGTGGCGTGACGAGGAATTTCTAATAAGCGCGAATAACGAGGATTAAACGTAGAAGTGGCTTTATGTCGCTTCTTAAATTTTTTATGTAGGTACTCAGGACATTTTTGTTGAATAACTTTATGAGTTAAACATAGCGAGTGTAATTTACGCAAGTACCTACAAAGATTAATAAAATTTTGGTTTTTAATTAAATCAGTAATTCTGCCCTGTTAAGCATAGAACTCGTAACTGACAAAACCTTCATTCCGAGATACTACCTGGATTGGGTAATTTGCTGCTCCATAAAATTTTAAATTTTTAATAAAAATTTTATTTAACATACTAATATGTTTCACATTAGGTTCTATTAGACCAGAACCTTATTTTATCATATAAGTCGTAATTAGATATTTGATTGATACGACCTTTTACACTAATTCTGTTTTGAAAAATAATATAAAATTCAGATTTAAATATCCTTTAAATAATACGACTTTCAGTTTTAACATATATTAATTACCAAGTTGTGTCATAACACGAAAATAATAAAAAATGTAGATACGACTTCTATTCTTAACAGGGCAGAATACCTCATTCAATTTACTAATCCCATACGCAAATCTGAAACAACTCTTTTGAATTCTCCGCAGATGTTGAGTATCTGAATGTAGTAGAGCCGGCCCTCATAAATGCAGTCCTAATAATAGAACTTTGAAAATATTAAGGAGTTACATAAGCCGATTTTCAAATATGAATCCATGATGTATTAAAGTATTATATGATGATTGACAACATACTTGAAAAATCTCAGCTCTTCATCAAACCAAAGTCCCAGGTTATTACATTCACTGGTAAAATTTAAGGAAATATCTCCTAAATTTAAATTAATTGTCATTTTCATCATAATACGTTTCTTTTTGGGACAGAAAATTATAACCTTAGATTTGTCAGGATTAAGTTTCAATCTAGGAGCAGCAGAGATATTTAGTATTGAGTTTAAATCGTAATTAATTGAATCATTAAATAAAGCCAAGTCCGCGCCGTGACAACTGAGATACACTTGGGTGTCGTCAGCATAATGATGTACAGAACATTTATTCAGAAATGCATAAAAATCAACTATATAAATAGAGAACAATAAGGACCCTAAAATGGAGCCCTGAGGAACCCCATGAGTCACCGGCATGACGTTAGACACATTAGAAGTTATGATGTGTTCTATCAGACAAATAGCTAAAAATATAAGAAGCAGCATTATTATCAAAACCGAAGTAGGTACATTAACTTTTTACAAAGAATAGAAAAAAAATATATCCGTATTTTTTCTACACTCTACAAGTAGGTAGATATGATATTTTAACTATCATCATTAACAATTTTGTTCTAATATAACACTCAAGGTGGAAATGAAAATTAATGAATATTTTTGTGGGAAATCTTTTCTTTTTCACAAAAAGTATCATACGTGAACACTTACACGACCTTAAAACTAACAACATTTTATCAGAATGCAATAATAATCCCTTCAACTCCATAATAGGCAATATTATACGAGAGAAGAAAATTGGAATAAAAGCTTTTCGAGACTGACAACGTGCCAGGGTAATATCATTAAATGCCCATTTACACATCTAAAGCAAATTTTCCTGCATAATAATCGAATCTTGCATGGATTCTATTACCAAATGAGCTTTTTGAGTTATAAGTGTTTTATTAGATCACTTCAAAGGGCGCATTTCCTTTAATATAATGGCCTTGTGTTATATTTTTTCTCATAAAAAATCAATTAATTAATTAACTTAAAAGTATGATTCCAGTTCTAATGCTGATCCATAAAGTAGGTAGTTATAAAGCAGTTCTGTGGTGCAAGTCTCAGAACTAACGCATCGAACTATAGTACATTTCGTCGGCCTGTGACTCTTTTGACTAAGCTTTACAGGGAACGCAAAAAACATTATAATAATTTTTAAAAGTGATATATAGCAAAATTACGAATCCTATTTCTGTATTAGTGCATTAGAAAGGTTTTAGAGACGTGTACCTCTGGATATTCATTTTACCTTGGCTTTTATTAAATTGAAAAGCATATAGCAGGTTTCCTACAAAATCCTAAATTACAATCAATGAGTTAGCAAATTTAATCTGAAATTTTGATATACACATTTGGAAAGTCAGGATCTTGAGAATGGTGAATTGTTTTGCCGCTTGCGTGTATTTGTGTCATGCTACACGCATACTTCCACCACAGCGTGCTTCCACTGTTCGCATAAGGCAGTGTTGCCAGGTGGGAAAAATTCAGTGCATGAGAATAATTTCAAAATAGCATGAGGTTTGGAGAAAAAGCATGAGATGGCTTAATTTATCAAAAAACACCTCTTGACACAGCTTAATTTTTAATTACTTTTGTAATGCCATTTTTATTTCATTGAAAAGCATTATGTTATGCTATTTTATCATAATATTACATTGTAAGTAGGTACTTACTTAAAAGTTATTAACCACGTAACCTTTCTAATTTATTTTATTGTTAGGCCGGGCGAACGTTGAGGCGCAGTTGACGTAACGCAGGGTGACTCACGGGTCGTAAAATCTGTTGTTTCCAGAAAATGTAGGTACCCTTACGGAATAGAGTTAAGAATCACTGCAATACAGCGTGAATACAGCACACACACCGCATATCCGTCGTCTGTCATACCCGTTTATGTATTCGTTTCTAATTATTAAGAGAGCAGTCCGCAATAAAGGACATTTCAAGTACCCAAATATTGTAGATACCTACCTCTATCTATTCAATTTTGCCCTCGATTTTGCCTTTATTTCTCGTTAGGTCTTTGTTTTGGTAGATTTCAAAGAGTAATTTTAATAATTTTATTATTTCTTTTTGTGTCTATTAAAAAGCATGAGATTTTGTAATCAAATTATGAGAACATGAGATTTGTTCGGAATGCATGAGATCTCATGCACAAGCATGAGACCTGGCAACACTGGCATCAGGTGACCGGATTGAGGCCTGTAATCTGTGAGGATACCGTTTTTGTTGTGCGGCTCTCGTTAGCTCTCGCCTACCATCGGCCATTATCGGAGATTGTAGACGCGTTAAATGGGCATTTAAAATTTAAAGATCTTATTCACGCCGTGTTTTATTCGTTACTCTTTCCAAATAAATTAATACACGTCGGCATTTTAAATGCAATAAAAGGACTTCGAGAAGAATAGGGCAGATATACAAATAAAATTTAGTTTTCTATTAGGTATACTACCGCGCCGCTTATACTTCTTACCTTCCCTCGGATGAAGCGGCAATTTCTACTTTCTCTGTAAAGATCCGCAATTTCCGATTCTGTATAAATAGACACAGCATTTTATTTATTATACATTATATTTTGATAAACTTTTGTTTTAATGTTATAAATAAAACAGTATTTTAAAAGAAATAATCGTAAAATGAAAATTTGTTCTCTTCCGTATTATGTCACAATATTATAAAATATCATATTACTGGTGTAGGATATTGTCCTAGATAATATTGATTATCTGAGAACAAAGTCTTCTTTAGCTCTGGCAGATCATTATAGGTACTTTCTGGTTTTAATTTTCACACTTTCAGTATAGAGATTATCTAACTCATTCCAAAGGGTTCCCTATTAACACTTCGTCTCTGGGGCAAAACTTCACAGAAATTTTAAAATCTCAGATTATACAATACATGGCATTTGGAGTGTACCTCAAAGCTCCAATACCTATGACTTATTCAATTTCGTTTTACAAAACGAAAATTCATGTCTCACATAATTCGCAAAAGCACCCTTCTATATGTTCTAGACAAAGTTTCATTCTGTGAAATAGCAACCTGATTTTATTATTGTCGGCAGCTGATTTTTGAAATAACATCTATTGTTCTACGAATCGCGTATTTTGTGCCGTCATCAAACTTTATCTTTTTCTTTCCGCGACTTTCCACATAAAGAAATGAAAAACTTTATACTTAGTATATAACCATCACCAGCTGCGTGACATGTTAATACGTGGCGAATCTGGGCAAAACTCTATAGCTACAATACGTTTGTACGGTAAACGTTTGTAACTATTTCATATTTTATTCTTCTGTATTGTAAAAAGAGCTCTAAGAAAATAATTCACAGTAAGTATATTTACATGCATTTGTAATTATTAAGTACTTATAAATACGTGACATGGCATGCCACATATTCAAGACCTGTTTGCTATCAAAATTCTATTAGCGTTGGTTAGAGAAAAAAAAATTATTAAGTAAAATATGTTTTGTTTGGTACAATTATCATACGGCAAAATAAAGACACTCATATTCCGGACACCCTGTATTATAATAATAAAAGGACGTTTGCTAATAAAGTGAAATACTGTAATAAAATATGACCGTATTCATATTTTATGCTAATTTAATAGAAAGTGAATATAAATAAAACAGCCTATGAGTATTCTATAATAGATATACCTAAGAATTAATGATACTGATACAATTATATTAAGTAGTAGATAATATTATTGCTAAAACTGACAACCTTTGAAAGACATGTGTCTGAATGGTTAAACCAGTCAACATAATTTCAATTAATATTCTGTTTATGTGATCCAAATATAGAATTCTTAATGCACACGTAACTTAATTTTGTTGGCTGTTCAATTGCCTCGAACTATCATGATTATCTGTAAAATCTGTCACCTGTCATAACAACTAATATCAGTTGCTCTCACTGCAGCACTGATTGGATTTAGCTGAATCTCAATCAACAGTCATTTCATAAACTATTAAACTTCAAGTTTGGTCTTCATACTCTACTAAATTCACTTATAGTTATAGCTTTCTCGTTTCTTTTAAATCTTATATTGTTATCTGTGCTTTTGAATTATTTTTCTTAGTTATGATGTTGATCAAATTCAAGACCATAACAATTTTGGTAAACCATCAAAATCAACCAACAAGTCAAAATGATCACGTCGAAGCAAATTCAAATGTATTAATTCCATCTTGACGACAAATATTGAAACTACTGTTTTCCAGACAAAATTGATTAAATTTTACACAATTAGTTCGTTGATATTAGTGTTGGCAATCTTCTCTTGCTTTTTTTTGGTTTTGTCTGACCAACACCAAAACCAAGATAATACTTCACAGCTCGAATTGCGAGACAAAATAAAATTAAAAAAAATAAAAGTCTTGCGAGACAAAGACAAGAAATCTTGCAAATATAAGAAGGGGTAATATTTAAGTGAGCATTGGCTGAAAAATAAATATTGCGTTTCTATTGTAGGTATACGTATTAGTTATTTATTGTATAAGTGTTTTAAGTCGTTCGAATGTTTAATATTCTTAAGTAGATAAAGAGCAATTGAAACACGGACGCAATACAATGTTTTATCCATAATCACATCACAATAATACTTCTGGAGTCAGAATTTAATAGAAATATATTCACACGACTTGATATTTCTTAGAACTCAATGAAACCTGGTAGATTTTGTTATACCTACTGATTGCTATGATACGTTGTTTATTATCAATTATTTAATAAACTTTTCACGATTGCAAAAAAATTATACTAATGAAAAAAATACAGAGTGTTTAACAAAACAAAGCCATTCTCTAAGAATCCTCACAATTCATGGAATATTTTTTTATGAAACTTTTCACAATGCTCTGTAAGAAAACTATACTAATTAAAAAACTACTGAGTGTTTAAAAAAACCGAACCATTCTCTAGAAACCTTCATGAAAGTATACTATTCCTTTGATGAAACTTTTAACAATGGTCTATATGGAAACTATTTTAATGAGAACAATACAGGGTGTTTAAGAAAACTGAACCAATATTGAAACTCCCAAAATTCATGGAATAAAAAATATTAAATACTGGATGTTTAAAAAAAACCGAACTTTCCCAAAGAAAGGTCAAGTCGGCGATAGCCGACTTGCCACCTTTCTAGTTATTTAATAAACAGTTCTATCTAAATTTGGTAAAAATGCAAGAAAGTAATTTTGTTACTGTGGCTGTTTTCGAAGAAGCTCAAAAAGCAAAGTTCCATTTATGGCCAGCGAAATCTAGGAAACATTACGAAAAATTGTTCGCTGAATTTATTATTTGAAGAAAAACTATGCAATTTCATCTATACGTATGTGGTCGGTATTCGATGTTGAAGCTTACTATAAAGGTCTAAAAACATGTAGATTTGTTGAAATATGCAGAAAATATATATATTTCTCTGTGCCCAATTCGCTTAACACATGACAGATTCTTTTTAAGACACATCAATCACAAATGGACTTCTCAGCCTGTTGGAATCAACACATTGGCGAAGGTCTCATCAATAGTTGCTTCATTCCTGAATATCGCAAATCCAGAAGCATATATTGGCCATTGTATGAGGCGCACTTCAACAACTGTATTAGCCAATAAAGGTGCTGATCTTACAACTGTTAAACGGCATGGTGGATGGTGAATATTGCAAGGAAAACCCAAGAAAATTACAGCTGTTTGTTACAATAAGAGACATCCGTAACTTGTGCAAATTCTTCACAAAGCTCGGCAGATGTTATGCGTTCCGAAAATGATGACAACAATGCTACAAGAGTTGTTATTAACGGAAAGGAAGTTAAATGTGATAAAACAAAAAACGTCAACGTTAACAAAAATGCCTTATGGATAAACTTTACTTAAAGACATCCAGCATATAAAATTATTTTTAAAATCAAAGTTTATTGAGTTTATTGAGTTCTGCGAAACTGAGCTAATTATAAATTCACTGCCACTTGACTAAAGGAGCTCTGATTCTGGTTCGTCAATTTCGTCCACTATTTATAACTTATTATATAAAACTTGCCGTTTCGAGTTTTTATAACATGTACCAATTGACTGGGAAGATGGGCCATATTGATAGTTACATGTAAGCTCCGAGCGAGACCGTAGAAGACCGAGAATAACCACCACTTACCAAATTTATAATTTCCCATTCGTATGCCAGATTCACGCAAAATTACGGGACAAGAAAATTGCGAGACAAGCCATGATCTTGCAAGATCGAGCAAACACAAAACTTTAAAGAAACTACTGTTTTGTAAGACACGACTTTTTCACATTTCTTGTCTCAGCCGAAACTAGTTGATATGTTAAAATCCACAAACTAAACTATCAAAGTGCAGTGTGAATCTACTATATTCGGAAGTCATCTCACTGAATTCAAAACTATCGGATACAAAGTCAACATTTCAAGTTTGAAAAAGTTAATAGTTGGACAGTTTCAACACCAAAGACCATCAACAGTACTGTTTGCACCACCAAAAAGCGATTAAGTATAAAAATCAGATTATCCATACAGCCGAATCTGCTGAACACCAGGGCGGAATAAGGCAAGGTAAACACTTAAATGCTAGAAAGTGACAAAAACCACACAAGCTATTAAGAGATTAAAGGGGATAACGTGCAATTAAACGATGATAGCAGGGATAGCACGCGATCCGTCTGACTGGAACGATTGTTCGGCTTTAAGAGATCGCGGCTCGGGCCACACGCCCTACGGGCAGGGCCGGCTTCGGTAAATTTGGCGCGGGACTGGGGGAGGCGATGTAGCGGAACATCGGGTTATTTGGGGAGCTACTGCCATAAGCTGTGATTATGATGTATGTGGCGGAAAGATAATTGCGCAGGGCAAACAAAGACCAGAATACAGGGTGTTCTGAAATTAGGAGGCAATATTTCTCCAGTGTTGTATCGAAAAAGATTGCTTCTTCTTCATGTAAATACGGTTCCAAAAATTATTCCTAAAGAAGTTACAGCTACTTAAAGGAGTTACTTCCATGACGATTTTTTCGAAATAACTTCAAAACTAGTTGAGATAAATTTATGGAAATTGGTAACTGGTTTAGTTCGCCACTATAGACAAAAGTTACAAATGTAACCTGAAGGGAAGAGGGGTAAAAAATTACAATAACTGTATTGTGCTTCGACGTAAAAATTTCAGTTTTATAGGACACAGCGTGTTCTGTTTTTCATGTTTGCACCTGTGGAAATGTGAGAAATATTATACTACTGATATCAGTGCAAATATGGTCACTATGGACGTAGATGGAAATTAGATATCCATATTGCAAGACCTTATACTATATTCTGACAGCTGTTATATGCAATGTTAGTTGCTTTTGCAAAGATGTGCAACCTAAATTCATCCAGATCCAAGGACTAACGATCTAAAATATGTTTCCCATTCTATGGTATCCGCCATCAAGCAGCTATGGTTTAAAACTGGCGTTGAGTTTCTAACAATTATTTATAAATACTACTACAGTTCCATCAGTCGCTTCTTTACATAGTTCCAGCTTCCAGCTTTTCTCTTCCAAATAGTAACTGTATACCGTATCTTTCTTTGCTAAACGTTCGCCTTCGCACAATATACAGTATGTCCTGTTTTTCAGGTTAACACCTTTGGAAATATGAGAATGTTGTGGAATTAACGCAAGCCATTTTTTTACCACTCGTACCCTGAAGGGAGGTTATATTCTGCTAACCATTTTATTGGTGTAACAAAAGCCTGGTCTACTACGATTTTTGAAAAGAAACATTTTTCCAGAAATTGGTATTGGTATTAGCCATTTCTTTTTTCAAAAAGAAAACTTCTAAGAATCAGAACTGAAAAATATAAAAAGCAGGTCAAACATGGTCATTAAAGTGAAAACAAGTACCAATCGGACAAAGAAAAAACACAGTCACTACAAATTTATCACTTTTAATTGCGGCTACATAAAAATAATTACGGTATTAGTACAAAAAATGTAATGAATAATGAATAACTAAGTTGTCAAACAAAAAACGTTAATCGAAATGAAATTTTAGTTTTCTCCGCCAAACTTTCTTCCACTCAAAACACATGTTTCCTATCATCTGCTTAAATTTAAAAATACATATGTACTTTACAATTACAACAACTTAGTATTCATAATTAATTATATTGTTTGTACGTTAATTACTTTTACGTCTGGGTCCGATTGGTATTTGCTTTCACTTTCATGGCAATTTTTGACCTACTTATTATAATTTTCAGTTCTGATTTTGCAATGTTTGGCACCTCATAATAAAACTCAATAAATATTATTCGATCAAATTTGGTATATGGATATTTTGATGGGTGTTGAATCTTGTAATATTATATTTTTGATAAAAAAATCCCTAATACTACATTTTGGAAAGACGATCCCTTTAAACAATAGTAGGTCAGGCTTTTGTCACATCAATAGAATGGTTAGTAGAATATAACCTCTCTTCAGGGTAGTAATAGTAAAAAAATGGCTTGCGAAGATTCCACAGCCTTCTCACATTTCCAGAGGTGTTGTTAACCAGAAAAATGGGACACAATCGTGAGAGACGAAGGTCTAGCAAGTTAGATAAAACTATTTTGAGTTCACAACAATTACTGATCTTGCAAATCAGTTTACTTTGATAGAATATATAATTTAGAAGCAAAATTGTTAGAAACAAACAGTCACTAACTAATTTCAGATCATCTAATAAAAGCATTATTTTCCATATACTACACATAACAGGATATTAATTGGAATTCTCATTGTTGTGTCAGCTGATTATTATGACAATTATGCCATAAATCTTTGAACGGTTTCTTCAGTATCTTTATTATTATTTATTAATATTAAGTTTTAAATTGCCTTTAATTCTAATAAACATGTTCACGACAATGAAGCTTATATAGCAATGCCAAATAATACTGAACAATAATTATTGTATTCATCTTCTACTCAATTAAAATAAAAAATAAATAAATTAATACAAAATTTTCAGCAACTTTGACACCTTATACCTACATTCTAAATACAGGTTTGTTGTTTCTTGCGTTGCTGCTATTGTTTGATTTCGAAATCTAGATCAAGAAATCAGTGCCTTTTATGATCGATACATGGAAAACTGCGCAACAAAATCTGATCATTTGATCAAATGCATTGATATAAATGAACGGAATTTTTGTGCTTTTATTATTCAGTTCTGCTTCTAGAAACAGTGTGAGCAAACCTAATAATGACAGTCGATGTTGGCTAACTGTGCTACAATAACAAAATAATATTATTTAACAAGGTGGTTTTATACAGGGTGAACCTTAAATAAGTACAAATATTTTAAGTGCTGGTGTAGTTCGTCATATAGATCAGTCTAGTGAAAGCCATTTTTAAAAATTTATAATATTTACGGAGATATTTTTTTTTAAAATACCCACCTTTTGAAGACCGCTTACATATCTGTCATAACCAACGTAATGAACCATATGATTTGTTGCGAGGTTGCCATATCTCCTCTAATATAAATATTACGTTTCCTATAAAGTCATAGTAAAGTAATACGGTTAAATCTATTTTAAAAATACTTGTTTTAAGCATGAGTACAGTAAAATTGTGTATGTAGTATGAAACGCAGCAATATTAACATAAATGTTCGCATGTTCAATACTACCATAAAGTATTTAGAAAGATTTATGTGATTTTACTATGTCCAATGTTCAAAAATTATACATAAACGTGCACACAAGCTTACCTGTTTGTTAAAAAATTAACTATTTAATCAGTAATCCACATTTCACAAGTTAAATGTCAAAAGTGTCAACTTTTAGCAAATTTCGCAAAAAATATTATTGCTATATTCATTATTATGTGGGGGTTAGCAAGTTTGACTTGGGCTTCCTATAATCTGTCATGACAGTTTGATAATGAAAATAATATAAAATATTACAGTTGACGAAATTCGCTAAAAGTTGATATTTTTCCCACCATCAAATAATTTGAGCGAATATTTGCAAATTTTGCGTCCATGAGGACAAGGTTTTAAAACTTTCTTGAAGAAAATATTTTTGTGTAACACTGGCAACACTGTGAACCACACCAGCGGTCCTCAACAAGTTTTCTACAGAAAAATTACGAAATTTATTTAAAATTTCACTTTTTTATTTCTGACTTTTTTGTAAAAAAACTATTAATTATGTGTTCTAGACACAGAACTATACTTCTGGTTAAAATATTTGTACTTATTTAAGGTTCACCCTGTATAGTATGTAATGGTTATTTTATTTGTGTCAAAAATACTACCTCTTAACACTTTTAGTAAGTACGATATCTTCATTTGTTGAAAGTTTTCCTTGGCCCAGGTTAACTTACCTGAAAATAAAAAGAACAAATGTCAATTTTAATGTTAAATATAAGTAGTAGGTAGTGCATACGACAATTAATAAAGTATGAAACAATCGAAGAACAAACGAATCTGTGTCTCTATTACATTTTGAATATATAGATATTTAAGCATCAAACGCGGTAAGACTTGTTTCCGGGTCGAAGATAAAAGTTTAGTGGCCGAGATCACTAGCCTTTAACGCTTGTAATGGCAAGTTTTTTGCACGATCCGTACAATAACCAAATTATACGGTTCAAATGATTTTTAGATTTAAATTTGTCTAATGTCAAAGTGTGAATCCTGTGACAACTATCACTTGTTAAAAAATCTCAAACTCCTACTATCAAAAATGACAAAAGACATACAATTAACTTGGAGATTTATATACAGCGGTAGCCATTTGAAAAAATAACCAGTTGAGTCATTTGAATTATTCATATCAGTTTTTTTATAACTTACTGACTTCCGATCGGTAAGTGACTGTTCTTACCGATCTGACATGTGAACACAACTTACTATTCCTTTTAATCCTAGTAAATACGTTAAATTGACGGATCGTGCAGCAAAGGCATTTAAATGCCATTTGAAATAAATCATAACAAAAAATGCTACATATAACATTTTCGATTCATTGTTAGCAACATTTTATCTCGTCAGTTGCGGATAAATACGGTCCTGTCTCCAATAAGCCATCTCTCCATCCTCCCTACCCACCTGATGACCTGACGTATTATCACAGCTGCCTGGTGGCTGCTTTCATTGAGTGTTTTCAGTCATCACACGTCCGGTTTACAGTATTTACTATAACAAATTACAGGGCAGGAATAGTAAGTAGTAAGTACATTTTCACTTCTATTCGCTACCACCAAAGCCGTGCCTCCTAGTTCCTACTCCCAATGGCTTAAACAGTTCTTGACTGATCCGTAAAAGACAGGTCGGTTGTTCATGAAATCAAACTGATTTCGTATTTGGTGAAGCATTGAGAGTGAATTCAATGCATTTCAAGTAGGGAAGTCAGTTGTCAGTGAACATTATTTATGTCAAAATTGAGTATCTAGAGAAATATCTTCTATAAATTTTCTTTTAAGATGGGTTGAAAATTGAACCAATTTTCAGAATGTCACGAATTTTTAAAATATCCGACATTAATATTTTGGAAGTCTGTCAATGGCTGCAGAATTCTCAAGCTGGTTGCTATGTTGGTTTAGGTTTCTTGACGTGTCGAGAAACATATTAGAGTAATTCCATATAAAATAGTCTGAAAATAAAAAAAATTGTTGCCGACCCATTTTAGATTTTGGTGTAACTTTGAAATTCTCTTCTCTAGGGTCCCAAACAACAACATTTACACGAGTTTGATTTGTACAAGCGCTTGTTTCCGCCTATTTAAATAAAGACTCTTAAAAATTGCTATTTTTAAGCTTTATTAATTTTTGCTGTCAAACTTTTCTGTTTGATGATATTTGAATGATCAAGACGGAATTCAGAGTGGGAAAGATATTAGTTTCAGTGTAAACGAAGATAATTGGCTCGGACGATCCCTTTGAATAATAGCAGCGTACTGAAAAAGAGAGTTTTTTAGTAATTTTTCGTGAATTTCAATCGACTCTAGCGTTTTAACTGTTGATAGTTAAAAATTCATGCTCCGCGGGAATTAATTAAGTATACATATCATAGACAAAATTCAGTCACAAGTTGACCTGAGTGGTCCACTCTTTATAGAAGCAAACTTTGCTTGAAGTTTTGAAATTTTTAAAAATCCCAATATTCAGGCTATGAAACGAGCGTGTTGACTGCGAGATAAAAATCTGATACTCACAGAACCTACTGTTCTTACCTTCAACTTTAAATGACTACATCACTTGTTTTGTTATTTTCATGTTTAGTGCATGTAAATAATTTTCTCGTTGAAAAATTGTTACTGTCATTTTCGATGATAATTACTTCCAGAAACAATTTTACACCCTAAATATCCATAACTTTATTAAAACTTGAAATATTTTTCATATTTATAATTATTTTTGATGGTAAGTAATTTTAATTCATTAGTAAAAACGTCCAGATTTTTGCTGTAAAAAAAACGACTCGTACATGCTTTGCCAATTAGACGATTTCAAATGGAATGACTCATTAGCTCTCTTTCTCAGAAGTTATTCTCAAGCTGGACATACTTCTGACGAGGTATGTCTCTCAATGTCAAAGAAACAAAACCGAAGAAGTAGCAGCCAGTTCGGAAAATATTCAACCATGAGTATTTATATCCAAATGAGGTGTATTTTTACCTTCAATTAGATAAATTATAAGCTTTTGTTGTTCTGCATTCAATTGACTTTCAAATCAATTATTGTAACAAAAAAATGTTTAAATAACTATATCTATCCTTTTTTAATTTTACCCTATCCTTTCTAGACAGAACATATCGCAAAAGGTAATTTATATATTTATAGTAACTTTTTATTACTTTAATCAGTATTACTGCCTCTCGTAATTTGGTAATATATTTTTTTACACTCATCTGTCATCTGTAATTGTCATCTGTCTTACTATATCAAGAAATAACAGATTTTTTTTTAAAGATTTGGCACTTGAGTCCATAATAATTTAACAATCCTAATATCAATTTCCAAATAGAGTATAGTATATATTTTATTAATAGATGCCACTTATCTAAATAATAATAATACCATTAGCAGGACAATTTACAAAAAACTACAACTAAACAGATATAAGCCAAGAAAAAAATAAAATAGAAAAAAATGTAAGACATATATACCTAAATATACAAGTGTGTTAATATTATAATGATATCAATTTAATCCAGAAGTGGAACATTTAAACAAAACTAATCATTGCCTTGTAACATTCAATAAGGTATGTAAAGGATAAAAAATATATGGCAAGAGTTACACAATCGGTTAAAATTGTCACACGATATAAACTGGTGAATTACATTAAATGTTAGTATTTGGCGTTGCAAGTCTAAAGATGTTAGTATTTCTTGAATTTACACTAGGTACGGAAAAGTTAATAGCGCAGCAAGCAAATCAGCACAGTCGATGGTGCTGTGCAATAACTTATGAGTGGCATACGAATTCTACTAGAATCTAGGTTTCAATACCAAATCCACTACCTAATTAAAACGTCGTAATTTAGTCTTATGTCAAGATAAAACCCGTCAACTATGTAAATCAAATATATATTTTTTTGTACTGTTTCAATTTGCCACTTTTTTATAAAACCGTAAAATTTCAATGCCTCTTTCGTTTCTTCAATAACATCGTCCTTAATTATTAATTTAGCATCAAACAATACTCCAAGATCTAAATTAAAGTTACATCGGGATAAATGATTGTCAATGCTGTATGCAAATTAGAGCGATTGTTTCCTCGAGAAACTAGAAATGTTACATTCAGAAGGATTAAGATACAATCTATTTTTTAAGCACCATGAATTTGAATATGATCAATATCATTTTGTAACTTCAAGCTTTCTCTAAACTATTTATAGCAGCATGTAACTTTAAATCATCAGGGTAAAAAAGTCTACAAGAACTAATCACATCATTCAAATCATTAATATATAGCGGAAAGAAAAGAAGTCCAAGTATGGAACCTTGAGGAACTCTTGACGTAGCAATAAAATGAGTCGACTCGAAACCATTTTAATTAACAAATAGCTTTCTCTTGTTTAAATAAGATTTAATAAATTGAGTCATATATACATATGCTAAAACCAAAATTTGTCAACTTACGGAGTAGTGTTTTATGGTTAATTTTATCAAAGGCCTTTGAGAAATCGTCATACATCACATCTAAACTATGTTTATATTTTTATTACTTCATTTGAAAAAAACACATTCAAAATTTCAAAATCAACGAATAAATTATTGCTAGGAAAATATTCAAGCCGAACGTTAATATTTACCCGAAAAGCAATTTTCCTCTAATTATCTAAGGTAATATATTGTTTATATGAACAACTATTAACCAAGTATTTATTTTCATAATCTTAAAATCGTTTTCTAAAGTATGCGCCATAAAATTTTTAATTTAGGCGTAATTTACGAAACGCTACACTTCTCTGTATGCTTACAATACGTCATTTATCGGTAATAACAATTTAAAATAATAATAAATAAGTTATGGCCTAATAAATAAATTACAGCTATCTATATATGTATCGCGTTAGAGTGGAAGATAAATTCTGGCCAGGTTATAAAACAGCCATTTGTACTACATTCAATTCGTTCGGCCTTAATGGGACAAGAATTACAAGCACCCTGTACATTACTCACTGTAATCGGAGAAATCTCATGCAGCTTTAGTAATGCCTGTCTCTGCACAGGGACTATTTAAGCACGTGAAAGATTTGTGTCGCACACGGTGAAGGCACAGCCGGGTTTATGGCATTATTATAAAAAGGCAATTTTTCTCCAGGTACAGTCGAGCGTAGCTTATTTGAAAGAAAAATCACCCGGCTGGCTGTATAAATAATATAAATCGGGCCATACATTACTTAAAATCGGACGTAAATCAATACTAATGACCTTCATTACTCATATTCCCGGAAAATGTCTCACACGGTTTACCGTTTTTTATGTTTTCCCATTTTCCTATACACTTTTCTAGTCTGCGACATGCATTTTTACATGTCCGAATTTTCGCCAGTGTTTATGATGCTATTGTACAGTGAGGAGGATTGGAGGGTGGCCGTTGGTAACTCGGAAACTGTAAGAGATACCAAAAGCAATTACGCAATGGAGAAATTGCATGATTTTTTCAAATACGGGCAGAAGAAATAATGTATTATTTTAATAGCGTTTGTCTTAGATAATTTCGTGGAAAAATAATCCCAAAAATGGTATTGTCACGGATATCCCAATCAGACTTTTTCTTACTGCCAGAAAAACAATCCGTTACTTAATTACTTCTCTTTATTAACTACTCAGTACACTACTGAACATTAATTACAACTCAACTAAACGCTTATTTAATCAATCGCTATCTAAATCACTTTGAATCTCCAACTGAACACTTCAATTAAGGCTGTGATACAAGACTAACTAACTCGGCCGTTTATTCTTCTTTTATAGACCCAACGAATATTCCAGGTATATTCCAGTATCTCTAGATCCATTTTCCCGTACGACTCGAATGCTTCTCGTCGATTCCCGATTTTTCCAGTCCCATCTCGATCCGCGGCATTCTGTTCGTTTAACAGAATGGTGTAGGGGCGATCGGGGCAATCTTAGCATGTCGCGATACCACAGTCGTCGGTTTGGGTGTGAGTGGGTCAAATTCCGTGACAGTATTTAAAAATATAGCCTGGCCACGCCCCCACAGCGTAGACCTGTGACGTCATAACGACATAAATACAGCAGCAGTGTGCTTTAGTTCATATCTGCATATGAATCCATGCTTTCGGCTAAAGCGGTACGTACGTTTAGAAGAGTGAATTTGTCATTTGTGATATTATAAGGTGTTATTGTGTTAAACATACATTGGTATTGAATAAAGTTGCAAAATAGATTTGTAAAATGGGCACAGAAACTGCATCTCACCGGGCAAATGGAAGAAGTATTGCATTATGCCAATATGTACAAATACAGTATACAGCGACTAATATATTTCACCGTAACAAAAAAATTAAAACACAAGTGTGGAGACGGGCGACGAAAGAAAGTATTGCAACATTGTTTGTTTGTGAAGATCATTTTAATAGAAGATACAGATAGGTTTAAGTTTATCGACAAAATTTAAAGTTGCAAAGAATCAATGACACTTTTCTATTAAGCTACCAGAATGTATACAGGGCGTTTAGAAAATCAATGGTAAAGCAAACTTACATTTTTTCTCATTCATTGTATTCAGCGCTTCATTTCTATTCCATGTGATGTAGAATATTATTTGATGTATTTATAAAATTTGCTATCTGACTGCACTACATTAAAATACCTTTTATTCTGAAAACATAATAAACAAAAGTAATAAATAACGATTTTTTAAAAATGTTTAAAGAGAAATGAAATCAGTAGCAAATAGCAGTAAAATTGTATTAATTTAATTTAAAACAATTAACAAATGTTAAATATTATTTATTACTTAACTTACATAATGTGAAATCAGCTGGCATAATTTTATAAATACCTGAAGGAAAATTATTTATCTGATACCCAACAACATTGTTGCCGTAATTGTCATGAGCGGACCTACATTGTAAACAAAGGAATGTTACGTTTAATAATACCGAAGGTTCACCACATCACCGCTAATAATGATGGCATTACCTACACAATTTACATTATGTATCTATGACCTACAAACTGCGCTGAGCTGAGCGGTTTGTAACGTCACACCAATTATATCGCGTCTTCAGCCACGTGGTTTTGTTTACATTCTATGTCAATTAATGTTAATACGTATTTAATTACTATGTGATTATTGCCGTCAGCCGCATGTTTTGATCTTTCGTATGTTTGAAAGATTACCCTGTAATACATTTCAAATCGATATAAAGTTCATGCAACTTCCCCATTTGATACTCATTCATTGCACAGAAGGATTGCCTATGTTGGAAGTAAACTCGAATCACTAGGTATATTTAGTTTGGAATTTCAGCCATGACGATTCATATAAATGTCTAGTTTAATTCCATTTTCTCACTCATTGGTAAATCTGCATATTTTCCCCAATATTAATATTTATTATTATTATCCATTAATATCTAGATATAGAATATTAAAAAATACATGAAAAAATAAATAAATATTTATGTGCTGACCATAAAAAAACATAAAAATTAGGCACTTCCAATGTTTAACACCTATATAGATAGGTACCTACAGAATACTCGATAATAAAAAAAAATCATTTCTTACATAAGTGAAACATGTCCACTAGGTTTGAATTTGAAATGTTGGGAAAATCTACTCAATGAGATATAGTATTATGTGGACCTAATTTATCCTCCTAATCATTATTTGAAAATTTATTTGAAAAATTATCGACTGGTCACCAAGTATAGTGCCAGGATGTGCTGCTCGGCACTGTTTTTTGATAAGGCACGTATTATCGAATTTATAAACAAATAATGGGACCAATTTAACTTAAATACATATCAATTTTATAAGCCAATAAATACAACAATTTAACTTAAATACATTAACCTTCGAATACATATAACAAAATCTAATTATTTCCGTAATTATCGATCGACACTTCATAGCAACACGCTGCATATTCACAGAATGCCAGTTGACATGCAGAGTTTCGTTCTTTATGTGTATGTATCAATCATTTATGTTTGACAGGAATCGTCTGTTGTAGTTACCCAATTTCGTGTCAGTGTAGGATACTGAAATGAAATAATCCACAAAATTTATAAGGGCTACGACATTAAACGTATGTAATTAAAATCTACCTATTATTTTATCAATGTGCAGGTAAATAATAACAGGCAATAAGGAAAAGTATTAAAATTTTCATTTTGTATAGTGAAAAATAAAACTTTAAATACTTGATGTATTCACTGCATTCAAGAATAGATTTAATAATGGACCAAAAATCCTAGCAAAAGAATAAAAATAAATAAACAAGTCAACACTCGAATTATAAAATGTTTGGTTTAATATTTTTTGCTTATGACAACATATGGAGAAAGATAAGAAAGTAATGAGAATTATTATTCATTTTTAAACTCAATTTGTTAAGCTTGCATCTGGTTCCTGGTCAATTTATCTTTGAATCTGAAGGCTAACGGATTAAGAAAATCTTAAAAAAAACACAAGACATTCACAACGGTTTATAAAATTTCAATTTATTATTTACCTATTCCTTTTTAATCTGTCATTGATTAAGTACGACACATTGCGATAATCTCTATTTTCTGGTCTGGTTAAAAATAACATTAGAGACATTCTTTGGGATTAATTTTGGGCGATAAAAAAAACGTAAAACTTTAAAAAAGGCTTGCAAGACAAAACAACAAATATTTCTACGGCAAGAACATTTGCAAATATATAAAGAGGTAATATCTCAGTGAAAATTTCACATTGAGGTTTTCTAATCAATTAGAAGCTTATATTTGTCTTTACCATGATTATTTAAAAAAAATTCGGAAATTTGTATCCTCCTTGAAGCAAGCTGCATGTGATTACATTGGAAATTTTTTAACAGTTGTATATAGATTGACATTTCTTTTGACAGAACCTGATATTTTAATAGCTATTTATACACCAAGTGACTTAAATGAATATTTATTAACGAGAAGATAGTTTACCTAGGTTAGTTTCTTCGAGGGAATAAATTCGTTTAACTCACGTGACGTATCAATTTAACGTAATTCTATGCTCGCGAACTAATTTAGAACAAATGAGGTTATTGAGTGATCTGTGAGATTGTATCAAATGTCGCTTGGAAACGCTATAATAACTAATTGTACAGTGCCTTCATAAATGATTACAAGCCACGTGATCAGGGCCGAGATTCTCAAATCAATCGCAGAGCAATTCATACGCGAATATCCTTTTCCTCACTACGGCAATTGAGAGAGACAAGATATCTATTCGCATACGAGTTGCTCTTCGAGAATCACAGTCCTGGTCACGTGGCTTGTAATCATTTATGAAGACTCTGTACATTAATTGAACTCAGATGTGATTCATGTCAACATTCAATATTATCAGATTGTGTATTAACGGCTTCGTGCAAAATAATTCTGGAAAAGTTCAAGCATGCAAGGGTTGTAAATGACAAAATAATCATGGCTTATATGTATATCTGAAAAATCAAATCGTGAGAAATATTCTTATATGTATATCATTATGGTATTATTATTCGCAGCTTAAGAAAATGTTCTCTGTCAAAGAAAATGTAGACATAAGCAGGTAGGTTCACATGTTACCTACACAGAAAAAAAAAAAAACAAAAAATATATATACTTAGTAGTATAGTTTTACTTTTTGTAGATTTGAAGGTGAAGGAAGACCTAAGCCAAAAAGTCATGTGTGTTTAGCAGAGAAGACGAGACATTCTTAGATACGACCCCTGATAGGTAGCTCTAATTGTGGGAGTTTCTGGAGGTTGTAGAAATGGGGAATGGTAGCTATGTCTATCGATGATATTGAAGACAGAGGAATTGTATTGGTTGTCAGAATTCAATATTCGTAATAAAGTTCCATGTTGCTTATTTGTATGCAAGAAGAAATAACATGATCTTGTAAAATCGAGCAAGAAGAAGACTTACAGAAACTCTTGTCTTCTTTTGCAAAACAAAGTAAAACTTTTTTTTTAATGTTTTCTGCTAAATTTAACGGCATAGATATATGCAACTATATTACTGTATTTTTTTTAATGATTAAGAGGCTTTATTGGTGGTAGAAAACATCGTTGGTTAGTTTAATTCATGGCATTTTGAATCAAAATTTCCTAAGCGGGTGAGTAGAAGACTGAATATAATTGATAATATTTTAACAACATTTTGAGTTTCATTGAACTCAATTCCAATAACGGCAATCTTTTTTCTCTTTCACCAATTTTTTATTTTGGTCAATTTTATTCAATTGTACCGACATGTAAGCTGTAACTGTAAAGGTGTCGGTGCCAATCATCATCGTCTGAGCCAGGGTTTTATTGAACCGGTTCAGATACAGGTAAATTTGACCAACAATGGCCTGCTTTGTTGTCCCTATCGGATTCAGTATGGTTATATTTGTGTAGAGCAAATGCCAACCAACAGAAAGGTGTGTGATAAATTCTTGATTTTCAGTGGCGCGCGGGGGGGTGGCGACGATGGCACACCCATTATTCCCAATATCAAGAATATCCTTCACACTCGGTTACGTCAAAAGCGACGAATAACTGTTAAATAGTTCAAATTACTGTACGTAATTAATAATACGAAGATATATTTGAATTTCTGACGATTAACTACGAAACATTGCTTCTATAGGGTGTTTTCAAAAGGAGTAGCACAAACTGTAATGAATCTACGGTTAAAAATGAACTTAATATGTTCACGCTTAAAGAGATATAGCCCCTTAAAGTTTTCCAAAAATATGGAAAAGTGGCGGTCGAGATGCAAATTTTACTCAAATTTTCTACTAAAACCAGCGCAACTTTTCAACTATCTTTCGAAAATTTCTGTCACTTGGACGGGGTTGGTATAAGCACTCCCTAAGTAATTTATTTCTACGACTTTATTTGGTAAAAATTGATTTTTCAAAAATACGTGTCCGATAGCCTGGTTCATTTTAAAACTTTTACCTGCCTCACCTTGGTTAATAGTGTTTTGAAAATCGCTGAAATAATTATAGTTTATCATAATCTTTTATTGAAAATTGTGAATTTCGAAAATGTGAATGAAAAATCCTGAGGGAATTTTTATACAGTGCTTTCGAAAAGTAACGAAAAAATTCATTATTTTTGAAATTGAGAAGTTTTCGAAAAACTCCCCTGGTACGTCGATTTTGTTTTAAAAAAAGGTTTTTGACATGCGACCCACATTTGTGACGTCATTGTTGTTCGAGATATGACGTAATCGACAATTTTTTTAAATAGCAACCTCCAATTTTGACCATGCCATTTCAAAGAGCGTGTCATTCTACATACATACATCATGAAAAATTATGGTGTTACATAACAAAAATTTCAAGAAAATAATGTCTGATGATTTAAAAATTTAATTTTCACAATACTGTGCCCCTCTCCATTATGCAACACCTGTCCGTGCTTATTTAGATGAGCTGTTCGCGAATCGTTGGTTACAATTTATAATAACAAAAAATAATTTAAGTTAAGACAATAAATGAATGTCCAAGAATTATGATGTATTTTTTGCGTGCAGGAAAATTTTTCCCGCATTAGTTAAGAAAAATTGAACTTTTCCTAACCAAAATTAGTTATTAGACGTATAACTCTTCAAAACACTATTTAAAAAACCTTCTGTAAGCTATATCGCCTTGACATGTACAAACACATTTGAAATTTTGCATGTTTGATCAAAACCATATTTTTTATATCGCATATTGCTCGTTTTATCTTTTGAATTACCATTTTGGATTAGTAACATTTTTTATTTTTATATTGGAATATTAAGCCGGTGATCCTCAGTCTAGAGTGATAATATTTTACGAGTTTTCCAAAGACTTGGGCCATTCTGTCGACATTTAGCAATGAAACCGACTTCAACGTTAGAAAATAAAAACGAAATTCTATGATCGTCGGCAGCACAATGAAATCCCGCACTTTGTTCGCCATCAAAATAGGATCCGAGCCTTTGACTATTCAATTTTTGCACTACAGTTATGCAATTTAACGCACGTATTCGGCAAGATAATGACTTCGGACGAGGACAAAAGAGGCAACAATGGTGTGGGTTCTAGCATTTAATTTTCAATGACGATCCAAAACGTAGAGTCTAATCTCTTTGTGAATTTAATCTAGTCTCGTCCAACACAACGAAATATTTATTTGGCGAGAGCGCAGTGCTCGCATAATTATGATAATACTATACCTAAGCGTACGGTATTCCATAATTTTAATTCCCTCTGCTTCGGAGACCGTCCAACATGTTGGAGTCTAAAGTCAGTCTCACACCAGATTCACAAGCAATTTCGTTCTCCTCTTCTGTTTTGATGATTGATTTAAAGTTAAAATTACGTTAATTTGACCTCTGAATCGGTAAAAAATGTTCATAACCTATTCCGTATAAGAAAAGTTTACCTATATTTACCTATATTAATAATTGGTCGGAAAGAATTTTATTCCAATAACATAATTGAACCTAAAGAAATATTGACCAATTTTATGATAAAATATCAAAATATAAAAGACATTATTACCAAAATATACCATAATTATGACCTTTACATGATTTATTTGTGCCCGACAGAGACAATATTATATGTTTGATTAAATACATTCTAATAGCAAACAGGGATATGAAGAAAGAGAGATAGAGACTGTAAGGCAGGCTACAGAGCAATCTGCAGCGGTACCATGGGTGTGCGCTTGGGATAATTTAATTCAATAGTTAGTTGTGTAAGTGGATGGTGGCCATCGCTATCTAAAAGGTCGGCATTCGGCGGATAAGTATAAACGTTTTAACTTAAACTATTAAAGTGCTAGGTTAACTCAACGTCAATTTATTTTTAGTAATTTTGTATTTTTTAAACCCTTCTCAAGTGGCACGACTATGGAATCCTGTCCCCTGGAACTGTCACATTTCGTACCTACTCATTCAAGTAGTGTAAATGCATCACTCTCTATTTTGGAACTCGAATATAGACGGAAATATATTGAAAATTATGGTATTTTATTGCAGTACTTTATAAATCTAGAGACTTAACTTTACGAGATATTGTTACTTATTTTTTCCTATAAGGTCTCCAAATAACGCCGAACTACGAACGATTAAATACAGGGTATCCCAACGAAAATTTGACCCCCCCTATAATTGGAAAACCGAATATTTCAAAATTCGCCGAGACCCGTCGATTTTTGTTCTTGGGGGGAGCATTTTTGACAGACAAGCCAACTCGATATGTTCATCCCCCTAATGCCTAGCAACCCCAACTTAAAAATTTCAAATGCAACTACCCCACTTGTGGCACATCATTTTAAAGCCCTTTTCATTGCGAATACAGTGACGTACCGTTTTTAGAAATCGGTTGAGATTTGACAGAATTATTGGTTACAAACGAAAAGATGACAAACCAACTTATGCGTAGTAATTTCTACAAAAAAGTCAGAAATGAAATAAAAAAGCTGAAGCAAATAAAACTAGATACTAAAATAGTTATTAGTAGAAGATACTTAAGTTTATAGGAATTCAGACCTTTTCAAAATAACAAAAAATCAGTACTACAAAAAAAGTCGGTGTTTTTTGTTTGTGACCAAGAAATCGTTAGTTTCAGCCGTTATTGAAAGTATTAACGTGTGTTCGAAATGGTTTATTCTATCGCGGAAAGAGTGGAAAATGTTGCAATTTATTATCGAAATCACGATTGCGCTAAAGCTACAGCACGAATTTTTAATGTCAATCAGTCTGAAAAAAATGTAAACCACCAGTACGTTAAACACCTGATTGACAAATTTGTTGCAACAGGTTCGCTTTTAAACAAGAAACGTGCAGTTGAAGTGGCAGTTTTGGGTCATGTACAGATGAATAATAAGCAATCGATTACAACTGTGTCTCAAGCTTCTGGCGTATCCCGTTCCAGTGTTCATCGAATTTTGAAAAAACACAAGTTTCATCCATTTAAGATGACGCTGGTTCAAGAGTTACATGAAGATGACTTTAGTGAACAACTTCTACTGAATCCAAATCTTCTCTACAATATATGTTTCTCCGACGAATGCACATTTATGTTGAATGGCGAAGTGAATAGACACAATTGTCGTTATTGGAGTGATACTAATCCGCATTTAATCAGGGAATTTCATACTCAGACACCTCAAAAATTGAATGTTTGGGCAGGCATCTTGGGCGATCATCTTGTTGGACCATTTTTCATCCAAGGTAATCTCGATGGAAACACCTATCTAGAATTATTGGAAAGTACAATTAATCCTAGGATAACAGAGATTTTAGAAAGTGACGACAATTTACTAGAAAATGAAATAACCTTCCAACAAGATGATGCGCCCCCGCACTATGCTGCTGCTGTGCCACAATTTGACAATGATCACCAAGATCTCCGGATCTGTCCCCTTTTGGACTTTTTTCTGTGGGGTCATTTAAAATCACAAGTGTACGCCACTCAACCGGAAACATTGCAAGTGCTACGTCAGATAATTGTAAAAGAATGCCGATTAATAACTGCGGATATCTTTAACAATGTTCGAACAGAATTTGAAAACAGACTGTATTATTGTTTGGAAGTTAACGGGGGTCATTTTGAGCAATTCATCAAATAAATCTGATTTATTATTTGCTTCAGCTTTTTTATTTCATTTCTGACTTTTTTGTAAACTGATAAACACATCAATAACAATTAGGTAATGCGGTCATGTGTAGTAGATGAAAAACTTATTAGTGGTGGGCATTTGTGTAGAAATTACTACGCGTAAGTTGGTTTGTCATCTTTTCGTTTGTAACCAATAATTCTGTCACATCTCAACCGATTTCTAAAAACGGTACGTCACTGTATTCGCAATGAAAAGGGCTTTAAAATGATGTGCCACAAGTGGGGTAGTTGCATTTGAAATTTTTAAGTTGGGGTTTCTAGGCATTAGGGGGATGAACATATCGAGTTGGCTTGACTGTCAAAAAAGCTCCCCCCAAGAACAAAAATCGACGGGTCTCGGCGAATTTTGAAATATTATTCGGTTTTCCAATTATAGGGGGGGTCAAATTTTTGTTGGGATACCCTGTATATCCATTCTAAAATACTTCTGGAAATGGTCACTAATAATGGTGCATAGCTTGAAGGTGTTTTATATATGTCACAATATAGCAATTGAACGAAACGTATCTTTTTCGATTGTTGCCTCTTTGCTTTCTATAGGGTGTTAAAGTTGAAAAAGTATTTTCGATATTTTGCTATATTTTACGTATGTATGAACGTTGTTTTGAAAATTTGTAGTTTTACGTTTTCCAAGGTGGAGACTACTAAGGGGCGCTAGTCTGCTGTAAAAAAAAATGTCTAACTTTTTGTATTTTACATGTTTGAGTTTTTTTCTTTAGTAAGAAACGATTACCTTTAAATCTAAATGGAAAACACATACGTTGTATAACTTGATAAAAGTGCGTTTTGAGATATAGGTGATTTCAGTTCAATCGTTTTTCGACGTTAACAAACTATTCTTAAACGCTATGTACCAATATTAATGACTCACTCTGTATAGAAAAAACATAAAAAAACATAAAACTAAAGAGAATTAAATTGCGTGGCTAAACATTTTGCTTACATTATAATGTAAATATAAAATCACTTGATAAAAATCTTCCCTCTTTCATAATTATATTACAATAACAAGGTTAATTACAAATTAGCAATTTTCCGGTCGTCAATAAATATTTATTGATTTTTTTTGCATAAGTGAGATCATATTCAAAGTTTTAAATAAATTTTTACATTTCGTCCTTGATTGACATCATCAGAAATATAAATATAGATAGGGTCATTACGATATCATAAATTCTTTTGTTTCCGTAATTTTCAAATGATGTTTGAAGAGAGCGTGCGTATTTCTCAAGAATCATTTAACAATTGCAAGGAAAAAATTCATGTAATTTTTCAAGGCGAGGAAAGCTTGGAAAATCCTGAGAAGCAATATACCTTGAGATAAAACAAGACAAACAGGAAGTTAAAAAAATATGAAAAAAGTAACAGAAGAATTGGTTCTCAGAAAATAAATTGTCACATTTGAGTCACACCTAAGGATTTCAATTATATAATGCATAAAATGTTAGTAATCGTTCAGATGCCAAACCTTTATCTATATATTCACTCCATAAACAAAAATCGAGAGTACACATCAAAATTAGTTAATAGAAATAAATTTTTGATTTTATTTAAAAAAAAAATTGATTTGACAAGTTTTGCATGCTTGATTTTTTGAAAGGCTATAAGCAAGACTAACTATTTTTTTCCTGTATTATGAATGTATTCAATTTCTACAATTCCTATCAATGAAGTAGTACATTGTTCCATACAAAATATCTCTTTACAATACATATCTACGCCTGCTAAAGAAATCTATAGACGATTTTTGAATCAATCTAAAAAAGAGATCCCCTGAAAAAGTAAGCCTTGAATTGATGGAGGTACTATCGTTTGCAATAATAATGACACTTATTAAAATGAATTTTGCGATTTCTTTAGAACTTCTGATGTATTTGTAATGGAATCTACTTCACATTTTTAATATTAGTTATTAGTTGTTTCACTCACCGATAGAGATTTAATGAAATTTCTACTCAGAACTTCCAGAAGTTCAAAAACTGTTTTAAGAGAGTGTCAATATTATTGCAAACGATTGTACGTAATGTGGTATTAGTAATAGCTTTGTTCGCACAGTACACAAATTAGTTTCCAATCGTTCGGAGCGTGCGCATTCGAACTAAAACAATGGATTTTTAATCTTATGGAGGCACCATAAATAAACAGCGCGTGCGTCGGACGATTGGAAACGGTTTCCAACTGCTGTGCGAAGAGGGCCTAATATTTAGTCAGATTATACAGGATGTCCTGAAATAAATGGAACATAAAAGTATATTCGTGGTCATCAGTATGTCATAAGAGGCGAGGCAACCGACGATTTATCCGACAGAAGGGAACCTGAGTAGACGTTATGCAACACGTAACTACATCTTGCGGCCACATGCTGAACCTGGCGGTCCACTTGCCGCACAACTTCAATCCAATTTGTAGCAATTAATACTGCAATTGTGTCTCTATAATTTTGGAAATGATATATGGTGTAATAATAGCTTCTATTAATATTATTATTTTGCACTATTGCCGCATTTTAAATTATACAGTTATATTTTTTCCGTGTATGGCTTTTTCCGTAAAGTGTTTTTTTTTAACCAATTTGCAATAGACACCTTTTACTAATGACATTTTTATGCCGCAAAAAATAATTACATTTCCAGGTTTATTTGGTTTCTGAATACACGCAAGCTTGAAATACTATTTTTTTTATCAAGAATGATTTTTCTCCGAAAATATAATGTTTTCCTCCTATTTACTATAACAATAGGCATACTGTATAACTGGTAATCCAATTTTTTTTATGTTACTATGGAAAGAGATAATTCAAGATGACAAAGGTGCGAATGAATTTTTACATCTCGAGGCAATTCCTCGCGACATTAAAACATAGTTCCCCGCCGAGACCGTAATTGCTTCTGCCGGGTTTTCAGTTTTCAGGAAACTGAAACACACCCCAAAACACTTTCTCAATGTTCGTCTCACTGTCTCGACGGTTTAACCGACGATTTAGCAGCCAACTTTCGCTCGCCGACGCTTTTGTTCGTGGCTCTCCTGATTTGTTTACTGCGCTCCATCGACACTTGCCGTAAAATCGATAATTTATTTCCTGCAGATACGGGGATGCCCCCAATTCCACTTTTTACGGTCAAATATGCAAATGCTCGTAAATGAAAATCATCGAAGTCGAAAGTTATCCTAACTACTTAAAAGTCCCAAAATATTTTACACAGTTTACTTTTCCCACTAAGATAGATTTCAAAGTTAACTGCTGCAATAAATTGTTCTAGAAAGAGGTTGGCAAATAGAGTTGTTTCTTGATTTTCGATCGTTTCCTGCAAAAATAGTAGTACAAATTATTTCAATTCGAATTATGGCAAATACTTTCTTTGGTGCTCTACACTGATAACAATGGGTGGAAATTTCCATATTTTGTTATGGTCTTTTTACATAATATTTACTGGAAAGTGTATGTTTTTACGTAATAAAATTAGAAAATTTCAGAAATAGTGTGGTGTGATTTTAGATGATGGGTGAACAATACACTTTTACAGAAAAGGGTGGATAATTCACATTTAGAGGGTAGATGGACAAATTCCACTAAAAAAATCTTCCCACACAGAAGTTATTTCTGCTACTGACAAGGCCTTTTTAACTATTTAGAAATAAAAATGTAACTCGCATAGCGTATTTATTATTGAATTGACTAGCTTAAACCTGTATTTTTGTATATTTTAACAAGCAGATACTTTTTCCATGACATTAAAAGTACATTTTTTCCCCTATTTTCAACTTCATCTCTCAAAACTGTCCATATGGCTACAAAAATAGATTCTCCAATAATATGAGATATTTGCATTGTATTATCCGAGGTATTATATTATAAATATATGCTTAAGCAACCCACTAATATTGACCATTGCTGGCATTGACATGACAGGATCGCCAACGTAGAGTATACAGACAAAAATTTCAGCAAAATCATATGTCGTTTATAACCGAGACAAATATTTAGAAATTGACGGTTCAGGGACATCCACCAATAAAACTAAGCAAATTTGTACTAACGTAAATTTACATTTCTCATCAAAATAAATGACAAAATTCTGGCGTCTTTAGGTACCAAAATCTCAAATAGTAAAACATATAGAACAAAAATCAGTATAGAAATAATTGTGTATTCGTTGTTACTATGTATTCATATCTTTTGAAACACGTTAACTGATCTTGATCTATGCCCATATTTCGGTTATATAATAATTAATTTTTATTCAACTCTCTAACCCCCAGCTATCCCTACTTTTTTTCAAATGGAAACATAAGGCATGATGGGGGCTCGTTGAAGAGCTTATAGAAAACCGAATCCAGCCATACAAAATAAACAAGTTTTATGTTTTCAATAACAATTTTTTTTTTCATTTAGAAATTGAAACAACTAGATAATTTACAAAAATTAACTCAATGCCGCAAAAGCTGAAAATGTCCTCCATTCACTATTTGGAAGAGCTGTCCACAACATTCCGAATGAGTTCAGCTGGTAAATTATGCATCTCCGCCCTAATATTGTGCTTTAAATTCTCAATATTATCCGATCTGTCCTGATAGACTCTTTCTTCCAAATATCCTCAAAGAAAATAATCCAGGGGCCATTCAACTGTACCCCGTCTACCAATCCAACGATTTGGAAACATTTCATCTTCGAACCTCAATACCAAAATGTGGGGGAGCGCCATCTTGTTGGAACCAAATTGTTTCATTCGGTATATCTGGATCAATTTCATGAGGGAAACAGCTAGAGCAGGTATCAGGTCAAATGTTAGGAAATCCAGGTAGCGTGCGGCAGTAAGATTTTCTTCAAAAAAGAATGGGACCAAGATTATGTTGTTGATGATACATGCCCATACATTAACTTTCTGTGGGTGCTGCGTATGCGATTTGCATGTCTAGTGTGGATTTTCCTAGGACCAAAAGCGATAGTTGTGCCCGTTAACCACTTCATTTAAATAAAACGTAGCTTCATCCTAAAAAGTACGTCTCGTTGAAAACCATTGTAGTCGTGTTGTTGATGATACCTGCCCATACATTAACTTTCTGTGGGTGCTGCGTATGCGATTTGCATGTCTAGTGTGGATTTTCCTAGGACCAAAAGCGATAGTTGTGCCCGTTAACCACTTCATTTAAATAAAACGTAGCTTCATCCGAAAAAAGTACGTCTCGTTGAAAACCATTGTAGTCGTCACACTGTCTCTTCATTTCCTTACAAAATTCTAATCGCCTACCATAATCGACTTTCAAAAGCTCTTGGACAAGACATACCTTATAGGGGTGGTATTTCTCTTGTTTCAAAAACATTCGAATTGCAGTTCGACAAGCATCGTGATTGCAAGCTAATGAAATTGTTGCAGTATGAGGATTTTCAACAAGTTATAATGCAATATCTAATTTCTTTTCTTCATTCAAAGCACGTACCCGTCCAGTTTTTGGCCGTACTGTACTAAGTTTCTCAAATTTGTGAAATATTTTACTAACTGTCCCTTGCGAGATTTGATTTTCGAGATATTTCACATTAAATAAATCATGCACTTCAGCCTCACTTCTTATTTTGTCTCCACCATCAAGCAATATCAAGATTTCGATGCGTTGCCTTTCCGACAATACCACTGCGATTCAGTAAATAACTAGATTTTGACACAATAGTAACGTTTCAAACCCCAATTTACAACTAAAGCGAAAAATTAACCAGAAAGCCTGGCAAGTAAGTGGTATCAAAAAAACATAAAAAAGATATCTTTTTTGCGTTAGCAGTGATAAGTACAGTTTCAAATTCTTTATTTTATTCTGTGCAAATTCATGGAGGATAACACTGAAGATAATTAAATTCTATTTCACTTGTAAAGTAGGTGTTTTATACAACCCTAAAAACCTTGCTATTGAAAACATAAAACTTGTTTGTTTGGTATGGCTGGACTAGGTTTTCTATAAGCTTTTCAACGAGCCTTATGTTTCCATTTGAAAATAGCTGGGGGTTAGGAGGTTGAAGTAAAATTAATTATTACCTATATAACCGAAAGATGGGAAAAAATCAAGATCAGTTAACTTGTTTCGTCGTTTTAAAAAAAATCACTCAGTCGAAAGATAAATTTTATTCCGTATTTCTGGCCATCCCTGTATATGCTAAATTTTTATATTGCTTACCAATTCCATAATTAAAGGTATAGCTTCATTTTATTACTCACAAATAATAAATAAATTGGATTAGTAAACAGTTTTTTTAGATTGTGTATATACATTACAACACCAACGGTTACAAAGCAAAGAAAACGACGTGTACCTCGTACGACTATGCCAGTTAAATACCAAGACAACAAATATTGAAAAAGAACCTGAGCTCCCTCAAAAAAAATACTCAGGTGTTCATGTTACCGGAAGATGCAGGTGTCGCTGTTACTGACATTGACAATTAAAATTGTCTTGTAAAATTAGGCGGGACCATTAATAATCTCAAGAATCTACGTTAAAATTTAATGCCGTCATTAATAAAAACAAAAAAAATAATCCAACAACGTACTACGATAAAAGTGTATTTTAGAAAAGTAAACATCAAGCGGAACTTGTTTTTGCCTATTTGCTACTAAAAAATAAAAGAAGAATACACTAAATATTTTTTATAATTTTACTTGTGAAAGAATCGGTCATAATATACCCCTTTACATGTAAGGTGAGATATAACTGCTTACTTCCTGCTCGGCCTAAGCGGCTCGACTTACAAGAAGCGACCTACATTGCAGCAGGTACTTAACGCAGACCTCTCGCCCTGGGCGACGAGCCATTAAATCTGTAAATGATACTGCAGGAAACAACTACTCCGCGGACTAATGCCCCGACCGGCATTGAATTACTCCTGCAGTATCTGTGTGAACAGCCAAGAACCCTTGCCGGACACACCACCAGACATAGACCGGTTTCGGGCTTGTTAGCCCTCATCAGTATGCCATAGGTGAGATGACCGACAATTGAACTGGCTGTTCCTTCATATGTATGTTCACATATAAACTGAGTGCAGGTGAGATATAAGTGGTCTGCTTACTTCCTGCTCGGTGTAAGCGGCTCGACTTACAGGAAGCGACCTACATTGCACGCAGACTTCTCGCCCTGCGCGACGAGCCATTAAATCTGTAAATGATACTGCAGGAAACAACTACTCCGCGGACTAATGCCCCTACTGGCATTGAATTACTCCTGCTTGAGATCCAACAATGGTTTTATTCGCCACCAAGAGTGTCATTGAAAGTAGATTTCATTACGAATACGCCAGCAGTTCAAAAGAAATCGCAAAATTCATTTTAAAGAGTGCCATTATTATTGCAAACGATTGTACATAACTCTAAAGTATATATATTCTGTATTTTTGCATTGACATTGTGAAAATGCAATGGTTATTTACAAAAAGAATGTATTAATTTACAGAATATTTACAAAAAATAGTAGATATACGTTTTTAATACTTTTTAAGTAAATTTTGTATTTGTACAGTAATGTTATTGTGACAATGCATCACTATTTTTGGCAAAATTACTATATATTCTCACACAATTTTTTCATTGTCGTATGCATTTTAGTTGCACTTCTTTTTACAGACTGTAGTCTGTATACACACAATTAAAAAATAATTTTGTACATCAGAACTGCCTGCCAAATTTGTCTTGCTTTTATATTACTCTAGATTGCCAATTAATTACACCAAGTCCTCAAGTCAAGGTTTCTTCCACACCAATATAGGTATTTCACAGTAAAGTACGAAAATAAAAAAAATTTGATACGACGTTACAAGATCCGCAATGAATTGATAAATGTAGAACAATATTTTACTGCAGACGCGACCGAAGCAATATACCTGTGCGGCAAAAGATATTCGACACAGAAAAAGTTGCAACGTAATTGGCTCCAAATTAAAGGGGAAGACAGCCTCGTGAGAGCATTATAGCTGGAGTTGATCAATTTTAGTAAATTACAGGGTACCTCTCAAGTTCGTTAGTCCTTATAACGAAGCCAGCAGAAGAATAGGGCAGTCCGGGAATAACAATTTTTATTTTATTTTCATAAGGCAGAAGATGATTTACTTTCCAGTGAAACTACATCCGTTGATGATAATTAAAATAATTAAAGTAATCAGTAGCTTGCCTCCGAAAAATCAGAAACAACTGTTTTTTAAACATTAGTTGGACTCTTACTAGTTTTTTATTCATTAGTCGTCATTTTTTTACTATCCTAGAAGTCCTTTTATTTGAATGCAATCGCCTAGTAATTTAGTTACTTCTAACGGCAATGTGAATAGTATTTGATAAAAATATGAGCAGTTAAGTAGCAAAAGTTTTGAAAAATATATTTTCTTGTAAGCTGTAAAGATTTCTCTATGTGGTATATTTGCTATACCTACATATAGTGTATAAATAAATATTTGATAATATCAAGGCGCCTTGGATTTTTTTTGTTCAGTGTATACACAAAACAGTAATTTACACCAACTGTAACTGTTATTTAATAAAATATACAGGGTGAACCTTAAATAAGTACAAATATTTTAACCAGCAGTATAGTTCACTGTGTAGAACACATAATTAATAGTTGTTTCACAAAAAAATCAGAAATAAAAAAGTGAAATTTTAAATAAATTTTTTAATTTTTCTGTAGGAAACGTGTTGAGGACCGCTGACTTTCATATATTTATGAGTCATAGCGCTTCAGACTGAACGTGTAGTTCACAGTGTTGCCAGTGTTACACAAATGTCTTTGCTTGAACAAACTTTTAAATTTAATATGTTGTGTGAAAATCATAGTTTTTCGTTATTATTCATAAAATAACTTAAGGAAATTGTGTCTTGTGTCTCTTTCTAACAGTGTACAATAGCATTTAACTTGTGAAATGTGGATTACTGATTAAATAGTTAATTGTGTGCACGTTTATGTATAATTTTTGAACATTGGACATAGTAATATCACGTAATATATTCCTAAATACTTTACGGTAGTATTTAACTTGCAGAAATTTTTAATCGTTTATAGTAAGGTCAGTTAAACAGTTAAAATGTATGTTAATATTGCTGCGTATCATACTACATACCCAACTTTACTGTACTTATGCTTCAAGCAAGTATTTTTAAAATATAATTAACTGTATTACTTTACTATTATGTTAAGGGAAACGTAATATTTATATTACAGAAGATATGGCAACCTCGCAACAAATCATATGGTTCATTAGCTTGGTTAAGCAGCGGTCCTCAAAATGTGAGAAATTTTTAAAAATGGCTTTCACTACACTGATTTATATGACGAACTACACCAGCAGTTAAAATATTTGTACTTATTTAAGGTTCACCTTGTATATGTATATCAATTTTAAATTTTCAGCGCTAAAATATTGTATAGGATCAAGTAAATGAACAAGAACATGAAAAAAGTTTATATAAACATGGGCCCGGAAATGCGTCGTTTTTGAAGTACAGGTTGTTTAAAATTTTATGTCTTAAATACTAGGTATAGTCTTCATTTCTCGAAAACAGATCGAGATATTGAGATAAAATTTGGTACACAACAGTGTATAGTTTACGTGTATAAATTTCTCTTCTAGTATACTAGCATTGGTGGCGTTCATGCTATTAAATACTGATTTTTACTAAAAATAAATGTACGCCACTGAATTTTAGACAAATTAGTGTGGCTCTCTTAAAGCTAAGTTAATTCTGCTTAAAAAGTGTCTCTTGGACTTTTTCCTCCTGACACACCGTTTTCGAGATAAAAATTAATTTATTAATCATTACAATAAACTTGGAATGCTAATTCAAAAACAATAATCTAGATAGCATGTGGGAATTTGTCATAAATTCCATATAAGACTTGAACAAAATTCAAAAAGACTTGTTTCTGAAGTGTTTTAGTTAGTTAGTTTTTTATATTTTTTTACAACACAAGTAAATATGGTGAATTAGTCTTTTGAACAATGCATCTTCATAGAAACGTGTGCTTTTCCACACATAAAACGGATTTTGGCCAATTCTTCTAAAGAATAATTTACCTACCCTATTTACCTATTTTATTATTACTATATACCCAGCTATATACAATAAAATTAACACTGAGGCTCAGTCGCGGCAAAGCTTTTGCAGAGTCACCACTGAAGATGCCGACAGTGAAGAGAGGTGAAACGTTTGGAAGCATGGGATGCAACCAGTTACAGCGGCGGCTACGGAACGCTTCAGAGGACCACCATTATCCGAGGAACGGTTCCGACTGTAGCAGTCGTAATACCAACAATAGGAACCGAAATCAATATATGGACGGGCCCAGGGACACCGATAGCGGGTCTGTCCTCACAGAGCCTAGCCCGGGAACAACCAGGGCAGGTAAAAGAATCCCAGCTAATCATAGGGATGTGCATTTTAACTCTGTTTCTGGTAGCTACCAGTTACCGAGGTCACGGCACAACAACCCGGAAAGTCACTATGTATCAACATGTGTTATATTAACACAATGGATTGTGTCAAAGTTTTAACACCATTATACAGAGAAATATGTAAATTTGTCCACAATCCCGCGTGGACCTCGATTAACTTGTGTTAAAATACGTATTTATTTTTTATAGTGCAGCTTATATGTTACGGGTGTCAAATAACATTAAGAGAATATGTAAATAAGCGCTTGTAAACCTCTCTATTGCTATGCTCAATTTCTGCTATAGAAATATCAAAATATTACGTGTAATCTTTAGATTTGTTGCAACAACAGCAAGAATCGATTCTGAACCGTCCAGAACTATTCAGTCAGTTCAGTTGTTCATATACTTTCGATGAATTCGGCGTAAGACGGAGTTGGTTAAACATTTCTGACAGTTCTGAACCACTTCTCAATGGCTGTTGGAACAGACCTTTGGTTGAACTGAATATGCAAAGTTGTTTAATCGAAACTATAGAAGCTTTGAGCTAATGTACCCATTTTCTTTTTCGCAAGCATAAAAAACTACCTATTCTTGTTACCTAACTAAAAATGTATCTCAATTCTTCTAAAGAATAATTCACCCTATTTACTTATTTTATTATTACACTATATACCGAGCTATATACAATAAAATTAACACTGAGGCTCAGTCGCGGCAAAGCTTTTGCAGAGTCACCACTGAAGATGCCGACAGTGAAGAGAGGCGAAACGTTTGGAAGCATGGGATGCAACCAGTTACAGCGGCGGCTACGGAACGCTTCAGAGGACCACCATTATCCGAGGAACGGTTCCGACTGTACCAGTCGTAATACCAACAATAGGAACCGAAATCAATATATGGACGGGTCCAGAAATACCGATAGCGGGTCTGTCGAAAGCAACCAGGGCAGGTAAAAGAATCCCAGCTAATGCATAGGGATGTGAATTTTAAATCTGTTTCTGGCAGCTAACAGTTACAGATGTCACGACACAACGACCCGGAAAGTCACTATGTATCAACATGTGTTATATTAACACAGTGGATTGTGTCAAACTTTTAACACCATTATATACAGAGAAATATGTAAATTTGTCCACAATCCCGCGTGGACCTCGTCTAACTTGTGTTAAAATACGTATTTATTTTTTATGGTGCAGCTTATATGTTACGGGTGTCAAATAACATTAAGAGAATATGTAAATAAGTGCTTTTAAAACTATCTATTGCTATGCTCAATTTCTGCTATAGAAATATCAAAATATTACGTGTAATCTTTAGGTTTGTTGCAACAACAGCAAGAATCGATTCTGAACCGTCCAGAACTATTCAGTCAGTTCAGTTGTTCATATACTTTCGATGAATTCGGCGTAAGACGCAGCTGGTTAAACATTTCTGACAGTTCTGAACCACTTCTCAATGGCTGTTGGAACAGACCTTTGGTTGAACTGAATATGCAAAGTTGTTTAATGGAAACTATAGAAGCTTTGAGCTAATGTACCCATTTTCTTTTTCGCAAGCATAAAAAACTACTTATTCTTGTTACCTAACTAAAAAATGTATCTCAATTTCCAAAGGCCTGCTTCAATCTCGCGCAGACTTCCTCCGAAAGTACGTAGCACGTAATGATAAAACAAATAGGGCGCCCGTCATTTACAGGCCATAACATTAATAATTCCGCCACAATTCCCAGTAAAACCTTAAAACCCCCATATTAAAAGCGATAAATAAAACAAAAATGTCTGCTTTTTGTTAATTTATTTGCCCATGAATCATATATGTATGTGCTAGGCTCCCCGAACCGCCTCTACATTAGACATGTGATAATTTAAATGACCTGGGCATGCGCAAACGACCCCACCGGGTCGTCTCGTTCGGTATTGATCGGTTCCGTGACGTCACAGCTACTTGTGAATGATCCACTACACAAATTGTTAGTAATTTGTATAAACAGATGGGGTTCAGGAGATTCTGGCCCTTAAGGCAGGAGGGAATAAGGGCGGTGGGAGAGTTTTTGAGCTCAATTCAATTTGGAAATGTGTGTTCTGCATGTTTAATTATTGAAGTGTGCCAATAAGCCCGATCTGTTCCGTGTGTGTCGCTTTTATTTTGACAGCATGTGGGTGAGGGGCGGATCTGCAAGATACGTGCTGATATTTATTCCGCAGGAATAACAGGAACACCCGTGAAAGCAATTTTTTCAATAATCTTGGCTTATGAATTTATACTAATGTACGTTTGCTTTTCATATCTACTTTCAAATTATTAGTTACTTTTGGTACTTCTTCACGTAGGAATACATTTTTTAGATTCGATTCACACAAAAAGAAAACTTCAAATAAATTTAAAAAGTAGGTTGCACATAACATTTTATTTGTTAACATCTAATCGCCAAATCATCAAAACACGATATTAATCAAGAAATTTTAACTTTGCAAGCTACATAAGCCTCGTTCTTATAACAACTTCTTGCGTCTGATATCATTTATTTTCTATTGGTAGAAGCAAAATTCGAAAATGACAGCTCACCAGAAATGATAATTTTGCGTCTGTTCGCCTTTGACTTTGAAGTCTAAAACAGCTATTTAACGGACATTTAAATTTTTAGAAAAGAAGAAGAAACAATTTTTTAATAACACTTTAGACCAGCTATAGTTGGGAAGAGGATTGACGTCTCTGTTTGTACGGTACAGTACAAGAATGTGTCAATGTGAGATATTGATACCGGTCGACATTTGACCACCCCCCTAATTAATGATATTTTCCAGGTTTTCATGATTGCTGCACTGAATGGTGGTCAGGGCCTACCTTTATAAGTCATTCCTGGGCGCCAATGCGGCCAGCATAATAATACGATTATGTCGCCCCCTCTCCTGCACAAGTCTTCGACTTCTGGGCCAATCCTCGTGATTAGAATGTGGGATAGAGATATAATAATAATTATTATTAATTTGATAAATTTGCATGCAAAAAATATTATTTTATAAATTCATTATTTGACTACATCATTTTCTACCGATTAAGTAAATATATAAAATAAGGAAAAATTTACAAATTTTCAATGGGTTTATAGGTTAGTACATAAATTTATCGATAAAAAACACAATCTCTAGTATATTTGAGACCTTAATTAAATTCCATATATACTCTTATTTTGTCATTTAGTTTTATCTCGACATTATTTTGACCTCAATAATATTTTTCCTTATATCTGAAACATCCTTGTGCTTTTACTACCTAAATCTTGTTTGTTTATCTAAATTTAGTAAACCAGGCAAGTTTATGTGAAACTATTATTTTTAACTTCATTTTCATGTTAGGCTAGGTTAGGTTACTGTATTTACAAAGCTACACTATGTACCGTTTCCAAATAATCACCGTCAGTTTATTTACGAGTTCCAACTAATAGTGAGTCAGATTTAAACAAACAATAAATAATGTAGTCACACTTCCCATTTAGCGAATCGACGATCTAAATAACGTCGTACAATCAGTGAATCGGAAGAAATTGACGTGACTGAATCACTTAATAATATGTAAACTACACGTAGAAACCTGGAAACAAGCAAGCACCGATTCAGAAGTTATCTGAATAACGTTTGTTCGTTGTGTGACTCACTCGACCACACAAACATATTCATTCATTTCCGAATGTATTTTGTTAACTGTAGAGCAGTAGCGAAAATGTAGTAGAGCGAAGCAGTCTTCAGTAGGTAGGTAGTCATGTAAAATTAAAGGCTCGTATTTAATGGATTACCAAAATATAATTTAATTATAAAATATTGCCAACAAATTCCATAAACTTCCAAAAAGATGATCGCTAAATTGCGCTAACTAATAATGTTGAAATTACACCTAAATGTTACTTATTTATTGTTATAAAAATGACTAGAAACTGAAAACGTTTTTTTGAATTCAAAAGATTTATTGGAAAATAAATATTGCCAATTAGTTATTTTGTGAATATAATAAAATAATTGAGGAAGGCTTTTGATACTGCAGATCATGACAATATTGGTTGATATATTACAGGCAATAAACATTACAGGGTAGGCATTACTTCTTTTCAAAAACTATCTTTCACACAAAGTACAAAGGATAAAAATAAATAACACAGTAACTCAACCTCGCACAATTATAAAATGCGTTCCTCAAGGAACTGTATTAGATCCAAACTTGTTTCAACTAAATAATTTGCCATTATTAAAAAATGTATATGGTCAGTTTAGGTCTTACGCAGATGATACTGCGATAATCTTTATAGATGATTCCTGGGACTCATCTATGTTTTATCATACAGATCAACTGCACATTGAAAAAATTGTTTACGACATTCTAAACAGTATCACATCCAGCAGAATTGTTTTAAAAAACTAGTAATACTTGAATTTATGTAAATTTTTCACGGTGTCTGGAACACAGTGATAAGGTACATTTCACGGTTTTTCATGTTCTCTAGCGCATTTTCCCCCAAAAAGTTAAAGGAAATGATTCAATTTCAGCATTATATTTTAGTACTACGCTAATAAGAACCTCCACCTACTGAATGAATTTTATTTGTGCATCTGTAAATACGATTCATTTTCCCTGAAACGCCAGCCTAAATAAAATTAGTACAACGTATTAATTTTACACAATTAGGTGTAAATTAGATGTCCATCGAGAATGAACATTTACAATAAATTTTTTTGTAGATATGTATCCGTTTGACTACCCTAAACTGCCGCTACAATCTAAAAACACGCACCACTATTATATTTTTGTGGGAGCAGGCCGCGAAACCGAAACCGCGATCCGCGACATTCATTTGTCGTGAGATGTTCCTATTGCTGAGTCATGGGCTTGTCCGAATGACTGACTGCGTCCACCCATAAAGCATAAAGCTTTGCCTAGCTTATTCTCCGCCTGTCATGGGAGAATCGCAGCCAACTCGAACTTCCTATTCACAGGAAATCGTAGTAATGCCCATATACAAGTATTACTTTACGCAGGCGGACCCGGTTGCCCGGCCGACACGCTGCATGCCGAATCCTTACCGGTGTTTTCATTTCCTCTAGTTTTTGTCTGGGGAACTTTACGTTTGTGATGGATTCCTCAACTCAGTTTTACTCGATGTTACATTATCATTGCCTTCTTTTTTGGTAGCGTTCATTTAGTTTTGTAACGATTGAAGTAGGATCAAAATTTGAAGATATTTATGATACAGTTGTTGTGTATCTAAATACGAAAGTTAGGTGACTACTGCTTTATAAAGCTCTTAGTATGGTATGCACTTGAACCAGTTGGCAGAAATACATCGTTGCGTTAAGATAACACATAAATTCGTAGCGTTCTTAGAAAGAGTGTTCTGGATCAAATGTTAGACATACCTAATCAAAGTCTTAATGTCATATTGTTGGTTAATTCTTCGAACTTGTATATTTATGCCAACAATAGTCGACCTATGGAGAAAACGCGTGTCTGGTAGTATTGCAGTAACTTAGCTTTCATGCGTTGGGTAGACTAACGGGGCAGCTTCACGCTAATAGGCGGGCATGAAAATTTTACGTCCAGTTTGTGATTTCTAGAGGTCCAATTACAAACATTTCGGTTTTGCATTCAATTGTATGCTGGGATTAAAATACAGTGTGACCAACAGCTTACATTAAGTTTTCCCTGGATGGTTGCTTTTTAAGTCTCTCCACAGTCTGCCTATTTTTGATTGCCTAATGTAAAGGATTCTAGAGTTCTATATATTTTATGATTCTTATGATTTATGCAGAGATTGTGCCAAGCAGAAACGAATATTTCCCACATATTTCTCTCGTTTAAGTTGAGTAGAAGAGTTAATGGATCAGATGCCGCTACAACCATTCGACAACACCATTCGGGAAAGTACAGCATGGAAATGATTTTCTTATTTCAAATAAGGCCATTTCGACATGAACGATTGTCCACAGTCAAGGACATGATTTGAATTTGATCGGAGATCATTTAAATATATTAATCCATGGTGATCCATATCCACCAACTCGGAATTGGCCAATATAATGAGTTGGGATCTGCCGGCTATAGTAAAATAACGCTTACCCTCAAATCTATCTATTTTGATCTTAGTCCATCAAATTTCCATTTTTATCGAACAATCTTAGACGGCATCACTCTATACAAAATTAGTGTAGTTAGTTCATCACTATCAAACAACAGGATTTTTTCAGGTATGGAATAGAAAAACCATTAAATTTTTGGAAGATAATAAACAGTAGAAAAATTAGTTGTAGAAATCCGAAAACTTTTAGATCGTACAGATAAGCTCTACATGAAAAGTTTTAAAGAAACAATAACAAAAACTATTCAAACATTGGTCAGTTGACAGCTTTTAGTAAGTCATAAAATTGATAAAAAATGATTGTGACATTGACTACCTACTTTAATTTCCATAATTTTTTTAACAATGGCTTCTCAAAAGGTCGCAGGGAGCTATATATTGATGCTAACAACATTCAGTATTGCACGCTGCAAAAAATGAGCATGATTAATGTTTCTTTTCCTGATTCGATTCTTGCAGTGTTTATATATTTTATATACCCTAAACTTGACGGTATACACAAGAAGTCTGAAAAATTTGATTCACTATGTTGAATATTTAATAGCTTTTCTAAAGCTCAATATCGGAAATTTTGTTTATTTCCAAAGCCATGTAGGCAGGTGGAAATGAGCCCCATCGGTCATCATAAGCAAGTACAATCTTATCGATATAAACAGTTTTTGAAACCATTCAGAAACTTAATAATGCGCTATCTTGATCGTTTCATTTTTAAACAACTTAAATATTGCAAACACGGAATTCCAGGAAACAACTACTCTGCGGGCTAATGCCCCGACCAGCATTGAATTACACCTGGAAAACCTATAGCAACAGCTAGAGTCATTCGTCAGACGCCCACCAGACATATACCGGTTTCGAGCTTATTAGCTCTCATCAGTATGCCATAGGTGAGGTATCCGACGAATAATCCTAACTGCTTTCGTCTGTCTAACCCGACAGAAGGGACCATGAGTACGCGGTGTAGAACTAACTACATCTATCGGCCGTTCGCTACTCCATGCCGGACTGAAAATGTCACAGGCACGAAGCGTTCTACATGCAGTAGACACCATTGAAAGCTGTCGACCTTTATCGCGATCGGCGAGAAACGATATTTTGCAAACACGGAATTCCAGGAAACAACTACTCTGCGGGCTAATGCCCCGACCAGCATTGAATTACACCTGGAAAACCTATAATGTCTATAATGTCTATAATCATGGTCCCTTCTGTCGGGTTAGACAGACGAAAGCAGCTAGGATTATTCGTCGGATACCTCACCTATGGCATACTGATGAGAGCTAATAAGCTCGAAACCGGTATATGTCTGGTGGGCGTCTGACGAATGACTCTAGTTGTTGCTATAGGTTTTCCAGGTGTAATTCAATACTGGTCGGGGCATTAGCCCGCAGAGTAGTTGTTTCCTGGAATTCCGTGTTTGCAAAATATCGTTTCTCGCCGATCGCGATAAAGGTCGACAGCTTTCAATGGTGTCTACTGCATGTAGAACGCTTCGTGCCTGTGACATTTTCAGTCCGGCATGGAGTAGCGAACGGCCGATAGATGTAGTTAGTTCTACACCGCGAACTTAAATATTGAATTGTTGAAGATCATATTTCAAAATCCATCGAGGTATTGGTCATTTTTTAAGATAAAAAAGTGTTTTTGGCTGAACACCTGACGTATAGAAAACAGTAAGTATATATTTCGAAAAATACGAAAAACAAGCAAATTTCCAAGAAAACTGATACAAATCTGCGCATCTCAATTTAGCAAATTCAGAGCAGTCCTTGAGGTAATTAGTAATAATATATTAACAAGAATACGTCTTCCAAGTTGGGATCCATTAAGGAGTATTCCCTAAGGTAAATTTTGCAATTAATTAATCACCAACATTATTTTAGTTGGTACATAAATAATTCGTAAGACACACGGTGGTATTAAACAAGAATCTCTATGGGCAATGTAATGTTAGCATGTTTCACCCAATAAAAAGAAAATTCTATAGAAACACTTGTTTAGTGATCGATTTAGTCACATTTCTAGATTGAGTTTAAAATAATTTACAATATTTAATGGGATGCAGTTCGCAGATTTTCACGGCCGTTGTCAAAATTAAATGATGTACACTTTCTGGGCTGTTTTGTCATGGTCGATGCAAAACTGCAAACGTTTCGCCATACTTAACAGATTACACCTTCAGTGTTTCTTGTATCTTGAGCGGCGGCTGAATGGTTACCGTGGTATCTCAGTCGAGCTTTTATACTCTTCGACGCGTCAAAGTTGGTGAGTTCAGTGTTTAGGTTTACTTGTTCAGGCGTGCTACGAATGGCTGGTTCAGGTACGCTAACCTTCACTTGTTTGTTCTCCAAAACCTCCCTTCGTACTAAAGTGTAAATACCCATTCCTAATACCAGCACTCTAGTGTCCTCCAGTGAGATTATGTGTCCTTCTTTCCAAGCATGTTTAGCAACGGCGGATTTTTTTGGCGCCGTATGTGCTTTTCGTGTTGTTTTTTTCGGGTTCTACAGTTAGTTTGCACCAAATACACTTCCGGAGTTTGTAACGGACGCACTTGATCTTTCACTTACACGATGGTGTGAAAGCAGTCCGACACCTTTTCTGCGCAGTATTTTCAGAATTCTATTTGTCACATTGGAGACGTATGGTAAAGTGGGCCTTGCTGCTTGCTCAAGCCAAGATCTAATGGCTTTATCGATGTCTTTCTTAGAGTACTCATTTGCTAAGAACACAAATCGAAGCGAATCATCAATTTCTTCCCGTCTTTATCAGCCAACGCTAATGCACGGTAAACTCGGGTCTTCATGACCGAGTGTTTTTGTGCCGGATGACGATAACACTCTTCATGCAGAATTAATGTGCATCTACAAATACTGCTTTTACTAATAAGTCAGCAATTCCGCAACCCGAAATATCAATTGAGTCTGTTAAAGACTCCGGGAGTGTATCTGGTACCTTGTAGCGACTGTGGCAAAGTATTCGTGGGAATGTCCAAATAAACTGTAAAAACCAAGAAAAAAGAACACCAAAACCACATACGATTATTTCAGTCTAATATATCTGCCGTTGCTTGGAAAGAGAGACACAGAATCTCACTAGAGGATACTAGAGTGCTGGTTCGTACCAATGGGTATTACATTCTAGCACGAAAGAAGGTTTTGCAGATTTTTCAATACCCAAACCACATGAACAGGGACGAAGGATTGCACATTAGTCATACTTGAATGCCTTTGCTTAAGACCAAACAAGCGTACCTGAACCAGGCAACCTAAACACTGAACTAACCAACCATGGCACATCGAATAGTATAAAATCTCGGCTTAGACACCACGGTAACCATTCATTCAGTCGCCGCTCAAGATATGAAAAGCACTGAGGATGCTATCTGTTAAGTATGGCGAAACATCTGCAGCTCGACAACGGTAAAATAGCTCAGAAAGTGTATATCTTTCAATTGAATAAGATGGTTCCTTGGCTTTAAAGCAAATCAAGCCTTATACGAATATTGCTGGTTTAAGAAATAGAGGGTTTTCAAAGTATAAACTTTATTCTGAAATTTCTCAATAATTGCACGAATAATAAATTACACGCACGCAAAACACGCTAATATTTATTGACATGAAATTTGTCAGAAGCCTACTAAGAATAGAAATAGCAATAGCAGCGGCTGAAAGAAAATCATCATAAAATACATTGAATCTTTTAAATGCAAATATCTCAGAAACCAATAAAGTTAGGCGAACAAGAGCACATTTTTTGTGTAGAATTAAACGTTCTCTTAAATGTTTCATTTTTTTAAACATAGCTCAACAGATAAAAAGAATGTGTTTTGATTTGCCTAAATAATACGGTGAAATTAGCGCCCTCTAAGAGCAACGTTAAAATAAGCTTCAAATTTGTAATTCTCACATTAAAAAACCCAACACTACAAATTAGCCATGCTATTTAAACCTTGAACACCCTGTATTTCTTAAACCAGCGACAATCGTATAAGGCATGATGAGTTCAAACATAAATAACATTTTGGTGTCTAGTATCACCAGCTTAGTATTGACCCATTCTTTCTGACTTGTATGTCTTAAAATAAAGTAAATATTAACCTCGACGTCACACACTTGCGATCAAATATGGTTGGATTTATTTTGGTTAGTGTATCGAGCGTTATTCCCAATGTCTTCATGAACTGTGAGTCAGACAGACTCACCCTATACATAGTTGAGACCGCAGTTAGAGCGGGAGAGTTTTATCTTTAATTCATACCGGGCTTGGTATATCGTAAGGGAAAATAATAAAATATTAATGTATTCGCTCCTAGCTGCCGGTGATGTAAAAATAATAAGTTAATTTTTTAATAATTATTTAAATGCCGCTTCTTTCCCCCTCAAAAATAACCGTCTGTGTAATCGCGGTGGATAAGCTGTAGGCACCACCTGCCTCGTAATAATAGAACACCTGCGCCGTAGCAGAATAACAATTATTAACGTTTTATTTGATGTTACAGTACTCCATAGACGAGCTCAGTCCTTGACATCTAATTGGGCCTTTTTGCTAGGGCCTCCTGTTACTTTGCAAACTGTTATTAATGAACAGTAAGTAAGGAATTTTTTACCTGCCTATCGTCGGTAGGTATACAGAGTGTCCCAATATTCCGTATACATAAAGCTACTCCAGTTCCTACGATTACAATATACAAATTTAACAAAACTTAGCTCTCTCTATCCTAAGTTGCTCCGTTCAGCCTATAGAGGAAAAGAAATAAAAAAAGGTCTCTTGATAATTTTGAAATGCCTTGTACGAATTTATTTACTGCACTAAAATTTCTATATCATAAAATGACATCTATGTGGAAGTATCAGTATACTAAAATAACGTAATAATCTTTCAGTTATTTGAAAAAAAGGGATAAATACTATTTTCCGACTTCCCGATAATGAAGATGTCAAGCTGCAATAACTTCACATTTGTTAGACAAGAAACATGTGCATTTTTACATGGATTTGAAGAGCTAAGTGTCTAATATGTATAACTTTTTAAAATTCCTTCAGTAAATTGAGTTAGTTCTAAAACCAATAATATTGATTTTTCAAATAACACTATACCATTTTCTATTATATTCTGTTTTGCCTATTTCGTCCATTACTTATAGTAATGGGATAGTTACTTGTGAGCTCCGAGCGGGACCGTAGCCGACCAAGAGTAACCACCAATGTTAGCAAATTCGTACGTTCCATGTTTGTCATTTGTAAGCAAGATTCTCGCAAGAATTACGCAAATCTTGCTAAATTTGCGAGACACGTAAGACAAGACACGATCTTTCAAGATCGAGCAAGAACAGGACTTTAAAGAAACTTGTCTTGTTTTGCAAGACAATACAAGACTTTTGTCTTAGCCAACCTTCGAGAAGGTCGGCAAGGTTTGATGAAACCATTTTTCAACAAAGTAGGTACAAAGATTTTATCAAAGCAAGCCGATCTTTTTGAAAATTTGCACGTCTCCATAATTTACCATTCTGAACAACTTTTTCAAGTAACATTTTGCTATATTTTCAGTAGAAAAGGCTCTTTACCTAAAACCTAAACAGTTTTTACTCGGTGCACTGAGCATTTCAAATAGGATTATTTCAAAAATGGTTAGTCCTACCGACTTCAGCAAAGTATACCTTTTTCAAATAAAACAGGTAGGAGAATCGATTGTTTCGATAGTCAGATGGATACACTAAGCTGCAAAAAAGTTACACAAGCAAAATACCAAGAGCCTCCCCATACCCTCCCCAATGGACCTTGTGGAAATAAATGGATTAGTCCATCAAATTGCTCATCAAAATTTAGCTGTGTATACCAAGTTTCATTCATTTATCACAACGCGATTGAGAGATATTGCAAAAAAAAATGATTTCCATTCCTCCCTCTTCAATTGGTCCCTGTGCCCTTAGGAAGGGGTTTCCGGACCCCTGTTCATATGAACTTTTTTACTTCGTTTCATAGAATCGGCCTGTTCAGGGTTGGCAGCTAATTATGAGACAATCTGTATACTTGTCAACTTGCAGTTTTTCATAACAGAAAAAATACAATAACTGTAGAGACAAAATCGTCTATTTAAGATACTCGTAAAAAAAGAATCCAAATTTTAACAATAATCGAACACAAGGATTGCAAAAGAACTTAATTCGAAGCAGCCTGCAACTTTTCAATAAACTGAAAATAGATGTATGTTTTGTGTGAAATCAAGAAAATATTGCAAAAACTTGTGAAATCATCCGAATTTTCTGAAATAAAACAAATCACGAAGATAAATCACTTGAAATCAGTAAAATCTTGAGAAATCGTGCAAAATCACATGAAATCGTGTAAAATCAAACCAAATCATTGAGAATTAATATTAACCAACGCCTGTCTTACCCGATGGCGTCTTTATTGTATAACCTAGTATCTCGTTTCGACCAAGATAACGTATTACACATTATATGAAATTATGAATATTTTGGTAATTTTAACTTGCAATGTGACGTCACAAAGTATGCAACCCGCGAGTCATATGAAATTGCATATCAATTAAGTGTTGGTAGAATAATCCTTATGGAACGTATATTTAAGGGTCAAATTAGTTTCTTGAAAAAGAGAATTGGGTATATTTCTCTGTTCACATATTTAAGAGATTTCTTCACACGAATTTGACAGAAGAACGTTGAACTATCGTAAAATATTTTTCTCTTAAAATGTTTTAAAATTACTTTTTACTCCACTAACCTCAATAATTGAGCAACTAATTTCATTTGGCATATTCATTATCTGATACAAAATTTTACATACTTACAACTTTGTTACAATTATGTTTTGATTTTTTTCTTTTACCTGTTTTATGGTATTAAATATATACTTTGTTACTGTTAATATTATACGTTTAAGACGAAGAAGTATTCATTTTGTTCAAGTTTAACTTGATTTAATAAAACTTATATTAACATGGAAACTGAACAAAATTTAATTTTGCCGCCAGTGGCGTAGTGTTAAGAACGGGATATACATATTTTGACATACAGAAATAATAATAAAATAAAGTAATAATTTTATTCTGTACTTTATTATAGTTTACTCAGTATTTAATGTTGAAATACCATTATTTATGTAATTACAAATAATGCCCAATGCATTTACTCCTTTCAATGCAAACTTTAAAAATATCCCTATTAAATAAATTGACATTACTTTTAAATTTTTAATACACAGCAATACTTTGATCAAATAACAAAGAACTCTCATAAAATGCAAAATGATGTCAGTACCTATATCAATAGAGACAAAAAACATTCTAAATTAAACAGGCACTCAAAAAAAATGTTTTTCAACCGAAAAAGTTAGCCACAAAAAAAATATACAGGGGGTATTTTATTTCAACGCCTTATAACTGATCGCACGCTTTAAGGCGTCAGTACTTGAATCTATGTGGCTAGACCAGTTTTGAGTTCGAGCCCCGCAGCCGGTAGATCGTATATGAGTTATATTTGTGGAGAGATTGGCACCCTCTCTGCGGGTATCGTAGGGTGGAAGAATGTTAGTTTGGGTCAATGTGAAATTGATACCGGTAGACATTTGACTACCCCCCTAATTAACGAGGTTTTCCAGCAGGTTTCCCTCATGCCTGCACTGAATGGTGGTTAGGGCCTACCAACGCAAGTCGTCCTTGGCGCAAATGCGGCCTGCTTAATAATATGCCGCCCCCACTCCCGCACAAGTCTTCAACTTCTGGGTTAATCCTCGTGATTGGAACGAGGGGTAGAAATATTATTATTATTATTAATAAGTATATTGATGTTATGGATAAGTACATTAAAAAAAGATTATATAAAATTAATTTCCCTGTTGATCACCAGAAAACTTTGAACGCTACTCGTACATTAGTAACCAAATTCGAATTGGTTAAATGGAGGTTAAACTTTAATTGTTACTAAACCGACTGTTAGCTAACATTGGGAAAAGTTTAATCTTAAACGAGGAATTATATTTAAGACCAAAGAAACCGGTCCCAAACCTTTTGCTCGTGGACAAACCTGTGCAGCCGATCCCATCAGCTACAACCTGAGAATATGACTTATTATCTATCGCGGACCACGGCTTCTCTAGCTGACATCTTAATTAATATTATTGCACCGCAAAAGGTATGAAATCGTTGAAGGCTATAAAATTATGCTCGTTAATAAAGAAGACTCGGTTCTCGGCCGTTCCCTATTTATACACGTGTATAAACAGCAACATCTTTATATATGGAGGCCGCCGTTAAAATGCAAATAATAAAAACCAGTATAAATATCTTGTTTAGATCTCAAGACGTCTCCTTAATATACACAAAACATATTTAGAGTCCGAAACGGTGAAACTTGAAATTCCTGTACTGGATAAGTATCTGCTTGATATGCCGTATATGTAAAGGCTTATAGGGGAGTTTTTTTAAGAATACATTTATTAAATGAATAAAAACCATTTGCATGAGGTATTTTGATCATCGGAATAAAGAGAAGTGATGAATTATTAATAAACCATTTTACAGGGGGAGCCAAATAAATTTCTCATCAACATTAAATAAGAATCTAAATAAAAAAATATATCTCTCACTAAAATCATAGTTTGTAATTTGTTTGATTTTTTTTATTTGATTGTTTAGAATCCTGGAAGTCGAAACAGAATGTGACTAATATTAGCATATTTTAATAAAATGCTATATTATGAATTGCATTTTGTTAGCTTTCACAATTATTTACTTACAGTTTTTAAACTTTCAGGCAAAAAAAATGTCAGTGCAATTGCCTATGGTCCAAATATTAAATTATTAATGCTTTAGTTAAGGGCGACGTAAAAATAGTATTTTCTGCAAATACAAATAATTTTTTACATTTAAGCACTGAATACGTTACAAAATGCATTAAATGCTACTCAGACATGGTGTTATAAAAATAACCTAAAATTAAATTTGTCTAAATGTAAAGTTATATAATTTCACAGAAAATACAGTCCATTAATTTTCAATTATTTCCTCAACAGCACTGCTTTGGAAAGATGTATTAAATTTAAAGATCTAGGAGTGGTATTTAACAGTGAGCTTTCCTTTAATATCCACATTTTAGAGACGGTTCCTTCTGCTTCTAGACTACTTAGATACTTTATCAGAAATTGGAGCAAGTTTTCAAATATAGATTCGTTTAAATTATTATATATAACCTTTATTAGAAGCAAAATTATTTGGTCTCCTCTCTATCTAAATTACATTCAGCTTTTAGAATCCGTCCAACGTAAATACTTAAAATACATGTTTTTCAAAAGTAATGGTTACTATCCGCCTAGAGGTTTTGTTCACTATGCTCTACTGGAGTAATTCAAATTTTTATCTTTAGCTGATAGGAGGAATTGTGCCGCTTTAACACTGTTATGCAAAATATTTAATAAAAAAAATAGATTGCAATTGTCTCTTAAGTCAATTTATTGAAATAATAGGTATGTCCTATAAACTATATTTTTGATATAAAAATGTACTCGCTAATCGATGCCCGATGCACATCAAAATTAAATCTGGGCGGGCGAAAATGACAATCTAGATTAAGCGAGGTGAGCGCCATCTGTTACAGAGTCTCCAAAGTTATAAACTTATTTTAACTGTAATCCGGTGTGCAAATTATTTTCCGTTTTCCATGTTGGTAAAATATTAGGATTTTCAAATATGATCCATTTAAATATTAAATCCTTTCGATACTTCAATTTTATTAAGGCATCTATACAAAAACTCAAATTTGCTCGACATTATTTTAAATAACTGTTTTGATCTAAAAAAAAGTTTTTGAGCATATACTGTACCACAAAGAAAATATTATTTATCGTAAACTACCGAAAATTTTCCAAACCAAACTATATCAGTAGGAGGTCCAAGAACTGCTAAAGCCTTACAACTTTTCTTTGGCAATAAAATTAGTTCCATTTAATTTATTATCATCTTTGAAATAATTTGTTGGTGGAGCCATCTAGTTTTCCTCTGCTAGAAGTGGAAATCTTAATGAAATTCTAAGAAGCAGCTCTGCTCGGTGGTTAGGAATATTACAGAAAATACTAAAAGTTCACACAAAACAGTTATCCACTATCCACCACATATAATACGCCGTCGAAAATTCATTTGCATCAAAATTCAGTTTTTTTTTTGAGGTTTTGACTTACGCCCGTTTTCTTACAGATGATCAAATTATCCAAAGAGAAAAACGTAAGTCATTAAGAAACAAATATATAAAAACAATGTATTGTATGGGATGAATTTAAAAAATCGGGTTTTCAAGACTTTCAAAACGCAAACGTATAATTTCACTAAGTCACAGGCAATTAGCTACAACAAAAAGAGGAAGGAAGCAATTACGTTCATTTAAAATATTTTATCAGCATTACCGGTCGAACAATCAGTAGCTTACATGGAATTCTGATTCTTGGCTGATAACACCTTAACTGATCTGTCACGTAAATTCAAGACCTAAAGAAGAATAGATCATGTATGTATATTTATACTTGCAATTGTTCGTAATACGAACATTTCAATTTTACTTCCGAAATTATATTTTTTCGCCAACCACGTTCATTGTTATGTGAAATAAAAGGAAGAGATAATATAAAGGAAACGAATTATTTCGAACCATTCTGTAAATATTTTTATGAGCACTGACTCATTATTACTTGGATACCGCAAAATGACAAAGAATTAAAATATTTAATAACTTCCTTTTATATTAGGAATGATATTCCCATTAAATGAATTAGAACCGTTGCTTGATAAAATAAATTGCTTCCATTAATCGTGGTTTATGTATATGAGGTTTGACAAACTGAATTTTTTTATACTATATGAGACTATTTTATACGTTTATACATTGGAGAATGTCTTGTTTTTTAATTATTTGTAAAGCTGAATTTAACCAGATCTTGATTATTTTGTTATTGATACTAAGTATGCACCTATCAAAAAATGTTTGTAGGAATAGAGGAGGTAGATACATGGTCAGTGTCACAATATTTGAAGAACTGATGAATATTTTTAAGTGTGAAATCCCTTAGCAGTAACTGCATGGTTTACTAACTAAAAATGTGCTTTTATAATTAAAATGGAAGAAAATCAAGCTTGCATATTTTTCAGTTATTTGCGGTTCAATCAACAGAAAATGTTTTATAGAAGCTATAACAACGTTATTAAAGCAAAGATTGTAAGAAATTAAGCTTTAAAACTTTTGCTCCTCAATATTCGTACAACTTTAACAACTGTAGAAGAGAAGTAAAAGTGTGCTGCCATATAACAATGTTTTTCCACTACTAGCCTATCCTATAAGACCACCATTATCGACCTATCATTGAGGCGTAAACTTCTATCTTTTTGACCTGGGTGAATAATGATGACCTCGATTTATTAGCCAAGGTAAATAATGAAAATGACAATAATTTTGACACTTGAGAGTTATATAAGTACAGAACCACTGGGTCTGTAAGAGGCGTTCTTTCGCTTTAGGTATGTGTGCAATTAAATTAATTGCAAATTTATTTGTGTGAAATGTCACAGTTTGATTTCAAACAATATTTATTCAATTTTCGTGAAACTGCATGTCAATTATTGAAACTAGATTTAAGGTGTATATTATACAGGGTGATTCACAACGTATCTAAAAACTTGGGAATAGATGCGTCATGAAAAGTGAAGTCAATATATAGTAAAAAGTGTTTGTAAATATTTAAATATATGAATTTTTCTACCATACAAAATTATAACTTTTGTATTTTTAATCTTTACATCGCTGGACTATTGTAGTCTCTAGCCAGGCGATTCCGCATATTGAAGTCTGATTACTTATAAAAGGTATTAACATTTTTATGATGCGAGTGTTTACATTAGTTTTCCAGGTGTCGAAAGTGACTGTATAGCAACTCGGAGTTGATGGATCTCGTTTTAATTTATGGTGAAGTGAAAATGCTTAACATGTGCCAAATGCAGCTACTTTTACCACGGTGTGCAATGAGCGCAAGTGTAGTGCAACGCGAGCATAACACGGGACATTTGCAACCGAAACGTGGAAGAGATGGAGGTCCAGGGCGTCCACGGCGTATTGCAGCAGTGTGGTATCATACACGAAGCCCAATTATCTCCATACCATGTACAGCGTGTCCAAGCATTAATACCAAGGAACGTATATATATTAATCTACCTCTATATTCGAAATACAGTATTTAATTTTGTAGAAATACCCGTATTCCTACACATTTTTACTACCATTCTCGAACGAAACACGTCTGCCTACTACGGAAGTTTTTAAAAATATAATTATTTTTTACTATCGAACAGTTATTCAGTAATGTTTCCAAATATAATACAATAATACTGTTTGTAAAATATGTAAATCTAAGAATATTTGCATATTTTATTGGTATGCCAGGTCAATAAGGCAACTAAAAATGTCGGCGGCAAATACATTAACTTTTAAGTTTATTAATAACTACAATCGGCTGTAATATAAAATGTACATATAATTACAATTATTTTTCTCTAAATATTCAAAACTATGTCATAAAATATGAATCAAGATATTTATAAAACTGCACTATTAGCATGGAATTTTAAATTACAATAAAAAATTATATATAAGCAACATATATCTACACTTATTTTCTGTGTTCTGTGTTTGCACAAATTAATTTATAATCGGATAAATGGGATTTTCAAGGTGTTATTTTATGCATTTATTTATCAGACCATCGAGTAATTAATGTAACGTGAGACCTTTAAAGCATTATTGTATAGTTTAATAAAAAAATACAAAATTCACCTATAGCAAATATATTTAGAAACATGTAAATTTAGCATAGCACAGCAAGAGTAGATCACAATCGTTTCATGTTTCTAACACTAAAATACTAATATAAGTGTTATTATCTTACATCAAACCCCATATTAAAACGAGCCAAGCCAAGTTTCCGAACAGTCTTGTCAACAAATTTCAAGATACAGTTACATAATGCTTGTCATCAGGGCAGATGTTCTGCATATGTAAATACAGTGTAGACAATAAACATGGAAACAAAATTTTTTCTTTATACAAGCCTTTAATCTAGAAGAATAAATTAAAAAGCTAATTGGATTTTCAATTCCGTGCTAAACCACATAATGTTACCTGGTTAATAATAATAATAATATTTATTAATATTTTAATACACAATGTATAGGATAAGTCACAAACTTTGGTATACTTATAGCTGTAAAATAGATATTCACTAATTCACAGCATTTCTCATTGTTTCAGTTTTAGAGAGTATCATACGGAATAAATTACGAGAAAGTGATTTTTATCGATTTTTTTAGGTTTTCTCAAATATTTGGTGTGCAACCCCCCATTTTAACTTCAGATTCGTGTTCAGCGGGAAAACTACAAAAGAAAAATATAGTCAACTCCCAGCACACATGACTTTATTTTTGTGGACCTGTGTAAACTTTTGATGTGATTTTTATCGTTTTTATGGGTTTTCTCTAAAATTTGCTGTGCGACCCCCCATTTTGACTTCAGATTCGTGTTCAACGGAAAAAAAAAATACATGGAAAAAATGTAATGGGACCCTTAGCACACACCACTCTTTTTTTGTGTAATTATTGAATAGAGCTTTGTCTGTGGAATTGTTCATTAGCATACCTAGATGTTTGGTATCAGAGAACATACATATGACTTCATTGATAGGAATTGTAGAAAATTTGATTTATATTAGCTTAAAATACCTTTCTAATACAGTAAAAAAACATGTTATTACACCGAAAAAATTGTCTCCCGCTTAAAACCACACTATATAAATTGGAGAATGGTTAAAATGCCCGAATTAATACCTACTGCTATGTGAAATATTTTGCACTACAACAGTATTTAAAGTGTAGAAGATAGAAACACGACAATAGCCTCGTAGGGCAGCTGTACCGCACACGTTAGGCACAATGTTGACTGTAAATATGAAATTGACCTGCTATTAACACCCCGGTTTATAATTAGCGTGGTTAAAGGGGAAGCCACGTTCGAAATAAAGTTGCGAGGTTCAGTATGTCAGTCTATCCGCTTTAAAGCCACCCCTACACTGTCTGCTCTAATCGGTTACAGGCGTTCCCTTCATATTCTCTTTAGTGAATTCTACACTTTGGCCCGTCCGCTCCGTGTCCGCTCTCCTTGGCCCGTTATGTTATCCATGGTCCTTCTTACTCCCGACAACGCTACGTGCAACGACGACGGAAGCAGAGGGAAAGTGTTTTTCATGAATGGGAAGGGTGGACGCAGGTATTATGGCATTAGTAAACAAATATGTGTAAGCAGTACGCTGTCAGCTCAAAACCTTTGCACCTTTAATATTTACAGGGTATTTTTAAATGAAGTAGCAAAAATGAGACCACAGATTCTTTAGGTGAAAATAAATCGATTTAACCTAACATACCTACAGTGCAGTACATAAATGATTACAAACCACGTGATCAGGGTCGAGATTTTCAAATAAATCGCAGAGCAATTCATATGCGAATATCCTTTTCTCACTATGGCAATTGAGAGAGACAAGAAATCTATTGTGCGTGTGAAGTTAGCCCCCCAATGTTCGATTTTTGTTAAAATTTATATAGTGCTGGATTGTATATGAATAGTTCTGAAGTGCTCTATAAATTTAAACAATAGTTCTATGACGTTTAGTGAAAATTTTTTTTTAAATATGGGGCCAACTTCACGCAGCCCCCCATTTATGAGTTCTGTCATATTTTTTGCTCGTTTTGGGACGTACTTCAATAGTTCTACAGTTCTATGTAATTTTTAGCAATAGTTCTGTACCATAACAGGTTTAAAAATCAACATGTAGTTATTAAGCAAAATAATTTCCAGAATACGTGCCCTTGTGAAAATAGGGGCGATATTGTATTGTATTCCAATAATCCTACTATTCTATACAAATCGCATCGATCTAGGTGCTTTAATTTCGGAAACATTGAATTTAATTAATATAAAAATTTTTAAAAATTTTGAAAATGGAGTTCTGGCGAAAATAAGAGCAGCTCTGCATTGTGCACCAATAGTTCTACTATTCCATGCAAACCGCATCGATCTAGGCGCTCTAGTTCCGGAGTTATCGAATTTAATTAATATAAGGATTTTCAAAAAGGTTTAAAAAGAGAGTTCTGGCGAAAATAAGAACAGTTCTGCATTGTGCACTAATAGTTCTACTATTCCATGCAAACCGCATGGATCTAGGTGCTCTAGTTCCAGAGTTATCGAATTTAATTAATATAAGGATTTTTCGATGATTTGGAAAAGGGGAGTTCTGGCGAAAATAAGAACAGTTCTGCATTGTCCATCAATAGTTTTACTATTTCATGCAAACCGCATCGATATAGGTGCTCTAGTTCCGGAGTTATCGAATTTAATTAATATAAGGATTTTTCAAAGATTTTGAAAAAGGGAGTTCTGGCGAAAATAAGAACAGTTCTGTATTGTGCACCAATAGTTCTACTATTACATGCAAAATGCATTTATCTAGGTGCTCTAGTTCCGGAGATATCGAAAAGGGGACCATCAGTTTTTCGAGAAATAACATTTGCGATATTTTAAGAAATAATTTTGAATAGATTCTTATTTTTATAGAAATCCCTCTATACTAAATTTTGCTAACCTACCCTCAACGGTTCTTCATTTTTTCCATTAAATACCTTAAGCATTTATGTCGCTTTCAGGCCCCAAAAATGAATGAATTATGTTATTTAGAAAGCTTCATGATAAAATACAAACAACAAATAGTTTTACGTAATAATATCGGATTTCAGTCATAAGCGTCCCATATGAGATACGAAAACAAACCTTTTTGTGCCTTTGAATGAAATATTTTTAAAAGTGTTCAATATATGAGAACACAAAAATTAAGTTTTTCTACGTTGACATATATCAATTAAATTCGATAACTCCAGAACTAGAGCACCTAGATCGATGCGGTTTGCATGGAATAGTAGAACTATTGGTGCATAATGCAGAGCTACTCTTATGTTCGCCAGAACTCCCTTTTCAAAAGTTTTGAAAAATCTTTATATTAATTAACTTCTATAACTCCGGAACTAGAGCACCTAGATCTATGTAGTTTGCATGGAATAGTGTGGTGCACAATGCAGAAATGTTCTTATTTTCGCGAGAACTCCCTTTTTCAAAATTTTTGAAAAATCATTATATCAATTAAATTCTATAACTCCGGAACTAGAGCACCTAGATCGATGCGGTTTGCATGGAATAGTAGAACTATTGGTGCATAATGCAGAGATACTCTTATGTTCGCCAGAACTCCCTTTTAAAATTATTGAAAAATCATTATATCAATTAAATTCGATAACTCCAGAACTAGAGCACCTAGATCGATGCGGTTTGCATGGAATAGTAGAACTATTGGTGCATAATGCAGAGCTACTCTTATGTTCGCCAGAACTCCCTTTTTCAAAATTATTGAAAAATCATTATATCAATTAAATTCGATAACTCCGGAACTAGAGCGCCTAGATCGATGCGGTTTGCATGGAATAGTAGAACTATTGGTGCACAATGCAGAGCTGCTCTTATTTTCGCCAGAACTCCCCTTTTCAAAATTATTGAAAAATCATTATATCAATTAAATTCTATAACTCCGGCACTAGAGCGCCTAGATCGATGCGGTTTGCATGGAATAGTAGAACTATTGGTGCACAATGCAGAGCTGCTCTTATTTTCGCCAGAACTCAAAATTTTTTAAAAATTCTTATATTAATTAAATTCAATGTTTCCGAAATTAAAGCACCTAGATCGATGCGATTTGTATAGAATAGTAGGATTATTGGAATACAATACAATATCGCCCCTATTTTCACAAGGGCACGTATTCTGGAAATTATTTTGCTTAATAACTACATGTTGATTTTTAAACCTGTTATGGTACAGAACTATTGCTAAAAATTACATAGAACTGTAGAACTATTGAAGTACGTCCCAAAACGAGCAAAAAATATGACAGAACTCATAAATGGGGGGCTGCGTGAAGTTGGCCCCATATTTCAAAAAATTTTCACTAAACGTCATAGAACTATTGTTTAAATTTATAGAGCATTTCAGAACTATTCATATACAATCCAGCACTATATAAATTTTAACAAAAATCGAACATTGGGGGCTAACTTCACACGCACAAATCTATTTGCATACGAGTTGTTCTTCGAGAATCACAGTCCTGGTCACGTGGCTTGTAATCATTTATGAAGGCACTGTATATCCCAAGTCGCATAACAAATTAGAGATAGCCTCTTAAAAAATCCAGATATTTACATAAGACTTTTGTAAATCAGGGTTTTTTGCGGGAGAAATTCAAATTTGTTTCTTATTTTGACGTCACTAATAGAAGACACCACTTATGACACATCATGTTTCTTTTAAATGGCAGAATTTTTTTGCTGCTTAGTATATCCATCTGACTATTGAAACAATAGGTTCTCCTTGAAGGATTGAATTTCTGGCCGCAGAAACCCCTGATTTACAAATTTTATGTAAATATTTGGATTACTTAAGAAGTTATTTATAAATATCGAAAATAAAATTTTAACATTGACACCCTGTATCTTTTTTATTAGGCGACTTGGGATATAGGTATGTTAGGCTAAATCAATTTATTTTCATCTAAGGAATCTGTGGTCTCATTTTGGCTATTTCATTTAAAAACACCCTGTATATATCATAAATGGATCAAAATTAAATTTCCCCGAGATACATAAATTAAAAAAAAAATTCTTATATATCTATTAGTTACACAGCAAATCGAAGCGAACCAAAAATTTACGTACATTTTTTGGGCCACTTTTTGCCATAAAGACCAAATTCCTGACTTTAACCTCTTAGGTAGGACTACCACCTCCTCCAAAATTTGGCATCATGGCAAATGTACTTCAATTTTCAACACAACAACTTTTTTAACCCTTCTTTTTCAGGGATCAACTCACTGAATTCGAACTGAAATTTGATGAGCATTGTACTCGTTCTCCTTTAACGGCGCCGTATGTTTGAAATCGTATTTTCTACAAATACAAATAATTTAAAACATTTAAAAACTGAATAATATAGAGCATAGCAAATAACAGGAATGCTATCTCATGCCACCTGCGAATATTCAAATGTATCGAAGTTAATGCATATATAACGACAGAAAGCGGTCTAACCAACAAAGTTTTAGAAATCATCTTTCAAAATATGTTTTTTAAATTTTACTGTAGATATAAATATTGTTATAGTATAACATAGTTCTGCATATAAGATTGTTCACTTTTGTTTATAAGTACATATGTGAAAATAATGTGTGTTTTACCATCGCCTTTTAAAAATTATTATTTATCTCAGGGGAATTTAAATAGTAAAAGTGGACAAATAAAACATCAAGAATTTTATTTTTGATATTATTTTTGTTTCCCGCGTTTTATTTTCAAGATTTCAGTACCTAAAAACACCACAAATTTGATCATTTTAGGGTGAGAAATACGGCGACATTAAAATGTTTGTGGACCCATTTGTTTGCATTAGCATTAGCTTTTGTAGAATTAATTTATTTTTGAACCACTGCTGCTGTCATTACAGATCAATAGACACTGTGAACATTCATGAATCACCCATATACATATATCTTTAAAATTTACTACAGTTCGGTTCGTCAAAATAACACTCTGTAGATTTGGTAAAAAATGTTATAATAATTTTTTCGATTGACAGAAAATTAATTTTAACTGTGAAAAGATGCATTTAATATCAAGTATGACGTTGGTACGTTCACCATCATCCCCTCATTTAATACAATCATGGTTTATTTCCAAAAATTTAACTATTACATATTATTTGACTTGATTTATTCCAACAAATATTTAATTCTTAACATAGATGAAAAACAATAAACTTCAAATTAACTAACTCATAAACATAGTAATAATTCTATTTTTTCCAATAATTCAACGCATGCAAGCATCAAAGTCAAGTCAATTTTGAAGCAGACCTCATCACTGAAGGAGAAGCTATTCGGTAGTAGAACGGAAAACATGAAAATATTATAGAGGAAAAACAGGAGAGTAAAAAGTGGAATAATCCTCGATGATGTTCCTAGTATTTCTTCTTAGATTGCATTCCTAAGATAACATAATTGTTAATTGCGAATGCCTCAAAGAAATTTATGTTAGACGACAGCTTCCTCTCACCAAATAGGCATCATCTTTTACTCGAGTTACTTTCTGTTAGGGATAGATCCATCTTTTCCAATCATGCTGATGGCGTAAAGGTATCATTTTTCCACATAATGAAGTTAAGCGTTCAAAAGATCTTCACAAAAGTCAGATCTTCCTCCGTTCATGTCATAATGACCTTCTCTGAAATGAGATCGCCATTTTCATGTTGATGGTTCTAACGGCATTGAATGCCTTTACTTATTTATTGAAAATTGAGTCAAAAACATGAGCATTTCTGCTTGACATTCCATTTTCTTACAAATTATTCGGACAATACCTGCAAATCTAAATGCGAAGACTTTTCAAATGATCTATCACTTCATCTAGTTACTAAATTATAAGTTATAAGGGTGAGGATTACCCGGGCTGAAAGGTAAATATTTTAATATCAGATTTAATGTCAAAATTCTTTTAAAATTAAGAATTAATCTTTTAAAAACTTGATCTGTATAAAAAGTTACAGGATGATTCAATTTTAATTTGGAACATATCTAACAATCTTGAATGTAAACTTATATTTTATTAAACGACTCATAAATTACGTACATTTTCCGTAGACAAATGAGAAATGTACTTTTTTAGGTCCATTAATTTGATAAAAGGCCGATCAAGCAGAACACAAAATATATTCTTCCTACATTTTTAAAATGATTACTGAAGGTAAGATCAATATTCTATATATAACATTGTCTTCTAAAAGAGCGAAAACATTTTGCCTCACAGATGTTTTTAGGAGTAAACACGATGTTGGCAAAATATAAATTAGATTTTTGCTGAAAAAATAAATACATATCCCATTACCAAATAAATTAATCAAAAGGTACATACAAAGGAACAGGAAGTTATTAACAACGGCAATATTATTATATTATTTAATTATTTTATTGAAGTGAGTGAAAATATATAATAAATATTGCTGTCTCCATTTTATGATTTAAATAAAAATAGATATTAACACAGCAATTTACTTTAAACAGCATACGTCTGATAATATTTTTTATGCTTGTTGCCAACTGATGTTTATAAAGTAAATCGAAAAAACAAATTAACTGTAAGTTTTTGACTAGGTAGGGTGTTTTTGGTTTGGAGGGAAAATGGGAATGATTCCACTGTACGGAATGTTTCCACAGGAGAGAAATAGAAAACCCTTGTTTCAACTACTATGATTCAATAGAAAAATTCATTTTTCCATAGCGTCTTGATAGCTCTTCACCACAAACGTATAATCTCCCTTTTCCAACAGCTGACACCATCTTCTTAAAAATCAATTATCAACTGCAGTAACTTGTTCGTCGATTTTATCAGGTTTGAAGTTAAAAGATACCTTGTAAAGCATCATACCATACAAGTTGTAAAACAATACTATTAAACATTTGGTAAATAACGCATTGAAGAATAGTAATTTGGATTATCTGTACCACAGTGGAATTAGTAGTCCATACAAATCGAAAACTAAATCCAGTCCATAGTCCAGTAAAACTTTTACAGCGATCGCGTGATTAGCGGATTCGAATTGGTGAATAAATAACCTTTATTGATGCAAAATGCCTGTACGTTCAGTAATTATGCAAATGGTAGACAATTTCAACTATACCAACGTATGATTACGAGTTTATTTATTATTATTGCTGATTTATTTGTCTGGAGGACTCTTATCCTTGTGTGAGAGTGAATTTTTATTTGTTACATGCAAATTTCTTCACATTTACAACAGCTACTGTCTTGTAAAAGGCCTGAAAATAAAATAGGATACTGTTGCTGTGTTAACACATTGCTATTATTGTTATTAGGCGTTGGAACCTTAGATGTAAATTTGTATTATAGTATATAAGTAGCTTACACTATTTTCAAGTCTAATATCTCTAGGTAAACTGTGGCGAACAATAGTTCCAGCAATGCATATGCATGAACTATCCATTTGAATTACGTAGTTTCATCATCATCGTCGTCATCGTCATCATTATCACCATCATGATCATCATTACCGTTATCTTTCAACTATATTACTTTATACTACGAGTATTCACTATTCAGATAGACCTAGTCTACAATGCTTACATCAGTGTCCGTGTAATGAACATATTAAATACAAAAGTTGCTAATTTAGTATTGTTTTACGTGATTTCTTTTTAGTTCCTCTCTAAACTGATGTAAACTCATTCTTAGATATAAAGTAAACAATTTTTTAATTTAAAATAATAAAGGGAGTAGTGTAGTAAGTACTTGAAGATTAACAACAATTTGCCTTAATTTGTTTACGTTAGCAAATGGACAAGCATGTGGTTATGTGGTTTTATAAATATAGTAGGTACTTATTATGCATTTTGGGAGGTTATTTACAGTTACCTAAGATACTTGGGTGGCACGAACTCCACAGCTATATTTATGGTTATTTTTTTAATGATTTATGCAGTTAACCTCTAGTTATATTGCCAAATCAGATGTGTAGCAGCAGCTGTTACTTCCTGCTGTAATTAGGTATGTCGTGAAAAGAGTAGTTATACATTTTTAGTGCAATCTTAAGGCATTAAGGTCTCTGAATTAGACAGATGTATTCCTATACCTCCACCAGTAGTATCAACGTTTACTTCAAAATAACTAATTAAAATTTTAGTATATCTGCTGAAATTAATAGGCATACCTACATTTCTTGGACCGTCATATATTTAGTAGATCTAAGGTGCTTGAGACCTGCAACTTCTTCAAAAGGAATTATCTCCTCTGATGTTCTAGTTCTGTTACAAATAAAAATTCTGGGATCTTCCAATAGATGGTAGCGAGATGGTGCTAAACACATTGAATATCCGAACATGTGTAACTGGTGCTTTTCTTTCAAAACTGCTGCAAGCTTTATCCAGAGTAAATTTAGAACTGTAACAGTTTATTTATTGTATTAAGTGCTGGTATTTTTTATCGTTTGATAGCGACAAAAATTTTAACTGCAAAGGAAGACTCGGACACTTATGGTTGCCCTATTCGGATAGGTATTCGAAATTAGGAATCACTTATGAGGATTACTCTCTCATCTCCAAAAAAGACCCAAAATATTTTATAGATCATAAGAAGTTATAGTTGCAATATCTTCTTATAGTTTGTTTGAAAATTCGTCAAAAAACCTGAAGCTTCACCGTAAGTTTCTACAGGCACATCTTATAAAGACTATTTAGAAGAAAAGTTGAAGAAAAAGAAAGGGTTAAAAAATAAAATCTGTATTTAAAGATATCAGTCATAACAATGAAACAAGTATAATAGTAAAAAAAGTGGAGGAAAAAGGCTTGCATCAAAGTTGAAGAGAGTTCTTTTAGTGACACTAATGCATCTTCTATAATGGCTTGTTTTACGAGTATGTTAATTGACAAATATGTTTAAAATATTTTACGTGCTTTAGTCCATGAAGACTGTGCCAATACTCAAAAGAAAGAAATAAGTTACCCGTGACTTTTGTTTAAAAACATAAATTTTTGTGGGACACTATTTTGAAGTTACGCTGTTAAAAAAAATGAATTTCTAAGCTAATAAAAAGTGCAACACAGGTACTATCTTGCTCATGGGTTTAATTTAAAAAAAATATATCCGAAATTAGGTTCCTCTTCTCTTTCTTGTATAGGTTCGTACTGATTCTCTACATTAATTGCATTTCTTTCTAAAATCTTTGCATTACGCATTGCCGATTTAAACCAAATTTGGCATAGTTGGAATACTACATAATTTGTTGTTACTTTATTATTTTTTTTATAATACACAGGCCTAGATATCGAGAACAAACGACTACACCACTAGAGCATCTGAAATTTCAGTCCTAATTTTAATTTTCCTTTATATTTTGACTGAATATGGCAACTATTTTAAAATAATAAATAAACAATATTCATGTGGTATGATCAGTTGCATAAACTTACAAAAACGCAAAATTTACGGATCATATAGAAAATGTCTAATAGTGGCGTTCGTCTTTCAGGGTTTTTCGAGAAATTTTAAGTGACAACCGTATTCGGAATATGTCCTTAGTTTCTGACAACTCAGAGATGATATTTATTAAAATCTAATAATAAAATATTCTCGTGCATCTTGATTTGACGTAAAAACTAAAATTAAGGTCACAATTTGAATTGCAACAGTGCGGTAAAACAACATATATACATATATGCTCATCTATTTAAAAATATATACTAGAGCAGCATCGAAATATGCAGTTGAATATAAATATACATAATTTAGTTTAAATTGTCTGGTGCTTAAAACAACACTCTGTATATTTCGTATTTTTATTTCCTTTCCTTTGTATTGTTTTAAAACTTACATTTTTAAAATTAGGAAATAAAAGTTAGGACTTACCAACCTATTTACGCTAGCAACATTCAGAAATACCACGTTAACTTACCTGAAAAAAGAAAATAAATTATTAGTACTCATAGTGGGTAAAATACAGAAGGAATATTATAGTCTGTATGCATTACATTTATTTGAAGTAAATCATATAACAGAAAAGATGTAGCTTCTGATAAGGCCCAAATCATATTTTTACCAAAAATAAACTAGTAGTTTGGGGTGTAAAAATACCAATAAAGTAAGTAACTATTCTAGGAGCATTAATTTTTTGTGCATTTTGGTTGGAAATAAGTAACATAAAACTTCGTAAATTCGTAAAATGAAAAAATCCGCCCGCTCTAACTTGACACAAGAAATGAATCAACACAGTTTTGAGTTGCCAGTTACGTCCAAATACGACCAGGGGTTGAGAGATATTAAATACGTACGTCGATATTGTATACTGTTTAACTTTAAGCCTATAGAGGGGTGTGCAAAAGATAATAGTCAACTGACTTGCATCTAGAGGTTCCCTTTAAAACAACCAGTACTTATTTGAAGTTACTGGACTAGTACTGTTAACACTAAGCGTACAGGGTGTCCCAAAAATACGTGTAGCTACAACACTTGATCATAAGCTCCTGGGTTCAAATAGATCGATTGAACCCATCTTGAAGGCAGTTATATTCGAAATTGTTTTGATTAGCCGCTACAGGACTAAAGAAAATTATAAAAAAATTGCTTTTTTCCTTAAAGTTTTTAAAAATTTGCTATTGGATTTTAATGATTTTTGGTATATAGGTAGTTCTTCAAATCGTTTTTGAAAAAAATGGTAATTCTGGCTTACCTTATCTTCAGAGACGCTTTGTATAAAAACAGTTAGGAGATTTTAAACCTCAGAAAATGACCTACAAATTGTTTTAGGGCATTTCTTTGTAATTTAGAATCTAAAAATGTTAGGTATTATAAATACAATTTTATGATGCCACTTTGGGAGAAATTGTCCATGAGCGTATACCAGAAAAAATGAGGAAAACAAAGTACTCTCTCCCCTTCAGTTTCTACCTTCGTTTTTTAGGCGTCGTTTACAAAAATACTCTTGATAATTTGGTTAACTACAAGAACTATGAACTATCTCTATTAAATAAGTAGAGTTAAATCGTCATATTTTGTGTCGAAAATTTGCATTTAAAGGAAAGAAAGAATCACCTGCTTTTTTTAAACATTACAGTAGTAAAATAAAGGATCTCATTTTTGGTGTCTGCGATTATCAAATTGTCAGTGTTGGTAATTCAGCGTTCTTTAACCGATCTTCTCCAAGCCTGATAGTTTGTAATAGTTTCCAACCATTCTTCGGACAAAGCTAGTGTTGAAAGTCTATTCTATTGAAAAATATATCTCCGTAAGTATTTGAAATTTTGAAAAATGGGTTGTGCTAGATTTATTTGCATCGTGAACTGTACCCACTGTACCACATTACTTTCAAATGAAGATATGGAAAAAGAGTATATAATACGAATATGCGATTAAAATAAAATTAAATGCATATTTGCCCTAAATTTTTTTTCATATCATTATGTAAACCCTTTTTCAACCTGTTTGTTACCAGACAAAGATGCGGGAGATGCAATTGACGGTGGTAGATTTGAATAAACATCCTGAAGTGTAAAACAATATTATTACTAAAACCCGCACTTTGACCGCAGATGACGTCATTATCAGGAGCGCACTTAGGACGCTAAGTTAATGTTTGTAGAAACCGATGGTGCAAACATATACAACATCTTACCTTGTACTGGTAATTTATAATATCCAATATTATTCATATTAAGTTTATTAGTTTACAAAATACTACATAACAATTCACTTGTAGTACTGGAATAAAATTGATTAACCAGCAACTGCTGCAAATGTTCAGGTGTTAGGCTGTGCCGTTTCTCACTAACCCATTTCGGTTTCAAAAACGTGCACAGAGATCACTGGGGAATATCTAAAGTATATATATTTTTTTATGGATGGCACATTTAGGGTGCGTTCAGAAATATATACTTCTTTGCCATCAAAAAGATCTACTATGCGGCATTAAGACAAGGAATCTCAGATTGTTCTGTAAAACGGTATACATTTTTTTTCATACGTTCAGCGCTAGGTCCTTACAACTGGGAAATAAACTAGCAACTAAAAAAGCATTATTTACTGCGTTATTTATTGAATAACCTGATGCTATCACAGTTGCTTCAAAATCCGGCGAATAACTAAAGGTATCCGTGTATCCGTATCTCAGCGAATTTTAGGATCATTAAAGATCCGTTGAGCATATAAAATAGAAGCAGCATCACTTGAGTGTAGTCGTTGTAGAATAGTTTTTATGCCGTCAAAATGAACGTAGTAATATTATGTTGGTTCTAACGGATTCTAACTACGTATCCCAACGTACAGTTCCATTGAATCTGTTTTGTTTTACGAGTAGAAACCTGCTGAAAGTCTAAACATTTCCAAATAAAAATACACTTGAGCCTCGATTTTCGAAAGCAGTGAAATAAATTCATTCCACTTAAAAGAATCCTGAGTATATCCAAAAATCATGTGAAATAATTTCCCAATTTTTTTACGGGCAATATTTACAATGAGAATTGTCAAGAAAACAGATTTGCATTTTCTCATGAAAGGGGATGTGTGAATAAGATTAAATTTGGTTTTATAAAATATATTTAAATACTTAGGTTGTCGCTAAGTCCGGTCTTGAGATCTGCAAACAAATTGCTGGCTTTAAGTATTGACGTGGCAACGTGGTTTCGCTTCAACGCTCGAACGCTTATATGGAGCGCCAGGACCGCCGTGTTGCCGGGAGTTATGGGTTGATTTGCTTCCCTTTTAAAAGGTCGAGACTCAATCACCTTGTATACGTAAGTATCAAGACCCACCCCGTATAGAAAAACAGTTAGCAAGCCACCCCTCGGTGGCGCAGCGATTCCATTAAATCCCGTTGACACCGAGGAGCACAGTTAGGCAGAAAGCATGTCCGCGCCATAAATAAACAAACGTTGGCCACGCTGATGTTTTAACTGATAAAATTATAATTTAAAACATAGACCGCGCATATGCCGGGGTCAGTCCGGCCCCGGCCAACTCATATTTATGGGTCCGGGGAGATGCAGGCTCCGCAGATGTGAATACTAAATCAGACTTATCAGGGGCACAACGGAGGCACAGCTCAATCCTTCTATATAAATTATAAAACAATTTTAAATTTTGCCTCATTTGTTTGCCGCCGCCCGGCTCGCCATTCTTTCTAATTTGATTTACTGCGACCGGTACGTGTGCATCTCGAATTAGGTGCATCCTCAGGAACAAAGCGCAGGGGAGGGCCGACAGCGGAGGGGAGCGCTGCGCGCACATGGAACTATAAAACTAGTAGTAATTACTTACAAAGTAACAATAATGAGCATAAATTTTAATAGTGACGGTAACAATAACTAATAATTTAACGGTGGGATTGGAGGTATTTATTTCAGGACCGGCTTTGCTTTGATAGGACTATTCTGCTGACTTCATAGTCGCATTCAAAACAGTAGAGAATGACCCCAGTGGCGGCTCGTGACTTTGTAAACTAGTGAGGCAAACAAGCTGTGCCAAATACGGACTATAGAATTATCATTTTTTTGATTTTTTTTTTCTTAATCATTATTCATAAGTAATTCATAAAATACAAATACAGAATTATTTGAAATTGCTCTACTTTGTTAGGCAATTAAATTCATTTAAGAATTTTTTCTGAAACTTTGAAACTAATTATTTTTTTATTCCTATTCTACGCGCATCGTCCAATGCCGTTGTAATATTTTATTTACTTACCATTAATTTTATTATGAAATATTAATAAAGCTCGCGATAACTTTTTAAATCGGATTACCCATTTTTGCCAATGTTGAAATAGCGCGCTTATTTATTGAATAATTAATGTCGTTGGCATATTCCTCAGGTTTTCCTGTTATTCGGTGGTACTTGAGGTCCTGAGCATTACCATTTCAGATTACAGTCACCTAGTACCGAGCCTAGTACACACATCTGAAACTTAACTTAAACAATCAAAAACGATATTAAAATTTCAGTTACAGTATACCGAAACTTTAAACATAATATATTAATTAAACAAAATATATATAAAGAGTGACTTATTACACCCTAGACAAGTTCAATTTTTGGGTTTCTGTACCGTGTATTATTTATCTGTCTTACTTTATAGGTTTCTGTTCACCATAGATTTACACTATTTTATGAGCAAACAATTTTTTCGATCGCACTTCCCTAAACTCCGACATATCCGGAGGTGCTCTAGTGTCAAACAACGACCACTTTCCACTCTATGAAGTCAGTGATGATTGATTGAGCCTGTAAATCCTGTGTTCTGCGTAGACGTAGCGATCGAAGAAATTGCATTCTGCTAGTTAATATCTGCCGAATTTCGGCAAGCCAGTATGATTTTCAATTCAGAAAGCAGAGTGTGTCTCATTCCACCCAGGACCCTATAATTAGCACCACAATTTTGATAGAGTGGTCGAGATAAAGCCTCGGAAGCTCGGCGAAGATCTCGATATTTCCTCCGTTTCTTCTCTTCGTTTAGGACAATGTTATTCTCCGCTGGAGCTGAGAATTCAATCACAAACTATGTCCTAAGATTGTGGTCGGGGAGGACTACATCAGGCTTATTAGCTTTTTGCCTGAAGGTGGGGAAAGAGTAGTTCCAATAGATTCGGCACTTCTCATTCCGCAAAACGGATTCTATACCCCCGGACCATAAGGCAACGCTGGTCTGGCTTATCTCATACGAGTGTCGCAGATGGTAGTACAAAAGACTGAGTCGTGCCTTTGGACAGACAGACAGGAGATGCATTAACGTATCCGGTGGTAGGCTCTGCAACTGGTATCAGGTACCTCGATACCCAAGACACGACTACAGACAGACAGACGAGAGTGTTAATGACACCATCTTGGCAAGCCATTATGAATCCCTCGGTCTCAGAGTTCAGCCCCGCTGACCTCAAAAAGGTGAAGGTCAACTTTTCAGATAGCTCCTCTAGATGGAGATAGAAGAGACCATGCGTTGGTTTATCCTTATGTAGCTGCAGAAGATGACGCGTTTCTGCAACTTTAATCTGGGCTTTTAACAAATTCCGACTCAGTGACAGAGTCTGAATTTTCCCGATCAGTATCAAAACGAGACGAAGTTCAAAGGCTGCTCTTTGCGTTGTCCTATACAAGAACGATCTTATCCCTGCTGACTCATAGCCTTGGACCATACAAAGAAGGGAATCCGAGCTCCTTTACAAGCCTCTCCCAATACCACTCTGCCATGGACGTACTCAAAACTCAAGAGTCCACGGCCTCTCCGATATGTTGGGAAGTATAACCGCTGAACTTCGGATGCAAACTCCGATGAAGATGTATCATTATGTGGGTCCCTACATCGAGTTGCCTCAGCTCATCCTGAGTCCATTGCACTACTTCAAAGGAATAGAGAAGGATCGGAACGGTAAGCATATTTGTGGCACTCGAGGCGATGAAGGTTATTATTATTATTAACAATAATGGAAAAGGAGCCATTAAACTACCGTACAATATGGCAAACTATATTAGACTGTATCTATCGCATTCTCATAGAGACGGCTCATGCCTGTGCTAGATACATAGCCTATACATATGAATCTATATTAGTTATTACAATTTAGAGGCAAATTCAAAAGTGCTTCAACGTCGCTGTTTTGAAATCGAGCGTTCACGCGTCGATGTTGTTGTTGGTGTAACATTTGCGTGTATACAGTAATTTATAGATATACATAGGAGTTACATGACCAATATATTCTAATTTTACTGGATGTAGTAAATTGATTAGATGATTAAAGTAGTTAGTATGAAGATCGTGATTATTATCCGTTACTTATTACTTTCAAATTTTTAATGAGGCAATACCTCACTGGCATCACCGTACAGATTGTCAATGAATGACTGATATTATAAACCCGCTCACGATTTATAGTAGTGAGCACAAAGAGATATACGAGAGGTAGGAAATTCTTTGTATAATATGCGCTCTGGATTATTACACAGCTTCTGCTGCAACAAATATGCATGCGCATCATTACAGCTACCATGAATATGATCGTGAGTAAATTTCCAGTATATCTTTCCGCTTATTTGTAATTTATTGGTAATTTTGTGTTTATGTAAGAGAATAGTTCAAGCTGTACAACGTGTTCTGAATATCTAACGAGTGAGGAACATCTGATGATAAAAAACGTTAATGAACGGATTAGAATGCGAGACCAAAATCTGAGTGTAAACGATGCGGTTAAAATATGTAGACCATTAACAAGAGTGTTCGTGAGCAGTGTATATCGTGTAATAGAGTGGCAAATAGGAACATACACCTGCGAAACGGAAAATAGTGAAAGCTCGCGGGGAAGGAAGAATATAGAGGTTGATGACAACACAAAATACGCGATTCGTTGAAATAGATATCTTACAGGATGAAACTAGAATATCTAAAAGACTGTTTTTTGAGAATTATGCGTGACACGCACGTTTTATAAAACGAAATAGAAAGAATATGTTGATAGAAAAAGACGAAATAGTGATATGACCTAAGAAATTATTTAAGACAAGGTCGAAATCTGAATCGAAGAATATATTACACGTACGAAACATGGATAAATGAAGGTCTCTTGGAGACGAAAACTGTTCATGATGAATACAACAGTTCTAGTGAAGACAGCAATAATAAATGTAGTAGGCACTTACCTTTAGGGAATAGTGACATGTTTAAACTTCTTTCGTATTTCCGCGTTAGTAACATCGTGCGACGCCACATTTGTCCACCAAATTTGTAAAGCCGGTGTCTGCCAAACTTTTAATTGCATTTACACGTTACGAAATGCACCACAAATTCCGAAAATTGGGTTTAAATGCATCAAAGCAGTTTATAAACTTTCAGTTCTCGCAATTAAATAATTCAAGTGTGAAGATTTTGCATCGAAGCGTAGACGTTTTTTAAATTTTTAATAAGTCTTAGACTGCCAAATTATCAAAAAAGTATCAAATAGGCAATCGTTGGAACATACCCGAGCCTTATAAAAGCCGACAAAAAGCAAAACTAAGTGACAACATTGGTTGAAATCTACACTGATGAAAATGACTGGAAATGTACACGTTGTTCACATTATGCATTAATGTAACAAAATACCAGGGACCATAAGTAATACTCGCGGGGTTTGTGTGAGGCTTAGACAGCTAGGGTTATTTGTCAGATACCTCACCTATGGCATACTGATGAGAGCTAATAAATTCGAAACAGGTGGTGGGCTGCTGAAGAGTAACCGCAGCTGTTTCTATAGGTTTTTCAGGTGTAATTCAATGCTGGTCAAGATATTAATCCGCAGAGTAGTTGTTTCCTGGAATTCCATGCTTACAAAATATAATTCTCGCCCAACGCTATATACGCAATTTCTTTCAATGGTATCTACTGCTATGTAGACCGCTTCGTCTGTGGCTTTTCAGTCCGGCATGGAGTATCGAATGGCCGGTAGATGTAGCTTGTCTGCACCGCATATTAATATTTGTTTCAATAAAATAATGGGCAAGCTTACTTTGGTTAAGGTAAAGCAATCACAGAAAACTGACAGAATATATTTTTTTTAGCTAAGTAATAAAATAAACACGATATAAATTTTTAATATTTAATATAACTTATCAGAGTGGTGTCACTCTTTCAATTTATTTTATTTAAATTAATACAACATAAAAAACTGTAGCTTTGTGAGTAATACCAATGGCATTCCTGTGCCTTGTCAAACAATAAACTACTGAAATGTATTTTTGATGAAAACTTGATTGTCAAATAATGTCGGAAGAAAATCATTTCTTTTCAGAAAATAGATTAAAATTTAATTTTAATATTTGTACTAAAAAAATACCTTTCACAATTGGAGAACAAGTGTAAGTACAAGTTTAAATAAACATGAAAACTGTGTACTATGCAGGTAAGCCTCTATAAAGACGGACTCCGAAGGCCTGAGACCGGCTTAATCTCGATTTCGGTTTCTAGTGTTGGTCATAAGGCTGTTACAATCAGAATGCCTATTCAGACAACGGTGGTTAAACGTTCCACACTGTCACTGTTGACATCTTAAGTAATTATATAGCAACCGCAGTAATTTAAGATGAGTCACGTTATACTTATTATGCAAACCCATAAAGATTGCAACCTTGTGGTTTATTTTATGTGATTGTTCGTCATATATTCAATAGTCTGATTGCCCAAAGTGTAAATCCCGATTTTATTATCATATGTTGATCTTAAGAATAAGTATGAAACAATAGGTTCTATATAATTAGTTATCATCATACACACATATGTAAATAATTTAATAATAATTGTATAAACATGAGGAATATTTAATTTGTAATTATGATCAGCCTATTAAAAATATAGGAATAACACATAAAAATTCGTTGAAAACACATAATTTAAAAAAACGCAGCCATATTTCAAGGACATGTAGGTTCCTTGAATAAAAAAAACACAATTTAGATCAAATTAAATTAGTACTGATTTGTTTTCTTAAATAAAAAATTTTTAAGTATCTAAACAAGTTTGTTAAAATCAATCATACTGCTTATCCTTTTTTGCCACCAGTTTTACTTCTTTGCAATTTGTTAAATTCAAAAAAAGAAAGCTACTTAAACATAATTAACTGTATTTATTTAAAACATAAAGTTCTCTTACAATTTAGAAGCTTGACTTGGAACATGTTTATTTTTATATTACCCAAATCATCGAATCAAATGGAGCAAGAAAATAAATAGGTATGTTGTATAAACAATTTTGAAGCTATTGGCAATAATTTCAGAAAGATTTCGACAAGCCTGGAAGAAATGTTAACCGTTACGAGCGAGATGTATAAATGTAATCATTAACTTGTTCCTTTCTGTTTCCAAATAAAGTAAAATATGCACAAAATTACAGATATGGTGTGATTTATTTCGTCAATTTAAAAAATAATATGGCTTAAGTTGTCTTAATCGGCCTATAAAAAAGATAAAAGTGGTTTTAACGGAACCCGCATTGGGAAAGCTTGTTATAGCTTATAATTATTAAGAAATGTGGTTTAGTTTTTTCTCGTTGGTTCGGTTAATTTTGGGAAACAATATTTTGAATAAAAATCCAATCTGAAAGTTAATATCCGCGTGAACTGTAGTATTAGCCATGAATAAACTATATTATGATCCAATCAGTTCCGAAACACTAGAAATATTGCAGTTGAAATGCATTTACTAGATATAGGTGTCACATACACGATAAAAGATTTACATTTCATAATAGGCTGACATGGAAAAACCGCTGATATAGCTGAATTTTAACCTTTTTAAAGTGAAAATGATGTTGCTCCCGTATATAGAATTTGACGATGATTTGTTGCGTGTTAGATGGAACTGGTAGGGATTTGTGGAATACCCAATAGTTGGTTGCATTGCTTTGTCAGAATTTTTAAGAGCAAAATATCCTGATATTCCTGCCACGATCTGAATTATTGTGGGATAAGTAGTAATAATTTTTTCCTCATCAATCATGCGGAAAAGTGTAAATACCAGTAAAGCTGCTGCGACGCTGAATTACGTTGGACACAAGTAATCATCGATAAAAAGTCCTGTTGTTTCCATAATTACGTACAGTTTTGATTGTTAATATTTTTTGACATAAGCTTCAAATTTTCAATCAGTTCAGTATGAAGGTTGAGTTAGATTTATTTTTAATGTTTGTTCGTCGTAAACTACCTAAAATAAGTGAGGAGTCTCTCAATAATGTTCCGACAGATATATAATAATCCAAGTAAATCCTGCAAAATCAAGAATCCGCTTCAACCAATAGCGCATGGAGAAGGACATTTCATCTTTGAAAGAAGAGATATTTTTGAACTACATTTCCACGATATTGTAAAACGTAACTCTCTGTCAACTTTAGAGTCAAAATATTAGATTTTGAAACTATGCTTCAAAGAAGGACATTGGTATTGGAAAATACCTCAATCTAACGGCATATTTGATGAAATCAAATGTTGACTACAAGCTAAAAAATCCAAGGTATTAGAAAGAAAGAAATTATTATACATTTTTGCCAGTGCATTCGAAGCACCATTTCGTTCTGCAAAAAAAATACAATTTACCTTTCTTCCATTGAAGTTTAATTTGTTGTAGTACTACCAATGACAAACTTGAAAATTCATAAAATGCAAAAATGTTTTTCTGAATACAGGAGCAAATGTCCCTTCATTTCAGGTTTGAAGGCTTACAAAAAATCTTAAGTTTGTGATACTATTTGTAGCAGATAAGAGGATCATTGAAAGTTCTTAAATTATGTAATTTATCAAAATCATCGCATTTTCAAAATCCGTGAGACATCTTATAAAACTAATGGGATTATCACAGGATGTCCTATACATCCTGGAAATACATTTAATAATAATAATGCATTAATTTTCTCGTCATATTTAATATATTTTCTATCTTTTATATACCTATAGGATGTCTCTAAACTGTACAATGACTATTGCTCACTAGATAGAGATTTATTTGGTCAGGTAGCCCATTTATGTTTGTAAAAACTACTTGACTTGAACTTATTATTTTCCAAACTTTCGAAATATGCTATAAAAAGAAATTTCAATTGTATATACATTAGTTTTCCATATATACACGGATGGCAATCGGTGATGGTCCATCTGCCGTTACATGAGAGTGACAAAGTAAAGTATAGAAATCCGTGCGATAAACAAGGATGGTTATAGGAAGACGTGACTGGATTTTATTTGTTGAATGGTGAAACGGGCGGCGACTTTTTAGATTTTAAAACGTCGTCAATATAGTCATCCTTGTCTATTGCACGAATTTCTATGACCTACTTTGTCCCTCTCACGTAAAGATAGGTGGACTATCAAGCTTTTCTAATCCTGTATATCTGTGCTAGTTGGACAATAAGTAAACTTTGTATATTTTTCCAAAGTGCAAACACATTTTCAAATTACTTTAAACGTATATAAAATTGTTTCTTTGAAAAGTAGTGACACACATTTGAATTAAATAACAGCTCTAATTCTAATTTAGCGGCGAATATTTTCCCCGCAAATATGGCTCACGTAATTTTGCATAGCCAAAGGAAAGAAATTTAAATTTTAAATAATAAAAATGCCACAATAGAATTGTACAGCCGCCCTTTGTTCGACAAACCATAGAAGAGAGAATTGCGACTTCCAGACCTATTCTTCACGAAGCACAAGTAGGAAGTGCCACAGGGTCGCAACTAAATGTGAAGTACAGAGGGTAGAAACTCTTAGTGGACATTACATTTTTCAAAATATATTACTATTAACGTGGTGATATTTTTGCAATACTTAACTTGTGGTGATATGAACATATCTCGATGTAAATTGAATAGTACGATTAACTATTATTTATATAGCATCTAGAAAAAATAAACAAAAAAAAAGAACAAAAATCGGATAGAAAATAATCATGTTAATAAAATTTGAAAATAACTTTTACAAACTAGATATTTACATTATAAATTAAAAGTTACAATAATTGAATTATAATAAACTGCAAAATACAGATATTTTAACATAAAAAATTATTCTTAGAGGTATATTTATTTGTTATTAAAGCTGATACAGGTAGTACACTGACAACTTAATTTGAAATTTGATAAGAAAAACTGTTGAATACAGAACTTTGACTTAAGGGAGATGTTGGTAGTCTAAAAAAAATCTGAGTAAGTTATAAATAATTTCTCTTCACTGTGTCAATTATACAAGTTTTCTCCAGTTTCCAGTATAAGAGAAAATAAGAAAACAAAGGAATCATTTGCACCTATTATATTTTATTATAATCCAGAATTTTACAGGCAAACTATATATTGAAAATATTGCATACGGCATTATATATATTATTACATCCAGCAGAATTCTTTAAAAAAACTGGTAACACTTGAATTGATGTAAATTATTAAGTCTTTTTAACGATGGGTGGTACACAGTAGTAATGTACAATTCACGATCTTTCATGTTCTCTAGCGCAGTTTCCCTTTAAAAGTTAAAGAAACTGATTCAATTTCAGGATGATATTTTAGCACTATGTTAATGATAACCTACTGGGTGAATTTTATTGTGCACTTTTAGATACTGTTATTTATCCTTTTTAAGTTATTTTAATGTGTTCCTTATACAAATCTCAAAGTGTGCTCACGCAGTGTGCTGGTGTTGCGAGTGCATAAACTAAATAATTCAGAAGTGAAATGATTTTACAATATTTTATAAGTATATCCACATTATTAAATCCTCTTGATGACAAGTGTCATAAATTTATTGTCTACTTGCTGGGACTTCATAGAACAGTCTTGAACAAGAACGCCTTTGATTAAATTTGGTGACCATACAGCAGTGGTGTATTCGAAATGTTGATATAGATTTCAATAATTTCTTAACGCTTGTACACTCAAATCATTTTAATAGTAAAAATATTATTTTTAACAATTTTTATGTTTACCTGCACCATATGAAATTTTGGAAAATTGAAACACATAGGTCAGAGTGATGTTCAATTTTAGGTAGCTAAAGGCTATTGAAAATGTAGGTAAAACAGTTAATTTCCGTATACTATCAGCTCTAATTGGTTTGAATGTAGTTGTTTAGTTTTATTTAGCAGATACAGAATTCTAGGACTGGCAATAAGAATTAAGCTTCGGATTCTAAAATTATTCAGAAACATATAATTGTTATTATTTTCCCATTAAAGCTATAACATTTTAGCTTATTGCAACGCAAAATTGTCAAGTGCATCTTTTTTTGTTAAAAAAGAATAAATTAGTTGTGTATCGTTAAGACTAGTAAGGACTAATAATACTTGGAAAATTGTAGTAATTTAAAAAAAAAATTTGGAAAAGTGTACCATACATCTCGAATTTAACCTTTCCAATGAATATAAATAAAAAACGTGTTTAGGGTATTTCTTATTAAATCAATACTCCAATTATTAGATTGAAAACAAAAACAATGTTTCATTTTGTCGCTGGAAATGACATGTTACTTGGCATTAGTGAAAACATAAAGACTTTTCTTCTTATTGATATTAATATGTGTGCATTGTTGTCTAAGCAGTTTATAATTGAGGAATTGCCGTTATTTGACAAATAGTTCTGATGACACAGAAACCATTGCTTTAATTAAGATTTATACTTTAAAATACTATACACCCTTTCTCTTTCTGGTAGTCAGTATACTCAAGACATTCTTTAATTATTTTGTATAAAGTAATTCAAAATGTTTATAGTGTCTAAATGTTCGGTTTTGTATAAAATAAGAATTAAAAGAATAAGCTTTTTTGTTAAAGTAGTTAGACAAAATGTCTACTGTTTGCTTGAATATATAGATATAAGTGCGTACATCTCCATTAATAACATAAACAGAACTCAAACAAAATATACAGGATTCAACACAGCAGGTGCCTACAAGATACGTACATGTAAAGCCCTTTCCCGACAATCACCATCTAAATATAAAAGATTGTGCACATTATGCCTGTACAGATCTGTAAAGCCAGCTCATGAAGGTTCCCATGTTATTTAATGGAGCATAGCACACTAGACCAACACCTGCATGTACCGTCACCTGCAACGATCGTCACTGCAGGTCATGTCGGTAGCCTGGCTCTATGCCAGGCTGCGCTAATCTGACGAAAGTTTTGTTCGCACAAAAATCAGGGATTGGTTTAAAACTGTTAGAAATATTCTACCAGTTAAGTTGTGAATGTGTTGCTGAACTGCCGGGCACCGTCGCTTATCAGTAAACCTCTATTTAATTACTTGCAATAAACTACAAAGTCTTTTATCATATGACACTGCTCTGCGAAATCTTCTGTTTTAGTGCTGCAGCCCAGGAGGAATCAAGAGCTCAAAAATTTGTTTGTGACATTAGGAATTACTGAAAACAATGTCGTTGATCTCTCTTCAGTTCAGAAAATAAATGATGAAATTTACCATGCAGCTTTTTCTTCTTATTGATAGGGTGACCCCAAAACTTTCTCATTTTCCTGGCTTCTTCCCCCCTCCTCATCTCCATACAACTACTTCAAAAAATTATACACGTAAACTATACATTGAAAATATTGCATACGACATTATATATATATATTATTACATCCAGCAGAATTCTTTTAAAAAACTAGTAACACTTGAATTGATGTAAATTATTAAGTCTTCAATATATCTGCCACGCACATAACCTGTACAAAAGTGTTGGAAGTCGTGCAGGTTTGCAGGGCCCGCGCTCTATAGATCCATACAGGCACAATGTGCGCATTCTTCTGTTAATTTTGCACATACTGCATAAAGTATCAAAGTACCAAATTAATGTTGGCCAGTGGCTTACCGGCGATTCGTTGCGTTAGTTTGATAAATAATGTATCCTAGTGGGAATAGATTTGATTTAATCGAGTGGGAATTTGAGATGCCCCAACTACAGATAGATAGTACACATGTCTATTGATTCGCCTTGTTCCTCTTAGGCCCACTACAGACTATGCGTGAAATTGCGATTTGCGGTTTGTAAGGAATTCGTGCATCGCATGTAGGGTTTTTATGAATGGAGTTTTAACGAACAAGACCCTACACACTATGCAGGAATTCCATACGAATCACGCATTGCGCATCGCGAATCGCGAATTTATGCATAGTCTGTAGCGGGCATTACAAGCAAAAGGAAGTCAAGAATGTTCCGATACTGTATTTTAATTACAAACGACTTCTTGCTCGATTTTTTCCATCGCAACCGAAGCACGCCACTGCTCAAATAATAAGAAGAGTAATCGCTCGCCGACGAATAGTAAAGAGCTCGGCAGAGGCAGGGGCTCACGCATCGATCGCGCTAAACGCGCTTATTCCCAACGTAAGCTGTCGCCGGCCAATGGCGTTACATCGCGGGCCATCCGCTAAATTGGACAAGGGTTCGGCAAGGTTTACTTTGACATCGCTCGCTGGGTAAGTTTCTCTGTCAGAAACGATCGGCGTCTATATGAAGATGCATTCTTTGACCGAATGTTCATAGACGTTTGAAGGAATCGGGAAAAAGAACAGGGAGAATCAGAAAAACAGGAAAATATTTTACCGTTGAACAAAATCCCGCGATAAGTAGAAGGCGTCTGGCAAATGAATTAGGGAATATAAACCTTGTTAATGTATGGTGAACCCTCCAAGCGCAACAACTATATCCTTAAGGTGCGTACAAACCAAGTTCGAAAGCTGTTAGCTAACACCTGATGAACTGAATGTGTACCAAAGGTCGCGAACAGCTCGTTCGCTTTGCGAGTTCGGCTGAAGTTCGGTACATGAGCGGTAAGATCAAAGAAATTGTTAGCGAGCACGTGTTGAATAGCACTTGCAGTGTGGACGTTTTACCGAGCAAGTAGGTATATTGATGTATAATGGAGTGGAATACAGATCAAATTGGGAATTTGATCGAGCAATATCAGTGCCATCCAAATCTATGGAATCCAAGAAATTCGAATTATAAAAAAAGGAATATTAAAAAAGACTCAATATAAAAAATTAGTGCGGTGTTAAACATATCGCCAGATGCAGTAGACCGCAAAATAGCTGTGATTTTAGCCCAATATAGAAAAGCCCGTCTTTTTCTCTTTTCTACAATTGACTTGATAATAATGAAACTGGCACAGGCAATTAAAATATCTTCATCATCAGTCGACATTTTAATCTTAGTTCGTTAATACCGAACAACCTGCTTCCAACTACTGGCAAACCCTAACTTCATACCGGAACATGTAGTGTATTTAGAACTATACCTAGTGTGAACTGCTCACGAGCTGTTCGCGAACAATATCTTTGGCCTTTAGTATCTGCAGAGAGTTCAAGCCCCCTCTGAAGCTGTTTTTCCAGTCAGACTGCAGGACTGTCAATGGCTAAACCAAAAACACTATTAAGACATAACATTTTTAACAACCTATATCTCGAAAACGCTGCATTTCCGGACCCTTGTTTGCATAAACCGTTTTTCTTATTTTTAAACGTAGAACCTGCCCATAGATTTTCTTAACATCATTCACACTGTATAAAATAATTGATTATAATACGATTAGTTATTGTATTAGTATTTTATTGAGTAATAGTGTCAGCAAATTTTCGAATGTACTTCCTTTTCCGCTATGTGTCCAGCTAAAGAAATAGTGTAAACCTGTAAATTTTATAAATATATTCTGAACATTCTGAAATAATGTTAAAACGATTTTTAATCGTAAATCGTTTGTAGTATCCTTCATTTCATTTGTAGTTCCTCGAAATCTAAAGTAAAGTTCACAGTACTTCAAATGGAGGCTTAAAAATTGTTTCTAATTGTTTGTCGTAACTTTCAATTTTGGTTGTAATTCCTCGAAATCTAAAGTGGAGTCACTATACTTCAAACGGATGCTTAAAAATCGTTTGTAGTAACTTTAATGTCGTTTGTAGTTCCTGGAAATCTGAAGTAGAGTCTACTTTGAACAAAAGCCATCACTTTTTCACCTACTCCAAACAAAAATATTTTCTGTACAAATAATTACAAACAATTCTCATATATATTTTTTTCTAATTACTACAAACAAGTACAAATGATAATTTAAGTACAAAGAAAAATTGAATTTATAAAAGTGGGGTGCTAGATTCACATAGCCGTCATTTACGTATTGCTACAAGGTCTAACTGAGATTAGCCCTTTTCAGTAAATTCACAGGGAATTAAGGTCACTTATAACAGTTATTTGTATCTAATATTAAACGGCGGATTAGGTATTGTTGCCTAGGTCAATAGTGTGAATAACACACCAGACTTATACGTAAATTACGTATTATAACCCGTAATGTTCCTCAATCTCCTTGTAATGTGAATGTGAAATTAAAATCAATAAGAACCTTACTCGTTACTTACCCTACTACCTTACTAACAAAAACAGTAACTTCGCATTCGTACAAATGTTTTTAGGCACTATTCTTTTGCAAAAAAACTTCTTGAACCTGAACTCCTTTTCTTACTCCCTCGTTACCACGTGATATGGTGCAAACAAATTTATTGGACATTATATTAGTAAATTCACAGTAGGCACCTTATGTAAAAACATCATGCACTTATGAATATATGCATTTTTCGGAGCATAACCGCATATTAGTTAGTCCGCATGAAACACAATTTAATAACATCGTTACGTATTTTTAATGGAAAAAAATGTCTACTGTATTTACTTGAAGGTTCTTGTAATAAGACACTAGTACAATTATATTATTATGCAAAAAGGGACTTTCTCCTTCAAATTTTTCTCATTTTATATTACTCACATGACTTTTCCATGTATAATGTAGTTTTTTCCATACATTTACATAGATTTCTAACTACTTACCCAATTTTTTTGTTTATAAAAAAAATATGTGGACATTTTTGTTGAAAAATTTCAGAATTTTGGAATAACTGAGTATTTAAAAAAATGTTATCATGAATACCATTAGTTTTAACAAATGTTTATTAGTTATTCAGGAATTTTCACAATTTCTTTATAAAATTTACAGGTTTACACTGTTTATTTATCGGGCACACCCATAGCGGGACATCGCGGAAAAAGAAGTATCTACATTCGAAAATTTGCTGACACTATCACTCAATGGAATATTAATTCAAAAACTAAAGAACCATATTATACACTTTCCTGATTTTCTGCTTTATAAAATAAAAATATATATTTTCTTAATACACAATTTCTCACAAGCACAGAGCACAAATAAATGAAGTATTTTTATGTAAAATAAATTTAATTTGACCTCACAAAAACTAAATTCGGCAATTGCGGAGAGAATTGTATTAAACAATAACGACATTATCACGGTGCGTTGAAACAAAAACAAATAGGACGAGCCATCTGCGTAAAAACGATAAAATCCAAAATATAACAATGAATTCGAAACGGCAGGTACGCTTGCACAAAAAAGCAACCTTAAAATACATCACTGAATCGGAAATTTTAAAAAATTGGAAAGTAAGTACACCAATCACAGACCGGAAAGAAATTAGTTTATGTAATATCCAAAAAAGGGAATTTCAATGTAAAATGTTAACGTTTTTTGAGTTGTATGCCATTAAACATATAACGGACAAACAAATAAATAAGACAACATCGATGATTGACACTAAACTTCAAGATAATAGGAAATAAAAATAGTTACATTACTAAATTTACTGAAAACAACGATTTTTAGTCAGTATTCGCTACAGTGCACATCTCATTTTTGATTGTTTTTTACAATCTACTAACTATTTCATATCAAATCAGTTTGAAACAGACATGATATACATGTATGAGCATGATGAAGATAAGACAAATTTCTAATATGAGCGATGACGTAGAACTTTAGACTTACTTTCTTATCCATTTATTTAGATACTTTGTTTCCTGTGAAAAAATAATGAAATAAAAATAAGCCCTTGTGACAAACACATTAGTAAAGTGGGGTTGCTTTCAAAGGAAAAAAAATGATTAGTTTTCATCAAGCCTAACATATATTTCGTTTGTTGGTTTCGTTACTTATAAATTTAATTTGTTCTTAGTTAAGATTTTAAGAGGACATGCTAGATGCAACCGCACAAACTCCTACAGTATGCATTCTGCTAAGTGAACTATAGCACTATGACTTCCCTTACATCTTCCATGTCTGCCTGCCTCGTATTTCTGATTCTACTTGAACGTAAGCAGTTACTCACTTTCTTAGTTACAAATTTACAAAATTATTGTCAAATATTTTCAGAAAAAATGTATATAAATTAATAAAATAATTCGTCGCCTCTAGGATACCCATTTATTTCGTTCTCTTTACATTTTAAACTAGTTTATATGAAAAAATATGACTTAGGGCATTCTATAAACTCGATTTTTTTTCCAAGAAAAGTGGTTCAAGCCGCATCAAAATCGAAAACATTATTATCTGGGAGTTATTTTGAAACTAGTTTCAAAATACCTAAAGAGGTCTCTTAAGTGTAAATAATTTTACTTTGTTTAGGTTAAATTATTTATGCAGTTACTTCACATACACAAATGGGTCCTGAATGTAGTATTAATTACTGAATGCTGTTCCTACGTGTATAAAATAATTTTTTTCTAAATAACCTTACACTGAAAAAAGATGAGATAAATAAAAAAACCTATGAGTTAATATTCTTGCCTCCTTTTCCAGTATGAGATTTTTGATTACTTATTCAATAATAGTTTAATAAGAACAATTCTTCCCTGACATACGCCTCTGGTTTTCGAGAATGAAGTTAAGAAAATATATCATATTTATTCAAATTCCTCCGAAGACATTTGAGTTAGATTGATGGAACTTCTATGGATATAATTAATTAAAGACGAAAATTCATTAAATTTGTATACAAATTTGTTAACCAGCGGCGGACGTCCGTGATAGATAATGAATTTTAACAACCCCAGAAATTCGACGCTGTCCACTATTTCAAAAATCATTAATCCAGTAGCATTACAGTACCGAAAACTTCTACCACAACTTCAATCAAGTGGCTATTACGTAGTAATCACTAAATTTAGCACTATATAGCAAAAATAACCCCAATTTATGTCAATATAGTTGTGAGTACGTAATCCTCACCATTGAAAATCACTTCATGGTTTGGTCGTTTTTGGTGGGGCGGTTTGGTATCTGGAATGCTATGAGCAGAAGCACCTTAAAGTTGCCCAAACTTTAACGTGGATTTTAAAGGCAACGGCAACAAAGTCATATCACTTACATATTACTTAGAAGTAACATTAGCTTTAAAGTGTTTGTAATAGTTTTGACGCCGTATTGGGAACCTGTAACAAGCCTTTAATGTGGCAATTGTTACGTTATTGCTTCATCCATAAGTGTGAATTCCACATTTTATATGGAATAAAATTACTACAATGTTGCTGCTACCTTCAAAATCCACTATGGGGTAACCTTTACCCAATAGAGATCTGTTTCCTACATGACCTAACGCTAGAGAGAAAATACATACATTTATTACTAGCTTTATCCTGCGTCTCTGTGTAAGATGGGTAGCAACAAAAAACCTCGCAGAAAAAAAAACCTTTCGGCATTCGACTACGTTTTATAGAAAACTAAAACAGAAAGTCGTAAACATATTGTTTTTCGAGTTGAAGAACATCTTTAAAATTTCCTAATTCTGAGAATTTTAAAATGCACCTAAGCGAAAACCAAGTGTCTTCGGGAGCACTTGTTGGATTGCGTCTTAAATTTTCTCTTTGATATTAGTTTTAATATTCTGGCCAGAATAATGTTCCGTCATTTTCCCACTAGTATGGAACAACACAGAAATAAATAAGCAAATACCATTTTTCTCTTTTGTAGACACTATTTTAAATCTTATTGTACATATTATACACTAAATATAAAAATGCGCAAGATGCGAGATGTTTTTACTGTTTAAGAAAGGTATTTTAAGCTAATATGTATCAAATCTCCTACAATTCCTATCAATGAAGTCATATGTATGTTCTCTGATACCAAACATCTAGGTATGCTAATGAACATCCACAGACAAAACTCTATGCAATAATTATCTAAAAAATTTAATATATTTACTAACCTCTGGAGTGGGAACTCGAAATTCAACCACAATAATTGAGATCTCACTTATTTCTGCGTTTTATAAAGGATCGCTTCATCAGGTGGCCTCCTTTAGTCAAATATCTAACTATAAAAATGATTATATCAATAAATTAAAATTATTTGAAATTGAATGTCAAAATGAAATATCGACAACGTCAAACTGATTAACTGTCAATGAATATCATAACAACCTACTAAAATAAATAAAAATTAATAAAAAATTTTACCTTTTATGTATAGTTTTTTCATATATTTTCAGGTATTAACAATATTGTGTGAAACTAACTACTCAGTGGACAAAAGCCCCAACCTGCGTTGAATTACACCCACAATATCTACCCATATATTCCTTATTATTAGCTTTTGTAACATTTTTTACTGTTTAAGAAAGGTATTTTAAGCTAATATGTATCAAATCTCCTACAATTCCTATCAATGAAGTCATATGTATGTTCTCTGATACCAAACATCTAGGTATGCTAATGAACATCCACAGACAAAACTCTATACAATAATTATCTAAAAAATTTAATATAGAAAATATATGAAAAAACTATACATAAAAGGTAAAATTTTTTATTAATTTTTATTTATTTTAGTAGGTTGTTATGATATTCATTGACAGTTAATCAGTTTGACGTTGTCGATATTTCATTTTGACATTCAATTTCAAATAATTTTAATTTATTGATATAATCATTTTTATAGTTAGATATTTGACTAAAGGAGGCCACCTGATGAAGCGATCCTTTATAAAACGCAGAAATAAGTGAGATCTCAATTATTGTGGTTGAATTTCGAGTTCCCACTCCAGAGGTTAGTAAATATATTAAATTTTTTAGATAATTATTGTGTAGAGTTTTGTCTGTGGATGTTCATTAGCATACCTAGATGTTTGGTATCAGAGAACATACATATGACTTCATTGATAGGAATTGTAGGAGATTTGATACATATTAGCTTAAAATACCTTTCTTAAACAATAAAAAATGTTAAAAAAGCTAATAATAAGGAATATATGGGTAGATATTGTGGGTGTAATTCAACGCAGGTTGGGGCTTTTGTCCACTGAGTAGTTAGTTTCACACAATATTGTTAATACCTGAAAATATATGAAAACTATACATAATAGGTAATATTTTTTATTCATTTTTATTTATTTTAGTAGGTTGTTATGATATTCATTGACAGTTAATCAGTTTGACGTTGTCGATATTTCATTTTGACATTCAATTTCAAATAATTTTAATTTATTGATATAATCATTTTTATAGTTAGATATTTGACTAAAGGAGGCCACCTGATGAAGCGATCCTTTATAAAACGCAGAAATAAGTGAGATCTCAATTATTGTGGTTGAATTTCGAGTTCCCACTCCAGAGGTTAGTAAATATATTAAATTTTTTAGATAATTATTGTATAGAGTTTTGTCTGTGGATGTTCATTAGCATACCTAGATGTTTGGTATCAGAGAACATACATATGACTTCATTGATAGGAATTGTAGGAGATTTGATACATATTAGCTTAAAATACCTTTCTTAAACAGTAAAAATTTTTTACAAAAGCTAATAATAAGGAATATATGGGTAGATATTGTGGGTGTAATTCAACGCAGGTTGGGGCTTTTGTCCACTGAGTAGTTAGTTTCACACAATATTGTTAATACCTGAAAATATATGAAAACTATACATAAAAGGTAAAATTTTTATTAATTTTTATTTATTTTAGTAGGTTGTTATGATATTCATTGACAGTTAATCAGTTTGACGTTGTCGATATTTCATTTTGACATTCAATTTCAAATAATTTTAATTTATTGATATAATCATTTTTATAGTTAGATATTTGACTAAAGGAGGCCACCTGATGAAGCGATCCTTTATAAAACGCAGAAATAAGTGAGATCTCAATTATTGTGGTTGAATTTCGAGTTCCCACTCCAGAGGTTAGTAAATATATTAAATTTTTTAGATAATTATTGTATAGAGTTTTGTCTGTGGATGTTCATTAGCATACCTAGATGTTTGGTATCAGAGAACATACATATGACTTCATTGATAGGAATTGTAGGAGATTTGATACATATTAGCTTAAAATACCTTTCTTAAACAGTAAAAAATGTTACAAAAGCTAATAATAAGGAATATATGGGTAGATATTGTGGGTGTAATTCAACGCAGGTTGGGGCTTTTGTCCACTGAGTAGTTAGTTTCACACAATATTGTTAATACCTGAAAATATATGAAAAAACTATACATAAAAGGTAAATTTTTTGTATTAATTTTTATTTATTTTAGTAGGTTGCTATGATATTCATTGACAGTTAATCAGTTTGACGTTGTCGATATTTCATTTTGACATTCAATTTCAAATAATTTTAATTTATTGATATAATCATTTTTATAGTTAGATATTTGACTAAAGGAGGCCACCTGATGAAGCGATCCTTTATAAAACGCAGAAATAAGTGAGATCTCAATTATTGTGGTTGAATTTCGAGTTCCCACTCCAGAGGTTAGTAAATATATTAAATTTTTTAGATAATTATTGTATAGAGTTTTGTCTGTGGATGTTCATTAGCATACCTAGATGTTTGGTATCAGAGAACATACATATGACTTCATTGATAGGAATTGTAGGAGATTTGATACATATTAGCTTAAAATACCTTTCTTAAACAGTAAAAAATGTTACAAAAGCTAATAATAAGGAATATATGGGTAGATATTGTGGGTGTAATTCAACGCAGGTTGGGGCTTTTGTCCACTGAGTAGTTAGTTTCACACAATATTGTTAATACCTGAAAATATATGAAAAACTATACATAAAAGGTAAAATTTTTATTAATTTTTATTTATTTTAGTAGGTTGTTATGATATTCATTGACAGTTAATCAGTTTGACGTTGTCGATATTTCATTTTGACATTCAATTTCAAATAATTTTAATTTATTGATATAATCATTTTTATAGTTAGATATTTGACTAAAGGAGGCCACCTGATGAAGCGATCCTTTATAAAACGCAGAAATAAGTGAGATCTCAATTATTGTGGTTGAATTTCGAGTTCCCACTCCAGAGGTTAGTAAATATATTAAATTTTTTAGATAATTATTGTATAGAGTTTTGTCTGTGGATGTTCATTAGCATACCTAGATGTTTGGTATCAGAGAACATACATATGACTTCATTGATAGGAATTGTAGGAGATTTGATACATATTAGCTTAAAATACCTTTCTTAAACAGTAAAAATGTTACAAAAGCTAATAATAAGGAATATATGGGTAGATATTGTGGGTGTAATTCAACGCAGGTTGGGGCTTTTGTCCACTGAGTAGTTAGTTTCACACAATATTGTTAATACCTGAAAATATATGAAAAACTATACATAAAAGGTAAAATTTTTATTAATTTTTATTTATTTTAGTAGGTTGTTATGATATTCATTGACAGTTAATCAGTTTGACGTTGTCGATATTTCATTTTGACATTCAATTTCAAATAATTTTAATTTATTGATATAATCATTTTTATAGTTAGATATTTGACTAAAGGAGGCCACCTGATGAAGCGATCCTTTATAAAACGCAGAAATAAGTGAGATCTCAATTATTGTGGTTGAATTTCGAGTTCCCACTCCAGAGGTTAGTAAATATATTAAATTTTTTAGATAATTATTGTATAGAGTTTTGTCTGTGGATGTTCATTAGCATACCTAGATGTTTGGTATCAGAGAACATACATATGACTTCATTGATAGGAATTGTAGGAGATTTGATACATATTAGCTTAAAATACCTTTCTTAAACAGTAAAAAATGTTACAAAAGCTAATAATAAGGAATATATGGGTAGATATTGTGGGTGTAATTCAACGCAGGTTGGGGCTTTTGTCCACTGAGTAGTTAGTTTCACACAATATTGTTAATACCTGAAAATATATGGAAATGCGAGATGTTGCCATGAACTACAGATATTGCAATTTTGAGATTATGGCGGATAAAGGTGGCGAAACAACATTATTATAGCGTTGCTACCACCTTTAAGTAACCAGAAAGTTGAAGGGTTGGTACGGAATCAGCATGTATATTTTAATTTTTTAGAATATGACAGTTATATTCGGACAAAATTTGTTTTATTATTATCGATTTGATTGAATCTTAAACTGCAAGGAGCGCAATATTGTCTTCCTCTGAAATATTTAGTCATATCACTCATTATAAGAATAGAATAAAGTTTATATATCCAATGGCTTTCAAATTGACCACTACCTATGCTATACGATTATTTATTATTACATAATTGGATCAATAAAACGTAATTGAACAATGATAGCGAACCTGATATAAATAAGGTTTTTGTAGACCTTTGTTAGAAATTATCTGATACTCGTATGTGGAAGTCTGGATCGTTTCGCATGTTGACGATCTGTGTCTGCCTTCTATTATCAGGATTAGTTCGGGACAGACTGCGGCTGACATTTAAGACAAGGAGACTGTCGGGGAAAGTTTTCCGACCGAAATGGCAAAACTGTGATTGGGTTAGCTGAGCGGCAGTCCTTCGCACACAATAAACCAGCAACCGACTACTACAACACTCCGAATTCGGGACACGAGGAATCCGTTTTATATAGGGAGCTGGAATAACATCCGTATTCTTGACGCAACTGAATTAAAATAAAGAAAAATTATTAAATGTAAATGGCATGAGTGGCTTTTAGGCTTTCGCGGCCAGTGCTGTAATTCGATACATGGTGATTCTCCGGGTTGTTGTGCCGTGATCTCGGTAACTGGTAGCTGCCAGAAACAGAGTTAAAATGCACATCCCTAGCATTAGCCGGGATTCTTTTACCTGCCCTGGTTGTTCTCGGGCTAGGCTCTGTGGGGACAGACCCGCTATCGGTGTCTCTGGACCCGTCCATATATTGATTTCGGTTCCTATTGTTGGTATTACGACTGCTACGGTCGGAACCGTTCCACGGATAATGGCGGTCATCCGAGGCGTTCCGTAGCCGCTGCTGTAACTGGTCGCATCCCATGCTTCCAAACGTTTCGTCGCTCTTCACTGTCGGTATCTTCAGTGGTGACTCTGCAAAAGCTTCGCCGCGAGGAGCGCCATTATCCGAGGTGTTTACATTTTTTAATTATAAATTCTATACAATTTTTAATTTAGGAGTTTTTTTTTTGTTTGTTGTTGTTGAGTTTACAATTATTCTTAGATTTTATATCAAATTTAAGCGTACCTGTAGTAAATTCTAACTATTGTATACAGTGAGCGGAAAGTAAATATTTATATGGGAAATTTGGGTATGGCCGTTGAAACCTTACATCTGAAAACTATGTTAAAAAATTTACCACCACAATGACAAATGCAAAAAGTATTAAACATAATCACTAATCACTCGCATACTAGCACAATTCTTTCTATAAAGAAATTTTGATATATTGTCTACAATTTGTTAAACTTTACTTAAAAAAATTTTCACTACAAACGATTTCCTATAAGAAATACCCTCAGATTTTAGTGCTTTTAAAAACAAAAAATTGAAACGAATTTTTTTTACTACAAATGATAATCTATACGAATCACAAAAAAAAATGAATTTTTAAAAGTGGGGTGCCAGGTTCACATAGCCGTATAATTAGAGAACTATAAAATAAATCTCTTTACTATAAATCCTCTTGGAACCAGAGTATTTATTTACAAAAAATGATTTGTCATTATTTTTAATATGGTGGTAATATCAAGTAAAATAAAAATGTAGTAAAAAATGCCACAAATAAATAATTACGGGCAATGATTGCTCATTCGAATAAAAATGTTCATTAATTTGTTTTTTATTTGAATTCAAAACGCATAAAAATTAAATTAAGATCAAAATAAGTGTCTTAATAACGGTATCTGCGTTACACTGTTAAATTTTATTCGTAACCCATACCAATTAAGAAAATCGTTTAGTTTTTAACGTTCCATTACTGGATATAATTATTACTGGAACATATCCTTATAATTAAAAATAAATTATGTAGTAACATCTTTGACGTCTCACTTGGTAGTTCAATATTCATTAAATTTGGACAATAAAAATGTAGACTTATTAAAAACCAGCGGAGCACCAAGATGACTAAGTTACTCCTCGAATTACTCCATCGTTAAAGCAGTACACACCAAGCTATACACACTAAAGCTTGCTACAGACTATGTATATTCGCGTACCCTACATACTAGGCACAAATTCCTTACAAATCAGGCATTGCTCATTACGATTCACTAATTTACGTATAGTCTCTAGACAGCTTGAGTTATTGAAAGATAAATTTTATCTTACGATTAAATCATTTCATGGTGATCCCTCAGATATCCAAAACTATGGGACTATTACTTTAATATTTAATTTTGCAAAGGTTTTCGAGATGTCGCTATATAATCGCATCTACCCTCTCTTAAAGAATATTATTTCACTTGAACAGCATGGATTCATAGAAAAAAGGTCAACCACCTCAAATCTCATTTACTTCACTCAGTACCTTTCCAATGTTAGCGATCATTGTGGCCAAGTGGATGTGATGTATACCGATTTTTCGAAGGCTCTTGACCGCATAGACCATGGTTTACTTTTACATAAGTTTGAGGCTTATGGATTCTGTGGTCTTCTGCTTGAGCTATTTAAATCATATCTACCCAGTAGCTTGTAATATATTACCTACAATGGATTTACTTCTAATCGTTAACTTATTACTTCTGGAGTACCCCAGGGTTCTAACCTGGACCCTCTTCTGTTTTCTCTTTTTGTTAACGATATTACCGCCGTACTTTGTTGCCACAAATTATTATATGCAGATGATTTAAAAATATTTTCCTCCGTGTCAAGTATTGATGATTGCATTTAATTTCAGGATCAGTTGAATAGGGTGGTGGAATGATGTAATTCAATCATTTAAGTCTAAATATAGCTAAATGTAAAGTATACTTTACCCGAAAAATATATATTCCACTCTATTTAACAATGAAATTGATTTGGAGATGTTGACACGCACGCATACTTTAAAGGACTTGGAGGTTTACTTTGACAACAAACTTTTATTCAGCATTTGGTCTCTTCAAGTCTCAGAGCTTTGGGCTTTGTGATAAGACAAGGTCGTGAGTATTGTTCAATGGTTTGGGTTGTTTTGTGCAATGGTCACATAAATGCAATCGAAATTCTAAAGTTTTTAGATTTTCAGATAGATGGTAGATACCTTGAATGCGCAAGCGATTACAGACTTTTGTTGGCGTAATTTTATGTTGATTCTCTTCAGTTCAGAAGACAGTTTCTTGATTTTGCACGCTTTTTGCATAACAGGGTTGACTGTCCAAAAATTTTAAACCAATTACATTGTTTGGCAGTAAGCCCAGCTAGTCGAGCTCCTTTTACGTATTATTGTCCTGCTGCTATCAATAGTATGGAGCTAAAGTCTTATATTAAACTTATGTCAAATAATTACAACACTATATGTAATTCTTACGATATATTTAGTTATACTTGAATTGTTTATATTCTGTTTTAAGGGATGCCAGTGATCTGTGATTTACTTAGCTACCTTCACATCTGTTCCAACTTGTTTCTTTTTTGTATATTATGTAAGTATTTTTTTGATTTATGCAGTTATTAGAAGCGACACATTTATTTATTTTTCTTTATATATTATTGATTTAATATATACTTTGTCCTGTAATTGATGTGAACAAATAAAAAATATTATCATTAGGTATTATTATTTCAGTATATAAGAGCAGAGTGATTTTTAGCAAAAATAAACTACATTTATGTACTCGATTCGATTTTCTACTGTTACGAGAAAAGAAGCATAAGAAACACAAGACAAATTTATGGTGGAGTAAAAATTTTACGATGTAAATTAAAAGTTTTAGAAGTATGCAACTTTTCCGTAAATTTGTTACCAACCAGCGTTTAAAGAATAAATAAGCTAAAACCTAAATTTGTAGGACAAAATACAATATGTAAAGGAAAAATAAAAACTAACACCACTCAAATAAGATCAGATATTAACAATAATCCACAAAAAGACATACAACACATTTCAGTCAGTTCACATATCTAACTGAATCCAGCATAATTTGAATAAAAGATATTATTTGGAAAGCAGGAACATCATCAGCCACAAATCAAACCAGGATATTCGTCATTTGAATAAGAAATTCTGGTTGTGGTTGGGTTTACGTGATTTACAAAGTGATGAATATCTGTAACTTCTGTCAATTACGACACAAAGACATCATTACACAAGAAATAAATGCGATTATTACTTTCCTGCCAAATGTATTTCCAAGGCATATTTAACATTACAACAACCAACATCATTCATTTCCTGAGAACATTCCTAGACAAAGATAAGTGCTACCTATTTCCTATGATGATTTGCTCCATATAAACTAGCATAACGCATTTTGGATTATGAGTAAAGTTATGTTGTCAGTTCATTAAGAAATCAATTTTTTCTGGTTTATAGGATAATACTTAATACCATCGAAATCCAGATGGTAGTTCAGCAGTTATGAATATTTTCGATAAACTGAAATAGTTATTTTGCATCTAGAACTACACTGCTACTACTTTTACGTCGTGCGATGCATTCGAGAACGTGAAACCATTTCGAATTCTAGATACAAACAATATTTTTTCGAAAACTGTAATAAATAAGACAATTGTGCTATGTACAACAATGACATTTGTATTTGAAATCGTTTGAGCCGTTTAAATCAAGTGATGGTAGGCGCGCTGACTATCATAACGATAGCAACCTAATAAACATTAAAAATTAGTTGTCTGAAAAAGTAGTGCCAGAATTATATATTGTTATTCATATTCTAAGAGTATTGGAAGCACAAAGTGCTGTTTCACAATTAATTCTCAAGAAATCGTCGAGACAGTACAAGATTGCCTACAACGAATTTGAAGAGTGGTGTAGCTTGAAGAAAATTCAAACTGTGTCCAACGCGGTATCACTGGCATATCTCGAAGATAATATTAAACCTTCGATGTTACGGTCAGTTCTTCCCGAACTCATACTCCGAGATGTTTTGTGATTTCAAGTCCAGACCAAAGATACTGTGCTTTCCGGCAGGTACTACAAGTAGAAGATGTTTTGTGAAGCATGTCAGGGAAAAATGTGTTAACCAAATGATTGGCGTTAACAAAATAAGAAATGTGTCAAAAGAAATAGCAACTTATCTCAATTTGCCTTATCTGTAAAATTATGCAGGGCACTGCTTTAGACGTTCTTCCGCCACTCTGTTAACCGACGCAGGAGCCGATATTACCACCATTAAACGACATGGGTGATGGGGTTCTAGTACGGTAGCGAAGACATATATAGAAGATTCTATACAAAATAAAATTTCAATCGCAAATAAATTGTTACCATTTTCAGCAGAGCCTACGGAACTTGCCAATAATATAACGTGTGCAGTAAACTTAAACAATTACAGCAGCAACATCAATAACTCCCAGAATGAAAAGCTACGATAACTGACAGCACTGGATCTGATATAAATTTAACTTACTGCAATATCGGCACTTACATGTAGTGCAAAATAAATTGTAATCGTCCTGTTTATAACAGTTTTGTATGTAGGTATATTGTTTAATTAATGAAATCACAAGTAAATTTTGAAAAATGGCAAATTATGTTGATTTGTTTTATGTTTTATAACGAAAGAGACTTTGGCATTGGTATTTCGCAGCTAGGCGACATAAAAAACTCATTTTGTCAACTGAAAATTTAAAGAAAATGTCGACTTTTGATGACAGTTTTCCAAAAAATATATGCCAAACGATTTGAATACCACAAGATGAAAGGACTAACCTTTGCTTTTGGATTTACATAGTTCAGATATAAAAAAAACAAGTATTAAGTATTCTTTTGCCGTAAAGCATCCCAAATTTAATAAATAATTGCGTTTTGTACACATCTTTTACACGCACAGTCCTCGATATAAATTCAAATTTAAAAAAAACCTACAAAAGCAACATATTATTTAATGGAAATTGTAACTAAAGTAATCAATATGTATTGTGCTCCAACGCCAGAACATCTCATGAGAATCCTTTTCCCATAACAATTTTGTACATTTTTTTCGTAGAACGAGCAAGTGGGAGATGTAGATAAGAAAAGTTTTAACTTAGTTTTCGACCCTGCGGAGAGCACCAACGGCACTGCAGAGACGTGTCTTTCCAATTCATTTTCCAGGCGTTCACTTTGATAATTTTGCAGTCGGTCAATAAAAGCTAGTGCCTTGAAGTTCGAATATGCGGATTTAGAAGCACTCCGAGCCGAGGAAATAGGTATAACGTATTGATTTCATGCTAACAACCACCAGATGTTAATACTGGGTGTCCTAACACGAGCGGAAAATTTAAATTCCAACTAAAATACAGTTATTATTTATTTAGTTAGTGTAGTATTTATAATTGTGTGTAGAACAACACATCCATGCCCTATTCGATATTGTTCACATTTGCGTTCTTTTGACGAAATTTTCAATTACGGTTTGGCATAACAGCGGCTGGGTCTCAATAAGACAACGTCTAATTTTCTCCTTCAAGGCTTAAGTAGTCATGGGCTTGTTGGTACAAATTTTTAAATAGTCCCCAGAGAAAGAAGTCGCTCAAACGGAATATTTGACAACCAGAGAATGTCTCCTGCAATAACGCCATTGTCTCAAGTGAGAAGTTGCAGGTGGCACATCCTGTTGGAATCACGTATCTTTGAGATTCATTCCATCCATTTGAGGCACAAAAAAACTGGGTTATCATCTTTCGAAACAGTTTGTCTTAGAAGAAAATGGTCCAGTGATGCCAGCCCAAAGTTCATACCAATGACGTTTGAATTTCCTTTTTGTGAAACGTGGGTTTTCGTTACTCCAAGTACTCCGTTACGAATCCAGTAGTGAGCCTCGACGCTGAAGATGATTTTCTTGGAAAATTCACCGCTCTCTTACCTGTAGATGGTCTCCAGACCTGAGTTGAGTCAGCTGCATTTTGTAGGCATAAAGATACAAATAGTTTGCAAAAATAAAATACGCTGCATAGTGCTTCTTGAAATCTTGCATTCTTGAGTACAATTCGGAATGGATGATCAACGATATTCTGATGAACAGCTGTGATGTTTTCTTTATTGACCAACTTGGAAGAACACGTAGCTATGGGTTTATGGATCCAGTTCTCTTGAATATTCTATTATTCTCAGTTGATGCACTTGAAACATTTTTCCTATCAAAATTTAGACGCAGCTTGTGAATCGTGGCAATCAAACTTTCATCATTTTTTAAATAATGTAATGTAATGAGAATGCGTCGTTGTGTGGAATATCAATTTTTAATGATGGCGGACTAATGTCGGACCGTCATAATAGTTTGACTGTTAAAGCATAGCGGCAGAAATGGCGCCAAATTTAAATGTTCCGCTCTTATTACGACGTACGTAGCTTTGCAAATTTTGATGTGTACATAACATCATATTTTCCTTCAACAAATTCATATCTGAGTAAAATATACATATAAATAGTTATTCTATTTTTGAAAAATAATAGAAACAAATAGATTTTTTCTTTCAAACCAATGACTACTTCTACTTCAATGAAAGTTGTTAAATGGATGGATAGAAAATAAAGATATCAACATAGAACTACTGTAGTTGAAGTGGTAAATTTCATTTAGATATAAGTGGTTTTTTTAAACATGTGGTACGGTAATTACTTGCTTTCTCACGGTCTAGTAGTCTTTTCCCCCTTTCTTTTAGCAGTTACAGAATTCAATTTAATTTCTGAAATTGTAACCTCAAGATTTATATTTTCAACTTTTTTGACACATTTCCATTCTCAATTAAATGAAGACAAGAATTTGGTCAATTATTGCAATTTATAGTGGCTACGTGTGCAATACTACCAATTTTATAGTTATATTACATAATTTTATTTCTGGTCCTCAATGTAATTATTTAAAAGTAGGCGCTAATTACTTTTTTGACATAAACATGTTTATCATGGTTTTTTTATCAATGAATTCGCCAATTAATCTCTTAATTATTTCTTAAATTTTTTCAAAACTAAACACAAATCTTCTATTTCGCATTACTGCATTATTTCGGTAAAATAAGATAAACCATAAAAATAGGCAAAACATTTCGTAATCAATAAGAAATTTCGAAACAAAATGTGATGTGACTTTTAGATGACAGAAAATGAGAACACAAATACCTACAATTTACAACTCACCAAAATAAAGACTAGTTTTTCCACAATGATGAAAATTGGAGACTTACCTGAAACAGAGAAAAAACCCTTAATATAATGCATGTATAATCGAGTTATTTAAATAAAACATTAACGATATGTAAATAAATACAAAGTAAAATTTAAAAGTTTCGCAGTCGGCGATGCAAATTTAAAAATTTACATTTGAAAGTAGAAATTTCATGAAAAGAAGGCAACATAAAACGTAAAATTATACATATCTTTTGGCGTTAACATAATTTTATTTCTTATTCGTCTCAAGACTATGGCAGCACCATGCATATTTGCTTAGTGTGTCTAGTACAAAATACACTTCATGGATGTATTGGAGCTTTGAAAAAACTAATTTCTATAATTTTGTCTCCGATAATTTATGTTCTCGACTTACGGTGGGAGGTATTACATTGCACTTAAGTACAGCTGCCTGCCTAGATAATGACACTTATCATAAAATCGCAAATTGAGTATTAATATAGCTAGGATACATAGTATGCAAAGTAGTAAAAGTAACAATTTATCTTTCAAAATGACAAATACTGGCAGTAAAATGAGTTTGGCCATATTAAAAATAGTTTTATATTACTCACACGTTTCTACGTCTATACGACACATACTTACAGTTTTCTTTATGAATATACATAATATGTAAAGAATATATAAATCTTGAACTCATTCACATAATATTCGAAACCGATATATCTCACCTGCACTCAGTTTATATGGGAACATACATTTGAAGGAACAGCCAGTTCAATTGTCAGTCATCTCACCTATGGCATACTGATGAGGGCTAACAAGCCCGAAACCGGTCTATGTCTGGTGGTGTGCCCGGCAAGGGTCCTTGGCTGTTCACACAGATCCTGCAGGAGTAATTCAATACCGGTCGAGGCATTAGTCCGCGGAGTAGTTGTTTCCTGCAGTATCATTTACAATATTCCAAAAATTTTTTTGTGTTGTATGAATAATCTACATACAAAAATCGCATTAAAAAGTTTTCTGTGGTTCTCCATATTATGTAAAAAATTGTCGGAAGGTAATTTTATGTTAAATGTAAAATTTAAATATGTTCACGTTATAAAACCGCTCACAAGTTATAGCAGTCGACAAAAAGGAACATACATGCAGCCCGTATATTTTTCCTATAGAATCGTGTGCCGCATACACGATTACACAGCCTCTGCTGCAGTAAATACGCATGTGTCAGATCAAAATGTTAGCCTTCTATTGGTTGTGATGAATAGACGAATCCACCTGTTCGATCTTCAGCGATATCATGGGCGGGTATATCTTTTAAGAGGGCAAAATTACGAGTAATTCATTTATTAGTGAGTAGTGATTTTCTGTTCTTAAGAATTGAGAATAATTCAAGCTCTACACCTACAGCGTATTTTCAAAACGCCTAATTTAACAAGTGAGGAATATCGGATGATAACATGTATGATGGGTTTAGGGCGCGAGATCAAAATAAGAGTATGAGTGATGTTGAAATATGTGTAGTTCATCAGTAGCATATATGTGTAGTGTAATAAAGAGTGGCAAAGAAGTAGAACTGCGAAACAGGAAATAGTGGAACCTCGCGGAAGGAAGACGCTATTTTAAAAATGGTCTTTCGATAAAAAAATGGGTTGTTATATTTTACAAGAAGAAGCTTTGCCTAGAATATATATACGAGTGCTTTTGCGAATTATACGTGACATATGAATTATGGTATGCAAATTTCCGTATAAATGAAATGGAAAAGAGTATATCGATATAAAAAGACAAAATAGTGATATGGTGAAAACACTATTTAAAATAAATGTTAAAAGGACGGAATCTAAGAATATATTAAACTTTGACGAAACATAGATGTACCAAGGTCATACGGAAAGCGGTACGATATAGTAATCAATAGTAAATAATGTAAATTATTAAGAGAAGCTGAAAAGTGTTTCGTGTTTAAATACTAAGTAATAAAAAACCATCGTGTTGTCGACAGAAAACTGTCCAATACCGAAATGGCACGCCTCTGATCTGATGCTCAAAAAAGTTATCGAGAGTGAATCTTGACCTACCGTATTATTAACCTAGTCACCTAGTTTTTGTACTGTTATTTAACGACAAGGAGTAAAACTATTTCTTTAAATCTAGATACATGAATTAATTTTCTTTAAATATTGGTTTATTTGTTAATAAATACAAATGTAGATAATAGTTAAATGTTTTCGAATGTAGGTTATTACAGTTTAATAATTTTACGTTTTCACTACGTTTTACAAATAAATATGAAGAAGAATTTAGTCTTACTCGTAAGTACAATTAATTATTCGTTTGTAGTTACGTACATCTAGCCTAGAAATTTATTGTTTTTTTAGTACTATGGTACCGACTAACCTATTTAAAATGCCAGCTCGAGTAAAACTGCACTCATCCGTCCATAGCACTTTATTAATAAAACGTAACAGCGCCATTCGCATTTCGTAAACATTCTCCGTATAACACTACCATTTCCGAATGACAAATACGCGAGACCAAAATAAACAAACTACTGCTTAGTGCTCGTATTCCCTCCATCCCCCCTCCAAATGTGTGGCGTGATCTACAAATTTGGGGGGAAATAAATGTGGGAAATGCAGAAAGTTCTAAATGGGAATTTGAAGTGTTAGACGACGACGAGGAACATGATGTGGCAACGATGTTTAATCCGGCATTCGATTGTCGTATGGGTGCGTCATCAGAAAGCTCGTAGCGTGCCAGGAGCGTCGTGTTACCGATTTTTATAGGGTGATTTGTTTATTTTTTTAAAGGTCGAGTAAATTTTTTTTTGATTTTCTGCCTTTATTAGATCTCCCGATTAAAATTAATGACATTATGACTGACTCACCCTGTATACAGGGTAGACCATTAATTTAATTAAAAATTAAAATTTACTTTGCAGAGTAAGTACCTCCTTTAAAGAATAATATAAATAAAATTATGACTTTAAACTGTACTGCGAAATTTCCGTCGCATGTTTCAAGAAAAAGTAAATAAAAACTTATCTTAATTTTTTGTAAATATTGACTTTTATTCCTTTTTTCATTCAGCATTAAAATAGCAATAATTGAGATATAAACAAAAGAATAAGGGAATCCCATCCGTCAAATTATTAACCAATAACTATATTTTTCTGGACAAAATGAAGGCAAAAATTATTTAAATAAAGTCATGCCTAATACTGTTCGGCAGTATTAAAGGGATTTCCAATAACTCTAATATTTGCACACCGAAGACGTAATTTTATGTAGAACTCTTGATTGCATGCGAAGAACTCCAATTAAGAACCAGGAGGTCAATCCGGTTCAACTGCATAACGTGATGCGGCAGGAAGCATTTTGATGGCTTAAAAAATTAAGTCTGTAGGTTGGCCAGTCTCTAATTAAAACATATTATGGCCAATTACACCTTAAATTAGTCCGGTAACTGCATTCGGCATCATGATCGTTTTGTGCGGACCGGACGCGGCGTTTTAACGGAACTCCAATCAAGTAAACAGAAATAAAAGCGCTGAAAACTAGGTACACATCTAGCACTTCCTGGCGCCGACTTTATATTAGTTTTATTGATTCCACTAATGTAGCATAAATGTACGGAATGGTCATAATTTATTTAAAAAATACTTCATTAATAACTGAAATGACATAATGAACATCGAATACACTTTTAACAGTGCCGTGTGACATAAATTATTCCATAAATAATAGAGTCGTTAGAGAAAAATATGGAATCATTCCAGTAAGTAATATTGTCACGACCAGTGGCTGAACAAAATGGTTTTTATGTACGACCATTCTGTTTCCGATTGTTTACTGTATTTAGTTTTAAAACAATATGTTATATTTACTGGTTGCCAAGTGACTTATATTATTTGTTGTGAAAAAATACCCAATAAACAATAACAACAATGCTATGTATTTATTTAGGTCTATTAAAATGAAACGTACAATTATTAATACTATACTCTATTTTTAAACTAAGAGGAGTAAATGAAGAAGTCATATACAGGGTGATTCTTTAATATTGCGAAAAATTTCAGGGACAGGTTCTTTAGATAAATATAAAAAAAGTTCCCATTAGCATGTGTCCGGAAACGCTTCGTTTCCGAGATACAGGGCGTTCATTTTTTTGTATTCTACTTTTAATACTTGTTATTTTAAAAGTATAGTATAGATCATTTTGGCGGTAAATTTGAAAAAAAGAGAAAATAGACAAAAAACAACATAATTCGTTGCTGAGTCATGAACAGAACTATTTCATTTGATTTAGGATTAACTAGGAGGGAGAATAAACACAAAATAACCAACGAAGTGGCAACGTTAATCTTAGCCAAATATAACTGACATTTTAAATGTTAATAACTGACAGTATTGACATTGACAATAAACATGAATTTATGTGAAGCTGTGTAACTTGGCGACAAATTAACCAATAACAAGCGCGAGAAATTTAAAGCACCCCTCTTAGTTTAAAAATAAGGTATAATAGGAAAAGCAGAATTATTGTCAGCATCGGTTGTATTAAGCGTATTGACAGAAAATGCAGAATGCAAGATAGCAGAACCCCGAGCAATGTTGGCCGATGGCTTATCATAATGTAATTTTTTTTCAGAAAAATCTAATTTATTTTTAATAGAATGATCGACATAGCTTTCAGCTACAGCCGAAGATTTCCAACCACCATGTCTTTTTAACTCTAACATAAATACACCTTATTGGCTAAAAGTGTAGCCCAAGTGCTGCGAAAAGAATCACCAGTATAACAGACCGCATCTTCCAACTTCAAATACTTTTCTTCATTGAAAATTTTCCTATCAAACCTTTACCTACCACCACCACCATATTACAACATTTGCCATTACGATAGTTTAAAAACAAATTAGAAAATTTAGTATGAACTGGTCTAAGTTCTATATAATATTGAATTCAAATAATGAACTTCATCCTCCTTTGTAACGGTAAATGAGCATCTCACATCCGATTTGATATTAAGAATTTTCACAATTAAGTATATGTGAATCATGATTTTCAATATCTTGAATGTGCATATTATACAGCTCTCCCCTCCTATAAGCCACTGAAACACCTCATATCATTGCGACCTACAAATGTTTAGAAATCGGATTTAAGATTATACTACTAAAAATTAATATTAACGTATCTTATAAATTAGAAATGTTTCGTCTGGTGCTTCCATTAAAAATTTGATAATTTCCTCTTTGGTAAAAAGTGCATAGCAAAATTAGAAATATCAATAGGAATCGTATAAAAAAATTGTTGCTTCTAACATAGAATAGCCCATAAACTGCCAGAGGATATTAATTTTTGGTTTCTTTACACAAAATATCCCAACAAGAATTTTTCATTTATGCTCTCTCCATAATTCTCTTTAAACCACTTTTTGAAACTATTATATGTCTTTTCGTAACTTTCTTTAGATTTTTCAGGAATCACTAAAGAACATCCTATATCCCAGGCCTCTTCAATATCTGAATTATTTTCGTTTTCTGATTCACTGATGCTCATGCTCTCCCATTTGACAAATCTATTGACGTTTAAAAATAAATTTACAAGCGTATCCATAGTAACGATAAAACCTAGTTAGTTTAGTGGATATAAGAGACACGATACAAACATTTTTGAGATATTTTGTTAAATAATAACACCTTTGTTTTCCATGTAATGGTAGTACAAAAAATAGTATAAGTATATCGAACAGTAAAGAGTTTGCCAATTTCCTCCAATATTGTCTACCTGCCTACCTTTTTTAGTTTATTAATTACGGTCCTGCTCGATTTCAAATTTATATATTTTGAAACACCTTTATTTTGAACATCCTAGGGTACATTCTATTTGGTTCTAGATGAGTTTTCGGAAACTCGGAGACTTCGAGAACCTTAAAAATAAATATAAGCGGATCGGCTTCGTCTTCCATATATTATCTTTTAATGACGACTGCAAAATATTAAATAACTGAGCACTAAGTGCATCAATGCATTACAATAGACACAAAACACTTCGTCTTGAAATAGTTTGTTGTTTCGTGTTAAAGTATAAATTGTATTTTTACGCAACTTTAGTTTTCTTAAATATTACATTGAAAGAAAGTACGTCCCTGAAATGTACGACTGATTCACGGACCTTAGTAATGATGATTACCTAAATAAAAATCCGGTAATATTTAAAGTTCTTACAAGAAATCACACTGTAGAATTTATAACTGAAAATATAGAAATGAGCATTGACGCCTTCCTCAACATTGATTTATGTGTAGCCGATATGTTGGTTTTTCAAAGAACTATAATTTGAAATAAATTATCTCGTAAATTTTTAATCATTTTCGCTTTAGAAATCCTAATAGGTATGTGCATTAAAAAACAAATTATTTATGGTACTGTTGTTCTTGGTAGAGGAAGAAATATAAAAATATATTATTCAGTTGTATAATGTAAGTATTTTAATTCAAGGATAGAAATGAAATAAAAATAATTCACAAAAAAAAAATCTCATCCATAAAATTATTATTACCATTAACAATTATTCATAAATAAAAAATAAACATATTTCATGTCGGTTATAAACACAGGTTTAATAAATATCAAAATGTTTAAGATTAAATGTTTATCTAATACCTCATATTTTAAATTACTGTTAATGAATTGTATGATAAATATCTACACTCTTGATACTAGATATGTACTAAATTTATTTCTACGAATACGAAATTATGATTCTAAAACCTTTTTGAAAAAATTCTACACTATTTCACGTTGGATGTCTCTGGTTTGTTATGTATATGTATAGGTTTAGCCTCTTAATCAAAGTAATGACCTTGATGAGTGAGTGTGAAATCCTGACAAAATTGGGAAATAAGTCCTTTTCCCTGCAGGACAGTTATATATAACAAATATACGGGGTGTATCTGAGTGACGTAAGTGCTTCTCAGAAACCTTGAGTAAATTGAGATGTCCCCAAACAGGAATATCAATAGGGTTCATATCTGGTGATCTGAGTGGTCAGGGTTAACCAAATTCTTGAGCGCCTCGACTTATCATGTTATTACCAAATCTTAAGGAATATCTTGAAGTAGTTCAGATATTACAACGTTTTGAAGAAAATTTTTGTTAGGATCTACCGTGGAAGTTAGTGGTAAACAGTAAGACCCAATAAGAACATTTCCAGTAATACCCACATTCAACGAAAACTGATGTTGAAATCGAGATTCCATTATGGCATCAGGATTTTCCAAATACAGTGGCAAAATTATAAGCGAGTAGGAAAGTCTTGCGGTAGTAAGGCTTGTACTCTTTATATGAGACGCGATTGTAATTGTTGATGCTTTAGCATGGATCAAATTAATTTATGATTCATATTAACATCTGCAGCGATTTTTGCATAGTAGTATTTGGATCTGTTTTAATTTCATGTAGAATGGCTCTGGCGTTTTAATAGGCAAACGGTCTTCTAGAAATTGTACCTTACTTAAATGAATCCAATTCCGAATAACGTTGAAATACAATTGGAACATTCTCGGATTTGGAAATCTTTTACCACCATAATACGTACATCATATTAAACATTTCAGCATTGAAATAGGCTTAAGCCATGAATAAAATATCACGTTATCATAAGTGAAACACATTCCCAAAAACTACCCCTGAGGCACACCCGATGTAACAGATACCGACCCAGACGTACAACCGAAACCCTGGACAAATTGGTGTCTATTTGAATGAGATTTAAACTGAAGCAGCAAATCAGGTAGTCCAAATAAACGTCAGCTTCTGGATATTATAGTCCAGCATATCAAATGCCTTCGAGAAGCCGGTATATAACCCGTCAACTTGTGTATTTCAGTCAAGGTTTTGAGAAATATAAGGTGTGCTACATATCAAATTGGGCACAGTTGATCTGTCCCTCATAAATCCCTTTGGATATGTGAATAAAGCAGGTTGTGTAAAGCAATTTCAAACGCTTTTGAAAAATTGCTAATAACTGCAATAGGTCTGTAATTATGGATATTTGATTTGTCGCTTTTTTTGAAAACTGAAGAGACGAGACAGCTTCATATAATAATAGACGAAATAGGCGAAACAGAATCTGAGCGGAGCTCGTTTAGACAAGTAGCAGTGAATCTATAATTAGTTGTAGTTCAGCAGATCTCTTCTTGTATTTGCAGCATTTCTTATCTTGCAAGATTTGTTTTAAAGATTGTCTTGTCTTGCAATTGGAACTGTCATGTTTTGCCTTGGTCTTGTCTTGTTATGCCAAGAAAAAGTAAGACAAGATTGCCAACAGGAAGTATGATTTTTATTTATAAATAATTATCGATGATATCCACATCTTCACCACTGGAAAGTTTCTAAATTCGGTAATTTTTTGTTTCATATATGACACACTCAATACCTACACCAAATTTGGTTAAATTGCCACAACAGTTTTTTTTTTTATAATCTTTGATATCATACATATTATATCCCTGCAACGGCTGCCCTATGACGCCACGTTCATCTAACAAAACAAACCTTATTTTTGTCGTAGAATACGCCCTTGGATTGTGAGTATTAATTACTACCATCGCCAATGAACAATAAATGGACACCCATAAACAACGCAAACAATAGATGGCGACAGTTGACGGAAAGAAGAAGAGGACGCGTGTGGTGTGTGGCAAATAAAGGCCGGCCGAGTACTCCCCTATCAGGGGAGGTCAACAAACTTATAATTTAATTCTTTCATCTGAGCCGGGAAGTGCTACGCTCCTGATATGCAAGTGCAGGCACCGCCGCTCACTCAGTCGATTCATTTTAACATACATAATTTGTGACATTCTAGGAGGGGGCCCGCATATGGGCGCTGAAGTATGAGCAGCGCACGTATAAATTATGTATTTGGGTTCCATCTTCGTCCCCGAAACCGAATCCCTGGAAATGCATTATTTTGTTCTAGGATGGAGTACATCCTTGGTATCTGGCATAGTGTTGGCAACTTGTGCAAAGACAGGTGGCTAAAGTTAATTTTAAGGATTCTGTTGTTAGTAGAGGTGTGCCACAGGGTTCAGTTCTTCGCACCATTCTGTTTACATTGTACACAAATGAAATTTGATACCTGATGGCTTTGTAACAGATGATCAATGATGATGTATGCTGATGATCGATCTCTCATGTTTTTCTAATAAATCAAATTCTGTGCTCGAAGAAAATTGAAAAAGCGTTGAATATTTTAAATAATTCGTACTGGTTTTACAAATATTTAAATCAACGTAAAACTAATTTTTCGCGATTTCATAATCGACAAAGAATATGTGCAAATTCAGATATTGAGTAAGATGGTGACATGTACTACATATATTGCAATTTTGAGGTTATGGCAAATTAAGATAAAGTGGCGAAACAACGTTATTGCAGCGTTGCTACTACCTTAAGTGGTCGGAAGTTGATGAGTTAGTTCCATTGGCTCTAAGGAGCTATATATTTCTAGTTTCAGCAACTTTAAGTATACATTTCAAAATTCTATTTACAAAAGCATACATGTACCATTTTATAAAAGAAATTTAAAAATGTTATTACTCATTAGTATTGCAGGAAATTTCGTAAATGTAAGAAAAAATAATTATTATATAACCGAAAGATGGGAAAAAATCACCGTGCTTCGGCGTTAAAAAAAAATGTACTCATTCAAAAGATATGAACTTTATTCCGTACATCTGGCCATCCCGTATATCCTTTGTGACATGTATGGACATTAAACAACTTTGATGTAAGTCTAACAAATTGACTTTCAAGGCATTTTGTCTTGCCGAAATCGTCATCCCAATAATATCTAGGAAATGCTCAGATACTAAAAAAAGTCGATTTGCAGCGTTGACTTTGTATTTGCTCCCGGACTTGTACACAAAACAGACCGTGGCGGTTTAATTTATACAATTTTCCAACCTATAGAATTCGGAATAAAAGCAATACATATGCATCGAGATAAAATCCTCCGTTGTGCGCATAAAATCGTCTGAATTGTTATTATTCATATAAATTATAACGAGTGTGCGCACCCCCTATTCTTTAATGCAGTGGCCGGAGAACGGATCGTGTGTACTCATAATTTAGTAGTTGGACTAGAGCTCTCAAAGGGTTCCATTAACAATAGATTGTCACATTCAGGTCTCAGCATAAATATCTTACTATTGTCCTACCCCTTTATTCCGGATTTAATTAGAGATATTTGGAATTTAATTTGCCGCCAGCACGAAAACTTAAGAACTCGGTATTGTTTATAAAGGATTTTATTTGCAGTCGCTATTCGAATCCAATTCGGGAAATGAATTCCCTTGCAGACAAATTAAGGGATTCCATAATGTGCATTCCTTCACACGTAAAAATAACACAAAAGTTTTTTTTCGAGGATTAAAAAATTATATATTTGAGTAAAATAACAGAAAATTAAAATTATACTTAGTCAAATCACATATTTTACAATTCCAACCAAAAAATTACAATGTAGAAGTCAATACGTTATAGTGTCGGAAATTTACGATGAAATTTAGCATACTTAATCGTTAAACGTTCCTTTAGTCTAATTCAGTATTTTGCTACACTTCTGAAAAAATAAAGATTACTTAATTGAATAAACCCTGCGCCAAAGGGATTAGTCAAGGGTAGTTTGCCTAACCAAAAAATCTCACACTGAAAAAGCAGATAAGTAAAAGATAACAAAAATCACATCACTATCGCGCACTTCCGTATTTGTTCGAAAAACTCTGTTTTCGTTCTCAATAATTGCAATTGTATTAAACGTGTCAAATTTGGACAGTTTAAAATTAGACTAAAGAGAAACTACCAAGGGGTATACCACTGCTTGAAATTTGTTCAACAAAATACCATGTTTTTAAAATAGTACCCGTAAATACCTTATTTTTCCAAAAAAATACCTCATCAAATAAGCAAATACCTCAAAAATACCTAAAAACCACGAATTACCCTCAAGTGCCCAAAGAATACCTATGACTATTACCATTGACTTTTTAAAAAAGTCAATGCTATTACCCAATAATATCCTTAAGTACCTATTAAGTATCCAAAAACACCGAATAATAGTACCCAAAAATACTCTGATATCTAAGAAACGAAAAATACATTAAATGTCCCACGATTTTACTTAATATACCTTTAATTTTCCAAAACTGTCTTTCTTTTCCTTAGAAATTATTCCAGTTACAGATCTACGTAAATAATATAGATTTTTTAAGGGTTCATTTGACTCGATCTGAATACATCTGGAAAGAACATTTTGGATTACATAAAATGTATCATAAGCCTACACCATGCCCCCTTCAAGCTAACTAAAAACAAACTTCTTTCTCGTCTATGAAATCATAATATTCGGTCTATACAGGGTGTCCCTAAATTTATTGTCCCGATCCCAAATACTCATCGGGTACATGAGTATCGAGAGAGAATTCAATTTTAGCCCCAGTTTGCTTTCCGTCATGTAGATTAGAATTAGATAACTGGAAATTGTTTACATAAAAAATCTTTTTTGTTAAATAGAACATGAATGTAATAGGATAACCAAATTTAGCAATATTTTAATTTTTATTATAGACTTTCATTCACTTTTTATTACATATTTTTCATCAATAGAATATGTCGCGGAAGTTTGACCAAACTTATCGTTAACACGTCGTATCGAATAATAGGTAGGTAATGTATTGATTTAAAGATAAAGTTTAAGAAATTATACCATACTAAAATATTTTAGAAGAGGGGAATGTGCTAGTATGTGAGTGGATATATTCTGCGTAAATGCCTTATAAAACATTCATATGATACTTGTTTATATGGTACTGTACTGTACAATCTATTGCAATAATAATGGCACTGTTTAGTTGAATTTGGCTATTTATTTCGAACTGCTGACATATTCGTAATGAAATCTACTTTCAATATTAAACATTAGTTCTTAGTTGTTCCACTCACCCACAGAAATCTATTGAAATTTCTACACAGAACATCCAGTAGTCAAAAAATTGCAATATTTTTGTATCTATTTTTAATAATTTTTATATTTGCCATTGCATCGGTCAGTTGTTTACTTATACTTAAACTGTGCCATCAGCATAACGCATGCCCGATCGCCATTGTATTTAAAAATTGGCGAGAAAATACTAGTTTTCTCTTAAAATACCCATTAATTATCTTCGTAATACCCATTAAATACCCATTATTATCTTGATAGTACCCAAAAATACACAAAGTACCTAAAAAACCTATAAATACACACAAATACCCAAAAATGCAAAAAGTACCTTTATATACCTACAGCTTGTACCCCTCGAAAACTACACTGATAAAAAATTTTCTATAATTTCACATAGGTAACTTTACATTGGAAATTTGTGAGTAGCATAAAGTTATGTAAAATTACGTACCTAATAATTTTGTAAATGAAATTAAGGTCACTGTAATGTTACAGAAGTAAACATGGTTATAATTCAATAGTATGTTATGTGATATTCCAACTATTATGCTAAATTCCATCGTACATTTGCGACACTATAATTTGTATTGATTTATAGATTGTAATTTCTAGGTTGGAATTGAAAAATATAGATATGTAATTTTACTGAGAAGATAATTTAAATTTTCTTATATTTTATATATACTCACCCTTATAACTAACTGAAAAATATGCATAGAGAAAACTTTTTCAACAACAATATTATTTTACATAATATATGACTGATGACACATGTACACATGTTAAAAAATGTATATACCAAAAAGTTCATCAATCAGTTCAAATATTTACATTTTCTTTAACCTGAATAGTGTAACAGAAGCTAATTTAAAAATGTATTATATTATTTTTGTAGCCATATGGAAAATGTATTGGCAAATGAAGTTGAAAAGATAGAAAAGTTTTTACTTTTAATGTCATGCAAAAAAATATCTGCTTGTTAAAATGTACAAGTACAGTACAGTACAGTAAGTTTAAGCCAGTCTACATAATATGCAGAATATCTCTCACTAACAAATTATTAGAAATACAGTAGATTTTATTATAAGAATTCAATTATAAATGCTATGCGAGTCACATTTTTATTTTTAAATAATCAAGAAGGCCTCTTGTCAGGAGCAGAAATAACTTCTGTGTAGGATTTTTTTAGTGGAATTTGTCCATCCATCCTCTAAATGTGAATTATCCAACCTTCTCTGTAAAAGTGTATTGTTCATCCATCATCTAAAAATGTATTGCAATGTAGGATTTCACTCGCATTAGAAAATATGTTGCATATTTTCCCTGAAGAAATCACATGAAAACTTCTTTCTTTCTAATTTCATAATAAATTGAGATAAAGTAAATTGTTGTTCGATTGTAGTACATTGTATCACCACACTATTTCTGAAATTTCCTAAGTGTATTAGGTAGAAACACGTACATTGATTATTTCCTAATATGTCATGTATATTAAAATTTTCCATTAAATATTATGTAAAAAGAGCATAGCAAAACATGGAAATTTCCACCCATTTTTATCAGTGTAGAATTATGCCACAAATAAACAGCTTTAGAGAATATTGATACATTTATTACATAATATAATATCCATGTTTGTTTCGGTAATACAGGTATTATAGTGTACTTGATTCGTTAACAAAATTACTTGTAATTTGACATAACTTTACGTTGGTCACAAATTGTCAACGTAAAGTTATGTGAAGTTCCATTTCTACTAGTGTATTAATTTCTTACTTTGTCTTTTGTAATAGACTGGCCCCATCCCCCAGCGTCGCCCGACATGTATATTTTATACGTTTGTATCGATTTCATGTTACTTCCCAAGTTAAAAAATTATTAGCACCGCCATTTTACCCTATGAAAAATTAATACCGAGTCGCGTTGCTTGAAGTAAGTACTCGCAGAGGAACTTTTTCAATTTTGCGTTCCGGCATTTCGTTATTAAAAGCTCGAGTGTGTAACTGACAATGTATATATAATACGAAATTCCATCAATTTTCATTAAAGTCACTGGAAAGCTCATTACAGTTGTGGCGGGTGCGTAATTTACGCTTGCGCGCAAACCCTTATGGTAATTCCGCCTTTCCGACGAATATTAGTCGAAAACGGGCTTGACAGAAATTTAAATGAGATGTTTGTTCTTCTTGCGTACTCGAGTCTATTGCACTTTAGAAAGAAGGCTGTTTGAAATCCGTACAATATACAGGGTGACAATGAAAAAACTACATTGCATTGCACCACACTATAGAAGACCAAAAATAATAAAAAAAATAAAAAAAAGTTATATATACTAAAGTCCGATTGCCTTTTGTTTTCAAGATACAGGGTTTCAAAATTGTTTGTAAAATTTAGATTTGCATATGACTATTATGTGTCACAATATTCAGTTCATTCAGCATCCAGTGGCGGAGTTATGGGAGCTTCCTATTTTTAAACAAAACATTGTTTTACCCTGTAAAATATATTTTTTTGTCCTCTAGTTCATGGTACTATACATTGTAATTTTTACAATGTCACCCTGTATAATTTACATTATCCTGAATATTGTTGAATCCAGTAGGCCCTGATTTCAAATGAAGCATCAATCTACACTGATAAAAATTTGTCTGTACTTCACATAACTCTACGTTGGCAATTTGTGCCCAGCGTAAAGTTATGTAAAATTACATAATAATTTTGTAAATAAAATAAGTAGGCTGCAATATTACAGAAATAAACATGGATAAAATTGCATAGTACGAGTATTTTATGGGATTATGCAACTATTATGTTAAATTCCATCGTAAATTTCAGTCACTATAATTTGTATTGAATTATACAGGGTGTTCCAGAATGATGGTCAAATATTTTAGCAGTGTGTTTCACAAGCCATTTTAGGGGGGGATCTTCATATAAAATTTTTCAATTTGGGTCCTCCCTGTTGAGATATTTGAGTCTCAAAATGGCAGAAAAAAATAGTTTTTTTATTTTTCCTTAAAAACGGTTGCACTTAGAAATTTCAATTTTGGTACACATTATCAGCTAGTCAAAGGCTATTTTGTGGTGGTGTCTATTCCTTAAATTATGTTTCTGGAGGGCGGGAATAAGCAACCCCTACATTTATTTCTTTCAGAACTTTTTCCTGCAGTGGCCGATTTCAACAAAAGTTTTTTTTAAATACTTCACCTAATTCTACTACTTTTTTCCCTCTTGTAATTTTTTCATACAACTAACAGTTTGCGCGGAAAAAAATAAAAATAATTTTTCTTACTCTAAACATCGTTTCGTCACCGGTTATTGATAACCGCAGTAGGCGGTTGCTATGATGTTTCTCTGTTGTCTTATTAAACAAATCAGTCTTAACAGTTTTTGCAAATATTTGTAAACAACTTCTTCTATACAAATATTAGCGAATAAATTGATGGAATATGCATACGGCAGGATTGGCAACAGTTATAGGAATACTTTTGTTTAAAAATATTTGCAAAAACTGTCAATTATAGACCTAATAGCCATTTGTTTGACAAGACAACACAGAAACAGCAATATAGCAACCGCCTACTGCGGTTATCAATAACCGGTGACGAAAAGATGTTTAGAGTCAGGAAAAGTATTTTTATTTTTTTCCGCGCAAACTGTTCGTTGTATGAAAAATTTAAAAGAGAGAAAAAAGTAGTCAAATTAGGTAAAGTATTAAAAAAAAACTTTTGTTGAAATCGGCCACTGCAGGAAAAAGTTCTGAAAGAAACAAATCTAGGGGTTGCTTATTCCCGCCATCCAGAAACATAAGCTAAGGAATAGACCCCACCCCAAAATAGCTTTTGACTAGCTGATAATGTGTACCAACATTGAAATTTCTAAATGCAACCGTTTTTAATGAAAAATAAAAAACCTAATTTTTTCTGCCATTTTGAGACTCGAATATCTCAACAGGGAAGACCCAAATTGAAAAATTTTATATGAAGATCCCCTTGTAATGGCTTGTGGAACACACTGGTAAAATATTTGACCATCATTCTGGAACACCCTGTATATTGCAATTTTTCGGTTAAAATTGTAAAATTTATGCAATTTTACAGAGTAATTTTAATTTTCATATATTTTATATATGCTTATCTTGACAGCTATAACTGAAAAATATGTGCAGAGGAAACTTTTTCAGTAACTAACATTTCATTGAATATCCGTGTGTAAAAATATAAATAATGAACAATATGCGCATGATAAAAAAATTTATATGCCTCAATCAGTTGAAATATTTTGTTTAACTAGTGTAACAGAAGCCAATTTAAAAATGTATGTAAGTTGAAAACAGAAAAAACAATTTACTTTTAATATCATGGTGAAAAATGTTCGAGTAAAAAAAACCTGCTTGTTAAACTGTACAAAAATACAGGTTAATTAAGTAAGTCAACTTAATCTGCAGGTGTCTCTTATTAACAAATTATGTATTAGAAATACAGTAGATTTTATTATTAAAATTAAATAATAAACACACGCGATATGAGAAATACATGAACAGCTACGTTTTTATTTATAAATAGTTCAGTCAGGAGCAGAATTAACTTCTGTTTAGGAAGATTTTTTTAGTGGAATTAGTCCATCGATCCTTTAAAATATAAATGTGTATTATCCACATCTTCCTCTAAAGGTGTATTGTTCATCCATTATCTAAAAATGCATTGCAACATATTTCATTCGCATTAGAAAATGTGTTCAAATGTTTTCGCCCAAAATGACATCTTATTCATGATTCATTCCTTGGTTTTTGTACATATTTGTAGATGTATGTGTAGCTGTGTGAAAATAAATACTTAGTTTACAGTAAATTTAGAGTTCACGTAATTGCAAATAAATAATCTGCTGTAAACTATTGCTATTAGCACTGTCACAACGATAAATATGTAAGTTTTGATACCAAAGACCTACAATGTACCGTTTCAGTTTCCATTATATTTATTAATATGTAACATTTAAATTCGCATTAAGTTGCAAGTGCACACATTATAAAATATAATCTTATACTTATTGTTTTCAGATTATCCCACAAAAAGTCCGTACATGTTTGTCTACCACACCTTAACACAACTAAAACGCATTAGGTCAGAGGTTAGATTGATGTGCCTCTGCGCATGTACAATAAGAGGGACCACATACAAAAATTCTATAAAATTTTAATATAAGTTGTGTAAAAGTAAATGGTTCCAAAGTACATTGAATTACTACATTATTCCTGAAATTTGCTAATTTTAATATCAGTAAATATTATATAATTGACAAACTTCAGTAGTAGTCGAAAGTAGTGGTCGAAACAATATTTTCATTTTGCAATAATTATAAAAATAAGATATAGAAATCAAGAATGTATGTAAATATATCTAACTACCTGGATGATGGGATGTACAGAGGGCCCACTTGATCTTTACCAAATGATTTTTGGCTCTGAGGTTACCTTAAAAATTGGAGATAGTCCACACTCATAAGAGATATTTAAGGTTAAAATTTAATAATTAATTAAACTAATTTGTACTGTGATACATACATTTTTTGTCCCACGATGACCGAATTTCGTAAACCATAACTTAATTTCTTATGACACTTAACTGCCATGAAAGGATACAAACTGAACAAGATAAGAATTAATCGGGATCCCAAATGCCCATTTTGTTCAATGGGCAACACGTCACTGTGAAGTCACCTCAGCTATAAAATCGAATAGTACCCTCGACTATCGGATCAAATTTGTTATGCAGTCAAAACCACTTCCATTGAGGCCCGATTGTGTTTAAAATATTCTATCAATTCTTCCAATCAATACAAAGACAAAGGGCCCTTTGGTCTATGTGCTCGGCTAGCATGCATAGGGGTGTATTCAAAGGACACTACACATTACCCATTGGAAGAGCTTTTCAACTGTTTTAATTATAATAACATATTTTTCTTAAATAGTAATAAATTTGAATAGATTATAAAAGGGTGTGATCTTATCGGTCACCAGTTTAATGTGGTTTCCATTACCAAATAATTAGATGTATTCTCAGAATGATAGATCTGTCACCAATTTGTTAACACCAACCTATTCCAAACCGATTATCTATAAATTTATGTACAATCACCCGAAAACGTAATTTGTCATCAAATACTTAGATTTGTTATCAAAATGATAGATCTGTCACCAATTATTTGTTAACACTAAAGTATTCCAAAACGATTGTCTATAACTTTATGTACAATCACCCTAAAACGTAATTAACCCAACCTAACCTAACCTGATCATCATTCGTTTATTTTGGATAAAAAATGGTATAAATTTGGATACATGCATTTAGTGACATTTATGTTAACCTGATATAAAAAATAATTTCTGGGATTGAATTTCATAATCAGAGGATTTCATTTGGTGACAAATATTTATTTTCGTGATAAATAAAAATATCCCCATTATAAAATATCTCTTATTTACATTCGTTCTTATTTTATGTCACTTTTTTCTGTAATGACTCTATTTTGAGACACATGGTACAGGATGATTTAAAAATACTAGGGAAAAAATGGGTACCTACAGACATAATCAACTTGATAAATTATTTGATCACTTTGTTTTTGTGTTCTCGAATTCTAATTTTTGGAAGTTTTGATTTGATTTGGCAAAATAACTGGTCCAATCAAATAACGATCAATAATACCGACCCAAAAATTGTTCTAAACTCGCGTTGAAAATGTATTGGAGTTATTACATAGGGGTCTACATCGGAGTATTCATGAATGTTGTGACCATTTGCAATTCCTCTACGAGTGAAACAAACTTTTGCACTTTTTGAATATGATATGGAAGAATTCGGTGTACAGAAGTTCTTAATAATCCAATTTAGTACTTATTTGCGGTTCATCTTCAGCTTTTTGCAAAATATTTGCTTTATCTTGTACCCTTATTATACTAGGACGTTCTCGGATATTATTGAAAAACTTTCCTGTCTCTTTAGCCCGTCTTTCAACATTAGAAAATGTTTCTCTATGGGGAATCATTCGATTTGGAAATCTCCTTCGATATTCTTTCACGCTTCTACAATTTTCCAGTGACTCATCACCATCAATGAACACCTTGTACTGTTTCAGTCTACTTGAACTCATAGCGAAGGAAGACCAATAATAAATATAAATCATGTACCAAATTTGGTTAATCGACCTGCTTCGGGAATTTTTAATAATATTGTTTATTTAGCTACTAATTAATTTATGAGTTACTTTATGGACACATTGTATTTAAATTCGCATCAGCACGCTTTACCATATATAAGGAAACATTAAAAACGCAATTGTGTGTCCAGTAAACAAGTTATGCCGGGGGGTTCTATCTCGGGCCACAAATTTCATTATCTCTATGGCAACTATGAGCGATTTAAATAGAGAAAACCTACAGCAGAAACACTCGACTGGACCCGGGGCACCTGATGGTGGCGGTTTATTATAATTCAATCGATGGATGGACAGGGTCGTTATGTGATCAAAAGCACCCCCGATTCTTGCATAAATAAGGGGTTGAGACTGATGATAAGGTCGATTTTATCCAACAATTGCCACTTAGACCGTACAGAAACTTGCATTTATGATGCAAATTGGCAAAGAACTGTAGATAGGAGTAGTTTGAATTGGATTTAATTTCAGAACAGACTGTGAGGAATACAAATACACCTTTGAACCAGATATGTAAATTCGCAATTATAATAATCATACTGGACGTTAATTAGATCCAGCGAAGATATCCTTAGTTTACGAGATAAGTTAATAATACTAAATTAGCAAATAATAACACAGTAATGACTGTTTATTTGCATTAAAAGTCAATATTAATTCTTGACCGATATGAATGAAATACTAAAAAAACACTGGATCTGGATGAGTGCCAATATACGTTTACAAACAAGCTTAGCGTCTGAATTAAATCTGTGCTTATTCCAAAAAGATTTTATTATATACGAAATTCTTGAGACTACACAGACCAGACAAATGTTCGCTAAAAATAACAAGACTCTCGAGCCAAGTATATATCAACCATTTGTGCAGCGGTAGTGATTAATATGTTCCATGTTTCTGATGCACATTTCTGAGTATAAACACGTCAATAAGTTCTGCCTTAAATGTTAGAAGAGATATCAATTAATTAAAATGTAGATGGCATTAAAAAGTTTCTTCCGAAAATACGCGAAACCCTCTCAATGGTTTCTCATTAGGTTTATTCAAAAGGTCCATTTGGTCAAACCTCAAATTCCACTATATTCGTAATGTTTATGAAGCATTTATGATGTATGGCGAACCCATAAAATTTGAAGAGGATTTGAGAAGTAGTTTTCGAAATCTCGTATTGGGAGGTGTGACGTCATTGCCTCCCACAGCTTCTCGATACTCGCCCTCCTCGAACTCAGGCTAGGGTTTTTCTATGTTAAATTAAAACAACGTGCTATTACAGGGGTACTTTGATTTATTTTATTGGGCCACCTTGTGAAAATTCTATATATCTATAAATTCGATATTAAAAAAATTAATAAGGTACATACTTATTACGTAGGCACCTACCTATGTTAGTTTTAAAGGTACCTAAAAATTTAAACTTGAACTAAAAATTAAGAAAAAATTCTACATATTATTTTGGATAATAGAGAGCAGGTCGACGTTGTCTACACCGATTTCCAAAAAGCGTTTTATCAAATAGACGACAATATACTCCTTTTAAAATTGGGAAGTTTTGAAATTTCCAAATTTGCCTTGATTAAATTCTTCACTTCTTTCTTAAGGGACAGAGATTTTTGGTAAGGTATAAAAATTTCACCTCAAATTAATTTTCTCCATCAGGCGTTCCACAGGGTTCAAATTTAGATCCCATATTATTTTTATTTCTTAGTAACGATCTTCCTAAGGAACATTTGTTATTTGCAGATGATTTTAAACCTTATTCTGAAATTAAATCTCCTACAGACTTTATTCACCTGCAAGAATGCATCAAGCAAAAAATGTCTTCATGGCTAAATCGTCTAAAATTTATATTTCTAAATGCAATGTAATGACTTATACTCGTAAGAATAGCTTCCTATTTATAAATACTCCATTTGTAATAGTGTTGTTGGTGGGCTTGATGCATTCAAAGATTTGGGTATATATTTTGACAGTAAATTTACTTTTCATCTTCACATCAATGATATTGTTTCTATTGCTTTTAAATTGTATGGTTTTATTTATTGAAATTGTCCGGATTTTTCAAATACAAACAACTTAAAAACTCTGTTTTGTGCTCTTGTGTGATCTAAACCTGAATACGGTTCGATAATATGGTATCCTGTTTATCAAGTTCATTGTCAGCATTTGGAATCAGTTCAGAGACAATTTTTAAAATTTATATTTTTTTTGCAAGATAGGTCTTATCCTCCCGCAGAATTTGCTTAACAGATTTAATTTTGATTCGTTGGAAACCAGACGGAATATTATGTTGATTCGTTTTCTATATAACATCTTGAATAACAAACTTCATTGCACTAAACTCTTAGAAAAAATAAATTTTTTGATACCCCGCGTAAATTCTAAACACCAAGCTCTGTTTTACCGTGTTACCACTCGCACAAATACTTTAACGAAATGTTCCTATATCTTGGATAACTGCGATATACATAATGATTCATAAGAGAGTATTTGTAACTGGGCAGCATTTAGTATGATTTATTTGTATTAACTGGAAATTGCATTTTGCTGATTTCATCTTGTTAGTATTATTGTTTTTATTGTTGTTTATAGTAGATTTTTAGATTTATAGTTATATGCACCACAAATAATTGTATGTTGTTTGTTTGTTTATGTCGAAAAGCCGCATGTGAGCGACAGAAACGTCAAAATAAAGATCTGACAGTTTGAATTATTTGAAGTATATTTGTTGTAAGCCAAGTAGTAACAATAAGGTTTTGTTTTTTTTGCGTGGAGTATTTTATGGCGAAGTCAACGTAGAGGTTACATTAGCGTCAGAAGTGAGATGTACCATAAAGAAGGAATTTGAGTAAAAAGTGAATGCCAGTTACAAGAGTAATGTCTACAGAAATGGAGAAAACAATTATAAATGTCAAATCTTTACTGTGGCGTTACTGTCACTTACGTTCGACTTCTGAACATAAACTGAACTCTAGAAGACGAAATCGATCCGCTTATACGCATCACAGTATACTAAGCAATCAGTATGGAATCTTAGACAATTTATGAATGAAATACGTCTGGCAGTTTTTAAATACCCCCACTCTAGAAAAAGTCGCCAAGAATATGGCGGATCTCACAGAACATACGAAAAAATAGCTAATAATTTGGCGTAAACATAACCAAAGTTGTTTCGTAGTTTTAATACTTTTGCATTAATTCTTAATTAACTGTTGTAATCCAGTCAAAAATTCAAAAAACCTAACTGACACACATAAATTTATAGTAATAACTGTCAGTCGCCAACAAGATGGCGGATTTTTGGAAGACGCGGGAAAGCTGAGTTTCCTACTGATTGCTTAGTATACTGTGATACGCATATAGAACCAAATCGAATATAGGCTAGAATATTCTAGAAAACGTCAAGATAGAAGTATTACAAAAATTATAAATCTGAAATCAAACAGGAACATAATTAACAAATTAAAAAGTAGGTGAGCTTTCGTAACAATATATCTATTAGGAAAACAATTCATCGAAAGAGCATTTTCAAGAATAAAGAGATAATCTGTGTACAAAACGAACTTGAAGCCTATTTCCATCCAATATTTTTAGGATAAAGGTATCGTTTACAATTATTAGTTATCTAGCAGATTTCCTAAAACACAGATCATTTCTCTGTTTACCTAAAAATATTACTTCTAGTTAAGATGGATGTTTTTTATGCATATACTTATAATATATTTATATATTTCTTACCACACAACAGAACATGCATCGATATAGCTAGCACATTATAATAATTAAATGCCTTACAGGCGAATTTAATTATTCATTATCCTGTGTAATTAAGCATAAGCGGACTTGTATGTAAGGACGATAGAAAAACCGATTACCCATGAATAAATTTTAACCGATAAAAAAATCCATAATTGCGAATTTATTGTTAACGATAATGTATACATGTATGATTTAATTTCACACACTCGTGAGTTCTGCAATGGTAATGGCGTTTAGAATAATATAATATGCGATTCCATTGTCGATACAAAGGGGAATACGGCTATTTTGTTATTAAATGACCTTTTCCAACAAACAACTGTTGTAAATGTTTTAATCAATAGAGAAATATTAAATTATCCCATAATAAATATATAATTCAATTTCAAATGCGATTCACAAAAACAATGTTTAGTTTAGTATATTTGTTATTGTCTTATATTAACAAACACAAATTTGTATGCCTGTACCTGTATACTCATATACACTCAGGTGCAAAAAAAACGCAACAGTCAAATTTTTGGTAAAGTTTGAAGAGTCACAACTTTTTTGTTTTTAGGCTGATTTTCATAATTTTTTTATAAAACTTTAGATAAAATGATCAACTTTAATCCACGTATTTAGTCGTTTGATAAATGTTGGCCTTTTAGTCATTATACAGGGTTAATTGAAAGGTTGCTTCATGACCTTCATTTTAAAACGCCCTGTGGAATAATTTCGTTACCAAATTTCTGTAAAAGGTCAATATTCATTAAGAACCATTCATTTCCTACAATTTGTTTTTTGGTTCATGTCTTTATGTGCATTGGTTCATTTTTAAGAGCAAAATAAACATGTCACTACTTTAAAAGAAATTTGTTTATTATTTAACAAACCAATTCAACTTCAACTTAAGTAACCTAAAGAAACATTTTTTTTAAACTTAAACCCTGTAATTGTCGGTAATGACTTTATCCTCATGCAAGATAATGCGCGACCCCATACAGCAAGATGTGTCACACAATACCTGGCGGAAGTTGAAATCAACAAAATGAACTGGCCAGCATGTTCGCCTGATTTGAACCCCATAGAGCATGTGTGGGATATGCTAGGTAGGCGAGTCAGAGATCGTGAAGGTAAATGTGCTCCTTCTAGCCCTTCAGGAGGAATGGCAAAATATTCATCAAGACGCTATTCGTAACTTAATAGACAATATGAACCGCCGTATGCAGGCAGTTATTAGAGCCAGAGGTGGCAATACAAAATATTAGATTAAGTTTAAAAAATGTTTCTTTAGGTTACTTAAGTTGAAGTTGAATTGGTTTGTTAAATAATAAACAAATTTATTTTAAAGTAGTGACATGTTTATTTTGCTCTTTAAAATGAACCAATGCACATAAAGACATGAACCAAAAAACAAATTGTAGGAAACGAATGGTTCTAATGAATATTGACCTTATAAAGAAATTTGGTAACGAAATTATTCCACAGGGCGTTTTAAAATTAAGGTCATGAAGCAACCTTTCAATTAACCCTGTATAATGACTAAAAGGCCAACATTTATCAAACGACTAAATACGTGGATTAAAGTTGATCATTTTATCTGAAGTTTTGTAAAAAAATTATGAAAATCAGCCTAAAAACAAAAAAAGTGTGACTCTTCAAACTTTACCAAAAATTTGACTGTTGCGTTTTTTTGCACCTGAGTGTATCTACATATAATAAAACAATATTCTTATACAGGGTCATTTTGAAAGAAAGTGGCGTATTATTTTAACTGAGGGCAGTAGGCATCAAATAAATTTTAATATTTTTTACTAACCAAGATAACTGCGGTTATTGTAAATTTTGAAGCTGACTCTGTAACCCTAACTAACCCTGATAGGTCAAGCAAGGTCTACTTCACGATACGTATGCGCAGTCCTTGTTGCATGTGACGTAACGATAACCTTACAAACGAATCGCGTTATCGTTATTATTTTTTGTGTTGTGTAGTGTGTGTAGTATCGTTTTGTGTTAAACGTAATTTGCTGACAGAGTGATATAATACTGGTCAATGTGTATGGATAATAATGAAGTTGTGTTTGTAATTATAGTGTGCGGAGAGTGTAATCAAAATCTGACGAAATGCACAGAAATTTCTTGTAGATTTCATCTGTCTTTTTACTTTTAATACATTTGCAATTTTTGAGAATGAGAACAGATTTTTCGAAACGTCAAAAATTACAGAAGTGTGCGATAGTGATTGGATTTTTGTTATTTTTTACTTATCAGCTTTTTCAGTGGCTAGAAAAATTTAGTTTAAAAAAATATCGCTTGACTAGCCGTTTGGCGAAAGAGTTTATTCAATTATCCTTTATTTTCTTCAGAAGTATGGCAAAATACCCAAATAAACTAAACAAAACCTAGATATCTTCAGTAAAAATCCTTGTCAACCAGTCAACCATTTTAAAAGCACACTAAGTATTATGCATATAAAGAAAATTTTAAACAGATTTATTTTCGGGTTTTTCGGATAGTTTGTGTACTTTTAAGTTTTATATACGATATGTGACACTTGTTCAGAAATTGTAATTCATCATCTAATTGAAATCAATCTACAACATTTTGTGACCTACAAGCTTATGAAGATGTGACGAGGTTTAACAGTGCCTCCAAAATCATTTTGCATATTTCATATCTTTATATCTTCTGGAGAAATGGGATTATTTAATATATCTTTAAATCATAAGTCCTCTTATAAATGGTCTATGTTCAGACTTACTTTTAAATATCAAGAAATGCTGTGTAATTTGAATTACTTACTCTACCAATCTGAAACACTAACATTATATTAAACGAAGGCGAAGAGATGGAGGATTTAGGTAAAATGTTTGATTAAAAATAATAATTTTAGTCTTGTTTGCGGCAATTGCCAGCTACTGCTATTGCTTGGATTTGTAATGAGAAATGCCAAATTATTTTCAGATCATATTTTGAAAGTACTTTATAGTACACTTGTACGATGCCTCAGTAGTACTATTGGCTGAGGCAAAAAATTGTGCAAAAAAGACAAGAGTTCCTTTGAAGTTTTGTTCTCAAGGTCATGTCTTGTCTTGCGAGTTTCTTATATACAAATGAGAAACATGAAACTTTATTACGAATTTGGTAACATTGGTGGTTACTCTCGGTCGATTACGGCCCAGCTCGAACTCACAGGTAGTTACCAGTGGTCGACAGTGGTCGATTGGTAGACATTATAAAGCGAAACGGCCAATTTTATACAATAAGTTATGAATAATGAACGAAATAAGCAAAACAGAATCGGAGCTTTTTCAGTCAAATAGCAGTTAATTTATAATTAGTTCAGTTGAGCAAAACTGAACCTAAACTTGATAAACTTTTAAAAATAATTTTATATGCCACATCTCCTTTAAATAAAGTATATACCTACAATAGAATATTTATTTCTTCAGCTAATGTTCACTTAGACATTACCTTACCTATCTCTGCTCCAAAGATTTGGAAGACTTCTTGCCATAGCGATATTTTTTGTCTTGTCTCACAAGATTGTTTCGTGTCTTGATCTTGTTTTTCTAGCAATATTTCTTGTCTTGTTTCACAAGATCTTTTTTAAATGTTGTCTTGGTATTGTTTTTCGAGATCAAGGCAAGACCAAGAAAAAGCAAAACAAGATTGCCAACACTTCACAGTAGTGTGGTTACCATTTTATGATTGTGACATACCCTTGATTGAAAATATTCGTTTTGTCAAATATGCGAATTATAGACAGGTTTAATTTAATAATTATTTTAGTATTCTTAATAGATCAACCTTGACCACTCTTAAAAATTAATGTTCAACGATTATTTTTACACACTTATTAATAGATTTAACCATTGAATCGGTCAGTGGTCGCGCGGTTTAAGGCGTCAGTACTTGAATCCAGGTGACTAGATCGCTGTGGGTTCGACCCCCGCAACCGGTAGACCGTATATAAGCTATATTCGTGGAGCGATTGGCACCCTCTCTGCGGGTATGGTAGGGTGGAAGAATGGTGGCTTGGATCAATGTGATCGATTGATACCGGTTGACATTTGACTACCCCCTTAATTAATGAAGTTTTCCAGGTTTCCCTCATTCCTGCACTGAATGGTGGTTAGGGCCTACCAACGTAAGTCGTTCCTGGGCGCAAATGCGGCCTGCTTCATAATAATATGCCGCCCCTCTCCCCGCACAAGTCTTCGACTTCTGGGCTACTCCTCGTGATTAGAATGAGTACATCTTGCTATAATTTCCGAACCCATTTTTATTTTTTTATTAAATTCTACAGTACAAACTACAGAAGTAATAATTAATGCTCTTACTAGACTTCTTCGTAATTTTAATAGATGCAGTCACCTTGACCCCCGTTCTAAACTTTCATAAATTCTTTTAATATCTCAGATGTGTGCTTACTATCCTCTTTTTCTAGTATTCTATGTAGTATTTATTCACTATGGTGAATGATTGATAACACTAAACATATAAATAATAACACTACTACTACTGCTTCTACGTTCGTGTTTCCTAAACTTAAAATCAATATCATCGATATCTCCTGCTACAGATGTCGACAGTCAACAGATTTCTCTCCCTGGTCCCTCTCTGGGCCCACCCTTCACCCCAAGAGGCACGTGCCCTCGCGACATCAAGCGTGCCGAAGAAACAGACGTGTGCTGCGACTCTCTAATAACTCGGAACTTCCTGCGAGCTGCGAGATTGTTGCCTTGCTTTGCTGTGTCGCCCACTTGGCCCCCCCACCACCACTGCTCTGTTTCAATGAACACGCCAAGGAGGCCGAGATACAGCTTGACTTGTTTTGTTGAAATAATGCTGAAAGTATAATAGTGCGCTTTGTCTGCCGGCTTTTGTTTATGGCAAGGTCCCGCTGCGGATTAGTGCGGTTTGAGGACAAGCCAAAGAGCGAGAATGCGGGATGGCGTACACTCCGGAACAGACGTTACAAATGTTGGGTTAGAATTCTTGAAATTGCTTCAAATTTTAATGGTAACCGCCTGTTTTACTTGGAAAATGTGAATAACGTGTAAAAAATCAAGGATGGCAATGTCATTGGATGGATATAAAACAAGTTAAGGACAACGATAACACGATCGTGCATAAAAAGGACGGAAAAGAAATGAAAAGAATGTGTTAAGCGCTTCACCAATCAAAAAATTAAAAAGTAAAGTAAATCTTAGACTGGAAAGATCATTTTTATCCATTCTTGGGAATACTAATGGAAAGCGAGTGACCTTTTGGAACAAGTAATACGAAGTTATTATAGAAGATTCTTATCTAAAAGCTGGCACCCATTTATGTAACCAGATTTACTGACATGGTTTTTGGTCAATGGTTTGACTGCTTCCGGGCTGGGCTTGGTCAATTTGAAGACATTTGGAAGTCATCTCAGATAATGTATTGTTCTCTGTACTTTACACTAATACTAGCTCTTGTTGAAAAACTATTTTCCTTTGATACAGTCCAGTTCCATCAGAGTGGATATTATCTACATTTATTTTAAATATATTATCAAATACTAATTACTGCTCTCAAAATTAAAGTTGCTGCAACTGTCAGCTAGGAACTGGACTATACATAAATTTGTTTATAGTCTATATCTTCAATGGGTTACCTAACTGATTAAACCACTTTTTTATGTCTAATCTCGAAGGGAGCTTATAGTCTTTAGAAACAGATTTAGAAGGCAAGAAATCTTGCAAAATGTGAAAAAGTCCTGTCTCGTCTTGTAAAACAAGACAAGAGTTACTTTAAAGTCTTGTTTTTGCTCGATCCTGCAAGATCATGTTTTGTGAGAATCTCGCAAATTTCTTGTCTAATAATTTTACCTAATTCCTGTGACTCAACAGTGGTCGATTGATAGACGTTATAAAGTATAGAAATGTCCCGTTTTACATAATAAGTAATAGATGAAATAGGCGAAACAGGCTCTTTCACTCAAGTGGCAGTATTTGCAACTTGAGCTGTCAAGTCCTGTCTTGACCTTATATTGTCTTGTCTGACGAAATCAAGACAAAATCAAGAAAAAGCAAGACAACACTAGTTGCAACGTCTTTGGTATGCTCTATGTGTTTATTATTATTAACACTTACTATTCCTACTACTTACTATGCTCTATTAGATATTCAGAGTGCCCAAACATCCTATGTCCAAAAAACTTAATTGTTCATATAAACGCGGGTTAAAAAATCTCTCCTCAAGAAATTATAACCACTTAAAGGGGCTGTAATGATTATTTTTTCTAAATAATTATGAAAAAAGTTGACCTAAATTTATAAAACTGTTCGTTACCGGCTTAATTTTTACGTGCTCAGTCCTCTACTATAAACAAAATTTACAAATGTATATATACGTTTCTACCTAGTGACATGAGAGGGGTAAAAATTACCATAATGTAAATAATTATGCCCACTTGTAGTGGTGACATTTCAGTCTACATAAAATTAAGTAAGCAGACATTTTCAAAGTCTGGCAAATATGAAAATGTCAATTTCTCTGTTCCACTGCCTTACCACAAGAGTTTATATCTTGTTTGTATTGTCTTATAGATCAGGATGAACGCTTGTACTTTCTGAACACTTACAATTCTGAGTAGACATGCCTCACTACTACTTGACTTTTTGTATTTCAAGTCTCAAGGAGTGAAAATTAAGGGGTCTTTTCAGATATCTTGAAACTAATGTCAAAATAACTCGTAATAATATTCAATTTCAATGTGGTTTGCACCAGTATTCTTAGAAAAAAGTCGTTTCTAGGATGCCCTAAATCATATTTTTTGATATCAATAAACTAGAGTTCTTGGGTCGGTCAGTGGTCGCACGGTTTAAGGCGTCAGTACTTGAATCGAGGTGACTAGATCGCTGTGGGTTCGACCTCCGCAGCCGGTAGACCGTATATAAGCTATATTCGTGGAGAGATTGGCACTCTCTCTGCGGACATGGTAGGGTGGAAGAATGTTGGCTTGGGTCAATGTGAGAAATTGATACCGGTTGACATTTGACAACCCCCCTAATTAAGGAGGTTTTCCAGGTTTCCCTCATTCCTGCACTGAATGGTGGTTAGGGCCTACCAACGTAAGTCGTTCCTGGGCGCAAATGCGGCCTGCTGAATAATAATATGCCGCCCCCTCTCCCGCACAAGTCTTCGACTTCTGGGCTAATCCTCGTGATTAGAATGATGGGTAGAGATATTATTATTATTATTATAAAACGTAAGGAGAACAAAATAAATGGGGAACCTCGAATTATTTTATTAATTTATATACCTACAATCTGTTTCCTAAAATAATTGATAGAACTTCTGTAAATTTGGATCTAAGAAAGTGCAAAGTAACCCTTTACGTTGAAACAGAATCAGGCGATAAGAGATATGTGGCAGACAAAAATGGAAGATGTAAGGTTGTAGTAGTATATACGGTAACAGTAAGCTTAGGGGGTACGCTAATTATTGATTTAATATTATTTCCAAATTATAAGTATATCATATTCCCTTTTAGTCCACCTTATTTTCTTATAAGCTTCCATATTCCGTTCAAAGCGTGTGAATTTTGCTGAACACAATACAAAACAGCATCACATCAAATGCTGTGCGACGTTTGATAAAACTCCTCTTTGAATAGGTAGCTAGTAAGCAAATATTGATTGTAATAAACGCATTAATTTCACAAACAACATACTTCCTCTTCTCGCAAATAGAAATACCGTCGAATCGAAACCCCTCGCAAGCTGCAGCACCGCAGACTTCAAAAATGTCTGCGACATTTGGCCTCCCTTTACCAATCCGTTGCATGGATGTGACACACCTGTGTCATCCACCATTACTTTAAATCCTTGCGCTGAAAGTGACAGGATATTTTGGTTTAATATTTAAACTGATATCGACTGGGTGCCGCTCTAGACGTGCTCGGCACAAAGCAAACACGCCGCCATTACACAAAAAATGCCAAGAAACGGGTTATTGTAGCTGCATGTGAATATTTGAACAATTACTTAACATCGGCGTTTGTTTACAGTGTATTATTCATCCACATTGTTCGCTGTTTGTGTTGGTATGGATTAAATGTACTACTATAGAAGACTAAGTTTAGGAGTGGGGTTGTAAATGTTACGAGTTGGAAAAATACGGTTGGCTGTTTGAATGAGGCATTTATCTAGTAGTAAAAAACATAGTAAAAGATTGTATTGTTGGGAACGTAGCAATAGGTGTGGATCTTCAGGACTGGATTTGAAAATTTGTTACCCCTGCAAAATTTGTTTGTAACCTTTTTGTATTTCAGAGAAACTGGAGCTTATCCAGAAATTAATACAAATTACAACACCTCATAAGCAAGATTTAATTCCTCCAGTTTGAATGAAGGAAAAGTTGTTTACTATCATTTCTATATAAAAAGTTGCATGAATGTCATTGACTGCCCTGCTTTTCTGTCACAAATTAAATTTAATGTACCTAGATCTAACTTAAGACTTGTACAAACTTTTCTCTTAATTTTAATTATAATCTTAGATAGTTATAGTATCAATCATATATTTAAAAAAATAAATTTAAATGGCTATTTAAAAAGAATTTAATATTTACTTATTTACAAAAGCAATTTAAGGAACAAAATTACGTAACATGTAACATTTCGGCTAGTTAGGATTTTTACACGGCTGTGATTTTAATATTTTATAAAATTGAAACGGAAATTGAAATTAAAGTTTAATTAAAACTTCTATTATATTAATTACATAAAACTGGGAGTATATTATGAATAGATTAAATCTAATACTACGTTCTTTTGAATTTTTCCAAAGTGATGTTTGTATTATATAATTATAAATTTAAACAGAAATTAATTTATTAGCTAAATTTTCATTAAATAATTTTCAATATGAAATTACAGATTAAAATGTGCATAATAAAATATTAAATGTTATTGAACGTGACTGTCACAAAATCATATTAAAGCACAAAATGAATGTTAATCCCTTTTTTAAAATTAATTATATTTGATCAAACTCATTTATTTTACTGTATCTACTGGAACGTATTATTAAAACAATAACTTAAAACTCATTCGATCAATGCAAGAGTCACAATTAAATGTCTTTGTAGTTCTAAAGGGTTAACTACGACTAAGTACAAATATTTTACAACAGGATAGAGAAAATTAAGAATGAACAAAATCGCCCTTTAAAAAATCCCAAACTTAATTAAAATTAATTAAATAAAGAAATTTGTATCGGGTACAGATATTTTCCTATAATAAAGTTCGCCGACTGATTTTTCTATATTTATCGGACAAGATTTTATAATTAATGCGGCGGAAGCATTCAAAGTTTTCTATTATCTATTAATACATGCATTTATTGATAAAATTAGAAACTTGAAATGAAATTCTTACGTCGTACCTCCTTTTTTAGCACAGAATGACAAAATGTTTCTTTAAAAAAACAGCACATAATATTTAAAATTAATAAATCAAAATTAACGTACAAGTACTCTCAAAACATGTTAATGTAAACTCAGAGCGCAGCTTACTAATATAAATATAAAGATGCTAATAGAAAATATGTCGCAATTTGATAATATTGGTACTTAATAGTATCGCTAAAATATGGGTATAAAAGTAAACAAAATTGTAAAATATACCAGCTACATTTAAAAACAAATCATGTACCTTTTAAAATTTTGTCAGATAAATTTCTACTGTTGATAAAACCGTATGAGACGTTCTGGAGGCATGCATTATACAAAGTGTTCAGTAAATAATGGCATCCCTTTTAACAGATGACAGAAAAAAATTGCATGCAAAAAGTTTCGTATGAACGTGAAGTTAAAAGCTAATTTCTGAGATGTGTCTATGTGTATAGAATGTTAAAATATGCAGAAAGTGGAAAAGAGGATCATTGAAAGTAGCAAGTTTCTAAAGCGTCCTCTAGAGGCAACTAATACCATAGATATAGCCAAGAAAGCTAGACCACCCTGTACAATAACAAATGGTATATCTCAATACATTTTTCAATTCAACTGATTGATAAACAACAGCACTGATATATTTAAATTTGCTTCTTTTTAATAGTTCTTGCGACCCTATGTTCACTGGAAACTTCAGAAGATGTAGTGCAGAATTATTCATTATATTTAGGCCACCCTTTATTATCGTTATTATTAGAGATACAAAATAAAGTTTCGAATAAAACTTGTAGGGTTGTAATTGAATGTTCACAATTTTTATGAATATTCCCCTAAACCCCTATGCAATAAGTCCTACATATTTTCAACGCGAGTTTAAATGTTTGGGCCGGAATTATTGATCGTCATTTGATTGGACCACTTATTTTGCCAAATAGCAAAACTTATTTGCAATTTCTGCAAAATACTTTTCCTGATTTAATCGAAGATTTACCGTTGCAACTTAGACTAGAGTTTTGTTTTATGTACGATGGGTACCGCCTCATTTTAGTACTACTGTTAGGCACTTCAATCTTCTTGAAATTTTGCACGTCACGATAATTTACCGTTCTGAACCACTTTTTCAACAACATTTTGCTGTATTTTCAGTAGAAGAGGCACTTTACCTGAAACGATAACAGTTTTCAATCGGTGCACTGAATATTTCAAATAGGATTATTTCGAAAACTGTTACTCCTAACGACTTCAACAGGGTATACCTTTTTCAGATACAACAGGTAGGAGAATCGATAGTCAGATGGATACACTAAGCTGCAAAAAGTTCTGCGATTTAAAAGAAATGTGATGTGCCATAAGTGCCGCCCTCTACTAGTGACGTCAAAATTAGTTAAAAATTCTTATTTGCCGTGCAAAAAAACATAATTGTGCCAATTTATTTTTTAATACTCCGACAGGTTTCAAAATTATTGAGGTTCAAAATAAATTTCTAGCATTGAACGCCCTGTATTTTTGAAACCAGCAACATTCGGATAAGGCATATTTGGCTCAATAGACTTTTTTGGTCACCAGTATCTCCAGCTCCGATATATCCCAACCTTTCACAGACACCCTGTATATACGTATGTTTGGTTAAATTGCAATATTTTGGGACCTCCTATATGCACCTGCTCTGTGTCGGTCGGAACACCCTGTATAGTAAATAACCCTGTACAACTCTGATCTTTAAGTATCAGTTCAGGGAATACAACTGAAACAGAAATAACACCATTAAGAAAGACTATACGCACTGAATATATTATTTTGGTTAATTAGTGTGTATATCTGAGTACAGATCGCATCACCTCTGAAAAAGTAAGATCTTTTGTTCCACCAAAACCGGCATTTCGCTTGGCTGGGCCATCTGATTGTTTCAAATTACGGGCCTCTCAAAATATGGCACAAATTATATGAACGAATTCCGAAATGACAAGAACAATGGCGAACAACGCGGGCAACGTACAAAATAAACTTGTTAGATTTAATTTCGCTTATTTTATTCCAAACAATACCTATATAAAATTATTTATGTAGGCAACAATACCTTTCGAATAATAAGCGTCAAGATTTTGAATAAAAAAGGAATACATTTCAGCATACACCGCCTTTCATTTGGAATTATTAGCATAAAGTACAATGCACTGTATACACAAGAAATTTCAACGGAACGTATTCCACGATTAATTACAGTTTACTTTAAAAGAATGAGCTATGAGGTGCTCAGATGTTTTTGTGGTAATTTATTATTGCCCTGGATGTTATGATTTATTTTTTTCAGCGGAGTATCTTTCGCCAAAAACATTTTTCTTCTTGATAAACTCCAGTAACTTTCAATTTACATAAAAATAAAATAAATGCATTTTTATATTTATAAGAATCTGCTTAAGAAATAGTACTTATAAATTACGCCTACGCGATTAATTCTTTAGCTTTTCATTTCATTAACGTAGATAATATTTAGGAGGAACGTCGATTTAAGTTTTTTCATTATGAAAACAAGCTAAATTATATTACGCAATAATGCAAGTGGCAAAGAATTCTTCTAAAAAACAGCACTGACATTCCAAAAATAGCCATTCAAATGTTTCAGTACATATGTTCATAAAGCATTCCAGAAAAGTGCTCTTTTTTACTTAGCTTTGGAAATTATCCTTTGTGTATTTACACATTCCTTAAATTCATATAAAATAAGAGATTACTCTAACTAAAAGTATAAAAAAAATAAGTGGTCTATGAAATATTTACATTTTGTTACTTATTTTCTAAATAAAATCCCAAGAAACTCAAAAATCATAATATTACTCAACATTCAGTAACGTAAGATGGGACCGCTTCGATCACTTTAAATTTTGCTTCATCGATAATGTTTTTCCTTCCAAACCAGAATTTCAAAAAATCCGAGAAATTTTCACCTCATTTCAAAATTGGTTCATTAGTATTTCAAATGCGTTCAATTTTATTTAGGGGGACACGACCACTAACTCAATATTTTTATTTTTATTGTTGAAGTTTCTCATTAGATAAAATGGATATTCTTATATTAAACATCGTTATAAATACATGTCACACACAAAGTCTGAAGTCATAAAAATAAATCAATTTACCTATAGCTTAATTCGAATATTACATTTAGAACTCTCAAACACTTGAACTTTCTTCTTAAGTCAGTGGCTTCATTGCTGTTAGCAGCATCTAGCAATATTGTACATCTGATCCTAGCACTGCCGATTCATTTTTAGCAGAAGAATAAGAATGGATTTGATTTCATTAGTCGATTTTAAACTAAGCATCTACTGCATATTCTGTTACCAGCGACATTGTGCCACTTATATTTAGTGCTTCTTAAAAAGATCCAATTTTTTCAAAGAACGTTATTTTCACACGGAAAAGCAATGTCGTGAAAATTCACACAACTGTAACTCGTATAGTTCCAAATACAAATTGCGCCAAATCGCTATAGTATTACTAGAATATACTCTTTACTATGTATTAACTACATTAATATGTATTAACATACATAATTTACATTCTAATAATATTGTAGCAAAGTCTGACTCAACTTGTATTGATAACTATATGAGCTACAGTTATGTGAATCAAGATAGTGTTTTTCCGTGCAAGTTTGATCACTGTATGACCACATCTTCTGTCAACATTCCAAATCAAGAAAACTCAGAGAATATCCTAGTTAGAGCGCTTGGTTGTTTATAAGCACAGTTTCGTTTTCAACTTAAAAAACGGGTTGCCTTCAGCAGTGTGGACATGTCTACCATCGATATGATTGTTTAACGTGTCAAATATAATTTTATATTCAATGTCTACAGCCCTTCGGTGATTTTTGGAGACCTTCATTTAGTTGCTCCTCCATGTAGATAATTCTTTTATAGTTCCAACTATTTTTGTAGTTACGGACCATATGAAGTTAAAAAAATAAACACTTCAGATAATTGAAATGCATAACTATAGAGTAACTTTGATCTTGTCAATCAAACATCAAATTCGCCTTGATCTCGTGATTCCATGACAGCTTTAAAATGCAACTTGCATGATGCCTGCAAGTTTTCTCTTCTCAAAACATGTGTCATTAACCCCATGAATTTAAATATCTGTTGGAATCAATATTTATCTTTGTGGATTTACAGTTATAACAACTATGATAAAACATCACACATGTAGACCTGGGTTTCCTAGAATATGTGTATGACATACACTTTACCCATGAACCACTTTACCACGATGAAGCTATGGCGCAAAATTTAAAACGTACCGATTAACTGTAAGCAATGAAGAAATTTATAAGGAGATCTATCAATATTGCGTCGTGATGTTAAAGTCATCCTTTCAGTAGGTATAGTAGTTATTACAAAAAGGACTGCAAGAATAAACACTCATTTATCAAAGTTTTTGTGTATAGGGTGGGGGTGAAGTAAAAATTTCGTGCACAAACAGCTTTGAAAACTACTATATCGATCCTGCTCTGCCCTACACCGAACCTCCTGGAGAATTAAGGCGACCTACAGGGAATAATCAATCCTTGAGGATAATCAGTGTCTGTTTGGGGTCTGCCGGCTCCTCCCAGTGGTGGTGCGTTGCATAATGATGACTGCGGGGGTCGCAACTGATATCAGAACGAACACCAGAATGGCACATATAGAATACATTCAGATTGTTGGCATACGAATGGGGAATGGATTAGCTACACAGAGCCAAATTAAACTAGTTAAATTAACTATTTCGAAGGCTTGGTCTATGGTAGTGGAATATTTCCTGGAGGCAGGTTTCACGCTCCACATTAAACTGTTTTCTATCCTGCTGTATCCAATTATAGAAACTAAAAAACATTTTCATCAGGGATATATTTCGTCAAAAATACCTTCGTAACCTGGGTATAGGATAAAGTATGAAAAAATAATATTGACAAACATATTGATAAAATTTCCAAATCCAGCACGCGCTTTTAAATTGTATGTTTTAATAAAAATATCGTCTAAAATATCTAACATTATGTGTGAATGTGATACTCTAGATGATGAAAGTTATTTTTTATTGTTTGTTGGACATAACATTAATTTTTATGCATCATAAATATAATGCAGAAATAATGACCACAGCTTTACTTGTAAGGTTAAGGTTAATATTTTTCAATAATGGCGACCTAAGGCTTACCTGTCAAAATGGTAAATTTTTGCAAATTTTACTTTGAATTCGTTTTATCTAAGAGCTACAACTTAAAAGTAATTACTGATACTTTAGCAAGCGTAACGGTAACTGCCACTGCAACTTTCAAGTAATATTTACTTCAAAGTATCGCACGAGATTATATCGTTATTTTAAAGTAGCAGTAAAGTCCCCACTGCTACTTCTTAGCAAAATTTTTCCTGTTGCTCATTCTGAATCCTTAAACTGTATCCTCAAGTAGTTGACTACTTGTAGCTGAATACTTAGGTAAGTATGGGTTTGTTCCAACAACAGCAAGAATCGGTTCTGAACCGTCCAAAACTAGTCAGTCAGTTAAGTTGTTAATGTACTCTCGGTGAATGCGTCATAAGACTGTGTTGGTCAAACATTTCTGACAGTTCTGAACCAGTACACGACGGCTGTTGGAACAGACCTTATACCTGCATTACTATTTTATTACATTTCTATATTATTTCTTTGTGGCTCTGCTTGTTATCTCTGCTACATGTTTTGTCTATTGGATTTTTTGTGGTGCTTTGACCCAGATTAAATATATGGGTTATAAGTTTATAGTTTAGTATAGATGTAATTATAAAAAATGATAATATTCACACAAATAAAACAAAACACTCCACCCACACGTGACGTGATCGAATACGCACAGAAATTACATATTGATGAATGATTATAGCATTAAAGTTTTCAACTTTCGCTTCAAGTAGCGATAACCCTGTTTGGACTAATAAATATTACTTACAAGTTCTCGACTTTAAATGAACAATTAAGGTTTCCTGAACGTCGCGGCAACTATCTAAACAACTTTAAAGTGATTGCAACTATAAAGTCATATTTTAGTAACATGACTTAGTCGCTACTACGATCATTTGCCACTTTATAATTTAATAATCTTAAAGGTCATCCCACTGGTAACTGAGACGTCTCCAAAACCAGGAGAACTACTTAGAAGTCATATAACTGTAAAGTAACCAGAAGCATCTGAAAATAAGTATCAGTGACTGTAACTCTGTTGTATAAGGTTACTTATACAGCTACGTAGCAAATTTCGTGATGGTTACGTCATAGTTACTCTTTGAAGGTTCCAGTATCAGTTAGTGTTGTTATATTAGTGCTAGTTAGGATATGACTTAAGGATATTGTTCAGGTTGTTATAATTTACCGACTCATCTGTAAAGTTGGTTGCTAATAACAAGAAATTGAGGTGTTCATTTTATATTTGTGAGTTTACAGGAGTAGGCAAGCGCAGTTTCTGATTCCATCAACAAAGTTTCCAATACATGTCGATATTTTCAAGAATTCATCCTTAAAAATGTATTTATGTAATTTTATCAATAATATTCGATTTTTCCTTCCTAAAAAAATATTTGCCAGTCATATTATACGTCTATAAATAAGATTTACTCTATGCCATTAAGGAAGTATTATAATGGAGGTAGCATATCAATACCTACGCAGAAATTTTAAAAAATCCCACAGATCTTCACATGAAATTGTTTTACAAATATGAATTTGTAAGGGCAACATCTATGCACTCTTAAATTCCGGTGTCCACAATAACAATATCTTACACTGACTGCTATAAAATTGTGTACTTTTATTTTAATGATTATTGCTCTTTGATGTTTCAAAAGAAAAATACCTAACCAAAATTAATTGCACGCCTTAAAAATTTCAATGAAGATCTAACAATTATTAATAAACAATTCAATTTTACATATGCATCAACAACTGTAAAACAATTTATTTAAAGCGGAAATACCAGCATAAATACGCGGACAAGGAGAGAATATCTAATATTCGGCAAGTTAACACATTGAAGCAATTAAAAGCATTTGGAACAATTCGTATGGCGCTTATGTCACTTCCGGTGAACTGCTACTCGACTTCTTCCATTATTTTCTTATTTTAACAGGGTACAGTATGTGTGTGTGACATGGAAGTGTAATTGTGTTTTTTTTTTCTAACATTCAACAATGGCCCTAATGAATCATTGTCTCGGCGTACGACCACAATGAAAAAATACCGGAATACCAATGATAAATTTTAGTTATCAATGAGTGTTTGTTTTAACAGTTATGTTTTGTGTATTATGGTGGCTACACAGCGAGAATTTATTAATGAAATTAAGCGATAACTTACTCTTCGTAATACGGTACCCAGAAAAAAGTACATATTTTCAAGGTGTACCAGAGTTTCTTTAACCAGTTGTTATTCCTAAAAACGTCTCTACTTAGACTGTTCAGAGATTCAAGATATGATACTCAGAAAAATACAATAGTGATGAAATGTTTATTGATTAGTATATTACGTATATTACGTACCAAGGTGGAAAGTGTTTCATTCTTGTCCAGTGAAATGGATGGTGAACCATTCCTCGACAAGAATGAAACTTTTATTTTATTTATAACCACATTTTTTAAATGCAAGTGGTGGTTTTTGTAACCAAAATATACACGTGAGAAAAACGTATGCGTCAAAAAAGTGTTTTCGAAGACAATGAGCGATTCAGAAGAAATTATTTGTACTCCTCCTCAACTTAGAGAAGCCATTGAAAGATGTGTTACCTAAGAAGAGTCGGGCAAGGTACAAATAAAGTTTCTGATGTTTTCAAGAGTTGGTGCTCGAAAAAAGGTGTTCAGAAAGCTGTTTCTGAAACAATTGTGCTGGCATATTTTAGCGAAATTGCCAAAATCAAAAAGTTGGTAACCCTTTGGTATATTTACTCAATGTTTCGTACTACTTTAAATATTAAAGATAAAGTGGATATATCCAAATTTTCGAAGTTATTGGAATTTTTGAATTAACGAAATCTAGGATATGTATCCAAAAAGTCAAGCACTTTCTCCAGTGAGAACATTGCGGCGTTTTTGAAGAATGCACCTGATGATATGCTACCTATAAAGGTTGCACTCATAAACTGTGTATCAGGTGCATATCGAAGTGACAAAATATATAAAATGAAATTGACTGATGTTAATATCGTGCATAATAATGTTCACATCGAAATTACAACATAACATAAAATACCTACCAGTCAAGAGTATCTATAGGGAATAATGAAGAATGGGTAACGTTAATTAAAACATATTCGTATGGACGTTCTAAATGAAAACAATTAACATTCGGCAAAATCACTCGCTAGCCATTTGGCCACAATTCAATAAGCCTATTTCCCAAAAACATTGCAGTGTTTCTAAAGCTTCCGCATCATGAAACATACACGGGACACTGCTTCCGAAGAACGACAGCCTCACTATTGGTAAATAGAGGTGGTGACATTCTTCAGTTGAAAATATTAGGGGGATGAAAATCTTCCACCGTAGCAGAAGGGTACGTCGACAAGTCTACAGATTCTCAGATTAAAATTGCCGCAAAAATATCTGGCAAGATGCCAAACTGCAGTACCTACCTAAAACGTTACCATTTTTAAGCAGGATGTTCAGCATATATAATTTTTGTTGCCGCTTATAAGCAATCGAATTAATTTAGTAAAATTATTTGTAATACTTAAAGTGAGTAAAATTTGTTGAGAATGTTTTAACGTACAATAGGATATTTTTTCAAACGATCATTTTGGTTATTCAAAGAATGGGTTGAAAGTGACATTTGTAAACTTTCAACTCAGGTATATGTCAAAGTCCGAAATATATTTTTTTCAAACTTACTGTAAGTTTTACATATCAGCACTACATATACCTATAGTTGTAAATAAAAATATTTTTAGATTAAAGTAATGTAAAATGGCTCACACTTGATGTGAACAATATGCAATTCCTCATTATTTAGAATTCATAACCAAAATTACCATTACTACTGTACCAGGAATAAAACTAACTAAACACAATATCAAGAATAAAAATGCATTTTTTTAATAATCAACATTGACTATGACAATTCTCGGACATACCTACACCAGAAGAGCAATTCTGCATTACTAAAAGAAAACGTTTTGTCAGTGTAACTACTTACTCAACTGAGCTTTTATTCTAACGTAACCAAAAGTATGAGAAGGGTTTAAGCAAGCACCCGTCCTTCTACGAACCGCTGACGAGATCAAAGTGAGGTCGAGAAACTTATTTAAAACAAGACTGGTTGGAAGGTCAAGACTAAAATTTTTATTGTTCAACACCTGCAGGTATAAATTATTTAGAGTTAATTAAATCATAACTTGCTCTCCTCTCACTTCTACAGTATATATGCTTTTACGTCAACGAGTGGAACAAGACAATTGTAAAGCTCATAGCAATAAATTGTTACGGTACCAGTAAATCTAAGGAAATAAAAATAATAGTTTATTTTCGATGGTGTAGGTTGATCAATATCCACCTACTGAGAGTACAGGCCGAAAGTTCAATGTCATTTTTACTACAACACTATAACAAACTTTAAAATCAAAAAGTAATTAATGATCATGACTATTTTTAATTTTTATGTTTGACGGTTTTAACTGTTCACAAAACATAAAACCTAAAAATATAATATATTTCATCCAATATTCGGTCTTGGCCAAAAACATAATATACAGGGTGAGTCAGTCATAATGTCATTAATTTTAACCACGTATTCGGGAGGCCTAATAAAGGCAGAAAATCGAAAAAAAAATTGTTTTACTCGACCTTTAAAAAAATAAACAAATCACCCTATAAAAATCAGTAACACGACGCTCCTGGTACGCTACGATGGCGCACCCGACGAAATTCTAATGTCACAGACTTGCCGTATTAACCATGGATGCCACATTTACATACATAATATCATCTAACACATCAGCGTGTTATTCAAATTTACCTCCATTTAGCACTCTGCATTTCCCGCATTTCTTCCTCCTCAAATTTGTAGATCATGCCACACATTGGAGGGGGGATTTAGAGAATACAAGCAGTAGTTTGTTTATTTCGGTCTAACCTCACGTATTTGGCGTAAATTCACAACGCATAAGTTTACAAATTCCGATTATGTGGAAATGGTAGTGTTATACGGAGAATGTTTACGAAATGCGACTGAATTTTATTAATAAAGTGCTATGGACGAATAAATGCAGTTATACTTATGTGGGCTGTAAACAGGTTAGTATCATACTACTTAAAAACAATACATTTCTAGGCTAGATGTACGTAACTACAAATTGTACATTTGGTTATGTGTGCGGTTAATTGTACTTACGAGTAATACTAAAAATTCATATTTATTTGTAAAACATAGTGAAAACGTAATATCAAAATTATTAAACTGTAATAGCCTAGCATTCGAAAACATTTATTTATTATCTACATTTGTTTTTATTAACAAATAAATCAATATTTAAGGAAAATTCATTCATGTATCTAGATTAAAAAAATAGTTTTACTCCTTGTCGTTAAATAACATTACAAAAACTAGGTAACTAGGTTATTGACCTAATAAGGTCAAGGTCAAGATTAACTCTCGATTAGCGGCGTGCCATTTCGGTCTTGGACAGTTTTCTGTCGACAACACGATGGTTTTCTATTAAGTATTTAAACACGAAACACTTTTCAGCTTCTCAATAATTTACCCATTGGGTATAGGTTTTTTATGTAATGTACGTAAATGGTTTATTACTCAGTTTATTATTAGACACGTTGGAGTTTTGTTGCAGTCATAACGGCTACATTTGCTCAGAGAAAAATCGACACGCGAGTGTACGGGTATCGTTTGATTGGGCCGTATTTTCTACGGGAAAACCTGAGTGGACCGCGTTACTTGCAATTTTTAATAGAATTATTTGATTATTATTATTTGATTTTATTGGGTATTAACATTTTAAATTATTATTGGCTGAAGTTGAACTGAGCAAGAAAAATGATATTCTAAAATAGTCAGTACAACCGTTTATTTGTGATGTCTAAAACCTAGGTGGGTAGGTACTATATAGAAAAATATTACAACTTGACAACATTGCATCAGGTCGATATCGAGTTGAACTGTCAGCTGTAACCGACCAAGGCTGTGACCGGTCAGTGACAGTCTGAAAAGGGGGTTTAAATAATGATTTGAAAATATTTTTTTTCGGCGTAAATATGCATTTAGATTTTTTTTTAATCACGTATTCGCATTATACTCATTATTCCCTATCTCCTCTTAAAATTAATGACATTATGACTGACTCACCCTGTATATTGGGTTGTGAACACCCTGAAATATCACATGATGGCTGCCATTTTTAGTAATATTTGACAGATATGTCTCCTTTAAGTGTTTCCATTGCGCATCATATTCTAAAGACTCAAATCTGTACAGATCACAAATATTTCAGTATAGTGTCGAAAAGTCAGTAGAACCTAAATTATGGAAATTTTTTAGAGCTCATAATATTTTGAAAATATTCGTGAGCGGGAAAAAGTATAATTAGGTACATCTGGAGTGGCATTTGGTAAGAAAATATGTGTACAATAGAAAAATGCTATTTACAATATTTATTGTATTTTATTTCCTTATTTACCGACATTAGTTACAAGCATATAATGATGGCTGTAATTTCAGACATGCACTATACTAATTTTGTTTATTTTAGTATTCATAAAGACCATTTGAAATTCGAGAATAAACTGTAAAGCAAAAAGTCAATATAAACGTCAAAAAATTTCCAGTGTAATCAGATAGAAGGTTACTTATAATTTTTATTTTAATTGCCATGGTAACGGAAAAAATACAAGTTTCCAATTGGTTAAAAACGTTGGTGTGAAATTTTCTATTAAATACCTGCTCAGCTAGATTACAATCGGGCAATAGTATGATATTCGTCGGCGCATCAAACGTTGACGAGAATAAGTTTTGCTTCCAGTGGTCGACTTTACACAATAGTAGTATGAAATCGAAGGTTTTGGCATTGAAAAACACTCCAGACAGGTATAGCTACAGAAATATATATTTTTAAAGTTAGTTTCTGGTATTGATATTCACATTTCAGACAAATTTGAACCAATGAATACCAATTCTACACAACTTGTATGAATTTAGATATGTCTTAAAATGGCGCTAGTGTAATTCCTAATTAAATTTTATTTTTATCTTTTAATGTTTCAATGACTCTTTAATTAAGTATTTTAAGGCACATAATTCATATAAACATAGGGCCGCAGCGGTTCTGTTTTACATACACAGGGTGTTAAAGTTTGGAAAAAATCAAAAACTTTTTTGTTTTCTCTGAATAAAAAGATCTAGTCTTAATTAAAACTTTAATACACCTAATACATTTTTAAAGACTACATGCATGGGTCACTTTTTTCGGGAAAAAAATAGAACGACAGCGAATACTTTTAAAATTTGATAGTCTAATTGGTTAAATAAAAGTACCTACACAAAATATGCATCTTGTTCACATAGATACTTATATAGGTAGGTATACTTAGTTCATTGTTTTTTCCTGATATTTTATTGATTTCTCTGACCATTAGAAAATTCCTTGACTTTCGAAGTTCTCGATTTTTATACATACAGCAACGCTGATATTTGTTTTCTGATTGTGTCAAAAAGTTCAACAATATGATATCATCTAGTAAAATTGGTTGCAGAGGAATTACGAGTATACATTAAACAAATGAATTATTTTCAAACTTATTCGATGAAAATGTTTCCGAAAACACTGGAGATGAACAAATATTTTATGTAACAAATTATGTAAGAACTGTTTGTTTCCCAGCTTCGTCAGATAAAATGCGTCAATATTATTTTACGACAGCCTAAAACATTTTCTCCAAAACCCAGAGAAACGAGTATTACAAGAACGACTTTCGTCAGATACATTATTACGGTAGAAAAGCTGTTACCGTAACCATAGCGTAAAAATTAATGGCAAAAGAAAATAATCCGGGACGAAAATCTTTGATCGGGTTTTTTCTGCACGAAAAATTTTTTAATAAAAGAAGAATGTAATAACACGATTGACTGATCGAGTATAAAATAAATTCTGATCGCTATTGAATAAATAATGTAAGCTTAATACCATCCAGCGGGCTATTGTGAGCGGCTGATGCGATTTCGGGAGCACGCAGTAACTATATGATACAAATCAGTAAGCAGAGCCGGTGACTTTCGGGCCGGCTTTGCTTCGTAGGAGCGAATTTCTTTTGAGCCATTGAACAGATGGTGAACGATGACATCATTTCGCGAACTTTAAAGTACCTTTATATTATTATAATAGCAGTAAAAAAATATAAAATCGTATTAAAACTTTGCGACAGTATGTACACAGGAAAAAAAAACAGATATTTATTTCAAAACAAATCCGTATACCTATCGAAACTGTTTAAGGAGTTACGCTAGATGTAATCCTACAAACTCGTACAACCTGCGTTCGCTAAGAGCACTATAACCGTATAGTCTCCTTTACATTTTCTATATTTGCCTACCTTGTATCTCTCATTGCCTGATTCTATTTGAACATAAGGGGTTACTTAGCACTTTCTTACTACCTAGACGGCCGAAAATCTAGAGAGTGATTAATCGCTAGCTAATAGACAAACGCGACGGGCGAAGCGTGCGAGGAGCAACATCTCATAAGCGTACTAAATTTGAAGGGGATCAGATATAAAAAATATACAAAAAAAAATAATTGCATTACATAACATCCATTATTTTTAGTAGAATCAGTGATATAACAGTTTTTGCCAATTTCAAGGCGTTAAAATAAAAATGATAAAAATTATTTCCAAGTTTAAAGTTTTTATCTTGTAATTAGCCAAAGTCGAAAATAAAAGAAAATGACTAATTCACAACACAGATGCATACGGAAGGTGAGGGTGACATGATTACCAAAGCGTGCCACTTGTGAGGGGTTCAAAGCACACAAAATTATCAAAAATAAGTTGACACAGTCAGAACCTAGCACATTAACAATTTACGCCTCTTGTGCCATCCTCTCTATAAATTAACCTTTTGGATGGCGATTGCCCACAACCACCCACCTGAACCTGCCTGAAGCACACTCCGCGGATATCACACTTAAGCCACAGCATAACGAAACGTTTCGTTATGCTGTGCTTAAGCTTTGTACTCATGGACGCAAAATTCATGGATTTTGCACGATTTTCGCAACTTCAGTTTTAATTATTTATGGCGGGAAAATCTTAACTTTTGATAAATTTTGCGAAACAGTGAAACACTACAAATATTATTACTACTTTCATTATTATGTGGTGTTAATAAATTTATTTTGAGCTTCTGACAATCTACCAAGGCAGTTTCATGGTGAAAATGGTAGAAAATGTTTAGTTGACAAAATTTGTTACAAGTACAGATTTTCTCACCATTAAATTAATCGCGCAAATTTTTACGAATTCCTCATTCAAAAGAACAAAAGGCGTTAGAAAACTTGCACACTATTCACTATTGGTTACTAGCATTGTCACTAAAACGGTCACACATTAACATTTATTACATCATATCGTACCGCTTTTCGTATGACATCCATGTTTCGTAAAAATTTAATATATTCTTCGTTCCAGATTCTGATCTTTTAATACTTTCTTCGCCATATCACTATTTCGTCTTTTTCTATCAGTATACTCTTTTCGATTTCATTTATATGGAAATTCACCTACCTATAATAATTGATGTCACGCATAATTCGCAAAAAGCACCCTTGTATATATTCTAGGCAAAGTTTCATCTTGTAAGATATAGCAATCCAATTTTTTTTGTCGAAAACTCATTTTAAAAATCTCATCTTCCTTCTGCAAGTTTCCATTATTTTCCGTTTCGCAGTTGTAATTCTTTACCATTTTTTTATTTGCGCTATACATATATGCTACTCACGTACATTTTTGTTAATGAAATACATATTTCAACATCACTTACACTCATATTTTGACCTCGCGCCCTAAACTCTTCATACATGTCATCATCCGATATTCCTCACTTGTTAAATTAGGACGATTTTGAGAATACGCTGTAGAGCTTGAATTATTCTCCATTCTTAAGAACACAAAATCGCTAATAAAATTAATTGCATTCATAATTAAGTTAGCGAAAAGCTATACCCGAAATTTTGCTCGCCCAAACGATATACCCGCCTATGATAGCGCTAGAAATGGAACAGGTGGATCCGTCAATTCGGCACAGCCAATAGAAAGCTGCGGTGCATGCGTACTTACTGCAGCAGAAACTGTGTAATCGGGTATGCTCTTAAGAGATACGCGGCACACGATTTTATAGGAAAAATATACGGGCTGCATGTATGTTTCTTTGCCCAGCTGCTATAGATTGTCAGCGGGTTTATAACATGAATCACTCTCTAGATTTTCGGCCGCCTAGTATAGGTAATTTATTTATAAAGCTGTTTCCAGGCCTTTTAGGCCCAGAACTGTGTTATCCTCCACTCCATTCTGTTATTCGCCTTTCTTTTCCAATCCGTTACATTTTTCTCCCTTAGATCTATTGCCACTGCATCTCTCCATCGCTTCCTCGGTCTCCCTCTTTTTTTCTTGTAGTTAGGTTTACTCTCTACTATTTTCTTAACTGCCCTTTCATCTTCCATACGTTCTAGATGCCCTAGCCATTGCACCTTTCTGGATTTTACAACTTCGTCTATTGTTGGTACCTGGTACATTGCATATATTTCCTTATTATTTCTCCTTACATCCCCCTTCTTCTTACCCCCTAAAATTCTTCTTAAGATCTTCCTTTTCTACCTTAAAAGGGTTCTCTCTTCTTATTGAGAACCCAGGTTTCACTACCATACAGCGCTGTCGGATAGGTAATTTATTAAACTATAGATATAAGTCAAGGAAAAAACGTATAATTTACGTACACAATTCTATAAACATTTTAAAAGTAGTATTTAAAATTAATACACAACTGCTAGACTTTTATGCACAAAAATGTCTGTATATGGATAGTAGGTAGGTATGTATATGCAGAGATTCTGTTAAACTATTATGTACCATTATTCAATAAGCACTACCCAATCAGCTTTCTCTTTTGAGTTATATTTTTCATTTATTTAGCAACAGAAATACCTACCATAAAATGGCAAGAAAGAGGATAACACATGAAGATATCAAATCTTATCAAATATCTCATTTAATTGTTGCATTAGTATTTAAAATTGGGCTCGAGAATAAGTCACCGTTTTTTTTTAGTTTCCACGATGTCCTTATATACTATATACTACCATAGAATAGAATTTGTCTCACTCTGTACGTACAGGGGTCTGTAAATATATTGATATTGTTATAACATTAAAATTTATTCAAATGGAGTGCATAAAATATTTAAATTTAATTGAGGCTGAATTCTCTGCATTGCAGTTCATTAATTTATTATAGTTTCATTACATGAATTTTAATTTCGGTTTTTATATGACCAGCTTAAAATAAATATTTAACGAATATAGGAATTAAATATTTAAATAGTTTAATGTACAACTAATTGAATAGTGCTTAACGGACTGTGACATCTGCACGGCGAATTATTAGCAGCAGAATCTGATAAAATGTTCATTAGCCCAGACATTTTAAGATTCCACTGAATGCAGTAAAACACGTATGGCATTCTCTTCCACCAATTGCAATCGCGTACAATTTGTGATAATTTTTATATAATATATTTCGTGTGCTTGCTATGAATATCACAATTGCGTCATTGAAAATTATTGTTTCACTTGCCTTAAAATATATTTTCGGTCTGCTGAATTAATATAGACACAGAAGTTTTTGAAATAAGAACATGTTTTTATTTGAATTTTACACAAATTTAAAATAGGTCGGTATGTACAATAAAAAAACGCTACAAATGGATTTATCTACAATTATTTAACTTGAACTTTTTTTTGGTACTACTGTGAAGCAGTGTATGTAACTTTATTCCATTAAAATAGAATATCTACATAAAAACAAAAACTTTCTAAAGGTTATGAGATATTTCCAAATATTTTTTATGTTCTGTTGGTTGGTGTGACACCATTTCGTTTGTTTTCAAAGAAAGCTTCAGATCCGTTCGAAAATTTCTGAATTAGGAATTTGTTTTTAAAACTGATTTACGTTTATTTGTTAATGTGAATGTAAAAAATCTTTATCAAACATTAAAAGATTTCTCAGATAATTGTTATATCTGATTTCATATATCACTGCTAAAAATTCTGCTTTTTCAAATCAAAGGTATTCCTTAGTGAAAACTAAAATTTTGCCAGTAGCGTGTATCTGTGGTACCTTAATTTTCCAAGTTTTTCAATATGACTGATTGATTTTTTCTGATAAAACTTTTTTAAGTAAATTCTCTTTCATACAAAATTTTAACAACTTGTACCGTTTAGTCGTAAAAAATTCTTTTTATGCAAATGAACTACCTAACCAAACATTTATTGTAAAATGAGGAGCACCATCGTGCATGAACTGTAACATGGTGATTCTTAACCTATACGCATAAATTTAAGAAATTATAGCTGAGGACAAATAATGAGAAATAGTGACAAAAATGTACTTAGTAAAATATATTTAGTTTCGGAAGTTTGCACAAATTTGTCAGGTGAAATTTTGTATTTATAACAACTAAGAGGTAAACATTTCCATGTATATAAGTTTTGATTGTTATCTGGAGTATTAAAACAAGCACCAGTTTAGAAATTTAAAAACTATTACACATTGAATCTGTTCTAAATTATGGAATTATCCTTTGAGGGTGCAGTAGTAGTTTATATAGTTTTTATAATGCAAAAAAGAATAATAATAAAATATGTCCAATTTAAAACATAATAGTTCAAGTAGATATTATTTTAAGCAAACTGGCATTTTAACTTATTCTTTGTACATCTTAAATTGCGTAATTTATATAAAAACAAATTTAGAGAAATCCCCGAAGAAAGGTGTTCTAAATCCATACGAATTAAGGAATTCAAATGATCTACACATACCATACTGTATGGTGTATGTATGCTGTAGAACTACCCAGGAATTCAAATCGTCTTCAAAAATGACACTTAAGTCATATAATCATCTGCCTCACGCTATCCGTGACAGTCCAAATATTATATCTTTTAAAAGTACAACAAAGAAATTATTAAAATATTCTTTTTATAATGTAGATGAATACTTGATTAGTAATTTTCTGAACTGGCATTAGGGACCATTTTAAATTTGCTTTACATGTACTGTTGCGTTAGTGAACTGTATTGCGTGAAATAATTTAACATTGAACCCAAAAAAAAGGCGTAGGTGCTGAGGTGAGACACATTCGATGTTGTGCACTCGCCTCAGGCAATAGAACCAGCGATATATTATAGAACGGCGCGGAGAGTTGTTTCACTCGCGGAGTAATTTTTGGTATTGTCTTATTTTATTTCACTCGCGCACCGGGTCTTCGGTCAAACCTCACACCTTTTTTGCCGCGAGATTTTAAATTAAGAAATGGCTAACAGGTGGGGCTAATTGTTTATATGTAATCGATTAAAACTAGGTATAATACACATATATTTTACTTAAAATTAATAATGAAGCGGCATGACGAACCATGTATTGTACATTTTAAAATAAATTTTCAGGTGTATACTGTTAACTTATTTATTTTTACTGTCAGCTGCAGGTTTTTACATTTTATATCTATACATATTTATATTAGATTTACGCATGATAATTTCTCATATTTACAATATGTAAATCTATAGAAAAAAATAATAATTTTTATTATTTTCTAAAAAACCAGTCACACATCTGAGGCTTCGACACATCGCAAAAAATAGCTGGTGTTTACCAATTCCATTTTCCACACCGTGGACTGAGTGGCTACTGGGCCCGAGAATCGTGTGCCCTAAGCAGTCGCAATGAACCAAGGATGATGCCTTCAGCATTGGTGCCAAAAATACAACGTTCCACAAAGAAGACATTTTGAGTAGACAACTGAATGTCAGTGACGGGATCAAGAGCGACGGAAATGGAGGAACATTGAAACAGTTAATGAGAACGATGAATAACAAGAACAAAGATTTAAAAAATAAATGAAGAACAACCAGGATGAAATGAAGAATAGCCGAAATGATGGACAATTTAAAAAATAAATTGGAAAATAGGCAAGATGAAATGAAGGATGACTTAAAGAAAGAGATAAAAAAACAGTCAAGAAGAAGTGAAGAATAGTTTATAAGAAATGAAAAATAACCAGGAAGAGTTAAAAAACGAAATGAAATCTCCATTACAAGCCGACAAAGTCAAAAAGTTAGAAGATTTATTGAGATGCTACCAGGATAATCTCATTGACAGAAGATGATGTCGGAAAGACTAATCTTGTGCAGCACCGCATAAATACCGGCGACACCACTCCAATTAAACAAGCTCCACGGCGTAGCAAGAAGAGGTATCGACAATGCTGAGAGATATGTAGCAGGGAGTCATTCAACCATTCCAGAGTCCATGGACTTAGCCGGTTGCTTTGGTAAAGAAGAAGGATGACTCTACTAAATTCTGCGTCGACTATAGAATAAATGATGTCACTAAGAAGGATAGTTATCCGTTGCCAATGATAGACCACACCCTAGATAAGTACACTGTCTGGATCCCAATGGTTTTCAACATTAGACCTCAAAAGCGGCTATTGGCAAGTGCAACTTCACCCAGATGATATAGAGAAGACAGCGTTTTCCATTGGAAGACGTTTGTGGTACTTTAACGTTATGCTATTTGGCCTCTGCAATGCACCAGTCACCTTTGAAACTTATGGAAACCATTCTCTCAGGAATGACCTGGAAAAGTTGTTTCATTTATCTTGATAACATAATAATACTCGGCAAAGACTTTGAAGATCATTTGAAGAATGTCCAAGTAGTTTTTCAAAAGTTGAGAGAGGCCCAACTCAAGTTAAGTTCTAAGAAGTGCATCCTCTTTCAGAAAGAAGTCAACGTAGAGTTTACATTATTATTATTAGTGACGTCAAAATTGTTTATTTTCTTTCAAAGTCAACTATGTTTCAAATGCCATAGATTTTTAATGAGATTAAGGATTCTAAATATCTGAAGAATAATTTTACCTGCGGAGAAAATTTACCCCTACTTATAAGAAGGGTATTTAGTTCATGCACGATGGAGCTCCTCCATATTACAATAAATGTTAGGTTAGGTAGCTCATCTGCATGAAAACATTTTTTTTGCGACTACTACAAATACTAGCACTATTACAAATACCAAATATATAATCCTGACTTGAATTCCACCTGCCATATTTCTGTGAACTATTCTATAAGTTTATGCTTGTTAGAATCACCTGGCATATTTAAAGGTATAGGAACAAGGATTTCAGCTACTGTCACAAATTAAGGTTATTTACGAGAAACAAAAGTATCCTCGAAGTCAATCTCTAAAAGAGTTTGATACTGATTCGGGCAGCTACCGCCAGAATTTTATGGGACGACCTTCCCAACCCGCCAGCTAACGCAAAAAACGCATCAAACCGCCCCGCACGCAGGATAATAAAATCCCTGGCGTTGCGGGACGCGTAAAAGGTCCCATAAACTCGTCCTATTGTTTTTAAGTTATTTGTCGGCGCCCCGACGGAACGATACGGGTGTTCGGCGTGAGTCACAGTTCGTACACCCTCCAACACCCTGGATTACGCAGTCACCCCTGGCAATAAAGCCGGCAGTCTCCCTCGTACGCGCAACTTCTGGGTCTGGATTTGCAGTAAGCTCGTCGCGTGTGCCGAATAGCTCGCGCGGGCCTCAGCTCTGCTCGCTAATCCGGGGAGGTCGGCTCATTTGGCCAGCTCAATGATTTTATTGGTATGGATATGGCCGGCTTGGGGAGGATAGTTTCGGTGTGGCGACTAGCGGGCACACGGGCATACATCCTTGGCGTTTTATGTCTCGTTAATTTTCTCTATGGACGGACTTTACAACGCCGTCTGACTCACAATTATTTTTATGTTGTACTGGTCTGGATTTAATTTGGACCGTTTTAATGGCACTAAGTAACAACTTTTTTATTCGTCTAAACATGGCCAAGTTTACAGAACCGAGTGTAAAACTGTCACAGAGTAATTATAGGGTGTAGAGAAAGTCCGTTGATACACACTGTAAAAAGTGCAAGTAATTTCTCAGAACAAAATTTCTAAAAATTAGAAACACCACATAATCTGCAAGGTACTTTAAAATTACATCAGATATTGCTAAATTAAAGAAAATTTACGCCAGATGTACAATTTGTTACATGAAAGTAAAATTCAAATCAAAATATTAAATATTTCCTATAAAATATAGGGAATTTTAGGTTTTAATATTAATAATAATAATAATAATATCTCTACCCCTCATTCTAATCACGAGGATTAGCCCAGAAGTCGAAGACTTGTGCGGGAGAGTGGGCGGCATATTATTATTAAACAGGCCGCATTTGCGCCCAGGAACGACTTACGTTGGTAGGCCCTAACCACCATTCAGTGCAGGAATGAGGGAAACCTGGAAAACCTCATTAATTAGGGGGGTAGTCAAATGTCATCCGGTATCAATCTCTCACATTGGCCCAAGCCAACATTCTTCCACCCTACCATACCCGCAGAGAGGGTGCCAATCTCTCCACGAATATAGCTTATATACGGTCTACCGGCTGCGGGGGTCGAACCCACAGCGATCCAGTTACCTCGATTCAAGTACTGACGCCTTAAACCGCGCGACCACATTTACTTATGAACATTACAATCTTTCTATATGGGAGTAGGAAATATAATCCCACCTCTTCGTTCGACTGCGTACATCCGATTACAAAGAACAGACGACATACGCATGCATTAATTAGGTGTGGGCTCAATGTACAGTACAATGTGTTGTGGGCTAATTTGTTATAGAAAATAAGAACAATAATGGCAAGTGATGATAACATTTGTTATTTGCAAGACTCGACAAGCAGTGCAAATACAAACGGCTAACACTGATAGTACGTACCCTGTCTTCTCCGTTTTGTTTCTACCCACTTATATTGTAAAATTTACTAAAAATTCTGCTGCCACTTTGTTGCCGTTGACAGTTTTTATAGTAGGTATTTATTTTATTCTTAACATGGTCAAGTTCATTGATAGGTCTGTTCTTGTGATAATTATGTATGTGACATAAGTCTTGCCAAGTATTTTATACTGAACTATATAAAATATTCCATTTTTACAGTAGTAGTAGTAGTACAAAAATAAATATTTTTTTAAACACTACATCAATTTTAAGAGTGACGGTTTATATTCTGCCCCATAAATTCGCTATGTTTGAGTGATATTTCAATCGAAAACTTGTTGAGGACCGATGATCCAACTCTCATACTAATATTTTTAAAAGTCATAGTAGATGAGAATTCCACGGCGTTGCCAGTGTTACACTAATGTCTTCGAATAGGCTTCAACAATGTTAACTAGAATTTTTCGACACAATACACAATACGTTGTCGTTATCACTACTTAACAAATATGCTTTTAGCATGTCAACCTTTTCACTATTTGAATAATGTGCTATATTTTATTTAATCACACTGTATTTCACGAAAAATATGAATTAAATACTGCCCATGAAAATAATAAGACGATTTATATATGTTTAATAAGTTAGTGCCGCAACTCTTAAAACAGATGCGTCAAGCAGTGCATTACTTAAACAAACCATTAGCTAAGTTCGGTTTCAGAAGATGCAAGAGTGTCTCACATTAACTTCAATTTACGTCTATTGAAATTATCAAATCCTTATCCACAAATGTTACATGTTTTCTTTCCACTTGCCTTTGCCACAGCTTTGCCCTTGACCATACTAGTGCACCGCTATCAACATAACCTTTATCAATCCTAGAGGATGGGGCTGGGGCGCGACAATTCGCCTACTGCTCGTGTTTACCTGTTACCTATGCCTACGACACCAATTTTATTTTTCCATGTAAATGACTGCTTTTAAATATATTACTTTACCTTTTCTTGATATTGAACGCATACATCAAGCTAGTTATTTTGCTATTTCATGCTTTGTGTATTTTTTAAATCTGTGTCACCTACTATGAAACTACGAAGTACGAAATGGTTTGCACTGACACGTTGTTTGAGGTTATGTGGAGAAAATTAACTCTAAGATGTGTGAAAATCATATTGTTATTCTTCATAAAATAATTTAAGGGGATAGCTTGTGATAATCTTTCAGTGTACAATGGTATTAACTTGTGAAATATGGATAACTGTTAAAATAATTGGTTTGTCAGTATTTAGGTGAGCTTTTACACACGTTTATGGATAATTCTTGGAATCATTGAGTAAAATAACTTTACACTTTAATTGACAGTATCGAACTTGCGGAAATTTATATTTTAATGGTTTTACTTATTGCTAAAACCAAGTGCTTTTAAATTAGAAACAACAGCAAAAATTGAATTTACGTTAAAACATTATTTATCTTACAGATTATATGGCAACCTCGCCTTCAGTAAATCATATGGTTTATTTATTAGGTCAGTGGTCTATCTGATCAGCGATCCCCAAAATGTACCCATATTTTAAAAAATTTAATATCTCCTTAAATATTAGAAATTTTTAAAAATGACTTTCACTAGACTCATCTATATGACGAACTATACCTGCAGTTAAAAGATTTGTACTCATTTAAGATTCACCCTGTCCATAACTGTACATGAACGTATTAAAGATTGTAAATAAACTGAAGACAAAAAATTTTACACCACAGAATTTGAAAAGATGTAAAGTTTTGATTTAGATCATTTTCAGAGAGAAATAACAAATCCATAGGCAGATACTTATTCCACACAGAATTTGTAGAATGTATAGCCAATAAATTTCTTAATAAAAAATGGACCTGTAAAAAAATCAGTAACGCCAAACGTGTCGGAATTCAAAATTCCAGGTGAACCTCAACAAAGGCGCCTCCACACACCACCACCACCACCGTAGCAATCCAATAAAATCCACGGCCTATTTGAAACAACAATAGCCCATCTCATCAAAACATCATTTATCATTCGAATGGTTTTAATTTCGGGCGGCATTCCACAACAATAATTATTATTCACCTGCGTCGCCAATGACTTGCCACACAATTCCGAAACGGTCTGGCAACAAAGAACAGTCACAGGCGGCTGGGTAAAACAAGTGCCGATCGGGCGAAACTGCAGAGCCGTCGATGGAGGGAGACTGGGGACCCCTACATGTGCGGTTTATAGGGTGAAATCGAAGAAACTTTTGGAGGACGGGATATTGTCGTGTAATTTTTACTCTTTTCATTCCTCATCCGCAGATATATTGAACGGTGGATGATTTATTGGGTAACGTCGGATGGTATATAAACAAATAGTTTCTTTATACACTGAAAAAAAAAATGCTACAGAAACAGTTACTATAAAGTTGTGCTTACAATTTTATCGTTTGAGTAAACTACAAATATAGCAAACTACATAAGATCGTGGTTGCAAAAGTATTATAGGGTTGTTGTAAATTTTACTACAATTGTAAAACTTTTTACTAAACGAGGTGTGGCAATTAAGTTCCGGGAATTTAGTTATAACTCGGAAACTGGCAACACTGCATCGTTCGTCAACGTTTTTCTAGAGAGAGGGGACCTTCCGTTTAGTTTCAGTCCAAGGTTGAAGTCGATAGCATGTTTAGTTTGTGTTTTATGTGTATTTTTTGGAAGTAACTTTTTTAGTGGCGTCGTAAAAATGAGTGAACCAAATTACAAGCAACGTATTGATTAAATTTTTAGTGAAATCATGCGTGTTTGAATGAGCAAAACGGTTCAAGGAGGGGCGTGAATCGGTAGAAGACGATCCACGTGAACGAGCTCCCGTCACCTCTCGTAGGTACTGACGCGAATGTTGACCGTTTGCGTGCACTGATCACGTCTGATCGGCGCCTGAGCATTCATGCGTTGTCTGACGAGTTAAACGTCAACAAAGAAACAGTTCGCAAGATGTTACACGAAAATTTGAATATGCGAAAGATTTGCGCAAAGAACAGAAAGACATGCGAACATCGATCTGCAATGATTTGTAATCTCGCATTCAGATTCAAAGTCAGCAGTGGGTGGAAGAATTGCCAACGAAAGCGAGGACGTCCAAGTCACGACTGAAGGCAATGTTGATCGTTTTTTTTTCGATATCCACGGCATCATTCATCGTGAATATGTTCCTGCTGGCCAGACAATGACTGGACAGTTCTATGCTGGCGTCTTGGAACGGCTGCGGGCCCGCGTTTTTCGTTTGTGACCCGAACTCGCCGAGAACGGCTGGATCTTGCACCACAACAACACGCCAGCCCATTCCTCGTTCATTGTGCAAGAGTTTTTGTCAGAAAAGGCATTCCAACGTTGCCGCACCCACCCTATAGCCCCGATATTGCCCAATGCCATTTTTTTTATTCCCCAAGATGAAGTTGCATCTCAAGGGAACTCACCATGGAAGCATACAGGAGGTCAAAGAAGCTGTAACCTTGGTGCTGAACGGGTTAACTGCGGAGGATTACCAACGTTGGTCCAATCGTGGGAGCAACCATTATTACTTTAGATTTTTCTTTCGATTTTCCTACCATATTTTGGACATAGAATTTTTCAAAATTGCTTTTTGAAGAAAGAAGTAATATTAAGATTATACATAAATAAAGAATACATAAGAACGCTTTTGCAGCAAAATTATGTAAGAGAGTAAATATGCGTATATATATACAATAAAATTCAAATGTAGCTTCAATCCTACAATAGATATTATTTTAACAATTTTAAAAATAAAATGAAAAATCATATTATACGCTTCAAAAAAAAATTCGATTACTGTTTCAAATTAATAAAAATGGTGAATGCGCTAGTGAAAAATGTGCATAATTAGGTTGTCGAAGGTTGGGTATATAAATGAAACAAAGCCCTTAATCCAAAAGCTCGCCAAAAATTAATAACATTTTTATATTCTTTTCGTTATTATTACCCCAATAAAGATACGGATAGTGTCAATCCGGTAATATATACCGAAATAAAATTATATACCTAGTTTGGTTAAGCCATAGATTATGAAAATTTATGTTATGGAAACATTTTCATCAGAACTTAAAAGACGCAGTTTTATAAACACCATTCTAAATCATTAAACTTGAAATCTGAAGAGAAAGAGACTATAATGTAATAATTATTTCCTATAATTTATATTTGCTAAATGACTAACAATTCATCCATGCAAAATTTCGAGTACGTATAATGAATTATATTACTATGGTCTGAATTCAATATTTTATATTTACAAATTGTAGATAATACTACAAAATTATCAAGTTCATGCTTGAGCTTTCAAATATACAGAAGAAATATTTTCATTTCTTTTTTTAGTTTTTAGACTCCAGGTAGAATGATTCTGTAGTGTTAACTTAATAATTTTCATCAAAAGACTGATTCAGTCACATTTTCTTTGCTCTAATCGCAATATATAATTAAAATAAAATTGTTCTTTGAAATATCGACATTGTCATCCTACCACTATCACGAGGGTATAGATATTGCCTTAGTATGGTGGGCCGCTTCACACGCTGGCCAGAAGCTGTACCGATGTGTCATCAAGAGGCATCAACAGTTGCACGAGCCTTCTACGACAACTAGATTACGAGATTTGGTGTACCGTTGAGAATAACTACTGACCAAGGCAGACAATTTGAGTCCCATATTTTCTAGCAACTAAATCGCTTGTTAGGTACAACTCATTTAAGAACAACTGCTTATCACCCTTCAGCACTAGTTGAAGGCAGCAATAATGTACCACCAAAACAACCGCTGGACTGAAACTCTCTCCACGGTGTTACTGGGTATCCGCTCGGCTCGGAAAGAAGACATCACTGTATTACAGTGTAAAATTGTCTCCAAGTGTCTTTTAATATAACAATTTTATATGTTGATAACCCTCATCTAAGAAACAATTTTAATTTTTTTATAGCGCTGTTAGAAACACTATGGAACATTAATAAAACATTATTATAAAAGGCTTTAGTTTTATTAGCTATAAAAGCTTGTCCCAGAAATGTTTATAAAATAGTTATATATTTATCGTACAAGTTGTTTTATAATTTAGCTGCCAAAACGATTTATAAAGTATTTCAGTTACTAACAGCAAAATAATACTACTACTAATAAACGCTTAGTTGATATACAGTGACAACGATAGGTCTGTACTCATTTTCCATTTCTGGTTCACCCGGTAAATGTCAAAGAACGGGCGGACCAGAGCGCGGGTGGAACATCATTGCCGGCGACGCGTCTGAATGCCACAAGTGGAGAATGACAAAGAGGTGGGGACCTGTGCTCTCCTCTGTTCTATATCCTCTCCTCTTTGCCGCAGCTGCCGTCGCCCGGCTTTTTGGGTCCCTCGGCCAACTACCTGCCCACCGAAGCCTTGCAGAAATATAAACCCAAATCTGAATGCAGTACGAACTCGAAGACACAGGTAGGTGCAATCAGTTCCCAGCTGTAAGGGAAAAAGGATGCAACAAATAGATAGATACTAGATATTTGGAACCAGTCATGACACAAAGGAAGTAAAAAACGATTGTAGATATTTCGCTTACAGCACGTATATATGTACATATATACAAATTTTAAAAACTTCTCTGTTTCTTAACCTATTCTGTGTATTTGAGTAGTATTGTTATTTGTGAATAAAATAACTAAATGAGCAAACCTTCAGATCAAAAATATCATGAAGGATTGGTTGAACGTCAAATGAAAACTCTTTCAATAAAAATAAAACAAATAACCTTGTGGTATTCTAAGTATTTATTTCTATGAGCTTTTTTGTTATCGAATACATCAGGCCTACAATATCAAAACGTTCACAGATTCTCCAAATACAAAACTAACCAAACACGAGTATGCAGAACGTTTCAAAATAAGTAAATAGTTACTTAAACTCAATACGAAATATTGGTTACTCTCGCAAATGGCGACAACATTCGTTTAAAATAGTTAGCAACAACATTTTTTCTACAAGCTCATGAAAATAAATGGAAAGTTTAATGTTGTATTAATACAAACGGAAACAAAACTAACATAACAAGAGTGAATACAAATACATTGGAATAAGAGAAGTATTCTCTTCTTACTTATTATTAGTAATATCAATTGTAAACGTTCAACAAGATCATAAGTTAATTGGAGTCAGCATATGGGTTGAAGTTAGCTGCTTCTTGGAAGAAGATTGCTCTAATACGGGGAACAAATATTGGGAAGAAATTTCTTCAGAAACAGACGTCAAATAGTGGTTGTTGATTGATTACTGATTACAGATTGAAATTTACTATAGATTGATATATCAACCAACGTCTGTCACATAAACAATAGACAGCCAATGTTATTTTTAATTGCTACAGCAACAGTTATTAATGTATACGAGGGTTTTCATAATAAAATCTTTCTAATTTTATTTATTGTTTAACTTTGTGAAAGAACAACCTGAGACTTTCAAATTTTGTTACCACCTACCTAAATTTTTCTTCAAAATTATACTCGGATATGCGCTCGGTAAAAAAATGTCCGCACGGTGCGGGAAAATGACACTTTCCGAACTAAAATGCTTGTGATAAAAACCTTAAATACGCACGCTAGTAGAAAAAATATATGACATTCTATAGATGTTTAAATTTATATGAATTAGGAATTAGGTGTTTCTTTCATCGTGAAATGTGAATTATTGAAAGCTCAATTTCGTAATTACATCTACAGGGTGGTCATTTTTACGACGCCCAAAACATCTTGGAAATGTTAATCTATACAGGGTGGCTTAAATTATGCCATATCTGTATCTCAACAACAAATGGGTCTATGAAAGGTCCTATTACAGCATTTTAAGTTTCTGGGAAAAATAGCCCAGTGTTCTATCTCTTGTAGATTCTGAGATACTCTGCAATTACAACGAAATTGGAACACCCTGTACATATTACGTTCATTTAAGTTTATATTAAAACAAATTTAATCTTATTTATGCCAGTTAATCGACAAAAACATTCCATTTATTTACCTGCAGGGGCTCGATTCTTGAGCTTAGCGGAACACATTCTCTCAGAAAATGAAGTAAATTCTCATGAAGTCCCACTCGAATTTATTCCACTGCAATCGAGGCCCAGGTGTGTTATTTTTATGGCCTAAACATGTTTAATGTTTAAACATAGAAGTAACGTCATATTACTACGGTCATTTTGACGGTATAAAAAGTATTCTACAGCAACTGCACTCAAGTGATGCTACTTCTATTTTATATGCTCAACGGATATTTAACAATCCTAGAATTTGCGAAGATTTAGCATACCTACATACGTTTTAATTATTCACGGATACCTTCAGTTATTCGCCGCCTTGAAGAAACTGTGACAGCATCAGGATTTTCAATAAACAACGCAGTAAATAATGTTTTTTGCTGCAGTTTATTTCCCAGTTATAAGGAAGTAGTGCTGAACGTGTGAAGAAAAAAATTGATACCGTATAGCAGATCTTCTTGATGGCAAAGAAGTAGATTTTTCTGAACCCACCATAAATGTGCCACCCATGAAAAGTTATATATACTTAAATATGCCGGAATGACCTCTGCGGCCGTTGAACACACGTTTTCGAGACCGAAATGGATTACTAGCTACAAACGTCACAGCCAAACATCAGAACATTTACAGCAGTTGCTGATTATTCAATTTTATTCCAGTACTACTAAGTGTATGGTTATGTAGAGTGTTTTGTAAACTACTAAACTTAATACGAATAATGTTGGATATTATAAATTACCAGTACAAGGTAAGATGTTGATTTTAACTTTTTTGTAGGTAGCTAGCTATATGTTTGCACATCGGTTTCTACAAACATTAACTTAGCGTCCCAAGTGCGCCCCAGACAATGACAGCATCTGCGACGGGGTTTATTCATTACATACTTCAATGTTAAATGTACTATTGAAAGTATAGTTTCTACTTGTCGGTTCATATTTAGGGTAGCGACCGAAATTGAAGAAAGGAAGACGAAACAGGAAATTTACAGCACGGGAAACATTTTTCCGTGGTATACTGTAAGCTCGTGACAAGCGGGGCGCTGAAGCGTGCGCAATTACAGTAATCAGACGTTTCCGCTTATACGCAGCACACCGCAGCGTACCATAAAATTTGTCTTGATAGATATAGTTCTGACTTAGATAGCCCATATATTTGGCCAATTAACCGCATATCGTATGTACATTTCTGTTTAATGAAACAGGCCGCAGTTAATGCGCACTGGCCAATCAGGAAGGAAAACAGGAAGTTAATACGCAAGCCGCAAGCAAAAAAATGAAACGTTCTGATCGTACAAGATCACACTAAGAAAAATTCATTATAACTGGTAGTTAATCAATTACATTTTTCGATGGCAGAGTGTACCATGACATCATTAATTAAGATCTAAAGAAAATGCGGCATATTTAAATATGGAATTATAGTGATTTAATATAATATGCGAAATGTATTAACGTTTATCGCTTCTTCAAAACTGTTTAAGCCAATTATAGGACACGAATATCTCCTTAGATATGCAGGAGTTGGTATTGGAATACAAGTAAGTCATGTTAAATCTGCCAATTTTTAACTCTTATACGCCCGTGTTCCATACCCAGTTCATAAAAAATAACCCTTGTACAGGGTGTTGAGAACAAATAGTGAAAAAAATTTAGTCAAATATTTTTAGTTACGGAAGTTTCTCAGGAGAAATGTTTTGATTGTTAAAACTAAGAAGTAAACAAGTCAGGACATGTTTGGTATTTGTAGCATTACTTTGTTTTTAGTTGTGATCCTATTCGAGTTTATGTTCACGCGATTATAAAAGTATGGCGCATAATTTCTCAAACGAAGAACTTATAGATATAATAATAATAATTTCTCTACCCCTCATTCTAATCGCGAGGATTAGCCCAAAAGTAGAAGACTTGTGCGGGAGAGGGACAGCATTTACGCCCAGGAACGACTTACGTTGGTAGGCCCTAACCACCATTCAGTGCAGGAATGAGGGAAACCTGGAAAACCTCATTAATTAGGGGGGTAGTCAAATGTCAACCGGTATCAATCTCTCACATTGGCCCAAGCCAACCTTATTTCACCCTACCATACCCGCGGAGAGGGTGCCAATCCTCTCGACAAATATAGCTGATATACGGTCTACTGGCTGCGGGGCTCGAACTCACACCGGCCTAGTCACATCGATTCAAGTACTGACGGGATAGAGAAACTAGCAATTTGCAGCCGAAGTCTGGGCAACATGGTGTAGATATTAGACCAAGGCAAATTTTAAATTTCGTGGAACAGCTTTTAAATGCCGTCAAGGAGCAGGAAAATCGGTTAATTTGCACGTTTAGGCGTCCTTATTTTTTTACGAAATTATGTATAAAGCAGAATTTTTTTTCTATATTAAACCCCTATCTGTCGACGCCCCTGACCGCTCGCCATAAGCGAATTAAAATTGCGCATACGTCAAAGGTAGTGATGCAACGCTATGTTGGCACGTGTTTTAATTTACGCGAATTTAAAGAAAATCGTATTTGCAAAATGTAAGTGATTATTTATTATTTGATAAGAAAACAACGCGACGAATATCTACCCACCTGTACCAATGCATCTCTCCTTCGTTAATAAGACGAAGATAATCAGAAATTTGAGCTGTTCGAGAGTTGGCTTAATATTTTTAATTTCTTTGTTTTATGAGAAATTCGTTTGAACCAACACTGAATTCTGGTGTGACAATCCAAATGCCAGACATTATCCGGCACCATAACCATGAAAACATCGACACAATAATGTCTTGCCAGCTGTGTAGTAATCAAATATTTCTGTGTTTTTCATGCTGCCAATATTGTCAAACCATAAGAGATTGCGCGATGGTAATGTTGTTTGGCAATTTGCAACGACAAAACGAAGAGCGAATGTAAAATTCTGCAGCGATCCGGATTATCTGATATCTATCAGATGATATTATAGTATTATTATTATTAATAAAAATGTTTATTTTAATAGTTTTTACAATTGGTAACGCCGCGAAAAGTGGCGCCATTTTTTCGAGAGAAAAGGAATTTTGTCCTATTTTTTAAACATCGAGCTAAAGTCTTTTAGGCATCCCTGAGCACGTAGTTGAAATGTTTGTATCCAATGATAGCTAAGTATATACTACTTACTGCTTGCATAATAATAATTATTTCTTCAAATATTTCCTATTCCGAAATCTACAACTGTATTTTTTCTAATCAAAGTTGTCATTTCTATTCACTTGTTACTCGAACTGACCGAAGTTACTTAAATTACTCGAGCAGAGAGTGTTGTCTTCAAGTTGTCCAGAGTAGTAGATACAATTCGTCATACTCGCGACAAGAATTCAGACGACTTACGTCATACGAACAAATGAATAATTCATTATATTTTCATCAAAATATTTAATAAACTGCAACTGATAGTAATAAAACTATAAACTACACTAAAAGTTTGCTTTATATATTGCACTAAATTGCAAAAAAATATTGTTTTTAACGCCTCTAAATATCGAAAATTACGTTGACAATAAAAACAAATGTGTAACGTCAGAAATTCTTGACTCGAGTTTAACACCATAATGCGTACAACAAAAAATATTTAAGTTTCGTTGATAACCATAACCAAACCAGTTAAAATTTTAATAATTACATGCAACATTACCTTTTCCAGCAGCAGGCTAAATTTAGTGTCTCAACTTACCTGAAAAAGAAAAACTTATTTAAGTAAATTATGTAACGTTAATTACAGTGGAAATTATGTAACATAATGTTAACAATGTACCTGTGTCATGCTGCTAGGAGCTTTCATACATTTAAAATTTAAAAAGAGATGTGTTAGTTACAACTGAACGCATAAAAAACCCTTTCTGACGTCAGTAACGTCAAATAACTTTTTTGATAATTGACAAAAGCAAATGCACTTCATTGAGCATCCCGTGTATTTCTTTTCTCAACTATATTGAACGAGAAAAATGGCATATTTGGAGATATACAGGGTATGTCGGTTTTCGAGCCTTACCATCGATATCTGAGTAGTATTTAGTAATATGAAGTTGGTTAAGCTGGGACAAAGTTGCAGAATTTAATGCTGAGCAATATGCCGAAAAGAAATTTCCCTTCCCTCTCTTTTCGTTTTGAAACTAATATTTGCAATTTTTTTTAGAAAAACCAAGAGCGAAACATTGTAAATGTAACATTATTAACGACACTTTTTGGTGAGATATTTAAATATGTTCTGGTAGTGACCTATCTACCTTCTGTTTCTTCGACATATTTGTTTTTCAACATTAAATTATGCCTACAACTTTAAATACAACTGAGAGTCCATGGTGAGGTTCGAAAAACGGACAATTTGTATAAGTGCACAATTGCATACTGATAGGTGTTTCGAAAATAGTTTCATGTAAAAAAAAGTAATTTTAGCATCCCCTAAAAAATTACAGCCCTTTAAAAGTGGGTATTGGAGTCGTTTACATGGACTATTGTAAAACCGACTCAAATTAAACACGATTATTTTGAAGTTGTGTTAAAATGTCACCTTTCTTACCTATTCCACTCATTGTCACTTCACAGTAAGGGGATAAAATAATACACCTCTTGTACATTTATTAACTAAATTTATTCCGGTAAAAAATTTTTAAAAATGTTTTGTTTTAAAAAGAAAAAGAAAACATTCTTTGAATAAATCTAATTAAAACAAAACTTTTTGTCTACATAAATTACGAAATATCTTCTAGTTTTCGTACAAAAAAATAAAAACCTTCATCTCAACCCTATGATTCTTCGAAAGATACTTTCTGTAATAGGTTCCTGTCATTTTAGTTGAAAACCGTTAACAGTTTATTAAATTATTTTTTATCATTCTTCCAAACAAGTTTAGCTGATAGTTTGACACTTAAAAAACATGGTAACTTGATTTCAGCACTTACTTTTAAAGGACATTCTTAGGGGATGCTAAAATTATTTTTTTACATGAAACACCCGCTCTAAAATTGGCTAAAGAATTCACTGTTTCATTTTCCTCTATTAATCCATTAAAACATATTATTACTTCCTGTACCCTCCAATATCTTATTAAAGGTGTTCAGTTAGTTTTACAATTTTTATTTGAAACTTTATTTTGTATCTCTAATAATAACGATAATAAACAGTGGCCTAAATATAATGAATAACCCTGCACATATTTCTGAAATAGTCACGAATCGCTAATAAAGAACTGAAACAAATAGCCGAACAGCTATTTATTATGTACTGTTTCGATATCTGCAAATATATAATATTTATGTATTTGTTCAGAGATAATATGTTTCTACAAAAACAAATTTCACAACACTCAGCGCGGCCATCATTGGATGGCAGCCCCACAATAAAAATATAAACTCGCAATAGTGCATCGCTCTATGGAAAAAACGGAATAAAGCAGGGGCGTATTAACTTCATAATAAGCAACTTTGAATCCGCATCATGCTCTTGTTTATGGCATGAAATAGAGCCAACCTGAATACGGGCTTACGAACAACAAAAACTTACATAAAAGTGAAATATTGCTGGTGTTATGTCCAGAAACGTGACTTAACGCCGGACTGGAGAATTTACATGGTGGAGGTGTTTAATTATTAAGTATTTTCAGTCGAACTGTCTGGGAATCTATCATAATACAAAAACATTGATTATTTTTATTTGCATAAATCTATCTTAATTACTATTAGCGTTGAGTGAGAAATTATAGATAGATGCGCAATCTTAATGGCGAAATGCGTATTCGATCTACAAGTTTAACACCCTGCCTTCATGTTTGACGTTCCGTTATGTTACAACGTGTTTTACAGTAGGGGTTTTTTGGGCCCGAGATTTGCCCGTCTGTCGAGAACTGTCAATTTTGAGTGTTCTGTGTGATTCAATGGTTTAACAAGCAAAGAAAACCTCCGTGAACAATAAGTTGTCGATAAATTGACGAATCTTAGAACCAAAGAGCTGCTATTATCTAATACTATCTCGGGCCCAAAAGTGGATACGCATTTCGCCATAAGGTTGCGCCTCTATCTATAATTTCTCACTCAATGCTATTAGTCAAAAGAAGCATTTACAAGGCCTGGTGAAGCCAGAGTAGTCCTTGGAAAGTAGATGCAACAACTGTAAAACAAAGGCTAAAGTTGTAAAGCCATTATTAACGAGTGGCGACCAAATGAAGGTGGGAAGGTTTACAAGTGATATTAGGAGAATATCGCGGAGGTAATGAGAACCAGATCTACTGCAGCTTTAGTGGTCCTACAGTCGTTAAGATCTTAATTTAAGAAGAAGTTAGAACTGTATGTTATAAACTGTCAAAGGCATCTACCAATTATCCGAAGGTGTAAGATTTTAATTGCAAAACGAAAGGATTAGAAGTAAAAAATCCTTATTAAAGTCGAGCCAAAGAAAATATCCAAGTCTTCCAAAAGAAGGTGATAGGGAAGAAAGTTAACAACTAAAGATTTTATATGACGACACTAACAAAGGAGTTTGCTATAGTGCTGTCCGGATACTTTGGAGAGCTGGAGTACTGGGGCATGGGAGATATCAAGGCAACAATAATGGTACCAAGTTAACTAGAGTAGGCTCATCTACAATCTTGTATTTTTGTCATAGTTATTAAAAAACTCACGCAAAAATGGGTTGAAGAAAGGCCCAAAATATGATGGAATGAAACTCCCAGACAAAGAGTCAAGTTCTTAAAAGCGCGATTGAAGAAGTCTCACCTTCTAAACCAAAGCCGCAGATCAATAAGGGTGGTTTTTGAACTACTAACAGAACAATGCACTTGTAGGTCCAGGAGGAAATGGATATGGCAGCCTGGTATGTCCGATTGGAAGGACAGAGCAAGAGTGCGATATCTATTGTGAAGCTTAATGAGAAAAGCTAGATGAAGACCTTTTAAGATCATTGAGGTCTATAGGAATAGATCTATAGTTAGTCGCAGTGGAAAAGAATGATTTATCTATTCCATATATTTACAGTTGATTTGATTATTTGCTATTACTTTATGTTCCTGCAAAACCTTTCATGGGCAATATCAGCGGCAGAACATGGAGCTTCAGATCTGATAAAAGAACATCGGGTCATTTTTATTTAAAAAGTTTTCAAGGAAACAATTACAGGAATGAATGTGTATTGTACAGAGCCACGAATTTTTCACATTCCTCCTCAAAATGCTTTGTTTTCTTTTTCATATAAAAATGTTTTGGATGTTTCACGAAAGCATTACTTAAATTATGTGTGTATCTTAAAAACTATCTGAAACATGCTCTATATTCTCATGTAGATACATTTTGTTCAAGAGTTTTAAAACATTAGTGGAAATAGTACAAAAGTGTTTTATTCCATTATTCACATCAGGCTTAAACTGTTGTAGAAGCAGCATGAGTATCTACAATACTCAGGTTTTGTGACTCATTGTGCGTGCTGTTATTATTAGAGCTAACTTCAATATCAAGTAATGGGCGGGTATTCAAAAATAGAATTTAATCGTCTCCTTTCTAATGGCACAAGGTGTAAGTTACTATATTCCAAATACCTATTGAGTTTCTGCTAACCTCATTTTAAATGCACATCACCTCAAAATATTTGCTTGAGCACATCCAATCCAATTAGTTGAATAAACATAATTTATTTGAATGATTAATGAGACATCCATATAATATGATATGGAAACTTAAATAGAAAATTTCAAAATAGAATATTTACGATCATATCATAAATATCATGGAATACTTCCACTCCATCATTGACATTGATATCATTTCGATATTTCTGGATGTCTATTGCTTCTGTGTATGGTGTCCAAGATATCTAAAGCAAATGTTTGCTACTGGAACCTTCAAAATGTAACTATTACATAACCATAACCAAATTTGCTAATAAAGTGGTACAAATAACTTCATACAACAAAGTTACAGTCGCCTACTTATTTTCGACTACTCCTGATTACTCATTTTATATGATTTCTTAGGAACGTCTTAGTAATCAGTGGGACGGTTTTTAAGTTTTCAGAACTTGAAAAGTGGCAGCGACTAACTCATGTTACTAAAATATAACTCCAAAGTTTTAGTTACCTTGAAGCAGCTATGATAGTTGCCGCGACGTTCAGAGAACTTTGTTTGTTTAAAGTCATGGAATTTGTAAGTAATATTTATTAGTCTTAACAACGTTATCGCTACCTGTAGAAGTATTATCATCACACACAACAACTAGAAAGTGCGTATCACCTCTTAAATCACCATGAAGTAAATTTTACCATATAGTACCACATAAAACAATATCTATACTAATCAATAAAGTTTGACCCAGATTAAATATCTGAGTTAAAACATGATAGGGACTTGAAAGGACAAAACATGCAACAGGGGTAATAACAAAAACCACAAGGAAATAAAGAAATGTAGGTAATGAAAATAATAATGTAGGGATAATAATTCAACTACTACCAGAAGATAAAATTCAAGATCCCGTACTGCGTTCAGAATGAAAAATAGGAACTAAGTGAGAGTGCGATCTTGAAATAGACAATGTGTGGTAGTCACAATTTGACTGCTACCTTAAGATAACTCTTTAGTAAATGTTACTTGAAAGTTATATATCGATAGTTCTCGTTAAGGTACGGTTTCGCTGGTGCGAGTGCGGCTGCGGCTCGTGGCTGCGACTTGTCGCCGACCAATAAGCAGTCTAAATGCTGCAGTTGATGAGAACATTCAGACTGACTATTGGTTGATAACGAGCCGCAGTCGCGTGCCGCAACCAAAGTCCCACAAACGAAACTGTACCTTTACGGACGCTATAGTATCAATTACTTTAAAGTTGCGTTTCTTAGAGTAAAAGACTTCAAAGTGAGATTTTGAGGGGCAAGACTGAGGTCGCTATCATTGGAAAATATTCAACTTTACTTATTGTCATTACCTCTGCATCAGATTGACGTCAAAATTAATTCAAAATTCTTATTTGCCGTGCCAAAAAACATAATTGTGCCAATTTTTTTTTTAATACTCCGACAGGCGCGTATTGGATTTGGCCAGTTTTATCACTATGTTTGTCAATAAAATTTCATTCGTTTTAATTTTGGCGTTCAGACAACACAGTAATATTTTCAAAGAATCTACATGTTTCACTTGCATAAGTAATACGTACTGCAGTTATAAATATCTGCCTAATATCTACTTGATTCAACGTTAAGGAAATCGAGATGGAATATATAGAAAGAAATCAAATATAATAATATTAGCTGCCAGACAACGAAAGCAACATACTGATATGAAAGAGTGGAGGGAAAGTATTGAAGTATCTTAGAAGTTGCTGTTTCCACAGTGCGACGTCACCTCCACGGAACCACAACGTCGCTGGAACGTGGCCGTATAAGTTCCAGAAACGTCGCAGGAACGTAGCAGGCACCTAAAAACTTATTCCGCATTTTCGTCGCAGGCACTGAATGGGAACGCCTATGCTACTTGCTCATGGCTAGCGGCAAAAGAGTTTAAAGTACCTACAATAGTCGTATCTACGTTTCAATTGTGATAATCAAAAGATTTTGCTTTAACATCCTATAGTTTTGGGGTAATCTGAGAATAGTGAGGTAGACTATATAAAGACGTATTCATCTATGCCGAGAGTAACATTTAATTATACTTAATTTCCTTCGTGCTTCCACGGAAAAGAGCCTCAGGCATTACTAGAAGTAATTTATTTTGCTGGTTTACGCTACCGAGTTAAAGGCAGCAAACGCATGATCTCGTTAATTTTTTTCCCACGTGGGAATCTGACAGTTCCGATTAAATAACGCGTCGGGTACAGTTCGAGAGATCGGTTCCAGCCTTCGGGCCATTTAAGTGAAACTATTATTAACAGAGTGTGTAAAAAAAGGTTGCCTTTCGTACACAATGCCTCGGAAATAACACGGGAGCGCCGAGCTTCTTATGATTTGCCTGCCGAAATACGATTTTAAGTATAGCCTGTAGCGAAGTCGATTTGGGAGCGACTAGGAGGCGCTCGTCTGCCGCCGAAATTGGTTGTGGGCAAGGCAAAAAGTCGCGACTTCTTTTTGTTTTAAATTGTTGTCTTGGGATCGAGGGGAGGATATAGCCAAAATAAATTCTGACCGTTAATGAAGTACAGGAAAACGTTCAGGTAGATGAAACTGAATTGAAAAAATTCACTTCCCGAAATTCTCATGATAATGATGGGTATAGACGCCTATGCCCGTAGCGGTTATACAGAGTGGTCCGTTTTTCATGGCTCGCTATTGGCATCACGGAAACCATAAAATAGGCAGTGTGCCTCAAATTAGAAAAAAGTTGCTCCATTTGATGGCCAATAGCAAGACAAATCAAACAGATGCCAAGATATCTGCTGCCGATGCTGAAATACAGGGTGTCCGGAATATGAGTGCCGTAATTTTAACGGCTTTATATAACTGAGCAAAAGCAAAAAAAACAATTGAAGTTTCAGAGAAACTCGTTAAAACCGTAACGTACTGTAACGTTCGACAACATTACAGTGTCAGGCTGCTGCTGACAACCTAAAAGTAATATTAGTCATAGTGGCACGTATAGCTAGTACGTTTCATTTTTTTCTAGTTTCTTTGATGTTTGTGAATGTACATAAACAAAAATAGAACAATGTTATAGTAACTATAACCAGCAGGATGACATGTTAACTTACGTTGAATCTATAAGCAAAACTCTCTGGCTAGACATTTGTAGGATGAACGCTTCTTGCAAGAAACAGAAGTCATTTGAAACACTTGTAACTATTAATCTGTGTTGTGAAAAGATCTCTAAGAAAACCATTCACAGTAAGTACCTACGCTTAGGTGTACCCATTTTAATTATTATATATAAATACATAAGATAGTATATGAGTGGCGTCACATATTCAAGACCTGTTTGCTGTCATAATTCTGTTACCGTTGGTCAGAGAAAAAAAATTGTTAAGTCAAATTAAGTCAATAAGTGTACTAAACAAAACATAATATGTTTCATATGGCAAAATTAAGGCACTCATATTCCTGACACTCTGTATAATGATGAAACTAAAAGAAATTATGAAAAATGACATCTAGCATCATTTGATACACAGCGATATACGAGAAATCGTTTTTCGCGGAAAGAAAACGACCACTAGTTTTGGTTATGCAACATTCAATTGTTTTTTATGGTCGCCATACTGGATCTTGATAGTAACAGATGTAAAATAAAATTACGAACATGTCAATATGTAACACTACTATTTGAAGAATAATCTATAAAATTAAAAAAAAAAAAATACAAATTTTTTTTTTAGCTTATTTATCCTGTCGGAAGGAAGGTCAATTCTCAGCCAGGTTAAGTTTTTTCTATTTTTTCTTTGTACTTTACATTATTTATTTATCTTTTAACGAAAAAATATATATTTATAAAACAGATGCCTTTTTGAAATTTAATACATAATATAGTGTTCCGTGTCATACAGGTTCTTTTATTTTTTCTGTGTTCTTTAGTGAAGCTATTTTATGAAAGATTCTTTGATACTTTATTACATAGTGTTCAAAATAATTGACCAGGTAAAATTGGTAAATGATTGAAGTTTTCATTCATTTCTTCTGTTTTTTATTGAAGACTCTTTATGGAAAATTTTGTAATAATTACACATATGCCGGTCATCAAAGTTTTTTTGATGAGATTTCTAACAACGGTCTATTAGAACACAGAACATCAAATAAAGATGACCTGTTTCAACTCTTAAAATACAGGGTGTTGAAAAAAATGTAACCAAAATTAACCGGCCTATTAGAACACACCGAACCAATCTCTAAATTCAAAATTCATAGAATTTAAAGACATTTTTTGATGAAACTTTCAACATCAAATAAAGGTGATCTGATTCAGCTCTTAAGATACAGGGTGTTGAAAAAAATGTAACAAAACTCAAAACAAAACTCAACATTGAGGAAATTTGATATTTTTTACAATGCAATGCAGCCACTATTGAATATTACGGAATGCCGGACCTTCCCCACCATATAAAGGTCAGCCAAGATCGCACAGCGACATTGCTGTATCTTCCTGGTAATAATTTAAAATCACAGTTTACTGAGTACTGTACTGGGTATGACGGTATAGATATTAAATAGGCATACAATTCATTTTGAGGATGTGACTGCATTTAAGTTTTATTGGTCCTTCATGTGAATAAATATAAATAAATATTCCCCAAGAACATCAGCTACTCATTTAAATAGTGCCCATACTGTAACAATTATAATTAGACAATAGTAATATTTAGAATATTTAGATAGATAAATATATTTATTTTAGATTTCCACCAGTTTCATGTAACGCATGACAAGCGAACTTGCAACGTAAGCCGTACACCCGCTTCATAAAAACTTTATAATCTAAAAGAATGCATTAGATGTTTTTTTTTCAATGCATAATACATGGGGCATTGTTGTCAATAGTGCGCCATTTCCGACGTATCGCATTGAAGCAGAAGCTTTTAAAATACATTGAATAATTTAGATCTAAATTCAAGGATAATGATGACCTTTCTTCTGATCCATTTCGCAAGTTCTCGCTACCTTGGGAACTGAAATAGTATGTAATAGTACACTATTAAAACGTACGGCGGGTAATAACAATGCTGGCTGTCATTCCGATGGCGTTTGTCAGGCCGTATTTATGAAAAAGGTAAGCACAATGTGAAAGAAGAGAGGAGATATATGAAACTATAAGGGTTCTTTTAGGTAGTTAGTTTCCACTTTTATGCAGTGTATGTGTGGAAACATTTGTTTAAATATTGTATTTCGTATAAAGTTTAATTCAAATTCCAATACTGTAGCAGGTCATGTATGTATATTCAAAAAGAAATTTGGTTTATTTTTATAAATTAATGTCTAAAATTTCACTTATCCCGTACATACACCAAACCTTAAACAAAATTCTAACGGATTATACAGGGTGATTCAGAACATATCTAAAAAATTTGGGAATGTCAAGTCAATATCGTAAAAAAATGTTTCGTGAAATGTTTATAGTTTCCGAGAAAAAAATATTGAAGTTCTAGTAGTTTCAACCTTTACATCGCTGGGCTACTGTAGTCTCCAGCCATGCGATTTCAAATATCCGATTACTTATCGTATTAACTTTTTTGTGAAGCAAGTATTTACATTAGTTTACTAAATATAAAAAATAGCAACTAGCAGTTGATGGGTATTGTTTTAATTTATGGTGAACTGAAGAAGCTAATAGCAGAACGATTTTCCATTAAAATGTGCCAAATGCAGCTACTTTTACAACGGTGTGCGGTTAGTGCAAATGTAGTGCAAATGCAGGCGTGACGCGGGAATCGAATCGTGGAAGAGATGGAGGTCCAGAGGGTTTACGGCGTATTGCGGCAGTACGGTGTATCATACACAAGACTCAATTATATCCGTACCATATATAGCGTGTACAAGCTATAATACCAGGGATTGGACAAGGAGGACCGGTACCATGGCCGGCACAATATCCTGACTTTAAATCACTTGGACAAGAAGCAGAAAAAATTGTGTGTGTAGATACTGGGCGCATAATTTTGTTGTAACATCAGATATGTCAAACTAATTTCTTAAAACCACAAATTAATTCTATTAATAATTAATAACAACAGCGACACAAGCAGTTGAATTTGATGCATTAAAATAGATGGTGTAAAATGTAATTTATTTCTTTCCTTGGGAATTTCTTTAAATTTTTTGTCCAGTCGTTGATTATACGCCTTATAAGGTTTTACAATGGACCAGTTTCCAGTGCCGTGCGGAAGTGTATTTTTAAATAATTTTTGAATTGCTCTTTTTGATTCTATTTTTACAAAATTGTATTTGTAAGTATCCTCTGTACATTCAAAATATTTTTTTAGTGAAGTTCTGAATCACCCTCTTAAAACATATATAGTTACGGCATGAATTAAGACGACTTACGTCACGGCTGACGTCACGCATTTGTTTTTATTGTCAACATAATTTTCGATAATGGAGGCCATAAAACAGGTCCTCCAAGATCGCCTGATCTGAACCCTCTAGATTTCTTTGTTTGGGGATATTTGAAGACATTAGTGTATGGTACTCCTGTAAATAGCCTGGAAGAGCTGCAGCTACGGATTAATCAAAAGTGTCAAGAAATCCAAACCAAGGAGGGTGTTTTCGAAACAGTTCGAATATCGTTGACACGAAGATGTCGTGCCTGCTTGGAAATGGACGGAGGGCACTTTTAACATCTTCTGTAACTTTGTTTTTTGTTTGTTAAAAGCTTCCTTTGTCGGTTTATTCCTAATAAAATAAAATGTTTGGAAAACGAATAGTGGTCCATATCTCCGCAACCGATACTTTGCGGGCCCATGTTTATTAAGACTTTTCTGCTTATTTTGGTTCATACTGTTACCTCCTGAAATATTTTACACTCTTTTTTTAACACCCTGTATATTGAAGTATAAAGACTATATATTGTCCACAAAAAGTCAATGGAAAATTCCATTTAAAAGAATGTATAATTTTACATTAATACGTTGTATAATTAAAATATTCCCAAATACTTTGTCAGTTTTTTTTACAAAAAAAGCTAAACATATAACAAACAAGATTAATTAACAAATAACTTAGTTTGAATCGCCATAACGTTTCCAGATATTTTTTTATGATATTGCCGACAACGTAATATTATTTTTAAATTTATTGTTCTGGAAATATATATGTATAAGTATTTAAACTTGTTTAACATTCGCAGGGGATGTTGTTAAAGTGTATCGACGTTCTTTGTATATTGTCGAACCCAGTTTTAAAAAGATTAACAAAAGAATTTTGCGGGACGGACAATAAAACGGAAACAGAGTGTATGCTCATTGATCACATAATGCAATTTCCAGTGGAATTTGACATCAATTAAAATTTTAATAATAAAATCAATAGAAGCAGCGAGAGCAGACAAATTCAATAACAAGGGAACTGCAGCCGTGCTTTGGACATGTAAAAATGGATTTATTCCCGAGGAACTACTTTAAAATTCCGACTTTGCAATCCTCAAGTTTCGCCAGGGAGCCAAGCAATGGCAAATTTCATTTAAAATAATTTATTTTGAAGTTCTTGTTCTCCCTGATGAATAGGGGATTCTAAATTATCTGCAATTAGTTTCTACGTTACTTATTATAAATTATACAGCTGACGCAATTGCAAATTTAAGCCTGCATTGATTTATTGGTACTGATTCTGGAAACAAAAAACATCTAAAATAGCATTTTGTCAATAAATACGAGTGAAGGAAACTTACGCACCTGATACTAAATAAAACTAATAAAGTTTCCAAAACTACACCATTTCCATAATATGAATTTCAGAGAGCGTTTATTGTATTTGTTTTCCTTTTTGGTATTCCAATTCACTTAAGTAGGTATACGTACTCTTATTAGAGACAAACTATGAACATAGGTAATTTAATAAACAAATAAAAAACAACGGACAAAATAAATTTAGTACGGCTCTGTTAAGATCTGAAATAATTACAAATAAAATCTTTGAAAACTAAATTGAATAAAATCGAAAATACGTTTTCTCGCATTTTCTGATTAAACAAAACTTATTATGAAAAACTTTTTGGTACATTTGTATAAGTATATATATATTTTTATTTATCTACTATTAAATCATTTATTTTTTTAAAATCATTCGAAAAAATAAGTAAAATATCTTTCTGGTTTACAATGCAGCAGACTGCTTATAAAAATATTGATTTTAATTTAGTTTTAGACATAGGGAGACAGTTAACACTTCGTTCTAATTCCTGCTAAGGTGATGAGTAAAAAACACACAGCCACGGAAGGAACGGTACTCTCCCATTTGTTCGTGCGAGTGGAAAGGGCCCAAATAACAACACAACTTCTAGTTAATCTGGAGCAAAGATCCGGGGTAGAGCGAGGTAAAGAAGTAGGAACTCGCTAAACATAGTGGTTAACCTCCCCCGCTGTTAGCAAACAATTACTTTCCTTGTTCGAAGTTTCGAATTCTGAACAATTTCAACAAGAATAGAACAGATGCGTCCCTCTACAAAAGGCTTCTTCTAGAACGCCGAGGTTCAGCGTAGTGCCAACTTATTTTTAGATTTGTCTGATATTAAAGATCCACCTAAGTACAATAAACTAGACTGTTCTGGGAAAGGCCTTGCAAATTTGCAGCTTTATTAAAATATACCGATAATCGCGTATGATAGTTCCGCAAGGTAATGTCACGTAAAACCAGGGCCGGATTAAGGTCACGCATATAAAATATACAGAATAGGAACAATAAAAATGTCTGAAAGTAACAAAATTTGGCAGTAATTATTATAGATTTTCTCTGACATCGGGTGTTAAAATATAAATGTCAACATCTAAATCTTTTTGCAAAGATATTCCAGATGTCCTTAAAATAAGACGAGTTATTATATCAAGGAATTTTACCGGATCATGGCAACAATGCGAATGCATGTTATTTTCCAAGCCCTATAGATTATTGTACCTATTCGTAGAAAACACTATTTCAAGAATACGGCTCCCTTAAATGCTTATTTCAATTATCAAAACAAGTTTTTACAGAAATTTCGAAAACAAAGCAAAATTATTATTATTATTATAACTTTAAAATGCATTTGTATGACACATATTATTTTGCTATTCTAACCTCACATTTTAACAATTATTGGTCACATACTTATAAACAAAAGTGAACAATCTTATATGCAGAACTATGTAAGTTTATATTATAACAATATTCACATCTACAGTTGAATTTAAAAAATACATATTTTGAAAGATTTCTGTACCTAAAAATTGGTTAGTTAGACCGTTTCAGTCGTTATATATTCGTTTTACTTCGGTACCTTTGGATATTCGCAGATGTCATGAGATAACATTCGTGTTATGTGCAAAACTGTATATTATTCTGTTCTGAAACGTCTAAAAGTACTTGTATTTGTAGAAAACCACTATTTCAAGAATACGGCGCCCTTAACATAGTCACGCACATATCTAGATTTAGCTTCAAACTTTATTTTTAGAGAGCCACTGGTGCTAACATTGTTGTAAGTAATTATTCCTACAATAACAACATATTTTCTTAGTTCTAGTTTTGCGATGCAGTGAAAACTTATGTGTCTACACCAGACACTTCAGTTTATTTGGTTCCATAAAAATTTCAAAGCTTAATTGTCAAACTTACAGTGCTTTAAAAGTTCTACCCTGGATGAGAACATTTGGTGCAACTCTAAAATCCACCGTAAATATAGTCGGCTGCCAATAATTGCCCCCCCTACCGAACATCGATTATTAGATTCAAATACAGCTGTTGCCACAACACTCGGATCACTTTTCCAGCTTTAATTAAGAAACCGTCAGAACGAAAATAAATCACACACTTTGTTATAAACTACCTACCTAAAAAGTACACTTCTAGTATGAATGCATGCGATTTTGATTAATCGAGCATTTTTCGCCAAGTGATTGATGTCTTGGTTTAATTTCAATTTTATTAAAGGTTAGGTATATTTCACAAGGAGAGGCTGGTTATTACAAAAGCCGTTTCAGGATTTTATTCGGAGAAAATTCCAGAGAAAATTAATTGGCTTAAACGTTAAGTGTAACTGCAAACTGCCAAGATGTAGCTACGGATAAAATACCTAGATAAAAGTAGGTACTATGTAAACAAGCAACTCTGCCAAACTCAAATAAAATGTATGTGTTTTATTACTATTTTAATATTAAGTAAGTCACGTACGATATTTAAAAACTATACGATAACCTAGACCTAACAAGAAAAAAAAATATGTTCTATTTTTCTATAATTAGGTATCTTTATTTTCTGAGGAAATAAAATAAAATAACTAATTAACTTTTACCTAGCTTAACATTATCAGATTTTAGCCGTACACCATTTTATGAAGAAGCACAAAGTTTTGAATGAAAAAATATGAAAATATGAACTATGAATATGAAATAAATATGAACTATTTTTGATTGTTAATAACACCTACATCATTAGATAAAGAATTTACGATTTATTAACTAAATGATCGAACCGTATTTGTTACCACCTCGCTTAGATAGCAGTATTCAGCATTTACTTAAATCTTATATAGAATGTTCCTTTGACCACAATTCGGAGAATATCGTTACCACCATGGCCCAAATAGTACCAAAATAACACTAACTGAGACTGAATCCTCCAAAGAGTAACTGTTACGTCATCGACACCAAATTTGCTACTTTGTTGTATAAATAACTTCATACAACAAAGTTACAGTCACTGCTACGTATTTTCAATTACTTTTGGTTACTTTTCAGTTACGTGAGTTCTAAGTAACTGTCATGGTTTTGGAGACGTTTCAGTTACCAATGAGACGACCTTTAAGTTTTTAGAACTTGAAAGAGACAAATGAACGTAGTAGAGACTACGAGCCTTCCCATTTCAGTTGGCCCACCATAGGATTTGGCAGAAATTTTGTTTTTATGAAGCAAAAATAAAAGTACAACATTAACCTGTAAATTTATTTATCTCTTAAACAGTATTTTAAACATAATAAATAAATATGAAGCAACGAAAACCAATATCTAACAGAAAATAAAGACAAATAGAGAAAATAAGAACAAGTAGCGTAAAACTAACAAAACAATTTTAAAATTCACCACTGGGTAACATCGCCTTTATTTTTTATTACAGCCGCAATTCGTTGGGGCATAGTATTAACCAAGCCTTGACATAATTCCGGTGTAAAAGAATCCCATATTTCCTGAAGTCTTTGCTTCAGCTCTAGCAGGATGTTTTCGTAGCACCTTTTTCATCTCATGCCACAAAGTTTCTATTGGTGATAGATCCGGACTGCTAGAAACCCATTCTAAAAGTGCAATACCATTATCCTTTATCCACTTTAATGCTTTCTTTGAGGTGTGACATGCTGCACCATCTTGCTGAAACACAAATTCTTGGCGGGATGTCAAGCATTCTTCCATGATCGGTAAGAGCGATTCTTCCAAAATGGCTAAATATTTGTCCGTATTCACAATGCCGTCAATAAAATGAAGTTGTCCCACTGCTTTAGCTTAGATGCTACCCCAGTTCATGACTGATGCAGGAAATTTAACCTTTGGTTTTAGACTGTCCGGATGAAACTCCTCATTTTTTTTTCGAATAACTCGACTGCGACTGTCTCCAACACACACTTCAAATCTGGCCTGATCACTCCATTGTATTGCACGCCATTGCTGAGTTGTTCAATCCTTATGTTGTCTTGCCCACCTTACTCTATTTTTCTTCTGCTGCAGTGTTAAAAGCGGTTTTTCTTTGGCCTAAAGCAAAATATTGTCATTTCTTATTTTCCTACCGCAATTTTGCTTATTAAAAAATTTACCTTATAAGTGCCAAAACCCATTTTATGAACCTCCTGTGCGTTGTGGATCTCGAAATTCGTCTCCCAACAGCGTCACTCCATAGAGCACTTAGCTCTAAGTAATTAGCTCGCCTATTTTTCTGGATAATCCTCTTCAACGAACGTCTATCCACATTTGTAATTTTGCTTTTTTTAATATATTGGGGCCTTGCAGCAACTGAGCCGGTATTTTTATACAGTCTAACTATGTTTCTTACACTATACCGCGATAAATCTAATAAATTTGCAATATCCGAATTTGATTTGCCGGAATTGAAAAATTTAATAATAAGTGAACGAATTTTCTCATCAATAACCTTTCCTCTACCCATTTTAAAAAACACAACTACTTAAGTACTTGAAGCTATACTAAATGCGTACTGACAGCTATATGAATATTAGCAACTGTCACGGTGTCAGTTTTCCACAGCAATCTTTGAATTATAGGCATCCTTTGTACCAGAACAAACATAGGTTGATTTGCTGTATTTACAAAATTTTTGCTTTTCCTTGCAAATTTAAATAGAGAGCAAGGACTTTGGTATTTTTACTGGACATTATTTAATATACTCTGCTAATTACTTTGGGGCCTGAAAACAACCTGTAGTATTTGTTATGTTTTGATGCTGGCCAAAAAACTAATATTTCAGTAGGTGGGCCAACTGAAATGGGAAGGGGCTCGTATCTTGTATTACTAAGGTATGACCCTAAAATTGCAATCATTTTCAAATAGCTTCGATAGTTGCCACGACGTGCAGGGAACCTTAATTGTTTGTGAAAAGTCGTAAAGCTTAATAACTAAGTAAATAATAATTATTAGTCTAAACAGTGTTGTCGCTACTTGTAGAACTATATTAAGCATCATCATGCACAGCAACTACTAAGCGCTAGCAACTAACCTCACCATGAAGTAAATTTTACCATGCAGTTTCTCAAGTTGAAAACCTTCGTGTTGTTCGTTATTGTGTAATGCTGTACCTATTCCATCATGTCACGTGTGAAGTGTATTTTATGTCTTATATTAATGGATATTATAAAACTTGTTATACCTATTAGTGCTAAATATGGACAAAACTCCAGATAAAACTGTATCTATACTGAACAATACACACCACAAAAAAACAAAGGGCAAAACATGAAACAGGGGTCACAAAGAAATGTATAAAAATAACAATGCAGGGATTCAGTATTCAGCTACTAGTAGAAGCACATAAGAAAATTAAATTCAAGGGCAGTGTTCATTGTAAAACTCGCGTTAGACGTACCGCGTTCATAATGAATAACAGGAAAAATGTTACTAAGCAGAGGAGTAGGAACAGTGAACAAACAGAAACTACAACTTCATTGTTACTTTAAAATAACACTCCAGCCTCATTCGATACTTTATGGTAAAGATTACTTGTAAGTTACATATTGGCAGTTCCCGTTACGGATGCTAAAGTATCAATTACTTTGAGGTTACGTTTCTTAGAGCAAACGACTTCAAAGTAAGATTTGTGAAATGCGTCATTTTGACAGACAAAACATAAGTCGCCACTACTGCAAAATATTAACCTTAACTTCACAAATAAAGCTTTTGTCGCTATTTCTACATCAAATTTAATAAATTGATGCATAAAAATTAATGCCATTTCTAACGAACACTAAAAAATATATTTCACCGTCTAGAGTATGACAATCACATATAATATGAAATATTAACATTTTCATTAAACCATATATTTTTAATAGCCCGTGCTGGATTTGGTAGTTTTATCACTATATTTGTCAATAAAATTTCATTCCATTTTAATTTTGCACAATAATATTTATATTGAAGTACATACATGTTTCATTAAGAACGTAAGTATGTATATGTACTGCACTTATAAATATACCTATTAATACTTACTTGATTCAGAGTTAAGAAAATAGAGATGAAATATGTAGAAAGGAATGAAGTGTATCAATATCAGCTGCCAGCCAAAGAAACCAATACATATACTAATATGAAAGAGTGGTTGAAAAGTGTTGAACTACAACATCGCTGGAACGTGATCGTACAGTCGCCGGAACGTGGAAGGCACCAAAAACTTATTCATCATTTTTGTTGTACGTACGCAATGGGGAATAAATTCTATTACCTGTCCATAGTGTGTAGTGGCAAAACACGTTAAAGTACCTACAATAGGTATAATTACTTTACAAAGACTAATTGTGCTAGTTGGGGACGGAGTTCCAGTACACTTTGCGAGTACATAAGTAATTACTTTAATACCCTGATAGATGAACAGGAAGAGGACGGACCGTTAGAAGAGCAAGCCTGAAGTCATGATTTGACACCAATGGACTTTCTTCCGTGGAGTTATATGAACTCGATGCTTTATTAGACGCCAGTGGAGTTCCAAGAGATACACAACAACCAAAAGTTATTCAATATTGCGAGAAAAATTGACTCGTCGCGTTCATAAGTGTAATGAAGTTCAAGGTTGTCATTTTGAGTAAATCTTGTAGCCGATCATTTACTTAAGAAATGGAGTCCTTTATTGGAATTAATATGCAAGCCAAAATTAATTTGCTAACATTACGTAACATGTATGGAGTAAGTTTTGCGTCGGAAACCGTTGAAAGATATTGAGAACAAATTTTTTTTATCATTTGTAAGACCAAAACGGCACATTTTCGGGCAGGAATTGTTATTTTATATTTTCATGTCTTAATATCCTGTATATCGTGTCAACTGAAAAATGGTAGAGCTATCCTTTAATCAGCTTACCAACACACTTAATCTACATAAATTGATAAACTCTTCTAATACTACACTTCAGATGTAACAAATTGCTCTAGCGAGTGAAACCCATCAAAATATTTGAATCTCATCGATAAGTGTACTTAGTTATTCTTATCTGAGAACAGGAAACCAATTAGACAAAGGACAATGTCAAATTTAAATATAATTATATTGACTTGGCTGTGGCGTATCGCATTAACATTTAGATGGCAGTGGATTTCATCACACTCCTCAGCAAATGTTTAACAACATACACGATAATAAACTCTTAACCCTGAACTGCAAATAATACGCTGCGAAAGTTCAAAGAAACCGAGAGCAAACAGGACTAGGAGGAGGTTACACATTCTGCTTCGCAATTGGTTTTTTAATACATGTGTGTTCAATGGGACCGCGCACGGTGCAATGACCTTGGCCATCAAAACATTCTGAGCTGAACGCCATGCCACGAAAATAAAAAAAAAACACCATTCGCTATTGAATGCGATGGGAACAGCTTTTATCCATGAACCATTATTTTACAAAAGGATTTAGGCTCGAAATTGGTTGGTTACGAGGGTCATCCAGAATATGGTAATACCTAGTACAGCGTTTCAAGTAAAAACGTTACAGCAAAATCACCACCTAAACCATGTTTTGTAACGGGAATAAGCTTTTGTATTTCAAGTTGATAAGAAGCTACCTGTCTGTACACTGTTTGTAATCAATTTCAACTGATAGAAATAGAAATATATTATATATTACTTCATAGGTCGCACTGGCTTTCTTTGTACGTTCTGCAATGAGTGTGGGTGTGGAAGATTTAATTTTGTGGAGAAAAGATTTGACATCCTCCTACAAATGACCAGTATTATTTAAATTGTGACTTGACAGTGTAGCCTCTCATTCTGTCTATCACACTGATGACAAATGCTGAATCTTTGCTATCGTTTTCATACCACCCACAAAAAAATCTTGATCCATAACAAAAATTAATATACAATACGTGTGGTCTTAAATAATTTACATTGACAGCTCACTTAGGTACTTCTGATCTATATGTTCGCAAACAGGTACCTAGGTACTAGATTTTGAATGACCCTTGTACAAAAAGAAATTTTTGTACATCATCAGACAAATTTATAATGTACTATTCAATTGGAAACTATTGAAAATTTCATTACCTTATTTTGCTCTTAATATTTTACAGAAAATACCTTTCTTTTTGTTTGCAGGCATACAATGATTTACATCAGACAGAAGTTAAAAGGTCAATAACATTTCGCTAACTAAGATTGCCTTTTTAAGCAAATCTGACAACCAGTTTAGATTTGATAAACGAATATAGTATAAAGAAACAATTTTGAATAATGAACCTAAGAAGATTAGATAAACCCACTTGAGACTGAAGCAATTTGCTAATGACGTACTTTTCGAAATATCAATAGGTAGGTACATTTTTGTATAAATAGGGTCTTAAAGCATAAAAAAATAAATCGTAAAATAAAAGAATTTGAGTACTTACAGTATATGACAAGACCAATAGGAATTCATAAAAAATAATCACTATTGTAATTTACTAAAATGTAAAAAATAAATATTCATTGCAAATTGTCAAGACAACATTTTTGTTTTTCTTTAGTTTTATTGGGTTTTTGCCGCACTTCTGAAAAAATAAAGATTAATTAAATAAGTCCTTGCGTCAAACGGATCAGTCAAGGGTTATTTTTGAGACTAAGTTTGCCTAACCAAAAAATTTCACACTGAAAAAAGCAGATAAGTAAAAAATAACAAAAATCACATCACTATCGCGCACTTCCGTATTTTTGACGTTTCGAAAATCTCTGTTTTCGTTTTCAAAATAGTATTAAAAATATTAAACGTTATGTCAAGCTTCAGACAATATCACAATATTTTTGAATTACAAATTAATTTATATTTTTGTATCAATGATTCTATAAGGGCGCCGTATTATTGAATTAGTGTTTTCTACAAATAGGTAGAAATAATTTGAGACATTTGAGAACTGAATAATATAGAGCTTAACAAATAACAGGAACGTTACCTCGTGCCACCTGCGAATATTCAACTGTACCGAAGTAATACGAATATAGAACGATAGAAATTTAACTGTAGTTATAAATATCGTTATAATATAAACTTACATAGTTCTGCATATAAGATTGTTTACGTTTGTTTATAAGTATGTGAAAATAATTATTAAAATGTGGGGTTAGAAATATGGGGTATAATGTGTATACTACAAACGCTTTTTAAAAGCTCTTATTTTATTTGAAGAGGATAAACAAAACATCAAAAGTTTTATTTTTGATATTACTTTTGTTCTACGTGTTTTATATTTTGAGATTTCTGTGCCAAAAAACACTACTTTGATCATTTTATACTATCGTATTTTACAGCTTGCAAAATATAAAACCGATAAAAAAACAATCAGCATAGCTTTGATTGAATGCGTACTGGCCGCTGTCAATATATTATGAATTCATCCGTAGTAATTTCATTTTGCGCGCAAATATAACAAAATATGTATAAAATGTGATTAATACAAACATTCATTACCGCAGATTCATCGCGTTTTTATTGGGTCGTTTTTGAGGTATCACATATCAAATGCAATTATTTATTTCATGTGTGTTCTATCGATTAGGCTGAACAAGAGCTTAATCATGCAGAAATGGAATATTGTATATTAATTTCAAGATTCAGAATATATGTGTATTAGTTATTTATTTATTTTAATTTATTTAGATGCAACTGCAACGACAAGAGTGTTGCAAGTACAAGACAAGTACAATACAGATTGAAATAATAATTATTACCAAAATCCCCTTCCTTTCGATGCTTGTCTTGGACAAGATAAAAAGGTTTGTAGATATTAGATGATATGAATATAAATTGTGTTTCTCATGGATTTATGTATTAGCTTGCTTATCGTCAGTGTTGTCTGTTGTTTCCTTTTTGCATCAACAGTAGGTACTAATTTTCCGACACAATATTTTAAAGTCTTGGTGTCAATGACCTTTGGCATTGACATACCCGAGTTCCAAAATAGTAGAAAGTGATCATTTACAGAACTTAAATGAGTACGGGAGTTGAGGTTTGCAGGGGACTAGATTCTATAGGCGTGTCACTTGAGAAGGGTTCAAAGAACACAAAATTACCATAAATAAGTTGATGTTGAGTGAACTTAGCACTTTTATAGTTTAAAAAGATTATACTCACACTTTAACATATATCTATACTAATAATACATTACCTACCTTAGGCATTCTGATGTGTCGCATGCGTATTTGCTACAGCAGAAGCTGTGTAATCCGGATATGCTCTGCTATATATTTTGAAAATACAATTCAACAAAATTTTATAGAAAAATATACGGACATGTATTTCTCTTTGTGTTGACTACTATAAATTGTGAGCAGGTTTATAACATATATCACTCTCTACTATTTTGAAACCTATAAAATTAACATCGTTGTATGTCAACAGAACGGTAAGCGGTGATTCGGTAAACCAGAATGACCGAATATGCCACCGTTTCATTTTATTACATTTATATTAGTTTTCACTTTTCATAGGATTACGATAAGGTCAGAGACGTATCCAAGGGGCTGAGTAATGGGGGTAATTACCCATTACCCATTAATTAGAAGCTTATTGAAATCAAATACACTACTTTATAATTTTCCATGTAATCAAACAGGGGTGAAGTATTTGTAATTTGAATTACTTGATAATCGCATGCAAACAATATTAAATTGTGTAATAAGTAATATTTCTATAAGTAATATTTAGCGTTTACTAATGTGACATTCAAGCCTAAATTCTGAAATTTGGCTCGATGTTGCTGCATATATGAGTGCTGAAAATACCCCTGATGTAGAAAATTATAATATTTTTAAATATGCTTTCGTCCCCGGCGAAAACTTTCTCTTTCTCTATTCATAAAAAATCCTTGCTCTTCTACATATACATATTATTAAGTTAAACATTTCAATTATTGATATGCAAGTAAGAAAAATATAGAAAAATTAATTTAATTTCCATTATCTTTTATTTTTATAATACTGCTGCAATGCATACATTTTTCATTTATATTTTCATATTGATATTGGATATTCTTCCAACTTCTTTTATTTAACAAAAGTCTTTATTTATGTTTGGTTCTTTAGTCTGTTGATGTTATAAATCTTTACAACTTTACCCCCTCCAAGATAAAATCAAAGATACGCCCATGGATAAGGCGGGTGCTTGTAATGTTTCGGCATTTTACGTAAAGTACGTATACAGTTTTTAGTGCTTATAAACATTACTTCATTCAAAGCTACTCCCTGTATATATTAAATAAACAGACACTTCTGAATATCTTTCTATAGAATCATCTAAAATTTCAGGGCAAGGTAATTAAGAAAATACGCAAAGGTATACTTTGGCTTCCACAGATTTGAAACGAGCTGATTAAATTAAGATGGAGATACATGATCAGTGTACATAGCCGCTTCAAATAATATAAAGATGACAGCAGCTTGGGTCTGGAAAAAAAAATGAAATTCGGGGCCTTTGAAGTTCGCCAATCAATGTACCGGTATCTTTTGAATATTCATAATTTTCGCATTGGTTAATGAACAGTCCTGCAGTTTTTTATAGACAAAGACAACAGCTTGGATTTTTATTACATTCTGAGTTTATTACAGTTCGTACAAAGATAAAAGCATACATTTTTATTAGCTATTAATAATATTGTGTGAAACTAACTACTCTGCGATCTAAGGCCCGACCAGCGTTAAATTATGCATCAACAATATTTGCCATATATTTAATCATATATTTGTAGATTTTTTATTGTATTGTAATAGTAGTTTAGAAAAACAAAGGTTTACTAAATGAATATAGCTTTTCTTACAATATTATATTATTTTTCGCATTTTGTGGTAGCAGATAATTATAAGCAAACAGATATAAAAGCATTACAAAGTTAGAAATTTCATAGTAGGTACTGGTGTAACATTTTCGTAAACTAGTAACTTGACACGGCTTTGTTTATTTATATAATAACAGTTAAGATTCATGTTTGTTGATTCTGTTCTGTTATATGGTAATTGTAAAAATGAGTTGCTACTAAAAACTGTTCTGAAGACATTTTAAATGCCGTTCAAGAAGCATTTCCTTTAAAATCCAAGAAAAAATACGAGAAGGTATATGAAAAATAGTGGAGAATAACAAATAACGCACTAAGAACTGATGAAAGTGTAATGTCTTATTAAACCATCCAGTTTATGTTTTACATATTCCATGCTGAAAATATGGATATATCACAATATAAAAAGCTACTTGTTTTTTTAAAAACGTTAAAATGATACATACGAAACAAATAAATAAGAAGTTTTGACTATGGAAAACGTTTTTAAAAGAGGCTTCAGGCGATAAGCTCATGTTAATGAAAGTGGTATACTATTTGGTTTAAATGGGGCATGTCGACGTGCAGAGTCACGGTAAGTACACAACACAACCAGTTGGCATCAACAGTTTTGCAAAAATTCTACAGAGTTGCAGAATATTTAAAACTCTTTGATGCATCTAGTTACACTGGCATTTGTTTGAAGAGGACGTCCACCATCTTCCTGGCTGACAGTGGAGCTGATATTCAAACACTTAAAACTCATGGGAGGCAACTAGTGTAGCTGAAAGTTATATCAAGGAAAGCATCGTCAATAAGTTAAAAATTTGAAAAAGTATGTTTCATCAGCACCTCAAAATCATTCAGGAATGCAGATGGAAAATCATTATGGTTTTCAGGAAGAACAACAATTTATATAACAATGTTTCCAATATTTAACTAAACAATTTCCTGTCCTGTTATTAACAGTAACATTACTATATAGCGAAGTATCATTTCAATATGGTAAAGTGCCATTTTAGTAAATGATTTTGAATTTAGTAAAATAGCATATTATTTAAATATTTTATTAAAACCAACTTTATGGAAGTGTTCCTTAGCAAATGTTTGAATAAAGTAGGTGAATGTTTTTAATTTATATTAATCTTGACAGATTATCAACACTTTTGATATTGTCCTTTCAAATGGGTCAGATTCTATCGACTGAGGAGGATATTGCGTGTTTGTTCAAAAGTGAATGTTATAACAAACATTTTTTTAGTAAATTTGGCATACCTAGCTCAATAATTATTTGGTATCAGCGAATATACATATGACTTCATTAATAGGAATAGTAGGAAAATTAATTTATATTAACTTAAATACCTTCACAATTCAGTAAAAAAGATAAAGGCTCTATACGAAATAAACCGTTAGAAAGTAAAAAAAAAAATAGGAAAGAAAAAAAATCGTTACCTACACCTACATTTTTTAATAGGTCGTTTCCACTTTTTATAACTGTTATACAAAATAATGTACATACTTTAATTTTTAGTTATGTTTTGTATTCCCTGCCAAACATACTAAAAACTAACAATAGCAAAAAAAACAAAAGATAAAGTTTTATGAGTGAACTGAAAATCCCTTATCAAAAATATTAGAAAACATCGCAAAAAGTGATTTTTTTATTTCTGGTTATTCTGTTCTTGAACATAAAAGAAATCCTGAAACAAACAAATTTGTTGTCCTTCTCGAAAAAATTGTTTTTTTCTTTCGCAGGATACTGTCTTTAGACTAATAAAACATACTAACATGATTTATTTCGAGCAGCAGAGTCAACATCGACAGTTTGCTTTATTTGTAAACAAACCAGTTGACATATTTATTTTTAGTTATTAACTTATTTGCCGAAACCTTTGAACGCCGTTTCTGTACATCAAAGTATATCAAGGCACATGTTATTTATAGCACGATGTGTGGTGACCTACGCAGCCAACGTACAATATTCTCGTAGAAATCTTCATAAACCAGGTGCTTATATTATCTGAGAAAAAATGTCATAGTTAATTTGATTTTTATCTCGAACAAACATCGTATACAAAGCAAAAATTCCGACTAGCCTAGGTTTAACAAGGATTTCCTATTATTTGTCTTATAAACATTATTCGCCTAATATTTGTAACCGCTTTTTCTGTTACGGAATGTCGAATTTACTTTTAGATACGGCATATTCTTCAGAAACATATTACGACAAAGTTCTAAGATCTGGAACTAAAATGGGTAGGTAATCTTGAATTACTAGGATTTTTCAACGATGGATGAAATGGTTAAACCATGCAGCCATATTATATTGTGAACTATTGAGTATAATAATAGCTATGTGTGTCAATTGAGTATAATAATAATGTGTTCGGGAGAGGGGGCGTCATATTATTATTAAACAGACCGCATTTACATCCATGAACGACTTACGTTGGTAGGCCCTAACCATTCAGTGCAGAAATGAGGAAAACCTGGAAAACCTCATTCATTGGGGAGGGGTGCTAGGAGGGTTTCTCTCCACACAGCGGACGGGTCACATCGATTCTGACGCTTTAAATCGCTAGACCACTGAACGACCGAGTATACATATTTATATACTTTATTTATTATTCAATCTTTATGTTCTTGTAATCGTGATGAGTTCATTTGAGTTCGATATTTTATTTGATGGTTTAAATTATTCATTTTTATATTTTTGACATCAAAAGATTCCCTCTACCGAAAATATTGCACTAGACGCATTTAGAAAAGCTAAAATGACACAAATTTGATACATAGTGATTTTCCGGGTTGTTATGCGATGACTTCGGTAACTGGTCGCTGCCAGAAACATAATTAAGTTGTACGTCCCTAGTAGGGTAATTCCGGGAGATATGGCCCATTGGTTGAAACGACTCACAGCGATAACTTTTTGCACACAGTACTTTTCGTTAGTCTGCCCGCGGTCATCTAGTAAGCACGTATCTCTTTACGCACTCCGTAATTTTTGTTGTTCTTTTACTGAAAACAAGTGAAATTTTGAAGTTTTTCAATTTCGGTGTGTCTCAATATTTTATCCACAGTAAGTATTTATGTTACCAGTCCCTTTTTACAGTTTGTTTCATAACGTTTATTGATATATATTGCTGCATTGGTGTCTGGAGATAACTGATGCGTGTTTGTCAGATTTCTTAACCTCATCATGTTCGCGTAGTCAAGCGAGTCGTCTCACCCAGAATATTTGGGTGAGTAGACCCGACTATTTCTGGGAGAGACAACCCAGCATATTTTGTATTATTTTCCTTCCTAATTAATAATATATATTTTTTTAGTCATGCCAACCGTTTATAAGAGAAAAGGTAATTGTGACTGGGCTTCATGGACCGAAGAACAACTTCAGGCAGCTGTGAATGTTATAAAAAATCAAGGGATGGATGTTAACGAGGCTGCTAGACAATTTGGTGTGTTTGACAAACTCTGAAGCCACAACTACCACAGACAATGAAACACCTTCCAAGCTTCTAGAATATATTTCCCCGATTCCATCTGCATCTGGAATTCAGCAAGCAAGAAAACGGTCCAAGCAATTAGCAATTTTGACAAGTCCCGAAAATATAGAGAAGCGCAAGATAGTGGAAGCAAGGAATAAAGACAAAAATATTAAGAAAAACAAGGGAACCAAAAAAGTTACCAAACCAAAAAGCCCGTAAACTTAAAACCAAAAACAAAAAACTTTATTTCTCTTCTTCTAAAGATTCCAGTATTGAAATGGACAGACCTAGAGCAAGAAGATGACACTCAATGTACTGGATGCGGGGAGAAATATTACTGTACCTCGAACAACGAAGGCTGGATTCAATGTGTACATTGTTCTTTTTGGTTTCATGAGCACTACTCAAAATATATAAATTTGTGTGATAGATGTGGAAAAGTTTTGTCCAAAAAACGTTAAAATAAGTATAGGCCATCTCACCCGTCACTCAGAGTCATCTCACCCTTACACTTGGGGTGAGATGGCCCATTCCATAATTTTTTATTTGATTTATTATTTATTTTCGAGGTTATTGTTTAAGTTTGCATGTTACTGTTTCAGTTATATTAATAAACAAGCAGTTATATCCTATATAGTTTTTATTTTCTCTAATACAATGTCCCTAATATTTTAGATTTAAAAAAGGTGGGTTATCTCTCCCGGAATTACCCTATGGGCCGGGATTTTTTAACATGCCCTGGTTATTCTCGGGTTAGGTTCTGTGGAGGGGGGGGGGGAAGTATAGACTTGCTATCGGTATCTCTGGGTCCGCTCATATAATAATTTCGGCTCCTATTTATGGTATTACGACTGATATGGTCGGAACCGTTTCTGGGATAATGGTGGTACTTCCAAACGTTTCGCCGTTCTTCATTGTCGGTATCTTCAGTGGCTTCGCCGCGACTGAGGCTGTTTGCGTGAAAGCCTAAAGAACACTACGACACAAATTTGCATTTACTCTTCTTAGTTGTTTTCAACACTGACGTGTAGGAACAAAATACAATGACGTGGCACTTCCGGTTACACCGAGAGTAGACCTCATTTAGGATATTTTAGATGAAATATGACAATTTTTAAAAAATGAGTTTTATGACAGTAATATTATAAAACACAATATCCAGAACATGTGTATACCCTAGAGAAATCCACACCTATTCTGGATATTATGTCCTGTCAATATGGCTCCAATAAAATTATTTTTAAAATGCTAATTAAGTCCCTGAGTAGTGAATAACTTATATAGACATGGTAACAAATATAAAAATGAAAAAAACTGTATTTAGGAACTGTTGAGTTTTGACATACGATTCATTTAACAAAGTTTACTTGAAATATATGAATGTATGTATGTAAAGAAAACTACGTAAGTGTAGAGTCGTACACTTAATTTTTTTACTCAAAATCTGTACTACTTATCAAGCATTCGATTTTATCAATTTTTACACATCATATTATACTTTGAAACTGATTTAGTATTACGAAACATTCCTACACGTGTGAAGTGACATATCCGATTACTTATCGTATTAACTTTTTTGTGATGCAAGTATAGCAACTCGCAGTTGATGGATATCGTTTTAATTTATGGTGAAGGGAAAATGCTTTAGCAGAATAATTTCCCGGTAAACATGTGCCAATTGCAGCTACTTTTATAACTGTGGGCAATGAGGGGATTTATAGTGCAAACGCTCGCGTGACATGGGAAATTTTCAACCGAATCGGGGAAGAGATGGCAATCCAGGACGTCTACGACAGTGTGGCGTATCACACACGAGGCTCAATAATATTCGTACCATGTACAGCGTGTTCAATCATTAATACCAAGGGATAGAATAAGGAGGGCTGGTACCATGGTCGCCACAATCTCCTGACTTTAAATCATTTGGACTTTTTTTGATGAAGATATTTAAAAAATTAAGTATATTGTACCGAAGTGGACACTATTGATGATTTACGCAAACGTATCATAGCTGCTGCCAATAACTCACAAGTTCAAAACGGACAAGAAGCAGAACCAATTGTGTTAGTTTGTAGAAACTGGATAAGACGGGTCCAACATTTTGTTGTAACATCATGTCAAACTATTTAACTGATTAAAACCACACATTAAATTTATTGATAATTAATAACAATATCAGCAAAATCAGTTGAATTTGCTGCATTAAAATAAATGTTATAAAATGTAATTTATTTCTTTCCTTGGGAATTTCTTTAAATTTTTTGTACGCTCGCTGATTATACGCCTTATCAGATTTCACAGTGGACTGACACTATAAGTCATCCAATGTTATTAAATAGTCTTGAAGAGGCTGGTATCAGAGGCTCAGCATTACATTTATTTAGTAGCTACTTATTCAATAGAAAGCAATGTGTAGAAATTGATAACAGAAGTAATTTTAGAATTCTTGAGTTTGGTGTGCCGCAGGGTACTATATTGGGACCACTTCTGTTTATAATTTATCTAAATAACTTGTTTCGTGTTTTTAATAAAGGAACAGTAATAAGTTTTGCTGATCATACGGCCATTTTTTATGAGAGCAATACTTGGGAAAGTCTAATAAAGAAATGGTTTGACTATAGACTTATTTCTATAAATTTTGATAAAACAGTATTTGTTCCATTTACTTTATACAAACATACATTGCCACACTATAGTTACATTCAAATGAAAGACCCAATTAATGAAAATTTTAAAATATACTCAAAAACACATACAAAGTATTTCCATATTCAGATTTCAAAAAAAAATTTTGGACACAAAACATTTGAAAATATTATATAATTGTTTGGTAGAACCACATCTTAGGTACGGTTTAATTGGTTGGGGCGGTGTTTCAGATATTCATCTCAATAAATTAGAATTAATCCAAAAAACAATATTAAAAATTATGTATTGTAAAGAACTTACCTATTCTACTGTTACTGTTTAGTGAGTCATCTATAATGGATCTTCGTCAGTTGTTCTTTCTAATTTTAGCAGTTAAACAATTTTCTAAAATAAAATTACCGGATAGACATGATTATGATACTAGAACTAAGACAAACCTTGTTCCACCCAAAGCAAATAAAATGATTGGACAACGTTGTTATACATATTTGGCTTCCAGGATATTCAGTTTTATTCCCGAGGCATTTAAAAAGAATACTAGTAAAATGCTATTTAAAAAGAAATGTAAAAAATTCCTGCTAGAAACTCCCAGAATTGAAATTCATAAATTATTTAAATTCCATCAATGATTAATGTAAATTAAAAATTCCCTAATTGGAATAGGATAAAGTATGTATATATTTATATATTATTTATAATTAGTACTACTTAGTACATTGTTTACTGCATGAGGTTAGTTTGCTGTATCTTAGAATTACAGATTGTATTTACGCTTATACAATACATATATTATAATTATAATTAAGGACATTTTATTAAATATTATATTTTATTGTTACTATTTGTATTCTATGGCACATAAACATTATTATTATTATTATTATTATTACCAGTTTCCAGTGAAGTGTATTTTTAAATCATTTTTGAACTGTTTTTTTTTATTTTATTTTTACAAAATTGTATTTGTAAAGTCCCTTGTACATTCAAGAATTTATTTTAAGAAAAGTTCTGAATCTCCCTGTGTACTAAACCCGTGTAAATGAATCTTTAATTTTAGTAACCTTCTCTTTGCGGAAGATTTATACTGTTTTGCTTTAAAGCGACTGTTCATATAAATCATACTTCTCTTTCATTATCACTGTCCAAATCTCTATTAATTTGTTTTCATAAGTAAAAAGCTCCTTTGAAGAGAGCACTAAATTTTGCTTTTACTTTACTTTAATAAAAAAAAAAATAGGTTAAAATAAAATCACACAACACCAGAGCAGAACAAATGAATATAAACTGTATGAATGATTAGATTTTAATATGAGTTGCCAACAAGAAACCCTTTCAGTAAAAGAGAATATGTATTTACTCATAGAGAACATGACACAATATAAGATCTCAAAATTGGGGTGGTTGGCAATACTGATCAGATGTTAGTAGACCACGCTACCTAGCTAGTAATGCCAGCATCCCCTTTGCTCTACTCGAGGTTATACTTTTTTATCGTTACTCGCAGATTTTCATCCTTCATTGACCACTTCACCTCTGTCACTACCAATTCCTCTATCTAGACCCACAATTACAATGAAGTCAGAAACAAAAGTCGCCCCGTCTGCGACTGCATGTTTTCAAGGTGGTCTGTACACACGGGCATTAGTCATTTGTGAAGTGTAGGACCAGTCTGAAGTAGTACGATATAATAATATAGGTACACCCTCTGTTCGAAGCTGTCATTCAGTCGAACCTTAAGAATGCAGTCTCGATGCATTCACGTCTCCTCTCTTTGCTAAAGCAGAGGCGACCGTGAATAGACATAAGAGCCGTGCCCAAACAATACCGGATTGGTTATGGCATTATCAATAAATTGTGGTGCATATTATTGATCTGCAGAAAACTTTCGTTTGGTTAGAGGTATTAACAGAAGTTGATATAAAAGCATGAGTCTTGTTACTAATATTAGAATTGGTTTCAGATGATAAAAATGCTGGTGAACCGCAGAACCTTATAGTGTATAGCAGTATTATTTGATCTTATATCCAACCTTTTTGTATCTTTTGCTATTATTTCATTTCTATTCTATTTTAACTCTTGTTTTTTTTTTTCTTTGTAATAATCTGTGTTTCATCATTCCAAGTTTCTTCTTATCCAACCTGTATCTAAAACCACTGCGATGACTTTTCCGTTACATTGGCAGAATTGCATCTGTTAGTTTTATTTTCCTCTATTGTCAGTGTTTCCCCATGGTATTTTCCCATATAAAAGTCATAATAATGTTTAACAAAAAATAATCGAGTGCAAACTTTTTAACTATACCTTTTCTTAAAAGTGAGCCATATACAGGGTAACTGTAAATACTAAAACTATAGGAATTGATTGACTCCCCATAATTAATGAGGTTTTCCTTATTCCCGTGTTAAATTGTCGTTAGGGTTTACCAATTAAACTAAGTCATTCCTGGGCGCATACAAAATAACAATATTTCATCCCCTATCCCGCACAAGTTACTGGAATAATCTTTCCGATCATATTATTGAAAATTAAGTGCACTTTCATCTATAACGTTTTGCTCTAGAAGGTTTTATTTTTGACATACAGGGAGTTAAAATACAAAAAATATGCTTTTCCCAATGTCTTTCTCTTCGTAAACCACATTAAGTTGTTCTAGAGATATCCGAGGTATTAAGTTCTCCACTGGATTCAATCAAAATGTTGAAATTTTTCTACTCGATACTCTATTTTCCTTGGTAAGTACCTAATTTACACAATTTCTACCTACATTTTCAATTTTAAAGATAATTCAATTGATTTCTAAGACACACTGATAAAAATGATGATAGACCAATGAAATTTTTTTTCAGTATTTCCGGATGTCACAAACAAATTTTTTCGAGCTCTTGAATCGTCTTTGCCTACAACATCAAAACACAAGATTTCACAGAGCAGTATCATCTGACAAATTACTTGCAGTTTGTTTAAGGTGTAAGTAATTAGAGGTTGTTGATAAACGAGCGTGCCCGACAGTTCAGCAACACATTCACAATTTAACTGGTCAAATATTTCTAACAGTTTAAATCAATCCTTGACTAATGTGAGAACATAACTTACGGCAGACTAGCCCGGCCAGACAGAAATTACAGGCCACCGACAAGACCTGTACGGGCGGTCATTTCAGGTGACGGTACATGCAGGTGCTGGTCTAGTGTATGATGTTCCATTAAATAACATGGAAATCTTCATGAGCAGGCTTTGTAGGTTCGTACAGCCATAATAATGTGCATATAAAATTTACAAATGAGGTGACGCTAGAAATTATACGTTTCCATTAAAAATCAATCCAGCGTGTAATATAAATACAGTGCCTTCATAAATGATTACAAGCCACGTGATCAGGGTCGAAATTCTTCAAATCAATCGCAGAGCAATTCATATGCGAATATCCTTTTCCTCACTACGGCAATTGAGAGAGACAAGAAATCTATTTGCATACGAGTTGATCTTCGAGAATCACAGTTCTGGTCACGTGGCTTGTAATCAATTATGAAGGCACTGTAACTGTTATCAGTGTACTACTCTTGCCATGGAAACGCTGCAGATTTATGATTGAAACCAATACAACCTTGTACGAATCGTATGCTAAACTGGAATACTTTTACTTCCAATGAAACTGAAAGAAATATATTTTATAACACAAATTATAAAATTTCCCTCTTAAACTGAACACTTTGTTTATAACAACGTTTTTAATAAAAAAAGTGCACACACCAGCCGCATAATTAACACAATTTAATTAACTGATTAATTAAGAAACGAGGCCAACTTGATTTAAATAGAACTGTTTTCATTTTTGGTATAATAATGGTATTTATCATATCAAAAGGAATAACCTTCTTTCTCTTTCTACGAACGCTTATACTTGTGACCCTCAATGTGACCTAGACACGGGAAAACGGTGTTCCTTTACTGCCAAACGTTGAAATTTCTATTGACGCAAATAGTTTTTTCTCAAGTCGCCTGCACTAATTAGCATATATAGTTCATTAATAATTAAATTTGTAGTAAGGAACGCCGCCCCTTCTCTAGCAATTTGCTAAAAATAAATAAGCCGATAAATCGAGCCCAGCAAATTAACGTTGACTGAAGATTACCAGAAATAGATTAAATTAATTATACATTTAGATGAAATTTATTACACCCACGTTATTTTATCACGGGCAAGTGGACGGAGCTCTGTTCCATTAGTTTCACGCAATATCAGAAGCGAAATTCTTTCAACGATTAAAATTGATATTTGTTCTCTATAATCACAATACGTAAAATTCAGGTCATGTATTCTTTGTTTTATTTGTCAAAAGAAATATGTTTTGTCCCAAACAAAACAGACTGTAATCATCTGCACATAAATTAAAAAACTCGTGTTTGTTTGGAAAATTGAATGTAGAATCCTTAATACACGTTGATGGATAACACTTTGGGCAGTTGTCACTTTAAATGCAGTTTATTTCACAACTCTTATTGTTTCAGTTAATATTAAATATTCTTGTGTTCTCAAAAAGTGCTGATATCTCAAGAACTGTTAAAGATAAAACGGTATTAAAAAATTCAAACCTAAAACCTAATGATTTAGCTAAACCACTAACGTTTGTTTTTATCACTGGCTTCTTCAATATTTACTACACTTTGGAAATAGTTAAACATTTGTCTTATTTAAAAAAAAAATAAGAGAATTCAAACTGAGAATTATAGGCAGGTAATTGTATCCAAATTTATTTGAAATTGAGTTATACGAATATAGTATGGCTTTTAATTTTAGATCAATAATCAGCATGGCTTCACGTTAGATAGATCCACAGTATCAAATTTAGTCCTTTAATCTGCATGTGTCAGAAGTCTTATACATGGGAGGTCAGATTGAATGATGTGTGTAAAACTTTTGACACACTTGACCATAGTTTGTTGCTAGAACAATTATTTGTTTATGACTTGACTCTAAATTTTACTGTTTTTCTGTAAACCTATATTACTCACAGACTAATACATATTCAGTATCATGGATTCAAGTCTATTGATTTACACGGAATGTCAGGTGTTGCTCAAGGTTCGGTCTTAGGACCACTTTTGTTTAATTTATTTATAAATGACATCAATCTGAGTATTGACAGTAAACGTTATTGTATCTGACGATTTAAAATTATTCAGGTGTATCGAAAACATCGAACACTGTTTGAAATTGCAATCTGATCTACGATTAACCCTTGATGTCATACTAACTCCCCACCATTTAATATCAAGAAATGTTTTTGTATGTTATTTACTAGAAAAGCACACTTTACCTCTATTAACTATGCATACAATATTGATGCACTATATTTGACAAAAACAACCAATTTAAGAATTTAGGTTTGATGTTTTCAATCGTCAGCATAAGGAGGGAATCAACATCAATATTATCGACGTCAATAATGAAGATGTTCAAGAACAGAAGTTCCAACTCTGAATTTTGCAGAACTCTACAGCTGTAAATGCTGCTGGTTGATTTTTTACGTAGCAATTTTTACTACTTTGCTAATTATTCTTTGTCTCTGTCTTTTGTTTGAAACATGCAACTTAATTTGTGTTATTAAAAAAAACTAACCAAAACTTTGTGATGAAAAGCTCATTTTACACTTTTATGTAATCAAAAAATGCCTTGTGATTTACGACAAAGGTTGAAATTTCTGAAAAAATATAACAAAATTGCTTCGTCTAAGAACAACTTATTTAAAATAATTATGTTTGTGCCAAATGCAACTACTTTTACGGCAGTGTATACACGAGCGTAACCTAAGAGATGGAGGTCCAGGGCATCTACGGCGTATTACAGAAGTGTGGTGCATCATACACGAGACTCAATTATATCCGTACTATATATAGCGGGCCAAAGCATTAATACCAATAAGGGATTGGATGAAGAGGATCAGTACCATGGCCACCACGATCTCCTGGCTTTAAATCTTTTGGATTTGTTTTTGTGTGGATATTTGAAACATGAAGTGTATTGCACCAAAGTGCACACTATTGATCATAGATGCTGTTAATAACTTACGAGTTCAAAATGGACAAGAAGCAGAAACATTTGTGTCAAGTTTGTAGAAAGTGGGTAAGACGGGCCCAAATTTTGTTGTTTTAACATCAAGTATTTCAAACTGTTATTAATTAAACCCACAAATTAATTCTATTAATAATTAATGGAATAACTGAAGCAGCAAAAGCAGTTGAATTTGCTATATAAAATAGATGTTATAAAAATTGTTTATTCGGTTGCATGCTTTGCCTTGTTAGGTTTTACAGTGGACCAGATTCTAGGGTTATTCCAAAGTTTATTAAGTTTAGGTTTACTTCTGCTTAACTAGAACTACATAATTATAAATTCACTGTCACGTGACTAAGAGAACTCCTATTCTGTAAAACTGGCCGTTTCTATACTTTACTGAACGATAATAACTAACAATCACTGTTACCAAAATAGTAATATAGTTCTATGTTTATCATTCGTATGCAAGTCTCGCAAAATTGAGTCTCTCGCAAGACAAGAAAATACATAATCTTGCAAGATCGAGCAAAAACAAGATACTCTTGTCTTGTTTTGCAAGATCAGACAAGACTTCTTCAAATTTTACAAAATCTCTTTTCTCAGCCAACAATATCCATAGAATTTGAAATTAAAAGGATAATACATAAAGATTTAATTTATAATACGTGTTTAAATATTATTTTCGTTATTTAATATTTGAATTTTATTATTTCAAAATATTTTAATTAAAATCAGCTCAGCCCTGACAGAAATGATGCCATTCAGATTTCCGCCTGATACATAAATAAACATGCACCCCGATATTACACAAGTCTCTCCCCCATGCTTACACGTTTGATTCGTAATATGCATAAGGAAATCGATATTTTTTTCTGGAAAGGCTGACGCTGAACGTGAATATAAATTAACGATTACCGCCACACGTCTCCAGTACAAACACAGTAAGGAAAACACTGAAACAATTAAGTCGATAAATAATTAATTAGCATAATGCACAGCGCTGAACAATACGCAGAACGCCTCTGGAACCTTCTTTGTTCGGAGCATAATGTAGAAACGAAGTGCAAACTACTTCGGTTTCCACAAAGCCATACGCGGAAGGCAAGAGAATTCAGAGTAAACTGCTCTCAAATAACAATGTAAAATTAAAATATAGAGGGCAGTTCGCAGTAAAAAATTCGTTGGAAATGTGTGTTAACTGCAGTCGTTTCCGAAAATTTGAATATTCATGTTTAAAGTCAAACTGGAGAGTCCGCATAAAGGAAATTATTATTAATAATAATGAACGATAAAAAAATAACACATGCATAGGTTATGAACGGCCACTAGCGCAGGACATTGGAGATCTCGCTGGATCGCTCTCAAACATTCGAGTGGCCATGCACGCATATAAGAAGGTTGAGGCAAGAGTAACGAGCACTGTTTATTTGTTTATAATTGTAGTTATTTTGTTCTGGTCTGCGGTAGGCAGCAAGTCAATTTAACGTTTTTTAAGTGAAATATGCCTTCACGGAAAAAAAAGTAACAAACGAGCATCGAGTTTATAACGTCCAAATCAGACTATTTAATCACAAACAACAGTAATCAACTTCGATGCATTGCTTGTATGCAAGTACTATCAGTTCCTACGGAATATGAAATAAAACTACATTATATGAAAAAAGCTTCAGTAATGTACAGTGTCTCAATATCGATGTGACGTATTTTCTGTTCAGAACAATCATAAAATTGACCGAAGGGAAAGAGACAATGTTAATACAGCTAGGCTGTTACAGTATTTCGAACAAAGTCCACGAAACTATATACGGCAGGCCAGCCGGGAATTGAATTTGGATAAATAAAGACCACAAAACATGACTACAAAATTCACAATTGGAGTATTTGCCTGAGTGTCAGATTAAAAACAGACTTAATTTTATGGCTCAAATTGTAGTAAATGTAGAAACGGTTTGTAATTAATGGTTTGTCAAACAGGTGCAACAAACACTACTGGTCCATTGAAAATCTCCACATTGTAAATCCAGTCCAGAACCATTTTGAAATGGTAGGAAATTTCCTACAAGAATTTCCTGCACGTCTGGAGAATATGCCTTTGCAGCTAAGGAGAAACCTATGGTTTCAGCATGATGGAGCTCCACTCCCCAAGGCCAAGATCGTACTGCAATATTTAGATAGCATTGTCCTAGAAAAATGGATTGGGATTAATGGACCTATTCAGTGGTCCGGAAAGTCACCATATCTAACACTACTTGATTTTTTCAGGGAGGAGGGGGATTTAAAATATAAAAATTTAACAAAACACCTTCGCGATATATTAATTATTTAAAAGTAAAAAGCACAAACCCTTGTAATGAATTAAACGACAAATGTTAATAAACGCAGCCCACAAAGAAGTCAGGCGAAGATTGGATATGTGTGTTGACATGAGAGGAGGTCATATAGAGAATAGATTGTAATAGTACGAGGGCGTTTGCCTCATTTTTAAGTTTAGTTATTGTTATCACCTCCTTTTGTTTTAACTGTATTAAAGAATTGTCGAGTTTAATCCTTTTATTTATTCTTAATGACATTTATGAACTGTAAACAACGAACATTCAATTATTTTTCAACGACTACTTGATCCTTCCACCGCTAGTCTGATTTTTAGTTGGTATTTCCTTTGAGACTCTTTAGGACAATATTACTTATAACTTTTAAACTGGAAGTAATACAGACAAATTTCTCAGCAGAAACGTTTCCTCGCTCTATGCAAGAAGATTCCCATTTTCCTTAAAAATAAAGTGAAGTCCGACACTACACAACTGGAAAATCAAATTGTAGTTTAAGTAGTAATTTTTTTTTATATATTTTCAGGTATTAATAATATTGTGTGAAACTAACTACTCTGTGAAGAAAGAAACGGAAGAAAGAGGAATTAATAGAAGAAAATAGGCGACAAAACCTTATCCAAAGAGAAAAATAAGAAAAACCTAAGTAATCAAATTAAACAACCAGAGTACCTATGTTCCAATAATTTAAAAATTTTTCCTAATGTCAATTCACAGAGGAATAATAGGCTCTGTGAGGCCAAAACTCTGAAGTAGGTACTGTTGAAAACACATATTCATGATAGGAATTGTAGGAGATTTGATATATATTAGCTTAAAATACCTTTCTAAAACAGTAGTAAATTTCTATCAAACCTTGCACTTTAAACAGGTCTGATGTCTCACCCCAACCAATTGAATTACTTTTATATTAAAGAAAAGGACAAAAATGTGAAGAAAGAAACGGAAGAAAGATAAATTAATAGAAGAAAATAGTCGACAAAACCTCATCCGAAGAAAAAAATAAAGAAAATAGACGACAAAACTTCATCCAAAGAAAAAAATAAGAAAAACTCAAGTAATCAAATCAAACAACCGAGTACCTATGTTCCAATAATTTACAAATTTTTCCTACTGTCAATTCACAGAGGGAATAATAAGCTCTATGAGGCAAAAACTCTGAAGCAGGCACTGTTAAAAACACATACTCCGACTCATAGCTCCACTCGACTCGATTCTATTATTGAACAGTTCAGAAAAGTTCCCACCAAAGCTAATAGGTAGAACAGCGAAGAAGGCGAACTAATAGAAAATTAATCAGCTGTTAAGCCTACGTCACCGACACAAAGATTACCGTGCACTGGGAGTCCTCGTCTGACGCGCGGCCAGCCGTTCCTTCCATAAAATTCCCACCCATATCGCGGATGACAAATACACGCACGACTCGTTACAAGTACCACCAGAACCACGAGATATCGACGACGACGTTATCGTACACCGTGTTGTGGCTGGAACCGGCTGGGTTCACGTTCGAAGGTCGCATTTCGATATCGTGGTCGTGGAGCTTTGCGAAATATTTCGATGGAAGGAAGTACATACATTGAGAAATGTGTTTTTAAGAACAATGAACATGCACACCATATACTAAGCCGCCTATACATGTGAGCATTGAGCAAATGAACCGATTGATCCTGTCGACCCGAATGACTGCTCATTCGCTTCGGTTTAGTTTTTTAAGCTCCGTTTGAATGTAGTGTGTGTATTAAATAAATATGAGAAGGCTATAGGTTGTACTAGTACAAGATCCCTGAACAGAGCAGGTTACCCAAGATCCCTAAACAGAGAAGAATGCCTAAAAATGTCAAGACTTTTATTTGTACTTTAGAAGTATTCCTATAATTTTCGTGTTTTGGCGTAATAATTATTGTTCTGGTATTTGGTACCGTTCCGTTTTAGCGTATTTTAATGCTGTTGGACACAATTTATATTGTGGCTACTTACTAAACCAAAATGAAAAAAGAAATTTGCGATTGTATTACTTTCCATTGTGTCCAAAAAGAATCTTAATTAAGAGAACGGAATGGAAGGCGCTAAGATGAAATCGAAAATATACTTTTTATCTAGATAAGCAAATAATATGCATTGCGCATTTTCATGTAGAAGAATTTAAAGATATATATGTTGTAGAAGAAAAATGAACGCAGCTTCAAGGAAATTATAACCAACAGGAATAAATTCTTGTCATATGACGTATAGTTATTATATTAGATCAATTATTTTAGCATTTTTTGCCTTAATCTAAATCATGCAATTGCTCTGTGAACACGGTACCATCCAGTATTACTACCAGTACAGACTTTCCAAAACACCATTCTCAAAAAGAATAAAATGTGAACTTCCGGAGTCGAAAACCACAATAAGACAAGCATGGCCATCAGAAATTCCAGTTACCAATGTAATTTTAAATTATGTAATCAAATAAGATAAACGTAGACACAAAATCATACAGATAAGTAAGTAGGTATCTACAATTAACTCATATAACTGAGATTGCGTTGTATTACTTGTAGTTACTATTTGCTTGTGACAATTGACATACCTAATTTTATATTGCATTTCTTTTATACATACAGGGTATCCCAACGAAAATTTGACCCCCCCTATAATTGGAAAACCGAATAATATTTCAAAATTCGCCGAGACCCGTCGATTTTTGTTCTTGGGGGGAGCTTTTTTGACAGTCAAGCCAACTCGATATGTTCATCCCCCTAATGCCTAGCAACCCCAACTTAAAAATTTCAAATGCAACTACCCCACTTGTGGCACATCATTTTAAAGCCCTTTTCATTGCGAATACAGTGACGTACCGTTTTTAGAAATCGGTTGAGATTTGACAGAATTATTGGTTACAAAAAAAAAAGATGACAAACCAACTTACGCGTAGTAATTTCTACACAAATGCCCACCACTAATAAGTTTTTCATCTACTACACATAACCGCATTACCTAATTGTTATTGATGTGTCTATCAGTTTACAAAAAAGTCAGAAATGAAATAAAAAGCTGAAGCAAATAAAACTAGATACTAAAATAGTTATTAGTAGAAGATATTTAAGTTTATAGGAATTCAGACCTTTTCAAAATATCAAAAAATCAGCACTACAAAAAAGTCGGTGTTTTTTACTTGTGACCAAGAAATTGTTAGTTTCAGCCGTTATTGAAAGTATTAACGTGTGTTCGAAATGGTTTATTCTATCGCGGAAAGAGTAGAAATTGTTGCAATTTATTATCGAAATCACGATTGCGCTAAAGCTACAGCACGAATTTTTAATGCCAATCATCCTGAAAAAAATGTAAACCACCAGTACGTTAAACACCTGATTGACAAATTTGTTGCAACAGGTTCGCTTTTAAACAAGAAACGTGGAGCAATTGGGCCAGTTCGAAATGAAGCAGTTGAAGTGGCAGTTTTGGGTCATGTACAGATGGATAATAAGCAATCGATTATTCATCGAATTTTGAAAAACACAAGTTTCATCCATTTAAGATGACGCTGGTTCAAGAGTTACATAAAGATGACTATGATCGCCGTAACCAATTTTGCGAATACTTTAGTGAACAACTTCTACTGAATCCAAATCTTCTGTACAATACATGTTTCTCCGACGAATGCACATTTATGTTGAATGGCGAAGTGAATAGACACAATTGTCGTTATTGAAGTAATACTAATCCGCATTTAATCAGGGAATTTCATACTCAGACACCTCCAAATTGAATGTTTGGGCAGGCATTTTGGGCGACCATCTTGTTGGACCATTTTTCATCCAAGGTAATCTCGATGGAAACACCTATCTAGAATTATTGGAAAGTACAATTGATCCTAGGATAACATAGATTTTAGAAAGTGACGACAATTTACTAGAAAATGAAATAACCTTCCAACAAGATGGTGCGCCCTGGCACTATGCTGCTGCTGTGCGACAATTTTTGGATGACCATTTCCCGGGGCATTGGATTGGCAGAAGAGATCCCGTCGAATGGCCACCAAGATCTCCGGATCTGTCCCCTTTGGACTTTTTTCTGTGGGGTCATTTAAAATCACGAGTGTACGCCACTCAGTCGGAAACATTGCAAGTGCTACGTCAGAGAATTATAGAAGAATGCCGATTAATAACTGCGGATGTCTTTAATAATGTTCGAACAGAATTTGAAAACAAACTGTATTATTGTTTGGAAGTTAACGGGGGTCATTTTGAGCAATTCATCAAATAAATCTGATTTATTGTTTGCTTCAGCCTTTTTATTTCATTTCTGACTTTTTTGTAAACCGATAGACACATCAATAACAATTAGGTAATGCGGTCATGTGTAGTAGATGAAAACTTATTAGTGGTGGGCATTTGTGTAGAAATTACTACGCGTAAGTTGGTTTGTCATCTTTTCGTTTGTAACCAATAATTCTGTCAAATCTCAACCGATTTCTAAAAACGGTACGTCACTGTATTCGCAATGAAAAGGGCTTTAAAATGATGTGCTACAAGTGGGGTAGTTGCATTTGAAATTTTTAAGTTGGGGTTGCTAGGCATTAGGGGGATGAACATATCGAGTTGGCTTGACTGTCAAAAAAGCTCCCCCCCCCAAGAACAAAAACCGACGGGTCTCGGCGAATTTTGAAATATTATTCGGTTTTCCAATTATAGGGGAGGTCAAATTTTCGTTGGGATACCCTGTATATTGCTTAAACAAATAAATAATTATCGTCAAGTAAATTCTGATTTTTTTTGCTCAAATTGGTGCTACTTTCTGATCTGATATAATTACAGATGAGGTCCACTAAACTTGTACCTAATTATGAGGTAAGCTTTTATTTAAATGCGTTTCCAAGTCTTCAACCTTTAATTTTCAAAACCCACCATAATGTAGATGTATAAATTTGTTATGAGGGACATTTTTATATTTTTTTCGTCAACAAATTCTCGATCTAAATAAAAAAAATGGCAGAAGCGTCGTAACAGTAAAGAATTTTTATTTTTTTATGGTGTCATAATATGACTAATATGACTTAGCAGATAAATATATATATCTAATAAATTACTATGTCTGCTGATATATACCAAATTTCAGGTATACATACTTCTATGTATAGGTAATGTTAATTGTGCTGCTGCATATGATGAACTTGGTAATTTTTTAGAGATATAAAATATGTTCCTTATCGTTCGTACATCGTGCTTCTCTAATAAAAATAACTTGTCCATGCTGGAAGTAAGTCATAAAGTTATGATTTATAAGGGAAACGCATTTTAACCGAAATCTTGAGCCATATTCTGTAGCAACAGCGAAAACACTTGGCATACCTAACTACTATTTATAAGCTACAGAATAAACTGTTTGTGATTCTTTGTTGTATGTTATAAACTGTTAATAATATTGTAATAGTAGGTACTAGTAGCAACATATGACACAGAAATTTTTAAAACGACTGAAAATTCAAATATAACTGAGTTGGATGGCGAAAATCAAAATGAAATTCCTACGTCATCCGGTCTCAAAAATACTGCAATGTTATTGGACGAAAGTTTATAGGCAGCTTCTTCTGTTTAGGGATCATTACCTGCAAACTTTCGTCCAATAGCATTGCAGTATTTTTAAGACGGGATGACGTTGTTGGGATGGTATTTATTATGATTTTTGCTATCCAACTTCGTGTTATATTTGAATTTTCAGTCGTTTTAATCATTTCTGTGTGCTGAAAATGCAGAAATACGTCAGATCTCAACTATTGTGGTTGAATTTTCGAGTTCCCACTGTCAAAAGTGAAATGAGATATTTATAGTGTTTCCATTAAACCAGGTTAGTAAATTTAGATAGATAAATTTCTTTAGATAATTATTGAATAGAACTTTGTCTGTGGAATTGTTCATTAGCATACCTAGATGCACAGCCTAGATGTTTGGTATCAGAGAGCGTAGATATGACTTCATTGATAGGAATTGTAGATTTGATTTAAAGCTTAAAATGCCTTTCTAATACAGTAAAAAATAATAAATGATATGCTTTCACAACCATTGTTATTAAATTCAAGTCTTCATTAATAGTCTTGTTTTTGCAGCAGTTGACAATGGTTTGGAAACTGTCAGAAATATTCGACCAGTTAAGTTGAGAACGCTTTACCATTGAATTTGCCGCAATAAATGGTAATGGTTGGACAGACATTTCTGATAGTTTCCAAGCAGTTTTCAACTGCTGCTAAAACAAACCTAATATGTTCTGGAGCTAAAATTCTATTAGAAAAATTAAAAGAATAATACAATTGAGAATCATCTGCGTACTGGTAAATTTTACATATCTACATATTTTATTCAAAACAGAGGTAAAAATTCAGTTTTAGTTTAAATACAATCTGCACTAATAGTTAATAATAGCTTAATGGGAATATTTATCACTAAATTTATTTTTTTAGATACTGTATGGTTATAAAAATATGATAAAAGTTAATTGCTCTTACACAATTATTATTTAAGTCTGAACTGGAAATTGGGTTTTTATTAAAATATAAAACTTTGTCTTAAGCTGTAATTAATTTATAGATTAAAAGTACAAACTTTCTTTAGGTATACATAATTGTTTAAAAACAAGATCTTTTACTTACAACTCTATTAAAATTTATAATAGCCTTAATGATGAACTAAAGATTCTATCTCTGAACAGTTTCCGTAAAAGAATTAAAGAGTTTTTCTTATCTGGCCAGTAACGTGTTAATGATAAAAAAAAATATTTGAATTATAATGATTGTAATAGTAGCATTAAGTTGTTTTTGTTATGTTTTTATATTTTTTTGTACCTTATATTGGGTTAAGTAGAGTAGCGAAAGCTAGACTTCGCCCAGATGTTGTGTGTTCTTTGTAAACACTTATAAAGACCTTTTATTATTATTATTATAAACATTTTTAAAAATGTTGGTATTTGTAAATGTTTCAGATTTTATTACGTTTATTGAATAAATAAATAAACAAGTAAAACAACATGAAAACACTGTAAGAGGTACAAATTTAAAAGAGACCGAAAAACAATTCAAAAGAAACGTTGTTAGAGGATTTTATTGAATCAAACGATCAAGATTATCATCTTCTGTCGGTCAAACACGTTACACCTCTCAACTCCCACTCAAATATGCATACCCATATACAATTTCTGTTATAATCGACTTATAGCTTAAAAAACATCTTTTCTCAAATTTTATTGAGTGTTTTGTCTTCCCACATTTCCAATCCATTTATCACTGAATGTTAATGAAGTAGTAGATGTATCCGTTACGTTTTAAGATTATAGTATCTAACGGTAATTGATGTACCTACTGAAGTAAATATATGGTTTAAAAGAAGTGTTGGAAAATCTTTAAAACATCTAGTTAAGAAAAAGTTTATAACATTATAACTTTATCAAGACAAGACATTATAACTGTTAATTTGATTTGGCATGATAAGGGCGCCGTATTCTTGAAATAGTGTTTTCAAAAAATACAAATAATTTTTGACATTTAAGAACTGAACTATAATATAGCTTAGCAAATAACAGGAATGTTATTGTCATGTATCTACTTAATACATACTGGACGAAATTTGAATAAATACTCTAAAAACGCTGATATGATGTACAAGAATCAAGTGGGTACTCTTTTGTTTGAAATCAAACTTTGTGACATTTCACACAAATAAATTTGCAATTAATTTGACATTTCGCACAAAGAAATTTGCAATTAATTTAATTTAAAGCTATAAATCATGGAAAGTGAAAGTGGAATAAGCTGCACAACCCCTGAAGTGAGGAAAATGGCAGAGAATGTTGATAACAAACTCCTGCCAGAAAAGTCCAAACATCTTTATGTAAAAGCACACAGTTTTTAAAGATTGGTGTCTTACAAAAAACGTCGTCAATACCTCAGAAAATGCCCTATTAGCAAACTTTAAAGAACACGAGGATAATAAAAAGCCATCCAGTCTATGGTGTACTTTTTCAATGTTAAAGGCAACTCTAAAATTAAAAGAAAATATTGACGTTGGAAGATACTATAAATTAATTGCATAGCTAAAGCGAAAGAACGCCTCTTACACTCAAGAAATCGCCAGTGTTTTCAGAACAGGATATTACTAGATATCTCACTGAAGCAAAGGTAATTTTTTTTAGTAAACTTCTAAAAATTCAATAATTCCATACTCTACAGGTAATTCTTGTCATTGGGATTGCAGCCGCCTGTAGAACTGATGAACTCAAAATGTTGACGAGTGATGTGGATGTTCGAAGCGATATAATTATAATAAAAATACCTACCAGTAAGAATGGTTCAGCCAGAAAATTTGTCGTGATGAAACCCCTGTGGATTGAGGTGGTAAAAAAGTACTTGGGGAAAAGACCTGCATGAGATTTACAAAGATTATTTATTGGCTTCCAAATGGGGTGCCAACACCGCAAAATATGGGGCACAACACAATTAGTAATATGTCCAAAGTGATCGCAAAGTTCTTGAAACTCCAAAATTATGACTTTACACCGGTCGTGCCCTTCGCAGAACTTCAGCTACCATATTGGCTGAAAATGGGGGCGATATATTGTTCTTAAAGCGTCACGGTGGGTGGCGATCTTCAGGGGTAGCAGAAGGATACATTGAAGAATCAATAGCCGATAAGAGACGCATTGCCGGAATGATGCAAGGTGTTCAAACGTTGTCATTTCTTGTAGCTCCTTCTGCCTCTGCAACTATTAGTAGTGCCACTGTTGAGTGTGATGTTTCACCCAATTCGCCCTTTCCGAGTACAATTCCAAGCACTTCGTTTTCTACAAGACACTCCGTCTCCGGACATCAAGTTGATAATGCTGCTGGTGCACTACTACGTCGCTCAATATTGAAGGAAGCAGGCATCAATATGACATGCACAGTTACCTATTATTTCCGATAAGTTCATGGTACTGATAATTATCTGTTCACATGTTCTGGACATTTTCTATCTATTAAAAACGTGGTTTATAACCTCCACGTTCTGCGTGCTGTGGTTCTGTAATTCTATAACTGTCAAGTGTCAAAATTATTACTCCTTATTTACCTTGGTTAATAAATCAAGGTCATCATTATTCACCCACGTCAAACAGATAGAAGATTAGGCATCAAAGATTGGTCAATAATGGTATGCTTATGCTTATAGGCTAGTAGTAGAAAAAAGGTATTATTTTATTTGCGGATAATTTAAATAGTAAAAGTGGATAAACAAACCATCAGAAATTTTTGATATTACTTTTGTTTTACACGTTTTATTTTTTGAGACTTATTCACCTGAAAAACATTAAAAATGTGAATACATATTATCTGTTCCCTCAGAAAGAATTTTGAAGTATGATTATCGGCTTAAAAATCGCGGAGCTCAATACAGTATCGACGAATTCTGATGGTTATCTTTTCTATACTAATAGATAGTATTTATGTTTAAAAATAAACATTGCAGCAGCCATTCAAAGCAAATTAGGAACCCGAGTGATGAATTTAAATTGATATGACGCGTAGTTTACTATCAATAATTATTATTGTTGCGGTATCTATCGTTCTGACGTAATTCATATAAGCTTAATCCTAAATAATCGTAAAATGTAAAGGAACACTCGACGTATACTGCCTTGGCCGAAATCACAAGCAATGGCATTTAAAAAATTTTAGTTTCCTTTGGAGAAAGTAAAGTTTGTGTAATTTAGAATAGCAATAAAAATAGTCATTCAAATTTTGCCACAGTGAAGACCTGTGACGTCAAACGTCGTTCGCACGTGTATACCTAATACAATATTGTGCTTTATATCTATACTATTTCCATCGGACAGCAAAACAGACTCGTAAAATGAGAACAGAAAGTGCACCGGGAAAATGGAAGAATTATTGCATTATAATATGGCGTTATGTACGAATACCGCATATATACTATACCTGACGGCCAAAAATCTAGAAAGTGACTAATCGCTAAAGCGCGACGGGCGAAGCGTGCGACATTTCATAGACGTACTAAATTTGAATGCGATCAGATATAAAAAATATACAAAAATGACAAAAAATAAATAAATTTCATATCTATTACTTTTAGTAATAACAGTGATATAACAGTTTTTGCCAAATTCGAGGCATTAGAGATAATAAAAATGATAAAAATTATTTCAAAATTTAAAGTTTCTATCTTGTATTATCAACTACACAAGGTCGAAAATAATAGAAGAGTGACTAATTCACAACACAGAGATGCGTACAGAAGATACGAGTGGCATGATTACCTAAACGTGCCACTTGAGAAGAGTGAAAGCACCCAAAATTATCAAAAATAAGTTAACGTCGACTGAATCTAGCACATTGACAATTTACTTTAAATGTGCCACCTGTGCCATCCTTTCTACAAATTAGAATGCCGTCCTTTTGGACGTCGTTTGCCCACCACCACCCACTTACACCTACCTGATGCGCACTCTGCAGATATAACACTAAATCCGCCAGATTTGTGACGCGATATTCACGAATTTTAGTACGAATTTTGCAACGTCTGTTTTAAATATTTGTGGCGGGAAAATCTTAACTTTTGACAAAATTTGCGAAACTGTAAAACACTACAAATATTATTGCTCCTTCCATTATTATGTGGTGTTAATAAATTTGTTTCGAGCTTCTGATAAGCTACCATATCAGTTTCATGATGAAAATGATGGAAAATGTTATAGTTGACAAAATTTGTTACAAATAGAGATTTCCCACCATTAAATAAATCGCGCAAATATTTGCGAATTCCGCATTTAAAAGGACAAAAGGCTTTAGAATACATACACACTATTTACTATTGGTTACTAGCACTGTCATTATAACGGTCACACATTAACACTTGTACCGCTTTCCGTATGACTCTCATACATCCATGTTTCGTCAAAATTTAATATATTCTTCCATCCAGATTCTAATTTTTTAATATTTATTTTAAATATGTAGTTTCTTCGCCATATCACTACTTCGTCTTTTTCTATCAGTATACTAATTTCGATTTCATTTATACGGACAAAGTTTCATCTTGTAAGAAACAGCAATCGAATTTTTTTTTTGTGGAAAATTAATTTTAAAAATACCATCTTCCTTCCGCGAGTTTTCATCATTTTCCGTTTCACAGTTGTACTTCTTTACCGCTTTTTTATTTGCACTATACCTATACACATATGCTACTCACACACAATTTTGTTAATGAAATACATATTTCAACATCACTTACACTCATTATTTGACCTAGCCCTCTAAACTCTTCATGCATGTCATCATCCGATATTCCTCACTTGCTAAATTAGGACGATTTTGAGAATACGCTGTAAAGCTTGAATTATTCTCCAATCTTAAGAACACAAAATCACTAATAAAATTAATTACATTCATAATTAAATTAGCAAAAATATATAACCAAAATTTTGTATCTGGACGTAACCAACAGCATTGTCGCCTTAACGTTCATGAGCGGATCTACATTGTAAAGAAAAAAATAAGTTAGTTTAAAACTACAGTAAGTTCACCACATCACCACTAATAATTACGGTAATGTTAAAAACAGAAAATAGGCATATTCGAATGAATATAACATTTAATTTTTATTACGAGTACTAATGTAGAAATTCTATAGTAAAAATAAAGATGTGTTCAATTATTATGGAAAAGTGCGATATGCTCTGGACAATCCGAGGTACAATCAGTTCAGTTTTTGGTCTACTGGAAGTTCTGCGTAGAAATTTCATTGGATTTGCTAGTGAGTAGAAATAACTAAAAACTAATGTTAAAGGTTGAAAGTAGATTTCATTACGAATACCTGTCAACAGTTCAAAACAAGTCATTATGATTGCAATTTACTGTACTTATGATTACAAAACCAAAAAATAGTTATATCAAGACAAGTTGATTGGTTTATATGGGTCGATCTTCCAAAAACGATGTTTTACGCGACACTGCAATATATTATGTTTGCAGTAAGTCCCAAATAACATTCTATTATTTTGGAAAAATAAATTAGTAATTTTTTATAAAGACCATAAATATATATCCTGTGTCATGTCATAACAAACAACCTAATTTTTTTTATTATCAATTGTCCCGCTAAAAAAAAATAAAAAAATGATATCACAACAAATATTTTTTAAATACAAACTTATACCATAGATAATTGCGAGGATTATTCAGTCAATTCGCATTTAAAAAGTTGATGATGTGCCCGAAGAATTGTCAAACTCAACAACTGATGCTATTTTGTAGAAAAGCTTCTAGGTATCTCCGAAATTTATTTTGTTCATGTTCTATTCTATATAACCTCACGAATTTTGTCCATTAATTTCTAGAGCGCTCTGTGTAGTATAATCATTTAAACTAGCGAAATATTCTCATTCTCGGATAAAAAAATAGTTCAAATTTTGATACAGGCAGTGTTACAGCACAAACATAGACAGCATCTCCTTAGGTAAAAATATATTTTGCAGACAAAAGCACCTGAACGAGCTGCCCTGGTACTTGTATGTTTAGGCGATGCGGTGAATGTTTTCGAGACTGGTAGTAGAAGTAGTACGATAGGTACTGGCTACCCCTAGCCTACTATGTCAAGAAACCAGCCCCTCACACAATAAGATTAATGTTATGGACCACGTTCAGGGCATTTATTACCTAATACCGGTGCAGTAAGCTGCTTTCATCTTGAATTAAGTGAAACAGGAGCAACCTGAAGCAGCAACCGTATACAACAAAAAAAAGTTGCCTTGTTCTCTTTGTTGTGTTAAATTATGTTCGAACATTTACTAGTATTGTTTAGGTTCATACAAATTATTATTTCAACTTGTTAATTTTGCTGCATTTGATGAAAACAGATCTTTTAGAACTACCTCATTCTTTGTACTTCTGTTGAAGAATTTTAATAAACGTAATGGAAAGTTCGTAATATATATGTTAGGAGATCCTTAATTTTTTGGTGGGATAAAGTGCAAAAATATTACGCGTTTAATATTTAAAACATAAGCTACAAGGGAAAAACTTTTATTCAAACCGGTATTAAAGTGTTTTCTACAAATAATTTTAGATATAAGTACTGAATATAGAGTTCAGTAAATAATAGTAATGTTCTCTCATGCCACCTGTGAATATTCAGATAACCAAGAGGTATTTTTGATATAAAAAAAATTATCTAGTGGATCCCCCTTCGTTTTCTCTAAACATATTCGTTTTGGTTTAGAACTGGTTTTAGATCGATATTCCCCTGCCTTATCAAGTATTTTTGCATAAAATAATCATCATAATTATAATGAATGAGTTACCAACAAAATTGCTTATATGGTACGTATTAACTTTCAGTGTATACTTAATGCTCGGTATAATAGTATCTATAGTTTATTAGTAACAAAATACTACACTTCTTTTATGCAAATATTCCATTCAGAGGTACTTGGTACGTAATTTAACCTTAACTTTGTATAATAATTAATCATAAAAATTCAAAATTACAAGAATGTTTTTCATCAAGCGGAATGTTTGTACTTTTAAGAGAGAGAAGTCCTTTTTCACTGTAGTTTCCTATAATCCTAGATGGATTAGCGCCATTATTATTGCGATAGAATGTACATGAATAAGTAGGTGATATAGGTATCACATTTACAATATGGAAATTTAGACTGCTGCAAATTATTTCCAAGAAATATAGGAATGCAAGACGATTTTTCCATATATGTAGAATAGACTACGTTAGTAAAACTATGAGTCCGTCTTACACATACTCGTATTTTAAATTACTGTTGTACCAGTGTATATTTTTCGGAAATTGAACAAGCTACTTGAGAAAAAACAGGAAAAATTTTGAAGTGAGTAAGCACTTATGTTACAAAATTATACATGTCGAAGATAAAGAAAGTATTCCATGTAATCTTTTAGTTCAGCTGATTTGAAGATATCTTAAAGTCATCAACTTGGATGCGATAAGATAGTACAAAAATATTAAGCAAACATAATGATGGCTAGATAGTAAAATATACTAGCGGCCAAGGTGTGACTGAAAAATTACATTTTCAATCAATTTCCATGACGTAACCGTTTCTCCTAGAAATGCGGAAACAACAACATTTCTATTTCAAGTATAATATGCCTGCCTGTCCCTAAATTTCTCTTAAGTATTCGCAGGTCTAAGATTGAAGAAAATTAATAATGAATGACTTGATTTAAGCAAGGTTAAAACAATTTCATATAAATCTTAAAATAAATAGAAACACACATAATAGAAACAGTAGATGAATAATGTTTCTATCCAATTTTCCAATGATAAAAAAATTCAAGATAAAAGTATTTATGGTGGCTAGGTACATTTTCTCAATAAATTATTTGGACGAAATCATTTATTCATCATGAATAAGACCTATAAGACTAGCGATTGTTCACATTACCCAAGTTTGACATTTAATATTATTATTATCCACAGAAGTCACGACCAAGCTAGACAATTTTCTGTAAGAAAACTTAAATATCGTTGGTATTTTGAAAATGTTATATTTTACGCAAATGAACATATCAAATAATAAGTAAAGCATATATTTTTGGAATGCATGTTTAGCCTTCTTCCGTTCTTGAAATAAAATACAGTTGTTTCTTGTAAAAAACACAAGTTATGGTCATATCTCAAAAAAGTGCCTGTAGAATGTTCAAACCGTTTTAAGATATCTTGAAAGGAAAACAAGAAAAGGGTACTAGTCGGTTTAGCAAAAAATCTCCCTGTAGCTCGAACACAATAACAGACGTCATTATTTTCTCGAGAAAAGAGCTCTTGACTCGTATATGAAATTTGAAAAACCGACCAATTTGAACCCCCTGTACAATATACCTCGCAATATAGGTGCCTAATACAGTTTATATTACACAATTCAATATTTTTCTCCTGACAATTGACTGTAGTAGAGGCACTTCACCGTATCCACCAGTCACCAGTTTCTATATCTCTACATGGATCTAGTTATGGTTTTATATTTCTGTGAAATATTTATTTCTGGAACATGATACAATAGATATTTATGAGACCACGATAAGTTTGGTTTCCATTGAATCTACATTCCAAACTATTTATTGAACGGCAATAATTGTGTCCGTGTAAAAATATGGAAATACCTTATCGATTAACTCTTTTGATCGCCTTGACAAAAAAAATTCACAACTATCGCAAAATAGAACGGAAAAAGATTCTTATTGTAGATAGAAAATTGAGTAGGTCCCCACACATGGGTGACACGGAACAAGATATTCATTCAATGTAGGTATGAAAGGTCCATTCACAACTTGAAATTATTTACCTAATTACTGTAGTTTAAAAATATTTTTGATCGTGCTTTTCGGCTGTCTACTTTAAATTTCTCGGAACTACAAACAAAATGAAAATTACTACAAACAACTACAAACTATTTTTCAGCATTCACTTGAAGTACACTCACTGGTAAAAAAAACAACAAGTCAATATTTGGTAACATTTGAGGTCGCATAATTTTTTTATTTTTAGTTCAATTTTTATAATTTTTTTAGCAAACTCTAGATAAAATAATCAATTTCAGCTTGTACCTGTCTTACTAAATGCTGGCATTTTAATCATTACAGGGTTAATACTAATTTTAAAACACCCTTTGGCATAATTTCGTAAAAACATATATTTTTTACCGTAGAGTTAAATCTAGCCAAAATCAAAAACTATATTATTTTCTTTTTCAAAATTGTCACTTCTGCAGCAGCAAGAGTATCAAAGTGATGGATAAAATTACTGTTTAGTTGAGTGTTTAGTATACTCGTAGGTAGGTACCTACTTATTTAAAACCGAAATGGTTTCAAATATTTTACACACGAGAATTTATATTAGAAATAACTATAACTTTATTCCCTTGTTACTACAAACGAAAATGTTTTCACTACAAACAACTACAAACGACTCTCTATAAGAAACAACTCTCAGAGTCTCTCTTAGTGCTGTAAGTCGAAGGATGAGTTTTTCCAGGGTCGTATCATTTTTTTTTTTTAATTACTACAAACGAAAAAAATGTACAAACAACTACAAGCGAAAATCTACAGAAATCACAAAGAAATAATCGAATTTTTTAAAGTCGGGTGCCAGATTCACGTTCATATTATCTAAAAGACACAAAGATAGCGTCCTGACATAATGACCAGGTACATAATTCAAATGTTACTTGTATGTTTTTATATAATCAATATAACAGTACAAATAAGTGGAATATGGGATGTCCTGGACGAAATTATAAAATGATTCAAAGTAATTCTTTAAATCGAAAAGCAAATACAAACTTAGGTAATTAAAGCATTAAATTAGACTTTTATACCTTTTAGTACCTTCCACATACCTGACTTGAATCTTGAAGACTTAAGTTGGTACCTATCTAAGTTAATACACAATTTAAAGGGTTTATAGTTCAAACCCGAGTTCAAACCTTTATACCTTTGGTGGGTCCCCCATGACATTGATAAAAAAATTAAAATAAAATAATAAAAAATCCAAAGATAAATAAACGAACTAGAGCAGCTAAGTAAACAGATTTATAAAAATTGGAAAAAAAACAGTTAATAATAATAATAATTGGTGTGACAGTAAAATGCAGATTCTGTAAATGATACTGCAGGAAACAACTACCCGCGGACTAATGCCCCGATCGGCATTACTCCTGCAGTATCTGTGTGAACAGTCAAGAACCCTTGTCGGACACACCACCAGACATAGACCGGTTTCGGGCTTGTTAGCCCCAATCAGTATGCCATAGGTGAGATGACCGACAATTGAACTGGCTGTTCCTTCATATGTATGCTCACATATAAACTGAGTACAGGTGAGATGAGATATAAGTGGTCTGCTTACTTCCTGCTCGGCCTAAGCAGCTCGACTTACAGGAAGCGACCTACATTGCAGTAGGTACTTAACGCAGACCTCTCGCCCTGGGCGACGAGCCATTAAATCTGAAAATGATACTGCAGGAAACAACTACTCCGCGGACTAATGCCCCGACCGGCATTGAATTACTCCTGCAGTAAGTATCTATGTGAACAGCCAAGAACCCCTGTCGGGCAAGTCGAGCCGCTTAGGCCGAGCAGGAAGTAAGCAGACCACTTATATCTCATCAAAATGCAGATTATTTGTTGATATCGATTATTTGTGACTCCAGTAATTTGTTATTTAATATAGAAATTAAAATATATTTTGCATGGCGTACAAATTTTTTTTTGCATTTTGGTCAAAGATAGCCTACAATTAAAACTCATGAAAATTGTCACATTTTTATGTATCTAGATTTTTTATGTACCTAGGTAAGTGTTGAATAAAATTATTATAAACTTTTATCATTAACTGTAACTTACCTACCTCACTGAAACCCTGGGCAGTTTGACTCTCAAATGAGCTTTTTTCATCTGCTTTTTAATTTTTTTTTATGTTCCCGTGAATCTTTAAAAAATATCTAAACTTACAAATATGAAAATTGCTGATTTTTCGCCATAATTAAATACTGAACATTTATGCTGCGTATATATGTATTTAAAACTTTAGTGTTATAATTGTTTGATATTTACTGAATAATTATTTTTGTGACAGCAGCCTACTAAGAATAAATTGCACAAAAGCTCAGTAGTTGATGGTATAGTATTTTACATAGTTTTATAAAATACTGTTTTTCTCAAAAACTAAGAATATGAAAATTTTGTTTAGACAAAAAAGTTTTAGAATAAACAAAGTTGCTTTAGAATTTCGCTTCGTTTAAGACTCGGTTTAAAATATTTAAGGGCGCCGTATTCCTGAAAAGTGTTTTCTACAAATATAAATAATTTTAGACATTTAAGAACTGAATAATATAGAGTTTAGCAAATAACAAGGATGTTATTTCATGCCACCTGCAAATATTCAAAGGTACCGAAGTAAAATCAATATTTAACATCAGAAAGCGATCTATCCAATGAATTTTTAGGTACTGAAATCTTTCAAAATACGTATTTTTTAAATTCAACTATATGTGTAAACATTGTTATAACATAAACTTACATAGTTCTGTATATAAGATTGTTCACTTTTGTTTATAAGTATGTGAAAATAATTGTTAAAATGTGGGGTTAGAATAGCGAAATTATGTGTGTCATATAAATGCATTTTAAAAGTTATTACATTATTTGAGGAAAGTTTAAATAGTAAAAGTGGATAAACAAAACATCAATAATTCTATTTTTGATATTACTTTTGCTCTACGAGTTTTATTTTTCGAGATTTCAGTACCTAAAAAACACCACAAATTTGATCATTTTACGGCGAGAGATACGGGCACCTTAAGTAGGTATATGAAAATTTGGAAGTAAACATGGAAGGGGTAGTTTATTTCACTCTTCTTATAACCAGAACCAGGAAAACCGGAAATATGCCAGTAAAATTATTGCAAGCATAACTTTACCTTAAGGGGTTGTAATTTTTTAGTAAAAAAAAATGTATATGAAAGACCCTCCCTTAAAATTTTCCAAGAAAACTACAACTATTTTTTTGTATTCAGCTATGCAACATCCTATAGATGAATAATAAGTGATTTTATTAGAACGAAACTTAGAAGGCTTAATTATTGTCCAATTCGTCAAATTATTGCTAAAAATAGACTAGTACGGATAAATTGCCTCCATTTTGTTATTAGATTTTAAGATGCAGAGAACATTTGCTAACGTATTTTGCAAGAATAATAAAAAACTCATAAGATTTATTTGTGACTCCCAGATCCGTCACTGCTTTATAGTAGGAAAACATCAATAGTAAGTATATTTGTATATCAAAACTGTTATTTTCAATTAATTGAAACAATTCAATTCTACTGACATACTCATATGTATAATAAGAGTAAATGTAAAGCATAACATTACGATTATGTAATGTACGAAGACATTCCAACAATCTTCTTCATAAACGATGTTTGAAAACATTTTATAAATTAATTAAATGAAACGCCACCGCACAGATTTCCAAGATTAGTTAAAAATGGGGATTTACGTTAAAGCATGACAAATAAGACGACTTAAATAAACAGTTGTCAAAATACTTGGTTATCAATTCTTAAAGATGAAGCAAGGCAATAACAAATATTGTATATCTCGTACGTCTGTGTATGGATGTAGATAAAAAGAATATATCGCCATCACCGTCATTTGACTTGTGCAATTTAAATTTTCAATAGATAACAGAGAAAGCACGTTTTAAAAATTCAATTTCCAGTAAAAATTCCACCAAAATCTTGAGTAAAACACGATCTTTCAATGTACATACTCTTAATATTTGCAAATTATACTTGCAGAATATTTTGAATTGTTTCTGAATTAGGTATTCTTGGATTTCCCAAGAATTTAAATTGGCGATATATTAACGTAATAAACTAATTTGTTTTACTGGCAAGTCAGAGTAAAAGTCATCAAGACAAAACAAAGCCTTTTATACCTGGCTAATATCAAAATTAGACTCCCTAGTTTATTTTTTGGCTATCCCTATCAAAATAATCAGTAAAAATGAATATTATAGTTTCGCAATAAAAACGTATGAATATAATGTCATCAAGTACCTGTAACAATTAAACAATTTGTCATTGCGAAGATATAGCTAACGGTATCAGACAGGTTATTGATTTGGTAAGTGTAAGTAGTTGACTCATGTAAAACATAAATCATATTTCCTAGTAGAATTCAAAATATCATTAACTTAAGTGTATGCATGTAGACACTCCTTAGAACTGTAGCCGAATCCTAGATTTATAATTGTCATTAAAATGTTAAACGGGAATAATTATTTCCGTGATTTGCCTGTAATGTTTATTCATTATTTTTATATTCGCAATAGCAATATTTTGTTGCCATTCGTAGATATATCTTTATCATCGTTGATGTATAACTACTGTTTCGTGTATTAGTATCTATTGAGGTTGGTCAAAGGTCAGCTATTGAAATTTGTTTCTTATTAGGGGAATTCGTTTGAAGTCGAAATTCGAAATATATATCAAATTTTGCAAACTGTAGAGACTATAGGAAACTGTTTATTTTTAACAAGGAATCGAATCATTTATAATTCAGATTATTTATTGAGGTGGATTCCCAAATTTTTATTTTCTCATCTTTAGAGGTTTTGTTTACTTTCTTCAAGATGGGGTTTGTTCCAAAAGATACTTAGTGTCTATACTCAGTATTCCGTTTAGTTGTTGCAATTTGATTCTTTTCAGAGGGGCAGGAACTAGTGCCCACCACCAAAACACCCCTAACGCATCCCGATGCGTCCATCCTGCCCCCGATTTTCCTGGGTCCTTAACTTACCGACTTGTAACACGTTGTCGACACATCCAGTCTCAAGCAGCTTTAATCCTTTACAGAACGACAGATTTTGGGGCTCACCACTGGAGTTCACAGGGGGCACTCGCGACAACGACGAATACATACAAATGTCTCTTTCGTTCCGGGGGAAAGACCAATAAATAATCCTCCGCTGAACCGGTTCGGGGATGCGGTCGTAGCGCTCTTCGATCCTCTGGAACGGAATGTTCTCGGCGACGATCTTCGCCGTGATGTCCAGCAGGGTGTCGGGGGAGCGAGGGCCCGGCTCCCTCAGTAGGGGCCCTCCGGCGGCCCGAGGGCAGCACAACCGCCTGGCCTGCGCCATCGAGGAAGCACTCTCACTGACTGATCCTCGGACGGAGAGCTTTCGCAGCGCCTGCGCATCCCCTCCAACCTAGACGCACAGCTGATCCGACCCCCGCGTGCGTAATGTACTTTGTTTATGTTGGCCACATGGCGCAAGGTGCAGGGGGGGCGCCATCGGGAGGGAGGGAGGCGCGCGTGGACCAGTGTCGTGGACGCGGGGTTGCCACCTCTTGTGTGCTTTCCGGGATGCTGCGACCACGGCGAAGATGAAGTTTAGCCCCTTTACCCACGGGTAGCCAACTGGTATTGGGAAACCGGTAACAATAACAATCTTGCAATCCAATGCATCTATGCAATATATCCTCTCAAATCAGTGACCTTACCAGCCAAAATCAGTGCTACCGGCTACCGGTAGTATGGTATAAGGATATTTAAGCATTCATAGCCACTTTTTTCTCATTCTTTATGACAATTTAACTATCATTAAAATATTTAATATTCTTCATTATTTTGCATATTTTACAATAATTTTAATAAACAATATGCTTTTTGAATTTTAGAATATTATGTCGTTTGAAACGCAATTTAGTATGTATTATTAGACATTACAGTAGTTATTTAAAATATTGTCTAATATTATCTTTAAAAAAGTATAGCTGAAGATTTTGCGAGATTAATTTTAAGCATATGTTAATTGGAAACTGTATAGAGACTGCAAATCTAAATTTATTAAATGATTTACAAGTGGTACTTCTTCATAGTCAAAAGAAAAATAAATCCGTTTCATCAATATACTAACTGTAACTACAGAATTTTAAGGCTTCAGGAAAATTAATTGTATTTCCCAAAATACTTCATTCCGAAACACGTGCAATAATTCTCATTAGCTTAGAAGTTTTATTTTACAACTTGTTCATATCTATAGTAATGAATGAATTTAAGAACGAATAGGCATAGCAATAAGCAATATTCTGTGATTAATAATATCAAAAGCATATATTATAATCTAGTAAAATGAGAATAGATGCATTGTTTTTATCATTAGATGTAATAATAAGATACAAGAATGTTTGCTAACGCAGTTGCATAACTATTATTGGCTCTAAATCCAAACTGATTCATAGGTGATATGTTATGGCTGTCTAAATATGTTCGTATTTGTAATTCCATAGCTTTTTCTAGTACTTTAGATAATATAGGTTATAGAATCTATTATTCCACTAAAACCACAATTTTTAGCTAAATCTGACCCAATAGCTAATAATAAACCTAAACCTCATAAAGGATATTGAGCCACTGCCAATCTTAAAAGCGCCGTGATTCTGAAATAGTGGTTTCTTCGAAGATAAATAATTTTGGACATTATTATATTATTAATATTATCTCATTCACCTGTCATGAATTTTCAAAGATACCGAACTAAAACAATTAAATAACGAAGAAAAGCGTTCTAACCAACAAATTTTTAGGCACAGTAGTCTTCAAAAGTACATATATTTGTTTTTAATTGAACTGTAGATGCACCATGCACCTGTATATTGTTAAAACATAAAGTTATTTATTAATACACATAAAATTAATACCTACTTCTTATTTATTTATGGATGTGAAAATAATTGTTAGAATGTGAGTTTAGAACAGCAAAGAAAAGATTATTATAATTTTAATTTTGTCGACTTTTTAGAATGTTAATTTGATTTTAGAATGCTATTTAATTCTTATCTGTTTATTTCTTCTATAAAGAATTTGTTTTATATTTTTCAAACACATTTGCAAAATTTTGGCTATACTTTTTTACAAAAAAAATTATAGATACCCTGCTATCTCCCCCACTGGAATTAATTTACGACGATTTTCGATTACGCACTCATAAATAGTCAGACTATGGAGAAGCTTAGAAAGCAGCCATCTACGGAAAACTTAATGCAAACGGTTGGTTATACTGCATGTTAATCCCAGCATATAATTGAAACCAAAACAGAATGTCCATAGAAATACAGTGCAACCTCCATTATCCGAACACGCCTTTATCCGAATATCCACTTAACCGAATGGAAAAAATCGCAAGACATTATCCGAACGAGCCTCGTTTATCCGAACTGGACGGCCGCAGAGCTCGCGTGATATGCGATATTTGCTGGCGCGCTTGCGTGTGCGACTGGGTTTTCGTCTCAGCCGGCCCGGTTGGAATCCAGATATTCCAGACAAACTCCTATAAAAAATAAAACTTACAATGCCGAAAAGAAAACGTGTTTGCTTAAAACTAACTGAAAAGTTGGAAATATTGAAGAGTCTAGATTCTGGCAAGACAATCACAAGTCTCGCTTTAAAATACATTGTAAAAATTAAATTTTAAAATCTTCTATCATTTTCTTGAAATTTTTGGTATGTAATACCATAATTTTTCATGATGCATGTATGTAGAATGACACGCTCTTTCAAATGGCGTGGTCAAAATTGGGGGTTGCTATTTAAAAAAATATTCGATGACGTCATGTCTCGAACAACGATGACGTCACAAATATGGGTCGTATGTCAAAAAGTGCCTTATTTAAAAACAAAATCGACGTGCCAGGGGATTTTTTCGAAAACTTCTCAATTTCAAAAATAATGAATTTATTCGTTACTTTTCGAAAGCACTGTATACATATGTATATATTTTTCCATACATACTTGAAGTATTAAAAGATGTTTTAGAAGAATAACTGCGTTTTCATTTTAAATTAGATTATCCGAACAAATTGATTAACTGAACAAGACCTTGCAACAATTAGTTGGGATAATCAAGGTTGCACTGTAATATGTTTCTGCGAATTGGACGTAAAATTGTCATATTTTGAAATTTCCGCCCGTTAGTGAAGCTGCTCCGTTAGTGCAATCCACACATAAAAGCTAAGTGACTGCAGGCTAGTGTAGCCCGGCTGGTCCAGCCAAATTTGAAATGTAGTATAGCAAATGGTCATACACTCACACAGGCTGGTACACGATGAGCTTGCTTTCGAGCTCAGGCGGCACAAGCCATATTTGTAATAATTTACATTTGCAAGCGGGACCAGCTATGCGGGATTCTATATAAACCAATTAGATTTCTGCTTTTATACCACGTGAGTATCTACGTCGCTGTACAATCTCAGTCACCAGTAGACAGCCGTATAGTTGTGGATCCACTCCACTGTGCGGTTAGTTTTGTTTTCTACTAATGGAAGAAGATAACAGTAACAATACAGAAATGTTTATAGACACTGTGAAAAGCTTTCCATGCTTATATGACCCTCAAAATGTGGGCTATAAAGATATAGAAATTAAGAAAAATGCCTGGCTGGAGGTAGTTAAAATTACTCGAATAATTAAAAGACGGTAATATCGTGTACCCACTATCTTTTAACTTTTCCTTTTCTTTTTGCTCGCGAGCGCTTTGTCTTCACTGTCGCTGGTCTGCATGACTGTGTATACTGAACATAATTCAAATGAAAAATTTGTCTATGGAGTGTACGTAACTAAAAAAATATGCTAGAAATGCAGCCCAATTAGTTTATAGCTGCACTTGTTCCAGCCACTAGCCTAGGCCGGACCAGCCTGGCTGGACCAGCCTCAATGAAATGCGGCCTTTAGCCTTCGACTTAACGGCCGGCAGGTTGGCCTTCCATCAAGTCGACTCGTGTATGGCCACCTTAAGACTTAACTTTTTCGAAACAAAAAAGTTAATATAAGTATCTATATCGAGTTTACTCTAATAAAAATAGTTTAAAATCCTGCGTTTTTTTCGATAGTTGACACAGGATAAATGTTATTAAGTTATGATTTGGCAACATTTAGATTTTGGGTCATATACAAATACTGTAGACTAAAAAATTTGTTCCAGAAACATTTCAATGTTCAAATTATATGCGTTTCTGTTTTGCTGGAACGGTGTCCAATTATTATTTAATAATATTGTTCAATATAAATATTAATAATTTAATTAGATTCGTGGCAATTAAGTATCATATAAATGAGTTCTATTAAAGAACCAACACGCACATCTCAATCATAAAAAATATTTAATTGCATTTAAACGTCGTGAAAACATTAATAGGCAGCTACAAATTTTCGTTTTTGTGGCCATTTAATTGAATTTATTAAAAAAATTAAACGGTACAAGACCTTCGGGCAACGGTAAAATTAATACCTACCTACATGCCAGAGTCTTCAAATAACATCATGGGCGCGTAAAATATACACGGTGAGCCTACGAATATGAAAGAATTTAAAACTGAAACAGGTTTTGTTTTGGAGAGCATGGAAGAGCATCTTTTGAAATAGATTTGACAGCCATAACTTTAATCTCGCGCGTTACTCCTTAATGCATATAATCAGGGATCAAGTAATAAATACCTCATACTATGTCTTTTCATTTTCTACAGGCAGACTTAATACCAGGTACTTCTGTTGATGGAAAATACACCAGTTTCTTGTCGTGTCATTTGACGCTTTTTGCCAAATACGTATGTATTATTGTTGTAAATTCATCCCAATGTTTTATCAAACTTTAACATCTCGTGTTGTAATATGAATCTTTACAACAATTATATTATAGATAACTTTTGTAGCATTCATAAAAAATATTTGTTTAGTTTCGAATGAGTCCAACTGGGATACATCAGTTCTACTTGAAGTAGTCTAATATATTGCGAGTGTTTTTAAAATACAGGATGTCCTTAATATGACTGTCTTTATTTTGCTGTAATTGTACCAAACAGAACATATTTGACTTGACAATTGTTTTTTCTCTGAACAGGTCTTGAATATGTGACAACGTCGCTTACATAGCATGAAAGGATTGTCAGGTATTTGTACATAATAATTACAAATAGGTACACCTAAATATAGGTCCTACTTACTGTGAATGGTTTTCTAAAAACTATTTTCACAACACAGAATAACAGTTACAAGTGTTCAAAATACTTACGTTGCTTGCAAAAAGCCTTTACCATACAAACGTCTTAAAGCCAGAAAGTTTAGTCCAAATTAGCAAACAACCATTTCCATTTTTTTATGTACACACACAGGTATCAATGAAGCATTAGAGAAAAATGAAACGCACTAGCCACAATACTGCTATGACCAGTATTACTTTCAGGTTAACAGCAACAGCTGACACATTGCAATGTTGTCAAACGTTACGGTAATTACGTTACAGAAGTATTTACTTAACCTTGATAGTACTTTAGTTTGTAATTTAATAATACACAGTTTTGCAATTTAGTTCAGCTGTACTTTGAAATGCATTTGTGGAAAAACTATTCGTTTAAATATTTTTTTTTTTCATAAGAGTTTTTTATGGATTTTGTTCAGATATATAAACCCTTAAAATTACGGCACTCATATATATGATATGGATACAGGGCGGTAAATGTTAACTGCCAAAATGATATTATTTAAATACGTAACTCCAAAACGTGTTATATATAAATGAAAAGATGCAAATGTCTTTAGATTTCTTCTTATATTCTTGAAAAATAGACTCTTTTGCGAATATCTCTCAAACACAATTATTGCTAAGTTAATTAAAATCGTAGCTCAAATAATAATACAGTTAATAATAGTGTCTACGCTAGAACAGACTGTATATTTCAGTTTACCAGTTTATTTATCTTAGAATCATAACTGCCTGGAACTTATGACCAACACATGTAGTTATGATTATAATTTATAATAATTACTCAGTATAAACTTGTAGCACAATGTTGATCTAACCGCTGATGAAACTGGTCACAGTTACATGGGGCTTAACTGGCCATGTCGGTGAAACAAGGGTTGACTGCTCGCTTGTTGGCTTGTTTAGCTACACACTCAGTCGTAAGGGAATAAATACATGACGTGATTGCAATATCTTGCAAAATGAATGAATCGCTATAACTTTAAAAATGTAACGTTAGCCAATATTAGTGTAAAATATCTCCACTGATAAAAGTCTATACAGAAATAAATTATTAATATACAGGCTGGTCCACTTTCGAAAGCGGAAACTTTGGAGGCAGACAGAGAACCACAAAATAATATCAGTTTGTATAAACTATATTCGAAAAATGCTTCGTTACAAAGATTCAGGGTTGCAAAATTTTTATCAAATGTTCCAGATTGATTAATATTTTTAAAACTACTTTAGATTTTTAAATTATATTAATATTATGTTCCGAAAGATCTGTCCATTACCCACGTCACTGGTGTTTTTACCTATGGAAGAAAGGGAATTTATAATATTTTTAGGTACCTATTCAAAATTGCCAAATTCAAAGGTGTATCACAAAGTAGTTATTGAATAATCAGCCTGCTAATAAATAAAAACTTTTGATAATAATTTTGGAACGATAATTTATTCAACGACATTTTACAGGTATCTTTTATAATAAATATATTTTTCATTTATGGTTTTATAATAAACCGTTTTGCTCATACGTTACATCTCGTATGCCTCTAAAGTTTGGAGCTTTCGAAAGTGGACCACCCTATAGAGTAAAGGTGAAAGACCTTACTCATGTGATTATTAGTTTTTCACTTATGCTTCCAATTTACGACTCACTTTGTCACAGCTATTAAAATATTTTTATGTTCTATTATGAATATTTAGAAATGTATCTCTGTCTTTGTAACTTAAACTGCATTTACTCTCCCGTCAGTAAGATAAATGATAATAAATATAAGTAAAGTAGTTTTCTACAAAATACATACCTATACGTACCTAGATATTACTTTATTTCACAAACATGTTTAGCGCAGTATACACATGGTATATGAATCATTTTACAGACGTAAATCTTCATGCAAATCGTTATAAATCCATTTAGATCTTTCATATAATCGTTATCATTTTCTTATATATAACCGATGCAGGGTTCAATGCAATGCGCCAAGAGTTGACCGTACAGGATACTTTAGGGAGAAGCTAGGGTCATTTTCATCCGAGATAATACCCCTTGCAAATTTCTGGGGATAGTTGTTAAATCCTAACATTTTATTCTTAGGATTACCGTAAGAAAACTTTGTGCTGACTGAGGTGTATTCAATATCTGATGCTAAATTGAAGAACTGAATCTTCTATGAGTTCTCAAGAGATGAAGCATTCGTTAACACAATGAATAAAGAAGAAAAAATAGAGTGGCATAGTATTAAAAAGGTATTTGAAAACTTTATAGGCAATCATAAGATTGAGAATTATAAGGAATTAGTTGCTGATATGTTTAGGAATTACCAGCGATTGGGTTATTTGATGAACTATAAGCAACACTTTCTCCATTCTCATCTAGATTACTTCCCACAAAATTGTGGAGATTACAGCGAAAAGCAAGGAGAGTGATTTCATCAAGACATGAAGCGACGTTAGATTAGAAATAAGTATGATGGCTGACTTCGGTTGATCATTGAAGAGGAAGGAGTTGCGGAAAGAAAGAAGCCTAAATGAAACTCCAACTTCCACAGATGATTCGAAGATAAAGGGGTACGAACACACAGATCATAGGCTATGCGATCATTTACATGTCCCATTTCAAATTGTCCACAGTCTTATTGCTTACAATTATTAATAATTTAATGTGGTTACTCTCTCCTCCTTGCTTATTGATAGGCTAGAAAACCATGAGATTTGCTGGAGCAAGATTTGCCAGTGACATTCTGATTTAACTATCTGCCTCGTATTTGCACGAAAAAGTCCTAGAATCGTGTTTGACTGTTTTAACCCATAAGTTCGATGTTTGGTAATTTAACTTTTGATAGATAATAGACATTATTAAAATTTCAAAGAATTTGTGATTGTAGATAGAAGTTCTAACGTGTGAATTTTGTTTTGCATGATCTGTGCTATTAGCAATTTTAATGAAACAAATCATTTATCTGCAAAGAAACTTTTAGTAATTACCTACTCGTATTTACGTTGATCAGACACAAAACTATTAAATTCCCACGAAATATAGTATTGTGTATGTACTTAAAGCAATTATCATGAGTAAAATAAACTTATACTAACTTACAAACTGTGCATACATTGTGTATATCGTCATCTCGACTTAATCAATGAACTTGTAGGTCACTTGCATTTTCATAAATATTTGTATTATTTCATATTGGCTGCAGACAAATATAGAACTTTCATTTATTATCAGCGTATTCATGCCCCATAACTATAATAATAAAATAACAAAGTAATGCTTTATAAGAGAATACAAATGGTCAAATGGCAAACATACACTAATTTGAATAAGCTTGAATTGCAATTATTGACAGTTGTTCCAATTCTCAACAAAGAAGAATGGGCAGTGCCTCAACTGAATAAAATAAAAATTTGTTACCTACTGAATATTTTCATTTAATCCATACATGTTGGTTACACAACTGCCATTAAATTACAATAATTGTTTTCGCATGACTGTCGACACGAAACAAAAATGTTCTGAATGATAAAACATTCTGCATTCCAGCAAAATGTTCCTATATTGCTCTCTTATTATGTCTAATCGTAGGTACTTACTAATTATATTCACATTTACATAAGCAGTCACGCAAATTCTAGTTTGTCATTCACTGAAATCAGCTAATGGATTCCACATAAAATATTTCCTTCTACCATGTACCTTCTAGTTTCACTCTTAAGAAAGAGGATTACAATGGTTTATGAGATACTTGTTGGTTATTAGAATGTTGGTACTGGTAGGCATATTGCAGATAATTATTCTATCCAGAGTTCGGATTGCTCAGTGGTCGCGCGGTTTAAGGCGTTAGTACTTGAATCGAGGTGACTAGATCGCTGAGGGTTCGATCCCCGCAGCCGGTAGACCGTATATAAGCTATATTCGTGGAGATGATTGGCATCCTCTCTGCGGATATGGTAAAGTGAAAGAATGTTGGCTTGAGTCAATGTGAGAGATTGATACCAGTTGACGTTTGACTACCGCCCTAATTAATGAGGTTTTTCTCATTCCTGCACTGAATGGTGGTTAGGGCCTATCAACGTAAATCGTTCATGGGCGCAAATGCGGCCTGCTTAATAATAATATGCCGCCCCCTCTCCCGCACAACTCTTCGACTTCTGAGCTAATTCTCGTGATAAGAATTTAGGGTAGAAATATTATTATTATTAGTTACTAGTTATAAATGCATATTTAAGAACATATTTTGCGCATTCTCAAGTTTATGAATGAGATGATCAATATTAGAACTATTACGTCCCAGTCGCTGTCATAATGTGAAAACAGTAGATTACTAAAGCTGAGGGCACAATTGAAAATACAAGGTACAAATAATAAGGAACAAAAATATTATTATACATAAATAAAATGCTGTAACACGAAATTAAATGTTAATATGATACAAATTACATACTTGAAATTGATACAAATGTTGAAATTGTGGTATTTTGTATCTTGTTTCTTGTAACTGACCAATCAGTGTCGGCGAAATAATTGCTTGAACGCCATAGTCGAGAATTTTCAGTATAGTATCTATAAAAAATATAACCTTAACATTATGTGCGTTAACCTTGTGTACATTATCAAAGTTTGTTTTAATGTGGTTTTGATGTATTGATTTTAATTATAATCATATACAGGGTGTCCGGAAGTGATCGATATGCTTTTTCATATTTACGAGTAAGTATCTTTGGATTTTGTCGGCAATAATGATTGAATCGCAATTTTTTATGATTCTTCTATATCATCTTCCATATTATCGTAGTCAGCAGAAGATTCTGACATACTAAAACCTAGTAAACAAACTCGTTTCTATTTCAACATTACTTCAGGATTCTTGATTCACATTTTCGAAATTCACGATTTTCAATGAAAAATCAGTAGGTTATCATAATTTTTCATTATAGACTAAAAATGTAATTATTTCATATTTCAGAAGGTTGGAATGAAACAGCTAGCCAGCCAGAATAGTAATTAGTGGGTGTGTTGTAAGTTTAAATACTTTTTTCTACAAACATGTTAAAAATGCAATTGGAGCATTACGTTTGAGCAGAATCCGCTGATATTGATGGCACTGAAAGCAATTTTCGGGCAATCGAATTTTTACTTTCCAACGAATATTCGATGTATTCCTCGGAGGCTATTGAAGATTTCCATCCCCTGTGCCGCTTAATTGTCTTTAAATTTGCTCCCCTATCCGCTACTAAGTTTGCTGACGAACGCCGAAAACAATGTCCAGTATAGATAAAGGTTAGAATTTGGAAGTTGCAAAAATTTCGCAATAGCAGCAGGAAATTTTCCAAACGTATTTATTCCCACAGGGCTCTTCGTACACTTGCCTTTCACATACGTTAGGAAAAGCCTCCGATGTCCCACATTTGCCGGACGAAGAGCCATATTTCTTCATAAACGTCTTTTTCTTCACACCAGTTCACAAACTTATTGTATGCAATTTCATATTGAATCCGGGATTTTCTTGGTAACAAATCCAAAGTCCGCTTCATCGATTTCTTTAAATGGATTGTCCTTTTCCATATTTTCTTTACACTTTTTACGGGCAAAAAGACACAATGTTTAAAAGTGACAAATCCAAAGCTTTCAACCTTTTCGTAAATGATGAATACAACAATGGTTGCTACCATGGTTACTATATATCATTGGCAAGTGCCCACTACGAAAATTTGATATAGTGCCTTCGATGCTATTTAAAACTTAACTTATTTCTACCCGGGTTATTTTTTTAATGCTGTTTGTAGAAAAAATATTGTATGATATTTGTGTTAAAATTGTTTTTAAGGCACTGATGTAAATTGCAATTGTAAACTTTAAATGCGTGCCTTAAAATGCACTTTTGACATTCACATCATAAATAACTATTAGATACATTATTAAAATTCAAGTGACCAGAATTGGTAAGAGCTAGGGAGAGTCTGTAATGTATCACACAATACAATAAGACATAGACCCTTAACTTAATTTTGTCACGAAGCGAAGAGAAACATAGACAAACGTTCATATGTATATCTAAAACCAATTCAAAGGCGTGCTTACGCATTGATAAAATTCCTAACATATTCAGTATTTAGTTGTGAAGACTATAAAGTTTTTTATGTTTATCTATCTTTATTTTTAATAACGTTATTTGTTAATTTTTTCCTTTAGAAACCTCATATTTAATTATTTTTCAACAATCGTCAGCCAAAAGAATCATAACATATTGTTGCAGAAGCTCACCTACCTTTTTAGTTTGTTAGTAATGTTCCTGTTTGATTTCAAATTTATAATTTTTGAAATACCTACCTTTATTTTGACGTTTTCTAGAACATTACAGGCTATAATCGACTTGGTTCTAGACGTGTTCTCGAGGACCTAGGAAACTTCGATAACCTTAAAAACATATACAAAGTATCTGATAAGTAAACGGCATAATCTCGAAGTGTACTTAAGGGAAGGTCAAAATAACCCTAGTTTGTCATAAAAAAAATTCCTCTTAACAGAGATACAGAGATCCTAACTTTTGAAGCGACGTGTATAATATAATTAAATTTTAATATTTTATATAAGCCAAAAAGGCTCATAAAACCATACTGCAGTAGATGTTTTACACTGTCGTTGGGCCAAAATTTTGATAGAGTTTTTGTTGTTTTCGCAAATATGTCAATTATGGATTAATAAGGTTTTTCCCAGAATCGCCTTTGATTGGAGTCCATACCTTTACAATAAAATAAAAACTCAAATAAAGCAGTTTCGTAACTATGCTTAAATACAGGATGTCTTGCAAGTCGTTACAACATACATATTTGTGATCATTAATTTTTTAATTTAACCGTGTTTTTCGACAATTATTAAAGTGTATAAGAAAAACAAACTTTTTTATAACAATTATTTCTATATCTACTTTCTTAATTAGGAATGAATGAATTATTTAAATGATTTAATCAATAAAATCCAAATTGGCTTCGTTACTTACATAGAACTTCATAAACATGGTTTTTCTACTTTGTAAAAGCAAAGTCAAATTTAAACGTGGATTTTATTTAAACTTTCGTGTGTTGGTTTAATCAGATATTATTAAAAACTTACCTAAGCTCTTTCAGTTCTTAGAAAAAGTTTCTTGATAAACATTCTGTAAATTAGGGAAACTAAACTTAACACGTTTATATGCAGGAAGCGCATTCGCCAAAACAGGACAGCCTTTCAGTATATAATAAAAAATGGTTTATAAAATGAAGATATTGCACTTTACTTTACACTTTAACTGAGATCCGAACGTATAGTTTGACAGTTGATCGACATTTACGATTGCTATGGAAACTAAGGACAATTGTTTTCTCATGGCATACCAAGCTATTTAATATAAACATTGCTTTGTCTTTTTGCGCCGTAACATTAAATTAGCTTTTAAGATTTCACTAATTGAAATAAATATTTAGCTTTTTGAATCCTCCGGTGTTTTAATAAATTCAATATTTTCAAAAGGTTGCGTTCTTGCTAGCAAATGTCTTCATTTTTTAAACCATTTTGATTACATATTAAACGGCTGTCCTCTGTTTTGGCGAATGCGCTCCCTGCATACTTAAACGTGTTAAGATTACCGAATTTCCCTAATTTTTAGAAATATTGTCACACTTGGTATATAGCTATGTTTGTTTCAATCGACTCAAAATCAAGTATTCTATCACGTCCTAAAATTATTGTATGTCTTGCAAGACACCCTGTATATTTTCCCCGGCAATATGGTTTTGTTACGAGAAACCATTAAGTATTACTAATTAAATGCAAAAACTGTCATTAATAACGAACTTCCCGTAATTGAAGAAGTAGCGCAGTAGTGCAAGAGGCGCTTTTTTAATAAAAATAATTATGTAGCAATTATCCGCGTTATCTGTCTCCAAATTATTACTATTATTAGTGTAAAGTAGGAACGACGACTTCCTGGCTGACGGTGTAAGTTTTTCAACGCGTACCTGTTTACTACGGGACACATTTTTTATTCAGATTACCCACAGAGCGGATAGGTGAATGCCCCGTTGCCAGTTTTCCGAAAGGAAAAGGGGGCGCGACAAACAGTTGCAAGTCGCTAGGGGTTATAGGGGCATTATTTACGTTCACTGAAAGAAACTAATTAAATGGATCAGCTGCTCCGTAAATCTGAGAAGAAAAACATAGACATAAAAAATGTCAAATTAAGAAATTTTAGAATATCTACCTATAAAACCCTTTTGCTTAATATCGGATATACTATAATAGGGAGGGATAGGGAGGATTTGATAGAAACGATTAATGACGTCATCAAGTATATTTTTTCCACAGACATATCCAATTTTTTTCCTCAACTTTTATTAGAAAAAATTTTGTGTATTACTTCGCGTTTAAAAGTTATAAGCAATATTTTCCAGAAAAGAACTTAATATTACTTACAATTACACCATTGGCGGTCATACTTTGAGAGTCGTTAGTGAAGTTAAGGACTTAGGTATAATTTTAGATAGCCAATTATCTTTTGAGACACATATTGACTCAATAGCACAAAAAGCTATGAGAACTCTAGGTTTTATATTACGCAATACAAAGCATTTCACTAACCCTTCTTCAATTATTATTTTGTATAATGCATTAGTTAGAAGTAAATTGGAATATGGTAGTCTTTTATGGAGCCCGTTGTATTATAAATACATAGATCGACTTGAAAATGTTCAGAAAAGATTTATTGATGTGCTGAATTATAGATTTAACAGAAATTTATATTATGAACCATATGATGTCAGATTGTCGCACTACCGTTTAAAAAAATTAGCCTCTAGAAGAATAATTTCTTCCGTTATATTTTTGTACAAATTACTTGCCAATATTGTTGATTCTCCTTATATTGTCAGTCAAATTTCTTTTAATCACCATTCACATTTTTCTAGATATGTTAATCTTTTTTATATTTCATCGTGTCGGACTAATTATGCAAGTAATTCTCCAATACGTATGTTACAGAAGAATTATAATGATTACTTTATTCATCTAGATCTTTTTAATTCATCATTATCAAGTGTAAAGTCATATGTTAATTCTTTACTACATTAGTGTTAATTGTATTCACTGTTTCTTTAGGTTTAATTAAGTTACTTACCACGAATTTGTATTTTTTTTCTCTGTTGTGTAATCCTGTTATTGGGCATTGAATTGCCTGTTGCATTACCTATGTCGAAATAAATAAAAAAATAAATAAATATTGTCCTATACAGTTCAAAAGCAATACTACCTAAAAATTACATTAGCGATGGAAATATTAAGTAGTCGTTGGAAAATAATTGAATTTTCATTGTTTAAAGTGCATAAATGTCATTAAGAATAAATATAAGTATTAAACTCGAAGTTTTTTAATACAGTTAAAACAAAAGGTGATAGATAACAATAACTAAACTTGGAAAATGAGGCCAACACCCTCATACAACATACATATTACAGTCTATTCTCTATATGACCTCCACTCATTTCATGACACATATCCAGTATTCGCCTGATTTCTTTGTGGACTGAGTTTATTAACATTTCGCCTTTTAATAATAATAATAATAATAATAATAATTTCATTTATTAGCCATTAGCTATAAACATACAAACACATACATAAAATAGTATACAATAACAATAATAAAGGACATAGCTTAACACAACTAAAAAAAAACAATTACATATGTATCTTTACACAAAATTAGCCAATTCCCTTTTAAATGTATACAAATTTTGTGAATTCTTGACAACATTTGGTAAGTCGTTATACATTATTAACCCCTTCGAAAACAAAGATTTTGTTGTACTGCATTTATTGAATTTTCAACGAAGAAATTATTTACATTACGTGTAGGATAATTGTAAACCTCTCTCACATATTTAATTTTACTAGTCAGATATTGAGGTGACAACCCATTTTTATTTTATAAATCAGTATCAATGTTTTATAAACGATTAATTGATATACATTCATAAAATGTAGCACGTTTAACATAGTATCTATTGGTGTGTATCTATTACATTTTAAGATTATTCTCATTGCTCTATTTTGTATCTTTTGTAACTGTTGAATTTGATTTATGTTCAGATTAAAAAGAACAGACGAGCAAAAGTCTAAATGTGGTGCAAGTAGTGTTTTGTAAATGATATGTTTTACATATGTACTAAGTGATTTACCAATTCTACCCAAAAAATGTATTTTCTTCGACATTTTATTCATAATATAATTTGCATGACTCTTAAAATTGAGATTACTATCAATTATTACACCTAAATACTCTATTTCTTTCACCATTTCAAGTTCAGAACCATTAATTGTAACTTTGCACCTGTCAATATTGATTTTACTTAATTTATAACCATCACTAATTAACATAGATTTACATTTATTTATATTTACGCATAAATTATTATCATTGAGCCATGTAAATATATATCTAAATCACAGTTTATAGTCCGAATCATATCTGGAAGATTATTTCCTGTAACATATATCATAGTGTCATCAGCAAACATAGTTAATTTACAATTTTTTATACATTTCACAATATCGTTGATATAAATTAGAAACAAAATAGGTCCAAGGACCGTTCCTTGTGGAACACCATGCAAGGTTTTTAATTCCGTAGACATATGACTTTTATATTTAACTTTTTGATACCTATTTTCCAGATATGACTCAAACCATTTTCAACACTGTATACCCATTTTAGACATCTTCACTAAAAGTAGATGTCGATCCACCGTTTCAAATGCTCTTCTAAAATCAAGAAATACGGCTGCTACGAAATAACCTTTGTCAATAGCTTTAATCCATTCATCGCACACATGCAATATGGTACTTTCACATGAATGACTTTTACGAAAACCAGACTGATGGGGAATAATAACACTATTTTTTCACAATGATTAATAAGTTGTTCTTTCACTAAATTTCAAGCCCTTTTTCATAAGGTGAAACCGTATTTATGGGCCTAAATTCCTCACATAAATTCGTATCTGACACTTTTGGAGCAGGAACAATGATCGATATTTTCCAATTTGAAGGAAAAACTCCACTTTCTAATGATTGATTTATAACATCGACTAATCTGTTACCTATCACAGAAAATGCATCCTTAAGTACAAAAGTATTTATTTTATCCTCAACACCTGCCGTATTTTTTAAAGATCTTATAATATTTTTAACATACGGGAGATCTACACAGTCAAATTTTGAAAATGTGCTATGTACATCAATAAATTCAATAACATATTCTCCATTATGTATACGGTTTTGACTGCAAGTTTGAACAATTTCTTCTATGCTATTTAAAAAATACTCATTAAATTCATTTGCAATAATTCTACTATCATCAGTTTCAATATTATTAAATCTAAGTGTGTCCTTAGCTATTTTTCTCTTACTTCGCATTAATATTTTTAAGTGTTTCCACATTTGTTTTGAATTATTTTTATTTCCATCAATTACGTTATAAAAATACTTTTCTTTCTCCTTCTTAATATCTTTAGTTACAGTATTCCTCATATTTTTATAATTAACCCAATCCTCTTATTTTTTTGCAAAACTTGTGTTTTTATACATAAGATCTCTTTCCTTCATTTTCCCAATTATATCTTGTGTTATCCATTTATTATTGATATATCTTTTTGGAATATTAAATTCTTTTATGGGACACATTTGGTCTAAAATATTCGATATTGAGTCGGTAAAAGCATCTGCAACTAAATCAACATTATTGAAATTGTTATTCCAATTTGTGGATAATAAACTTAATTGGAATTCTTCTACTTTATAATTTTTATGTGATCTTTTCTTAATCAATTCAACTTCGTTTATACTTTGCTTTGTACTATTTATATCAACTGATATTATACAGTGATCACTAATTTTTGGTGTTAAATGAACTTCAAATAAAATATTTTTATCGTCTGATATTAAAAAATCTATTAATGTTGCACTAGTGCTGGTAATCCGCGTTGGTTTTTTTAACTCATTACAAGCATTTGTGATTGTTTCCTTCAAATGATTAACATCTCGCCAAGGTGTTTTGTACACAATTTTTTAAAACCTCCCATAAAAAAAATTGAGGGGTGTTAGGTCTGGTGATCTCATGGGGTCGGTCCGTCGTGCTGAATCCTTAGCCGCAAATTCACATCCTCCGCAAGTGCAGGATGTTTTTCTTATAGGAAATTTAGGTAACTCACGCTGTTCAACGTATTGTCACGGATTTCCCAATCCGTCTTTTTCTTACTGCCAGAAAAACACAATTCGTTAATTAATCACTTCTTTATTAATTGCTCAGTACACTACCGACTACTAATTACAGGTCAACTAAACACTTATTTAATTAATCGCTATCTAAATCGCTTTGATTTCTCTAACTAAACACTTCACTTCAGACTGTAATACAAGACTAACTAACTCGGCCGTTTATTCTTATTTTATATACCCAACGAATTTTACATGTATTTTATAGCATTTCTAGACCCATTTTCTCGAGCGACTGGAACGCTTCTCGGCGTTTCCCCAACATTCTAGTAACGCCTCGGTTAACGGCATGTTGTTTGTTTACCAGAATGGCGTAGGGGCGATCGGGGCAATCTTAGGCAATTCGCGGTGCCACAGTCGTCGGTTTGGGAGTGAGTGGGGCAAATTCCGTGACAGTATGTTCATAAAAATAAGGCCCAATTAAATACCTACCGATGATGCAGCACCATACATTTACTCCAGAATGGCCTTTGTTTTGAATTGGATTTACAATTACAAATCATTGCTGACAAACCGACTTTCGTCCGTCCAAAAAAAGTGACAAAAAAGGTTCTGATCAACAGTTTCACATTTATTACGATTTTGTTTTCAATATGACACTCAGGCAACCTCCAAATTGTGACTTTTGTAGTCATGATACCCGTGGGTCTTTAAAATTCGATGAACGGTTGATTTATCCAAATTCAGTCCCGGCTAATCTACCGTATAGAATTTCATGGATTTTGTTCGAAATACTGTAACAGTAGTTGTATTCTTACCCTTCTTTCAATTATTTGATTCCTCCGAACAGAAAATGCATCTTCATTTCGTCTCAAGGCCGCCTCCAACCTTGTAAAGGTTCTATGATCAGGAATGAGACGCTCTGGATACTTTTCTCAGTAATAATATAACAAGAGAGTGAGAATAAATTGAAAATAATTTGACAGATTTTTTTGAAGGCAAAATGCCAAATGGCAACAAGTTTGAACAAAATCTGTCAAATTATTTTCTAATTTATGAAACTCGCGAGTTATATATGACTAGATTATTTTTTGATTCACAAATTTTTCGAAGTAGTTTCTAAAATCTTTTTTGTTATTTCTGCATCAGAAAAGGTACTAAACCGATGATTTTCACCCATTTTATATATCGCGACACAATTAGGTAATTATTTTGACAACTATCTGACACTTGCTAGGCAAATAAAAGCCACAGTGATTATTCCCGAGAATAATCACAAGAGATTTATTCCCACTATAATAATGGCATAATTGGTTGAAACTTACCCTTGTGACAAATAAAGAAGCATTTCATTGGTTTTAAGAAACGCCAAAAAATAATCAATATAACTTTACAGCTCTTTCTTCTTGAATTTTTTTGTGACCTGCCATAAATTACCAACATATCAACTGTTTCTGAATGAAGTTCGTATTGACCGTATTGACTAATGACAAGTATTTTGTGACATTTACGCACTTTAAACAACGAACCTTTAATTATTTTCCAACGACTACTTGATTGTTCCACCCCTAATGTGATTTTTAAGTGGTATTTTATGAGACTCTTTTAAACGGTTAAAAGTTATAAAAAAATCTATAGTAAAAGTTTATTAGAAAAAAGAGAGCTTTCTAACAGGAAAAAAATTTGGGTATGTTTCTGGATAAATTATAATTGATCACGTCATTAGTCGTTTCAGTCAATCTCAGATTTCACACACCACATGTACCAAATTTTATTTAATTTTTTGCTATTCTGACAGTAGACCCATGCTATCGAGTTCTTTTGTATGTAAAAAAAAATAAGTTTTAAAATTTCTCCCACCTCTGGTATACATTTTCAGATATCATACCGTTTTTAGTTATTTAATAAAAAGCATTTTCGACGCCACTCCTTTGAGGGGAGATAGCTCCCTTAGGAAATATTTGAGCCAAAAACTATACTAAGGTTGTCGTCGTCAATATTCATTTTAGAACCTTGCATACTCCTAGATATTTATACGACGTTTCATATCGGGTAGAGACGATGCACCACCCTTGGAACTGTAATAAGGCCGAACCGGGTGGTGTATTTTGATCAATAATTATTATTGTTTTACGATGAGTTTTGTTAGACACTGTGAATACGGCTATTGTCCCGCGAGACAATCGCGACGTGAGATAAAAGGGCCCAATACAATAGTGGCATAGAGCGGAGTAGGCATCGGTAGCGGGCATCGCAGCCAACTAAGATCAATAATCTGTGGCAAGATCCTGTCGTCCTCGTCCGTGTCCCGTACCAAATTATGCAAACCCTCTGTTAATAGTTAATCAATGAACAATCGCACACCGCACACCGCGACTCGACGGCACGTTCGAACGACGCCCCACACCCCCACCCTTCGTCGGCCGCTTCTTTTATCGCACCAGAAATTGAAAACGCTCCGGTGCCAACTATCGGGCACCGCCTGGACGTTTGGGGATGTTCCTCTGGAATACGTTTTAGAAATATTTAATTATTGATTTGAACTTTTTTTACAAACAAAAATTAATACAATACAATTACAATTTAGGTTTAGAAAAACGGAAGCATCAGCTAGACTGAGAAGTCTGTGTTTGAATGTTTTTGTTCTCTGTACAGACAATAGCATGTAATAATTATATCTAAATTATAATCAGGTATGCAATACATATACATATACAGGGTGTTAAAAAAAGAGTGTAAAATATTTCAGGAGGTAATAGTAGGAACCACAATAAGCAAAAAAGTCTTAATAAACATGGGTCCGCAAAGTAACGGTTGCGGAGATATGGACCACTATTCGTTTTTCAAACATTTTATTTTATTAGGAATAAACCGACAAAGGAAGCTTTTAGCAAACAAAAAACAAAGTTAAAGAAGATGCTCAAAGTACGCTCCGTCCATTTCCAAGCAGGCACGACATCTTCGCCTCAACGATATTCGAACTCTTTCAAAAACACCCTCCTTGGTTTGGATTTCTTGACACTTTGAATTAATCTGCAGCTCTTCCAGGCTATTTACAGGAGTACCATACACAAATGTCTTCAAATATCCCCAAACAAAGAAATCTAGAGGGTTCAGATCAGGCGATCTTGGAGGCCATAAACAGGTCCTGTGCCTCCAAGATTGCCTGATCTGAACCCTCTAGATTTCTTTGTTTGGGGATATTTGAAGATATTTGTGTATGGTACTCCTGTAAATAGCCTGGAAGAACTGCAGCTACGGATTAATCAAAAGTGTCAAGAAATCCAAACCAAGGAGGGTGTTTTCGAAAGAGTTCGAATATCGTTGAGACGAAGATGTCGTGCCTGCTTAGAAATGGACGGAGGGCACTTTGACATCTTCTGTAACTTTGTTTTTTGTTTGTTAAAAGCTTCCTTTGTCGGTTTATTCCTAATAAAATAAAATATTTGAAAAACGAATAGTGGTCCATATCTCCGCAACCGTTACTTTGCGGACCCATGTTTATTAAGACTTTTCTGCTTATTTTGGTTCATACTATTACCTCCTGAAATATTTTACACTCTTTTTTTAACACCCTGTATATAAAAGTATACTAATAGAAAATAGTTTAAGAGTCTTATAGGAAGCAACATATCTTGATACTAAATTACATATTATTTATTATTTGTTCAAATTTTATATAATTTTGAATCAAAGATGTTTTAAGAAATGTGTTAAGAATACTTTCAAATGTGTGATTATTGGTGTAACACACAGCTTTTGTTACACACATTATTAAATTGTATAGAAATCACAAAAGTTATCAAACTTGAATTAAGAAAATTTTATGCCTGTCAGAAAACTATTGGTTCAATAAATAAATTCACAAGCTACAATTCCAAAATAAATTGTTTAAAACAAGTAAATTATTCATATCATTTATTTCTGAATTTTGTTATCAAAGATTCATATTGCCTTTGAAATGTATTTATGGATAACTACTAATGATGATCCTTCAAATGCCACAATTAAATAACTTTGAACAACTAGTAAAATGATTTCACTCTAAATGCAGATCAGATAAGTGCTCAATGGTAGATTTAAGACCGTCGCCCATTTAACAGCACAGCACATGGACGCAGATACGCACATACCTGTGGATTTGGAAAAGAACAAACAGCGGAATAAACTCTTCTGTTGATACAGTCGGAGAAAAAGCACATTTAAAGTTGGCTAACTGTGAATAGTAACGTGGGAGTGTACACGCTCACGCTCCATTTTTAGTGGCCTGAGTATTGAAAATATGATTTTATCGAGTAGAGATTTGAGATGTTCCCACTACAAATGTGCAATTCGGAAACTATTAGAATTTAATACTACATAATGGTCTACCGTACTATTGATGTACTTTCTTTTCAACAATCGCACTGCAACAGCTCAACACTTCATTTGAATTGCTGATATTGACGACTGAGATTCGTACCCTATGTAGTAAAAAACAATGTATTCTTTACAAGAAATGGTGGTGATAACTATTTTTTTGGATAATGGAGAAAAAAAGAAGAGACAGAATATACAGATATGTTTTAAAATGTGCCTTCTGCGACTGCCACGTAAACGTCATTCCAACGTTCCATCAAAACATTCTTCTATTGGTGAAGTACTGATGATGTGCCATAGCTACTAAGTGGACCTACTCACATTTTTAATCATATACAAAAATGCAAAAGTGCCAACAATGAGCAATTCACGTCCATGTGTTGTGCTGATAATTGGTTGACAGCCTTTCTAGAAAGACTGATGGACAATGACATACCGCTGCTGTTAAATGTAAAAGTTAGGGTATAAAATCTGGGGGGGGGGGCTACCCCGGGTGGACTGTGTTTTAATTTCAGTTCTGAAATGTATGTGAGATATTTGTGAATATTTTTAGTGAGGCTAAGCCTCCCCCAAGCTCACTCCTAACTTTGCCCATGATGGACCTACTCACATTTAATTATATACAAAAATGCAAAAGTGTCGACAATGAGCAGTTGCCGTCCATGTGCTGTGCTGCTAAATAGCCGACGGCCTTTACTGACATATTTCTAAAAAGACTGATGTACAATCACACATGTTTTAAATTCTGAACATAATTCATGGCTTGACATTACCTCAAAGACTGTTAAAAAAACTGGAGTCGCTGGAAGGATGATGGATCGGACAGATAAGGAAAAAATACATACACGTAAATCTCTATCAAAATGTAAATTTATTTGGTATCACATACAATTACAGACAGATGTCTCATTACGTCCTTAAATATGTATACATGCAGAAACGGAATTAACGACGATAATAAACCGGCATGGACAAGGTGGAGCCGTAATCATTACATTATAATTATTGGCCAGGCCTCGACGAAGAACCTTATAGTTGTTTAGGGTAAATTAATTCATTTCAACAGACAAGCCGGTAGGAAATGTAGCGTCCGGCCGTTTCCGATGATCGAATGATTTTAACCACCTGTAACAAGGAAGAAAACGGACTTATTTGCATATCCAATGGGAATTAGTGCGCAGGAAACGGTTTTTCTGAGGTAGAGGGATTATTTATTCATTAGGCCATTATCGTTAATAATTAAATGCACATGTACTTCTAAAAATAGTTAAATTGCCACAGCTGAAGAATTCCGAACTGAATCACAAGAAATAATAAATTAGTTTTAATTTAAACATTAAGAACGCGGTGATTGTCTGGTATACGGATAGTTAGATAAGAGTCTTTTCGAGGGGCGTGACACTTCCAAGAATTTTGTACATCTGATTTCAGATTCCCTATTACTTCAATGGAAATCAGCGAAATCAGATTTCACATAAATTGATTTACTTGATTTCTCGTGAATTTACCAGGTTTTATATGGATTCATTTGATTTTACTGATTTCACTTGATTTCGCTGATGCCACTTGATTTCGTTGATTTTATTGATTCCACTTGATCTTCTTAGTTTTCATTTGAATTTGATGATTTTAAAGTTTCAAGCTATGCAACTAGCTGGAAAATTTCATATTATGCTGAGTTTGATTAATTAATTGTTATCTTATAATGACATTTTCTAGTATTTAAAGAAAAGTTCAAGACAAATTTTGAAAACTTAGATAATAGTATGTTTTCTGCATTATTGGATATTTTGTTCTGAATGTTTAAAGATGTGTGTTTTTTAACAACAGTGCAATATGACATGGCACTAGCTGTAAAAAACCAGCGTTACAAGTGTTATAATAAAATTGGGGCTAAAATTGACTTATTATTCGATCTTATGGAAAGGACTTGGTCAAAAATAAAATCAATATGATAATATTTTCTTTTTTCAATTACCATACTTATTTAATAATAATAATAATATCTCTACCCCTCATTCTAATCACGAAGATTAGCCCAGAAGTTGAAGACTTGTGTTGGAGAGGGGCGGCATATTATTATTAAGCAGACCGCATTTGCGCCCAGGAACGACTTACGTTGGTAGGCCCTAACCACCATTCAGTGCAGGAATGAGGGAAACCTGGAAAATCTCAATAGTTAGGGGGGTAGTCAAATGTTAACCGGTATCAACTTTCACATTGACCCAAGCCAACATTCTTCCACCCTACCATACCCGCAGATAAGGTGCCAATCTCTCCACAAATATAGCTTATATACGGTCTACCGGTTGCAGGGGTCGAACCCACAGCGATCTAGTCACCTCGATTCAACTGACGCCTTAAACCGCGCGACCACTGACCGATCCAAGAAATATTATTTAGTAGATCGTGTAAAAATAAAAGTATAAGTAGGAGATTAAATAAAATTTTAACAATTTTCGATTTTAATGTTAAGTAATTAAATCAAGCTAAACTTGAACATCAGTTCTACTTCTTTGCACTAAACATATGTATAACATTGACAGTTACAACTATATTTTAATACCATAAAGCACATAAAAGCAAATACAAACTTAAATAAAGTTTTATTTAAAAAAAACGCAAAATCAACATATTATTAAAAGAATTAAAAGTTTTCTGACAGATGACAAATGTACCAAATGAAATTAGTTGCTCAATTGATTTACGTAATTTTGCAAATTTCACAGATTTCGGTTATTTCGCATGATTTCATTGTCATTTACATGATTTTACTAATTTCTACAAATTTTTTTGATTTCACACAGTGTGATACACTTATTTCAGTAGTGTCACACTCTTCGAATTTCTTACAGAATCCAAAAGTCAGCAATATGCTAGTTATGATAAATAAATAAATTAGTTATGAATTATGAGTTCGTAGTGTTTTTGGTTTACAGGGAAAAAATGGCTCGGCGATCACTAATTGTGAGACGTAATAATATGTCAAAATTATTTCAATATTATACTACTGTTTAATTGAACTTGAACTCGTAAATTTATGCAAATATTGTGTAAATTATTTGGTCAACTAGTAAGACCGTCATGCTGACCAATTTCCGGGTTGACAGACATGAATCATGAATGAAAGCATTCAAATGGTCTTCATCCGATAGTCTTTCTGTAGGTGGGGAATCGTTTATGTCTACATGGTCCTCTTTGTATTAACAAAACCATTTTGGAATAACGATTAAGTTCTGCCAATTTGTTCATTTATTTTTTTTTCCATATATTCCTTGGATTTTACTTTCCACAAATATGTTTTGTCTCTGTATGATTAATAAAACTGATTATTTTAACAAAAGCGATAGTAATGTTTCCAGATGATACCTATCATAAGGTAGAACACAGCAAAAGCAAGATTTCTTGCTTATTGGTAGAAATAATTGCGTTTATTTCTTCTTTTGCGATTAACATTTTGTTTTAATTTTAAATTGATAACTAAAGAATTGAAAATAGCCAAATCGTCATCAGAAATAAAGTAGAAAATATACACTTCTGTTTTATCTAAGTAGAGGCAACAAAACAATTCATAAGTTTGGTTAAAATATCAGAAATATCGGATACCAGGTGAAGAGATTCAAGAAAATAAGAACCATGACATGAGCATAGGAAAAATTAAAGTTTCTAAATTGATAAAGTAAGGAAATCAAGGACTAAATTCCTATTGCCAGATTGAAAAATATAAGTTTGAATTTAGGAAAACTTGAGAAAGAAATGGTTCATATGAAAAACAAATCATTCAACAATTATTGCGCATTTGCTGAGTTATGCGAATGTTGTGGATAAAATGTATCAAATTATTTTGTTAGATACTTACGTTATATTTTAGTGAATTGTGGTGTTGTAACTTCTGCAAATATTTTAACGTACATCACAGACAAATTAAGGATTTAGTAAAGGAAGTTGCATTTAAAGTTAGAAATATAAATCAATGTATGGTAAAATATGCGGATACTCGATTTACGCAAAATAGAAAAAATTAACGATTCACTGTGAGTGACTACTCTGAGATGTAAAAAATGTGTATAAATAGACTAATATAGCTATAAACTATTTATATCCACTAGTAAGTACATTCCTGCGACAGCAAATTTAGAGAGGTATAATAGCAGTTCTACAACAAGAACAGTATAAGTGAGGTCTCCTATAAATTAAAAAGAAAATTGCAAATTAAAAAGCAACCTTCTGCTATTGCTATTTCCTTAGTAAAAATAGAAAACATTTCTAAGAATATACAAAGCGGGTAGGTAAACCCTTCATTTTGAGACACCTGGTTTGTATATATTATTTAAAATACCGGTTAACCCGCATGAGGTTATTTGATGTTTCCTATATTACCAGGTTTCGTTAAAAAAATCTTAAGTAAAATACGTTAAATATAAACGGTTAAACAGTGGCTGTACTAAAAATTATTTAAGTAACTATGAATGTTATATTAGACGTGAAAAAATCTAAATATACAGTGCTTTCTTATTTGGCAAACTAAATAACTCATCAATAAAGGTAAAAAATAAATTATTTCAAATATTGATCTCTCCCACAAACACACCTACACTTTATTATGTCTCAAATGATTTATCTTTATATTAGGTGCTCTTACTTTTTTTTTAAATAATACAATTATTGTTTTTTTAATTAATATTTAGTTTCTCAGTTGTTGTTTTTAACAACTTTGTAATCGAATTTCAGTACAGTGTGGTACCTAATTCGAGGGCCACCATTCCGATCTCGGAAACTATTAAGGCATAAAGGCAAAAAATATATAGCTACGCAATATATATTCTGTGATAAAGGTAAAGTTGCGCAAATTGGTGTTCAATCAAATGCTGTTTGAAAATTAAGAATTCGGAGAAATATAAAAAAATTTAAATCTTGAAAATTAGTTTTACTTTTTCTTGACAATTTTAAATTTTTTTAAAAACTAATTGCGCTTTCTCATTTATTGCATGCTTTTTTCAAGAAGAAGCATCATGGAAATTTTGTCACAAATCTTGCGAAATCCATGTGAAATCGTGCAAAAACCCGCAAAATGGTGCGAAATCACATTTTTTGTCAATATGAGAGTTTCAGCCAATGTCGTAAAGCGCCATCTCTCGCATCTCGCATTGGCGAAAAACATTGGATCCCGGGATTACGGGATTAGAAATTGATAATCACGAATCCCGGGATCTATTCTGGGATTATTTTAAGTTTTATTTATTTAAGAACAGAACGACAAATGTAAAAAAGTTATATTATAATTATAATATGAATAATTATATAAATGAAATTTATTTTAGATTCATATTTTGGAAAAATAAATAAGAAAAACTAATTCATCCAGCACATTCGGTTTCAAACCGTAACGAATTTTGGTGGACCATGTTCCAACCCTCTACGGTGTTACACTTGTAGGTCAAAATGATAATAAAACATCGTAGGATATATCATTTTTACATAATTCCGTTTCTGACAAAGCTTTAGACCTGGTTCCTAAATTAAATGTGTCTGTGTATTAATTAATTATTCTGTGGCTTTGTATTTCACATTAGACCGCAGCGTATCTATAAAATTGACAAGGTCAAACCCGAATATCCCGGGAACCAAGCTGGCGGCAGCCCTAGTTGACATTATAATTTTATATTAGTTTTTCCTCAATAACTTCAAATAAATTGTAGTAAATACATCAAATTTGTACAGAGGAATTTTCTGACGCGAGAAATTGAAATATGTCCGCGCTGTCAACTGTAGAAGGTGACACCTACAGTATTTTACATGCATTTAAGTCGTCATAATATTTTGGTGCTCTAAAAGATCTGGATAAAATACTATCACATGTTCCTAGAGCCAAGATATGATAATATAACCCAATTAAACTTAGTCCAAAATTGGATAGTATTTAATTGAAGATAATGGGTTTATGTTTATGAAATAAAACCTTAAAATCATATTCAAAGAACGGCTGTTCAATACCTTCTATAAAATGAAAAACGTAATCAATACATGAGTGCACTCAAAATTTATAACAATTTAAATGCATGTGAAGTACTGTAGGTGGCGCCCTTTAAAATTGACAGCAAATCGAAGCCATATTTAAATTTCTACTAAGGTAACTTGATTTAGGCGATTATATTTTGACCCCCGGAATATGTAGTTTTTTTTGCGAACTTTTACTGACACCTTGTATACCTAAGTATAGTAATATTCAAGGTAATTTTTTATAAATGCGAAATCCTTGGAAGCTGCTTGAAATTCCTGAAAAATCTTTATTTTTGCGAAATCTTGTTACAGTGCCTTGTTTGATCTCAGTGGTTACCCCCTCGGTTTTTTTACAAAATGTCATATTTTTAAATTCGACGTTCCGCTTCTAAGGGCCCATTTACAACTTCATTTGTTTAAATATGGTCTTTCTGAACGCATACATGTTATTTAACGTTGCGACGTAAACTTGTAAATCAGACAAAATAAAGGTAAGGTAGGAGCGCGTATGAGTACACACCTAAATTTGAATTACGTCAAGAAACGTCAAATTACTAATACAAGCAATTGACAACTACGTCATATGTAGAGTACCGCCACCTCCCGCAGGGACCATGATTAACGTGGAGTAGCAGAGCTACTTCTAGCGGCCATTCATTCCTCGATGCCGGACTGAAAAGTCAGACATGAAGCGTTCTACATCGCCGTAGAAACCATTGAAAGCTAGCGACCTCTATCGTGTGAAATGGCGATAACAATATGTTGCAAACACAGAATTCCAAGAAACACCTACTCTTGGGGTTAGACAGTTCTTCTACTGTCGGGTTAGACAGACTTAAAACAACTAAAATTGTTCGTCGGTCACCTCACCTATGGCATACTGATGAGAGCTAATAAGGTCGAAACCGGTATATATCTGGTGGACCACCGACGAATGACTTTAGCTATTGCTATAAGCCTTTCTGGTGTAACTTAAAACTGGTCGGGGCATTAAACGCCGCAGAGTAGTTGTTTCCTGGAATTCCGTGTTTGCATCTAGATCTTTATTTTAAAAAAATGATAATGTGACCACAAAATCGGAATGTTGCACTCGTAAACTGATGTTAGTAAAGAAAAAAATGCTATGAGAAAAAGCAATTAGGTGCTTAAAAAAACTCTTCCAATAAGGGGAAAAAACACAATTTGATAACTTTAATTTTTTACTGAATATTTCCAAGTATTTTCATTCAGTAAAGGTTAAAATAATAAAAATAGATTGATGATAATTGATACAATACTATGAAGCATTTAGAATTATTAAAAATGGATTGGTGGCCATGGCTTAATTTCCTTATTCGTTTAATAAAAAATAACAGTCCTCTTACAAAGCAGAGTTAGTGATATTGTAAATCTGTACAATAGAAGTAACAGCCTTAAAAAAAATTTAAAATTATATCCAGGTAATAATGGTGCAGCCTAAATACACGTGCTCATTTTGTTTTGTTTTTTGTTAGACATTCGTATTTAGAGTGTTTCTGAAATAAGTGTGTTTCTTCAAAGGTATAATGTATAACGTGACAAGTGTTACCTATGTCTTTCACAAAATCCCAACTAAATTAACTGTTTACAATGCAGTCACTTAAGTTTAGTGTGCGGCAGGGCACAGATGTATCTTACTTTATTTTATTTCTAAATGCCTTATTCAAATCAACAATTAGCAAGCATTAGTATTGATTTATGGTGTGAATATCATTTAGATACATTATCGTTTGTATGTGAATCGTTGCCTTCAAAAACAAAACAGTTTGAAAGATGGAACAGGACACTAGTGGAATGAACTCTGCGTATGAAAATCGTCGATACTGCACAAGTTAAATCGTACTGTGACAATGCATGTGAAATGAATATTTCAAATACTACTATGAGGCGTGAGTTACCTAATATCTCTTTATAGTAGTTGGTACTTATGCTGATTTTTAATTACTTCAACAAGACAATAGACAATATCTGTTTCTTTGATTTGACAATTCTTAATCTTCAAAATATGACATTAATTACTTTATCTATTACTTCTTTGAAGGCACTAGGTCTACAAAATAAGTGAATAACTTTTCTCCAAAGTTATAATCATTAAGCTTTTGTTAAAAATAAAGTTAAATAATTACCAAGAATGTATGCGTTGATTATGAGACATCCATCACGTTCTGACATCGAACTACTTTGAGAAAAGTCATTTATTTTATAGACCGTAATATTGTAAGAGTTCAATTAAGAGCCTATTTTTTTGAAAACCGTCCACATTAGGAAGTTCTAACAACAGTTGTTTTTAGAAAATAAAATTATATATTAGAAAATGAAGGCCAAATGGTAGTGGTAAAAGTAAAACTTAAAATGTAATAGGAATGTAACACAACTACCGTCCTCTATTATACCAGCATATTTGGCGTCCTTAAAAAGAATACCAAATTTCATAAAATTATTTCGCACCGTTTGAAAATTTTTATTTCTATTTTTAAAATTTTATTTTGTCAGTCTGTGTCTTGAAAACAAAAGGAGTTAGGCATGGAAGTGTCAGTTCAAAAAACATAATTAATTAATAAAACTAATCATAAAAAAAACTGGTACAGGAAAATTTAAACATTGTCAAACATTATATGTCTTAAAACTATTACAGATAAATTATTTTGATCCCTTGGTTCTGATGCAATGACCAAAAATAATTATTTTTTATTTTAATTTAACATGTAACTCAGAGAATATGCGAGATAGAAAAATATTCTATAAAATAATTATAAAGATTGTACATAAACTCAGGAACACACTGTGTACCAAATAAAGAAAAAAAAAATTACTAACCTGTCCTCTTTTTAATCCAAAATACCTGGCAACTGGATCACCTGCTTGAATTCTCATCAACATGTTCTCTTTTAATTTACTAAATATAATTAAGGAAATTAGGAAACTAATACAAATCAAATAATAAAAATGACACATTACATTACATTAGATAAACTTCTTCCTTTATAACTTCTATTTATTTTGACAACAGACATTATGAAATGAACCTAATATAATGTATACTTACTGGAGGTTTTAATTCTAAACATTTTTTTCGAAAACTAAACTCAAGTAGACAAAACTAATTTCAAATTAATGTTCAGCACCCTCGAAAATAGTGGGGTTGGAATATTATTTCTTTGATATTTTTACAAAAAGGATACTATCTTGCAAGAAGTTCTTGTTTTTCTTCAGGAGTCATCACAACATGTTCCGGAACAAGTTCATGTTCAGTAATATTAATAAGTAACTCAGATTCCAAAAACTGTTCCAAAATATATTTAGGTGCCATATCCACCAACGATTGTTTAGCCGAAGGAGTCATACCAGCTTGTACGACTATAATTGCTCTATGAATATTTTCGTCTTGCATACGTGAACAATATGTTTTTATTGTTTTTATACCAATTTTAGAATCATCTGGGAAAAACACAAACATCTGATCAGTTGGGTCATCATTGTGAGCAACTAGTACAATCAAATCGCTCCTTGAAGGCCTTTTTTCGCTAGAGAAATTGGTTAGTTTTAATAAAATTAAAAAAGAGCATTATACATGAAAATACCTTGGTTTATCACCAAACTGTTCCTTAAACTGTTCTAAGGTTTGATCCAATTCATCTTGAGTTACTAGATATCCTCTATCGTGACATAACTAAAGAAAAAGTTAATAAAATATTGACAAGTTAGGTTAAACATTCTTGAGACGTACCTGCATTACGGTTTTACGAATTCTCCACAATTTGTATGTTTCAGCTTCATCATCCATTGTGAACAGTACCAAATTCTAATTGCATACAATTTAAAATGTTCAATACCTATATAAATTAAAATTTCTTTGCAGCAGTCGTAATTTAATTATCTTTTTCTACAACCACAGAACACCTAGTATATCTACAACTACAACACACAAGCACAGAACATCTAAAAGTGAAGAACACAGAACACCTGTGAAGAAGATAATTATAATCAGTGAACAGTGAACACTATACAGCACAGAACATGTATGAGTCACAGAAGTGAACCATAGAATATATTTTTCGATGAACTGATCTTTCCCAAAGGAGATACCGAAAATAGTCAACCACGTGATTCTGGTAATATTGAAGTAACTTAGCTTTTAGAAGTTGGTTCTACTAACAGAGTAGCTTCACACTAATGAGCGGGAATTTCAAAATACGAAAATTTTACGTCCAATTCCTAAAAACACTGCCACAGATAATTGGACGAAAAATGGCTGCTTTATATAAGCTCCTCCCATAGACTTATAATATGTTCAATCCAGTAATATAGAGTTCAAGGGAAAAAAATCCCTACTTTTTGTAAAATTTGAATGAATAAAATTCAAAATAGGCCTTGAAAACAAATTTTGACATATTTTGCACCAGAATAGTTATGAATAATACATTACCAAATGAATAAATTAAATATTAATTGCATAGAACTCAAAATAAATGAAATATAATTTCAGTATAAACCAAATATTCAAGACATAGACTCAGAACCATTACTTGAATGCAAATAAGTCTTAAACAATTAAAATGACATTTTTTGTAGTTATCAGTAGGTATATTAATTATTTACTACTTCAGATAGACAATTATTTGCTAGAATTATTTTTTTTTCTTCAAAAATAAGGCTTAAAATACCAACTGAAAGAATATATTTGTCATTTACTATTTGGAATATAAATAAAACTCATTATAACTTAAAAAAGATTTATTTTAAATTCACTCTTCGGGAACTTCCACAGTACCATCATTTACTTCGTCGATAACGTCGTGTGGAAGTTTACCGTCAATGGTACATCCTACGGACTGAGCTGTACCAAGAACTTCTTTCACGGTTCCTGCAAGATTTTTTGCCATGGAACGGGGCCTCATCTGCCTGGCAATGGCAATAACATCGTCGAATGTAATATTTCCACTGTGTTTAACTGAAAATAAAATATATACCTAACTATGTGATCTAATAAGCTCATCGATTACAAATAATTTAAGTTCAATGTAAATAAATTGAAGTTACACAAAGTACAGGGTGTCTCAAACTCGATAGTATGGGCCTACTGGGAGGAGACAAAAGATTTAAAAAATATATGGGGCAAGTGGTGTGACGTGGGATGAGACGTGTTCCATTTTGAATCAAAATCTTTGGGATTTGACAGAAACGATTAATAGAGTCATCAATTATATTTTTTCCTGTTAAAAAGCTTTCTCTTTTTTAATAAAATTTTTTTTTATTAGCAAATTTTTTCTGTAGTACTTCCCGTTTAAGTTATAAGCGGTGGAAGGATCAAGTAGTCGCTGGAAAATAATTGAAAGTTCATTGATTAAAGTGCATAAATGGCCTAAAATACTTGTTACTACTCAATACGAACGTCAAACGTATAACTTTTGCACTTACAAAATGTTTCCTCATTATGAAAAAGTTGATATGTTGCTAATTTATGGAGTCATAAAAATTCAGGAAGAGCCGTAGAGTTATATTGTGAAAGGCATCCCACGTCATTAGTCATTTCTGTTAAATCAAAGACAATACTTTCGATTGAAACTGGAGCTTACCTCATCCCATTTAACACCACGTGTCGCAAATTTTATTTAAATTTTTTGTATGCTCACAGTAGGCCCATACTATCGAGTTTGAGACATTCCATATAATGAGTAATATGATCAATGAACAACATTACTAACGATGGAAGGTTTTATTTAAAAATTAAATAAATAAATTCAACAATCAGTAACGAGTTTAATATTTATATAATGTAATGTTCATCCCCTGTAGTAACACACTTAGTATTTCGTAAGCATGAGTTGCAATAAGGGAAGTCATTATTTAGCACGTGGGAGATTTGACAAAAATATGAGTAATTTTTGCCATATACCTAGTGCATAACTTAACGAGAAATAACAACGAATTGTACTCACTATTTTTCTGTTTCTTCCTATCACGAGGAGGTTCCTTAAGAGCCTTTATGATAAGGGAAGCAGCAGATGGGACCACAGAGATAGTTGCTTGACGATTTTGGATTCTAAGTTGAACAGTAATTTTCAGCCCTTTCCAATCTGCGGTACCTTTTGCAATATCGTCACCAATTTTCTTGGGTGACTAAAATAAGAATAACATGTTTAGTCTCATGTCAACATAACCTCTACAATTTGTTAAATAAAATATTACAAAAATATTCTACTTACCAAACCTAGAGGACCGATTTTGGGAGCCAAAGAAGATGTAGCTCCTACTTCACCACCAACACAACGAAGGTATACTAAAAAAATATTAAATATGTATCTATAACCTAATACTAATTTTTAAATTGAGGACATACCAAATTTTACTTCATTCGGATCGAACTTTGGCGGCATTTTTATTTAATATATTACACTAATTCTGTAAAATAATCCTACAGAAAGCCGATGATTTCAGATTTCTGAAATAAAAACTCTCGTCCCCAATTTCTTTGAAGAAGGACGATTTTAAAAGAAGGCTGTCAAATTCTGCGCACTAGTGCGCAGCTTCACTTGAATTTCGGCGCCAAGAATTGAAAATTACATTTGCAGGAAGTGAAAGTCCTGTTATATATTATTATTTATTACTTTAATACAATATATAATAATATACATGGAAAGATATTAATATAAATATTAGTATATGCTCTCTGACCACGTCAACGAAAATAGTAGCCACAAGTGTATTAGTTTGTGATAGTTAATACCTATTTTAATTTTCCTTGGGCTTCCTTTTTCTGTTTTGAAGTAAATAAAACTTAGGTATTAAGTAAAACTTATTTTTTCTGTTACTTAAATTCTTAATTTATTTTTATTTTTTCATTCTCATATTTAAGTTCATTAGTTTTTAATTCATAATTGTATTTAGGTGTCTCTAATTTAAAAAGTAATGTGCAAATATGGTGCAAAATCACATTATTATAACTATAATACCATAAAATAGTATAATATATTTTTTTAAATCAGATTCAGTTATAGTCGTCTCAGTTCAGAGGAATCAGACTAAAAAGAACAAACTTAACGTTCACTAATAGATTCACATCAAACGAATACGACATCCGACATGTGTCAAAAATATGACAAATTGTTGAACTGTCAACACTGTCAATAATTAATAATTCCAAATTCCAACAGGCCAATTGGCTGTCATGCTGTCAACAGTGTCAACTTAAGTAAAAAGTTCATAGTTGTAAAGTGCATATTATAAACTAACGTTATGAAATGAAAGAAAATCAAATTCTTGTGTTCAATACTCGCTGATTATACAATAATGACAAAAAATTACTTTCCATTTAAAACTTTAGTTACCAAATAAATAATGAATACAACAACGATCATTTTTTTAAAGGAAAAAGCATATTCTGGAGGTTTACATTGCAGCAAAGATGCACTTACGGATATGTTTGGATGGTTCCTGCAGGTGCTCTTAGCTTGCTTGGCTTTCACTTGCTTAATTGGTAAGTTTTAATTTTTAGCGTCGTAAAGAAATATTTACCATATTTTTCTTTCTGAAACAGCTAAAAGATTTTGTGAACCTCGTAAGGAAAGACGATCATGGCTAATTTGGTTTTATGATACCTCCAAGCAAGGAATGGGTGCTATGGCTATCCATCTAGCTAACGTGTGGCTTGCTGGTCAATATACTGGGGATCCATGCACTTGGTAAGGGATTGTTCGGTTTAAAATGAGTTACCTACATATTTACGATATTGTACCAATCTGTTTTATGTCACGTTGAAAATTTATAATTTATAAATTCATAATTTATGAGTATAATACTTTCAGCTGATTTAGATTAGATTAATCCACCATATTGTGATTTTCCCTTAATTGGTATTAAATAAAATCTCAATTTGTAAGTATTTATTTTAAAAAAAAGTATTTTAGCTGTATGTTTATGCACACAGAGTAAAAATTAATGTTTTTCTTAAGATATATTTGAACTATTGTGCATATTAAAAAGTAAAGTAAAATTAGAGTTAAATAGAACTAAAAATTGTAATCTTTCATTCATACAATGATTTATTAGTAGTTTAGTACATGGATAACAGAAATGATGAATAGTTATTGTTATAATTAGTTGTGATTTACCATGACCCTATTCCTTTAGAAAACAATTATAAATAAATTATCACTGTAATTTTTAACAAATGTTCAACGTTCATCACAGTGTATCTCCATCCATTATTGGATAAGAATTTATAAAAACAGAATGTAGCTTTAAACAGTTTCTTCATACAGAACAAAAGTACAGTACAAAATAAAAAGTTATTACGTATATTTTTGAAATTTGGTTGCGAGGGAAACTGTATTTAGCTTTTATATGAGTTATGTGAGCAGGACAATTTTTTACAAAGCTACATTTAGGAGTCTTAAAAAAGTACATTTTTTGAAAATAATGTTAACGTCAGTAACTTGTTATAGGTATTTAATAAATTTCCTGTTGGATTCCTCTTTAGGCCTGTTGATAATATTTGTTGGAATACGATTTTCTCAGTACTTAGCTAGAACTAAGGGCTGGGAAGCTATAAATTTTGGTGAATATGGTAAGTCTTGATATTTATTGTCATCGATCGGTCTTATATTTGTGAATCAAATGTTGTAGGTAAACCGCCATCTGCAAATGCATGGATGGCTCAGTGTTGCCTTTACGTTGGATTGATGGTAATTGTAAAAGTTTCCATAACGTTGTTTATGCAGTTGGACTTTTGGGAAAACGTAAAGGATTTTATTTTGTCTCCAATTCCAAATGAAAAAGTCGAATTAGCTTTCGTTATGCTCATCATTCCTTTCTTTGTAAATGTGAGTACACGTTTTTATTTATGCAAATTTCTGTTTCTATAATATAAAAAATGCTTTATAAATATTTTATTAGATGCGATAATACATATTTTTGTTTCATATTTATTTATGTAATCAATTGTTTTAACAAATTTAATGATCCACTTGAGATTTCTAGTTGATAATATTTATATACTTAATATTGATTACTTTAATATTTTACTATTGTTTGTTAGCAAACAACTTTGTAAGATATCATTTCTGGCAAAAATAAAAAGTAACGTACTTTATTCTAGGCAGTTATGATTTCAAAAGTTTCTAATATTATATAACAATAACACTCATGCACGAATGTAACAGCAATTTAACAAATATTTATACTTTAATCTGGTATACACAATTTTTTTTCTATAGTCGAGTTTGAAAATAGTAAAGTGATTCATTTGCAGCATTTAGATGAGTACAGGTGGTGAGGGTTGCAAGGGGACAAGATTCCATAGGTTCAAAGAACACAAAATTATCAAAAATAAGTTGAAGTTGAGTGAATCTAGCACTTTAATTGTTTACTTTAAAAGGTTTATACTAGCCCGGAGAATGCTGTTCTTGTAGACAGCAATAGTCTACCACCACCTACTATCACACTTTAACGTATTGTTGACTATTAGGCTTGTTCGTAGAACAGGCAGAAACAGTTTCAGACACAAACACATTGTGTTATTATGCTCATAAAAGGTTAAAAACTTATTCTGGTTGGTATGTAGTATTTTCCTTCTGCAGTTGTATATTTTTCTTTTTTTATTATTCATTATTCATTAATTCTTTATTACACAATATACCTACACTACTCACAGGTACTCTTGATAATGAACTACATATAGTCAACTGTATCACTGACACTCATATTTTGGTCTCATTCCTTCATACAATTTTCTTATCATCCCATATGCTTCACTTGTTAGATTAGGGCGTGTACGATTTTGGAAACACACTGTAGAGCTTAAATTATTTGATACATGGTGATTTTCCGGGTTGTTGTGCCGTGACCTCGGTAACTAGTAGCTGCCAGAAACAGAGTTAAAATGCACATCTGTAGCATTAGCTGGGATTCTTTTACCTGCCCTGGTTGTTCTGGGGCTAGGCTCTGTGGGGACAGACCCGCTATCGGTGTCTCTGGGCTCGTACATATATTGATTTTGGTTTCTATTGTTGGTATTACGATTGCTATGGTCGGAACCGTTCTTCGTGGTCCTCCGAGGCGTTTTGTAGCTGCCGCTGTAACTGATCGCATCCCATGTTTCCAAACGTTTCGCCGCTCTTCACTGTCGGCATCTTCAGTGGTGACTCTGCAAAGGCGACAGAGCGCGATGAAGTAATTAAGCAATTGAGCAATCTGATGTGGTTCATGCGTATTTGTTGCAGCAGAAGCTGTGTAATCGAATATGTTTTGTAAGGTATGCAGTACTTAAGTTTTATATGATAAATATATGGGCTCCATGTATTTATTATTATTAATTATTATTATTATTACAAATTATAGAAGAGCAGAGGACTACTGTCCTATTGTGCTCACAAAGAAGAAAATAGATGAAGTTACACATATTATCCTAATATAAGTACAAAAAGAATAACAAAAGTTTTAAAGTACAATAAGAAAAGAGAAAAAAAAAAAAAAAAAAATAACATAAATAAATTTTGCATCCACAGAAACTAACCTAATTGTTAAATAGATAACTGTCAATTCTATTCTTGAATAATGAATGATATGTTTATGTTGTCTGCTTTAAATAGTGAGCGGGTTTATAACATGAATCACTCTACTATTTTAAAACCTGACATAATAAATATATAAAGTATTTGTTAGCGAAAAATTATTTCTATTTTTCTTTAACTCCATATTTTTCATAAAAATAAGAAATAAGGATACATTTATGAATATTTGACTTTTTAATCATCTGAACATCTGCCTTAGATTACAGTTTACGTCATCCAGGCAGTGATGTTTTATTGAAAATCAATTGGATAAAAATATATTCAAATATTTACCTTTTTGCTACATTTTTTATAGGTTGTGATTTAAGAAATATTGCTTTGTTGTGAATTGCATTAAATATACTTTTCTGTTTGCATCGATTACTTGTGAATTTTTTTGTTGTAGATGTTAATGTTTTGGGTAACAGACAACTTCTTAATGTACAAAAGTCCATCGAAACGAAGGCGTGATAGCACAGAGGAAAGCCTTTTGCAAAAGGCTAAAGTAAAGTACCGCTCTCTAAGAAGAAAGAAAAGAGATTCAGAAAGTGATATATTGCTCTCGGCCGATGATGAGCTGTTAGACTCAGAGACAGTGCCAATTGCAAGAGCAGTTATTACTTAATTTCGAGATTTTTTGGTAAGTACGTAGATCATGAAATGTGTACAGGCTCATCTACTATAATTTGACTATAAGTCTGTCCTATTCGATACTAATTTAAGATTTCCATTTTTCTACGGCTTCTCGGTGAGTGTTGGCGATTTTCTTTTTCTACATTTGTTTTTATTAACAAATAAATATTTAAGATAAAATACCTTTTCAGTCATGTATCTAGGTAAAAAAAGGTCTGTTTACTCGTTGTTGTTGAGTATGCAGGGAGCACTAAGGTTACTGAACTAATATTACTGTAGGTCTAGATTCACTATTGCTAGATTACTTATCACTTAATGTGTCTAGACTTTTTTTTGTAGCCGAACCGGGGGTTTTGAATTAGTCAATATTTAAATACAAAAAACTTCTCAGTCTTTTAATTAATTTACCTAGTGGTACTGGTTTTTTATCTCACTATTTATGTAATGAAATGTAAATGGTTTATTATTTAATCCATTACAGTTTTGTAACTTTAATATTAAATATTTTTCAAACTGAAACTTAATAGCATTCATTACATATTTTAACATTTTAGATTATTAGTGGTAGAAGTGGCCAAGCAAAAACATAAGTTTCTAAATTAGTTAATACAACCGTTACTATGTCTAATTACTGGGAAAATATTTAAATTTGGCAACGTTGCATCAGGCCGACACCGAGTTGAACTGGGAGCCGTGAATAAATCATGGCCGCTAGCGATGAGTAACACAGTAGTAACAGTCTGAAAAGTAGATTTAAATAATCTGAAAAAATTTTCTTGGCACCAATGAGCATTGCAAAATTTTTTTAATCGTGTATTCTTATTATACTAATTTTTCTCTATTTTTCTTAAAATTAATGACATTGTGACTGATCACTGTATTTGTTTTCCTAAAATCCAAAATAGTTTTTTTTTTGCTTTTGTGTGTTTTGTGTTTTTAAAGTCAACATTTTTCAGATCTTTTCAGTCTTCACACATTTCTATAGAATGTGGGTCTACTAGATTAGAACAATGTGAGGATACTGTCTCTTATTGAAACAATTATGTATCATACTAATGTAATTATAAATAAGCTCTCACTTTTTGTGAGAAAGTTGTGATATATACTTAGTCATATATGATTTAAATAATTTATTGCTGAGTTTTCAAATATCAGGAAATAATATAAGTCTATGTATGAACGAAAATTCACAAAAACCAAAAATACATATTTTTCTGTATAATATATTTAACTTTTTTGGTGTTCTTAAATATTTACCTTGCTTCAAATAGGAATATATGAGCAAAACAACTATTATTGTTTATAACTCGGATTACATTGTCTCCTTCTATATATACATATTTAACTGAAAAAATGTGGTTTTGTTTTGCTTTATTTACATTTTCATTACATTCTTTACAAATTGGCCTCTAAGGTGTGGTTTCTGTCTGTGAGTTTCAGGGGTTTATATACTTAATTAATAACGAAAATCTTCAAAGTCAAATAATTAAATGCATTGTAAATAATTGGTTAGATCTTAAATTTACTGATACAAAGTTCTTTAAATTTTGTTTTAAATTTGTATAGTGTCATATTTTTAAATTTAAGTTAGTAAAATTGTTGAATTTATGCACTTTGGTATGCACCAAAATATTTGATGAAATACTTATTTGAAAAAGTAACATTGTATTCATCATTAAATAATTTTTATCTGAATTCAATATCCAAAAGTCTTCCATAAATAAGTTATTCAAACATATAAACCTGAAACTAAGACTGATTTTAATGAAAAAATAATTTTGCGAGAATATGAGGACATATATTGAAAAAGTTTTTATTAAACTTCAATATAGTGTTAAGAAAAAACTAATAAAATTAATACAAGTATTTTGTTGTATATTGGCCAAAATGCACAATTTTGATGAGCTAACTTAACTAAGTATATACAATTTGCTTTTAGACAATTGTAAAATTTTTGTATCGTATTTTTAATGCAAAAATTAAAATATTCGCTCAATATATGCAAAATTTATTTGTTAATATATAAATTACAGATACCTTTAAAAAAAATACTAGTACAGTGTTACAAGTTTAAAGACAATTTATAAAAGACTGTGTTTTCATTATATGCGCTAGTCTTAAATAAATAAAAATTGAAAATAAGTAAAGTTTAAATTTGTTACAATGTGTAACAAGTTCTTCTATCTTCAATGCGTTTATATAGAATTTGTGAGGTGTATACTATAGCAGTCAATAAAATGTTACCAGTGTTTGCTGATCAGTGTGAATATGGTTTTGTCTCATTTTTATATACTTTTTTATGTGTGCAGTTATATATTTTTTAAAGTACGGAATTTACACAATATTAAGGTTTCAATGCCTTTATTTATAACTTTAAATTTGTTCAGAGAACAAATTTGCAATGGTTTGAGTTTTATATGATGATATGATACCCAATGTGCATATCTTGTCAATGAATGACAATAAAATATATCAAACTGATTTCAAACAACATTTTGTTTGATATACTCTTTAAATTATGGAGATGTAAGATATTTATTCTCTCAGGTTTTTCTATTAATACAACTGTTAAAAATAAAAATCATAGACAGAATATTGAGTGCAATAATTTCAAAACAGTCCTTACTTTTAACTCCTGCTTCCTAAAGTAAATACTTTTCATCATCTTAAGTTATCTGAATCACTGCATTCACAATTAGGCATCTATAATATTGATTTATATATTCCTTACATTAAATTAAAATTCCTATAAAATATAATAAATAGAACAAAACAGACTATGTACATGTACCAAACAAAAAATTCTTTAATTGATGATAGGAATAATTGTCTCCATCATTTGTAACTGATTGCAAACTAGTCTTTTATTATGATTATGAACTTTATTGTCAGTGTTGATGATCTGATGTTCTTCAGACTTTTTTCTAAGACATCTGATGGTTTCTGGTAGTTTCCAACTGTTCTTTAAACGAAGCTTATGTCTAGGTGATGTTTATTGTTTGATATGGTTCTATCATTGAAATTTTATAGAATGTGTTTGGTCATAGAAATCATAAAATGTATAGAACGTCAAAAGAGATACCAAAAATAGTCAGCTTATGGAGAAAACGCGAGTCTGGTAATATTGTAGTAACTTAACTTTTATGAGTTGGTTGCACTAACGGGGTAGCTTCACACTGATGGGCAGGACTTTCAAAATATGAAAATTTTATGCCAATTTGTAGAAACGTGATTTTTATAGTCCAATTACAAACATTCCATTTTGGTTTCAATTGTATACTGAGATTAAAATGCAGTATAACCAACAGCTTACATTAGGTTTTCCCTAGATGGCTTTCTAAGCTCATCCTTAGTGTGACTATTTTTGAGAGCCTAATGTAAAGGCATTCTATATATTTTATGATTTCTATGGTTTTGGTGAACAAAAACCCTTTTCCTAAATGTGTTTCTTTCTTATTTTGCAATTTTATGAATGACAAAGTATTTGGAGGTGGTGAATGCTTTTATTAAAAATCAAAAATATATTAAAGAAAATAATATTTCTTCTAACACACTATCGGCTGAAACCTGATTTAAGTAGCAAAAATTTCAACATTGTTTTACATTGGAAACATTTTATTGACTACTTTACCCAGATCTTGAATTAGTTTAAAGTTATGTGAGAAATAATTTGGGTCCTAATAGTTACCATAGGAATAGTTAATGTATAATTAAATATTTGGGTGCTAATGATTTATTAATTAGTATGCCTAGATTAAATAAATAAAATTCACTAATAATTACGGTTATTTAATTTTTTTAACGGTATAATATATCACAATATGTAAAGACAAGTGTTTTTTTAATTTTGCTGCTTGCTTTAAGACGTAGGGTTAAACGAATTGTTAAACTGTTGGTTTATTTGATATTACTTAATATCAAATATTATATTTAAGTTAATGATAATAACTTGTTATTTGCTAGAAGTAAATATTTTATAAGTTCAGTTTTTCTTTCCAAATATTCTACAGATGTGTGTCTGTATGATCTATCAAATCGATCCGCACCGGAATCTTTAGTGTAAATGTCTTTAAATAAATTAAATTAGATGAAGAGTTTTATCTAGAATCAATATAAACAATATTTTTTTCTAAAATAATTAATTTTAAGCTCCATTTGAATATTTGTATATCCATGGAGATGTCCAAGTCCAAGAGTAGTTCTCACTCCAATATAAAAGTTTTTAAATTTTGATGTTCAAAGTTTGTTGTCCATGTTAACTAGAGAATTATTTAATAAATCTTTAGATTCACTATAAATAAACTTTAATTTGTTTTGCGAATTAATATTCTTAAAAAATTTAAGTTTTACTTATATCCGTTTCTATTAAGGCTGAAAGTGTACTTCTAACATAGGCAATATTATTTATACCAACATAAATATTGGTATAAATTATGTACTTTTGCTCGGCATTTTTTTTTCTGAAGCAATCATTTATCCAGCTTAAAATAAATTATATTTGTTTTCTCGTAACTATTATTTGTTATTTATTGCTACCGTATTTGCAAATATAGAATGTTCTTTATTTATCAAAAATTTAAAACATGTTAACTCAATGGCTACTAGATTTTAAAGAAAATATACGTATATTAGATTCATATTATTTTGCTATCTTGTCATTATTCACACTAGTGGTTTTTTCCAACCAGCAGTAACTCTTTATGCTTTAATATTATGCCGAAAATTTCTTATCATGATGAAATAATTGGTAGAATCTGTTTAAAAAATAACAAATTCCACATTCTTCTATTATTTAAAATGTAATAAAACTGTAATACCGTCAGCTGAGAAAAGGATATGCTCAACGTACTATCCTCCTTGCATTTTGAAACATTGTGCTTAATTAGACTAATGCTTTCTGCATATGAGGCTTATGGTCATAGATATGGCAGTGATTTCTACTTTTGTTTATTTTGTTTAATGTGTATGTCTACCTGAAGTGTGAGTTCTTGATTTTTTTTATCTGCATAGCTCCAAAACTGTTAATTGCAATATCTAAAAACTAATAAGAATTAGGTACTATATTTTTTATTTGATGGCGGACGATTTTCCAGAGGATAAGGGGGCAATGGTTAATAAAAAACGTGAAAAGTAATTCAAAACAATAAAAAGTGCTGAAACTTATTATAAGTACAATATTAGGAAATATAAATGTAGACCTAAGAATGTATGGTAAAACATACGAATCTTACATAGATCTGTGACGATATGCTTTGTGTGTAAAAGGCCTAAATGCTGAATATACGGTTAAAGGGATTTTATAGTACAAAAATTATAAAGCCCTGATGTACAAGTATAAAGAACTATAAGTAGTTTTAGATGGAAATTTTAGTATAGCTGTACGGATATTTGTAAATTAACAACTACAAATTTGTTTTCAGTAATCAGTAATATAGGGTGTATATAACAATTTTTGATACAATGCTTGATAAGGAAGTTACATGGTGTTGCAGTTTTTGCAAATTTTTTTATTTTTTATTAACTAGGATTGTTAAACATGTTTAACGTTATTAGCAATTTAAAATAAACACACTAATTACAACAATAAAACTACAAACCGACTATGTGACACTTTTAAGTGTTTATTATTATCATGAACTATTACATTTCCTTAGCAGACATTTTATAACGCAAAATGTAAAAACAACAAGCTTTGATTCAAAAATTGTTATATAAGAAACCCCAATTATTTTCATTAATAGAATGCCAGTGAAATTTGGTCAAACTTATTGTTAACACCCTCTATAAGTAATAATAACAGAAAAGAGTGATGATTTGTTATGTTTGTATTGTTTATTGTAAGTTATTATAACATTTTTTACACAGGTTACCAATTTGAAACTTTTCAACGAATTGTAGTTTTCAGTTAAAATTAAATTATGCTTTTCCACATTATTTTATGTTTTAGGCATTTACCAAATATTCTAGAGTAAGGTTAAATTACTGTTGTAGCATTAGTTAAATAAAATATATTTTTGGTATTTTATGTTTTATTGTACAACAATTTCCTTATAAAATAGTTCTGAATATACAAGTATCTTTGTGAACTTTTATGCTAGAATTTACAGTTTGATTGTGTTACATTTATAACTACATATAATAATTTAGTAATATGTACAATAATAATAATAATAATGTTATTTGGTTTCCTATTGCCTACATTTAGAAACAAAGTGGTAAGAGGGATGGGGATGTAAACTTTATGCAGTGTATACTGCCCATTGTTAATAATTTTTGAAAAAATTACAAAATTTGTGAATTTCAAAAGTTAAAGTACAGAATACTAATTAAAATCCTGTTTTTTTCACCCAGTTTTGCAATCTAAAGCGAAAACATATTTTCTAATCAAGATTTTCATTAAAACTTAATAAAAAAAATAAAAACTACTGATAATTATATCTATATCTTAAAGGAGAGAAACATATGATTGCAGATGTATTTAAAGTAGAAATCTAAAACAATTTAACATTTTTTTCTTGATTTGAGTTAATGATGGTTTAAAATTATAAATGATCTCATTCCAGCAAAATTGTATAAAAGGAAATGTTTACTCTATTATTAAATAAAATTACATATGTACTTATAGAAATATGAATTGGTTAACAAGAAATAAACTATAATAAATTGTCCTTTCTATACAGGGTGTTCCAGGAATAAGGGCGTTCCGATAAAAGAATTAAACGTATTTATTTTTGGAACCAACTGTATATTACAACCAGTGGCGGCTGAAATTGCAGGTATGACATTTTAATAACCAGACATGGGATCAAACCAAACTTTAGTATATATGTACTGTGGCTATATAGAGAACTTCAGTAGAAGAACAATTTTGCAGTTTGCGAAAAAAGTTAAAAAAAACGTGGGCCTCATCTAAGATTTCTAAATTAGCTTGTTTAAATTTTGAGAAACATTTTTTTTCATAAACTAGACATAAATCTACCAAAAGGTTTCAGATTTTATTAAAAAAATTTAATTTTTGTTTAAGTTACAGCAGTTTGAAAATTAATTTTGTATTTGTGGTACATAAAAATTTCAAAATGCTATAAACTCTACAAATATAGTTATTTTTTAATAAAACTTGAAATCTATCCCTAAAATTACATCTAGTTTATGGAAAAATGTTTCTCAAAATTTAAAGAAGCTATTTTGAAAATTTGAGGTCAGGCCAACGTTTTTTCAACTTTTTTTCGCAAACTGTAAAATCGTTCTTCTTCTACCAAAGTTCTCTATATGGCCAAAGTTTGGTTTGGATCCCATGTCTGGCTATTGAGATATGGCATACCTGAAATCTCACCAGCTGCCACTGATTACACCAGATTATCATTTGATCAAACTTTGGTTAAACAAAATCTCAGTAACTTTTCTATGGGCACAACGTTACAATTTGCATAAAAAGATTATTCCATTATTAAAATTGTTTCATACATACAGCCTCCACGCAACAACCATGTAAAAATAGGAAAGAAGCCATATATACAAAAATAAATTAACGCAATATAAATATAGAACTTAAAATAGTGTCAGTTGAGTCAGTTAAAAATAATATGGATTATATTTTACAATGACAATATTAAACTATCAAATTGAGGCACATTTTATTCAAACGATCACAAAGAAGTTTCTTGGCTGTAATTTCCGAACTGATCCTTGGTTTTACATTAAGCAAATAGATTCGTCTTGAACTTCTTTCTGTACATAACGGTATTTCCTCAAAAGGACGCAATACTTCAACGGATTCACTTGGGCTGGTTGTTGTAATCCACATAAACTCGTACCACTTCCCCAGAGTACTTCCTCTGTGATGGCATGAAGTAGAAATCAGGCTGCATGTCATGACTAGGCCTGTTACTTCTGTCGTACGCTGTCCTTGGTAAGGAAAACGTCGCTCTTTCCATATTTGTGGAGGGATAAGCGCCCCTTGGTCTTTGTAGAGACCTAGTGTCGCCCATGTATCCTCCACCTGGTGGCTGCGTGGGGATGCTCGGAGGCCTACCTTGTGGCCTTTGAGGTCTGTTGCTGTGTTTCACTGGTAAAGTTTCACTGCGTTCGCGATCGTTGCGAGCCTTCCCATTTACTGGTTTCTTGTTCTCCTCTGCCTCGAAGGCGTCAAATGCGTAGTTGGTGTTGGCGGAATAATCTTTCCATGCTGAATTTGGTATCAAATGATCCTGCAAAAGAATTGAAAGTTTGAAATTGGGATATTTTACTATAGCATTTTTAATATCAGAATACAATACAGAAATTGTTTATTTAATTGTAGCATTAAGTGAAAAATTATAGTAAATTAAATTATAGTACTGAGTAGACGCGTGAAAATTGTCCCTCTGCTTTTTCCTGTTATTATTTAAGATACAGAAAAAGTTGTAAAACTGTAAGTTGTAGTAATTTTTAAATATTTTCTTAAGCTTATATCACAAAAACAATAACTGAATATCGCATTTCCGAGATAAGACCTAACTCTTGTCGTTTCTTTTTTTTAATGGAACTATGTATATTTTTACGCTATTGGAAAGACCGTCAACTTGTCAAAAACATCATTTACGGTTTTCGGGATATTACGTGTTTATTGTTAATATGTAACACCAAATAAACACAAGATAAATTAAATGTTATAAGTACTTATTAACCAATTAAATGTTTCAACCAGCGTGGAATGTGGTCACGTCTTTGTAACGCGGCCGAGTTCTGCAAGCCCAACGGAAAAATCAAGTGACGTATGCTGACTTGCTACCTTTCTAGTTAAGCCTTGTCCTCATGAACATGAAATTCGCAAAAATTCCCACGAATTTCGCAGATTTTGATTTAAATTATTAATGGCAGCAAGTGCCAACTTATCGCGAATTTCGCAAAACAGTCTATTTTCATCATTATGTGGGGTTAGTAAGTTTAACTTCAGCTTCTGAAAATCTACTATGACAATCAATGACAGTTTTATGATGAAAATTATAGAAAAATATTGCGCAATTGCGTTAAAAGTTGAGACTTTTCGCGCCATTAAATCATTCGTGAAAATTTTCACAAATTTCGCGACCATGAGGACAAGGCTTTACTCTTTCGTAATATCTCGAATACCGTAAATGATAATTGTCATGTATAATATATATTTGAAAAGCTTAGTTGATAGTCATCCTAATGGCTAAAATACACAGGATGTTCCATTTAAAAAAATTCATCCGGATCTTATTTTTTCGAATCATGAATAATAACGAAGAAAAGAGGAGGGAGTATATTCGCGTTACCACTGTGCACATCACGCAACTAAAATGCTTGACCAAACTTTAAGATTAATTTTAGATTACCAATAATTAATAACAAGTTTCTATAAATATTGTATATATGGCCTATATTTTTATTTATATACAGAATATTCTAATGCTAGCCAATAAACGTGTATGGGCATTATGCTTCACTCGTACTTTGTGTGATTTACCTTTATCCTTTTACTATATACTCTAGTACTAGTAGATTTGTCTTCGTCGCATAATATAATTCATAAGCGGGACATTTTATTCACATTTAAAATTTAAGCAATACGTTGTTCGAATATACCATTATTGATCTCTAAATTTAAAGGAGCAATGTTATTATACTACACCCCACAATCATCCTATAATTGATATTTTATTCACTCTTTAGAGCCGTTAAAACCTACACTTTATTCAGAACAGAAATAAAATTGGCTTTATGGCACTTGGTGAAATAATAGTTATTTATGTATTTAGAATAAAAATTGAAAGTTTAAGGTATGAATAAATTTTTTCGGCAGAGGCGTAAAAATTTACGAGTACTTACCCAATATATATTATTTCATTTTGCATTCAAAGTATTCAAATAATAATTAGTAAATATTTTTGCGACTTTTCAACCAGACTTTCATATCACGTTTCTGAAATGTCAAAAAATATCCCTAATAATACGTAATTCTTGGATTACCATGTAAATTTCGTAATCCTAGAACTTTATCGTCCTAGTATTTTAAAGTTTAATTTTTCGCCTGAAAAATAATCCAAATAGTGCATCATTATTGAACAGCATGAAATAAAGAAGTTTTATTTCACTGATACTAATATCAAACCATAAATATTGGAATTGGATTTTAAAGGAACATTCTTGTTGACGTTAAAAAATGTCGTTTTCTTTTACTTGACTATTCGACTAACTTGGGCTTGTGGGTAAACTGTATTTATGTATTAGTCGCGTTTTATCCACACCATTTTTCCGTGCATAAAACGATCTAAAACACTCTTACAACAAAAAACTAAGAAAGTAGTAAAATTATTATTTCACCTAAATGTAAGAAATTTTAATATTACTATCAGGTACTAAATACCTTTGTGATCAATCAAAACCTAAAAACCTGTAAACAGATTTTCTCGTTTTCGTATAACTAATTTATAACCAACGCAGATCTGCCGTTTTGCCAAAATTTTTACTTACGCTCTGTATATTTATTTAGAGGAGAATCATTTTTCGTGATCAATAAATATATTTCACTAATATCTATACAATATTAATTATGAGGCTATTTTTTAAGGAGAACATTTCCATTTTAATTTTACTTATAAATTTTTTATAGTTTCATATATACAGGACGATGTCTGTAGTCGTATTGATACGAAATTTGCAAACACCAGAATTATAGCTTAAATTTTCTACCACAATTTTGTTGAAAAAATTGGGGAAATTTATTTACTGTTTTATACGTACGAGAATTATTTCAAAATTTTCTTGAAAATTTTCAGCATAAAAATCGGGTAAAAATTGGTTTCAGGTAAAGAGCATTTCCGATGAAAATACAGCAAAATGTTACTTGAAAAAGTGATTCAGAATGGTAATTTATAGTTCTTTTCCAACACGGCACCTGACTGGTTGGAAACCTGTCCCAAGTGGATAGCCAAATCGTTCACCGACTTACTGCAGCGGAGTTGTATCTAATATTAAACTGACTGACTGCTGCGGACAGGTTTCAAACCAGTCAGGTGCCGTGTTGGAAAAGAGCTTATGATGACGTGCAAGAAAATCGTTTGATGAAACCGAATTTTCAACAAACAATGGTGTTTCATTGAGTACAAAGATTTCATCAAAGCAGGCCGATTTTGTCATTTTGCACGTCGTCATAATTTACCATTTTGATAACTTTTTCAAAAAACATTTTGCTGTATTTTTAGCGGAAAATTCTCTTTACCTGAAACCAAAGCAGTTTCTACTCGGTGCACTGAATATTTCAAATAAGATTATTTCAAAACTGTTACTCCTAACGACTTCTACTACCTTTTTCAGAAAAAAAAGGTAGTAGAGTCGACTATTTCAATATTCAGATGGATACACTAACTCACAAAAAAGTTCTGTCATTTAAAAGAAGCATGATGTGCCATAAGTGGGGCCTTCTACTAGTGACGTCAAAATTAGAAACAAATTTGAATTTCTCGCCGTCAAATACCACCGGTCTCCAAAATGTATGCAAATATTTCGATTTTTTTAAGTTATTTACAAATATCGAAAATAAGATTTTCCTATTTGACCATAAATTTTTGGCTAAGGTAAGTTTGGCAACATCGCATTATTTCGTCGTCAGGAATCTAGTCTTGCTCTATATTGCATTTATTTCGGGACATTCTGTATGATGTGCGCATCAAATAAATTGTAAAAATTATATTTAATAAAATTGTTCACATAATGTCTTTCTAATTTTATATGAATTATGGTAAAAATTCTTGGTAAAATTTGCCAATACATTTGGTTATAATTCTCGCTGTAATTCTGGTACTTATATAAAACGACAATAATTTTGCAATGAATGTATATCGGATTGATAACATTCATAGCGTGTTTTTATTCGTAGCAAAAGTTGCTTTAATGCCATATTATTGATTAATTGATCTCTCATTGTTGAATTATTGCTATTAACTCCAACATTATGACGCTACAATTCTAAAAAAGGCCGGGGAGACAACCCATTGAGTGATTTTGCTCCATTATGGTCGTGTTAATATTGCTGTTGCATCATAAAATCGGCTACAGAACGGAATCCTATCCACATTTACTGTATTCTTCTTGATATCTGAGTCAAGCAAGCTTTGAGAATTTTTCTTTAGTGGCGTGCTTTAAACTATGTTTTTTTTGGCGTGGAATAAAAAAAGTACCAGGTCATTGAAAAACAATTACTGCAAACAATTTATGTATTTTGTTTATTAGTTCAAATATTCTGTTTATCGAAATGAGAAAAATGCACCAACCTCACACAACATGTGTGCTATTTCCAAGATCTAAACCACAAAATATCTACTGATGTAGGTAATTGTACCAAAAGTATGATATAGTCGGTCGTATTAAAATAAATTATTATTATAGATTGCTGAAGTGTTAAATTTATGGCTTGATTGAAACCTGATCCTTTATTAGCATGACTATTCTTATAGTAGAAATCGAGAAAACGTTGTTACTCAAACATATATTATTAGAAAACAACAAATTTTGGTAAACTCCATCATTCCATACAATGTGGCTCGCTAAAAACCAGAATATCCATGTAACGTTTTTATTAGTACCAAAATTTCATCAATATTTGGCGGGAGTAGGACCTGTAATTTAGTGAAGATAGTATATTTTATTATCAGTAATAATAAAAAGTTACAAGGGTGGTTTGGTTTTTAGTAAACCAAAATATAAAATCCTAAACCTCAGATGAAAAAATTACATTAAGTGTTTGAAGGTATGAGGATAGACATTTGTGTTATAGACAAGTACGTTTTATTAGTGATACAATCAAGGTGTCTCATGCAGGAGTGCGTAACAGTGAGTGTGCAGAATATGATTTTGACTCACCCCACTGGGCCCTGACCATGGATAATGGCAGGGCTGCATTTACCAATGTCTAGATCGGTCGATGGTGTTCAGTGCCCAGTGGGGCAGATCGCGTGTCTGATATGAGCCCTGATGGTAATAAACTTGATCCAGCTGCACATTGTATACCCTCTACCAGTACCAAAAAGCATGATAATAAGTTACATGATACATATGAGTGCATGTTTGCCTTAAAAATTAGGATAAGTGGACACATTTAGACACCTATGGTTTTTAATTTTTTACATACTGTTGAATCGAAAAAAATTAATAGAGCTATGTCAATGCCATATGTTATATACTTGGATCGTCAAATGAGAATGTTTAAAACACGTCAACAGTATTTTTGATAAAAAACACTACTACATATTTTAATTTGTTACGTAATGAAACATTTTTGCAAGTAAGATTAGTAATTAACTATAAATTACTAGTAAGTACCATTTCCAAGTTATATTTTTCTTAGGTCTTACACATTTCAATCTAAAAGTTATTATTGTTATAGAAGGGTTCTAAGAGTATTAAACTGATTGATAGCATAATTCGCATTTTGCTTATAGACTAGTCATTCTCAGTAATTCATCGCAATATGAAATTTAACTAATTATGTTTTAGGCCCGCTGCAGAGTATGCGTGAATTCGCGATTTGTAATGCGTGGTTTGTAAGGAATTCGTGCATCGTGTGTAGGGTTTTTATGAATGGATTTTTAACAAACAAGACCCTACACACTATTCGCGAATTCCTCGCATATAGGGTTTTGTTCGTTAAAAATCCATTCATAAAAACCCTACACACGATGCACAAATTGCTTACAAACCACGCATCGCGAATCGTAAATTCACGCACAGTCTGTAGCGGGCCTTGCATTTTTATTGGATTTAAAATTTATTTCTTTTTAATAAATAATTCAGGAACTCTTAAACGACATATTTACTTGTGGTAATCAAGGAGTTTACAGAATAAAATACAAGTTGCCTCACTCGATCACGTGTCGATACCTCCGGCGCCTCCCGTCTATCATACTGGTAAAAAATGTATTCCTCAAAAAAGTTTAGAAATCCTTTCTAAATATAGGCTCGCCAGAGTTAACCCCCTTCTGCGACAACTTTCTGGTCATAGCCGGTGGGTCTCATCCTCTATATACCATTCTTTGGTTATTCACAATGATGATATTGACCTCCAAGAAGTTCTTCGGTATGGCCTTGTTACACATCATCACTATGACGATCGCTGCGGCACCTAGAGTCCGCTTCAGATGGACAGAGTACCAAAATTGATTAGAATTTTTGTTGAATGTACTGGACAGGATCTGAAGAGTAAGGTGCACATGGAATGATCTTTCTCAACCGAGCTTCTGCATAGCTGTTTTTATAGTAATGGTGGTGTATTATGCCCATTACAATACTGTATAATCACTCAATGATGTCTTGGCAATTGACAATGGCAATAACTTCTTCGGAAGATGCTGACACCAGGATGTCCACTACAGATGGAGAAGTGGAGATGGATGTATCAAAATGCAAATAATTTGTCTTAACTACTGAATAATATCAGACAAATAGGATGCTTGTGGAATAATCTTTCGGTTTCTGCATAGCTATTTTTGTAATGATAGTAGTATTATGGCGGGTGTTATTATGTTACAGATGATTATATGTCTTCGTCATATTCCTTTTGCAACTGCTGCCTCAAGATGACTGAATTGTTAACATTAAACCTCAACAGTGATGGTTAGATTCAAGATTCCTGGGAAGCAATTCATAGTATATGACGCCATCTTTCTCCTGCGAGGTATACAACATTGCTTACGCGGTAATGGTTCAGTCATTAATATCATATATTCTTGATGATTATGCAAAAAGGCACAATGTTGACATGTTGATTACTGTTGTTTTCGCTCAAAATATGGTATTTTTTTTACTTTGCACATAAAATGTAAATGTCATACCATGATCAAAATCCATTGTACTGGTCAATTCACTGATCGATTTACATGGATCATCATGAATTAAATCTTTTAAACGATTTACATCAAAATTAGGAGGTATTGCCAAAGGAACCAAGAACACTATGAACTTACGCATCATGTCAATAATTTGCATAATGTAAATCTAAGCTAACGTGATCTTATCTAACTACTTGAAAATCATTATTTTACGGTATAATAATAATAATATTCAAAATAAAGTCATTTTTCAAAGCCTAGTCTTTTTGTCTCTCTCATCAAGTAGCATATTTGCGATTCATTATTCAAACAGTCTAGTCTTTTTGCAAATGCCAAATTATGCAGTTTGCCAGCGATAAATAAATATAAATGCAGTTTTCTTTGGAATTTTAGCGTTTTAATATCTTATTTAGATAACTTTTCTGAAAACTGTATGATGGCGTTACTAATCATCAAAACTCAAGCTTAGCAATGAAAGAATTTTTAATTTAAAAATAGCGGCGTGTCCTTAAAATTTTTGGAAAATTTAATTACGTAAAATGTTATCCATACTTATACTAAATAATGTTTCGTATTTAATCTATTAATTATGCATTAAATTAAGTGAAATGTTAACTTGCACAAAGAACTTATGTAACCAAATCGCCTTTATTTAATTTATTTTATAAAATATATTGCACAAAAACTTTTATTAAAATTTAATTTAAATATTCATGAACTACTAAAAGGTAAATAAAATAATTTAAATAAAAAAAAATCTACTTTAATACTAGCTTTAGTGACATAAATAAAACACAGACTCGTTTGGTGGAAGATTGCTGTTTTGTTTAAAGAGTGAATGCATTTCCCATAGTAAAAGTATATCTGTATTTGAAATTAAAACGTAAACACAAATACTAGTAAAACTATGTTTTATTGTAAAATAATGAGAAACGCGTAAAAGTCTTTAATTTTCCACCAAACAGTAATATCTTGAAAAATGGAATTCAAGTTTGTCGAATTTTGATTTAATTAAGTATGCACTATATCCCATTGAATCAATTGACCAAATAACGAAACCTTTATTCTAACTATTGCCAAACCGTTTCCTTTGCGAAGCAATTTCAAAATAATCCACACAAAGCAACTGAAAAGCTTGCTAGGCACAATGCAGCAAATATTAAAGTTAATGAACCTACTTGCTCTCATTGGAGCTGGCAGTAGTCACAGCAAAGAGTAGCATTCACAGTGATGTTACCTTATGATTGGAGGATGCTTTGCTGCTGGCCTTGTAGATGGTGCAGCTGGCCTGGATAATGGCCACGAATACGAGGGCGGCGATACACCCCAGAACGATGTACAACTTGGCCTCCGAGAGGTTGAAGAAGCTGTTGTCCTCGTTTGTGGAGGCGTCGGGTATAATGTTTGAAGTCACTGAAATTGGGAATAAAGATTATGCAGGCTGTTATTCAAGCAATGACACAAACAGAGATGTAGAAGGTGTAAAAAATGTGTCACAAACTTGAAGGGGGAATAACATAGTTTAAATTATGCAGACATGTCTTACTGTCCAAAAGTGTATACACAATGTAATTTTTCTACAAAACTGTTAAAAGTGGGCTTTTTAATTGTCATTTTTGATGTTAAAAATGTCATTTTTTGACGCGTGTTAAAAGTAAGTTCCTTTTAACACAAGTGTTAAAAGTAAATCGGTTGCTACGAAAATTTTATCAAGTTTAAAGTTCTTCCGATTGTTTTGTAGAAAAAATAGTGTATGATATACGTGTTAAAAGTGATTTTATTTTGTTCGCTACGCTCGTTTTTTAATCATCTTCACTCACAAAATAAAATCTTACTTTTAACACGTATATCATAAATAGCTATTATTGCCTAAAATGCTACAAAATAAAATAAAAAATTCAATTAAAATCCATTCAATTAAAAAAAATGTGGAAAATTTGAGGATGTTGGTGATTGAGTAAAATGTGAAATTTGTTTTTCGATTTTCTTAGCTGCTAAATCGATTATTTTTAAATCCTTTTATATGAACATTGAGTTGGCAATATTCTGTTGCTTTCCTTGTTGCTTCAAATTTAACTCGTTAAGGTAAGGTGTCAGGTCTGCTAAAATGCAAGTTCTGCTAGAGATTTTGCATCTGCAATTTGATTTTCACATTTTGTAGTGCCGTATTTCACTTTATTTTTTAGAAAATTTCCTTGTGTAGAGCGAAGAAACGAAAACAGTTTCTGGCGCTTAACCAACGAATATCGGTGTGAAGTAAAAAATCACCATATGTAGCATCTACCTCGGCCAAAAAATTACGAAATTTGCAAAGTCAGAGCGCGATTGCGCTCCCTTATAATATTAGTTATTTTTGGTCTATTTTCACAAGAGTCAGGGGAAACGGTCAGAAATGTTCAACTTTCAGACTTTCTGAAATAATCTGTTTATTGTTTTAATTTTGTCTTATAATCTGTAATGATAGCATTTCTAGACTCCCCTGTATACTGCTGAAACTTTTTCTCGTATAACGGAGTGAAATGTCGTTTCATATACTATTCGTTAGGAACTGATAGTTCGTTATTTTTCTTTTCTGCGAAGATTAATTTCATTAGGTAAAAAACCCTAAATTGACTTTCTGCGTACCGCATAGCAGAACAAAATAACTACAAGTAACAATAAACTTTATGAACCTTATTCAACGTTTTTCTATGTACGAGTCGCTATTCTACACTATTAACTATTAATTCAGCCCGTCCCGCTTGACGCAACCTTCTTATACACGCGCGTATGAACACTCGAATATTCAAGAGTGGTCCAGCGAGATCTAGTACTTCGGTGAGGTGTTCTATCTAGAACCAATGGCCTCATATAGCCTATGTATATGTTATTTTATTTCATTTCATAATAATTGGTGTAGGAATAACTCGTTTTTAAAGCATATTTCTTTTTGCGGCCCCCTCTGCCTCATGATGGACAGTCTTAACCTAATTTATTGTTGAGGGCATAGTAGAATTTGTAAAATTATGCAGTAATCACTGAATGTCAACTATAAATTGTATATATGACCAAAACTTCTGTCGACTACGATAAGAAAAAAATAATACAGCCACAAAACACAGACAAAAAATGGACACACTACAAAGGAATAGTAATCCTTGTCTCCAAAGCTTTGCATTTACAGACCCATGTTTATTAAAACTTTTCTGCATATTTTAAGTTCCCCTCCGAGTTTATGACTTTTTTTAAACATCTTATGTAAAAGAGTTGGAAATATTTCCTCATTTTCTTCAAAGTAAATATTAAATACCTATTTAAGTAACATGCATAAATTAATCTCGTTTAACTCACAGCTTTGCGGTTCAAAAACCAAATATTGCGGGTCGACTTTGAGATTTCCCACGCGACCAGAGCCAATGCTCTGTTGCAAAAGTTTATGGACCTGCTCGTCCATACTGTCCTCACCATCGAGGGAACGACCTTTCTCGGCAATTGCTTTGTCCAGTTGCAAATTTATCGTAGCCACAATGTCGTTATCCTCACTGAAAAAAAAAGAAAGATATACCTACCTACGTAATTGTAACAAATCAAAGTTCAAGAACAACTAATGGGATGGGTACTTTTATATTCGTCTGTCATATTTACAGAATGAAACGGTATCACATAATTTAATAAAGAGATGCTAAACTGTAGGTAGCTTGTTAAGCTAAGCATATAACTGAAGTACAAGGTGATTTTAAAATTTTGACATTTTTCTCCTAGTTATCCCTAGTTTGGTAAAGACAAATATAACCTTGGTCTAGTTAAGCTTCTGTACCTGCTCGTAATGAGTAAAACTTTTTGCATATAACTGTTTCTTGAGATTCAAGGTATCAAAAGAGGAAATGCACTAAGCGGAGTAAGCGGTCACGATATAGGAGCATCGCGGACCATAGTCTAGTTCTCGTTTAGTGACGTATCTCCTAATAGTTGCAAATGTACACTAGTGTGACTGGAATCGCGTTGCGATCTCGCCGAAAATATTTTGGAAAATTTCGGCCAGTTGCGCAAAATAAAAAAACTAATAAAAATACTCCCACAGAACATATTTGAATACCTAACTAGAATAAGTCGGAAGCGTATAGAGAATGGAATATGCGAGGGAATATGGGACTGATTTTGTAAAAGGCCGTGATCACTTCAGCATAGAACGGTACGCGATGGGCCTAGGTCTTCATAGTGCATTCTCTCTTTAATTCTTCGCGCATATTAACTGGGATTTGAAACAGTAAGCTTTACATGCGATGCAAACAATTTCATTGACCCTGCGACATTTTTAACACACAGAAACTGTAATATTTTGCAGAAACTTATTAAGATCCGAGCATGCGACATTTTCTAACAAAGTGTGCGCGTCGCTCATTTGATGTTTCAATTGTTTCAACGCACGCGTTGATCTCCTGCAATTTTGATTGTAATTTGTTTTTATTTAGCATTATTTATATAAAAATAACACTAACAGTGAAATGTTGGCTTAAATAATAAAACATACATATTGTTAATTGACTTTTTGAAGTAATATATGATAAATGACAAGTTTCTCAGTAAAACGAGTTCGTAAATAATATAATAATTGTTTTATCTAAATTTATCAAATTTCGGGATGAAGTTAACTTAAGTAAGTCCTAAGAATTCAATACGTTATTATTCTTGTTCGTCCTTCTTTGACCTGAGAACTCGAACATATTTTTTTTGTCAACGTTCTACTAATCAGTTACAAATCTCCATTTAGTTACAAAAAAGAACAATCCCTTAACTTAGAAATCCCCTTTTATATTAAAGTACAAATAGATAATTAAGTAATCGCCTAAAATCTGTATAAAAATGATGTTACTTACGTTTTAATGTTTTCTACTATAATACGCCTATATCCTGGTAATTTGGTAAATACTGGCTTGAAGTTATCCCCAATGGAATTAGATAGGTCATCATACTGTATAGAGCCAGGTGATGGTAAATTAAAGTTCTCTCCCAAGTCTACTAATTTCACTTGAACGTTGTAACCTAAGCCAGGTGCTTCCGTTGTTGTCATAAATTCGTCAAACACGTCATCTGAAATAAAATTCATAATACATGTTAATCTTCACAATCATATAAATGTAGGGAAGGTAGAAAAAACTTTAAATGGAATAGTCCTGGACGAAGTACAATATTCTAGTTGCATATAATGGCTGTAATTCACTCGGGTCAATTACACCCACCATAGGATGTTCGTTGAATAATATTCTTTATTAAACATGGGATGATCAATCATTACACAACACCCATTCTGTATACGTATATTGATGTCTTGATTAAATATTATTCACAGAAAAGATAAATTTATCAAATATTTTGAGTTAGTAATAATATTGCGGCAGTTATCCATAATTGCAATTAGATCATAGAAATAATAAGAATAATGAATGATCACTGACGAATTGACGAACAGACGAATAATGTTTATACATATTATAATATAGTCGTGGACAAATATGATTAATTCTTCTGAACAACTGAGAAATAATGGCTAACTTACCATTTCCACAGGATCTGATACAGATCCTCTCGGATGAAATAGTAGGCACTTCCTCATGTTTACGTATCTTCTTGTTCACGCTATTGTAAGCACCTCCTTTGACGGGGAACATCATGAATAAGCAGTGATCATTGGTGAACGATAGGTCCTTAGGGTCATTTGTAATTCTCTTCCTAAGGAAAGATAGTGTTGTAACTCCATCTACAATTCTTCCGCTGGTATTGAAAATGTTTTGCGAGGCATCGAGGAATGGCTGGGTGTATCCAGATATCCAAGTGTCCATTAGGAAAGGCCTACCCGTTTTGTCGACCCAACCAAGGATAGCGTCACTTTGAGACTGAAAAGAAAAAACATATATTGGTCATCGAAATATTGGTTTCAAAGTTTGAATTTAACTCGGGTATTCCAATATGCCTACTTTCCCTACGATCATGCATTCTGCACTAGTGCGGTAAATTGCACCATTTTTGTTACATTATGTAGTAGGCCTACCATGTTGTTGTGGCAATGCTTGTGTCCAACATAATTCAGCGGATGTAGGCAGTATTAAGCAAAAAAGTGTGCGGTAGATTTTTCTCAAGGTGCTTATGAGTACTGCTCGATGTAGCTTACCATCTAACAGTCAATTCCTGTTGTTCCCATAACTACGTGCAATTTTGATTGTTAATATTTTTTGACATAAGCTTTCAAATTTTCAATCAGTTCAGTTTGAAGGTTAAGTTTGATTTATATTTAATTTCTCTTGATCGTAAACTATCCAAAATGAGTGATTATGATGTTCTGACAGAGATATTGGATGCCCCTAATGATGGAAATACTGCATTAATTCCTGCAAAATCAAGAATTTGCTATGAAAAAGAGCTTGTTGCCTTCGATCAATAGCGCATGGAGAAGAACACTTAAGGTGTATTTTTGGCTTATTTCCACGATATTGCAAGACGTAACTCTCCGTCTGCTTTATGGTCAAAGTATTCGATGTTGAAAAATATTTTAAGTTATCGGCATATTTGAAGAAATCGAATACTGACTACAAGCCAAAAAATCAAAGGTATTAGAAAGAAAGGAATTAGAAAATTTTCTCTTGAATGCCTCAAACAACGTATATCTTATGACCAAAGTAGCCACAATATTTGGAATTGCCAGTGCCTCTCGCCGCAAGAAAATAGCAAATATGGCGATCCACTATATAGAAGACAAAAGGAATCTGCTAATTATTACCATCCCAAACACAAAAACCAATGTTTCAAGAAAATTTGTGGTGACAACGAAGAAACAATAAAATATGGCAATAGCTATCGAATCTATGCTACTTTGTGTTCTAGATATACCCCTCATGATTGGTTTTTCTTATTCTATAAAGGGTATAAATGTAGGGTAGGTATCAACAGCTTCGGGAAAATGCCATCTACCATCGCTGGTTACCAAATCTCGAATAGTATACAAGACATTGTTTTTGGCGCTCTTTTGCCACAATATTACAAACATAAAATGGCATGGTGGGTGGAAGTCCACAGCGATAGTTGAGTCATACATTGAGGATTATTTGTATAGAAAATAGCCCACAGCATTCTCAAAGCATCAAATCCCTCATCAGAACTTCAAGAAAATCGCGCTGAAGCACGTAGACATTAATAGTAACAGTATGTTTCGTGACTGAAGAACAACATCTAGCTATTCCCTCATTATTGGAATTATAATAAAATACTGTAGCACACACTTTGTTAACAGTGAATTCGACGACTGAAGAACATCTTCATTTACATACATAATATAAGTACATACATTTAATTTCAGTGTTTTTTGTTAACGTTTTCTATTAGTTTAAATAACCACTTAATAATTACTTGCCAATGTTATAAATTGGTAATTAAAATAAACTGTTTCGCCTGATTAGAATTGTCATGATCGTAGGAAAAATATTAAATAACTGTTTATATAATATATAGATTGCTATTATTAACTCTGCTTTACCATTCTCTCGTCATTGGAAAATGCAATTCCAGTCCAGGTATCGGTATGTTTCGTGGTTATAGTAAATCTAATGGTGTCCTTTCTTGGTATTAACTCCCACTTAGCTGAATATTCGCATGTATTATTTTCAAGACTGCAGTCTCGTGGCACTTTCCATATTCCTCCGCATTCTGTATTTGCAGCAGTATCGCTGGTAGCTGCTGCACCCGCTGGTGAAATCATTTTTCTCTCTTCTGTAATAAAAAATGTTACAAAACATGTTTTCAGTTATTTGGCAAAATCGTATACAAATGGAAACATGACACAAATTATGATTATCGGCATAAGAACTGTCAATCCTTATCGTAATCCTACAATTATCCAGTCTCCCTATTTGTCAGTCATTTACTTACCGAAGAAATTTAAAGCAACAACTCCTCTTTGATCCTTGTGTCCGTGATACTTCAACTCATCCGGTCTATAAAAATCTTTGACAGATGCTCCTGCTGATTCCACTCCAGATTTTGGAACATGAACGTACTTTCCCTTCTCTTGGCCTTGAGCAAAAATTACGTGCATCAATTCCTGCTCAATAGAATGATCGGACGGTTCCTTTGCTTCCAATTTCTTTCTGAAGAGAATGGTGGTCACTCCATCCTTCTCAAAGCCCATGGCAGCGGTCAGATCATTTTTGCCTCCCCAGAAACTGTCCATTCTGGGGGTGGACCTATCTCTAGTGTAATAGTCCGCTATTCTGCTTGCTGTACCCCTTGCTGATCCAATGACGATGTCAGTGCAGTCCATGGGACTAAAGTCATGTCTGGGCGTGTAAGGGTTGAGATGTTCATTGGTGTCTGCTGCTTTGGAAAAATTATCAATTTGCTCAGGTTGGTTCTATATGTGTTTGTATTTAAAATAATTATTCTATTTTACTAAAAGATTTTTTAACTAAAGTTGCTAATATTTTTTATTTCAATAAGCAGCTAATATATTCCAGTTACCTCAAAAGAAGAAAACTGTTCTACTTACACTACATCGAACAATTTAATTTGTACATGCCTAAGTACATAAAAAGATTTACTATTTTCTTTTTATTTAAAATTTAGAAGAAATAATTGTTACAGAATTAATTTGCTTCAGTAAGTGGTTACCATTTTTTCTCATATTTGTATAAAATATTAAATTAGTTAAATGAATATTTAAGTTTTTTTATCAACTGCTACAGATAACAAGTAACTTCAACTTCTATTTAAATTTAAGAAGTGCAAATAAATCAAGTACCTATTTACGAAATTGTTAGTAAATTTTCTAATATTTTTTATGTGTAGGTCTGATGTTCGTAAGAATGTATGTTTCTGTGATGAATTGGTGTATTCTGGTGCAATTTCATTGAAAATCTGGTGTATTATGTTGTTGACTTTATAAATAGTATTAGTTAAGTGCTTTACTATACCTGAACTACTTCCAAGTGGTGCAACATGGACTTTGATAAAGGGTATTTCAGAAACAGGAATTGGTTCAGGTTCGGATTTGGGTTCAGCTGTGGGTTCGGGTTCAGATTTAGGTTCAGGAGATGGATGAGGTTCTGAAGAAGGTTCCGGCTCGGAAGAAAGTTCGGGTTTCGAGGACGGTTCGGGTTCTGGTTCCGAGGAAGGTTCGGGTTCAGAAGACGGTTCAGGTTCAGAAGAAGGTTCAGGTACAGGTTCTGAAGCGGTTTCTGGTTCCGAAATAAGTTGTGGATTGGTACTAAATTTTAAGACATATTTGGGACTGGAATGACTAGATTCTACTGACTCGGAAACGGGTTCAGGTTCCGGTTTAGATGTGGGTTCAGGTTGTGCTTGTGGTTCTGATTTAGGTGTGGGCTCACCTGTCGGTTCTGAGGATGGTTCTGGTTCGGCAGAAGGTTCAGATTTGGGTTCCGGTTCTGGGTTAGGTTCGGAGGTGGGTTCTGGTTCGGATTTTGGTTCAGAAGTGGTTTCAGGTTCAGCAACTGGTTCTGGCGTTGCGTCTTGGTCTTGACTTTTTGGTTCTGGTTCAGAGGTAGGTTCCGGTACGGGTTCTACAAATAGATTAACAGACCAACCACCATTAGAGGCTACTCGTATCCTTTACAATTTAAAGTATAAATTTGTATACAGTTAATTTGTACCTTAGTAAGTCAGTACTAACTTTGCAAAACATATTTAGAGAAATATTGTGTTACTAAGTACAATATTTTACAATGTGCTAATCGCCAGTGCAAAATTATGTAGCCCTAGAAGTATACTAAAAAAATATAATACCTTTAGCCTGCCTTCTGCTCCTTCCTGAAAAGAAAATAAATATCTTAGTGTTAGAATATCTTTATAAGTAAGCATAATTTTTGCAACATGTATTTACCTTGCTTCTTACTGACTTGGAAAGATACACTTGTCTCAACAATATCTGCGTGAGGTGGAGCCGTTTGTATGACAGGAGTCGGAGAAGCAGATCTTCTCGAATACAAAGATTTCTTGTAGCTTTGTTCTGGTGCGCTGCCAGGTTCTGGATTCGGCTCTGGTTCACTACTTGGTTCAGGTTCGCTGGTGGGTTCCGGTTCACTTTTCGGTTCAGGTTCGCTATTCGGTTCTGGTTCACTTTTCGGTTCAGGATCTGGTTCGCTTTTCGGTTCTGGTTCTGGCTCACTTTTAGGTTCAGCATTTGGTTCTGGTTCACTTTTGGGCTCGCTATTTGGTTCAGGAGCGCCTGATTCTGTTGGAGATGCATTAGAAGTGATAGGTCCTATTTGAGGAAAGTTCTTGCAACTTTTGGTCAGACTTCTGGGACGCCATCCAAGAGCTGCGTAACTGGTTCCATTAACAACCATAACAGCTTCAAGTTCTTTGTGTTCTTTGAGGATACGCCAGTAAAGGCGGAATGTGTCACTGAGTTTCTTTTCTGTGTATAAGTCGAAGTCTATTTCTGTTGATTTTACGGGCGATCCTGTAGCAAAATTAATGTCATATAAATTCTAAAAAAATATTTTACTACATGTATTAGCTGTTGTGTTTATATGACACCATTTGGTGAATTGAATTAGCTTTTCCTGATAACGTTTGTGGTCTAGTGAAGTTTTTGTCTAACTGCGTTTTGTAACAACATGTTTATATTGTATACGATTTCCATTGTCTGCAATTAATTTTGTTTTTAATAGATACATACTTATCGACTAACATGTTGAAAATAAGTGGCAGCCGCAACAAGAAACTACGTATGGCAGCAATATACAGGATTATTTTTTAAGTAGCGGTTAAAAATCCAGGAGCCAAAAATAAAGGGTTTTTTGTTATATAAATGTAGGACAGTCATTTTTTAGTTACATGTCAAAGATTTAAAAAAATAATAAGTTTCATTTCTAAACGGTTCGAGATAATTTAACCACATTCGGTGTGCCTATTTAGTATGACAGTAAGCATGAATAAAAAAATTACAATCTTTAGTAAATTACCACTGGCGGAGTTGTGGGTAAACGATCATTATTTGCTAATATATATATATATATATATATATGTCGTAGTCATTGGGTGTAACTCGTCATTTCACGGAAAGCCTAGTCATTGGCTGTATTTCCGGCAAAGGCTGTAATGAAACGAATATTACTTTGATTGACTGAATTTTGCCGTCATTTCAGGGAATGCCTGTTTCATTCTCGTCAATCAGAGTAATAGGTTAAACGATTACACGTTACAGCGTTTGAACCAAACCTAACCTAACCTAACCTAACCTAACTAACCTATTACTCTGATTGACGATAATGAAACAGGCATTCCCTGAAATGACGGCAAAATTCAGTCAATCAAAGTAATATTCGTTTCATTACAGCCTTTGCCGGCAATACAGCCAATGACTAGGCTTTCCGTGAAATGACGAATTACGCTCAATGACTACGACATATATATATATAAATAAATCCAAGGGTAGTCACGACCGACTTGTTGAAAACCAAAATATACAAAATTAATAGGGCTACGGGCAACGTCACTTTTAAATCTATAAATGATACTGCAGGAAACAACTACTCCGCGGGCTAATGCCCCGACCGGCATTGAATTATACCTGCAGTATCTGTGTGAAACAGCCAAGAACCCTTGTCGGCCACTCCACCAGACATAGACCGGTTTCGGGCTTGTTAGCCCTCATCAGTATGCCATAGGTGAGATGACCGACAATTGAACTGGCTGTTCCTTCATATGTAGTTTCACATATAAATCGAGCAGACCAGTTACATCTCAACGTCACTTTTTGTTTCTTTACACTTTTTTGTATTCCAAACCGATTAATAACAAAATTGATTTATTTGATCAAGTGCATTTTTACGATGATCATTACGTTATTTAAAATAATAGCAAAGTAATTAACAATACAATTACTTTACTATGATTTATTGCAACAAATTTTGGAAATGATCACCTTCAGCCAAAATACATGCTTAAGATCTTTTGATATTGCAGCTCGAACGCGCGCTATAATTTGTTGACATAAGTACTCCTCAGATTCAATGTGAACTTTCTTAAATGTCCCCAAACAAAAAAATCAATAGGGTTCATATCGGGTGATCTGGGTAGACAAGCTTAATTTCGTTCGTGAGTGCTTCGTCCAACCGAATTTTTATTTAAAAATTCACGAGCAGTCAAACTTAAATGTGTTTTCACGCATAGATAACGCCGTCAAGTAGTTGAAGTAAAACGTTTTCAACAAAATGTCTGTAGGAGGTACCGTTTAAAGTTCTTGGTAAAAAGTATGTATTGTTCATTATAGCATCTCTGGAAAAATTAGCTTCGTCGGTAAACAATATGCTAGCGGTAAAGTCAACATTTTGTTCAAATTGTTACAAAATCCAGTGGCAAAATTGTAGGAGAACAGGCAAAGAAATGTCCTTAATCAGAAAAACTATGTTTTAAAATATTCTCTAAAGAAATATAAATCTGTCCAGTTATTAAACAGCATTACTCACTTTTATTGCATCCTGGTCCAAACCATCCCAATTGGCAGTAACACTGCTGCTTAGGAGCTTCTGTTGCATCGATATTAATGCATTTTCCTTGGACCCCACAATCGATGTCTTCAAAGCATTCGTCTCTGAACTGGCAGAGCTCTCCATAATAGAGCCTGTCACACTTACATCTTCCCACTAGGTTTCTGCCGTGTCCATTGCAATTTTCTCTAAATTTTTTCCCTGAAATTACAATAACAGATAGAATAACTTTAGTAAAACGTATGATTCAATAATCTTACTAGGCTTAACATCGACGTCAGCACAAGACCAAAATTGGTAATTTGCGCCCCATTCCAATGCCTGTCGGATGAGCCTTAGCGTGCAGTTCTCGCAGGTGAAGTTGGATGGCAGCTGTACGTGAAATGTCTGAGCTCTAAAATAATTATACTTATTTACTTGAAAAATCCAGAGGCACACGATAAATTGTGAACTACAACATTTGTTTTTGTTTTGAAAACTTTTCAAGTGTATGCTGAGTCCGTGATATAACTTTAGGGCGTCGTTCTTGGGTCATTTTGAAATTCGATAAGAGAAGTAATTATATTTATTCAAATATATTTGGATACTTTTAACATAGATTGACCAAACATGGAATAATTTACCTAAATTAAAGGCAACTTTATTAGTATTGTAAGAAGTATCCTTTAACTATTTATTCTTTAGCTTAAAAATACAATAATAATAATAATATAATAATAATATCTCTACCCCTCATTCTAATCACAGGGATTAGCCCAGAAGTCGGAGACTTATGCGGGAGAGGGGGCGGCATATTATTATTAAGCAGGCCGCATTTGCGCCCAGGAACGACTTACGTTGGTAGGCCCTAACCACTATTCAGTGCAGGAATGAGGGAAACCTAGAAAACCTCATTAATTAGGGGGGTAGTCAAATATCAACCGGTATCAATCTCTCACATTGACCCAAGCTAACATTATTCCACCCTCCATACCCGCAGAGAGGGTGCCAATCCACTCCACGAATATAGCTTATATACGGTCTACCGGCAGCTGGGCGCGAACCAACTCCGATCTAGTCACCTCGATTCAAGTACTGACGCCTTAAACCGCGCGACCACTGACCACCGACCAATGAATTAACTGATTTATTAACCATTTTGTCTATTCACAAACTACACGATTCTTATGTGCATCTTATTTATTGTGGCCATTGTTCGTTATTTTGTTGCGTGCGCTGTTTTCATTAACCATACCGGTTTATAGGTGAGTTTGATTATCAAATATATGCATATTATAGAAATAATAAAGTATATAAAACTATTATTGAATACTGCACGCTTTTAATCGGCATCTGTCTAACTGAAAACGTCTTATCAATGAGGCTTATAAAATCTTACGTGGCTCTGGAAATATTATAGCTAAGAATTCTACACAATTTTGGAACTTTGTTCGAAGAAATAAAGTGTGTCACCCATTTTCCATGTTATGTTGTGGTGCGTTTTTGGAACATGATTAGATGTTTTGAAACAATCTTTAAAAAGGATACTTTCTACACCATTTTAAAGAAAAACTGAGCTTAACATATTTGTTGAGCTTGGAAATCAATACATACATTCTAAAAAATTATTAATTCAAGAAGTTATTACAGTTAATGATGTTGTTCTTATAAAACACAGAATACAGAGAAACAGAGAAATATGACAGCATGTTAAAATTTTGTATAAAATATAACATATTATGCAATGAACAGCATGGATTTCGAGGAGGTAAATCAACACAATCCGCAATACTTTCTTTTCTTGATCAGTTGTATGATAGCTTGGATAGTGGTAAAAAATGCCTTGGTGTTTTCATGGATTTGAGCAAAGCATTTGATTTGGTTGACCATACTATTCTTATAGAAAAGCTTAGTAAATACGGTTTCAGGGGCAAATTAGGCCAGTGGCTTCAGTCATATTTAGAAAATCGCTCGCAGTTGGTTGAGATTGACTCGTCACAATCAGATAAGCTACATATTTCGCGGGGTGTACCGCAGGGATCAATTTTAGGGCCTTTGCTGTTTTTACTTCTTATAATCGATCTGCCACGTGTCACTTCAAGTCTCTTAGTAATGTTCGCAGATGATAACACTTTCTTAAATGTAAATAACAATATACCTTTATTGATAGCGAATACTCAGAGTAACATGAATTTGTTTGTTTCTTGGTTTGAAAAAGAAAAATTGTTACTGAATCGAAATAAAACTGTGTTCATTCATTTTACACCGATGTCAACAAATTATAATGAGAGTTATCTACTTAGAGTTAATGGGAAGTCACTGGAGCAAGTGCCATATACAAAATTCTTGGGCATCTACATGGACAATGCTCTAAGTTGGGTTAATCATGTCACAGAACTGTGTAAAAAGTTGTCTCCTGTATGTTATGCACTTTATAGATTAAAAAACATCGTAAACAAGAGTATCTTACTATCATACTACTATGCACAGTTGTACTCAAGAATTTCTTACGGTATTGTTTTTTGGGGGGTCATCTTATTTTGCTGAAAGGGTGTGAATTACAAAAAAAGCCATACGAAACATTGTTGGAGTGAACCGCACTTCATGTAGGCCATACTTTAAAAATTTACAAATACTACCCCTAGCTTGTTTGTATTTAAATGAAATACTTATATGTTAAATCCAACCGTAATAGTTTTATAAATAATAGTCATTATCATGATTATAACACACGTGGGCAAAATGATTTACTTGTACCTAATCATAACTTAGTACTATATGAAAAGAGTCCTAAATATACAGGAATAAAATTGTATAATAAATTACCCCAAAACTATAAAGAAACTAATAATCTAAAATGTTTTAAAAATAATATAAAAAAAATATTATTAAAACACTGTTGATGAATGTTTGCAATATTCTTTTTAAATGTACCCTTCTGTTAATTATTTTGTTTTAATTTATTTAATTATTATATTGGTTGTAGTATTCTCTGCATGAACAATGTAAGTATTTACGCGGTGTAGAACTAACTACATCTATCGGCCGTTCGCTACTCCATGCCGGACTGAAAATGTCACAGGCACGAAGCGTTCTACATGCAGTAGACACCATTGAAAGCTGTCGACCTTTATCGCGATCGGCGAGAAACGATATTTTGCAAATGGAATTCCAGGAAACAACGCGTCTGACGAATGACTCTAGCTGTTGCTATAGGTTTTCCAGGTGTAATTCAATGCTGGTCGGGGCATTAGCCCGCAGAGTAGTTATTTCCTGGAATTCCGTGTTTGCAAAATATCGTTTCTCGCCGATTGCGATAAAGGTCGACAGCTTTCAATGGTGTCTACTGCATGTAGAACGCTTCGTGTCTGTGACATTGTCAGTCCGGCATGGAGTAGCAAACGGCCGATAGATGTAGTTAGTTCTACACCGCGTACTCATGGTCCCTTCTGTCGGGTTAGACATACGAAAGCAGCTAGGATTATTCGTCGGATACCTCACCTATGGCATACTGATGAGAGCTAATAAGCTCGAAACCGGTATATGTCTGGTGGGCGTCTGACGAATGACTCTAGCTGTTGCTATAGGTTTTCCAGGTGTAATTCAATGCTGGTCGGGGCATTAGCCCGCAGAGTAGTTATTTCCTGGAATTCCGTGTTTGCAAAATATCGTTTCTCGCCGATTGCGATAAAGGTCGACAGCTTTCAATGGTGTCTACTGCATGTAGAACGCTTCGTGTCTGTGACATTTTCAGTCCGGCATGGAGTAGCGAACGGCCGATAGATGTAGTTAGTTCTACACCGCGTACTCATGGTCCTTTCTGTCGGGTTAGACAGACGAAAGCAGCTAGGATTATTCGTCGGATACCTCACCTATGGCATACTGATGAGAGCTAATAAGCTCGAAACCGGTATATGTCTGGTGGGCGTCTGACGAATGACTCTAGCTGTTGCTATAGGTTTTCCAGGTGTAATTCAATGCTGGTCGGGGCATTAGCCCGCAGAGTAGTTGTTTCCTGGAATTCCGTGTTTGCAATGTAAGTATTTGTTGATTATTAGGTGAAACTGTTGATTACCAAAATTTTAATCATTATAATGTAACTTGTTGACGACTCCTATACCTGTATTGGTCACATGGATAATAAATACATATTATTATTATTATTATTATGACATGAAAGAAAGGCAACATTTAAAAAATAATAAAATAAAAAAATAACCACACGATAACAGAACCTTTTTTATTATTATTTTTTTTAATTTTTGCCATACAGCTACTTACTAGACATTATTAACGGTATTAACCTTTTGAATTAATAATTTGATAGAATGTAGCTATGTATTGATTTACATAAACAAGGGTTAAACGCAATTTTATTTAAAATGGTGCATTTTAACTGCATACAACAAGTATACCTACCTTTTTTTAAAGCTAATTGAATATTGTTTCAACAGTACTAATCGTTATCCAAAAATCTTCATCCTTAAAAACACTGAAATAAATAATTTAATGGCATAGACGCTCAGAACGTCCTGTACTTTTAAAGCAAAAATCAGATATTCGTGTTATCTCACAAAGAAACCATGTTTTCCAAAATTTTTGTACAATTACGCAACAAATAAAGAAATTATTGTACAAAAATGGAATAAAAAAGTGCTTTCTCAGGTCTGTAACTTGTACTCAGGGTAAGTTTATTTAAATCATTATTTTTGTTCAAGGAAGCTAGCCCTAATGTAGGGTCCATTCTTTACAAAACACCCTGTATAATATTAAACAGTAAAGTTGGTTGCTCTGAACTTTTAAATAAAATTTGTTTTTGAACAATTCAAGACAACACGCAGGTGTATGCTCTATGGCATTCTTGGAACCAATGTACTAGCTAAATCACCATTATTTTTAATGTGTAGTTTATATTGCATCCAAATGTCGTTGTCCATAGTTATATTCCGCATTTAGAACAATTTGTTCGATGAATATGGATTATGTATTTTATTTTTTTAACTATAAAATATATTATTATTAATATATTTTTCTCTTTTATTATTGTATTTTTACGTATTTCTGTAATTGGAATTTTATCCTACTGGAATAATAAATAATTATTATTATCGTTTCTTAAATAATGTTTTTTTTTTTGTAAACTTCGCGCTCTGTATTCTGACAACAATTCATTTAGCCTATGTTGATTAAGACTTTTTGTTTTAAAATAAGTTAATTCAAGGACAAACAAACTTCTAAACTTATAATATAAAGTAATAGTGATATTTTTAATGTAATTCAAGACTGTTAAATATTTATGTACTCTTTTATTTACTTAGTGGTTTTTATCTCACTAGGTAAGTAAATGTAAAATCAATTTATAAAAAAATTTCTGTCTATGCCACCAGATTTAATGCAATATGCAATCAATAAAATCACATCCTTTATGAATAAAAAATTACAAACATTTTATTTACATACTCGAGAAATGTAAATGTTTTTACAGATATTGAAGATTACAACTTTTTTGAGAACATGATTTAAGCATCAATTGCTCTAAATCTACTAATAGATGCTTCTTAAAGTTGATCATAGATTTTATAATATTGTTGCCATATTATGTACTTACGTTGGATCGCTAGATACATATTCAGACCCTTGTATCGTCGGGGTTAAGTCCAGAATTGGCCTTTCCAATTCATCCAATAATTGTATTTTGAATCCACCCTACAAACCAAAGTTACTGCTGTATTTTTGAGTTATCTTAAACTTCAAATTTAAATAATTTGGACTTATCAAACCATCAATAGTAGTTGAGCCACTAATTATACGTATACATTATTATTTAAGAATATTGCTGTATAAGAAGTATATTAACTTACTTTATGTGGATATCCTAAATGCCAAGATACATTAAATTTGCTGCCTTCTAAAAACGAGGTCCGTAGATCACCTGAAAAAAAAAGAGACATAAATATGTAACTTAAGTAGGATAAAAATGTATATGGAGAGTACATAAAAGAAATACAAATAATGCCAGTTTAGTGTATATGTAAATGTATTTTCGAAATCCTATCATTTTTAAAATACAAGGCAAAAGTTTTAAATAACAAGTTATATCTCTGAATATCTGCTGAACAAATATTGTAATAATAAGTATTGTGTGCATAAGGTACAGAACGTTTCTGAAACAAGTGCATTTTTTCAATAGGCCATCTACCCGGAAAAATTAATCAACAATTTTTGCATAAAATTTAGGCCTATCTTGTCAACTGTTTGTCTCTGATAGAGTCCAGCTATTCCCCACACAACAAATCTAGCTTCGACTATTTCTGTTCCTTGCACATTATTCTTACTTATCTTAAAAAATTACATTTTGGACCACAGATTGTTTAATGAAAATTGTTTATTTGCATGCCCTCTATTACTCTTTAAAAAACATTGATTTAAGAAACACCCTGTATAAAAAATAGCATTTAGTGTGAAAGAATTAAATGTCAACTTAAATCAGCGTTATATTCACATTTGTACATATATTATGTACACAAAATTTCGATTCAATATCTTTATTTGCTCATAAGATACTTAGAGATATATATATTTTTAAAACTAATCCCGTATCTCAATAATAATTAATTTTACTTCCTCTAGGGATTCCAGGTTTTTGTTAATTAAATTTAGAACAGCCTGTAAATAAATAATGCATATAACTTATTTAATATTCATTAAAAAAGTAAAAAACACAAATACAAAATAAGCAGTTAAGATTTATATACATCCTCCAATTTTCATTGCACTGCTTTCAGTGAAAATATTTTGAAAATTTAAAAGAAATAAGAGTCCAGTTTTCAGACTTTTCAGGAATGTTCAGGATATTTGTTTTAATAACCTTAAATGCCGCGAAAATGTACATCTTCAAGTTTAAGAAATCAAGTAGTACCTTTACTGTGCCTACCGTATATTTCTACTTCCTTTTCCTAAAATTATTTCTATATTAAGATAAAATGATAACATAACCGATCACTTTGTAATAGGTAGCAATATATACTTAAGTATGATTAAACGTAAACACACTTTCAAGGTTGGTCAGAGTTATGTAGTCGTTAAATAACTACTGTAATTACTAGTTTTATGACACAAGGTAAGCGACCAGTGATGGATGGAATAAGATGTTGTCCATTGTCGTTGGGTATGTTGTTACATTTATTGAGAAAGACCTTAGTTACAGCGACCTTTATGAAGCACGCATTGGAATAACAGGGTCGCAATCATGATTTTTTTGTTTCTGAAGGTACCTAGTTGTGAAAGATTTCCAAAATATTTATTATATGATCATTTCTATCTTCCAAAACTCAATCTCTCTGTTTTTCTTATGTAGTTAATGGGATTATATAATCCTTAGCTTCTATACCTTGTTGTATTAGCATGCATTATAGTATCTAGTTTCAAATTAAGTTATTTTACAGTTGACTGCTGTTTTAAAAACTGGCGGAACAGGTTCACATCGACAAGGAGATGTGCCTGACTGTTTTATCTTTATGTACGTAGCTAATAACTTAGTAAATGTTTAAACCAGAGCCTGTTCTGAGCTGGAACGTTAGAAAATTTCTTGACTCTCAAAAAAATTGTCTTTGCTATTTCAGTTAGTTATTTTGTTAAACTTAATGTAGATTTAGTTTCATAAATAAATATTTTTAAGTAGGGATTTAAAATAGCTAACTATTATATTACGTGAAACATTGTAATTAATATATGGCTATGTGGTCACAATTAGGTAACCAAATTTGGTTCAATTTCTTCAGATTTGAATATATTATACATCTAAGTAAACCTAGATTCCAGATAGCAAATGAAACAGAACAATATAGGTCATCATAGATTCATTATGAAATTTGCTAGTGCAAATATTATCTTCACATTGAAAAATTTTGACCTCGACCTTTGGATAAGCAACCGCTAGGTTTATACTGTAATATTTCGAAAAGGACCGTACTAGGATTTATTTTTCCACTACAAAATTGAAACTCGATTTTCTTGAAAAAAAAAAAAAAAATGTGATTATAGGACTTGTTGATATGATTTTTTTATTCCCAGGAATTTGTATTTTATTTTTTCTGGGATAAATATGCCTCACTCTGTATATCTACTGCATTATTTAATTTTAATATATAAGTACTTAAATTATTAAATGGAGATATTACTTATTACAACTGCACATCAACAAAACTAATTTAAATATATGACTTTTTATGTAGACATTTTTTGTTTGGTTTATATTTAGAGATGTATGTGCTTTTGATTTCTCTTCATTATACTTTACATCATTATTTAATTACAAAGTTTATGGTTTACGCCATTTTTTAAGTTCAGCTGTTTTGTAAATTCCACTTCAGAATGTCAAAAACTGATGTGTCTTTTTTATTAGGACGCTTATCGTAATTCAAATCTTTCAAATATAGACCAATTTCAGTTACAATAGTTTTATTACATAAAATGCTGGATGTTTCTGGATTACAGTATAAAAAGCAGTATCCCAGACAAGAAGAGAGTTACTTCTTTTACGGTTGTTAGACGAAATTAACATCTACAACGATGGCTTTCCAGGACTGAAGTCTGCTGAATGCTAGCAACATGTTTTATGCTCTCAAGTTAACTAAAACAATTTTCTTTGATCACTAAGAAATGCAGTTTAATTCGTTTTAATATGCAATTTCGTAATAAAATGGCCAGGGCTCTACCTATATAATCACTTTTGAAGAACCGGCGCATCCACCATTTTGTCAATTCAACATTTTTTCCTTACATTTTTTGATATCTGTGGCTAATTTAGTTTTTGCCACAGTACATATTTTTCCACACATGATAGATATCTTGACAAACAATCTAATGAACCCATTTGTTGGTAATTATTAATTTATTATTTTTAGTTTGCATGATCTAGAAAGATTTCTTTCATAATAAGTCAATTCAGTCAAATTTAACAATTTTAAAAGACGTTACAGACAGTTATAAATTTACTTTCTACTAATTAAAATTAATTTTTAACGAAATTATCCTGGAGGTTTCCAACCCAATTTAGAATACAGTTTTGTTTAAATTATGACGATGTCTCCCTTTGCCCTTTTGACCCTCCATAATCTATTGATGTTTTCCATAATTCTTATTAATTGTTCACCTGCTCACCTCTTTATAAGTAGTGTTCGTGTAAGGTTGCGGCGACTGTACGTTAAAAATAGGTAAATAATTTTAAAAATATATTTAAAAATGTCGAAGAATATACATCGAACTAGCATTATTTTGTGAAGTTCCAGCTGTGGTCCTTACTTATTTATTTGTATTAAATAAGGAAATGACTAAGATTACATGTTTTTATGTAACACTGTAATTACATCTTTGAGTTCGTTTTCCCTTGTACGTCTAATTTTACACATGAGTGAAAATTATGAAAACAGCTGCCTTCTATATATAGATAATTTGCAGGAAGATTTATTAAAATTGCACAGCATTGCATAAAATATGCTTGGGCAAATATATTAGTAACATTTAACCATTCCCCTTTGTAGTCTATACAATTAAATTAATTGAAATATATTTTAAGTATAAGTTTAGTTCTTAAGCTTATTAAGTAGGTAGTACTTAATATTATTATGTGCAACTAAATCCATTTAAATTAACATTAATATTATCTTAGCATCAAAATGAGGTCAACGAATTATTTTAGATACTATAATGAAATTTACTTACTTATTTTTTGCACTATGTTTTTGTATTGTGCCCTTATATCTTAATATTCCTTAACATTCCATTCTTTCAACAGGGATACCTTTTAATTAGTAGTGGTAGTAACGAAGTTTTTCCATTTCGTTAGTAATAATTTTAGGTTAAAATAAAGAATAATTAAAAATTCACGTAAAATATACACAGTGTTAGAACAATATAATGTATTATCAAATAAATCATATCTCCGCCCTCAAAGATCCTTAAAAACCTTACCGAGTGCTTATTTTTTTGTGTGTTTTGTTTATATTACGGACAAATACCTTGAGGGATCCTTAGGCCAATTGTAGTTAAGAAATAGTTCATTCTGCATATAAAGTGTATGAAATATTTTTGTTGTAATATAAACAGTCATGTAATTACTGCATGTTTATCGTAGATATGGCTTTATTTTGTGATTTATATAAATAAGTATGCAAACAAATTGTTGAAAGACATTTCTGAATTGTGAACCATAATGTAGTAGATTCATGTAATAAAAAAGTGCAGGTTTTCAAAGAAAATATAACTAGTTAAAAGTGCCATCTTGGCAAGTGATGTATATAAGTACAAAAATATGTTTCAATTCACTTCTATTTTGCATTATATACTTTGCATAATATATATTACTTTTTGTAATGGTGACCTAATCGTTTTCATTTATGTTAAATGAGTATACACTTTAAGGTAAATAGTATAATTATTGTCTAAAATGCAGCTAATTTTGCAAGTTAAAGAGTACCACTGTAGCAATATAGTACGTTCAATTATTACTGCATTATAGTCAATTAACCTTTAATCTAAACTTCACTTGTTCTTAATGTAGGTATCAGAAATATAATAATATATTGAGTTAAAAGTTTTAATAACTATAACAACGCAGTTCAGGTACTCCAGCAAGAAATTTTATTCGTTACTGGTAGCCACAGTTATATGCCACAGTATCAGAACAATATCTTCATATTGTCCGATTTAGTTTTGTGTTTTTTTTTAAGATGAACCAGTAAAAACTCTATTTTGGTGCAGAACATTACAATTAGTTATCCGTTTCCAAGGCCTACTTAGAATTTTTTTTCACTGCCTAATTTTACAAGAACTGATTAGCAATTTTTTTCTTCAAATCTAACTGGCATGCTGGATTCAGCATGCCCTAAAACGGTTATATACTAAATTTGGTAAATAAATATTAATGAATATTTATTAAAGGTTAATTTACAAGCGAAAAATTAATTTATCACTCTTTTAATTAATTTTTCATGGCCAACATTTAAAAAAGTATATTATAAATGTAATTAATAAAATGAAGCCTTTACTAGAATTTTTATAAATAAAAAAAGTTTTAATAACTATAACAACACAGTTCAGGTATACTCCAGCAAGGAATGTTATTCGTTGCTGGTAGCCGCAGTTAGATGCTACAGTATCAGAACGATATCTTCATAAAAATAACCCTAATGAATATTTATGCACCGATTTGGAAAAGAACCAGCAGATAAGAGCATTAAACTCAAATTACATAACTACTGTTAGGTTATTCCTTCTAACACCTAGGATTTCTAGCAGACTATAAATATTTATTCTGATCGCGTTACACACGCTGAAAGATTATGACATGGCCTTGTTAAGAAATATTTAAAAGAAATTTTTATGTAACTGTAATTTAGAATAATTACACAACATCAAAAGTTAATAGATAGTCATTTGACATATTTAGAATGTTCTCACGTGTGCAACACTTAATAGTATTTTAATAGACTGAATGAAAACTACACTCTTTAAGTACATTCAAAAGTAACAGTTGAGTAATGCTTGGATATTAATAATGTAAATATTTGAGAACTGTATTTTGAAAATGAAAGGAAGCTCGTAAATGCGGTTAAAGCATCAATCGAATATTAAGCAAGTATTTTTGTTCTTCTATGAGTTAAAAAGAATAAGTTTAAGTACTTGAAACATTAAAATCAATGAAAAATTTCAATTAAATTTTCAAATGTTGCTTCTAAAGAATAACAATTTTTTATGTCAAAAATATGAAGACAGCCTTAACACCTCAAATGAAAAGTTACCCATAGTGTGACCCATTTCAAGTGGTTACATGTCTGTAAGAATGGTATTTATTATCCTATGTAGTTCGGGTATTTTGTAAAACATGTGGCAGTAAAAACTCTATTTTGGTGCAGAATATTAAAATTCGTTTTTAAGACCTACTTCGAATTTTTTTCACTACCAAATTTTACAAATACCTAATTATTATTAACCGTTAATTAAAAATTGTTACATTTAATGTTATTAATTACAAGCGAAAAATTAATGTATTTGACAAAATGAAGCCTTTACTAGAATTTTTATAAATAAACATTACCATTTAATTACCAAATTTGGTATATAATCATTTTAGGGCATGCTGAGTCCAGTGCCGTAGCTAGATTTGGAGAAAAAGAGTTAAACAGTTTTTGTAAAATTCGACGTAGGCCTTGAAAATAGAAAACAAATTTAAATATTCTGCACCAGAATAGAGTTTTTACTGCACCATCTAACCTAACTAAATCGCATAATAAATACCATTTTTACAGGCCTGTTGCCATTTGAAATGGTATAATAAAAATTTAAGGTATTTATTTAGTAATGATCAAAACTAAGTAGGATTCTAACAAATCTGGGATTTAGTAATTATTTCAGTATCATGAGAGTGAGGTGACCAGACTCAAAGATACACAAAATAGAATATGGGTAGAAAAAGAGGTCAAAATGAAGACATGAAAATGTATCAATATTTTTTAAAACTTTTTTTTAACATATAACGTAATATAATTTCTCCATATAAAATAATCAATATTTTAACGTACACTGAAAGAAATACTTACTATAAATTTGTGCTTAGAATTTTGTCGCAGAATAAACTACAAATGGAGTAAACCATATAAGTTCGTTAAATCATATTTATTTGAATTCAAAAAGACAAAGGTAATTACTTTACATGAACTAAGCAAGAGGTAATTATTCAATTTATTTCAGAAAATATATTATTACAGCCAATTTAATAGTACAAAACTGCACGCAAAATATGCTTCTTATTGTGTCTATTCCCAATGCACATAAAGAAAATAAGAATTTTCTTATAAATTACTGGCTTTTGGTTTTGTTATAAGATTTTAGTGACATTTTTGAGGTTAAGTTTTTACAGTATATGTCAAATACCATTTTACATATTGAAAAAGTATCGATTCATACCGAAATCACTGAAAACGTCTGTAAGAAACATCCAATTAACTGTTCCAAAGTCAACCAGCCTCTATTTTTTAATATAAAAAACATCAGCAAAAAATGTTAACGAAATTATAGTTTAGATAAAATCATATGAGTACACAGTACAGCCAGTTTATTCCAAAATCAAGTTGCACATTACATTATAATTTTTTTTTCTCAAAATCAGTACAATTATTGGTTGCTAATATGAGTCGACGGCCACTTGTGTTAAAATAATAACACAATTCGATGATGTAATGTTCAATGAGTTATTTGTTAGCTCAATAAATTTTTTATGATCATTGTTCAATAACTCGGTTAAAGATAGGAATGTCATAATTTTGGAATCAGAAGAGAAAAGAATAATTAATAATATTCAGGGAGTTCTTTTAAAAAATATATTGTTTCTTCCTGTGCCCCGCAAGTTCTGTTCGGCACTGTGTTTTCATTAACTTATTAAAGGGGTTCAGTTACAAGTTCTATTCTAAACATTATTTTGTATCTCTAATAATGAAGGGTGGATGAATAGCCCTGTACAGAGGAAACCGGTCTAAATATCACGCTCGTCAATCGTTTCGGATAATAAATTGTTTGTTATTCGGAAATGTTTATAAATAAACCGTTTTAAATATCTTTGTTGTTTGTCTTTTTTTGTGTGATTGGTAAAAAAAATATATTCTTTTAACGTTTCTGTCATAACCTTTTAGACAAGAGAGTATAAAAATACGTTGGTTTGTACTAAAAAAACATACGCAGTTTCGTATAGAAACTCTTTCTTCCGGACAATAATTTTAGGTCGTGCATTTAGAGAACTGGCCATGACCAACTCAATGTTAATTACTTAAATAAAAATGAATGTCAGTGGTGTGTAACCACTGTAATAATCACACTCGGGTGCCAATTTACTGTTATTTTAACGTAAAAGTATAAAAATTATTTGTAACAGAACCCAGCAAGCAGTGTACTATTGTTCACAGTTTGCAATTGTGAATACTTATATGATTTATAATTAATTTTTGTTAGTTTCAAGGCTTATACTTAATATTTACATTTAACATTTCTTATTTCATTAAATTATAGAAGAAATGAATTCTCGTGTACATATATCTAATATATTTTTTCACGTTTTGGTAGGCCAAATTTTTCAAATACTTCACAAAGTGAGAACATACATATGACTTAATTGATAGGAATTGTAGGAGATTTGATTTATATTAGCTTAAAATACCTTTCTAATACAGTAAAAAATATTTTTTTATGTTTCGATAACTCCAATTTTCAAATAACCTCAGTGATTTTTTGAAAGAAACTTGAAATTTTGGGTTACTGTTTATACAAAGCATTACTCATATATGCATTAAATCAGTAATACATTATGTAGTTCAGTGGCGGAGTGTAGACTTCTTCTAAAATAATTTTTATGCATTTGATATTAAAAAAATCTATTATTTTATTTGATAAAAAATATATATTATCTTTTTCAGTTCTTAAATTTTTTTAAGAATGCAGACATTTATTTATAAAAATGCAACATAAAAATATACTTCAATGCCTATCATCTGAACCAATGCAATGCATACATGAGAATGTCGAATCAACAAAATATTCTTGCAACTCAATGCAAAAAAATATATAACTATTCCAAAAAAAGTTTTGTTATATAAGCTACTAGCGTTTGTATTGTTCCTGCAAGAATTTTCGCTAATCTTTCTAACCTTTTGTAACAAATTCGTCTTGCTGTCATGAAAATCAGATGCCGCTCCTGGTTACGTTACCGCAAAAACAGTAGCATTAAAAATGCTCTTAATTCTCCTACTGTTATAAGTCTTACGTGGTTTCAGTGAAACTGACAATATATAGGTCGCTACAACCATATATAATATAAATAATTAACATTAAATTATAGCAAACTCATGTGAAATATTAAATGGTTAGGTATATTAATAATAGTTTTTGATTCAATTTACGTAACCCACTTATTTAAAATTGCCGCAGTCTGGTTAAATTTATGGGAAATAAATTAAGTTAATTTATCGTTTTAATCACGTACCTGAAAATTTTAGAAATAATAGTAGTGGTTAGTTACATTTTAGAACGTAATAGTATTGGTAATATCCCACATAATTAGCTATGTATTTTTATATAATTACAAAAAAAAGATTAATGAACTCTGCCTTAGTTAAAGAAAACTTTATACAAAATAAACAGTTGCTAAAACAAGAAAATTTTATATCTAATCTTCAGCGTCATAATTATTAATATTATGTAATAATGGGATGTATGCTAAGAATAATATTCAATGATATTGAAAAAGTGGAAATCCAAAATACCTACTTCTATTTATCCCAGTTTTATAATTTGCTCACTATTTTTATGGTTATATTTAAAATCTTCATTAGAGGCAAGATATAAACAGTTACTAAATATTTTTTCAATATTAAATAATTTTAAGCAGTTCTTTAAATGACATTGTGGATTAATTTTCTTGTTATCAATTTTTTTATATTTGTTTTTGTAAAGGGAATATTTTGACTATTGTAATTATCTTCTTAAAATTCATGGCCAACTATGCAGCCTATTTTGAATTTTTATATAACTATACAAAATTGGTTGATGGATTAATTCATTAAGGAATTCAAGAAATAATGTTAAGATAATTATATTAGCTAATTGAGCATCTAATTTATAAATATATTTAATTGAATGTCATTTGAAAGCAAATAAACAAAAAAATAATTAATAAGAAGAAAATTAATCCACAAGGTAATTTCAAGAACCGTTAAACATAATTTAACATTGCACAAATATTTAGAAATGTTTAAATTTCTCCCCTGATGAAGATTTTAAATATAATCTCAAAAATAATCAGCAAGCTATAAAATAGGGATAAATAAAAGTACCAATGTATTTTGGGTTATTATCCTTAACACACATCGCATTGTTATAAGTACAATAGTATTAATAACTATGGAGTTAGACAATAGATATAAAATTATCGACAGAACTTAATTGTTTAAACAACTATTTATTTGTTACAGTCATATAAAAATGCATGGCTAACTATGCATCGCGGAACATCAGCTTTACTAATTTAACGTTTTTGATAATTTCCGAAATATAAAGCACCAACTGTTATGTGTCATTGTGAAGAGAAAAATATTGCAATTAAAATACATAAAAATATAAAGAGTATACAGAATGTTCAATTTAAAAAATTGTATGTTTGAGTCATATTTTAAAAGAGATACTCTGTAGAGAAGTAAGCTTCTGAATTCTACGTAAGTTTGTCAGTAGCAATTTTCATTATTTCAATATCTCAACTATTATCTGAAATACGAAGAATTTCTTTGAAGTAGTTTTTTTTAAACTGCATCATATATCTCAAAAACGAGGAGGTCTAAACAAAACATATCCCAAGACATCCTGCCATCTCTTGTAGTTTCTGAGATATCTTGCGAAACGAACAACGAAAACTCTTCACAAAAAAAAACCATTCAGAAGGTGGCAGTTCTTGTTAGCATAACGCCTAACTATAACGCTGAAACCAATCACTTTCTTTTAACTTTGGAGAAAAAATACGTTAGAGAAAATGGCTTCCCATTGAAAGACTGAATGATATCGTTTTACTTTGTACTTCTAAGCGGAGATAAAAAGAATATTTTTGCTTTTTTGTATTGTAAACAGTTGAATAAGAGCAATGCAGACTAGTTCTTAGTACAGCGTAATCATTATTTAATTATTTTCTGGGACACATACGACAATTTTGACCCTTGACTACAGAATTATCTCATGAAAATTGTTTACTTTCACGTCATCTACAACACGTTTGAACACATTTCCTGTATATCCGACTTTAAAAATTTCAGAAACGTCTTGCAAAATAACTAACTACAAATTAACGGGTGCAATTAAAAATGTAATGGATTTTAAGCGAAGTGCTAATTAGAAATTCATGTTCAGGGAAGTTTGTAATATAATTGTAATTCGAGGTTACACATAACCCACTTCGATAAACGAAACCATTTATTTCCATAAATACTTAATAGGTTAAGGAATATTGCCTTAATCTAAATTACATGTAATTAATGCCAACTACGAAATAAGCAACTGAATTAAATTACTACACACAAGTTTTCTGTTATTCAAAAGTGTGTTTTAAATCAGGAACTGGGTTCCAAGTGATTGTAAACACATTTTTTCATATACAGAGTTTATAAAAAAAATTGAATGTATAGGAGACTCTTGCAAATACAATTATGCAAAAAAATCATAGAAAGCAAAGCATACAGTCGGCGAGCGGCACGGTGACAGAATAATATCATCGATAATTCTTGCCCAAACATTTAAGAAAAAGCATTGTTGAAAATTATCCCGTTGAATAGCGTGTAAATTTTCAAAATCTCAAACATGAAAACATCTTATTCCGTATAAAAATAGCTTCATCTGCAACTAACACGTCAGCTGTAAATCTAGCATTTTAAGCATTTTGTTGCAGCAACCATTCATAAAATCTAATTGGTATTAAAGCTTGGACACGCTGTACATGATATGTATATAATTGAGTGTATGATACGAAACACTGTTGATTGGGACATTTCTTGTACTTGTTGAGCGATAATTTCTAAAATGTGTTCCTCAGCTGCTGCAATACGCCAGGGATACTCTGGATCTCTATCTCTTTCATGATTCGGTTGCAAATTCCCCATGATATGGCCGTGTTGCACTGACAGTGTAAAAGTAGCTGCATTTGGCACATATCTACCGGAAAATCGTTGTTCTTTTTCAGACGAAAAACAGTTTGTCTTACATCACCATAAATTAAAACGAGTTGCTATACACTTAAGTCATTTTTCACACTTGGAAAAACTAATGTACTTAAATATTATCACAAAAACGTTAATGCTAAAGTTGGATTTCAGTATTCGGAATCGCCTGCATTCCGATTACGCTAGAGGTTCAGTAATCCAACGATGTAGGGGTTGAACATACTGCAACTTAACATAATTTTTTCTCGGAAACTATAAGGATTTTACAAATATTTCTTTTCCGATATTGACTCACGTATTTCCAATTTTATTTGGATAAGTTGTGAATCACCCTTTATAGTTACGGAGATATTGAAAACATTTTATAATAATCAATGATTTATTTTGACTTGTATGGTTGTTTTTAATTAAGCATGGGAATTATGCCAATTGAGATCGTTTCAGCAAGGTAAATAACATGTTTAATTATCGCAAACCTTATTCAAGGTTTGCCTTAATGTTAAAGGTTAGTTTCATTAATTTTATATAACGAAATAGTGAACGATCGTTAGGGTTATGTTGGATAATACCGGATCATTAATAATAAGTTATAAATTATCGCATGCAGCTCCATCCTAATCCACAATCATAGAGCAATTGTAAATGTTATATTACACAACTTACTTCAAATTATAACGCCAAATTTAAACAGGAGACAGAAAACCTACATCAGTTTTATTTTGTAAACAAATATTTTTGGTTATTTCTATCAGCAGTTCACATTTTAGAAATGTTAAGTGTTGAATTTCTAAACGTATTTGATATTTATTATTTGTATTCATTATTTCTTTCAGTATTTCAGCTTTTAATGATCTATAACGGTGTTTTTGAAAGAATCATTCCCTCAAAATGTACGCTCCTCCAAAAAAGTGGAAAAAATTCTTCACCTTTTGAAAAATGGTCAATCCTGAAGTAATTTGATAAGGGATTGAAATAGATGATCAACCCCTTGGACATTTCTTCTCAGAACTTTTTTAAGGGTAGAATTTTTCTCATTTAAAAAATGTATCTTAGAAGCACAACTTATTTACTAAGTTTTAGGTCTCTTCAATTTTCTTCAGGGGTTTAGGAAATGTCATTGAATTTTCAAATAGCTATTGGAAGCGGAATTATTATTAATAAATAATATTCAATAAATTTCGTTTCTTTAGCTTGTTATACAGGGAAGAAAAAAATAAAATCGAATTTCTTACCTTTTTTGGAGGACCGTAAACTTTGAGGAAGGTTTTTCTCAAACAAAAGATCTCTCTTAATTTTGTTCAAAGAATCACCCCTTATTTTTTTTTTCTTAGAGACACCCTGCATATGTACACAGCTTAGTGTAGTGGATACACTAAGCAGCAAAACAGTTCTGCCATTTAAAAGAAACATGTGCCATAAGTGGCGCCCTCTACTAGTGATGTCAAAATTGGGAACAAATTTGAATTTGTCACAAAACAGAGTAATTACATAATAAACTAACATAATTAACTTATTGCGTAATACATAATCCAGTTATGTGTTACAAAGACAAGAATACGTCAGAAAATTAGTATTTAACAGCAAAATTTTATAGTCTAGAAACATTTGAAAAACGTTGTTTGTAAATATCTGACGTTAGCTAAGTAAATACAAAGATTCTATAAATTATACGCAGTTACAAAAAAAATATTATTTAGAATCAGGACATAAACTAACCATGCGGATTACCCCGACCCCAACTGGCATTGGATCCACAATATTTCACTCATATATTTTTTACTAGTTTTTGTAGTTTTTTGTTATATTATAGACGTACTTATATATGTTAATTCAAATCAATGTTTTCTGGTTTGAATAGCAATTTATTATTTTAGTTAATATTGTAAACTTCTGCTCTGTGTTTTGTTATGGGCTATTACATAATAATAATGGTGACTTATAACATTAATGCAGATGTTGACTTTAGGTTATGTTTTGAGAGGCAGATGCCAAATAGAAAAAACATTTTGATAGTAGACAGGCTGTGTTGAGAAACTGGAGATGTTAAACTTAAAGTAAAAGTAATTCCTGTAGATCTAGATGAGCTAGAACTGCTAAAAAGAACGGGATATTTTAGATTTGAGATCGCTATTAGCATAAGAAAAAAATTCTTTAGAGATAAATACATCTTCCAACGTGTGGAAAATATCAAAGGAACAACAATTGCTTCCATATTAATATAGAAAAGTACAGGTACAAGAACTTTTACGGATCATCTAACTGCAACGGTAATCCCATCATAATGTACACTTAATGTTAAAACGAGTAACATATACAGGGTGAATCAGTCATAATGTCATTAATTTTAACCACGTATTCGGGAGGCCTAATAAAGACAGAAAATCGAAAAAAAAATTTTTTACTCGACCTTTACAAAAATAAACAAATCACCCTATAAAAATCAGTAACACGACGCTCCTGGTACGCTACAAACTTTCTGATGGTGCACCCGACGAAAATCTATTGCCACAGACTTGCCGTATTAACCATGGATGCCACATTTACATACATAAGATCGTCTAACACATCAGCGTGCTATTCAAATTTACCTCCATTTAGCACTCTGCATTTCCCGCACTTCTTCCCTCTCAAATTTGTAGATCATGCCACACATTTGGAGGGGGGATGGAGAGAATACAAGCAGTAAGCAGTAGTTTGTTTATTTCGGTCTAACTCACGTATTTGGCGTAAATTCACAACGCATCATTTTACAAATTCCGAATATGTGGAAATGGTAGTGTTATACGGAGAATGTTTACGAAATGCGACTGAAATTTATTAATAAAGTGCTATGGACGGATAAATGCAGTTTTACTTGAAATGTGGGCTGTAAACAGGTTAGTATCATACTACTTAAAAACAATACATTTCTAGGCTAGATGTACGTAACTACAAATTGTACATCTGGTTATGTGTGCGGTTAATTGTACTTACGAGTAAAAATTCATATTTATTTGTAAAACGTAGTGAAAACGTAATATCAAAATTATTAAACTGTAATAACCTAACATTCGAAAACATTTATTTATTATCTACATTTGTTTTTATTAACAAATAAATCAATATTTAAGGAAAATTCATTCATGTATCTAGATTTAAAAAAATTGTTTCGGTCTTGGACAGTTTTCTGTCGACAACACGATGGTTTTTTATTAAGTACTTCGTATTTAAACACGAAACACTTTTCAGCTTCTCAATAATTTACCCATTGGGTATAGGCTTTTTATGTAATGTACGTAAATGGTTTATTACTCAGTTTATTATTAGACACGTTGGAGTTTTGTTGCAGTCATAACAGCTACATTTGCTCAGAGAAAAATCGACACGCGAGTATACGGGTATCGTTTGATTGAGCCGTATTTTCTACGGGAAAACCTGAGTGGACCGCGTTACTTGCAATTTTTAATAGAATTATTTGATTATTATTATTTGATATTATTGGGTATTAACATTTTAAATTATTATTGGGTGAAGTTGAACTGAGCAAGAAAAAATGATATTCTAAAATAGTCAGTACAACCGTTTATTTGTGATATCTAAAACCTAGGTGGGTATAGAAAAATATTACAACTTGACAACATTGCATCAGGTCGATGTCGAGTTGAACTGTGAGCTGTAACCGACCAAGACTGTGACCGGTCAGTGACAGTCTGAAAAGGGGGTTTAAATAATGATTTGAAAATATTTTTTTTCGGCGTAAATATGCATTTAGATTTTTTTTTAATCACGTATTCGCATTATACTCATTATTCCCTATCTCCTCTTAAAATTAATGACATTATGACTGACTCACTCTGTATCTGAATAAAAAAATGGTAAAATAAAATTCATATTAAAAATATAACTAGAAATACTCAAATAAAATTTTCGAACTATTTAGCGACATGCAATCAACTCTTTAATTTTAATTGAATAACTTTTAAAAAACCAAAAAAAAAAACAAATCACAATTATTACTTATAGCATTGTAGGCACACATCACAGAATATACAGGGAACTTACTAAGTACATTTGTTTGACTTGTATGATAATGAAACAATTCATTTTGACGTCACTGAGATATAGGTATTTTAAAATTAATTTTAGGTAGGTAGGTAGGTAGGTTTATGGACAATCAACTAAATAATTTAATAGTTTACACAGAAAACACAACGTTACAATTAATCTCGTTGTTCAAATGATTGCATACCAAATCTTAATAGTAATAAATCATTAGGATTGCCTCTATCAGGATAAACTTTAAAAAAGAAGTACTTCATAAACCTTCGCTGAACTTTATTTAAAGTTTGTAGATGTATGTTATATATCTGACGCTAATAACTAATGCATATGAGATATAAGTGGTCTGCTTACTTCCTGCTCGGCCTAAGCGGCTCGACTTACAGGAAGCGACCTACATTGCAGCAGGTACTCAACGCAGACCTCTCGCCTTGGGCGACGAGCCATTAAAACTGTAAATGATACTGCAGGAAACAACTACTCCAGGGACTAATGCCCCGACCGGCATTGAACTACTCCTGCAGTATCTGTGTGAACAGCGGCCAAGAACCCTTATCGGACACACCACCAGACATAGATCGGTTTCGGGCTTGTTAGCCCTCATCAGTATGCCATAGGTAAGATTACCGACAATTGAACTGGCTGTTCCTTCATATGTATGTTCACATATAAACTGAGTGCAGGTGAGATATGAGTGGTCTGCTTACTTCCTCGTATCATTTACAACTAATGCATACTCAATCTTGGAACGTACCATCGAATAATATAATATCTTAAGAGTTCCAATACTGCTAAAATTCTTGTAATTTCTAATAATAAAACCTAATAGCTTAAAAGCTTCGTTGATGGTTATAGTAACATGTTTTACAAATTCAAGTCTACTGTCAAAAATAACATCTAAATTCTTAGTTTTCTTTTAGTTTAGTTTTCATTTTAATATTGTACAGATGCTTTTCAGATAGGTTTACCAACACAACAACGTAACTATCGAGCGAATTGGACTAATACAATCCGATATGTTACAAAATTCCAGTTACTTTTTTATCACACCTCGTACGTCTATTAGCGAACATCACTTATTTTCAATGTTTTATCACCTGCAATAATATTGTCATGGCTTTTTGAAACACCATGTATTTCCGGTTATTTTGTTCCTTTTTCAAAAATTATTGTTTATACCCACAAACGTTAGTTAAAAGAAAAACCAATTTAACATCTAAGAAATGCAGCAGCTCTAATTATGCAATTATTATTGGAAAATAATGGTAGCGTTTCTAGGTACCATAAAAAAATCATTTGACTGACATTTATTATACTATTTAGTCATAAAATCTACTGCTCTTCAAAATTCAAGGTCGTATTTAAATTCTAATACCTCGGGAATTCACCGTCACTCAACTAACGACGAAGAGAGGTGAAGGTCTTGTAATTACGAGACTTCTAGACTCTTAGATGAACTAATAATTACGTGGACGAAGCGATTAGGTACAAGAATCTCGATGCCTGCTTTAATGTTGTAAACGTTGGAAACCAGAACAACTATATGAGTGTTACTATAATACTTAACATGGAGTACGAAGCCTAATGTAGATAATGTACAAATAAATGTATTACATATTACATATGTTGTAATAAGTAACATTCACCCATAATTAATATAAGCAAGTAAATTAAAAGCAACTTTCTGTGTATATACTTCAAATTGTTACAAAATTTATATTTTGTAAACATTTAAAACAGCCAGTTAAACAACCATTATAACTGAAAAATAATACCTAAGTATTTCACGAAAGTGCTCTGTATGTTAATAGAAACTATAACTATACCTAAACTTTTACGTTTGTTGTTTCATTAAATTATACTAGACGTTTGTAATATAAAATTTCCATTACCTACCCATAATTTAAATGTTAACCACGCAATAAAAAATATTTTCCTATTAGAAGTTTTTACGAAGAACTTATTTGTATTGGGAAATAGAATTCATGAAAAGTAATTGCTCAGCCACAAGATTAACCATTATTAAAGTGTTTAAATTATTCATTATTATGTTTTTCATATTTAATAAGCTTCGGTTTTTATTGATATTTTAAATTCCTGTATCTTTTGAAAAACAAATTACATGATATTTGCAGAAATAGAATTTCTGATTAGTTCAGTATTTAATTTTCAAGAACATCCTTCTGATACTGTAGATACTGAATTGTCTTAGCTTAGAATTTTTAAACTCTTCTTATTGTTCTCGGGTTGGAATCTGCGGTAACGGATGCTATACGAACTGTATCGCCTGTTTCTATTGTTGGTTCTAAGGCTCCTAGAAGGAGACTCAACATTTTAATATAAGACTTCCTATTTAATGTATAAATAAATATGCATCCATACATCCGTGTAATGGTATTTAATCTCTGTTAATACATTTAAAAAAGAGAGTCATGCCATTGTTTTTATATTTATCAAATAATGAATCGAACATTTTATTTAATATCAATTTGCGAGAGTTGAATTTTTTTTTTAATCAAGCTATAATTTTAGATTAATTAAATGTATTTTGATCTATCTGATCTGATGATATATTCAATTTGCTAGAAGATTCAAAATGATAAGAAAAATTAATTAGATTTAATGTCGTACCTGCTTAATTAAATATTATTTATGTCTGATTACATAAATAATTTTTAATTTATCGCCAATTGTTTTGTAATTTCATATTTTATAATTCTACTAAAATAAACGAAAATAATAATTTTAATTAGTGTAAAATTTCCAATAAAATCAGATTAAAAAACATATAAAATAATATTTCTTCCGCATACTTATCTAGACAGCGATATCAGCAAATTATTACGCTTTATTTATATTCTTTAATATAATTAATTAATTTTAATAAATAGTGGTTAACATTTTTTATATTTATTGATTATTAAAAAATTATAATTTCATTAGTTTGGATTCGTATTTTTCGATCGAAAAGTTATTACAAAAAGTAATTAATAATGTAATCATAAAAATATTCCGTAATATTTAATTATAAAAAGTTTATCCTTAGCGTTTTAATTAAAAAAGATGGATAGGAACATAATGAAAAACTGCATTTTGTCATTTGCTTTCTCATCATTTATATATTCCGTGATATTATATATTGTCAGCCTAAAACATTCAAAGATATGGTCATGATTATTTTAAAATATATAAAACAAAAAGGTGCAATATGATTAATGCGTTGGTTATGATGAGAATATTATTAATTCAAATATCATTTATTGAGACTATATTTTTTTGTTTTAATTTTTGTACGACTGTATATAGTTATTTATACATCAAAGGACGCACTAAATTTGGGTCCGTCAGTAGCCGCGCGGTTTAAGGCGTCAGTAATTGAATCGATGTGGCTAGATCGGTGTGGGTTCGAGCCCCACAGCCAATATACCATATATCAGCTATATTCGTGGAGAGGATTAGTACCCTCTCTGTGGGTATGGTAGGGTGGAAAAGTGTTGGCTTGAGTCGATGTTAGCGATTGATACCGGTCGACTACCCCCCTAATTAATGATGTTATCCAGGATTCTCTCATTCCTCCGCAGAATGGTGGTTAGGGCCTACCAACGTAAGTCGTTCCTAGGCTATTCCTATTTATACAAAACTTTATACAATCGGTATTTATAAATTTGCTATACATCATATTATGTATTTGTGGAAATAAGTATCTCTATAACTAAAATCAGGTAATTTTTTGTTGGAGCGGAATTGACAGTTGTGAAGGATGCTTAGCAATAATATCAACATATGCGGTTTTCATGCACGCCACATTTAATACGCGAAAAACCTTTAGCAATGCGACAGATTTTTTTTTTATATAAAAGTGGTAAAATATGGATTTCACTAGTGATAGTAATACAAAAGAAATTCCGAGTACGCCTTCTGAAATTTTTAAAGCGGCGGTGGAAGGGAAAGGAAGCCTGTTGTCGGGATAAAAAACTTTACAATCAAGCTTATGATTTTGTTATATTGTGATTGTTTAAAAAAGTGAAACATTACACTGAAAATATTCTAGCATATTTTATGGAAAAATATGCAAACTGAAAGCCGTTCCCTTTATGGTCATATACTTCCATGTTAAGGCTGGTTTAGCAGTTTTGAGAAACTCCAGTTTCCCGAAGGCGTGTCACAGTTTTGTACATAGCGAGTAATACCCGACTTCCGTCCACTACGATGAAACAGTTTGTATGCGCTGCAGACAAAGACAGCGAAAATCAGTAAAGCTCGCATAAAACCAGACGCATTTTGTAACCGCCCATATACGAGAGCCACATGTATATTTTACGTTTGTTCATTTCAGAATGAGCGTGACCCGTCTTCGCAGCTGTTCACAAATAATATTGAAGCGATTTCAAATATTAATTTACAAGAAACAGTGTACGGACAAAACATATAGGGCGATTTAATATCTGTAGTAGTGTATCCATAAATAATTTGAAATGATTTCAAATATAAATTTACAAGAAACAGTATATCGACAAAATATACAGGGCGACTAATAGTTGCAGTAATGTATCTTCACAGCTGAAACAGTATATTGAAAAATTTACAGGGCGATTATATTTGTTGGTAGGTACTACTTTATGTTTCTAAAATTATAAATATAATAGATCTGTAAATATCTATACTTTGTATCTATGTACTTCAAATATTTGCATATTTACCGCAAATAAACAGTAAACTGAAATAATCAATATGACACATTTAATATATTTTTTGTTTTAGTTGTAAAGTGTGTATAATGTAGTTCTTTGTGTGGATACATTTTTATTATTATTATGTGATAAACCGGGTGTTCACGGAAGGAAAAGCTTCGTCTTTTAAAATGTATAACTCATGTAGCATTCAATCTCTAACATTTCTATTTAGTTAGGGTGTCTCACTTTTAATTAGCAGAACTTTCTCTTTAAAAATAAATGAATGCGGTTTATTTATTTCCGAAGAACACCTTTATCTAGGAGCTAGCCCAGATGGTATCATAGACAAAAATAATATTGCAGAAATTAAATGTCCTTACTCGGCGGCTGCAAAACTTACACCCGAAGAAGCTATTTCTAGTAATAAAATAAAATTTTTACAAAATGAAAACGGGCAATGGAAATTGAAAAAAGGGCATAGTTATTATTATCAGATACAAGGGCAGATGTCAATAACTCGGGCTAAATACTGTTATTTTATAGTTTGGACTACTCTAGGAATGGTTGTAGATAAGGTAATTTAAGAACAATATAGCAAATATTTATGCCCATTAATTATTTTGTATCTATCTATTTATAGGTTGAAAGAGAATAAAGAGATGATCAGTTTTGGGAATGCATGGTGGCAAAATTAAAGCATTTCCACTATGATCATATGTTACCTGAAATAGTAAAGATATCATAACTAAATAAAATTATTTATACATATAAGTATGTAGTTTAACGTGTCTGTAATATATGAAAGTCCAAATAATAATAAAAGAGTGAATGAAATCCTCCCGTTTTTGCGTAGTGTGGAGCAAGAACGGAGAAGGTTGTACAGAGGTCTCCGTGGGCTTAAATTGATCGTCATGAAAAATCTAGGTGAGCATAATTCGATTTTTCCAATATTTGCATGACTTACCCCTACTTAAGGGGTGGAAACCACCCTAACACAAGAAACGTGAAAAATGGTCGATCAATTCTTGGTAAAAATTGGCGGGATCTTGAATGGCAAGGAGGAGATCAGGGATGTTCTTCCAAAAAGCTCAAGGTGAAAAACACCCCCGTGTGGGGTAAAACCACACCTATTGCCAAAAACCGGCGGCAAATGATGTTCCTTTCATGAATTGCCTTTTTGCGCCGCTATTCCTCATAACTCCAATTGATCTGGAATCTAGACCCCATAATTCGTTCTTCGGCCAAATTCTGATCAGTTACCTCTAATTAAGGTTTTCATAACAATCAATTTAAGCCCACGGAAACCTCTGGACGACCTTCCCCGTTCTTGCTACACACGAAAAATGGGGTTTTGCTGTTACTCTTTGACGTTTGGATATTTTTCCGTGTTATTGTTGTTCCAGAAGTTAAAAGTTAGATCTATTCAATTTAAAATTAATGTCTAATTTAAAAATCGCATATGTGTTGATATTTACTGAAAAAATTATTTGAAATGTAATACTTAAGATTTGATTAAAACGTCTTTTTCCTGCAAAACAATCCTTCTGTTTAAAGTACGGCCAAATATTTTAAACAAAAATCACTGAAAATAGTGGTTCGATTAAACATTTATGAAGGGCTGCACATTGACTATACTCACCACACTATACAAATAGCTATACACACTGTATAACTAAAATAAATAATCTGCATAACGTGTGATTATTTCTTTCAGTACATTAATTATTTCAGATTCTTATGTTTTATAAATATACGTAATTATTATAAATTATGTGTCCTATACCTACCTACAAAATTAATTACCTTCAAATTCAGAAATTAAATAAAGTACAATTAAAATAAATAAATTTTGAGGTTGTTTAGAGATTGGTCAGGTTTCTTTAAACATCCTATATTTTTTCATTGATTAGTGTTCTAATAGAGTCTTGTTAACACATTTTTGTCTAATTCCATAAATTTCTGGTTATTAAATATTGGTTAGGCTCTTTTAAACACCTTATATTTTTGTCCGTTAATTAGTTTTCTAATAGACTCTGTTAAATATTTTATCAAAAAATTTTTATATTTCCATAAATTTGTATAGTTTTCAGAGATTGGTTAGGCTTTTTTAAACACCCTGTATTTTTTCATTAATTAGTGTTCTAACAGACCCTTGTTAAATATTGTATCCAAATTTTTATAGCTCTATACATTTTTAGGGTTTTTAGAGATTGGTTAGCTTTTAAACACCTTGTATTTTTTCATTAATTCCTTCTTGACCCTTGTTAAATGTTTCGTCAAAAATGTTTTGTAGTTCCATAAATTTTTAGTGTTTTTAGAGATTGGTTAGGCTTTTTTTAACACCCTGTATTTTTCGTTAATTAATGTTCTAATAGACCCTTGTTAAATGTTTCATCAAAAATGTTTTGTAGTTCCATATATTTCTAGGGTTTTTAGAGATTGGTTAGGCTCCTTCAAACACCCTGTATTTGTTTCGTTAATTAGTCTTCTAACAGACCCTTGTTAAATATTGTATCCAAATTTTTTTATAGCTCTATACATTTTTAAGGTGTTTAGAGATTGTTAAGCTTTTTACACACCCTGTATTTTTCTTTAATTAGTGTTCTGATAGACCCTTGTTCAATGTTTTGTAGTTCCATAAATTTTTAGTGTTTTTAGAGATTGGTTAGGCTTTTTTAACACCCTGTATTTTTCGTTAATTAATATTCTAATAGACCCTTGTTAAATGTTTTATCAAAAATGTTTTGTAGTTCCATATATTTCTAGGGTTTTTAGAGATTGGTTAGGCTCCTTCAAACACCCTGTATTTGTTTCGTTAATTAGTCTTCTAATAAATTCTTGTTAAATGTTTCATCAAAAATTTTGTGTATTTTCATAAATGTTTAAGGTGTTTAGAAATTGTTAAGCTTTTTTACACACCCTGTATTTTTTCTTTAATTAGTGTTCTGATAGACCCTTGTTCAATGTTTCAATCAAAAATGTTTTGTAGTTTTGTTAATTAGTGTTCTAATAGACCCTTGTTAAATGTTTTATCAAAAATGTTTTGTAGTTCCATATATTTCTAGGGTTTTTAGAGATTGGTTAGGCTCCTTCAAACACCCTGTATTTGTTTCGTTAATTAGTCTTCTAATAAATTCTTGTTAAATGTTTCATCAAAAATTTTGTGTATTTTCATTAATTTTTAAGGTGTTTAGAAATTGTTAAGCTTTTTACACACCCTGTATTTTTTTCTTTAATTAGTGTTCTGATAGACCCTTGTTCAATGTTTCATCAAAAATGTTTTGTAGTTTTGTTAATTAGTGTTCTAATAGACCCTTGTTAAATGTTTTATCAAAAATGTTTTGTAGTTCCATATATTTCTAGGGTTTTTAGAGATTGGTTAGGCTCCTTCAAACATCCTGTATTTGTTTCGTTAATTAGTGTTCTAATAGACCCTTGTTAAATGTTTCATCAAAAATTTTGTGTATTTTCATAAATGTTTAAGGTGTTTAGAAATTGTTAAGCTTTTTTACACACCCTGTATTTTTTTCTTTAATTAGTGTTCTGATAGACCCTTGTTAAGTGTTTCAACAAAAATTTTTGTATTTCCATAAATTTTTAGGGTTTTAGACATTGTTAAGCTTTTTAGACACCCTGCGTATATTTTTCTTTAATTAGTATTTTAATAGACCTCGTCAAAAGTTAGATATAATTTTTTTAAATCCATTAATTTTCAGGGGTTTTAAAGATTTAAACACCCTGTATTTTTTTCATTAATTAATGTTTTAATAGACCCTTGTTAAATCTCTGAACAACATTTTTATTATTCCTTTTATTTTTTAGGTTTTTTTGTTATTGTTTGGTTTTTTAAATACCCTGTATTTTTTTCGTTAATTAGTGATCTAATAGACCATTGTTATCATCAATTTTTTTTTAAATACATTAATTTTCAATGTTTTTAGAGATTGTTTAGTTTTTAAACACCCTGTATTTTGTTCGTTAATTAGTGTTGTAATGGACCCTTGTTAAAAGTTTAATCACTTTTTTTAAGTTTTATTATTTTGAGGGTTTTAAGAGATTGGTTCAGTTTTTTTAAATACCCTGTATTTTTTCGATAATTAGTGATCTAAGACTCTTCTTAAAAGTTTCATATAATTTTTTTTTAATCCATTCATTTTTAGGGGTTTTAGAGATTGTTAAGTTGTTTTCAACACTCTGTATATTTTTTTCATTAATTAGTGTTAAATAGACCTTTGTTAAAAGTTTAATCAAAAACTCTATTGAAATTTTATTATTTTGAGGGTTTTAAGAGATTGGTTAATTTTTAAAATACCCTGTATTTTTTCGTTAATTAGTAAGGTAATAAATAGTCCCTTTTTGAAAGATTCATCTAAAATTTTTTTTAAATCCATTAATTTTCAGGGTTTTTAGAAATTGCAGTTTTTTTTAAACACCCTGTATTTTTGTATTAATTAATATTCTAATAGACCCTTGTTCAATCTGTGATCAAAAATTTTTTTTATTCCCTTCATTTTTAGGGTTTTTTAGAAATTGGTTGGGGTCTTTTAAACACCCTGTATTTTTTCGTTAATTATTATTCTAAAGAACCCTTGTTAGACGTTTTATCAAAAACAATTTTTTAGCTCTCTTGATTTTAAGTTTTTTTTAATGGTGAAAAATTTTTCAACACTTTGTATACAGAACGGTCTTTCGCACGTTTAATAACCGTTCCGAAGTTAAATCTTCAAAATTAAATTTCCTCGAAATTGGAAATTTTATTTTCTCCTTATCGATTTTTATATTAACACCCTGTCTATCACTCTGTTAAATTATAGGAGTAACATCTTCGAATTTTATGAATGAATTGTGACGTGTAAAGGCGGAGCTTTATTTCAAGTTCCACCCAAACGTCTCACGTACCAAGTTAAAATTTCAGTAAATTTAAGAAATTATTGGAAAATTTGAACCCATTTTTCTCAGTCATTTTTGTATATATTGGTATGGGACAAACGTGAAAAATCATTAAAAATATATCTATAACTTGCTCGTGGCCGAATTTCCGCTTATAAGGGAACCAAAATCGAAAATTATTTTTTGCTGTATTTCTGAATTTATTATCAAAATTTTAACGCGAGGAAGTAATAGATAATTATTAAATAGAACTACAGTTAAAAAATGAAATTATTCTGTCGGAAAATAAATGAGAAAAATGGGTTACCGCTTATTCAGGCACTGCGAAACCAGCCTTAAAGGCAACGGTACCTTTACATCAAAACATCGACATTAGCAAATATTCAGGATTACTAACATTCTTAAATAAAAAAAATTATGGTTAGAAGCCAAAGAAGTGAAGGATACTTGGGAGAAAATTGACACTTTTCTGATAAATGATAAAGGTAAGTTTCTTCAAATGTGAAATAAAATGTATCTACATTATTTTTTAATTAAGTGCCATTGATTTTTGGCATATGTGGAGTTTGTCGTAGAGAAGAGTTAAGTATATGTAACATAATAATACATGACATTCAGGGTTTAGAAGGGTTTAGATAAAACTATAAAAGAATCCGAGACTAAAATACAGTGCATATTTAGTATACGGTTTGTTCCTGCACACAATCCATGACGTATCATTGACAGTCACAGATTTTAAAGGACATGTAACGGACTTATCTAACAATATATACTATAGTTGAGAATTTCTTCCTGGAACAGTGAATTGTGGATTGAATGAATGACGGAGCACAGAACAAATATAACGAATGACTGATCATGGTGATAGTAATATTCTGAAGTTCTAAACTATGATAACACAGATTTTAAATTAAAGGTAAAGTTAGTTAGAGACAGAGACAACTATCCATAAAATTATTGGTTAATGTTAGATGCCTAGCAAGAGTAGACAGCTAACAGACTAATACGCATGCGCCAGACGACCGGTTTACGAAGAATTCTTTTTAAACTGTCGGCAAATTGGTCTTCATAGTGCTGGAGCGGATTACAAGTTATGGATTATAGTTGGATTCTTGTTGGGACGCTTACATCCATACATAAGACAACCGGATACTGAGCATCGACGTTTTTTTGTACAAAATTTAAGTTCTGTATCTCAAACGGTTTCTGACATACGAGGTGTGCAATTAAGTTCCGAGAATTTAGTTATCCTGGAAACTGGCAACACTGCATCGTTCGTCAACGTTTTTCTAGATAGGGGGACCTTCCTTTTAGTTTCAGTCCAAGGTTGAAGTCGATAGCACGTTTGGTTTGTGTTTTATGAGTATTTTTTGGAAGTAACTTTTTTAGTGGCGTCGTGAAAATGAGTGACTCAAATTACAAGCAACGTGTTGTGATTTAATTTTTAGTGACATCTGGCGAAAAACCCTTGGAAATCCTTCGAAAATTGCAGGTGGTGTATGAAGACGAGTGCATGTTTAAATCACGCGTGTTTGAATGAGAAAAACGGTTCAAGGAGGGGCATCAATCGGTAGAAGACGATCCACGTAAAGGAGTTCCCGTCACCTCTCGTACTGACGCGAATGTTGACCGTTTGCGTGCACTGATTACGTCTGACCGGCGCCTAAGCATACGTGCGTTGTCTGACGAGTTAAACGTCAACAAACAAACCGTTCGCAAAGTGTTACACGAAAATTTGAGTATTCTAAAGATTTACGCAAAGATGGTGCCAAAAGTTCTCATCCGTGAACAGAAAGACATGTGAAAATCGATCTGCGAGAATTTGTTGTCCCGCATTCGAAGCGACGGTAGACACTGGATGAGTCGAGTAGTCACTGGATATGAGACCTGCATATTTGAGTATGACCCCAAGACCCGTAAAGAAAGTCAGCAGTTGGTGGAAAAGGGTGGAGAGCGGCCAACAAAAGCGAGGATGTCCAAGTCACGACTGAAGGTAATGTTGATCGTTTTTTTCGATATCCACGACATCATTCATCATGAATATGTTCCTGCCGGCCGGGCAGTGACTGGACAGTTCTATGTTGGCGTCCTGGAACAGCTGCGGGCCCGCGTTTTCCGTGTACGATCCAATCTCGCCGAGAACGCCTGGATCTTGCCCCACGACAACGCGCCAGCCCATTCTTCGTTCATTGTGCAAGAGTTTTTGGCAAAAAAGGCCTTCCAACGTTGCCGCACCCACTCTATAGCCCCGATATTGCCCCCTGCGATATTTTTTATTCCCCAATATGAAGTCGCATCTCAAGGGAACTCATCATGGCGGCGTACAGGAGATCAAAAAAGCTGTAACCGTGGTGCTGAACGGGCGGATAATTACCAAGGGTGCTTCCAATCGTGGGAGCAACGTTGGAGTCGTTGTGTAAAGTTGGAGGGAGGCTATTGTGAAGGTCGATAATAAAATTTTGGCGAAATTTAATTTGCTTGTGTTTTCATTTACAAGTTCCCGGAACTTAATTGTCACATTTCGTATTGTTAAACAACTGACTTTTGTTTGTTACCCTTATCTCGAAAATTGCATTGCATTGAATTTGCTAAGCCATGTTAATAAAAACATTTTTTTAGAAGCCAAAAAATCACACCCGTCATTTCCGATACATGTTTTGAAATACTCTGTATATAAGTACATAATTTACTGTGGGAAAGTTTGCCAAAGTACTGAATCAGTAGTGAAGAGTTAGTATATAAGTTTTGTTTTAAAAAGAAAAAAGTAACTGTCATTATAACTTATAATATAAATTTGTCAAATAAAGAGTTACAAGCAAAATCCTACAAATTTGGGGGCCTAACCGGGATAAAATCAAAAAAATATAGTATCAAGAGGACGACTAACGACTCAGGATAACACGAAGAGAACGACAAACGGCTCTTTAATAATAAGAGGACAACTAGCCTAATATTAAGAAGAACGAACAAGGACAAACAAGGGACGATATGGTGATATGGGACCAAATTCTTGGTGTAGTAGATAACATTAAAGTGGCTCCTGTGAATGTAATTAAGAAGTTTCACACACTTATTTTTGGTTTCGAAGGTGACAGAAGGAATAAACACAAACTCCGTGACTTTTCCGGTTTCAAGTTTGAACAACATTCAGATGAGTATGACTCTAAGCTGAAATATATTTCTGATAATTTTTCAGTTAGTGACTTAGCATCTAATATTTTGCTAATTGACTATTACAAAGAAAAAGATAATGCAGTAAGCAGCATTTATAATGGCCTGAGAAGTATATTACAAGAAAATGAAGAACAATAGAAAGACAACGACGATAATGAAGAGGAAGATGAGGACGCAAATGAAGGGTGAAGAAGCAGAGACGGCTTCACAAATATGTGTACGTCGTGACGTTCATTTTTCAATAAACTTTAGAGATGTGGAGGATTCTATTCGCCGATTTGATGGTTCTGGTTTATACCCTGTTGAGAAGTGAATCGAGGATTTAGAAGATATGTCTCAGTTATTGAATTGGAGTTGTCTAGCCAAATTGTTTATACAAAGTGAACGAAACATTAAGTCGTGGAAAACTCTAAACGAGGCTCTTCAAAATGATTACTCGTCTAAATCTATATTTTTTCCAATCCAGTAATATTGTCATAGAAATAGCCCCCTAACTAAGGAACGTACTGTGTAAGTATTAAACAAATAATTTACTCTATAAATAAAATATGAGCGTGACTGAAATTCGTTATAGATATTTATATTTATGTATATATTTTTGACCTATTGAACAATGAGAATATAAATTTTTGTTACATAAGGTGTTATGAATTTATTGACAGGTACAAGTATTTTAATGTCATATTTAATAACGCTTAATTCTGTACTTTCAAATTTACGGATCTGTAAAGATAAACAGTTTATCAGAATTGAGGCTATCGATAACCTTTAAGGTAATTACAAATATTACACTTCACCAATTTTTATAAGCGACGGCGGTACCTTTCACTCAAAGTATTTTGAAACAGCCTCTGCATATAACGAATGGATCTGTGCTGCGAAGACAATAGAAAAATAATTTTAATGTAGGTATCAACGCTTATTGTTCGCATCTTAGAATGAACGTGTTTTGAAATGCAAATGGGACGCTAATGGCGGCCATTTGCAAAACGGCATATTGTTCTTGCGAGTGGGGGTTCATTAATAGAAATGACTCTTCGCCCACTTTCGCGTGAGCCGCGATGCTGGATTTTTAATTCGCTTCGCGTTATTTTATATGCACTGCAACATAGTGTGTTTGATAAAGGATAGATATTTGTTCCCTTGTACACTGAAATAAATACGCTTTATTCGTTATTAGAATTCTAAGCACCATTATAAGAACATTGTATACTATATGTGACAGATAAACAGGTGAATAATGGATATAAAACGTGTATTGTTAACAGAGTTGGGTAAAGTAACTATACACCATATTGTAAAGTATTGTACTGGTAATACACTGTACGAAATAATAGCTATACCTCTTATTAGACTGTCTATACTCGTTATTCTCGTTATTAGAACATCTAGTATCTAGTAATAATTATAAGGGCTGTAATAATAATGTATTCAATTGTTTTCGACGGTCAGTGGTCGCGCGGTTTAAGGCGCCAGTATTTGAATCAATGTGGCTAGATCGGTGTGGGTTCGAGCCCCGTAGCTATATTCGTGGAGAAGATTGGCACCCTCTCTGCGGGTATGGTAGTGTGGTAGAATGTTAGCTTAGGTCAATGTGAGAGATTGATACCAGTCGGCATTTAACTACCTCACTAATTAATGAGGTTTTTCAGGTTTCCCTCATTCCTACACTGAATGGTGATTAGGACCTACCAACGTAAGTCCTTCCTGGGCGCAGATGCAGCCTGCTTAATAATAATATACATTATTCCTATTTGCTTTAAAATTTACAATTTCAGTAATACCTTTATTTTGCCGTTTTTTAGAACAATCCCGCCTATATTTGGTTCTAGATGTGTTCTCGAGGCCTTATGAAACTCCGAGAACCTTAAAAATATATATAAGTGAAACGGCCTCGCCTCCCACAGTTCAGTTTATATTAAGCAGTCGAATGCAAATGACTGAAACGTCAAAGTAAAGATGAGATAGTTGTGAATTTGTTCGAAGTACATTTGTTCTGTAATCAAATAGTGACAATAAATTTTGTTTTTCTCCGTGACGTATTGCAAGACACAGTCAACGTAGAGGTTATACTATAACTAATTTCCATAGTATTTGTTATTATATAGAACTGGGTTTTTGAAAATTCATATACATTTTTACGTTTAGAAATGGACCAAAGGATTTAACTTTTCTTGTTTGTATTATATTTTAGTCCACAAAATATTCTAAAAAATTTTTCAGCGTTCATCATCATTTCCTTTCTGGTTTGGGTTATATGATGTGAACGCTTCTTGTACTAGGTAGAGATTATTTTTAATTTCCGGGAAATTCAAAGAATTCCTAAAAGTATTCCAAGAACTCGGAAGTTTTACACTTCCATTCATCGAGGAAAGGTTTAATAATAGTAATCGCAAGCAGTGAAAGCGAGCATTTATTTTATTTGGATAACGTTTCATGTAGTACCGCGAAGTATGTTTATAAGCACAGGCATATAATAACGGTATAATTTGTACAACGATATATACATATAGACAACTAATATGTTGCTAAAAATGGAAATTTTTAATTTGTATAATGCGCAGCATAATATTTCTTAGAGGAAATGATCAAGAAACTATATTAAATTGCCTCACGTCTTTTCCAAATTTATTTAAAAATCGTAGTGTAGAAATGATTCAGTCTAAGTGAATAATTTTTTAAGACAAATTACATAATTTTCACAATACTGAAGCATTCATTGTTTACTGTAATGAAATTAAAAGATCACACAAACTATATTGTAACAATATTATTCTGCCCGGCAGACGGTACATTCTACACGCCTTTATATCAAGATTGCTAAATAGTGTTTGCATTATGTGTCCTACGAGCTTATTTTTCACATAGAAACTAAGAATTATAAAAGTTACATAATACTACTATAGTTTATATATATTGTAGAAATAAAAAAAACTTTTATATTGCCTACAAGGGAAAAACAGCATGATGAGACACCCTTACATTTTGAAAGTGCAAGACCTCAAGAAAACATCTGGAGAACGACAAATCGAACTGCCGGATGGGGACATCTGAAATGCATCGTTTATGAAATCCATGTCAATAATATCGAAGAGTTGCCCGATAGAGGTGAAGCTGCAGCGGTAGAAAGAAACATGATTCGAAAATGTAATGCGTGTCCGCGAACGTAATTTTGAACAGTTTTTTTGTAAACTTTACTCGCCAAATTGATAAAAAAAGTTAAAATTCTATCTGTTCTTAAATCTCATTAAAATTGTTAATTATTACTACCTATTTTTTTAATTACAAAAGATTTTCGAAACGTTAGCAAAATGTTTGTTTTTGTTCATAAAAAGGCATTTTTATTTAAAACGGTTGACTTTAGAGCAATGAACCAAGAGAACTATTTTTGTGTAAAATTCATTGGCGCTTCATAATTTGCTGTCAAATGACAATTTTTCCAGTGGCGTAAAAGTTATAGGGGAAAAAACCCTTCCGATACCTTAAAATCTCCACCACTGCCACGTCCAATGAATTCAAGAACGACGCGAAAAAGTAGCTATTAATAGCGGTAATGTGTTTACAAAAGCTCAGTCCTGTAGTTCAAACGGTTCCTAAGATACTGGAGAAAAACTAAATAAACTAAACTAAATTAAAGTTTTGACACCGTGTATCTCGAAAACGAAAGCCCGGAAAAATGGAAGAGGAAAAAAATGTTTCTTTTTTCATGAAGAATTTACAGTTTTCCGTTGCGACACTTATTTAGAAACACCCTGTATAATCACATTACAGGAAAAAGTTAACCTTTCAATAGTATTACTATAGTTGAAACTAAGCTAGCGTTGGAAAGTGTAAAGTCCGCTTTACATTAACAATTTATTTGTCAATTAATTGATCAAGTGACTTCGTCAAGTCAATTGACAAATGTAATACTAAAATTTGGACGTCAAATAAATTGATGAAGAACTTCGTCAAGTTATTGACGACTTAAAACTTGTTCTAATTTTTCGTCAATTTTTACTTCAATTCAGGAATACCAACCTAAAATAAATGTAAATATTTAACCAGTAACCGAGCAGCAGCAATAATAAATGCAATAGAAGCTAAAATATAATTATTAAAATTACTTTTCATTTTTAACAGTTTTTGTTTCGTATACAAATGGGAATGATATAATGTCAAAAGTTAAAATTACTTTTAGGTTGGTACGGGTGACATCTGACAGCAAAATTGTTAAGAAACTTGCCAAGCCCTGAACATAATGTAAAACCAAAGTGCGACCTTGAAGAAATTGATGAATTAATTCATCAATTTCTTCGTCAATAAATTGTTAGTGTAAAGCCCGCTTTAGTATTAATCTTGATATTAGTATACTTTTTTTCCCGTGTACTTTGCCCGTATTATACTATGTTGGCAAGCTTTGACATTTTTTAAGTCTACTATAGGTATGAAAAGAACTATAACAGTTGTTGCCAGATTTAACTTCATGCCCTCAAAAGTGAATACTTCTGAAAATAAATAGGTACGATTTTGTTGTTTTTTTTTTTCAAAAACGGTATTAATTTGAGTTGCAGATAATTTAATATATAAAATAATACTTTTTGTATTTCGAAACTAACGAAAAGTTACCATAAATTTGTTAACAAAGCAATTTTATTTTTCAAATACTACGTAATTACTTTTTTGCTTTGTCAATTTTCTATTTGGTACTGAAATATCAAAATATGGTCTTTAAAAATCTATACTGCTATACTCGATAAAAAGAAAGCGTAGAAAACATTTGACAACAGAAATAGTTGTCCATTATCATCTAATTATAAAAGTATTAATTTAGTATAATGTCACCTCAATAAATACAAGTATTTTGGAAAAGGAATAACCAATATCTAGCACATGCGATAACCTGTTTCTTTAGCTGCTTAAGCAGTTTTTCGATTCCTTACAAATATCTTGTTATGTAATTCCCAGCAACCACATACCTGCTCGAATTAACAAGAAAGTAGCCTAAGGCTTCTTTGTATCAATATTAGATTTAAATTAACGTTATTTCCTTATACATAATTTCTCTCAACAGAATTATTATCAAGAAGTCACTGGATGTAAGAATTGGTTATTATTTTTTAGCTCCATACGCGTATATTTACTTTCATTATAGTAATCATTGTAGATATATGTATAGGCTTCTCAATGGAAAATGTCTGGAATTTGCAAAAATAACGTCAATTATATGAGTTAATTATTGGGAAAGTGTTACTTTATACTACTATCTGCTAATTAATAATTAGTAGTAAATATATTGTGTGAAAGGATAACAACTAATGTATTGTTTGTTATTTTAATTGATATGAGTAAATTACTCTAGAAATTTATATTAAGGTACTTTTAAGCGGTCAGTGAGTTTTCAGTTCAATTGTCAGTTATTTTTGTGTGTTCCGAATTGCAAGGACCACATTTTACCAGGTGCTAGAACTTTTTAAAGTCAGTAAGTAAAGTAAAGTTCATATATACCTAAATATGGGCCGGGAAATGCTTTGTTTCCGTGATAGCTACAGAGTATCAAAAATAATTAATGATCTTGATTGTAAAGATAAAAATTTGAAAATCGGCACAACTGTTTTACTTTATGTTGCTTCTTTGGAAAAAATCTTCAAAAAAATATTGTTTAGAACCATACCTATCTACTATGACAAAACGACTTATTTGAATATTATAATTCGATGGTGACCTTGTACACTCCTACTTCTACATTCTAATCCACCCTATTTTGTTCGATTTCTGTTTATGTGAATAACAAAGAATAAAATCAAATAAACAGGCAATTCCACAGTCTGGCAGTATTGAATGTGTTTTTTTCTCTGCCTGGTTGTCATAACACATAAGTTTATTTCTTTCTTATTGTAGACTTTTCGAATCTGTAAAATATTTGAAACAGAACTTTAGGTCATGCTGGAGACTCTGATGAACGATTAGCACACGAACTTGGACCTGATTTATGTACACTGTAAAAAAAAGCTTTTTCCAGTGTGTCATTCAAGATGTCCAAAACTTCCGTGTTAATAATTTTACATGCCATGGTTTTTGTATACGTTTTACAATATGTGTTAAAATTATATTAATTATTAACAATGATATTAACTCATCACACTATTCCATGTTAAGCTTAACATACCTCTGTGTTTTATATACCTACTCCTCACTGATTTAGCACCACTGCAGTATATCAGCAGTTCCACCACACTTCACTTACACATGTTGGTCGTGTCGTGTTTTTGTGCCAGCTTAACGCTCATTGGCAGTGTCTAAATTGAGAACATTTAAATTTAAGTATACGTACCTAACTATAGCAAATATTCCTGCTAATTTTGATAAAGCTACAACTAATTAGAACTCTTAATTACTATCTCTGTATTTCAATTTTTTGTGTAATTTTAGACCATGCATTTAATGATACAAATAACACTGAAATTTGTAAAAGTATATATAACTGTAGCCGTCTCCGACACCGGTCACCGACCTACATCTGTGATCCCTACAATTACAATTTAATGACATTTGCATTAAAGCAATAAACAAGTCAATGCCAATAAAACCATTAAAGTACCCTCTGACCTGAGCCCAATTATAATCAAATAAAGAGATGGTCAGAGATTAACCAGACCCCGAGACTGAGGTCCGGTGAGAACCACAGTAGTTACTTGTCGTTCGTCTTCCGCGTAACATCCGTCCAGACTTCTGTATTGGTGGAACATTCTTTCCCAGTTGTTATATCTTTATTAATATATGTTAACGTGTTACAAACCGTGGACTTGTTATTTCTAATCTACAACCCCACAATAACATTTGTCATATTAACACAGTGGATTGTATTAAATCTTTAACACATTGCTACATACAGAAAAATGAATACAAATGTACACAATCTCGTGTTGACCTCGATTAACACAGTATTGTGTTATTAAGTGTAATTATTTTTTACAGTGTAGTTAATCTATTTATAGTTATAAAATTTATGGTATTTAAGATTATTGCAGTTTATATTTTGAATACTTATGTAAATATTGAAAACTGACGATTTTGAGTATTCTTTTAGCACGTAGGAACAGTATATGTTGCTAATTTATAAGAACTGACATTTTTATTGCAATGAAACATTTTCAGAGCTTAACCAGATAAGTATTTGTTCATTCAGTAGGTATATGTTTTTAATTTATACACTGTAAAAAATGTTGCTGTGTAAGTAACAGATTTTGCAGAGTGTAATTCAGGATATGAAAAATGTATGTGTTACTAGTTTTACAACTGGTTTTTTATACGTTTTACACAAAAGGTGCTAAAATTATTATGTAAAAATTTTAAATAATGGGCGATATGCACATGTTAAAAAAAGTATATACCAAAGTGTTCATTAATCAGTTTAAATGTTCTCATTTTGTTTAACCTGAATAGTGTAACAGAAGCCAATTTAAAAATGTGATAATATTTTTTTTGTAGCCATATAAAGAGTACGTCAGCAGATGAAAGTTTGGAAAACTTTTTACTTTTAATGTCATTGAAAAAAATGTGTTGGGTTAAACAATTCTGCCTGTTAAAATGTGCAAGAATACAGGTTTAAGCGAGACAATATAATATGCAGGATCTCTCCTACTAACAAATTATTAGAAATACAGTAGATTCTATTTTTAGAATTCGATAATAAATACCTACACGAGTTAAGAAATACATAAACAGCTATATTTTTATTTCTAAATAGTTAACAATAGTTGTCAGGAGCAGAAATAACTTCTGTGTACGCCGTTATTTTATTGGCGAACGGTGGCCTTGTATGGATTAGGATCGAGCGGTATTATCGCTCTTTATCCTTCACCATCTCTGTAGACCTGGGCGGCCTCGTAGAGGTGGGTCTCCGTCTCCGGTCAGCCTCGACCGCTGTTGCGGCCGATGCTGTCGGCTCGAGGAACCTCCTCCTGCCCTGGCTGACCCCCGCCGGCAGGGGGGCCTCTTCTGGCGCTCTTCGTGTCTTCTAGGTTCTTTCTTCGCCGGCCGTCCTAAACTCCCGGGGGTGGTCTTTGTTGGGAGTGGGTTTTTGTGAGTGGCTTGTAGCCATAGGATGCTCTTCTTCCCGAGCCTGTTACGGTTCGGGAGATGCGAGCGCTAGGTAAGGATAGGGTTTGGGTTTGGGTTGTCTATGTTCTCGTCTTCTTCTTAGTGGTCTTCTTGTCCTGAAACAGAAAAGATTAACGGGGGGGAGGGGGGTTGGTGTTTTGTCAGGGAGGAAGGTCAAGGAAGTTGTGTTTGGGACGTTTGGGTTGGCCGGGCGGGGCGGGGGCGTAGTCGACGGCTTGCCTAAGTAGGGGGTTGTCGTGGTCTGTGGCTTTGTTAATGGTTTTTGTGTGTGTGTGTGTATGGTATGTGTTAGGTCGGTGTAGTCTAGGTCTCTTTATGTCTGTGTTTCTGAAATACCAAGGCGCAGCGACGGCTGTGCGTAAGGCTATGTTTTCCACGGCCTGTAGTCTTTTATGTGGCTTTTTGCCGCGTAGCTCCATGCCGCGGAGCCGTACGTTAGCTGCGCTTGAAGCACCACCTTGATTAGCGTGCGCTTATTCCTTAGACTAAGGGTGTTACCACCCTTGAGTAAGGGATAAAGCCTCGCCCTGGTGATTTTTCCGCGCGCTACCGTCTCCGTGATATGGGCTTTCCAAGTAAGTCGCTGGTCCAAACTTCTGTGTAGGAAGATTTTTTTAGTGGAATTAGCTATCCATTTCTCTAAGTGTAAATTATTTGGTCCTTTTTCTAAAACTGTACTGTTCATCCTTCATCTAAAAATATATTGCAATGTATTTCATTCGCAATAGAAAATGTGTTGAAATGTTTTCACTAAAAATGACTTATTCTTTGTTTTTGCAAATATTTGTAGATATACACGTAGGTATGTGTGAAAATAAATATTTTTAGCTCAATTTTTAGTTACAGTAAATTTACAATTTAGGTAACTACAACTAATGTTAATATCTATTGTAAACTATTAATGTTTTTACTGTCGCAAATATAATACGTTATTTGAAATGAATGTTATTGTATGGTTTAGAGACGCAGATGATAGCGCAGTTTTGATGCAAGCATCTACACAACGTACCGTTTCACATGTAATATAATTATCTATTACATAACATTAAAATAAGCATATGCTGCAAGTGAACACGTTACAAACACGAATATCCCAGAAAAAGCCCTTATTAATGAACCCTACATGTTTGACTACCACACATTAACACAACTAAAACGCATTAGATCAGAGGTTAGATTGATGTGTTCTGCGCATGTACAACAGTTCAGGTAAAAGAAATGACAGAAAAGTCTGTAAAATTTCATAATAAATTGAGTTAAAGTAAATAGTTTTAGAGTAGTACATTGTATTACCACGAATTTACTAATTTTATTTCGTAAAAATACTTGTCAATATCATAAAAAAGTATTTGTAAGTTTCCGAGAAAAAAATTTTTAAAAGTTCTAGTAACTTCAATCTTTACATCGCTGGGCTGTAGTCTCTAGCCAGGCGATTTCAAATATCCGATTGCCAATCGTATTAACTTTTTGTGATGCAAGTATTTACATTAGAAATAACAAAAACGGCTTGCCTACTACAGCGTCTCGCATTTGATGGGTATCGTTTTAATTTATAGTGAAACGAAAATGCTTTAGCAGAACGATTTCCCGGTATACATGTGTCAAATGCGGCTACTTTTTCAACGGTGTGCAGTGTGTGCAAGTGTAGTGCAAACGCAGGCGTGATGTGGAAAATTTGCAACCGAATCGTGGAAGATATGTAAGTCCGGAGCATCCACGGCGTATTGCAGCAGTGTGGAGTATCATACACGAGGCTCAATTATATCCGAAACATGTACAGCAAGTCCAAGCATTAATACTAGTAGATTAGATGAGAAGGACCGGTACCATGGCCTACACGATCTCCTGATCTTCAATTATTTGGACTTATTCTTGTGCGGTAATATTTAAAAAATAAAGTATATTACACCGAATTGGACACTATTGATGACGCAAACATCTCATAGCTGCTGGCAATAACTTAAAGTTCAAAATGGACAAGAGGTCCAGTGGCGTGGGGAAGTGTGTTTTTAATTTTGTTTTTGAACTGCTCTTTTTAATTTTAGTTTTACAAATTTGTCTTTGTAAGAGAAAGATAACTTTTTATATAAATTCTGAATCAGCCTGTATAATGTAAATAAAAAAATACCAGGCATTACCATTTACCATTATGCAAAAACCGCATAAAAAATATGGAAATATCCAGCCAAATATCCCAAACTGACAGTTTTACTGCAATGACACATTTTTTTAGAGGGCCAATTATTAAGCAACCAGATATTTTCCTTCAATGCATCATAGTATTTATTGGTCAGTTATGATTTGCAATTACTTACCGTCCTTTATACCTAAATAACAAAATAAGACCGAACGGCTCGTGTACTACTTCGAGGAAGTGTTCCGCTTTTTTTAAGATTAGGTTTATCTGCTAAACTTTAAGCTTCCATTATCACCGCGTTTAATAAAAATTGTGGTCACAGTTCGGCGCGCCCGGCCATTTCTCGCAAATGGAGCGCTGCAGCATTTTTTGCTAAAGTTTTTACTGAAATTTAAACGATCTTCTAATAACCTAGTTACTGAACCGATACGCTACTTTTGATCGATAAATTGGAATTAAAACTCGACGTAAGCAGCGGTTGCTGCCATTTCTAAATAGCTTCACATAAAGGACGTGTTCTGTTAATAAAGTTTCCATAATGAGCTCCAAAACTACATCGGTCTGATCATTGGATAAATTATACAACTTTTAATTAACAAGCCCCTTATTCAGACCACATTTATTTATCAGTAATTTAGTAAATTATAATTAAGAAATTTTATTTTATATGAATAAATTTCCTCTTAATTTTTTAGGATGACTATGATTAAGTACAAAAATTTTAACCACGTGCTCAGGAAGGCCTAAAAGACAATAAAAAAATGTCCCAGAATTTTAACTCGATATTTAAAAAATGGGGTAAAACCCTCTTTTTCTACGGAAAGTCGCCATTTCAGGGGGGATCTTCTTATAAAATTTTTCAATTTGGGTCCTCCCTGTTGAGATATTCGAGTCTCAAAATGGCGGAAAAAATAGTTTCTTTATTTTTCCTTAAAAACGGTTGCACTTACAAATTTCAATTTTGGTACACATGAGCAAGTCAAAGGCTATTTTGGGGTGGTGTCTATTCCTTAACTTATGTTTCTGAAGGGCGGGAATAAGCAACCCCTAGATTTATTTCTTTCAGAACTTTTTCCTGCAGTTGCCGATTTCAACAAAAATACTTCACCTAATTTGACTACTTTTAACCCTCTTGTAAATTTTTCATACAACCAACAGTTTGCGCGGAAAAAAATAAAAATACTTTTCCTGACCCTCTGACGGCTTGCGAGTGGATGCCACTGGCATCAGAAAATTGATATTTTTATAAAGTAATTACCTATCCAGTTTCAGCCTGTTAGAATGACGGGTTTCCATTTTAGAAATATCGAATTTTCAATTTACCCCAATTTCCGACCCTCTGACGGCTTGCGAGTGGATGCCACTGGCATCAGCAAATTGATATTTTTATAAAGTAATTACCTACCGAATTTCAGCCTGTTAGAATGACGGGTTTCCATTTTAGAAATATCGAATTTTCAATTTACCCCAATTTCCGACCCTCTGACGGCTTGCGAGTGGATGCCACTGGCATCAGAAAATTGATATTTTTATAAAGTAATTACCTATAGAATTTCAGCCTGTTAGAATGACGGGTTTCCATTTTAGAAATATCGAATTTTTAATTTACCCCAATTTCCGACCCTCTGACGGCTTGCGAGTAAATGCCACTGGCATCAGAAACTTGATACTTTTATAAAGTAATTACCTAACAAATTTCAGCCTGTTAAAATGACGGGTTTCCATTTTAGAAATATCGAATTTTTAATTTACCCCAATTTCCGACCCTCTGACGGCTTGCGAGTAAATGCCACTGGCATCAGAAACTTGATATTTTTATAAAGTAATTACCTAAAGAATTTCAGCCTGTTAAAATGACGGGTTTCCATTTTAGAAATATCGAATTTTTAATTTACCCCAATTTCCGACCCTCTGACGGCTTGCGAGTAAATGCCACTGGCATCAGAAACTTGATATTTTTATAAAGTAATTACCTAAAGAATTTCAGCCTGTTAAAATGACGGGTTTCCATTTTAGAAATATCGAATTTTCAATTTACCCCAATTTCCGACCCTCTGACGGCTTGCGAGTGGATGCCACTGGCATCAGAAAATTGATATTTTTATAAAGTAATTACCTACCCAATTTCAGCCTGTTAGAATGACGGGTTTCCATTTTAGAAATATCGAATTTTCAATTTACCCCAATTTCCGACCCTCTGACGGCTTGCGAGTAAATGCCACTGGCATCAGAAACTTGATATTTTTATAAAGTAATTACCTACCAAATTTCAGCCTGTTAAAATGACGGGTTTCCATTTTAGAAATATCGAATTTTTAATTTACCCCAATTTCCGACCCTCTGACGGCTTGCGAGTAAATGCCACTGGCATCAGAAACTTGATATTTTTATAAAGTAATTACCTACAGAATTTCAGCCTGTTAAAATGACGGGTTTCCATTTTAGAAATATCGAATTTTTAATTTATCCCAATTTCCGTCCCTCAGACGGCTTGCGAGTAAATGCCACTGGCATCAGAAACTTGATACTTTATAAAGTAATTACCTAAAGAATTTCAGCCTGTTAAAATGACGGGTTTCCATTTTAGAAATATCGAATTTTCAATTTACCCCAATTTCCGACCCTCTGACGGCTTGCGAGTAAATGCCACTGGCATCAGAAACTTGATATTTTTATAAAGTAATTACCTAAAGAATTTCAGCCTGTTAAAATGACGGGTTTCCATTTTAGAAATATCGAATTTTTAATTTACCCCAATTTCCGACCCTCTGACGGCTTGCGAGTAAATGCCACTGGCATCAGAAACTTGATAATTTTATAAAGTAATTACCTAAAGAATTTCAGCCTGTTAAAATGACGGGTTTCCATTTTAGAAATATCGAATTTTCAATTTACCCCAATTTCCGACCCTCTGACGGCTTGCGAGTGGATGCCACTGGCATCAGAAAATTGATATTTTTATAAAGTAATTACCTATCCAATTTCAGCCTGTTAGAATGACGGGTTTCCATTTTAGAAATATCGAATTTTCAATTTACCCCAATTTCCGACCCTCTGACGGCTTGCGAGTAAATGCCACTGGCATCAGAAACTTGATATTTTTATAAAGTAATTACCTAAAGAATTTCAGCCTGTTAAAATGACGGGTTTCCATTTTAGAAATATCGAATTTTTAATTTACCCCAATTTCAGTCCCTCTGACGGCTTGCGAGTAAATGCCACTGGCATCAGAAACTTGATATTTTTATAAAGTAATTACCTAAAGAATTTCAGCCTGTTAAAATGACGGGTTTCCATTTTAGAAATATCGAATTTTTAATTTACCCCAATTTCCGACCCTCTGACGGCTTGCGAGTAAATGCCACTGGCATCAGAAACTTGATATTTTTATAAAGTAATTACCTAAAGAATTTCAGCCTGTTAAAATGACGGGTTTCCATTTTAGAAATATCGAATTTTCAATTTACCCCAATTTCCGACCCTCTGACGGCTTGCGAGTAAATGCCACTGGCATCAGAAACTTGATATTTTTATAAAGTAATTACCTACCGAATTTCAGCCTGTTAAAATGACGGGTTTCCATTTTAGAAATATCGAATTTTTTATTTACCCCAATTTCCGACCCTCTGACGGCTTGCGAGTAAATGCCACTGGCATCAGAAACTTGATATTTTTATAAAGTAATTACCTAATGAATTTCAGCCTGTTAAAATGACGGGTTTCCATTTTAGAAATATCGAATTTTCAATTTACCCCAATTTCCGACCCTCTGACGGCTTGCGAGTGGATGCCACTGGCATCAGAAAATTGATATTTTTACAAACTAATTACCTATCCAATTTCAGCCTGTTAGAATGACGGGTTTCCATTTTAGAAATATCGAATTTTCAATTTACCCCAATTTCCGACCCTCTGACGGCTTGCGAGTAAATGCCACTGGCATCAGAAACTTGATATTTTTATAAAGTAATTACCTAAAGAATTTCAGCCTGTTAAAATGACGGGTTTCCATTTTAGAAATATCGAATTTTTAATTTACCCCAATTTCCGACCCTCTGACGGCTTGCGAGTAAATGCCACTGGCATCAGAAACTTGATATTTTTATAAAGTAATTACCTAAAGAATTTCAGCCTGTTAAAATGACGGGTTTCCATTATAGAAATATCGAATTTTTAATTTACCCCAATTTCCGACCCTCTGACGGCTTGCGAGTAAATGCCACTGGCATCAGAAACTTGATATTTTTATAAAGTAATTACCTAAAGAATTTCAGCCTGTTAAAATGACGGGTTTCCATTTTAGAAATATCGAATTTTTAATTTACCCCAATTTCCGACCCTCTGACGGCTTGCGAGTGGATGCCACTGGCATCAGAAAATTGATATTTTTACAAAGTAATTACCTACCCAATTTCAGCCTGTTAGAATGACGGGTTTCCATTTTAGAAATATCGAATTTTCAATTTACCCCAATTTCCGACCCTCTGACGGCTTGCGAGTAAATGCCACTGGCATCAGAAACTTGATATTTTTATAAAGTAATTACCTACCAAATTTCAGCCTGTTAGAATGACGGGTTTCCATTTTATAAATATCGAATTTTTAATTTACCCCAATTTCCGACCCTCTGACGGCTTGCGAGTAAATGCCACTGGCATCAGAAACTTGATATTTTTATAAAGTAATTACCTAAAGAATTTCAGCCTGTTAAAATGACGGGTTTCCATTATAGAAATATCGAATTTTTAATTTACCCCAATTTCCGACCCTCTGACGGCTTGCGAGTAAATGCCACTGGCATCAGAAACTTGATATTTTTATAAAGTAATTACCTAAAGAATTTCAGCCTGTTAAAATGACGGGTTTCCATTTTAGAAATATCGAATTTTCAATTTACCCCAATTTCCGACCCTCTGACGGCTTGCGAGTGGATGCCACTGGCATCAGAAAATTGATATTTTTATAAAGTAATTACCTACTCAATTTCAGCCTGTTAGAATGACGGGTTTCCATTTTAGAAATATCGAATTTTCAATTTACCCCAATTTCCGACCCTCTGACGGCTTGCGAGTAAATGCCACTGGCATCAGAAACTTGATATTTTTATAAAGTAATTACCTAAAGAATTTCAGCCTGTTAAAATGACGGGTTTCCATTTTAGAAATATCGAATTTTTAATTTACCCCAATTTCCGACCCTCTGACGGCTTGCGAGTAAATGCCACTGGCATCAGAAACTTGATATTTTTATAAAGTAATTACCTAAAGAATTTCAGCCTGTTAAAATGACGGGTTTCCATTATAGAAATATCGAATTTTTAATTTACCCCAATTTCCGACCCTCTGACGGCTTGCGAGTAAATGCCACTGGCATCAGAAACTTGATATTTTTATAAAGTAATTACCTAAAGAATTTCAGCCTGTTAAAATGACGGGTTTCCATTTTAGAAATATCGAATTTTCAATTTACCCCAATTTCCGACCCTCTGACGGCTTGCGAGTACATGCCACTGGCATCAGAAACTTGATATTTTTATAAAGTAATCACCTACCAAATTTCAGCCTGTTAAAATGACGGGTTTCCATTTTAGAAATATCGAATTTTCAATTTACCCCAATTTCCGACCCTCTGACGGCTTGCGAGTGGATGCCACTGGCATCAGAAAATTGATATTTTTATAAAGTAATTACCTACTCAATTTCAGCCTGTTAAAATGACGGGTTTCCATTTTAGAAATATCGAATTTTCAATTTACCCCAATTTCCGACCCTCTGACGGCTTGCGAGTAAATGCCACTGGCATCAGAAACTTGATATTTTTATAAAGTAATTACCTACCAAATTTCAGCCTGTTAAAATGACGGGTTTCCATTTTAGAAATATCGAATTTTTAATTTACCCCAATTTCCGACCCTCTGACGGCTTGCGAGTAAATGCCACTGGCATCAGAAACTTGATATGTTTATAAAGTAATTACCTAAAGAATTTCAGCCTGTTAAAATGACGGGTTTCCATTTTAGAAATATCAATTTTTCAATTTACCCCATTTTCCTCCCTCTGACGGCTTGCGAGTAAATGCCACTGGCATCAGAAACTTGATATTTTTATAAAGTAATTACCTAAAGAATTTCAGCCTATTAAAATGACGGGTTTCCATTTTAGAAATATCGAATTTTTAATTTACCCCAATTTCCGTCCCTCTGACGGCTTGCGAGTAAATGCCACTGGCATCAGAAACTTGATATTTTATAAAGTAATTACCTAAAGAATTTCAGCCTATTAAAATGACGGGTTTCCATTTTAGAAATATCGAATTTTTTATTTACCCCAATTTCCGACCCTCTGACGGCTTGCGAGTAAATGCCACTGGCATCAGAAACTTGATATTTTTATAAAGTAATTACCTAAAGAATTTCAGCCGATTAAAATGACGGGTTTCCATTTTAGAAATATCGAATTTTCAATTTACCCCAATTTCATACCTTCTGACGGCTTGAGTGGATGCCACTGGCATCAGAAAATTGATATTTTACAAAGTAATTATCTATCCAATTTCAGCCTGTTAGAATGACGGGTTTCCATTTTAGAAATATCGAATTTTCAATTTACCCCAATTTCCGACCCTCTGACGGCTTGCGAGTAAATGCCACTGGCATCAGAAACTTGATAATTTTATAAAGTAATTACCTAAAGAATTTCAGCCTGTTAAAATGACGGGTTTCCATTTTAGAAATATCGAATTTTTAATTTACCCCAATTTCCGACCCTCTGACGGCTTGCGAGTAAATGCCACTGGCATCAGAAACTTGATATTTTTATAAAGTAATTACCTAAAGAATTTCAGCCTGTTAAAATGACGGGTTTCCATTATAGAAATACCGAATTTTTAATTTACCCCAATTTCCGACCCTCTGACGGCTTGCGAGTAAATGCCACTGGCATCAGAAACTTGATATTTTTATAAAGTAATTACCTAAAGAATTTCAGCCTGTTAAAATGACGGGTTTCCATTTTAGAAATATCGAATTTTTAATTTACCCCAATTTCCGACCCTCTGACGGCTTGCGAGTAAATGCCACTGGCATCAGAAACTTGATATTTTTATAAAGTAATTACCTAAAGAATTTCAGCCTGTTAAAATGACGGGTTTCCATTTTAGAAATATCGAATTTTTAATTTACCCCAATTTCCGACCCTCTGACGGCTTGCGAGTAAATGCCACTGGCATCAGAAACTTGATATTTTTATAAAGTAATTACCTAAAAAATTTCAGCCTGTTAAAATGACGGGTTTCCATTTTAGAAATATCGAATTTTTAATTTACCCCAATTTCCGACCCTCTGACGGCTTGCGAGTGGATGCCACTGGCATCAGAAAATTGATATTTTTATAAAGTAATTATCTATAGAATTTCAGCCTGTTAGAATGACGGGTTTCCATTTTAGAAATATCGAATTTTCAATTTACCCCAATTTCCGTCCCTCTGACGGCTTGCGAGTAAATGCCACTGGCATCAGAAACTTGATAATTTTATAAAGTAATTACCTAAAGAATTTCAGCCTGTTAAAATGACGGGTTTCCATTTTAGAAATATCGAATTTTTAATTTACCCCAATTTCCGACCCTCTGACGGCTTGCGAGTAAATGCCACTGGCATCAGAAACTTGATATTTTTATAAAGTAATTACCTAAAGAATTTCAGCCTGTTAAAATGACGGGTTTCCATTATAGAAATATCGAATTTTTAATTTACCCCAATTTCCGACCCTCTGACGGCTTGCGAGTGGATGCCACTGGCATCAGCAAATTGATATTTTTGTGACAATCAAGAAAATGGTGAAACGTTATATGGCCATTCTGGAGTGTGACCCGTATACTCATGCTAAAGTTCTTGAGGAAGGATCTCTTTGCATCGGATGGTCACCTTCCTGCAGAGTGTTTGATTATATTAGGTTATTTAGATGTTATAACTGTGGAGGCTTTAATCATAAATCAAGCGAGTGTAAAGTCCAGGTATGTGCAAAGTGTGGCGAAAGTGATCATAAAAAAGAAGATTGTCATAATGAAACAATTCGATGTGTAAATTGTATAGAGGCTACAGGAAAATTAAATTTAAACATAAACGTTAATCATTCACCTTTCGATATCAAAAATTGTGTAGTTCTTCAAAGAAAAATTGATACAGAAAAACAAAAAATTAAGAATACACCATTATAGCAATTATGTTTGAATACAAATAATTTAACAGTTTGTCATCAAAATGTTCAGTGTATCAGGAACAAAGTGGATCTTATTGAAGCTTTTTTGATTTTAAATGATATTGATGTATTTTGCATGTCGGAGCACTGGCTATCAGAAGACCAGGTATCATTGCTTAAAATCCAGGGATATAATTTAATTAGCATTTTTTGTAGGACAAATTGTAAAAATGGGGGAGTTGCTATTTTTTGTAAAGAAAATAATGGCCTAAATATTTCGGAAATGAAAAAATTTAATTTTACATCCTCAGAAAAATTATTCGAATTTTGTGGTGTGGATATAGTGTTAAACAATAGTATTCATTTGGTTATTGTTTGTATTTATAGGTCTCCTAAAGAAAACAAATTTATTTTTAACTGAATTAAGTAGATTTTTAGAAAAATACGCAGAAAAATTTAATTATACATATACTGTGTTATGTGGAGATCTAAATATTGACTACTTGGCTAATTCCACATTTAGAGATAAAATTCATGATATTATCAATTTATATGGTTTTAGTAACCACATAGATAAGCCAACAAGATGCACTCTGAATTCGTCTACTGCGGTGGACTATATCTGTACTAATTTTGATCAAGATGTATTTGATATATCTTCTGATGTTATATTTAATTGTATCTCTGATCACTCTGCCCAAATTATAAATTTAGGATGTAACTGGGAGCCTCATACTGATAAAATAATTAATAAGAAAGTTTTCAGTAACTGTAATTACTGTACTTTCTTTGATCATTTATGTAAGGAACCGTGGAATGATATATATCGGTGTAAAGATGTTGATGAAGGTTTTTGTAGTTTTATTAATATATTGAAGTATTACATTGATATATCTTTTCCCGTAACCAAAATTGATCAGATAAAATGTCGCGGTAAAATGTGGCTAACAACTGGTATTAAAATATCTGCCGAAAAGTTAAAGATGCTTTACAGGAATATGTGTGCTACAAAGGAATCACGTGATATTGAGTGCTATAAAAAATACAAAAATTTATAGAAAGGTTATTACAGCCGCAAAGAAATTACACAATGATAGAATTTATCAACTTTCAAATAATAAATGTAAAGCTGCTTGGTCCATAATAAATAGTTGCTTAAATAATACAGTGAAAAGTAATGGTTTATGCCAAATATTACTTAATGATACTATGATAACCGACAACAAAATTATTGCCGATTCATTTAATGACTATTTTACTGAAATTCCGTCAAAAACAATTGCAAATTCGCAAATAGATAACATACAGTTCGATGTATTTGCTTCTATAAGGCAAACATGTGGTACAATGTTTCTACAACCTGTATCGGAAAATATAGTTTATAATATCATTATGGATTTAAAAAAATCTAATTCTACGGGTATAGACTTCATCTCTTATAATTTACTAAAGAATTCAGTTAATTATATTTTATCTCCTTTAACATTTTTAATCAATTTGTCATTAGAAACAGGTATATTTCCTGACATATTCAAAACAGCACGAATAGTTCCCCTGTATAAAAGGAGCAAAGGATAATATAGAAAATTATCGTCCTATAGCGCTCCTTAGTTCTGTTTCCAAAATACTTGAGAAGGTGGTATTTGATCAGATCATCAATTTTCTAAACAGTCAAAATATATTGCATACTTGTCAACATGGATTTAGGAGGAATAAAAACACGCTTTCAGCTATACTATCTTTTATAAATAATTTATATAAATCTTTAGACGAAAATAAAAAGTGTATTGGTTTATTTATGGACCTCAGCAAGGCTTTTGATTTAGTTAGTCATGATCTATTGAAGAGAAACTTTTGCGTTATGGACTTAGGGGTAGAGTTTACGAATGGATATCTTCATATTTATCGGGCAGGAGACAGATTGTTGATATAAACGGTTATTACTCTAAAGAAACAACTATAAATATTGGTGTACCTCAAGGATCCATCTTAGGACCCTTAGCTTTCTTATTATTTGTCAATGATCTTCCGAATATAGTTTCATGTACAGACAATTTAATTATGTTTGCTGATGACAACACCTATTTAACTAACGAAGCTTGTATAAAAGATAGTGTCGCGGTAATGCAGGAAATGATTACTTTGTTTATGAACTGGTTCTCAGCAAACAAATTGTGTCTTAACAAATCAAAGACGGTTTTCATAAACTTTACTCCGAGAACTTCTTTAATAGACAAGTCGCTTCTTTTAAAAATTGACCATAAGTCCTTAATGCAGGTTGAATACACTAAATTCCTTGGTTTATACTTAGACAATAAATTAAATTGGAAAATACACATAAATAATCTTTGCAACAAGCTTACACCAATGTTTTATGCATTATTAAGACTAAAATCAATCACTAACATGTCTACTCTTTTATCTTTCTATCATTCTCAATTTGTTTCCCGTATGCGATATGGTATTATATTCTGGGGTTCTTCTAATTATATGGAAAGAATATTTATAATTCAAAAAAAAGCTATTAGACTTATAGCTGGAGTATCCCAACGAACATCATGTAGAACATACTTTAAAAAATTAAAACTATTAACTCTGCCGTGTATCTTTATCTATGATATATTAATGTATGTTAGGAATAACTTAGAACAGTTTTCCACCAATGGAGATTTTCATAATTATAGCACACGAGTGAGATCATCGCTAATTATCCCGGGGCACAATTTATCACTGTATGAGAAGAATCCAATGTATGTTGGTATCCTATTTTATAACAAGCTTTCTCCTGATATAAAAAATATACCGAATTTGCAGTTGTTTAGAAAAAAATTAAAACAATATTTATTGGATAAGGTTTTTTATAGCACTCATGAATTTCTTGGACATATTATGTGAATTTTTATAACTACACGTGTGATCTTTGTATTATGTTACTTTCTTTGTTCGTTTGTTTTATATACTGCTCTTGTCAAATTGTCTTTTGTCATTTATTATCAAATTTGCTTATTTTTACCTTTTGCAAACCTGTATCTTATTATTGATGCCTTTGTATTTGTGTTTTATTGACTTTTCCTATGCTATGTTTACATGGTCTACTGGAATAAAATTATTATTATTATTATTATTATTATTAAAGTAATTACCTAAAGAATTTCAGCCTGTTAGAATGACGGGTTTCCATTTTAGAAATATCGAATTTTCAATTTACCTCAATTTCCGACCCTCTGACGGCTTGCGAGTAAATGCCACTAGCATCAGAAACTTGATATTTTTATAAAGTAATTACCTAAAGAATTTCAGCCTGTTAAAATGACGGGTTTCCATTTTAGAAATATCGAATTTTTAATTTACCCCATTTTCCGACCCTCTGACGGCTTGCGAGTGGATGCCACTGGCATCAGAAAATTGATATTTTTATAAATTAATTACCTACCAAATTTCAGCCTGTTAAAATGACGGGTTTCCATTTTAGAAATATCGAATTTTCAATTTACCCCAATTTCCGACCCTCTGACGGCTTGCGAGTGGATGCCACTGGCATCAGAAAATTGATATTTTTATAAAGAAATTACCTACCAAATTTCAGCCTGTTAAAATGACGGGTTTTCATTTTAGAAATATCGAATTTTCAATTTACCCCAATTTCCGACCCTCTGACGGCTTGCGAGTGGATGCCACTGGCATCAGAAAATTGATATTTTTATAAAGTAATTACCTACCCAATTTCAGCCTGTTAAAATGACGGGTTTCCATTTTAGAAATATCGATTTTTCAATTTACCCCAATTTCCGACCCTCTGACGGCTTGCGAGTAAATGCCACTGGCATCAGAAACTTGATATTTTTATAAAGTAATTACCTAAAGAATTTCAGCCTGTTAGAATGACGGGTTTCCATTTTAGAAATATCGAATTTTTAATTTACCCCAATTTCCGACCCTCTGACGGCTTGCGAGTGGATGCCACTGGCATCAGAAAATTGATATTTTTATAAAGTAATTACCTACCCAATTTCAGCCTGTTAAAATGACGGGTTTCCATTTTAGAAATATCGAATTTTCAATTTACCCCAATTTCCGACCCTCTGACGGCTTGCGAGTAAATGCCACTGTCATCAGAAACTTGATATTTTTATAAAGTAATTACCTAAAGAATTTCAGCCTGTTAAAATGACGGGTTTCCATTTTAGAAATATCGAATTTTTAATTTACCCCAATTTCCGACCCTCTGACGGCTTGCGAGTGGATGCCACTGGCATCAGCAAATTGATATTTTTATAAAGTAATTACCTAAAGAATTTCAGCCTGTTAGATTGACGGGTTTCCATTTTAGAAATATCGAATTTTCAATTTATCCCAATTTCCGACCCTCTGACGGCTTGTGAGTGGATGCCCCCGGCATCAGCAAATTGATATTTTTATAAAGTAATTACCTAAAGAATTTCAGCCTGTTAAAATGACGGGTTTCCATTTTAGAAATATCGAATTTTTAATTTACCCCAATTTCCGACCCTCTGACGGCTTGCGAGTGGATGCCACTGGCATCAGAAAATTGATATTTTTATAAAGTAATTATCTACCGAATTTCAGCCTGTTAGAATGACGGGTTTCCATTTTAGAAATATCGAATTTTCAATTTACCCCAATTTCCGACCCTCTGACGGCTTGCGAGTGGATGCCACTGGCATCAGCAAATTGATATTTTTATAAAGTAATTACCTAAAGAATTTCAGCCTGTTAAAATGACGGGTTTCCATTTTAGAAATATCGAATTTTTAATTTACCCCAATTTCCGACCCTCTGACGGCTTGCGAGTGGATGCCACTGGCATCAGAAAATTTATATTTTTATAAAGTAATTACCTACCAAATTTCAGCCTGTTAAAATGACGGGTTTCCATTTTAGAAATATCGAATTTTCAATTTACCCCAATTTCCGACCCTCTGACGGCTTGCGAGTAAATGCCACTGGCATCAGAAACTTGATATTTTTATAAAGTAATTACCTAAAGAATTTCAGCCTGTTAAAATGACGGGTTTCCATTTTAGAAATATCGAATTTTCAATTTACCCCAATTTCCGACCCTCTGACGGCTTGCGAGTAGATGCCACTGGCATCAGAAAATTGATATTTTTATAAAGTAATTACCTAAAGAATTTCAGCCTGTTAAAATGACGGGTTTCCATTTTAGAAATATCGAATTTTTAATTTACCCCAATTTCCGACCCTCTGACGGCTTGCGAGTGGATGCCACTGGCATCAGCAAATTGATATTTTTATAAAGTAATTACCTACCCAATTTCAGCCTGTTAGAATGACGGGTTTCCATTTTAGAAATATCGAATTTTTTATTTACCCCAATTTCCGACCTTCTGACGGCTTGCGAGTGGATGCCACTGGCATCAGCAAATTGATATTTTTATAAAGTAATTACCTAAAGAATTTCAGCCTGTTAAAATGACGGGTTTCCATTTTAGAAATATCGAATTTTTTATTTACCCCAATTTCCGACCCTCTGACGGCTTGCGAGTGGATGCCACTGGCATTAGAAAATTGATATTTTTATAAAGTAATTATCTACCGAATTTCAGCCTGTTAGAATGACGGGTTTCCATTTTAGAAATATCGAATTTTCAATTTACCCCAATTTCCGACCCTCTGACGGCTTGTGAGTGGATGCCACTGGCATCAGCAAATTGATATTTTTATAAAGTAATTACCTAAAGAATTTCAGCCTGTTAAAATGACGGGTTTCCATTTTAGAAATATCGAATTTCTAATTTACCCCAATTTCCGACCCTCTGACGGCTTGCGAGTGGATGCCACTGGCATCAGAAAATTGATATTTTTATAAAGTAATTACCTACCCAATTTCAGCCTGTTAAAATGACGGGTTTCCATTTTAGAAACATCGATATTTCAATTTACCCCAATTTCCGACCCTCTGACGGCTTGCGCGTAAATGCCACTGGCGTCAGAAACTTGATATTTTTATAAAGTACTTACCTAAAGAATTTCAGCCTGTTAAAATGACGGGTTTCCATTTTAGAAATATCGAATTTTCAATTTACCCCAATTTCCGACCCTCTGACGGCTTGCGAGTAGATGCCACTGGCATCAGAAAATTGATATTTTTATAAAGTAATTACCTAAAGAATTTCAGCCTGTTAAAATGACGGGTTTCCATTTTAGAAATATCGAATTTTTTATTTACCCCAATTTCCGACCCTCTGACGGCTTGCGAGTGGATGCCACTGGCATCAGCAAATTGATATATTTATAAAGTAATTACCTACCCAATTTCAGCCTGTTAGAATGACGGGTTTCCATTTTAGAAATATCGAATTTTCAATTTACCCCAATTTCCGACCCTCTGACGGCTTGCGAGTGGATGCCACTGGCATCAGCAAATTGATATTTTTATAAAGTAATTACCTAAAGAATTTCAGCCTGTTAAAATGACGGGTTTCCATTTTAGAAATATCGAATTTTCAATTTACCCCAATTTCCGACCCTCTGACGGCTTGCGAGTGGATGCCACTGGCATCAGCAAATCGATATTTTTATAAAGTAATTACCTATTGAATTTCAGCCTGTTAGAATGACGGGTTTCCATTTTAGAAATATCGAATTTTTAATTTACCCCAATTTCCGACCCTCTGACGGCTTGCGAGTGGATTCCACTGGCATCAGAATATTGATATTTTTATATAGTAATTACCTAAAGAATTTCAGCCAGTTAAAATGACGGGTTTCCCTTTTAGAAATATCGAATTTTTAATTTACCCCAATTTCGACCCTGTGACGGCTTGCGAGTGGATGCCACTGGCATCAGCAAATTGATATTTTTATAAAGTAATTATCTACCAAATTTCAGCCTGTTAGAATGACAAGTTTCCATTTTAGAAATATCGAATTTTCAATTTACCCCAATTTCCGACCCTCTGACGGCTTGCGAGTGGATGCCACTGGTTTCAGCAAATTGATATTTTTATAAAGTAATTACCTACCGAATTTCAGCCTGTTAGAATGACGGGTTTCCATTTTAGAAATATCGAATTTTCAATTTACCCCAATTTCCGACCCTCTGACGGCTTGCGAGTGGATGCCACTGGCATCAGAAAATTGATATTTTTATAAAGTAATTACCTACCCAATTTCAGCCTGTTAAAATGACGGGTTTCCATTTTAGAAATATCGAATTTTCAATTTACCCCAATTTCCGACCCTCTGACGGCTTGCGAGTGGATGCCACTGGCATCAGCAAATTGATATTTTTATAAAGTAATTACCTAAAGAATTTCAGCCTGTTAAAATGACGGGTTTCCATTTTAGAAATATCGAATTTTAAATTTACCCCAATTTCCGACCCTCTGACGGCTTGCGAGTGGATGCCACCGGCATCAGCAAATTGATATTTTTATAAAGTAATTACCTAAAGAATTTCAGCCTGTTAAAATGACGGGTTTCCATTTTAGAAATATCGAATTTTCAATTTACCCCAATTTCCGACCCTCTGACGGCTTGCGAGTGGATGCCACTGGCATCAGAAAATTGATATTTTTATATATTAATTACCTACCAAATTTCAGCCTGTTAAAATGACGGGTTTCCATTTTAGAAATATCGAATTTTCAATTTACCCCAATTTCCGACCCTCTGACGGCTTGCGAGTGGATGCCACTGGCATCAGAAACTTGATATTTTTATAAAGTAATTACCTAAAGAATTTCAGCCTGTCAAAATGACGGGTTTCCATTTTAGAAATATCGAATTTTTTATTTACCCCAATTTCCGACCCTCTGACGGCTTGCGAGTGGATGCCACTGGCATCAGCAAATTGATATTTTTATAAAGTAATTATCTACTGAACTTCAGCCTGTTAGAATGACGGGTTTCCATTTTAGAAATATCGATTTTTTTATTTACCCCAATTACCGACCCTCTGACGGCTTGCGAGTGGATGCCACTGGCATCAGCAAATTGATATTTTTATAAAGTAATTACCTAAAGAATTTCAGCCTGTTAAAATGACGGGTTTCCATTTTAGAAATATCGAATTTTTAATTTACCCCAATTTCCGATCCTCTGACGGCTTGCGAGTGGATGCCACTGGCATCAGAAAATTTATATTTTCATAAAGTAATTACCTAAAGAATTTCAGCCTGTTAAAATGACGGGTTTCCATTTTAGAAATATCGAATTTTTAATTTACCCCAATTTCCGACCCTCTGACGGCTTGCGAGTGGATGCCACAGGCATCAGCAAATTGATATTTTTATAAATTAATTACCTACCAAATTTCAGCCTGTTAAAATGACGGGTTTCCATTTTAGAAATATCGAATTTTCAATTTACCTCAATTTCCGACCCTCTGACGGCTTGCGAGTGGATGCCACTGGCATCAGAAAATTGATATTTTTATAAAGTAATTACCTACCCAATTTCAGCCTGTTAAAATGACGGGTTTCCATTTTAGAAATATCGAATTTTTAATTTACCCCAATTTCCGACCCTCTGACGGCTTGCGAGTGGATGCCACTGGCATCAGAAAATTGATATTTTGATAAAGTAATTACCTAAAGAATTTCAGCCTGTTAAAATGACGGGTTTCCATTTTAGAAATATCGAATTTCTAATTTACCCCAATTTCGACCCTCTGACGGCTTGCGAGTGGATGCCACTGGCATCAGCAAATTGATATTTTTATAAAGTAATTACCTACCGAATTTCAGCCTGTTAGAATGACGGGTTTCCATTTTAGAAATATCGAATTTTTAATTTACCCCAATTTCCGGCCCTCTGACGGCTTGCGAGTGGATGCCACTGGCATTAGAAAATTGATATTTTTATAAAGTAATTACCTACCGAATTTCAGCCTGTTAGAATGACGGGTTTCCATTTTAGAAATATCGAATTTTCAATATACCCCAATTTCCGACCCTCTGACGGCTTGCGAGTGGATGCCACTGGCATCAGAAAATTGATATTTTTATAAAGTAATTACCTACCGATTTTCAGCCTGTTAGAATGACGGGTTTCCATTTTAGAAATATCGAATTTTCAATTTACCCCAATTTTCGACTTTCAGACGGCTTGCGAGTGGATGCCACTGGCATCAGAAAATTGATATTTTTATAAAGTAATTACCTAAAGAATTTCAGCCTGTTAAAATGACGGGTTTCCATTTTAGAAATATCATATTTTTTATTTACCCCAATTTCCGACCCTCTGACGGCTTGTGAGTGGATGCCACTGGCATCAGAAAATTGATATTTTTATAAATTAATTACCTACCGAATTTCAGCCTGTTAGAATGACAAGTTTCCATTTTAGAAATATCGATTTTTCAATTTACCCCAATTTCCGACCCTCTGACGGCTTGCGAGTGGATGCCACTGGCATCATGAAATTGATATTTTTATAAATTAATTACCTACCGAATCTCAGCCTGTTAGAATGACAAGTTTCCATTTTAGAAATATCGAATTTTCAATTTACCCCAATTTCCGACCCTCTGACGGCTTGCGAGTGGATGCCACTGGCATCAGCAAATTGATATTTTTATAAAATAATTACCTACCAAATTTCAGCCTGTTAAAATGACGGGTTTCCATTTTAGAAATATCGAATTTTCAATTTACCCCAATTTTCGACCCTCTGACGGCTTGCGAGTGGATGCCACTGGCATCAGCAAATTGATATTTTTATAAAGTAATTACCTAAAGAATTTCAGCCTGTTAAAATGACGGGTTTCCATTTTAGAAATATCGAATTTTTAATTTACCCCAATTTCCGACCCTCTGACGGCTTGCGAGTGGATGCCACTGGCATCAGCAAATTGATATTTTTATAAATTAATTACCTACCGAATTTCAGCCTGTTAGAATGACAAGTTTCCATTTTAGAAATATCGAATTTTCAATTTACCCCAATTTCCGACCCTCTGACGGCTTGCGAGTGGATGCCACTGGCATCAGCAAATTGATATTTTTATAAAGTAATTACCTACCCAATTTCAGCCTGTTAGAATGACGGGTTTCCATTTTAGAAATATCGAATTTTCAATTTACCCCAATTTCCGACCCTCTGACGGCTTGCGAGTGGATGCCACTGGCATCAGAAAATTGATATTTTTATAAAGTAATTACCTACCGAATTTCAGCCTGTTAGAATGACGGGTTTCCATTTTAGAAATATCAAATTTTCAATTTACCCCAATTTCCGACCCTCTGACGGCTTGCGAGTGGATGCCACTGGCATCAGAAAATTGATATTTTTATAAAGTAATTACCTACCCAATTTCAGCCTGTTAGAATGACGGGTTTCCATTTTAGAAATATCGAATTTTCAATTTACCCCAATTTCCGACCCTCTGACGGCTTGCGAGTGGATGCCACTGGCATCAGCAAATTGATATTTTTATAAAGTAATTACCTAAAGAATTTCAGCCTGTTAAAATGACGGGTTTCCATTTTAGAAATATCGAATTTTTAATTTACCCCAATTTCCGACTCTCTGACGGCTTGCGAGTGGATGCCACTGGCATCAGCAAATTGATATTTTTATAAAGTAATTACCTACCGAATTTCAGCCTGTTAAAATGACGGGTTTCCATTTTAGAAATATCGAATTTTCAATTTACCCCAATTTCCGACCCTCTGACGGCTTGCGAGTGGATGCCACTGGCATCAGAAAATTGATATTTTTATAAATTAATTACCTACCAAATTTCAGCCTGTTAAAATGACGGGTTTCCATTTTAGAAATATCGAATTTTCAATTTACCCCAATTTCCGACCCTCTGACGGCTTGCGAGTGGATGCCACTGGTTTCAGCAAATTGATATTTTTATAAAGTAATTACCTACCGAATTTCAGCCTGTTAGAATGACAATTTTCCATTTTAGAAATATCGAATTTTCAATTTATCTCAATTTTCGACCCTCTGACGGCTTGCGAGTGGATGCCACTGGCATCAGCAAATTGATATTTTTATAAAGTAATTACCTAAAGAATTTCAGCCTGTTAAAATGACGGGTTTCCATTTTAGAAATATCGAATTTTTAATTTACCCCAATTTCCGACCCTCTGACGGCTTGCGAGTGGATGCCACTGGCATCAGCAAATTGATATTTTTATAAATTAATTACCTACCGAATTTCAGCCTGTTAGAATGACGGGTTTCCATTTTAGAAATATCGAATTTTCAATTTACCCCAATTTCCGACCCTCTGACGGCTTGCGAGTGGATGCCACTGGCATCAGCAAATTGATATTTTTATAAAGTAATTACCTACCCAATTTCAGCCTGTTAGAATGACGGGTTTCCATTTTAGAAATATCGAATTTTCAATTTACCCCAATTACCGACCCTCTGACGGCTTGCGAGTGGATGCCACTGGCATCAGAAAATTGATATTTTTATAAAGTAATTACCTACCGAATTTCAGCCTGTTAGAATGACGGGTTTCCATTTTAGAAATATCGAATTTTCAATTTACCCCAATTTCCGACCCTCTGACGGCTTGCGAGTGGATGCCACTGGCATCAGCAAATTGATATTTTTATAAAGTAATTATCTACTGAACTTCAGCCTGTTAGAATGACGGGTTTCCATTTTAGAAATATCGAATTTTCAATTTACCCCAATTTCCGACCCTCTGACGGCTTGCGAGTGGATGCCACTGGCATCAGCAAATTGATATTTTTATAAAGTAATTATCTACCGAATTTCAGCCTGTTAGAATGACGGGTTTCCATTTTAGAAATATCGAATTTTCAATTTACCCCAATTTCCGACCCTCTGACGGCTTGCGAGTGGATGCCACTGGCATCAGCAAATTGATATTTTTATAAAGTAATTATCTACTGAATTTCAGCCTGTTAGAATGACGGGTTTCCATTTTAGAAATATCGAATTTTTTATTTACCCCAATTTCCGACCCTCTGACGGCTTGCGAGTGGATGCCACTGGCATCAGCAAATTGATATTTTTATAAAGTAATTACCTACCGAATTTCAGCCTGTTAGAGTGACGGGTTTCCATTTTAGAAATATCGAATTTTCTATTTACCCCAATTTCCGACCCTCTGACGGCTTGCGAGTGGATGCCACTGGCATCAGCAAATCGATATTTTTATAAAGTAATTACCTACTGAATTTCAGCCTGTTAGAATGACGGGTTTCCATTTTAGAAATATCGAATTTTCAATTTACCCCAATTTCCGACCCTCTGACGGCTTGCGAGTGGATGCCACTGGCATCAGAAAATTGATATTTTTATAAAGTAATTACCTACAAAATTTCAGCCTGTTAAAATGACGGGTTTCCATTTTAGAAATATCGAATTTTCAATTTACCCCAATTTCCGACCCTCTGACGGCTTGCGAGTGGATGCCACTGGCATCAGCAAATCGATATTTTTATAAAGTAATTACCTACTGAATTTCAGCCTGTTAGAATGACGGGTTTCCATTTTAGAAATATCGAATTTTCAATTTACCCCAATTTGCGACCCTCTGACGGCTTGCGAGTGGATGCCACTGGCATCAGAAAATTGATATTTTTATAAAGTAATTACCTACCGAATTTCAGCCTGTTAGAATGACGGGTTTCCATTTTAGAAATATCGAATTTTCAATTTACCCCAATTTCCGACCCTCTGACGGCTTGCGAGTGGATGCCACTGGCATCAGCAAATTGATATTTTTATAAAGTAATTATCTACCGAATTTCAGCCTGTTAGAATGACGGGTTTCCATTTTAGAAATATCGAATTTTCAATTTACCCCAATTTCCGACCCTCTGACGGCTTGCGAGTGGATGCCACTGGCATCAGAAAATTGATATTTTTATAAAGTAATTACCTACCCAATTTCAGCCTGTTAAAATGACGGGTTTCCATTTTAGAAAAATCGAATTTTCAATTTACCCCAATTTCCGACCCTCTGACGGCTTGCGAGTAGATGCCACTGGCATCAGAAAATTGATATTTTTATAAAGTAATTACCTAAAGAATTTCAGCCTGTTAGATTGACGATTTTCCATTTTAGAAATATCGAATTTTCAATTTACCCCAATTTCCGACCCTCTGACGGCTTGCGAGTGGATGCCACTGGCTTCAGAAAATTGATATTTTTATAAAGTAATTACCTAAATAATTTCAGCCTGTTAAAATGACGGGTTTCCATTTTAGAAATATCCAATTTTCAATTTACCCCAATTTCCGACCCTCTGACGGCTTGCGAGTGGATGCCACTGGCATCAGAAAATTGATATTTTTATATAGTAATTACCTACCCAATTTCAGCCTGTTAGAATGACGGGTTTCCATTTTAGAAATATCTAATTTTTAATTTACCCCAATTTCCGACCTTCTAACGGCTTGCGAGTAAATACCACTGGCATCAGAAACTTGATATTTTTATAAAGTAATTACCTAAAGAATTTCAGCCTGTTAAAATGACGGGTTTCCATTTTAGAAATATCGAATTTTCAATTTACCCCAATTTCCGACCCTCTGACGGCTTGCGAGTGGATGCCACTGACGGGTTTCCATTTTAGTAATATCGAATTTTTAATTTACCCCAATTTCCGACCCTCTGACGGCTTGCGAGTAAATGCCACTGGCATCAGAAACTTGATATTTTTATAAAGTAATTACCTAAAGAATTTCAGCCTGTTAAAATGACGGGTTTCCATTTTAGAAATATCGAATTTTTAATTTACCCCAATTTCCGACCCTCTGACGGCTTGCGAGTGGATACCACTGGCATCAGAAAATTGATATTTTTATAAAGTAATTACCTACCCAATTTCAGCCTGTTAAAATGACGGGTTTCCATTTTAGAAATATTGAATTTTCAATTTACACCAATTACCGACCCTCTGACGGCTTGTGAGTGGATGCCACTGGTTTCAGCAAATTGATATTTTTATAAAGTAATTACCTACCGAATTTCAGCCTGTTAGAATGACGGGTTTCCATTTTAGAAATATCGAATTTTTAATTTACCCCAATTTCCGACCCTCTGACGGCTTGCGAGTGGATGCCACTGGCATCAGAAAATTGATATTTTTATAAATTAATTACCTACCGAATTTCAGCCTGTTAGAATGACGGGTTTCCATTTTAGAAATATCGAATTTTCAATTTACCCCAATTTCCGACCCTCTGACATCTTGCGAGTAAATGCCACTGGCATCAGAAACTTGATATTTTTATAAAGTAATTACCTAAAGAATTTCAGCCTGTTAGAATGACGGGTTTCCATTTTAGAAATATCGAATTTTCAATTTACCCCAATTTCCGACCCTCTGACGGCTTGCGAGTGGAATTCCGTTCGTCACCGGTTACTTATAACCGCAGTAGGCGGTTGCTATATATGTTGATGTTTCTCTGTTGTCTTGTCAAACAAATGGCTATTATATCTATAATTGACAGTTTTTGCAAATATTTCTAAACAAAAGTATTCCTATAACTGTTGCCAATCCTGCCGTATGCATATTCCATCAATTTTTTCGCTAATATTTGTACGGAAGAGTCAGTTGTTTACAAATATTAACAAAAACTGTCAAGACTGATTTGTTTCATAAGACAAGAGAGAAACATCATTATAGCAACCGCCTACTGCGGGTATGAAAAAATTAAAAGAGGGAAAAAGTAGTAAAATTAGGTAAAGTATTTAAAAAAAAACTTTTGTTGAAATCGGCCATTGCAGGAAAAAGTTCTGAAAAAAATAAATCTAGGGGTTGCTTATTCCCGCCCTCTAGAAACATAAGCTAAGAAATAGACACCACCACACAATAGCCTTTGACTAGCTGATAATGTGTACCAAAATTGAAATTTCTAATTGCAACCGTTTTTAAGGAAAAATAAAAAAACTATTTTTTCCGCCACTTTGAGACTCGAATATCTCAACAGGGAGGACCCAAATTGAAAAATTTTATATGAAGATCCCACCCTGAAATGGCTTGTGAAACACACTGGTAAAATATTTGACCATCATTCTGGAACACCCTGTATAAAACTTGCATCTGTCAACAATATCTACTACTATGCGGTTGTTTTTTTGCAGCATTTCTAAATGCAGAAACGACAAAATATAAATTCTTATTATTAATAATACCTGATAGATAGGTAACAGTTAATCCAGTTAGCTCCACTATTTTGCATTTGTTTTTCATTATTTTGTTACAAACTGGCAAAACTACATTTTCATTCATTGCGACCACTCACTACCGATAAAACACACTGCCCGTAGGTACAGTTAGATAAAATCCCTATTTATTATTACAAAATCGAACGAAAGGAATATATAATAGAAAACTTAATATACCCATAACCCAGAAAAACAAACCGGCGAATTATATTGTGGATAAATATCTGCACCCGACACAAATTTCTTTATTTAATAACTATAAAACGTTTAAATATTAAAAACGGTACTAAAAACTGAAGAACAACACAAAACTACAGCGTAAACACATTGTAAACACAGGAATGAAATTATGACAAGACGGGGAATTTTCCCATCGTGTTGCTAGTTGCCTACTCTGACTGGAATCGTGCGGTGACGGTTCGCATAGGCGGCGTTAAATAAGGATTATTTAATATAATTAAAAAAAAAATTTTCGTTTTATAAATAAGTTTGGATTATTTTTTGAAGGGTGATTCCGTTAATTCTTAATTTTCTCTATCCCCTCTTAAAATATTTGGACTTAGTCATAGTTAACCCTGTATATATTATAACTGGATTTATTAAATAATAACATTAAGTATATACTATTAAATAACTGCGAATGTGTTATACATTTGATATATTATACAAGTTAATGATTATGTTCTTTATTAACATGTAATCAATAATTTAAAATAAATATATGTTTCTAGCTACTGAAACATATTTACCAATATTGAATAATAATATATTCTTTATGAATATTCGTTTTTTATCAGAAAACCTGTTTATATTAACAAGAATTAGTATTTCGACTTTGAGTAAAACCATTTATATTTTATTCGCATAGCAAGACAAGATATACGTCATTTGCTTACACCTGCTACCACCCCTTTATCTCTAGCTTCTGGTCGCTTCTTATCAGTTTAGTACTAGGCCAAGTTGTGTGGTGTATGGATGTAAGGAGATATCTTGGATGTTGTATAAATAAATTGCATAATGGAATGTGTTAACATGTAAGTCATTATAACATATACATGTATAGACATTTTAATGTAATATACCTATATTAAATATAGAAAAATACATCGAAATAGTAGGCTTCTTCTATTTTGCAAGATCTTACATCGTTGAGGATGTGTAGGATCTATTTTTCGGTATCAATACAATTTATATGGATGATATGCTTAAATATTTAATTACGAGTAGGTATTACCTTTACCTACTATTATTATTTTTATATTTTTAATTGATGTACCTACTATGACTTTTTGTATGATATAAGACCTTTTAACTTATAGGTATAGACAAATTTCTATATCTATTGAATATGTGAAATTATAATTAATGCATGCATGGAAATATCAATGTTTGGCATATTATTTTATTTTTCAAATTCATGTAAATATTTTAGTAAAGCAAATGTTTTAGAAAATTCTACGTAGTCATTGATAAAATAGGTATTTTAAGCACTATTTCATTTATTAATAAGTGATATATATCATTTAACATTGCATTTAAGCAAATAATGTTAATGTGAAATTAAGGTAGGATAGTATTAATTCTGGATTTTTTAAAATACATTTTAGTAAATCGTATATATGACCCTATTACGATGTTGGACATTAAGTTCTTCAGAATTAAAGGAATTGGATTTTGATCTTAGAAGCCTGTGAACCGATGATGTTTCAACCCTAGGTTTTACAGTTGTCTTGTGTACTGTGAATGTATTTATATCTACAGATAATAAAATATATTTATAAGGTAGATATTAATACACAATATAATATTTAATGTATGTTATATATTAATAAAACATTATTAATTTATTGTATTGTTAGTAAGCCTAATTGCTCAGAAACAAATTGTTTTTTTACTGATGAGCTTGGTGTTGTTTAATTACTATAGAGAGGTTTAAATGTCAGCTCTAGCTCAAGGCGTTCGATTAAATATTACAAGAGGAAAAAATATTGGCTTAAACTTAAATGAAAATTTAGATCAATGAAAAAAGGGTGAAGTTTTTTTCAGAGTAAGCTATTTAATTTTGTTCGTAAAAAAACTAGATTAATCAATTAATTTTTTGTACTACTTAGAGAAGTAGTGTTGTAAGTGGCTTCAAGAGAATACGTTAGGTAAAAAAGAATAAGATTGTTCGAAGTGATAAAATGATAGCAAACATTTTGTTCATATTAATGAAACAACGATTATATTAGAAATTTTATGCAGTTTAAAATTTCTTATTGCTTCAAAAACTGTGTAAATGAGATTTTCCTGTAGATAATCAGATTAATGTAATTGGTTATTTATTTAATGCATGTCCACAGAGTTCTATAACATCTGCTTCAACAGATTTGGTATTATATCTTATTGATGTACCTGTTCAATGAGTTTCTAGAAAACATAAAATGCGTGATTTTCATTTATTTAATTGTAAGCACTTCTATATGCCTGCTTTCATTTTTCTAAATTTTATTGTTCAAAAATATTAGAAGCTAGATTACTACCTTTGTGTTTTGCTTATCTTGCCAGATATACTAGGTATGTTCAGATCACTACAAAAATTTTTTAAATTCCTGTTCTATATTAAGTAGGCACCTAAATAAAAAAAAATTATTTGATGTTTTTTCGTTTGGTTGTTTATAATTTACTGGCTTTACCACACGTTTTTAAAACATACGATTGCTTAAGAACATTTGTAAAGTTCATTTATTACCGCGCTTTTTAAAGCATATTAAATATTATTTTTTACGTTCCGTTTTCCCCGTGATCGCTAAAAAGTGACTTTGTTAGAAAAAGTACGAGAGGGCAATATCGTCTATAAGGCCAGCCGGCATAGATTGTCCACATCCAAATTCAAGGTAAGTCGTTTTTCTTTGTGAACATAGTGCGTCTAATAACTCGATAAACATTTATTATTAATTTTTGACTACAGTCTATTTTTCTTTTAATTTTTTTTTTTTTAGTTTTCGAACAGTGTTATTTGATTATCATTGTAACATCTTCATTCTGTAACTAAGATATATTATACAATAAAATTAACACTTTAATGTATTGCAAACACGGAACGTGACGTTTTCAGTCCGGCATGGAGTAGCGAACGGCCGATAGATGTAGTTAGTTCTACACCGCGTACTCATGGTCCCTTCTGTCGGGTTAGACAGACGAAAGCAGCTAGGATTATTCGTCGGATACCTCACCTATGGCATACTGATGAGAGCTAATAAGCTCGAAACCGGTATATGTCTGGTGGGCGTCTGACGAATGACTCTAGCTGTTGCTATAGGTTTTCCAGGTGTAATTCAATGCTGGTCGGGGCATTAGCCCGCAGAGTAGTTGTTTCCTGGAATTCCGTGTTTGCAAAATATCGTTTCTCGCCGATCGCGATAAAGGTCGACAGCTTTCAATGGTGTCTACTGCATGTAGAACGCTTCGTGCCCGGACATTTTCAGTCCGGCATGGAGTAGCGAACGGCCGATAGATGTAGTTAGTTCTACACCGCGTACTCATGGTCCTTCTGTCGGGTTAGACAGACGAAAGCAGCTAGTATTATTCGTCGGATACCTCACCTATGGCATACTGATGAGAGCTAATAAGCTCGAAACCGGTATATGTCTGGTGGGCGTCTGACGAATGACTCTAGCTGTTGCTATAGGTTTTCCAGGTGTAATTCAATGCTGGTCGGGGCATTAGCCCGCAGAGTAGTTGTTTCCTGGAATTCCGTGTTTGCAAAATATCGTTTCTCGCCGATCGCGATAAAGGTCGACAGCTTTCAATGGTGTCTACTGCATGTAGAACGCTTCGTGCCTGTGACGTTTTCAGTCCGGCATGGAGTAGCGAACGCCCGAACGGCCGATAGATGTAGTTAGTTCTACACCGCGTACTTTAATGTATTATATCTACATTTTTAATGATACACATAATTGTGAAATGTGTAACATAACCTGACAATTATTATATTAACACAATGAATTTTGTTAAATCTTTAACCCACTGCTACATCTACGTATACAAACATACACAATAACGTCTGCACCTCGATTAACACTTGATTGTGTTAAAGCGATGCATATATATTACTAAAAGTAATGACAAAGTACCATTCAAGTGCATTTAGAAACAGCTAAAAATGTAACAAGGATAATTACTATACTTCATTTATTTTATCAGTGTAATCGAAATAATCAAATGGTACCAGTTTGTATACATTATTTAAGAATCATAAATATGCAAAATATGGAGTGCAATAAAATTTTAAGTTGACGTACATAGGTGGATTACCTACGTCACAGTTGATGATCCAACGTGCATTGTATGGGTTCGTGTTCTAACCCATCATCGAAGTCCCAGCATATACTTCCGCTCTAACTGAAATATTAGCTTGCCGTCTTTATGTGGAAAATTTCAACTAATATAAGCATGTTCAACATTAGTAACCAATTTCTCAATAAATACTAAATTATAATATGTAGCATATCACTTGGAGCTTAAGTCTGTGCTGATTGATACTTGGATGATCGATGCGAAACCTATGCATTCCACGTTGATAGCTCCATATCGTGCGTAAATATTCTCTGGTTCTTGAATAATGTATTTGTGTATAAGTATCTACTAACTGGTAGTACTTATTTAAATTATTATCTTTAAGTTAGTAAAATAATACGATCATCCAGTTGTTCTGATTCTAATCGTAAAATCTGCAGTTTCATTTTTTCTAAGGAGATAAAAACATCCCGAAGTTACGCGTAGTTTCTAAAAGATATTATTTAAATTGCTGTTAATTTGCTGATAATTTCCTCACGCAAAAAGCTCACCTTGATGACAGATACTGATTTTTTGTACCACCACAGTCAGACAGCTGCAGGAATGCGATAATTACTCATAGAAAAGTAAAATTATTTCCAACGCAATTATAATGATCGGTTTTACACGCGTAACCTTGAAAACGCGGATTTAGAAGTAACTAAATTGTTAATCGACTCCTAAAATCGGCAATCGTAAACATGAAAATTTATTATCTTGTTGACAATGCACGACATATTGAGATTTCGAAATTGATGTCGATCATTCTGTCTAATTTATTTTAAATTAGATTCGTGACATAGTCTACACGTTTTTAATTTACGACTTGTTGAAACTAATCCCTGACTTAATTAGTGTAGGGTAATTCTAAGTAATTGGATATTATTAGGCTAAAGTAAGGAAAAAAACAAGATATTTTTACTATGCATTTTGCATTTTTAACAATAACGACTGCTCTTTATTCTTAGAGATATATGAATACGTAATTTAAATTTTTATGATCAAAAACGTTGAAATATAATTTTAAAAGCATTATAAAACACTACATGGTAAAGAAAAACCACACATGTGCAGTAATAATAAAATAAAAAGTAAAAACAGATGTTTAACGCCACGGTAATTTTTAGAAATTGTAAATTGACCAGTTACATAAGTACATGACAAAATGTCGTTTACAGCTAAATTAACCTGTATGACAATTAGTTTTCTTTATAAATGTGACACACCTTAAACCAAAAAGAACATGTGTTCGCATTCTCTCTTTGCTGAGAAAGTCATTACAACGAATATGTTTTGGAGAAATTTGCACGGTATCAATATTTTTATCTTATAATGCTGAAGAAATGTGATACACTGATAAAAATAAGTTGAAATTTCCATGTTTTGTTATATTCTTTTTACATAATATTCACTGGGAATTTTTTATTTACAGTCACACATATGTATATTAACGAAAATTGAAAAATCAAGTATGTGTTGTTACGTAATGAAATTAGGAAATTTCAAGAACAATGTGTTAATACAATGTACTACTTTGGAATTATAATATTTGTATTGTGCCGTTCCTTTCAGAGAAAAGAATCACATTTAGAAGATGAGTGAACAAATTTTACTAAAAAGTCTTCCTACACAGAAGTTATTTCTGCTCCTGGCAAGCCCTTCTTAACCATTTAGAAATAAAAATAAAAGTACTAGTGTTTTGCTAATAATTTAATAGTAAGAAACATCTGTAATATTAGGTATATTGACCCATTTAAACCTGTATTTTTGTAGATCTGTACCTGCAAATGTGTAGGTAAGCAGAATTTTTTAACCCGAGCAAGTTTTTTCCATGACATTAAAAGTTCTTAAACATACTTTATCTATCAGAAACATAAATAAAGTGCTGCAATATGTGGATACAATAAACAACACCAATCATTTCTAGGTTATGCTTTAGTGATATTTCTTTTGTGTGGCAAGTTCAGTTCTGGCTTCAGTTCAGTTCAATTACAAATAAATTTTTATTAGTGTATTTGCATTTTGTTCGACTTTCAATTTTGCTTCCCATAGCCAGATTATTTACTGCTAATCACAACCTAACGGTAGAATTAGTTTCACGTCATCATACTTTATATAGTTTACATTCTCGCCAAATAAATGAATATTACATATACATACTTTCTATCTTTGTTTTGTTAGATTGAGGTAATAATTACCAACTTACTTTTAAATTAGTAGAGCTCTGTATTTTTTGTTACATAATTGCCCAATTAAGAATTTTTTACCAGCGAAAATGACAATATACTAATCAGGTGCAGATTAATTTATTATTCTTTAAGATTGTTTCCATATTATATAACACTTTAATTGCCTATAAATACGTAACATATAAAGGGGCCGTAAAAGTAATTACTAATGCTTATATCATAATTATGTACTATGTACTATCAGCGGATTTAACACACCATTGTTGATAATTAACATTTAAAAAGAACTTTTTTTTAACATTTCATGAGATAAGTATTCTTTTGTAAAAGTACTCGTATTTCGGTAAAAGTATATTTGGATATAATTTTAACAGTTTGATGTTATCTAAATATTTATCACTAGACTTTATTAATGTAAACCACTTAATCCTCTCCACCTACACTTTAAAAAAAGTCGGCAAAATTTCAAAGAAATTATTTACGTATATTTGCATAATATTTTTGTACGATCCGTCAATTTAACGTATTCACTGGTTGAATTAAAAGAAATAGTACGTTGTGTTTACAACTCAGATAGGTAAGAAAATTCACTTAACGATCGGAAGGCACTATTATCAAATATGAAAAATGTGTAATTTTACTCGTATTTACAATCATTTTTATACCGTTCTCTCGACTTCTCTGATATAACAGCCTAACATCTTATCTGCCACGTATCCTCCAGATCGGAATCGTCACTTGAATGCATTTTACAAAATTATAAATAACAACTAGTAAAAAAATACTGATTATTTTTTCAAATATGGCTACCGGTCTCAGGCAAAATTAGTAGGCCTCAGCCACCAAATTTTGATGCTTAAATAACTATTGCTATATTAGTTCTGGTAATTTTATAGTTACCTACTGCAATATTACAAATATTAAGGAAATTTGCAATATTGACATATTACCTAAGCGTGCAAGCTATAGTTCTATTTCATTTGTGGACTCATATTTATAGAAGTATCTTAACAAAATAATTTCTTAATTAGATTGGAGTTTTACGGAGAATTAGTTAATTTACACTGTGTATAGGTAGGTACTTGATTTCCGTGATAAAAATATATAATATTTACATACATCAAATGAAAAATTACATTCTCATTCTACAAATAAGTACTAATATTTAGCTATACCAACGTAATTTCCATGATATAAATATATATAATTTTATATGTCTTTTCTGTTTAATTACATTGAAATTTTACATAGCAATTGTTACTTTACAAATCGTAAGTAAAATTACCATGCTAGTTATGGTCATAAAAGGACCAATGACAATCATGGTAAATTTACATAAATCATTTTCTCAGTGTACATACTTCATTAACAACAAAAATCTAGGATTTCGATATTATTCATTATAAATGTCACTATGTTTTATGTATCTATAAGTGTTTTCGATATAGGTGCAATAATTAATATCGTCGTTAAAAGAACATAGCACAGTAGAATACACGCAAGGAAGAGAAAATGTTCAAAAATTAAAATTCGGAAACATGGAAGGTAAGAAAGAACTGACGATATGACAAGAAACTCGTGAGCGATCGAAATAAACGAAATTTGTGTGACAATGACTACACGCCATTTGCGAGTTATAACGGGTGTTTTAACTGAACAATGCCAATTAAGAAATTGTATGATTGTCCTAGCGTATTAGGATTAGGAAGTAGGAAGTAGTCTAACTAGGGTAGATGCCTCTGGTAATTTGTTTCCTTGATTTGTATATTTGCATATTTTAGTAATGTTTAAGAATTATTGTTTTCATATGGAAAGCTTGAAGAAGTATGACTGATTACAAATATTTTAATACAAACACTAATTGTGATAAGATTATTAAAATTTAATTAAAAATGCATAAAGTAAACGTTAAAGTTATAGTTCTATACTGTCCGTTGTAGATAACATATAACTAAATCTCCATCCATATTTTTACACAAAATAACGGATTTTGTTGCAGCTTATTCATGAAAGGTATCGTTTATAGAAGGTTTTTCAAAAAATCATGGCAATATTGTTAGAGCTGATAGAACAATGAAAAATAAGTGGGATTTGCTTAATAACATATGTCCTCATTATTTATACAAGGCGTGTAAGACAATTCTAGAAAATCAAATTTATTATATAACTTTTTTAAAACGCAACATATATTAAAATTTGATACAAGTACGTTTTGTTGGTGCTGAACACACTGATGATATCAGTTTGTAGGGAGCGCTAGTTTGTTTCTAACACTTCCGCTGGAATATTGCTCTGTAACTTTTAAGTTAAACCTAAACCTTTCCATTCTAAATTATGTAATAATCCAGGATTGATAATTGGAGAGATTTTAAGAAAGTTGAATCATCTTCTGTTTTCTTACTTGTTTATATTAAAATCTGCAAAGATTTTTGTACTTGCTGTGGACTTCTCATTCCTTCGATCGTTCTTTTTGTGTAAAGCGAGGTACCTACTTCGTTTGGCGGTCTTGCTCAGGTCGATTACTTACGTCGCGAAAAGCACAAAGGATAACAACAAAATACACGTAAATGTAAACAAATACATAAAAACACTCCCACACATTTACCGCCACGACATGAAACAGCTGTTCTATGTGGTTCAAAAAGTATTCAGCATAATATTTTGTATACTCGGAAAACGTCTTTGACGCTGCCGCACGATAATATGCACTTGTCACACTCCAATAAATCAGCACCTTATCCGTCATCTAGGCATTTGAATACGACATGTTTGTAAATACACAAAAAATACGCGAACAATTAAATTTGCGAAGAGCAAGTACTGAAAAATTATTTCAAACTAATCAGAGTACCGTAACCGTATACTTACTTTATTGACGACTCTACAGACGACATCTGTAGGCCACTAATGCAAGGTGCACTCACGGCCTTAAATTTTAAAACTTCTTGCGTTGTTGTGTAATTAAATTCTGATAATACTAATAATAGCAACAATATAAACAGCAATCGACGATGTTTGCATAAAATAATTAATATTTTAAATTATTACATTCCAAGATATCTACAGTGTTCTGTAAAAATGACCCTTAGATTATAACTAACTTTTGCATGGTTTGGAGCATGGCAAGTAGGCAACTAGCAATGCAGTATTCATAACCTAGAACTTACTGTTACTTTAAATCAGCTAAATGACTAATTTTAAACGTGTTATAGTAATTAAATAAAGTATTTTATGTCGGATATGTTAGCGGATAATTATGTTGAATTTGCAAGGAGTGAAAATGTAATATTCGCAGTGTGCAACGAAAGAACGAAGGGCGAATACAAAATACTGTAGCTAACCGGATTAGCTGTTATCTATCAGGTACTTAGACATTATTATTATGATTAAGGATGTTTATTTTCGCCGTTTCTACACTTGACAATGTTTAAAAAACGACCGCATGGTAGTTTACATATCTAGCCATGTCGGACGATGGCTGATTGTCATGGGCGCCGACTTTCCGTAGGAAAAGAGGGTTTTGCCCCATTTTTTAAACATCGAGCTAGAATTTCGGAAATAAATTTTTTATTGTCTTTTAGACCTCTCTGAGCACGTGGTTAAAATTTTTGTACTTAGTTATAGTTAACCCTGTATGTAATAGTACTTATTTATCCCGAGTGTATGTGTCAAAACTCACACTCTTTTATTGACGTTTTTCTAAATTTTTGTTACACGCCCTTTGTCTCATAAAATGACTGACACTAGAACATACGTTTGTTAAGCAAATGCCACTTCTTTATCAATGTTTTATCAGCTGCAACGATATTGCCATGCTTTTTTAAAGCACTCTGTATAACCATTTCTATATGTATATAATTATGGCAGACATACATAAAGACCAGGATACATAACTAGGTTATAAGCACACCCGACAATTTCAGTTATTTATTTTAAAAAATAGATGTTGCCTAAGAAAATGCTTAGCATTCTTTTGTTTTTATTAGTCTCACATTCATCACTTTTTATTTATAAAGATCAAGCATCAACGCTTACCAGGTTTTCAAACTGTTTAACGAAATAAAAGATTATTTCATGGTTCAAAAATTTTCTCCATGGGAATTTAACGATGTGAACGCTCCTTTGAAATGCAGTGACTAATACATTTGGGTTTTACACCACTAATTCTTAGTAACTTTGCACATCGCTTAGTTTTATTGTGCCAGATGATCCAAGGAAAGGTTTTCACAAAAATTTTTCAATGTTATTACTCCACCTATAGTATTGTTATGAAGTAATTTGCTTCTCTACTGCAACTAACATTGATTTGATTCTGCGCTTCTATCAGACAGTAGTTGTGTCTGAGTAATACACAAGGGAACCTTTCTTGGACCACTCTGTATCTATCAATTGAACTGGTAAAACTCTCATATAAGAGGTCTTTATAATCTATCTAATCTATTAAAATGGACCGGACAGTAAATAAATGGCTTGACAAATTAAAAAAGAAATACTTTAAAACAATGCCAACGCCATTGACGTTAAAAAGTAAAACCTTTTTGGGAGTTACCAATGAAGAGTAGCGAAACTTTTAAACACTCTGGGTGTGTTTCTGGGTGTGTTTCAGACCATAGCAACCTTAGTATCAACAATAGAACAACGATAAAAAGGCAGATTTAATGGTACTACTTTTTTCCACAAGTTAGCGATCTTGATTGGTCATTCCAGTCAATGTTTGAATGGGATAAAGATCAATAATAAAAAAGAACACTATATTTCAACGCCTAAGTTTCGGTGTTATTCTACAGTGTCTTCAAGGCTCGAAATTTGACAAAAACGTCTAGATATAGATGTTACCTTAGTAACGAACCATATTGCAACGACCAAAAAAAAAATTTTTGCAGAAATTTCACTCATACACACTTTTTGATTTTTTGCATGACTTCATTGATCACTCCGTATATAATAAACCTATGGTTCTACGATAAATATACGGCATGCAGCTTAATCCGAAAAAAACTAGCTCTTAAAATTTGCAAGTCGTGTTCAAAAATTTGCATTCCTGTTGAAAATATTGAACTTTTTTGCCTAAAAATCTCAATGTGTAAGTTCAAGTGGCCAGCAGCCTATTTCCATTTTTTTTAGATAAGTTGTGAATCACCCTGTATAAGTAATGTCACGCTTGCTCCGAACTCTGTGTATAAAAATCATATTCCTCATTACAATAATTACAGACGATATCATAAAACTTTGTGACATTTTGATAGTTTCTGCTACAATGTAAAAATATGTCTGTAGAAAAAAATATATAAATTTCAAATTTCCCGCATTTGTAATTTAGTTCACTACAGGTGCTCGCAGGGATGCTGTCGGCGCTATGCTGCCAATGTTATGTCGACCATATTTTTCTAATTTCTCCGACTAAAACTGATACTAACACGCGGTTAGTAAACCGTGTAGGCACGCATAGTTGGAGATTATCTCAAGTTTCTATATATTATAATGATTCACTACAGGAATTCAAGGTCGGTTAGACTGCATGTTGGCATACCAAGACCAAGCTAAGCTGGTAAAAGTGGGCGGATAAGGCTGAAAGTCAGCTAAAGCTAACTATTCAAACCCACTGGATTCTGCAATCCGTTAAGGCTTAGATTTTTAATTGAATTACATGCTTCTACAGAAATTCCGCTGTAACACTGTTTTGCGTCATGCATCGAATTGACGCAGTTTTGAATGCAAAGTTATTTAAATTCTTGTCCAGACCACAGATAGTTACATAGAAACACGATAAACAGAAACACATTTGTACTGGGTACTGGGTGTTATGAACTTTATGCCTGGGCCTTATTACAGGAAAGCAAAGAACGAGAATAAAAAACTGATATTATGGTCTCAAATAAGACTAAGTTAAAAGTTACATATTATATATTCTTCAAAAAATAAATATCAAGAGCCACATCAAATGTAAGTCGGCCAAGTTTTCCACCGAAACAAATAGATAAATCACTTCTGATTACGAAATTCTATTAGCAGAAAATGGACTCAGTTTCAGATCTTCTGAAGAAGAGAGCGACATGTGTCTCGAAACGTCAAGAGTCTTAAACCGACGACGTGGCCAACAGCCCGGAAGCAGCCAAACTAATTTATGATACAGTATAGCCGTCTACATAAACTATACTTATAGTAGACAGCTAATATATATTGCTTCAGTAATAATTATTTTATTATACTTTACAAAATAATTGAATGCCAATCTTCATTTGCTAATAAAACGTTATTTTCAAGTTCCAATTAGTGATTTAAATGGTAAAATTACAAATTGTTGCTTACACAATTACTGTAAAATTACCATAATATTACATACCAACAGATAACTGGTGTAAATTATGTAATTTACAGTTACATAAATTCTACCAGAAAAATCCTATGTTTGAGAAATACAAATGCTTAAAGAAACCATATCGGTTTTCAATAGAAACCTAAGCATTTGAGTTTGAAAATTTAATTTATTTTCACTATTATCTTGTTATAGGTACTCCCTTATATTATTTAGTTACACGTTACACAGTGTTACAGTTACAATTTTGTAATAAATAAAAATTAGGTGAAATACATTTTCTCAAAATAAAAAACGCCCTGATCTAACAAGAAAGGAATATCGGACGATAAAAAACTTGTGTGATGGAATTTGGGCTCGAGACCAGAATGTAAGGGTAGGTAATGCGGTTGAAATATATAGTTCATTAACAAGAGTGCCTGTGAGTAGTGCATATCGTACAGTAAAAAATGGCGAAGAAGAATACAGGGTGAGTCAGTCATAATGTCATTAATTTTAACCACGTATTCGGGAGGCCTAATAAAGGCAGAAAATCGAAAAAAGTTTACTCGATCTTTAAAAAAATAAACAAATCACCCTATAAAAATCAGTAACACGACGCTCCTGGTGCGCTATGAACTTTCTGAGGACGCACCCATACCACAATCGAATGCCAGATTAAACATCGTTGCCACATCATGTTTACATACATAATATCGTCTAGCACATCAGCGTGTTATTCAAATTTACCCGCATTTATTTCCCCCCAAATTTGTAGATCACGCCACACATTTGGAGGGGGGTGGAGAGAATAGTGAGAATATAAGCAGTAAGCAGTAGTTTGTCTATTTTGGTCTCGCGTATTCGTCGTAAACGCATAATTTTACAAATTCCGAATATGCGGAAATGGTAGTGTTATATGGAGAATGTTTACGAAATGCGACTGACCCTAATTTTATTAATAAAGTGCTATGGACGGATGAGTGCAGTTAACAGGTTAGTACCATACTACTTAAAAAACAATAAATTTCTAGGCTAGATGTACGTAACTACAAACTGAATAATTAATTGTACTTACGAGTAATACTAAAATTTCATATTTATTTGTAAAACGAAGTGAAAACGTAATATCAAAATTATTAAACTGTAATAACCTAACATTCGAAAACATTTATTTATTATCTACATTTGTTTTTATTAACAAATAAATCAATATTTAAGGAAAATTCATTCATGTATCTTGTTTTAAAAAAAGAAATAGTTTTACTCCTTGTCGTTAAATAACAGTACTAAACTAGGTAACTAGGTTATTGACCTAATAATACAGTAGGTCAAGATTCACTCTCAATAACTTAGGAGCATCAAATCGCTCAGTTCAACTTCAGCCAATAATAATTTAAAATGTTAATATCCAATGAAATCAAATAATAATAATCAAATAACTCTATTAAAAATTGCAAACAACGCGGTCCACTCAGGTTTTCCGGTAGAAAATTCGGTCCAATCAAACGATACCCGTACACTCCTGCTCATACTTTGACAACAGCTCTTTTCCGCCACCTGACTGGTTGGAAACCTGTCCCAAGTGGATAGCCAAATCGTTCACCGACTTACTGCAGCGGAGTTGTATCTAATACTAAACTCACCGACGGCTTGGGACAGGTTTCAAACTAGTCAAGTGCCGTGTTGGAAAAGAGCTAACAAATCGCCTCTGAAAGCTAAACCGACAAGTAGCGTGTGGATTTTTCTCTGAGCAAATGTAGCTGATATGACTGCAACAAAACTCAAACGTGTCTAATAATAAACCGAGTAATAAACTATTTACGTACATTACATAAAAAACCTATACCCAATGAGTAAATTATTAAGAGAAGCTAAAAAGTGTTTCGTGTTTAAATACTAAATAATAAAAAATCATTGTGTTGGCGATAGAAAACTGTCCAAGACCGAAATGGCACCCGAGCAAGAAAAAATGATATTCAAAAGTACTCAGTACAACCGTTTATTTGTGATGTCTAAAACCTTAGGTAGGTAGGTACGAGAAAAATATTTCAACTTGACAACATTGCATCAGATCGACATCGAGTTGAACTGTGAGCTGTAAACGACCAAGGCTGTGAGCGGTCAGTGACAGTCTGAAAAGGGGGTTTAAATAATGATTTGAAAATATTTTTTTCGGCGTAAATATGCATATACATTTTTTTTAATCGAGTATTCACATTATACTCATTATTTCCTATCGCCTCTTAAAATTGATGACATTATGACTGACTCACCCTGTATACAACTGCGAAACGGAAAATGGTGGAAACTCGCGCAAAGAAGAAGGTAGATGTTGATGATACAATATATACAATTCATAGAACAATTCATGTATTTTAAAAATCGTCGTCTAAAAACCAGCATTCTAGGGATGAGTAGAAACTTTTTAAACTATTAAAGTGCTATGTTCACTCAACGTCAGCTTGAGCTTTAGTAATTTTGTGCTCTTTAAATCCTTGTCTCCTGCAATCCGCACCGGCCAGACTCATTTAAGTGCAGAAAATGAATCACTCTCTACTATTTTGGAACTCGGGCATACTAGAACATTATTTGATATTTTAGTTGTAGGTGTGTTAATTTTTCAAAAATAAATTTCTATATTTAATTATAATACGCTTATTAATTTGGCATTTGATGTGATAACTAATGTCATCTGCCTTTATTTCAAATAATGTGTCTAGTTTCTACAAAAACAATGTACCCAGTTGAAGTGAACATTAAATTGTGGTAAGTCATCATTAAAATTAACTGACACATTACCATCGCTTCCAAATTCGCTACCTGTTCTACTCTACTAACTTCTTTCCTCAATATTGACTGGGTTTCTCCAGCGGATCATCGTCTGTGTACCTTTTTAATTAAAATTTTAGACATGTAAATATGGTTGCCTTGAACGCATCAATGTCGGTAGTAGAACAAAGAGTAAGCAATAATTTACAGTGTACAAAAACAAATCTAAAATTTAAGGCATACCTACACAGTTTTGTGAAGTTACAATTTAGACATTCAACATTAAGATAAGATTATGAAATGTTAGATATAAAAGACTTGTAATAAAAATATACAGGTTGTCCCGAAATTAACAAGACACAGAGCAAGAGTAGATTCGTTACATCAAAATAATGTGATTAAGCCAAACTTACCTTGGTCCATTTGTATGGCATGGCCATACATGAGGCGACATGCCGGAAACCTATATTTGTACTCTCGGCTACTACCTACACGCTATTTTTTAATCGCTGGATTTTCTTCAATTTTATATTAAAGTAGTTGTTAAGATTTTGGATTAAACCTAACCTAAATATGTATTAGCATAAGGATTTTATGTGAGTGTGTTAGTTTATAGATATGTTTACGGGTATTTATGCCAGAGAAAAGGCCTCATTTGGCTTATTTTTTATGTCAATTCACTTATGTGTGTTTAATAAAATGTATGAAGATTTAAACACTACAATAAACCTATATTGAATGTTAGCAATTTCTTAATATTTCAATACTGACTTGACGTCCAAAAGGATACATAATTTTATTATTTTTCACCCACGCCTCACTGTAATTCCAACTAGCCAAAATTAAGTAGTGTTTTTTTATTATAATTGTCGCCCCATTATCTAAGTTTGTAGTATAAAAAAGCGTTACATAGTGTTCTATACATGATTTCGGGATATGACCTTGCTTTAATAGGATACTCTGATGTATAAAGAACTAAAGATAAAGCGCAAACGTTCAAAATTGGTAAAGCATTAGTTAAAAAATGTATTCTCATAAGCTCCTAATTAGCGAATTACTCATGTTTATAGAAATTATCTATATATGGACAAAAATTCATATTCGGTATTACTTAAACAAGTTTCTCTATTACATCTACAGTATTTAATTTTTCCATCAACATATTGCAGGCAGCTAATTTAAAAAACTTTAAGAAATCACGTTCTCATGTGACTCATTTTTTACATACATACAGTATTTCCCTAAACATACCTAAATAAGTATGGAATATGTTAGTCAGACTGCTCCCCGTCATTCGACCTGTACCGAGAATTCAAACCGGAAGACAAAATTTCAAGCGCTGTCAATTTTTTTGGAGTTCAGGCTAGGCTTTCCAGCCAATGCAACCACTAACGTTACGGTTTACCAGCCAGCTTGCTAACCGGAAGGCCTACCTTCTGGTAAACCGCATCATGTATGCTACCAGTAAATACACAATCGTTTTTTGATTAAATGATAAATTAGTAATAATAAGCGAAGTGTTCTAATACTTCTTGTTGTTAACCAAAATCCTCAAGGGTTTTATTGTAAACGATAAACAAACCTGGAAATGGGGAGGAATGGGTTATTTTATCTCCCCACTTTTTACTGGCATGGGAGACTTTTTATAACGTCATAATGTAGAATTTTGTTTAGAATATTTTATTACTTTTTACAGTTTTTCGTAAAACGTTTCATTTTCGGGTTAAAAGAAAAATTTTTGGTGATGCAACTTTAGAGATAGTCGCAGCAAAATGAGCTGCACTTAATAAATAACATTTTTAGGTTTCAGATTACACAAAGGAACAATTTGTAATCTTCTAACTTTAAAGTATTTTAACTTATTTTATACAGATTTTCTGTGAATATAAAATCCTTTTTCATCAATTTTGTTGTTTCGAATAACGTTTGTCAGATTACATTAATTAAAAAAAATATAATTAAAACATTTTTGTTAAAAAATAAAAGGACATACTAGTCATGCCATCGAATCTTGTACTATTGGTATTTCAATATTTTCCTCGAGAAACTTAAAAAAAGGAATTATACATTAAAATATGTTGTCTGGGTTTGTATAGTATATTCTTGTTATTTTTAGTAAAAGGAACAATTAACAACATGGGCCAAGGATAGTTAGATATATAATGAGATTTTTGTTTTCAATTAAAAAAAGCAATAGTAAAATTTTAAGAAAAATATCAACGGTGACTGTACAAATCTTCACACTGGATATTGATTTAACGTGATAATCAAATTAGATTACAATGTCTGATAGTACTAAACATTCATCCTGCACAATTAAATTTTTAGGTTGCAGGTGCTGCAACCGTCTATTGTTTTACAATTATCTATAATTTGTACTACCATTATGTGATGTTAATGCATGACTAATTAGATACATAATTGCAGAAATTATAAAGCGCTGCCTCTCTGAAAGTATGCAGAGGTTACCGTCACACAGATTATATCTGATTATTTGCCAATAATGCATAGCACGAATAATTAGCAGGCAATTAAGTGTATTCAACCCAGCCGTGCAAACTGTAGGTACAGCTGATTTTTACAGATCACTATGCACCACAAAATGTTCACAAATCAGTTACTTTGAGATACATTATCTTTGAGAAGATCGTTTAACGTCAATGTAAAAAATAAAAGATGTAATAAAATAATTAACAATGTTTAAGAAATTACATAAATACGATAGTCTAAAAATATACTTCCCAATTCTAGTAATATAGAAAGCGCTTTATAAGAATTATTTTTCAAGATAATTTAAAGAAACTTAGTGTATTTAGATTTTGGAGGAAACTGGATAAGGCAACGTTGCCAGATTTCTGATAAAAAAAGTCGTTAACGAGTCCACACCCAATTGTGTTGAAATAATAACACAATTCATTGAGTAATGTTCACTCAGTTATTTATTAGCTAAATACATCTTTTAAGATAACACTGAACAATTTTTGAATTAGCTTTCTAAACTATATGTTATTCCAAACATGAAATTGAGTTAAATTATGAATGAAATTTACTTCATTGTACATCAATAACATATGTCATGGTGGCCTAATATTAAATTTTATTATTAAAAATGTTTTTAATCTGCAAAAACTGAATACATTTATTTTAGACATAAAATACTTCGTTTGATACGATTTGATTGTAAAATAAAAACCAAGTCGTTTCTTAAACGTTTGCCAAATTTTGTAACCCTTTAGAAAGAAACCGAATGCGGCTTGTCATTTTCTTATATCTAAACTTTTACTGCACTTTTGTAATCATGTGTTTTACCATTCAATTTCATTAGCGGCAAACAATTCCGTTACTTTTACTTTTTCTTTGTATTTGCTCTAAAATAGCGATTCATCTGTGGACACCATTCTACATTGGGTAATTTGTATATTTTCTAATGATTTCTTGTTTGAGAATTCTGGGTATATCCTTTCAAATCCTTGCAATCACATTGCTATTCTGAACCAATTTGCTCAACTCTGGACAACATGATTTTATTGGGTAATGGTTGATTGTTGAATTAGATTTATATGAAGTAATTTACAACTAATCCGGTAAAAATTTTGTCATTGGAATTACTTCATTGTAATATAAAATGATTTATGAAAATCTTTTGCAATTTTTTTTATCTAGAAAATAATTTAAAAAATCAAACCTAATTCGATACTCTTAAAGTCATTTATGAGATACATTTTTAAGTAAAATTTGAAGAGGTAGCAATGGTTCATAGGGTGATATTTTCATTTTTTCATAAGTATTATTAGTCGTCACTAAATAATAATAATAATAATAATAATAATAATAATAATAATAATAATAATATCTCTACCCCTCATTCTAATCACAGGGATTAGCCCAGAAGTCGGAGACTTGTGCGGGAGAGGGGGCGGCATATTATTATTAAGCAGGCCGCATTTGCGCCCAGGAACGACTTACGTTGGTAGGCCCTAACCACTATTCAGTGCAGGAATGAGGAAAACCTGGAAAACCTCATTAATTAGGGGGGTAGTCAAATATCAACCGGCATCAATCTCTCACATTGACCCAAGCTAACATTATTCCACCCTACCATACCCACAGAGAGGGTGCCAATCTTCTCCACGAATATAGCTTATATACGGTCTACCGGCAGCTGGGCTCGAACTCCGTCTAGTGACCTCGATTCAAGTACTAACGCCTTAAACCGCGCGACCACTGACCGATCAGTCTTACCAAGTTTGTGTTGTACCTTCAGGTAACTGAGTACAGTTTCTAAAATTAAAAATACACCTGCACATCAAGGGGAAAACAATGGAAGAAGCTATTTATATTCCACAGCGTACCTATGATAATTAGGATTCTCATACTGACGAATCGGCAAGCACTACAGTAGCAACTTTGACAAACATTTCTATTACATTTGATTTTAACTATTATGGTTATTTTAACCAAACCGTAAACTAATATCATTGAAAATTATATTAAAGTAATTTTACTACGGTAAATCAATTTATTAATACATACGTACTACGTAGATAATGTTTAAGAATTTCAATAATATTGTACTTTACCTGCTTTAATGGTTTGACTTCAATGATAAAACAGAAGAATATTTATATAGGTGCAACAAAATGCAGTGTTTCACAACTTATATAAAAAATTTGGAATTAGTTTCAGAAAAAAAAAGTTGTGGAAGAGATGAAGGTTCAGGGCGTCCACGGTGTATTGCAGCAGCTGAAGAACACATTTTAGAAATTGTTGAAGAGAATCCTGAAATAAGTGCCAGGCAAATCGCTCAATGAATACAAGGAATGCTCCAATCAACAGTGAGACGTATCATACACGATCTCAATTATATCTGTACCATGTACAGCATGTCCAAGCATGCATGATTATCCCTTAGGAATTAGATTTTGTGAATGGTTGCTGCAACAAAATGTTCGAAATCCTAGATTTACAGCTGACGTGTAGTTATAATAGATAAAGCTATTTTTACATGGAATGGAATGCATAATAATAATATAAATGTTTGGTATTTCAAAAATTAACGCGTGATTCATCGAGTTCCTTCAAAACGATCTGCCTGGACTTCTGTAAGATGTGCCTTTACCTGTCCGACTCCGAATGTGCTTCTTGCACGATGTGTTCCCCCTCATTTTCGACAAAATATTCCTTAGTACCTTAATGAAGTTCAAGGGCTACGATGAATTGGATGAGGAGGACCGGTACCATGGCCGCCACGATCTAGTAACTTAAATCCTTTAGCTTTTTTTTTGTGGGGATATTTAAACAATAAAGTGTATGGCACCAAAGTGAACACTATTGATGATTTACGCGAACTTATCATAACCAATAACTTACGAGTTCAGAACATACAAGAACCAAAAATATTTGTGTTAGTTTGTAAGGACGGGTCCAAATGAGTTTACACGTCGGTGGACAAAATTTTAAACAGTTGTTGTAACATCAGATATGTCTAAAGATTTTATAAATTTAAACCACAAATTTGGTGTTATAAAATTTTATTTATTTCATACCTTGGGAAGCTCTTTAAATTTTTTGTCAGTTTATTTTTTTTATTATACTTTACCGCCGTGCCGGTCGCCGACTGATTGCTTTGCCTTGCGCAGACTCACTTTTTACAGTGGATCCGTTGCCAGTGCCGTGCAGAAGTGTATTTTTAAATTATTTTCCAACTGCCCTTTTTGTATTTGTAAGAGTTCCCTGTGCATTTAAACATTTTTGTTTTTTTTAGATAAGTGAATCCCCCTGTATAAATTGCTTGTTACATTTTAGTAAGAATTCAATGAATTTATAAAATATGTGTAAGAAAAGAATATTAAAATAAATTCATACCATGAATTGTGCAGTTATGAAATATTTCCACAGAACTTTTTATTGGTAGATGCATAAATTATTATCAGACGAAAAAGAATCAATGTTCTGGCCTAAGTGAATGTTCTCAATTTAAAAGTCTTTGTAAATTTCTTCATCGATTTGCTGAATATAATTTCCATGTTGGTTCTGTGTTAACCTTGCTATGATCTATGTTACAAATTATAAAATAAATTAAATTTCCTCGAAATTTAGTATTGCTAATCGAGAAACGTAAATCTCTTTCATTTTAGTTCTAGATACAAAATCATCGAGGATATAATAATTTGTTATATAAACTTCCTTGCTCTGCTAACTAAAGAAGTAATCAATAAACATGACGGAAAAAGTGTGATATAAATTTGTTTAGAACAGTGTTTAGATGAATCATTATACAACGAGGACCTCTAAAAAATGTACACAATTAGAATTTTTGTTACAGTTGTTGTTGTCCTAGATTAAGATTGAAGATAGGTATCATAAAGCTCGAAATTAATGAGGTTTCTTATTAAACTCCATCAATCCGATTTTTTGTGAACGAAGCAATTATTTATTTGTATAGGGTCAAACATTTTTAGGCTTTGACCTTATTTAATTTTTATCATAGATAAGTAGGTAGCTAATAAAGTTCTCTGCTACTTATAAAAAAATGATTTTATTATTATAAAGAAAAGTAATACTAAATATCATTTCAAAAAAGAATTATTATAAGCAACAGTCGTAATTTTTGTATTCAATTCATTTTGGGGATTATAAAAAAATATACCGAATGTTATTCAAAACCAAAGCGATGAGGGACCGGCAAAACTCCAAAACACGGTTAGTGTTAGCAATTCTAGTTATTTTAGATTTCTTGTTTTGTAAATTAATAACATATTTAGCTAAACTCAATTTCAGAATTACGGAATATTAAAGTAACTGTATTAACTATATTGAAAAAAAAAACAAACATATTTAAACAATTCACCGTTTAAAATTTAATGGTTCTTAATTAGTAGAAAATTGTGGAATTATTCATATTAGTGTGACTTATATTACAATATTTAAACATATTTTCATGTTACTTTGCCTAATAGTTCACGATAAACGACAGGTTGTTAATATACATTCAATTTGAGTCACTTTAAAATTTCGAGCGATTATGGCAACTTAATTGGAAAAAAACTGTTAGTTAATTATATGTTAAACGTATAGTAATTTTGCAGGTAAAATAAAAAAACCAGAGCAAGTTAAAATATATTTTTGCAACGGATTATGTAAGTCCAATATGCAAGTAGGTAACTGTGTTTATTCTGAAATATAAATACCTATCACATATGGTTTCTATATCACTACCTCTTTATATTTAATTTGAATTTTGGAGAGGAAATATTACATTTGTCAATATTTAGACTGCTTTTTTAAGAGAAACCAGCAGCGTACCAACTTATTCTTCAAACATATGAAGTGATGTTTCACTATGCGCGCCACTGGTAAGACTAAAACATCATTTTGTGTTCTGTAGCTATCGTCACCTCTAAAATTCCAATATACCTAATATATCAAGTGTTTTTGAAGAAATAATTATTTTTTTTTGTGTTTTTTCAATTAAACTATCGGACATTAGTGTATACACCTTTTTTTGTATTATTTTTTTTTGGTCCTTTATCGCGTGGTACTGTACATTGTAGTTTTATCAATGCCTCCCTGTATATTAATCATATATCAATATTGACGAGATGTTTTTCTACAAAGAATATAAAATGACAGAAATCTGAAGAGCCCTAATCTGAGTTATATTTCAGTTAAAATTTTTCAATATCTTACTTTTCAAGCATATTAACCTGAGCAGTTTTACATTTACTTCCTCTTTGCAGTGTCCCCTTCAATTGCTATAAACTTTACATTTCATTTCACATTGACCTATTATTTCCTCAGTCACGTTAAAATTATTACCTATTATTTTGCCATAACTTCCCACATAGTTTAGTATTATTTATGTTACAAGTCAAGGAGATACTTTTAACGATGATTTAAACATAAAATATAAAAATCTGCATAAACGTGCATACATTACACACACAGGTCATCACAAATGGGAACATGTGACACTTTGGTACCAGAAGCTACGGATTTCACCATAATCGTTAAAGCTAAATATTTGTGACATTCCATATGCGACAATTTCAAGAATGAGCAAAAAGTACTTTTTAGTATCAATAACCGTATATTAAATATATTTATTAAATTTTATCTGTCATTAATATCTTATGAAATATTTATGTGTTATTTTATCGTTCACTAATTTCGTATATAACTGAATTAACTTCTTCAGCCTTAATGAGGATTGTAACAGATTAGTCTACTAATATGTTTCCGATAGTTTCATCCCCATACAAAAATAATACAAAAAATTGTTACAGATATCAATTATTTATTGCTAAGGTAGTACTAATTATGAGAGTTTCTATAGATTGTAGAATTGGGGAACTTGGAGTTATGTCTATCGATGATATTGAAGACAGGGTAAATGTATTGGTCATAATTCCAGATACTAAGACTTATAAATAAAGAACTGTTCAATCAATTCATCAATGGAAGTAATGTCCATGCAAATGACGTATTTCGAAAATATATTGAACTGAGGCTAACAAATGTACCACATCGACGATTCTTTGAACCTATACAAATAAACAACGTACAGTGCAGCTTGTAGGTTTTAATACATTCTCTAAGATGCCACAAAAGATAGCAGAGTTTCTCGGAATTGAAGATGCACATGAGGATACCGAAGATCTTCGTCAACTTTACTTGCTGAAGCAGGTGCTGATTTGTCAGTATTAAAAAGACGTGGTGGATGACGCTCTGATTCTGTTCCGGAAAGCTATACAGAGCAGTCAATAAAAATAAGATTGAAATTTAAAAAATATAATAGGCGAAGGGACTGCATTTAATACATTTGGGCGTTCTGAGGTGGTAATAGCTAACATAATTAATCAAATATCAGAGGATAAGTTACAAGTTTCTTGTACTGAAAACGAAATCATTTGAAACACTATTTCTAAAGTTTCGGAGCAAGTATCTGTTCCAGTTGGAAGTGGTATCTATCTCAATTTCAGTGGTTTATAGAATTCCAATATTAATTATAAAGATTAATTATGTATTTTGTTGGCGTGTTTTGATAATAAGAGTTTCCTAACCAAATTGCAGTGATGTAAAAAGAGTAGTGATTGAAAAAAATCACAAGTTATTAAAATATTATTTGTTACAGTTGCTATATAGTTAATAAAGTTATAATCTATCACAACTGGATAAATTATTTATTCTATGGTTTTATTTTTTAAATCTCCAAAGCGATATTAAAATCCAAACGAATGAAGCTAGATTGTGATTATTTATAAAGTAAATATCATGGTATTACAAAGTTTATCAGAGCCTCTCAATCATTTTTTAAATTTCAGTACGCCACTGACTTTTTGCTTGTTGATGGTACATTTACGTAGATAAAAAAGTAACAGTTACCTTTTATTGATACTCTTTACCTTAATAATTAAGATAGATATCATTTTATTTTGTAAGATAGATACTAAATATCATGTTTTCAGCAACGCCAGTTGAATATTATCTACTATTTTAATTTACTTGGACATAGTCGCGGAAAATGGTAAAAGTGGTTATCATCTAAATGGTATTCAAAAAGACGTAGAAAACTATATCTTAGAAATGAATGATCGTAAATAGGTACCTTTTGGTACCTCCCACCAATGGCACATGCTCTGTATGCAAAGTAATGTTATTTATTACATAAATGAAATGCTTGCGTTGTTGATATTATAAGTAGGATTACGGTAAATAAGTTACTGATTTAACTGAAAACAATTTCCTATAAACAATTAAAAAATAATTCTTAGATATATTTGAAAGACTTTGCAAATGTATTATAAGTAAAGTTTTTTTTCAGTTTGTCGGAAACTATTAATAGCCGCAATTCCTTTTCTGTTGAAGAAAATGAAAGTATTGAATGAGGGTAAAACACTTCGTGTGTTTCATTTAAGAAATTAAATGAATTAATGTTACGCTTCAATTTTTTTAGGTGGTAAAAACCAAGCTTGAGGAGATCAAGAAAGGGGGAATAAAATCTAAAAGAGCAACTGAAGATAGCAAGTGCAGCTCCATTGTATTATATTTTCGGAAATGTTTCAGGAACTATATTTGTAAATATTTGGCAGCTGAAAGAATGTACAAACTTCTTAGATAATTGTAAATCTAGAATAAAGGATCTGGAAAACCCAATTAAACAATGGGTAATATACAGGAGCTAAAACTTTAACTCGTTGTCTTTTATCGCTTGGAAAATTTATGTAAATATTGTTTATGTCGCCTTAGGCAGAGGATGGATTGAATAAAGAAACTATTACTTTAGTAATTTTAGTTTTACTATCTCTTTGGAAAATTATTTATCTTCTTCCGTATACATCATCTAAATTAATACACAAACTGTTAATTTATAAGTTTTTACCATTAAATACGACACATTTACTAGTTACTACTATAAGTGAAACACAGACGACAATTTTGTGATTCGAATGCAATCAAGTGAGTATTTTTTAATACGTTTAAAATATTTTTCGGTTACTATATATACTAAAAGTCTTAGTTGCTTCCCATATCTTTTTAAAAGAGGTGCCCTAGGGGTACCTATCGCTATACATCGCATATCTTATTTGGATATTTCTGTTAATTTAAGTTACCTTTGGGCATGCCACAAGGAGGTTTCGTCCTGGAATTGTCCAAGAAGTCCAAGTCGTACTTCCTCGCTGGAGGAAAAATAAGAGCCACATGTCCAACAGTTGGACAAATCCAGAAACACAGCACTAGGAGCACACAGGCTAGCTCTAAGACACATTTGGGTGCCACCTTCGGCCCCATATTGCACTCACTATCCACAGACACAGAGATTTACAGATCCTAGCATAACAGCCTACGGAGTAAACCTTCACGTCTACACAACACTTAAGAACTGAAACTTAGTCACCGGCTGGCTCGACCTCACTTCCACTTCTCTAGGTACTTCTCGTTTCACTTCTATCGTAGTGTATGAGCTATCTGGCGGTACTGCTCCGGGAGAGTACCTTGCCGTGCCTGCATTCTGTGTTGTTGAGATTATTTTCGCAACTTTCTATTGTAAATACGAGCCGTTGTGTTGTTATTTTATTGTTGTGGGTTTTGAACTCTTCAGGAAGTAGCATGTAGTTGTGGAAGAGTGGATTGCGTAATGACGTATTTAAAATAGTTGATATGAGCTAAACTTAATTTATTTACAATATTTCTCGAAATAAAACTCAGTAGGACCGATATTTTAAGTACTACTAATAGATATTAACATTCACAGGACTGAAACAAGAAAGTGTTGTAGTAGCATGAAACTGTAGTAATTTGGAGGCTATTTGAAAGAATAATGATTCAAACGAAGAAATAGAATTGTTAATATCCTAACTGAGCCTCTTATTTTTTTCTCTATGTAAAGAGTAATACTACAACAATGAGAAATAATAACAGGACACAATTTAAGGTACTAGCCTGCCAAATGAGATAGTAAATAAGTATTGATCAAGATTAGAACAAAAATTATGAGCATATGTCCTAAAACGCTTTCTATGGAAGTTGCAACTCTTTAAAGAATAGAAAAAAGTTAAGTGCGATGGCATTTTTTTTAACATCAGATATGAAATATTTGATCATTTTACGTAAATAAAATAACATCTGTCTATTTTACACTCTAAAAAATGTATGTAAAGCTTTAAACAATGTATTTATATTTACATAATGTTTCCGATATTACTTAGTTATGGTAATATTATAGTAATTTTACAAATATTAAGGAAATTTGTAATATTAATTGAAATACTAGCTAACACATCCTGTTATTCACATAACATATTGTAATAGTTCAATTTCACTTCTAATTTTAGCAGCAAATCTTGTAAAGTTATGTAGATTTAATAAAAATTACCAATATTAGGCATTTTTAGAGAGATAGTTATGGTAAACACATTACAACACAATGTGCCTGCAGCGTCCCGATCCATTAATGGTCGGCTTGTCTATACAGTCACATGCGTTACAGATATTGAAGTGCGATTGAAATTAAAATGGAACGAGAACCAGAAATTCTCTAAATATATAAAAGTAAATGTGTTTCATGCTTTATGCAACTTTACTGCGTGCTAAATATAGCAGTGTGTTCCGTTTTTCAGGTTAACACCTCTATCTAATTTATCTAATGAACAACTGATATGTCTATACCATGCGCAGGTGGGATCACGTCTCGGTTACGGAGTAATCTTTTGGGGTAATTCCTCCCTGGCCTCGGATGTGTTCATAGCGCAGAAAAGAATTGTCAGATGTATAGCCAATGTTTCTAAATATCATACGTGTAGAGAAATATTCAAAGATTTCAAGATTTTAACGCTCACCGGTGTTTCGTAATTCTCCAGACTACATAGGTTTGCAAATTTTCAAAAAGCTTCCCTCTTATTTAAGAGAAATAAAATATATAAATTATTTTAGATCCATGTTGAAAAAATACCTAATTGACAGATGTTTTATAGCATGAATGAATTCTATGCACAAACATACATTTATTATATGTGTATGTCTAACTTTTGTTGTTATTTATTGCACCAAGTTTTAATATTTATATTTTAGAACTAACTGACTATTCCTATACAATTGTTGTAATTGTCTAACAGGAAATAAATGTATTATTATTATTATTATTATTATTATTATTATTATTATTATTATTATTATTATTATTATTATTATTATTATTATTATTATTATTATTATTATTATTATTATTATTATTATTATTATTATTATTATAAATGTAAGAAGGTTGTGGAATTATTTGACTCAACTTAAAGGAGGCCACCTGAAGAAGCAATCCTAAAAAATGCAGAAATAAGTCAGATCTCATCTATTGTGGGTCGAGTCCCCACAGTTTCAAAAGTGAACTTAGATATTTATAGAGTGTTTACATTAAACCAGGTTAGTAAATTTAGCTAGATCAATTTTTTTTTAGATAATTATTAAATAGAGCTTTGTCTGTTGAATTGTTCATTAGCATACCTCGATGTTTGGTATCAGAGAATATACATATGACTTCATTGATATGAATAGCTAATTATATTAGCTTAAAATACCTTTCTAATACAGCAAAAAATGTTACAAAAGCTAATAATAAAGAATATATGGGTAGATATTGTGGGCGTAATTCAACGCTGGTTGGGGCTTTAATCCGCAGAGTAGATATTTTCACACAATATTGGTTAATACCTAAAAATATATAAATAACTACATTATTGACGACTTACGCCAAGTTCATTTTCTTTTCCATCGACCATAATTATGACTTACAAACCATGTCAATATTTCAGAAAATTTAAAAAAGTATTCTGAATTTATTTTTCTTAACTTCTTAAAGCTCTTTTTAAGGTAATGAAAAATTTGCGTCATGTTTATAGAAATATCTCATCAACAGAATGCCATTTAATTTTGGAATACTTTATATAATTTTAACATAACATATTACATATTCCTTTGTTCGAGTGAAGAGTAGTTTGGATTCGTCAGGCAGTTTTCGAGAAATGTTTAACTAATAGATGCTGATCAAAAGTTAAAAACGTTCTACGAATCTTTGACCATGTTATTATCTCTTTGTGAATTAGCAAATTTCCTTTCGCTTCCTAATCGACCGAAAAAAATTTTTTTGACATACCATGATTTGAAACTTAATGTAGAGTATTTAGTGCAATTTTCACAGCTATAAATAAATTTAGAACAAATCCTTACATCCTTCCTCCATTGGAACAATTTGCTGCTTACAGCAAAAAGTGTTTGGTTTTCAATTTGATATTGTTACAACTAAACTTGAGTTAGATTACAACACAAAGAACGTGCTGAAAATGTAAATAGCTAAATAAAAAAGTTATGTATAATCTTGATCATCAAAGGCAAATGCAAAACCGCCTTGCTTCCGTGAAAAACCTAACTACTGTGAACATAATTAAACAATGGAGTTGAGAAACAGCAATAAGACAATAACCCGCAAATTTGCACAACTAAAAGACATTAATTTAAATAATGTTGGAGCAGCTCGTATCACGGCAGATAGAGGATTCTTGTGACGAAACACCGCACACACCTGAGACGAGAAAAATGAGATCTCTGCGGAATTCTTCAGGTGCTGTTATGAAATGGACTTTCGCCACACACGCCTTTCGGACAAGTGTCCTAGATTGGATGCAATACCGAGAGTTATGTGGGGCCTGGAACGTCTTCTTTATTCTCCTCGTACCGGGTAGACAAGAAGAAATACAGGAGATTCATTAACAATCAAACACTGATTAATGGATGATTCTTGAAATATACTGACTGAATATGACTTCTTAAACTTAAGCAAATTTTCAAACGTTTTTTCAAAATTTTATGAACATACATACTTTTAATTATTATTATTCAGTTCGGGTTGGCTATAAAAGAAAAAATTGCCAAGTTCTAGTAGTGTCAGTCTTTACATCCCTGGACTACTGTAGTCTCTGCAAGTATTTACATTAGTTCAAATATCAGGTCAGTGGTCGCGCGGTTTAAGGCGTTAGTACTTGAATCGAGGTGACTAGACGGAGTTGGTTCGAGCCCAGCTGCCGGTAGACCGTATATAAGCTATATTCGTAGAGAGGATTGGCACCCTGTGGGTATGGTAGGGTGGAATAATGTTAGCTTGGGTCAATGTGAGAGATTGATGCCGGTTGATGGGGTTTTCCTCATTCCTGCACTGAATAGTGGTTAGGGCCTACCAACGTAAGTCGTTCCTGGGCGCAAATGCGGCCTGCTTAATAATAATATGCCGCCCCCTCTCCCGCACAAGTCTCCGACTTCTGGGCTAATCCTGTGATTAGAATGAGGGGTAGAGATATTATTATTATTATTATCAAAAATGGCTTACGTGTATAGCAACTCGCAGTTGATGGATATCGTTTTAATTTATGGTGAAGTGAAAATGCTTTAGCAGAACGATTTCCCGGTAAACATGTGCCAAATGCAGCTACTTTTACAACGGTGTGCAGTGAGTGCAAGTGTAGTGCAACGCAGGCGTGACACGAGAAATTTGCAACAGAATCGTGGAAGAAAAGGAGATCCAAGGCGTCCGCGGCGTATTGCACCAGTGGCGTATCATACACGAGGCTCAATTATATCCGTACGATATACAGCGTATCGAAATGTTTCCTCGAAAATATAATATAATAGTAGATGAAAAGGGCAAATTACGTTTTGACATATATGAAAAATGTTATCAGATCCAATTTAAATCGAAATTCACATATTATAAATTCAAATGGTTTGATGGATCACAATTACCACAAGGATTATCCTTGATCATTTAATTTCATTAAATTAGCAATTTCTGTTTGCAGTTGATGAAGATGATATTGAGTACTATAGCGATGAGGACAAGATAAGAATTATGCACAGAAGAATTTTGTATCAAATTAGTTATATAAGTTTGATATTCTGCATTAAAGAAATGATGACAATTGATATAACGCGATCTAGCATTTCTATTTCTTCGCCTAGAAGTTTGACGATATGTATAATCGTTTGCAATAATAATGACACTCTTTAAAATTAATTTTGCCATTTCTTTTCAACTGGAGACGTATTTATGATGAAATCTACTTTCAACTTTTAACATTAGTACTTAGTTGTTTCACTCACCTATAGAGATTTCATGAAATTTTTACTCATAACTTCTAGAAATTCAAAAATAGTTTTGAAAGAGAGCAAAAGAATGTACGTGTTTTGTAAAAGAGTAAGTACGCCAATTGTCAGAAGCGCACGGTGTCATATAAATTTTGCGGAATATTCAGCGGATTTTGTACCTTCTGATGTGCCATTTTCATCCATACGTATGATCATTTTTAGTCAGTACAGCATATTATTAGTTTATCACCTTCTAACGATTGGACTTTCGCTGTGTAACTAATAAAAGTACCTTTATCTAGTGAATTCTAGTATATAACACTCTGTCGATAGTTTTCAGTCTATTAGATCAAATACAAAAAAATACTTTATTACTATATTGCACTGCTGAATGTGCCAATTCGAAATGGATAATATATTTTGACGACAAATTCAATGTCTATATATATTTGTATGTACAGGGTGTCCAGCGTAATGCTCTCACTTGATTTGTGGCTTTAATGTCATAGTTACAAAAAAATGTCATATACAAAAATCGTGCCATTTCTATATATGATTCGAAAGCCTTAGAAAGGAAACATCGAATTAAAACAATTATTTACCGATGTTAAATTTTTTAAATGCAACACCCTATGTATTTTTTAAGTTCTGAAAGCATACAATTCTGATTACATCCATATCATATACTTATATATTTGTCCTAGTGGTTACTAAGATACATATAAAGGAAAATGTCAAATATATCAGATATATCAATACATTTCCCTTTATATATCAGTAACCACTGGAACAATTATATAAGTATATCATATGGATGTAATCAGAATTGTATGCTTTTTCAGAATTTAAAAAATGCATAGGGTGGTGAATTTAAAAAAATTGAACTTCGGTAAATAATTGTTTTAATTCGATGTTCTATTGTTTTTTTTTCTAAGGCACGTCGAATCATCTATAAAAATGACACAATTTTTATATTTGACTTTTTTTGTATATGGCATTAAAACCACAAATCGAGTGAGAGCGTTACACTGGACACCCTGTACAATTCGTTTTAATTTTTAATGTATGATACCGTTGCACTGCCACAATAACAAAGTATAGTAAACAATTAAGTCGGTTACAAGAGCGAAAAGAGATCGCACGTATTCTGCTACGCTATCCAAAGTTAGTCAAGATTCAGTTTCATATTGTAATAATTATCCCGTCTGTAATTAGTACTGGTTATGGCGCATACTTGTAATTGTTTACTGTAAATTACAACTAAACTACATTGTGTAAAAAAAGGATTAATTGGAAACAATGGTGGTTCAGCTTCTGCGAATTCTAGAAGGAAAGAGAAAACGTATTAAAAGTGTTTTGTTCATTCCAAAGGTTCAGACTATAACTGGAGTTACAAAAATAATATGAAACCGTCTTATGATATAGATTAAAAATTACATTTTTGTTGCATCAGAGGTTCAGTTAATACATATTACGTATTCAGTAAAATAAAAATGAATAATTTACTAACAGAGAATGAGCCCTAGTATCATAACATAAAATCTTAGTTTAATGTTCTCCTATTTATGTTTAAAAAGAAATACAACACACAAATACACCAAATTTTTAATGAATGACGACGATTATGAATTTCTGCGCATGCTATATTACATATATGTTTTTCTGTTATATTACAAATATGTTTAGAAAAAAACTTATATAACCAATAGGTATTTATTTTAGGTTATTATTGCTTTGGTGGACGCATTTCCGCGGGAAGATCTCAAAAATTCGCTTGTAGAACATGTGGAAGATGAAGGACTGTGCTTCCGAGTCATGACACTCAATATCAAAACAAGAGTGTCTAGAGAATTTATTGTAACATTTGAAAATTGGCTTGAATTCAGCAGAACTGGCAAGAAAATACAGCAGATTATGAACTAAAACTATCATTATGTTCCCTTCTTTTTTCGATATAAAGTAGGTAAATGTGCCAAATAACCTATTGGTATAAATACTAATGGAATCTGCCAAAACTGATTGCGCGATTTCATAAACTGCCTAATCCCAATGCGTATACTGGGCACTGTTTTCGGTGATATTCAACCAATTATGGAGCAGATCTTTTGAATATAAAACAATATGGCAGCTGGAAGTCTAATTCTGTTGTTGAAGGGTACAACAAAACTGCTACTGAAAATAAGAAACGAACAGTTTTGAAAATTCTCGGCGTCAGTGAGAATATTCCCTTGGAAGCCGAAAACATTCCCCCAACAACAATATTTCATCAATATCTAAAAAACGTTTATACACAAAAAATATTTCCATATATTCAAGCTGTATGTTGTTTTGCTAAATTGCTTCTAATTTTGATTGAAGCGGACTGTATCTGTTTTATTTATACTAAACGGAACTATTAAACTATATAGGAAATATCTAAGAAAACGACTTACCCAACAATGGTGAGCTTAATGTGGAAAATTCTTTGTAAAATGCCAGACCATACGGAAATAGGAGTAAAAGGGAAGATGGGATATGGAAGGAAGGCAATCAATCTTCACCACTATGATTTTAAATGTCGTTTTAGATCCTTATTTAAACTATAAGATTGTTCAGATACTACTATAGGAAAAATGCTACCCGTCTACACTATATTATTTGCACTATGCTTTTGCAATAGTAATAACACTCCTTCAAAACAGTTTTTGAACTTTTAGAAGCTCTGAGTAGAAATTTAATTAAATCTCTATTGGTGAATGAGATAACTTAGAACTAATGTTAAAAATTGAATGCAGATTTGAATACAAATACATCAGCAGTTCAAAAGAAATCGCAAAATTTATTTTAAGCATCTAAAGCTTTACTATGAGTTAAATAATATTTGGCACCAATACAAGCAAATCGTTGAACATGTCAACATCTGTACGCGGTGTAGAACTAACTACATCTATCGGCCGTTCGCTACTCCATGCCGGACTGAAAATGTCCGGGCACGAAGCGTTCTACATGCAGTAGACACCATTGAAAGCTGTCGACCTTTATCGCGATCGGCGAGAAACGATATTTTGCAAACACGGAATTCCAGAAACAACTACTCTGCGGGCTAATGCCCCGACCAGCATTGAATTACACCTGGAAAACCTATAGCAACAGCTAGAGTCATTCGTCAGACGCCCACCAGACATATACCGGTTTCGAGCTTATTAGCTCTCATCAGTATGCCATAGGTGAGGTATCCGACGAATAATCCTAGCTGCTTTCGTCTGTCTAACCCGATATTCGTCGGATACCTCACCTATGGCATACTGATGAGAGCTAATAAGCTCGAAACCGGTATATGTCTGGTGGGCGTCTGACGAATGACTCTAGCTGTTGCTATAGGTTTTCCAGGTGTAATTCAATGCTGGTCGGGGCATTAGCCCGCAGAGTAGTTGTTTCCTGGAATTCCGTGTTTGCAAAATATCGTTTCTCGCCGATCGCGATAAAGGTCGACAGCTTTCAATGGTGTCTACTGCATGTAGAACGCTTCGTGCCCGGACATTTTCAGTCCGGCATGGAGTAGCGAACGGCCGATAGATGTAGTTAGTTCTACACCGCGTACTCATGGTCCCTTCTGTCGGGTTAGACAGACGAAAGCAGCTAGGATTATTCGTCGGATACCCATACTGATGAGAGCTAATAAGCTCGAAACCGGTATATGTCTGGTGGGCGTCTGACGAATGACTCTAACTGTTGCTATAGGTTTTCAGGTGTAATTCAATGCTGGTCGGGGCATTAGCCCGCAGAGTAGTTGTTTCCTGGAATTCCGTGTTTGCATGTCAACATCTGGTATTAATTTATCCAATTGTAGATGTAGAAGATTTTGCTGTCAGTGTATTTAATAAATGAATTTCCATATGATCTTAAATATTCTGCTTATTTAATATATGTCTAATTTGAGGATAATTTAATTTGCAATAACATTATCGCACGAAGTGCGTTAATAAATTAAAAAAAAAGATGTGGGATAATTAAGTCATTCGAAAAAAAACAAATAAATTCAATTCATAGTCATTATGTGGCAGCTGCAGATAAAGTAATATAATCATTAGTTTATTAAGATTCGTATCACTTTTTGATGTATATCTATGCCATCATCTTCACCAAATAAAAATTTGACTAATTCAAAGATTTCTTTTTTCTTTCATAATAGAAATGTAAACATTAATTATTTAAATGCCTTCTTGCGTGTTTTACACATTTTAGTCATCAACATAGTAATAATTATTAGTCCATAACAATAGCAAAAATTCAAGATAAATACATTATAACAGTGTACAACTTCGATATTTTGCGATGGTATGTTGAAAATAGCACAGACATAATACTCGTAAACAACAACGGAATGTTGTAGCGATAAAGAAATCAAACATACTGTGTACTCTCCCATATTTACTGTAAATTATAGAATATTTAATTATCGACTTGGTATGCATGAATAACGGTCGACACGCAGATACATTTCATTAAATATTTATAAAACCAACTTCCACATCAAGGCATGACGAGGTGAATTCGAATCTGAATACCCTGCGTTATTCTTTGGTATTGTTGCAATTTAACATATCCCACTGCTATATGAGCAATAATGCAATGAATTAATAAATTGATGTTTTATAGCCAGTAAATTCCTAGCAAATTTCGCAAGTATATTTCAGTGCCATTTATTCATTTATGAAGTAATAGTTAAGGGGGCAACAGTATGGAAAATCAATTTTTACGCTAACTTTTCCTACTGTTTTGCTAAAACCGCATATTAAGAGATTATGAAAATTATAAGTACATATTTAAAGTGGGTGACATATAAATAAACAATGTTATAATTTAAGATATTTTTTAGACCCACAAATTCGCAGCAGATGTAAAACATTTTCTGCAAGTAGTGTAATTTGACTTTTTTATGAACAATTTCACACGCCCATATTTCTGCTGATACTAAAAAACAGTAACTATTATAAAGTAAGCTAAATTTGTCACCTATATTTTCATTTTGACACAATTCATAACTTTTTAAAAGTTCTTGTGTACAATTCGTCGGAAGTTATTTTTACTTTAATTTCAGTTAATTTTTCATTTTGAGTCAAAATCTCACTCTTAAATATTGACCACAGCCCAAATAATAATAAAAAAAAACATTGAAAAATAATATTATTTGTAATTATTTGCGACAGAATTCATCGAATCATTGATACTATTAAAGTTATGAATTACCTTATTTTTATGCATGATGCATATACAGTGCCTTCGAAAAGTAACGAATAAATTCATTATTTTTAGATTTCGATAAAATCCTCTGGCACGTCGATTTTGTTTTTAAAAAAGGCACTTTTTGACATATGACCCATATTTGTAACGTTATCATTGTTCGAGAGATTAATCGACAATTTTTTTAAATGGCAACCCACAATTTTGACCATGCCATTTGAAAGAGCGTGTCATTCTACATACACACATCATGAAAAATTATGGTGTCATATAACAAAAATTTCACAAAAAAAAAATTTTGCATACTGAAAATGATAATGATTATGTAAAATCGACTAAATTAAATGTTCAAATTGTGCTTCTAAGTCTTCTAAATTAACCGGTCAACTAACGTATACTTTGCTTTTTAAGTATCCCCACAAGAAATAATCTAGGGGTGTCAAATCAGGCGATCTGGCTGGCCACTCGATCGGCCCCCTTCTCGGGTGATACATTTCGATGAAAATTAAATTTTACAATCTTCAAACATAATTTTCTTGAAATTTTTGTTATGTAACACCATAATTTTTCATAATGTGTATATAGAATGACAAACTCTTTCAAATGGCATGGTCAAATTGGGGGTTGTCATTTAAAAAAATTGCCGATGACGTCATATCTCGAACAACGATGACGTCACAAATATGGGTCGTATGTCAAAAAGTGTCTTTTTTATAACAAAATCGACGTGCCAGGGAATTTTTTCTAAAACTTCTCAATTTCAAAAATAATTAACTTTTTCGTTACTTTTCGAAAGCACTGTATAAAATAAAATGTATTACTTATCTTTTCAATCTTTGGCAGCAAGTTTATTACGATTTAGATAAAATATCTAATTTATTTAAGCAGTGTAAGTATATGATCAGTAATTTAGTCAAATAGCTTCTTAGGTCCTATTAATTAATTTATCATATTTCATTTTATAGAATACATTTATGTGACACTGTTTTCTATTTATATTCTAAGGTATTTTGTGTAAAGTTATGTAGCATTAATGTGAATGCCACGCACAAAGTTTCTTTATGATTTGGTGTCTCTTTCATTTACTTGCACTAACTATTGCCATTTCATTTATGAATTTACATTGTAGGTCTATGTTGTATGTTTGTTGATGTGTTATGTTTTAGTGTAATTTTACTGTCTGTAAAAATATTGTTGGCATATTATATGTTATTTTGATTATTTAATTATTATTATTTCAATATATTAATATTTTGAATTTTTATGTTGAAAGTATTGTCACGAAAGAAATTATACAATTTATTTCGATTCATGCTTTGACCAGCTTCAATTCAAATAATAATGTGACATTGGTATGCCAAATAAACATGTTCATGTTTAGTTTATGTAAACAAAATATCGTTTAAATATATATTTCGTCTTTAAACTTGCAAATTAAAGTACAAAAGCTTTCTATAAATAGCAACTCTCACACTGTATCGTGTACGAGTATACTGCAAAGACACTGTAGGAATACAAATTCCATTTGTCGTAATTACCAAATCTCAAAGCACGTAGGTATCAAAAACCAAGACCAAATTCTTGCGAGTGCTTATCCTTTCGCCTATGCCAACTATGTGGCAATACGCCACAGCGCACACCTTGATAATTGTTATTATAAAATACCTGCATCAATAACGTATCCATTCACTGTTTTCTAGATGAGACGGATCGCCACTTAGCAATTTGATTTAGCCGAGCTAAGGAGCTAATGATTTATTCATAAAATAAATATTGTCTTGCGCAAGGTCACATCTGTCAGTACGAGGTGAATCACGCCTTTTGTAGAAATAAAAATTATTGTCAACGCACGTTGGGATTATCTCCCAAGGATCAAGTATGCGTACATTTTGTGATCTTACAAAATTGTAGTTGGCTGATGGCAAAGAAAATGTAGGTTTTAGATGTGTAGTAATTGATGTTTAAGAGCATCATGTTATTTCTTCTTCGTTTAATTGCATGGGTATTTTAAATTAGTGGAATCTTAGTGTTAGTAGTACACAAAATGGAAGCTGTCCACCGAAACCATGTTTACAAACCTAAAATACTTCTTTGATAGAAGAGAAAATGGCAGAGGCCTTACTGATAATCTGAATACTATAAAAGCCTCTAAATAAATACAATATAAACTAAAATATATTTTCCCTCTGTAGATGAGTTTCCTCTAAAACATAAACTGCCAAATTTACACAAACGTCAGTTTAGTGCCCCTAAATTAATGAAATACCATCTAATAGATATTTATGCAACAAGTACAAAAAGTAAGTGTTTATTGCACACGACGTGAAATTGTCCAACGAGGCCTTCAGGCCTTCTTGTACGAGTTGCATACAATATTTTTCTACGTTCAAGAAAAAATCAAAAATTGTTTTATTTAGATGACACTAAGTGTAGAAAATATGACGTCGATTTGAACGTTTATGTTTGTCATGACAAAACGCTGTCGTAGAATGACAGGTGAATGCAATAAACATTTTATTGCACTAGTGCAATAAAGAACCACTTTTTTCACTAAATATAGTTCAATAAAGTTTTGTTTTTTGCATGAACGTAGAAAAAATATATTTTATATTTCACTTCCTTGTAATTTAATTTTAAGACTTAGGATACGAGATAAAAACATATCCTCTCAGACATTCGTAACCCAAAAATAATGACGCTTGGGTTGTTATGGATATATCTGAAAATACCTAGCATCAGTCCGACACTGCCAGTTTTGTTTTTCAGAATACATTTATGTGATACTGTTTTCTATTTATATTTTAAGGTATTTTGTGTAAAGTTGTGTAGCCACGCACAGTTTCTTTATGTTTGGGTGTCGTTTTTTATCATTTGTTATATTTTAGTGAAATTTTACTGTTTGTAATAATAGTTTTGGCATCTTATCCCCCTGACATTCATAATGCCCGCTTTCATAGCAGTGGGCAAAATAGATCTTTTTACGCCCCATGAGCATCCGAAAGTAATGACCATTGGGTTGTTATGGATATGTCTGAAAATATCTAGCATTTCATAACTACAAATCGAGACGTCAAAGCTATGACTTTTATAGTTTTTATTTCGTATCAATTGAAATATAAAACGTTGTATGTCCCAGGATGATTATGCTTTTAGGCGACCTGCTTTCAGCAACCTGTCGCCTGCGGGCATAATTATTTCTATATCTTTAATCGGTCAGTGGTCGCGCAGTTTGAGGAGTCAGTACTTGAATCTAGGTGACTAGATCGCTGTAGGTTCAACCTCCGCAGCCGGTAGACCGTATATAAGCTATATTCGTGGAGAACCTCTCTGCGGAAATGGTAGGGTGTAAGAATGTTGGCTTTGGTCAATGTGAGAGATTGATACCAGTTGACGTCTGACTACTATGAGGTTTCCTTGGTACATAAATAACTATTTGTATAGGTATGAGTCCTTTAAATATAAACTGTCACTTTTATACAAACGTCAGTTTTGAGAATATAAACAATAATTTTGAGACAAGTAAAATAATGATAAAGTAGTTTCATAATAATTATTCTTAACTTGAAACAGAGAAAAAACTGAAACTGAGGCGCTATTATTTCTGATTTCTGCACTAGCAATCTTAATTCACTAAAAAAGTTAATTTCTTGTGATCATTTCTTTGGTATAAATTGATAACTTCATACCTAGTAGTCTAAAGGTTTGTTCCAACAACAGCAAGAATCGATTCTGAACCGTCCAGAACTAGTCAGTCAGTTCAGTTGTTAATGTACTATCGGCGATTACGACGTAAAACGGTGTTGGTCAAACATTTCTGACAGTTCTGAACCAGTTCTCAACGGCTGTTGGAACAGACCTTAAGACGTACCAGTCTATAATATAGTTACAAATGTTTAAGGAGTTTGTTCAATAAAATAAGTTAAAAGTTTTTTGCAACTCACATCGAGTAATTTTTATGCTTAAAAAATTTCAAAGACATTGCCAAATTTTGCCTTATTTTGGTTTTTAGACTTAGGGTAGATATACCAACTATTTTGACTAATCAACTAGACAACATTAATCATTTTAAAAAGATCTGTCTAGTGAATTTGTACAATCATATTGATGAAGAGCAGGAAATCGCTATTAAAGTTTTATTAAACATCAAATTTTTAATAATACTTTCTGTAATTAATCAAGTTGCCATACTACAAATAAATATCATTAGTAATTTTAGTGTTACAAATTGTAATTGTTTAAGGTAGATATTCTGCCTAAACATATTAATTACAGAAAGAATTATTAAAAATTTGATGTTTAATAGCAATTTCCTGCTAAATGGTTACATTTATTGACTTTAATAAAGAGTACATAATTTTTCATGATATTGTTTCTCTTTTCAATAATGTTTAAATTTCTGTGATGTCTAGAAAGAACAAAAACTTATGAATAAAACTAATTCTCAGTTTTAGGTAAAGTGATCTCTAGCGGCGCATAATAGAACTTTTCTTTGACTGGTCCAATAGAGCTTGATTTACTTAGTGGGTATGCCAAATGAGAGAATAAGTTGACTGAAATAAGTTATTTAAAAAAAAAAATAAAAAAATTCGAAATTTGACAAGCTGTAACTTGGAAACAATTGACAATTCGAAAAAAAATTACATACTGCCATTATTTTAATCCGTAGATTCATCTCCCGGAGTTTCCTGACAGACTATCAGAACACACTGTATAAACTGTAGACTAATATTATCAGAATTTTAATTCATTTAGTTTGAAAATATATGTTTGCATTCAACCTTTATGGCGTGCATGTGAATTTTAGTTACAATACTGAATTTACTAGAAGAAGGGAAGAAATTTAATTTTTTCTCGTATCAGTAGCTACTTGTTTCAAAAATAAGCATATCATATTTTCCCATATGCGTTTTCCATTTTCTCATCAGCAGGTTAATAGTGACACAGAAGTTTAGTCTTTTTTTTAGTAAATCACATACTTTACAATTTTGTGTGTATCATTTAACAGTGGATGCAATGCATGTGTTCTCTGGGATTGGTCTGCTATACTTTTTCGATAATAAAAATACAAAAATATCAAAAACTGTTTTATTTTTACCCCAACCGACCCTACATATGCAAAATGACGTAATTTTGTGTTCATTGAGTATATTTATATAAACAATTATACGCATAGATGAAAGTTCTTCCAATCCTTTACACCGTTTTTTAAACAATTACCAGAGATATATTTTACACAGATATGTTGCAAACGGATAATGTATATTATAATATATTTATATAATTCTGAATAGTGAAACAAATTTATTTTCCTTAGATTTATTACAATATAAAATAATGAATTAAACATTAGAATAATAACAGAGCTGTTGTGAAACAATTATTTCCTATCTGGATCAAAGCAGGTCGACTGTTCATACATAACATTCCGTCCGCTTACGCAACAATGTTATAATTGAAAAGAAAAGGAAAACATAATTAAAGTTCCTCCCAGATAATTTACAGTTATTTATTTATTTATTTTGGTACAACTGCCAAGACAGCATACTTCAATTATAGGGCAGGGAAAAAATAAAATTACGTTACTACAGTAACAAATAAATCACTGCAAACAATAGTATGTTACATAGCTTAAAACACACTTAAAACATTATCAAACTATTCAATAATAAAAAATAACATTTATGATGCAAAGTAATTACTTTCCTAAGATAGAGTTTTAATGTCAGCAATATTGCAACAGAAAATATAAAAATCATGTTGATATAAATCAAAATTAGAACACAAACGTGTTGTAAACAGGTGAGAATTTTTAAATGTAAATGTAAACGAGGAGTAGGCAAGTAATAGTATATTACATACCGTGGTGGCTTCATTCTTGTCGAAAGAAAAGAATGAAGCTTTCGACTGAGATTTGTATACTATTTTATTTACAACCGTACATTTTAAATGCAAGTGATGGTTTTGATAACAAAAATAATTACGTTAGAATTAACAAAGTAAGATCCAGATTACAGATAAAAAACGTCTAGTGGGCATTTTGACAATGGTTACTATGGTACTAAAAAACTTTAATTAGTTGCATTTTTTGATAGATTGTCATCAAAATAGTTATTTATGCAACAAGTACAAAAAGTAAGTGTTTATTGCACGCGACGTGAAATTGTCGATAAGCACTTTTTGTACGAGTTGCATACAATATTTTTTCTACGTTCATGCAAAAACCAAAAAATGTTATTTAGATGACACTAAGTCTAGAAAAATGTGACGTAGCTTTGAACGTTTATGTTTGTCATGATGACAAAACGATGTAGTAGAATGAATGCAATAAATATTGTATTGCACTAGTGCAACAAAGAACCACTTTTCCACTAAATATAGTTCAATAAAGTCGTTTTTTGCATGAACGTAGAAAACAGTATTTTCGAAGGCAATGAACGATTCAGAAGAAATTATTTGTACTCCTCAACTGAGAAAAGTCGTTTAAAGTTTGGAATAAGATTTGTTACCTAAGAAGAGTCGTGCAAGTTATGATAAAGTTTATGATTTCTTTAAGTTAGTACACGCAAAAAGGTATTCAGAAAGCTGTTTCTGAAACTATTGTGTTGGCATATTTTAGAGAAATGGCCAAAATCAAAAAGTTTTCAACTCCAATTTTGTTGAGAAAGTTGTAATATACAATCAGATATTTTTTAATCAACCATTTTGATTATTACCTGGGTTGAAAGTGACATTCGTCTGGGTGGAAGTGACATATGGATATATTATTATGTCACAATCACAAATATGTTTCTTTCAAGCTTACTGTAACTTTGAAATATCAACATTAATATACGGTTGTAAATAAAACAATCATTTAGAGCGATAAAGCAATGGTATGTTAAATTGTATAAAATGAAAAGGATAGTAGGACAGTGAATTTTGTTTATTAAAAGTTCGTATAAAGTAACTACAGAAAAGTATTTCCGTCGTAATGCCAAATCATTAAGATTAAAACTAGATAATAGCTTTGACTGAAGAGCTCCAATGGTTGGATAAGTACCATCAGACTTATATGAAAGAAGTATCTAAGCTTTTTCCAGATTTGAAATATGAGACTCGTAACTCCGACTCCAAACAGTGGGTGCGTACTCCAACTTTGACCTAAAATTATTAAAATAACATGATTAATGTCGAAATGTCTATAAATTTTGTTGAGTTTCTCATAATGTAGTCTAGATTCTTATTGGAATTAGTTACAACATAATTTATTTGAGGAAGAGAGAATAGTGTAATCGAAAACAATGCACAAGTCCTTAAATTCAGTACACCTGGAAAGTACTTCTTACACTCTTATTAGACCTAAAGGGTACCGTTGAGTGATAAGTATACTTATCACTCAACGAGGGTACTCAATAAGTACGGGCCGTCAACTTCTGTGAAAAATATCGGTGTATTACATTACACTATTTTCTGCCCGTTTTGGGCACCTTGCATATACACCGTAGATAGAATACAGGGAAATTGCAATATTGGAAAATTATATTAGGTCAGCTATAATGATGTGATCTGAAACTGAAACTGTTTTACAAATGTCAAGGAATTCGTACCATGTTCACATAAATCCGTCCATCGATTTTGATCTGATCTGGAAGTCATCAAATATTCATTAGGCGACTAATTTCTTTACTGATAAAATATCTACATAGAAGTTCTATTATGCATCATCAAGTTAAGTGGGTGTCTGGAACTGATTTAGAAATAATTAGTTGACTGTGCTATGTTACAGTGAAATGCAACGAAAAATTCATCAGAACCATAAACAAGGGAACTATTATAGTCCGGTGTCTCTAAGTATATCTAATAGTTTCCTTGTCTATGATCATAACTAAAACATGCAGAGAGTAACGAAAAATATCATTAACTGCTAATTTTCGGCGACAAAATATGGTATACAGGGTGATTGGGGGAACTTCCAATATTCGACAGGGTGTTTGGGAGGTAAAAGTGAATAAAAAAGCCTAATAAATATATGTTCGCATATCAACGGTTACTGAGATAGCAATCAAAATATTTTTATTGCTATTTTTGCGAAAGCTGTTATTTTTTGAGTAAGTCAAGCGTTCTAAACCAAACTCACATTAGTGATTTGATACATAGTGATTTTCCGGGTTGCTGTGCCGTGACTTCGGTTACTGGTAGCTGCCAGAAACAGAGTTAAAATGCACATCCCTAGCATTAGCCCGGACTCTTTTACCTGCCCTGGTTGTTATCGGACTAGGCTCTGTGGGGACAGACCCGCTATCGGGGTCTCTGGGCCCGTCCATATATTCATTTCAGTCGCTGAAGATGCCGACAGTGAAGAGTGGCGAAACGTTTGGAAGCATGGGATGCGACCAGTTACAGCGGCGGCTACGGAACGACTCGGAGGACCACCATTATCCGATGAACAGTTCCGACGTAGCAGTCGGAATACCAACAATAGGAACCGAAATCAATATATGGACGGGCCCAGAGACACCTATAGCGGGTCTGTCCCCACAGAGTCTAGCCCGAGAATAACCAGGGCAGGTAAAAGAGTCCCGGCTAATGCTAGGGATGTGCATTTTAACTCTGTTTCTGGCAGTTACCAGTTACCGAGGTCACTGGACAACAACCCGGAAAATCACTATGTATCAAATTACAGCACTGGCCGTGAAAGCCTAAAAACCACTATCACATTAGTGATTACTAATTGTCTGTAGCATTTATTTTTACATGTGCGTTCGTTTACTCGGCATTGTATATACATTTAATCATCGAGAATATGCTGATATTATTTTTATTTATGGCTATTGCAACGGTAGCGCCAATCGTAGAGTTACAGAATATCGACGTCACTTCCAGAACAGAGTGCCAGATAGAAATGTATTCCAGACAGTCTTCAACAATGCACGTGAAACTGGAATATTTTCCAGTGTGAGAATTACATCTAAGAGGCAAGCTAATCCTGGTCTAGCCTATGGAAGAAGAAAGTCTAAATATGGTAGAACGTAGCCCGGGTGTAAGCATTGCAACCCTTCTCCAAATTCAACAAACTACGGTATGGGAAGTAATTCACGAAAATGATTTAACATTTTCCTTATTTAGCGCGTCCAGAATATTCAGGGCGGTGATAATGATTTGCTGTTGCATTTTTGCAATTGGACAAACGCAAACCATACACTTTACAAATACATTTTGTTCACTGATGTGGCTCAATTCACTCGTGATGGTGTAAATAACTGTCACAATGAACATCGTTGGTCAGATGAAAATCCTCACGCCACTGTAGAAAGTAACTTTCAACATCAGTTCAGTATTAACATGTAGTGTGGTATGATTAATAATCAATTACTTGACCCAGTTGTGGTAGATGGTCGTCTTACTGGAGTTATAAATATATGTAGAATTTTTAGAAAATAATTTGACAGATCTAATAGACGATGTTCCGTTGGATATTAGGCAAAACATGTATTTTCAGCATGATGGTGCACATGCCCATGTTAGTCATGTTAACAATCGTTTTCCACAACGCTAGATTGGTCGAGGTGGTTTCCAAAATTGGCCACCAAGGTCCCCAGATCTGAATTCCTTTGATTATTACCTTTGAGGATGGTTTAATGCAACAAAAGTGAACACAAGACAGGCGCTAATCGATCGGATTGTCAATTGTGCAGCACTCATAAGAGGAAATCACCGTGCACTTCAACGAGCTACCCGTGCAATCTACAAACAAGGTGATGCATTCATCGAGGCGGACAGTGATACATTTGAAAATTTAATTCATTAATTTCAGTTTATTAGATCAATGTTATAATTTTTAATACTTACAGAATAAACACTTTTCTCTACTGATGCATTACAATAAGTAACTTGGGTAAAAATATTTTCATTGCTATCTCATTAACCGTTGATATTCCACCATATATTTATTCGGCTTTTTGTTCACTTTGAACACCCCTTTCGAGGTGATTGAGGTTTCCCTTCAAACACCCTATATATACAGAAATTCCTTCTTTAAAACACAGATACTAAAGTTAAAATGTAGATACTTCTGGTGATTTATCAAATTCTCAATGGCATTACAATAAAAGCCGAAAAAATAGAAACGTAGAAACTATATACCTCCGAGGCTCACAGCTCAAATTTAAATTCTGTTGGTTAATAATGGCAAAGGTGCACGAACGCTGAATCTATTGTTTGCTAATATGTAGGCAGGCGTCTCCATCCACCATAAATGAGTTTGAAGGATAGATCTTATTGTAGTATCAAAACTGTTAAATTGAAAAAGTCAGTCATTCTCATTTGAAAGATATAAAGAATATTACTTGTTAAAAAAGTAACCATCTGCATATATTGTTAGTTCCACCATTGGTTTTATAAACTTCGCTATCTTCCACTATAGAAAAGAAAACAGATTTTCAGCTAACCATGACGCAGTCATTGGATTCAAATCGTTACATAATGTTTTTTCAAATATACGCCACTAAAAGTTCTTTCGCCTTGAACTCTTGTTAGTTCAAATGTAATCTGCACTTTAAGATTACCCTTTCATGTGAAAGTATTTTGAACATTATTGACGTTTTGACACAAATTTCATGTAGTCAACAGTAACTCAATATAGTTCAACTGTTGAGAAAAGTTATTTGGCTTTAAATAAATTTATTTAAGGATTTAATGGATTATTTTCAATGATAATTTTTCAAAACTTTTAGTTTGAATAGGTTTATGATTAAACTACCAAACACTATAACAAGGTTAGAAGCATTGTTAGCAATCTAGCACAGGTGAAATACTTTGATGTGATTATTACAATGTTTTAATTTTGCACTTCATGAATTCACCTATTACGAAATTCATCACCCAATCAGACTCCCCCCCAGATTATAACTATCTGAACATATACTAATCTTATTTCACAACATGCATCTACTATAAGGAAAAATGGATGTAACTCATACTAGAAAATAAACAAAATTATTTCCTTACTTCGAACTCATGAGCAAAATATGTTATTTCATTTTTTTTATTTATAGGAATAGATGCGTCAACTTTAAATTATGCGAAGTGATTTGAAATTGTCATGGTTTTTAAAATGTTGCTCGTTTCGTGCGTTACACAAAAAAGCTCAAGTTTTAATTTGTTCTAACTCTGAGGGAACTGCATTACCAAATTTGAGTAATCAATGAAGATCTGTTTCTTTCCACCAAAGGCAGGAAAAGCAAGAGTCCTTAGAAATCGTCCTAGAAAATATGTTGTTTTGTTTTAGTTTGTTTTGACGAGAGGAAAATATACCAGTTTATGGCAGCATTATTGTTATACCACATAATTTATTGATACGATAAATACACTGAAAAACTAGTGGTAGGTAAAAATACACTTTTACCAGTAAACATAGAGAACAAAATAAATAAAAGAAGCAAAAAAAATGAATTGTAGAAGCTAAATTAACTTTCCTCAAAACTAGTCACAACTGAACAGGTCATCTAACTGTGGGTACCAGTAATAACTAAAATTCCTTCCCAGAGTACCTGAACTGTGTAGCTATTGTTATTAAAACTTTTAACTAAATGTATTCCTGATATATTAAGGTATCTGTGGCCCAAAATGGTGAAATCTCGATATAACTTTAAAGTTAGGAATTTTTAACCCTGTTAAAGTTACCAAAAAGGAATATACATTACTGGATACTAGAAAGTTCAACTTAGGTAGTGCTAGTATTTATATTACCTAAATCGCTACATTTGATACTTTAAATATTTATTGAAAGTGTCTCTTTTTATGGAATTTTTACATAAACTTCAACAATTAATTTTTCACATTTAAAAGCCAAAGTGCGAAAAATGAACATAAACCTTTCCTAAGTTCATCCTTTATGTGTATTTTACTGCAGTCAAATAAAGTGTTAACTTTTTTGTAGAAGATAAAGGTAAACTTAAAATTATCTATGTCGATTTGCACATTGTATTTTTTGAGCCGTAAATAGTTTAGCCGTTTAGCTATTTCTAGATAGCAGTATCTGTCAGGGATTTAAAATATTGCTGTCTTGTAGACTACTCTGATAACACACGGTGATGCTGAAATATTTTCAATCACTTGACAAACTTCACGTAACGATATTAACACTTTCATTTCTTACAAATTCATTTATGTCTAATAACTAGGACTATAATTATTATAAACAAAGTATATTATGCCAATAGGTAGGTAAACACAAAAATAGCTCAATTCCTAATGTGAAAACAAAACAAGTAAATAAGATCATACAAGCAACTGTATACAAAAAAATTACGATAATTATTATCTTTTATCAACAGTTTACTTGGAAAATTTTTCTCTGTGTCTATATAAGTTCGAAGATAATTTTTTTTGTAAATGTTATAGTTATATAGCAAACTTAACTTAGATACCTTTTACACAGAAATTCCTTCTTTAATGTTTATGTTCACTCTTCATAAAATCCATTTAAAATTAAAATATTGCGTTGGGCTCTGAACGGAACACTTAAAGAGTGAAATCGTTTTTACCGGCCGATACCGACTTCCTGCATTGCATTCTTGACTAAGCAGAAACAACCGGAACCCACGGTTTCTTTAAACGGATAATCGTCGTTAGTATTCACTATTAAAATGTCAGTGTTATCAAATGCGGCACTACATCCGTGTTTTGATTAGGGTAATAAATCGAAGTGTAAAATATTATTGTTTAATAACGGCAATGCAGGTAACGGTGTGTCTGTTAACAATATTTTTATTGCATTTGAAAACCTACATATGGAATTGTAGAGGTAGTGCAGATATGAGTGGATGAAATTTTAAGGGTCAAACATATTCATAATTTCAGAACCAGAGTAATCATCAAATGTTACATCAAATTACAAAATGTTGATGTAACAGTAACTTATCTTAGGATAAAAATGCAAATGATAACCAACCATCCATAGAAAACCTACAAATTTTCTCCAACAAACAGCAGGTAATGATAAAAGCAAAATTACTTCTGATTTAATCCAGACTAAAGTAGCATTGCTGCTTAGGGAAGTCAATACGATAAGCTTGGTTTTATAGGCATAAAGAATATCGGATTACTAAGAAATTGGGTCAGTTAGCCAGATCAGTGCCATTAACTATTTGTTAAATTCATTAATTTAGGAGTAGATATAATATACTCTTGTAATATATTAGCAGCTTATGTTGATTTATTTAACTCAAGTTGTTCATTTAAAAAAGTTAACAAGCACATTTTCTTCACAATTTGCTGTATTTCTTTATTATATTGCCTAATTTTTGTAATATGATCATTTATATTATTCTTACCGTTTTAGTTTGTTCATTATGTTTCTGTTTACGTTAGAATTTATAATTTTTGTAATGCCTTTATTTTGACGGTTTCTGGAGCATTTCAGGCCACATTCTATTCGATTCTCGAGATCGCGGAAACTTATAAAACCCTTAAAACTTATATACGCGGATCGGTTTTGCAGCCACAGTTTCAGTTTATATTGAGTTATACGGGAGTGACATAATCGTCGAAGTAAAGAACTGACAGTTGTTTGAATCATCTATTGTGTAATCAAGAAGTGACAGTAATAAAGTCAACGTAGAGGCTATAATATTGTTTCAGTTTTTTTATCGTTTTTGTACTGGCATATTTCAACTTATCTTAGTTTATATATTTCTTTCTCTTTTTGTAATTTGTGTTATCCTGTTATTGGATAAATTTGTTTATCTGTTGGGGGACTTTTTTTGTATAAATAAAATAAACCATTTTACGATATCTAATCTAAATAGTAAATTTTGCTGAAAATTAAGTATTGAAGATGATAAATTCATCACGTTTATGCCTTCACCACCTATCCCCAAAATCACAAAAGCCCTAAATTGTAACAGTTATTCCAACTGCACCTTTGCCCACATACTGTCAATCCATTCTTACAAATTTACCTATGAAAACCGTATCATTCTACAGTGTGGAAGAAAAGTATGGAATAAATTCATTATTTCTAAAACAACGAAGTTTCATGAAATTGCCTCGGACACGTCGATTTTGTTATTTAAAAAGACTCTTTTTTCTATACCAACGCATGTCCAACGTTAATTTGTTTTCGCGTGATGACGTCATCGGATATTTTTTTAAATAGAACCCCTATATTTTTTCATCGGATTCTTGTAGAGCTTAACTTGATGAATTCAAAAATATATAATTTTAACACTTTATTCCTTCAACTTTCCGAGGAAAAAAATAATAACCGATCCAATAAACGCTGCAGTTGACAGATGTCAATTCAGATTAGATTTTGTTTAGCTGCCAGAAACAGTTTCTGAGGTGACTTGATTTAATTTGTTGTTTTTGCTATCAAAAGATGTAATATTCTAACATGCAATCTAATAAAACAAAATAATAAATTAAGGGGTCAAATACGATTGAGGCAACCAGAATTTAATTATTAATTAATTACTTATTGTTAAATTGTTGCCTTATTTTGTGATACTGCCGATGAATTCACTATATCCATTTTACTCTCAACCAGCGCATCACAGACACAAATGAGAATATTCACATTTTTATCAAGCCGATTTTATTGGATCGGAAAGTTGAAGGAATAAAGTGCTGAAATTATACATTTTTTAATTCAACAAGTTAAGCTCTACAAGAATCCGATGAAAAAATATAGGGGTTCTATTAAAAAAATATCCAATGACGTCATCACGCGAAAACAAGTAAACGTCGGAAATGCATTGGTATAGAAAAAAGAGTCTTTTTAAAAAGCAAAATCGACGTGTCAGAGGAAATTTCATGAAACTTCGTTGTTTTAGAAATAATGCATTTATTCCATACTCGTCTTCCACACTGTATATCCTCCGAATCTTAAAAAACTTAGTTCTCGACTCGTGCTAAATTTACTTACAGTATACAACATTTAAACATCGACAGTCAAATTGTCAATAATAAGAAGCAAACAGTAACTCACGTTTGCGTATACATTTTTCAGCGATGTAAAAGTCAGAAAATATTCATGATTACGCGATAGGAGAGGATTCTGTTTCCGCATAGTCAGGTGGAGTATGCTCCAACGCCGTGATCATCCTATTCTGAGTAATAATTTTTTACAGCGTTACTAATCAGATTTAATTAAATACATTAGCAATATACAGGGTATTTAATTAATTTACAGCTTAATGGCAGCTTGCTTACTTCAAAATAAAGTCATTAAGCCAAATATGCCGTATTTGAATGTTGCACATTTTCACAGGGTGTCACAGTTACTGGCAGAGGGCGCCAATTATAGTACATTATGCTTTTTGCGGCTTAGTGTATCCATCTGACTATTGAAACAATGATTTTTCTACGTTTTTTATTTGGAAAAGGTATCTCTTGTTGAAGTCGTTAGAAGTAACTGTTTACGAAATAATTCTATTGGCGCCCTTTCCTGGTAATGTCAAAATTAGTAACACATTTGGATTTGTTGCCCCTATCTCCGAAATGTATACAAATATTTCTTAGTTATTTGCCAATATTGAAAATCAAATTTTAACATCCCTTATCTTTTTAACTATCAACTTCTGGATTAGGAAAGTTTAGCTACACTATAATATTACAGCTCGTGCATGAATTTTATTTATGTTTATTCTACGTTCCTGTTTTATAAAGGATAATATAAGTTCTGTTTGTGTTAAAGAAAGAATCTCTACATCTTGTAATATTCACTATAAACAGATGAGTTCCATTACTAATAGGCCAAACCTCAGAAATATATTGTATAAAAAAATTTAAATGGCGTAGTTTTAATAAAATTTTGCCGAAAAATGTCTAGTTTGCCATACACAGGATGTTAAAGTATGAAAATTCAAGCTACTTTTACTATTATCTCTGATACACCTTAAGTATATTTTATTTATTTTAATTTGGCAGGACGAGTTTTATTTAATTAGGACTGATTGGATAGAATTTCATATACCTACAGGGTGTTTTCAAAAGGAGTAACGCAAATGGTACCGTTGAATTTATAGCTAAAATGAACACGGTTACATAATAATGACCTTAGTAAAATGTTCACCCCTTAGGTGATACAGCTTCCAAAATATATGGAATAGTGGCTGTAATCTGAAAATGAAAAACGTTGTAATAGTCAAATTTCACGCAAATTTTCTATTAATGCATGTGCAACTTCTCAATAATTTTTCGAAAATTCAATAACCTGAATATGGGTACCTACTTTATCAACAAATCTAAAAAAATAGTAATGCATTAATAATATGACAATAATTGTTAATGTAACTGAATTTTGTGCATGTTGGTAAATTATGTATTTATTAAGTGAATCCAAAAATGGAATTTAAATATAATTTCTCATTAGGTCAAAAACTTCTTGTTTTGGCAACATTGAAAAATATCACGTATTATCACTAAATTTTGTAAAAATGTTCATATGGCTAATTCTTGGGAGTGCACTTTACACTACGCTTTTGTCCTTGTTAAAAACTCTTATGTTTTAAATATGTTCTGCATAATTCAACTATTTTGAACCCACGTGACAGCACGGCCGGTAGTATTGAAATACATTTGCGCTAAAACGGACACCGCCTACGTAATTTATTTCGTTTAAGTATAAGATGTTTTATTCCTACTGTTTTGAAAATAAAAATTTATTGCAAATGCAAGTAAAAAAGTTCATAATATTATGGGTTCAGAAATGCCTCCTTTCCAACATACATTTGCGCTAAAAAGGACACCGCCTACGTAACTTATTTCGTTTAGGTAAGTATAAGATGCTTTATTCCTACTGTTTTGAAAATAAAAATTTGTTGCAGATGCAAGTAAAAAAGTTCATAATATTATGGGTTCAAAAGAAAATTAAAAATATATTTTTTTAAGATTTGACATTTGCTGTATTGTAAGATGGCAATATTGGCTTCCTTCTTTCTGGTCTTATATTGGTCTCACAAAACAAGACAAGGCCAGACTTCGCAGCTTAAATTGTAAAACCAGATTTTAAAAAAAAGTTTTGCGAAACAAGATAATAAATACTGCAACGGCAAGAAATCTTGCAAATATAGGAAGGGTATTGAACATTAACTGACAAAATAAATAATGCATTTCTACTGTGAGTATATACTTTATTCAAATGACATCCAGGATATAAAATTAATTTTAAAATCAAAGTTTATTAAGTCTAGTTCCAGTTCTGCTGAACTAGAACTAATTATAAATTCATCACCTGTGAAATGTGGAAGAAGATACCCCTTCTGTAGGCAGTCACTGCCAGTATTTGTCCCAAATTTGCATTTGACAGTCCCTACACGGTACTTATTAGGAACGAGAAGACCACCAGAGAGAATATAATAAACGTCTTCACAGACGGATCAAAAAGGAAAGAAGGGACAGGTTGTAGAATCTGTTCCAGATCCCTACACATCCAATAACTGTAGCCGCCAAAAAAATTGTCCGTTGACATATAATGGGCAAAACCATCAGAATCTGAATAGATAGTAGACTATCACTACTGATCTTATGTAATCATAAGATAACAACTAGATCAGCACGGGAATGTCATCAGGCACTGTTAGTGGCCTCAACCGACAACGGCATATCCGTATGCTGGGTGAAGGGACACGGGGGTGCAATAGCAATAAGTAGCTGAGAAGCTAGCTAGGAGTGCATTGGGTCTCAATATTTTTGGACCTGGTCAACGTCACCACCTTCTTCTTTTTATTAGGATGGTTATCAAGGGGTCCTATGAGGCCTAAGTGCTGTAGCCTCTTAAGCCACCCTCCCCACAATTCCAGATTCCAGAAATTCCCTTCCAGTTGACTGAAAGAGCTGCGATTCTGTTTCGCCTATTTTGTTAATTATTTATTATGTAAAACTGGTATTTTCTATACTTTATAATGTCTACCAATCGACCACTGTCAACGATCGACCATATCGATACTTAGTTACGTGTGAGCTCCGAGCGGGAGCTTAACCAACCGAGAATAAAAACCAGTATTACCAAATTCGTAATAAAGTTTCATATTTCTCATTTGTATACTAGAATCTCGCAAGAATCATGCAAAATTCCGAGATTCCGAGAGAAATTTTCAAGACTCTCGCAAGACAAGGCAGGACATGATCTTGCAAGAACAAGACTTTAAATAAACTCTTGTCTTGTTTGACACACAAGATATTTTTAACTCAGTCAACACTTTTACTGACAAATTTTAGCCCGTCCGAATTCAGGGGGCATTGCGATAGACACCCTCAGATCTAGCAAATTATATAAGACTTTGTTACCTTTACTACCCGATCAAAATAAGTAGCATAAGTAACAAATCACCTCTTTTATGGGGCTGTCATGTTGATCGCAATGCCTGACATTTCTGACGACCTACAAACGTCAAAAGTTGTGCACAATATCAACAATTAGAAAGACCCTCTTTTTCCTATATCTAATGGCTATATTATTATTCTAACAGTATCCAAACATTGAATAATTGTTAATATTACCTCAGGACCATATATTTAGACATATTTTGTCCGTCGGTATTAAAGTTAACACAACAAAAAATGTGAAAACATGAAGCTGGAAATATTGTTTAAGATCCTCATTGGAGGTATTAATTTTTTATTATACACACACATTAAAATAATTAGTCACGGCGTCGTTTGTCATTATGTCAGTGAATAATATTTTATGTTAAGTATACACCTGACTTAAAATGTTGTTATTGCTAGAATTTGAAGGTTAACCGGTAACTGAATAGGTAAGATCTAACACATTCCAATATATCTTCAATACATAGTATTTGTTTTCAACGTACGGTTAAAAAAACTTGAGAAAATAGCATTGTAACAAAGAGTCTAGAAGGTAACACCATGCCAAGATGAGAAACTTAAACTAGTAATTAACATCAATTAATTTTAGTGACTTTTGTGTAAAGACTTCATATTATAGTTATTTGACGGTAAAATAGATTTTTTCCTTCAAATTATTTACATTCTTCAAATAAAATGGAATTCAATTTCATCAAGAGAAATCCTTATACCTGACATAAACCAATTTTACAACTACCTAACTTAATTAATTTAATTATATTTGAATTAATATTCATTTCATGAATTTGCTTGTGCAATACTATTTTCCCCAGCAGGCCAGTAGAAATCTATGAATGTGATTTACTAACATGGAATGATAATTGAATTACATCTCGAAAAAGAAACTTATAATTATTATGTATATAGTAATTGTTTATTCAGTCCTTTCACTTAGGCTTGAGATTGATGGTTTTTTACTTAAAATTCTCTAATTAGAAAAGAAATACTTTTCTCAATAAGGTGTAAAAATATTCCAAATATTCTCACAAATTTTTAGACCTTGTCAGTCTGAGACAAACTGAATAAAACTGAGGAAAATTTTATAAACAGAGTAAGCCTTAAGTAGTGAGTTTCCTTTTAACACTATATAGACCTCAAAAAATAAGAAAATTTTTATTTTTTTTTTTCGAAATCTCAAGGCCGGACGTATTGACGTATGAAATTATAAATAAAAGATCGAATTTTTACTAGTAACATAAACAATAATTTGCGAAATAGGCACTTAAGGGCTATGGAAAATACTAGCGTTATTCGGCGAACTAATTTACAATATACAGGGCCGGCTCTAGGTAGGCAAGGTAGGCTAATTCCTACGGCCGCAAAACCTGCCAAACTAGAGCACAAAAACAAACAACCCACAAATATACTCGTATATTGCGATTACTTGAAGCAGGAAAGTAAATGAGGAGTAAAATCAAATACAACAGAAATAGCATGCATTCCTATATTTTGAGGATACACTGCACACACAAACTGTGCTGTTACAAATTTAAAGTAATGAGTTGACCGTAATTAGCCACCCTCTCAAAATTAAAAATATATTTTCTCAAAATCATATTAATGAGTTAGAAATAGTGGCCATTGAACATCAATTCAGTAATAAATTATGCAGGGTTAACTATGACTAAGCACAAAAATATTAGCCACGTGTTCAGGGAGACCTAAAAGACAATAAAAAAAATTATTCTAGAATTTTAGCATGATATTTAAAAAATGAGGCAAAATCTTCGTTCCCTGCGGAAAATAGGCTCCTATGATAAGCATCGACAGAGATGGCTTAGATAAAGCTTACATCTGTCAACAATGTCAACTACTATGCAGTTGGCTTTTTGCGGCATTTCTAAATGCAGAAACGACAAAAATTAACATTATTATTATCAATAACACCTGATAGATAGGTAACAGTTAATCTAGTTAGCTTCAGTACTTTGCATTCGTTTTTCATTATTTAGTTACAAACTGGCAGAACTACATTTTTACTCATTACAACCTCTCACTACCGATAAAACATACTTCCCGCAGGCACAGCTAGATAAAATGCCAATTTATTTATAAGAAAATCGAACGAAAGAAATAGGTAGGTACAAATAGATAACAGAAAACTTTTAATGCACCCGCTGCAGTCTTGTCCTATAACCGGGAAAAACAAACTGGCTAATTATATTGTGGGAAAATATCTGTACCCGACACAAATTCCTTTATTTAATATCTATAAAATGTTTAAAATTAAAATAAGGCACTAAAAACTGAAGAAGAACACAAAAGTACAACGTAAATACAGGAATTGAATTATGACATGACAGCGAATTTTACCGTTGTCTTGTTGGTTGCCTACTCTGATTCTGTAAACGGTAAATGTGCGACGGAGAAGTAGCAGAGGCGGCGTTAAATAAGTATTTAACATAATATCGAAAAAAAATTTGTTTGCTTTATAAATAAGTTTGAAATTTTGAAGGGTGATTCCGTTAATTCTTAATTTTCTCTATCCCCTCTCAATATACTTGTACTTAGTCATAGGTAACCCTGTATATGAAAGAAATGATTCGCGATTTTACAAAACTAAAATTCGAAAGAAATTGTATTAATTTAGGTTTATATCTTTTTAATTGGTTTTGTTTTAAAAGTGAATTTAAATTATGAAAGTAGTAGGTACTAGTTTTTTTTTCTGACCAACAGTAACAGAATTATGACAGAAAACAAGTCTTAAATATGCGACAACGTCGTAATATCCAGGATTGGCAGGTATTTCTACATAATAATTACAAATAAACCTAAACACACTTACTGTTAATGGTTCCCCTAGAGCACACAATACTTCAATTGACTTCAATTCAATTGAATTCAAAATGACTTATGTTGCTTGCGAAAAGCGTTTATCGGACAAACGTCTTGTAACAAACGAATTTTGTCCAGATTCAGCATGTAACATGAAATGGAACTGATCAAGGTTACTATAAATTGTTTTTGTTATATCTCAAGTGTTTATAAAAGTATAGCTGGCCAACCGGCTTTAGTTGTGGACCATGTCAGCTAGAGGGCGGGACTATGATATCTGCAATACAGTGCCTTTATAGTAACCACAGTGGCGACAATAGAGCCTATGCCCCGCCCACCCGCCATTAAGGGGCAAATTTTTGGCGCGAACAATTTCCCCGTTGCTGAAACCGAGTTTTAATTTTAAAATATACTGCAATAAAAACATTTCGTGATTAAAGTATTAGAAAATAGCCGTAACAATGAGTTTTTGATATAAAATACCGGTCCCCATAAATGAGAAGTTTTCATTTATGACTAAAATTAAACAATTTCCGGAGCCATTTACGGACCGCTTGTTGTAGGCCCTCAGCAGTCCGGTTCTCATTTCTCTAATTTTTATCGGAATTAGTTCAAATTTGAAAAACTATTAGTTGAAATATGTCCCGAGGGCGTGAGCATTTCAAACATATAAGTTTTAATTTAATTCTTAACGAAATCTTGTCTTCAATATCGTCAAATTTGAATTTGACATTTGACATGTTTGACAACAGAGAGGTTAGAAAAGATACAACAAAATTTAATTTGAACAAAATAATGTGAAAATAATTATGTTAATAAAAGCCATTATTAGACATCTAAAATCTATATAAAAATTGCAATAAATTATGTTTAAATATTTTAAAAGAATATTATTGGAAAATCCTGATGTTGGAGAAAGGTAAGTTTGAAAATGTTGCTGTGTTCATGTTTCTCATAAAATATATTTTTGCAGATATGTAATGAAACTGAAGTTAATAGATGATGTGGACCCCTTTACGTTAAATATATATTCAATTTATATATGCATATAACAATGCTATCTATGGAGTTTCACATAAACAAATATTGTTTCCTTTTAGTTTTAACGTAACACAGTTATTTTATTATTACAACAAAGAGCAGATGAAAAGCTACAAAAGTTTGCAGTCTTACAAATATTTTGAACCTGGGTTTGTTACAAATGCAGGGACAAAAGTAATGAATGATTTCTACATTTTAATTGGAAAGGTACGTTTCCTTGTGAAATTAAGCAGGTAGATTTAGATAATATGTATGACTTAACAGGTTAGGTATAGGATTAACATTAGTTTGTAAACATTATTTTCAGGCAAAACATTCTCAGATTGTGCAAAACCGTTAAGATGTTTCCTGTATCGGTATCACTGCCAAAGATGGTGCTATTTTATTTGCTAGTGAATATGCAAATTAAAGATGCATTCTGTACTGATGTACCAAGTGCTTGAGTGATGTCCTCAACCACCACACAAATTCCGTGGAACGAGTGTGCAACATGAATTGTGGAAAACCTTCTATAGTTCTTATGAAAATAGGGACATTTTGCCCATACTTGGTCTAAAAGATATATTAAACAAAATGATGGAATTGGGTTATGATGCTGCTAATTATGAGAGTTGTAGAACTATTTGCTATTAATAAAGCAAATCAAATTACCAACATTTTAGCATCACTGCTGAAGAATGAGGGTCTGCAGTAAACATTTCATTACAGGTAAGTGTCTCCTTTTGTACAGTTTGTTGGAGGAAATGATCATGCTTGTTTTTGTTTACAGGTTGAAAAATACATGATGTGGGAGACTGATAATCACGGAATGCTACAAACTAAAATGGGTGATAAATTTATCCTGGGATATACGTTTTCATGAAAACGACTGAAGATAACTAAATTTTAGAAACTGTTATATAATTTTAACCGATAAAAATATTAGTAATATCTGTTGTATTAAAGAGTTAGGTAAATATCAGTTTATTAGCCTGTTTATGGAGTGTACCAGACAGCAAACAACAAAATAACTATTCAATGTAGCTATATTAAAAAAAATACGAGTATTCATAGTTAATATTGGCTTAAACTATTAAAAAATTATAAAAATTAAATAAAAGATTAAAAAAAACTGGAATATTTTTATTATTTATTAGATAATGGTAATTTAAACTGTTTACAAAGTTGGTAAGGTGTTAAATTATAAACATAGTTTATACAGGGCGATTCTCAACCTATACGCATAAATTTGGGGATTTATTACTCGTGACAAGTAATTAGTACGTGAAAAAAATTGTAGTAAAAATTTACTTTCAAATTAAGAATACACAGAAATTACGTGAAATTTTGATGGCTATAAACATTTGACAACTAATAAATCCCCAAGTTTATGCGTATAGTAATGTATGTGGTCTGTAATTTCAAAATAATAGTGTAATAAATCTCAATTTTTATATTTCAAGTAAAATATGAGGTTTTTTATTACGTTTTACGTATTAGTTTTCTATTCTCGTTTAAGCTATTAACAGACGGTCGCTTGTGATTAAAATGCATAGAACATTACGCACTGATGCTATAATAGGTATATATTTATATATATGCGGTTTACTTGTCTGTAGGAGTATATCTCATTACAAAAATTACTGCCCATTCTCTCCTATACCGAGGATCTTTAGGAAAACGCTTCATAAGATATCCCATTTTGCTGAATTAGTACATCCAACTGCAGCACAACCTGGCATATTTTCTGAGCTAAAATGTAAATAAGTATGTGAATTTGTGATACAAATTTATTAAATGAATGTCAAACAGCAAAGATTTCGATAAACATACCTCATAAGATTGGTTAGGTTATGAGTGTTTTCTGTTATTTTACAATGATACAATAATTACAATATACCTACTTATGTATGCATATCTGTGTTTGTGTGCTAAGCTTACCTGTAATATAGAAATTAGTAGTAATCTGTGATAGAAATCGATAAGAATAGAATATTAACGAAGGTATAATACATATACAAACAAATTTGTACAATACACTTGACAGTTGACACTTGTATAAGTAAACAAAATACCGCCATTATGGGGCAAAAACGGGCGACCAATAGAAAACTGGACATGCTATTGTCGCCACTGTGTTTACTATAAAGGCACTGTAATCTGCAAAAAAACAGGGTCAGACTGACTTTATTTTAAAAACAAAGTCAAACTGTCTCTGTTTACTGACTTACCTAGGGCTCGTTTAAGAAATTTTGCACATATTATAGTTCCCCCATTTAGCTAACATGGTCCACAACTAAAACCTGTTGACTAACTATACTTTATATAAACACTGGTACAATATACAGAAAAACGAAACGCACTAGCCACAATACTACTATGACATAATACTTTTAGGTTAACAGCAGTAGGTGATATATTACAAAGTTGTCGTCTGGAAAACTTCTTCATTAATACTGATACAAATTACGTTACAGGAGCTTATACCTAACCTTAGTTGTACCTTATTTTGTAACTTCGTAACACTTCTACATTTATTTTTGAAATATATTTGTAGAAAAACTATTTGTTTTAGGTATTATTTTCATAAGAATTTTTTGTTGCCTTTTTTCAGATATATGCCTCTTTAGTGTTGGCATTTATATTCCGGACAGACTGTATAATAAACACAGTAATAATAATTTATAGATATAAACAAAATGTATAACAAAACAACATAATATTTAGTAGGGATTTTTGGTTTGACACAATATTTTGAAAATTTGTTTTTGCGGAAATTTCAGGTTTAGTTTTCTTAAGAAATTGAGAAAATTGAACTTTTCTCATCTTCATCTTTTACCTTTCATTACAAATATTCTTAGAAATTTGTTTCTAAGTTTTAAGTTACACCTTATATGCGAGTTACCGTGGCGTCCTAAATCCGCCTCTGGTTTTTAGGTCATGTAAGGGTTATCTGCAGACTTTACTAATCCTTACAAATTATAAGTAAGTACAATTATGGTAAGTAAACCATAATGTAAAGAGTTATATAAAGATGAATGTTAATTTACAGGGTGCCCGGAAAAGACGTCTACAAAGACTACAGACTCCTGAGTTTAAAATAAGCCGATTGAGACCAATATACTTATTTCCAAAATTGCTTCGTTTAGCCGGTAGAGTGCCAAAGTTCGCGAAATTTTTTGTTTAATTCGAATATCTCGAAAACGACTCTATCGATTTTAACCATTTTTGGGCTACGCAGTTATAAGTCTAACCGACACTTTTTGACATAATTTAAAATCTTTTGCAGTCATTAGAAATATAAGAAAAATCATGTACCATGCAAATATAAGCACATATTTTTTAACCTCCTGTACAATTACTCTCAGTTTATTTTCTATTAGCAGCTGACCACTGTCCGTTGTACGTGAAATTATGTTTAATTATTTAGAACATTCAATTCCTGTGTCAATTTTGTTATGAAGAGAATTTAGACAATTTAAATATGACACCAAAACTTGTATTTGTGGATTATGTAATTGATTTTTAATTAAAATCTACTACATAATCTCGTATGTGAATATTTTTCGCTCTAATTTGGGTCTGCTCCATGTTACAAAACATAATGTAGAATTATTTAATCGTGGGTTATACGAAATGTGAGATGAATTTAAGAAATAGCTTGCTTGAATAAGAAGACGAATTCGCTATTGTTACAAGTTTAATTATTGTTAACATCTTTTGTTGTAATCCGAATAAATTTACCAAATGCTTTTGTTTTTAGTTGTTTACGTGACTGAATTTTTAGATATGTATTTTATTTACAGTTAAAATATTTAAAAAAAATACAATGGAATTGTTGCAGACAGTTCAAAACAGTTCAAAAAGTTCCTTTTAATACAATCAATAATAACTTGATAGATTCGTAAACTAGGAAGATGCAACTTCTATATATGATATGTACTGTTTTTAACGGTGTTTTTTGTAAAATCGCACCAAACTTTAAAGAACTTTATGCTAACTGAAAATACAGGGTGATTAAAAACTTTGGGGATATGCGCATACTTAAATAACAAGTCGATATTACCAAAAAAATTATACAGTGCTTTCGAAAAGTAACGAATAAATTCATTATTTTTGAAATTGAGAAGTTTTCAAAAAAATCCCTTGGCACGTCGATTTTGTTTTTAAAAAAGGTACTTTTTGACATACGACCCACATTTGTGACGTCATCGTTGTTCGAGATATGACGTCATCAATATTTTTTTAAATGGCAACCCCCAATTTTGACCATGCCATTTGAAAGAGCGTGTCATTCTACATACATACATACATCATGAAAAATTATGGTGTTACATAACAAAAATTTCAAGAAAATAATGTTTGAAGATTTTAAAATTTAATTTTCACAATACTGAAAATGATAATGATTATGTAAAAAATCGACTAAATTAAATGTTCAAATTGTGCACCGTTGGCTGCCTGACGGTAGCCAAGACGATTAATAAATTCTTTTTGGACATTATCAATAACTTCAGGAGGTATACGATGTATCTCGTGACGATTTCTTGCTTTTAAATATTCTAAATTAACCGGTCTAGTATTGTATACACAATACAATGTATCCCCCACAAGAAATAATCTAGGGGTGTCAAATCAGGTGATCTGGCTGGCTACTCAATCAGCCCCCTTCTCGGGTGATACAATTCGGTGAATTTTAAATTTTAAAATCTTCAAATAATATTTTCTTGAAATTTTTGTTATGTAACACCATAATTTTTTTCATAATGTGTATGTAGAATGACACGCTCTTTCAAATGGCATGGTCAAAATTGGGGGTTGCCATTTAAAAAAATTGTCAATGACGTCATATTCGAATACGATGACGTCACAAAGTGGGTCGTATGTCAAAAAGTGCCTCTTTTAAAAACAAAATCGACGTGCCAGGGGATTTTTTCGAAAACTTTTCAATTTAAAAAATAATGAATTTATTCGTTACTTTTCGAAAGCACTATAAATCTAATAGATTTCGCATAAAACATGTTTAAAGTTCTAAAATTATAAAGGAGTACGTAGCAACTGTACTTTAACGGCATCTGATGTAAAAAAATAAACAATTTTTTGCGCCTGGAGCGCGTGTCAACACCCTGCCTGGCGAATAGGGTTGGAATGGGGATATGCTATCTAGGTGGTAAACGTAGTAGTGTTGTTTTATTTATCGTGGGAGTGACAATCTTTAAAATGGCTCAGATATATTTACAGCAATGCTGAGTTAAAAGATATGATTCTTATTTATGATGAAGTTAGATAAAATTCATTAGCAGCTTTGCGCTTGTATGCGGATAGATTTCCCGATTGACACACGCCAAATTATGAAACTTTTATGGCAGTGGTGCAACGTGGACGTGATACTGCTAATTTACATGCAAATTGTGGATGGCGGAGAGATGTTGAATGTAGTCCGTGAAAATCGGCGAATAAGTGCAAGGAAGATTGCTAGAGAAGTGGTGCCTGGAGTATCCCAATCAACGGTGTGGCGCTTCCTACACGAAGCTTAGTTGTACTCATATCATATCCAGCATGTTTAAGCATTGATACCAGCGGATTATCCGTTACGAGTTAGGTTTTGTGAGTGGTTGTTGCAGCAAAATACTGAAAATCCTCAATTTACTGCTGATATATTAGTTACAGATGAAGCATTATTTACTCGCAATGGAATACAAAACATTCACAATACACACGTTTGGGAACTCGAAAATCCGCACGCAATTGAACGGGACTACTTCCAAAACCATTTTTTCACTGAATGTTTAGGCATAAATTGTTGGGCCTAATTAGGACACCTTCTTACTTTCTTCATCAAATGCACGGAGTACAGTTGACTGGACAGGGTGGATCGGTAGCAGGGCTTCTGCAGTCTCTTGATTTAAACCTTTTTGACTTCTTTTTGTGGGGCCATTTTATACCGTGCCGAAGTGGAAACCCTCGAAAATTTACGTGAGCGTATCACAGTTACCGCGAATAATTTTGCGTTTACAAGAACAGCAACCAGGAAGAAGATTCGCTTTAGTACCGCAAATTAGATAAAGCGTTTCGAACAGTTTATGTAACAAGGTATGTGCTAATTTTTTATAAATTTGATGTTTCCAATAGTGATCTAATACCGCAGTTCTTCAAAATTAGTGTAACAAAATTTTATTCATTTTAAAAACTGGTCAGATCTATCTATCTATAAGTGTATTTTAAGGTAAAAACCCTGCAAATCTTTTTTGCGCCAGTGTTGGTTTAATCACAGAACTTCGGAGTTTTCTTCGTGCAATATGTGACATCGCCAGTTTGCATTGTCACTCCGTTACAGTAGACTATATTCCAGCGGCGTGCAATTAAATATTTTTAAATAGTATTCAGGATGAGTATATTTTTTGCATTACCATATTTGCATATTTATGTTGAACATTCTCAATTCTTTTTGGGATAAGCATAATAATTATTATTATTATTTTGAAAAGGATTAGTTAGAATTTTACATTTAAAGCCAGAATTTCGATGTTATTGATTATTTTAGCAAACAGATTTGTTACAAGTTCCCTAAATTTATTCTTTTAATGAGAATCATGTTATCGATATTATGTTTTGCATATTGTTGTGTGTATTTTCTGATAAACGTATATTTACTGATAGAGCGATATCACAGTGGCCCATGTGTATGAAAAATAATGGAGTTCTGTATGTTATTATAGTGTTCAGATGTCCTAATTTCGTTGTAATTGCAGGGTATCTTGGAAATTACAAGAGATAGAAGGATGCGGTTTTCGCAACACTGACCTAATTTTTCGAGAAACTTAAGATGATGAATTAGAACGTTCATAGGCCTCTTCATTTTTAAGATACAAAGCGAAAATTAAAAAAAAAATACTTTTAAGAGATTATTCTTATCTCAGCGAATAGTTGAGATATCGGAAAGGTGAAAATTGCTCCTGATAGAGTTTTTCACGTAGAGGTCAGTGGCGTACTTGTATTTTTTCTACAGGGTATCTCTTTTAAAATATATTTATTTATTTATTGCTTCCAAACAGGCATCATTGCCTAATTACATGGAAAGTACGTAAGTAATAGCAAAATACAATACAAATAGTAATATATCATAGCACAGGTACAGTATAAGTACTTAAAAACTAGCAGAGTTTAAACATAAATACAGCAGATAACACAAACAGAGAAGTAATTATAGATTATCAATTGAATATATATTTTTTATGGTTTTTAAAAAAACACCAATATATCCAAAGGGATCCACACTATTCTTAGAGGAGACCTGGTTAACTAGACGAAACAATATCAGAAGGGATGCAAACTGGGTTGTCCTACGTATGGGGATGTAGAGAAGTTCATGCATTTGAGTATTTCTAAGATGGGTATTAACAAATATGAGTCATCGATAAGAGAGTTTATTATTCTGTATCCAAACAGGAGCATTGCAATGACACGTCGATTATATAATGTATTCACTTTAAACTCTTTACACAAATGAACAGTCCGAGTAACATTATAATCTAGAGGTCTGTTATATTTTTTAAAATAGATGAATCTTAGAAACTTCTTCTGAACTGTTTCTACCTTCTCTGTATATATTCCAGGTTGTGAATGCCATAACAGCAAAACATATTCAAGTTTGGGCCTAACTAAACTGTTATAAAGAGAGATAATTGAATTGATGTTTCGAAAATTTTTTGATTCTCGTATCACGAAACCTAAAGCTTTATAGGCTAAGGCGGTTATATTTTCAATGTGCATTTTATACGATAGTTTGGAATCAATAGTGACACCTAAATCTTTGACAAAATTTTGTTTGCTTAACTCGATGTTATTTATTTTATACCGATAAGATATTGTTTGCTTATTACGAGTAAAGGTTATATTATAGCATTTTTGAACATTGAAATCAAGTTTATTAGTACGACTCCAATTAAATGCCGCATCAATATCATGTTGGAGTAAAATAGAATCATTGGGGCATTCGATACGTTTGTAAAACTTTAGGTCGTCTGCAAACATCAAACAATTCGAATTTTGTAATACATCAGTTATATCATTTATAAAAAATAAAAATAGAGTGTTATCAAAATTCGACGAATTGCACATAATTTTCTTGTAAATTCCATCTCTCTGCAAGACGATTTGTTTATTTAAAATGAGCGCCGGATACAGTCAAACCAGTGGCTGCCAAACTTTTATGATGATTGAAAATGATTCAAGTAACGAAGGTCTAAATTATGGCATGAACTTAAAAAATTGTGTTTAATAAGTGCTCTGGATTTTGTAATGAAGTAATTTATATACTAATGTACCTAGATAGACATACTAAAATAAACATTTTTATGCCTATTTATGTAGTTAGTAACACTAAACACATGCAGCTTATTCATTACTGTAGAAAGTTAAGAAAATTAAATGATTAATTAATTAGTAATACTCACACTTTTAATTTTTTCTTTCGGTCGGTCGAAATTATATTTCACTTTTTAGACAACTCTATTTTATATCAGCATCAGCACATTTCCTGTGTGCGCGCAGGATATTTCAAGAAATGCATTAATTTGTAACGTCCGTTTGGATCTAGTTAATAACTGGGGCACGTTAGGTTCAATATTTTGTACCCATAATTTTTAAATAATCTTTTGCATGCATTCAGCATAAAGATCAATGGTAATAGTAATTTATTTTCTATTAGTTACTAACACATGCACAACTAGCATTTCATTTTTCACAGTCTGCACTTTTTACGTTATTATACTTGTCTGTTTATACAGGGCGATCCCGAATAATGCGCAAAAAAAATTGAGGGTAGATTTTAATAGAGTCCTTCATATAAAACTGTTTGTACTGAGCTCCCCTTCTGGAGTTAGTTACGACTCCTTAACAGGGGGTGATAAATTTATAGTTTTATTTAGTTCCTTCCAAAAGCTTTGAAATTAAGAAGTGAAATTTGGAAAGAAATTCAGGTCAATGAAACTTCATCTGGACGAATATTTTTTATGTCAGCAAACTACATGTAACGGAAAATGTCTAAAATAATAAAAATACAATGATTCGTTTACGTACGTGTTACGTTATTATTTAAGGTGACTTTACCAAAGGCTGCTTATCGATGACGCATTGTGAAATAGTTCGTTGACTTATTAGGATAGGTTAGAGTTACACAGAGTCGGCTTCAAAATTTGCAATAACTTTAAACTCAGTTATTTCAGTTTTTAAAAAAGCATGTACCTATTAGGGCAATATTTTGTAAAATGATTAATTTTGATGGAAGATCAGTCCTTACTACAGCCTCTGTGTCCTGAAATGCAACTAAAATTTACTGAAGATTTATTGTGCATTGAGAACATGTGATCTTCAAAGTACGCATTTGATCAAAAAAAAAATGTCTTTTTGATAAAACTATAAAAGCTATTGAGGGTTTTAGCTGCTTAAGAATGGTCTAATGTTATTGTCATGTTAAGAGCAAGTGTAAAAATAAATAAAGGATTTTATTTATAATTAAAAATCAAGTGCTTAATCTTAAAAGCGCTACTTTAACTTTCAATTCTGTATTTTTCAAACAAGCGATATTTATATATCAAAAATTACTTGTCAAAATAGCTCTACCATAGATGGGGTTAGACAATACAATTTGTACAGAAAACAAATAAGTGTTAAATGCAACATTGTAATGTTTTCATTGAACACTTTGTAGTATTTCAATTTACTTAAACCCATAGTCAAAGAATAGCAATAATAAACCTAAACCATGTACCAAATTTGGTTATTCCATGTCAAAGTAATTCAGGGATATTATTATTTTTTTCGAAATATGTGGCCCCAATTTGAGAGAGATTTAAATTGCAATATTTTGAAACCACATTCATGCATCTGTTTTGTGTCGGTTCTTATGCGGAATATCCTGTATCATTATAATTAATTTTAATGGACATTGGGAAATATAGTTTAATTTGCTTTTATAAACTTGTATTTCAGTGTTACGTTACTGAAAGCTGAAATCAATTCAATATCCGAATTAATTATGCCTGTACCTATATTAATGAATAAATAAAAAGTTCAGCCTACCAAGTTAAGTTTACATTTTCTCTTTTGACACGGGTTATAAATAAAATAAATATGAGAATGGCTAAATAAAATTTCACAGGTTAATTGTATGCGGCACTGTTAGAAACGTGTATGTTATGTGTGTCTAGCCGATTCAATAAAATCAGACGTGTACATGTAGTCAAAAGAAATGAGTTAAGTAGACTACGACCTTCGCGAAGTTATTTTGCCTAAGCTTGGTGGATGTGACTAAGAACTATAATGAAATATTGAAGCAATCAACGCTAGGAACTGAGAAATAATTTCAAACATGCAGCAACGGATAACAAAATTAACCCGTGTTTTATTTTAACGTAATATTTTAAATATTTCAGTACAGACATATTTTCCCATCAGTTCCAAAAAGTTGTCTTTTGGCATAATACCTGGTATTATGTTTTGGAAATAAGCGTGTGCTTTATCTAGATGACTGTAGATTGATTTGCATTATTATTACAACATCTGGTAGTTATAAAATTTAATTAATAGATTATTATTGTACGAGAGTACAAATAGTAGTTTGTTATTTGTTTGATAATCATCTCAGCATAGTACAAAACAGTGTTCAATAAACGGCAGAGCAATGGTAGAATGGACCCAATATGAAGGTTGTAGACAAGAAAGACCGCAACATGTCTTAAATAGGCACGAAGACATATTATACCTCTTCGAGGAAAACCCATACCACAGTACCAATAAGTTGTACTTGATATGAGTAGGTTGTAGAATTGCTTAATATCGATTATAGTAAGTTCTTTACGAAGTAAAGAAGCAGTAGTAGAAGAAGTATTATTTATATTATTAATTTTAGTTTCAGCAAGTTTTTAAATTTTCTAATCACGAACCACTAAAAAAGTTGTTAAGGCTGACGTCTCAAGGACGCAGAATTGTATATGGAGATGCACAAAAAGTTACCCAGTAGGTTTTCTTTAACTTTTTGGAGGCGAAATGCGCAAAAGAACATGAACGGCCGTGAATTGTAGCACTGTGTACCATACAGCGTGATATCGATCCAAGTGTTAGGCAAGGCGCATATTGAGACGCGTATGACGCGTGTGTGGTGACACAGCACAGCACAGCACAAATTCGTGCCACGACGTTGCACAGCAAAGACTCGCGTGTGACGCAAGGCGCGCGGCGCAGTGGCAGTAGCTCAGTTTTTCGCGCCGTACGCGCCAGGTGTTGATAATTTTGAGGTTAGTTGTGTTTTCTCTCGTGGCAATGAAAACACAACTGATAGAGCTGCTAAGAAGGCATAGAGAGCTTTATGATACCAGACATGAGAATTATATGAAAGCGAAGATAAAAAACAAGATTTGGTGTGGAATTGCAAAAAAACTGCACTTAAAAGATGATATATTTTGTAGGTAAAAAACCGTAATTTTTTCTACATTTTCATTAATAGCTAAAAAATACGATTACGAAACTACAGGCTGGTTTCCAAACTCAGGAGTCTATTTCATTTATAAATCCAGTTTTCTGTTTAAATCATTCATTTTTATAATAGACAAGAAAAATTAGAACGACGTGGCTGCTAGAAAGTCGTGAGAAGAACTGTCTTGCAATATGCGAAAGACAACGCTACGCGTGTCGCGCATTCGTGTCATGTTGGTCGGGTCACGTCATCTCACACGCGTCATACGCGTCTCAATATGCGCCTTGCCTTAGGTACTACGGGTTTTTAAAATAAATTCTGTGAGATGTGATAATATTTATAATGGCATATACAATTTCCTCAATGTGTAGTTCTTGTGTAAAATGGAGGGAGATTTTATGGTAAAATATAACATATATTCTTATTCTGAATAGCTTGTTAGCCTGGAAACTGTTTTACACCCTGGAGAAAACTTGTATAATTGATACAGTGAAGAGAAACTCTTTCTAAACCTACTCAGACTTTTTTAGACTGTCTCAACAAACAGCTATGAGTTCGTTGCAAATTTGCGTATAAAAAGGCGCCCTTAAAAGTAAACATTTCGATAAAGGAAAAATGTTACAAGTTGACGTCCTTGAAATTGCTTTGTGGCCTACACAATTTCAAGAGTGCCTACTCTACACAACAGTTTCATTATTTTGTTTATTTGCTTTGGGAATTGTTTAATCTTGAATATAAGAAATTTTAGTCCACATAAATGCCTTCCATCAAAGGTCTCCCTTCTTCCCATTTATTTAAGAAAGAGAGTATAATAGTTACAACTAATTTACTAAGCTGCATCGATTTTTTTAAATTATTATCAATAGTTCATCTTTTGTTGTGGTACATACCTATATATCTTTTACAGTATTAATAATAATTGCAATAGCATGATTGTGTTGCTACGCAACACATTACGGTATCAGTCGTTCGATTTAGCTATTGCGTTAGACAGCCAAGGTTCGGTTATTCGTCTGTTACCTCACCTATGGTATACTGATGAGAACTTATGAGTTCCAAACGGGTATATGTCTGGTGAGCTGCTGGCCAGTGACTTTAGCTGTTTGCTATAGGTTTTCCAAGTGTAATTCTATGCTGGTCGGGGCATTAGCCCGCAGAGTAGTTGTTTCCTGGAATTCCGTGCAAGAACGAAATATTTTTTCTATTTTTGTTGTCCATACTCCTTCTCTGATTGTTTTAGGGAACCACATTAAGGCAATTTATTCACGTACTAAGTGTACCAAATTTAATTTAAATCTCCTCTAGTTTGGAAAATGCATCACCCTTTAATTAAAAAATGTTCAATTTGGTTCACATTGTACATTTGTTACTTGGAAACGTGTTTATCAGTAATTATAAAGTGGTTAAAGGTAATTATAAAGTTTTTGTAAATCAAATTCATATGTTGTCGTCCAAGATGTTCTGGGAAAAAACTGTAGAAATAAAATACGTCTATAAAAACTAAAAAAAAATCACACGAAAGCAAAACAATTTTGTCTTTCAGTCGTGTCTGATGTGTTTTATGTATTAGTTTTTAAAATACCAAAATGAAGGATTTGAATGAAAATATTTTATTATCCATAGAATGTCCTGCATGCTTTGAATATATGAAATCTCCCATTTACGTATGCATAACAGGTAAGTATTTAATGAAATTCCTAATTACATTTAAGTAATTACTTTTTCGATATTTTGCAGTCTGCGAAAAAATACATACAAAACTGTTTTTCTCTAACCGAAAACGCAGACCAATTTGCATTGCAATGCATTTCATTAATCTATATTTGTTCTCAAAACTGCAAATGACATGTCATGTCATATCAGTGTATCTCGCGACAAGAATTCAGACGTCTTACGTCACGGCTGACGTTACATATTTGTTTTTATTGTCAACGTAATTTTCGATATTTGGTTGCGTTAAAAACAATAATTGTTTGCAATTTAGTGCATTATATAATGCAAACTTTTAATGTAGTATATAGTTTTATTACTATTAGTTCCAGTTTCTTAAATATTTTGATGAAAATATATTGAATTATTCATTTGTTCGTATGACGTAAGTCGTCTGAATTATTGTCACGAGTATAACAGTTTAAATGTGTTTGCTCATATGGTTACATAGCCAAATATATCATATATAAATTATGCTATTATTAAGCATATTTTTCAATATTTACAAAAGTTATGAATTATTTGACAGTTTATCATTCTTTTTTATTTCTTAAATTCCTTCTTTTTTATACAGTGTGTCCGGAAATAATGAGCAAAAAATTCAGGGGATAATTCTAGAACGAAAATTACTGCTACGTCTTTCTATAACATTTTTTCCAAAACCAGTTATTAACGGAGTTACAGGGTGTTAAAGTTAGAATTTTATTTTCGATATTTGTAAATAACTTCTTAAGAAATCCAAATATTTACATAAAATTTGTAAATTGGGGGTTTTTGCGGGCGATAAATTCAAATATGTTTCTAATTTTGACGTCACTATTAGAGGGCGCCACTTATGGCACATCATGTTTCTTTTAAATGACAGAACTTTTTTGCTGCTTAGTGAATCCATCTGACTATTGAAACAGTCGATTCTCCTACCTGTTATATCTGAAAAAGGTATGCCTTATTGAAGTCGTTAGGAGTAACAGTTTTCAAAATAATATTATTTGAAATACTCAGTGCAGCGATTGGAAACTGTTATGAAAAAGTTGTTCAGAACGGTAAATTATGGATGCGCTAAATTTTAAAAAAATCGACCTGCTTCGATAAAATCTTTCTGCTTCGTTGAAAAATGGTTTTATCAAACCTCGCCGATCTTCTTGAAATTTGCACGTCTCCATAATTTACAATTCTGAACAACTTTTTCAAGTAACATTTTGCTGTATGTTCAGCAGAAAAGACACTTTATCTGAAACCAAAACAATTTTTACTCGGTGCACTGAGCATTTCAAAGATTATTTAAAAAATGGTTACGCCCGCCTACCGACTTCAGCAAGGTATACCTTTTTCAAATAAAATAGGTAGGAGAATCGATTGTTTCGATAGTCAGATGGATACATTAAGATGCAAAAAAGTTCTGGCATTTAAAAGAAACATGATGTGCCACAAGTGGCGCGCTCTGCTAGTGACGTTAAAATTAGAAACATATTTGAATTTCTCATCAGCAGAAACCCCCGATTTACAAATTTTATGTAAAAATTTGGATTTCTAAAGAAGTTACGAGTATTTACAATTATCGAAAATAAAATTTTAATTTTAACACCCTGTAACTCCGTTAATAATCAGTTTTGGAAAAAATGTTATGGAATGAGATAGCATTTATATTCAGTGTAGAATTTTGCCCTGAATTTTTTTAGCATCATTTCCGGACAGCCTGTATAACCTATGTGTTCACTTTTAGTCTAATATTTGCAGAACCAGAAGTTTCTCCAACATACTACCTATTTATTGCATTCACAGGTTTACTATAAATATTTACAATTACCTAAATGTGCAATGCAATTCTTCATTCAAGATCTAATTGTGACTCGTATCAATAATACAATATATTACAAATAAATAACTTCAGATAATAAAAAACATTCAATTTTAGAATGCCGTTAATATCTTAAAAATTATTTGGAAATATTTAAATATTATACACTAAAACAGAAGATAGAAAACGAAATTTTAGGTAAGAAGAAATTTATGATTTCTATTTTCTAAATAACTTCAATAGTAATAGAATAATATAATATCAGTATCTGTAAGAAATAAATATGAACATAATATAACATTCACAATGACTTAAACTAAAGACATTTCAGATATATTTTTAACTGTTGGTTACTTTTGGAAATACTGGAAGTGGTCTTTAACTTTCTTATTTCAAATGGAACAACTATATTTTTGTAAGGGTATGGAATCTTGAGTAGTAATATATATTTTATAACTTTTTTCAACATAAGCATGTAACGTTTAATTAAAAATCTTAATTTAATACCAAGTGTTCCATTTTCCCGGTTACATCTTACAAATTCAAATAGACAAACATTTTCTTTTAACAAATAAAATACTCTGTATTTTTTATTGAAAGTTGTACATAATTAAATTTTTTCTCCCAATATAAACTTTGTTGGGGTTAATATAGAGTTCGTTAAAGTTGTATCATATTAATCATGAACGTAAATACGTAGTCGAAATACTAACACACATCAATTAATACTAAATTATGAGAGGCTGATTAACTTGAATTCTGTTATATACGTTGATTATTTACCTTCATAACTAATGTGATAACACTTGACTTTAACGAGGAACTCTTAAGAGCAAAAAAAAAATAAATAAATTTACCTACTACAAAGTTGACATCAAGGAAACAAATATTACATATTTTCGATAACTTGAAACAAAATACAGGATGTTCTACGTGAAATAAAGTTTTCGTCTATTGAAATTGGTAAAAAGTAACCAAAGAAATCGAATACTAGGTGTAGTATTTTAGAACTGCTGGTAAGTACAAAATGTACCACTTTAAATTTATTTTACACTATTCAACGCCAAACAGAGAATTAATAAAAAGAAAAATACACAACAGAAAACTGTAATATATAATTAACACTAAAATTGCATCAGATTAAATAAAATAAAAAAGCATGATAGTGGTACCTGTTTCAAGCTTACAAGAAAATTCTGAAATATATCAACCGATGACGAAGTTGTTATAAGTTTTGCACATAAACTTAAAGGGGAGTGGGGGGTTATAATTGGTAAGTAAAAAATTCCAGCGTGTCTTGAAACTGCCCTGGGAACATTAAAATTTACTCTATTTAATAAATCACCACAATCAGTCAGGTTGTTAAATAATTTAAATAAAAATACTAAGTATGCTACGTTTGTCTTGCAATGATTTAACAGAAAACTGTAAAAGTTCATCCTGGGAAATGCCAGTTCGTTGAACCCACTCTAAACTGTCAATATATGTTACATAATTTGGACACCAAGCAACAGAGGCATATTCCAATTTCGACCTAAGACCTAACTAAAGTTGTATACAGAAGTTTCAAAGCCTCAGCAGTTGCAGACGAGGACGTGTTTCTAATAATAAATACAAGTGTTTTATACGCATTTATTGTAATATCTAATATGTGATAATTAAACGATAATTTATGATCAAATAATACCCCTAGATCACTAAAAGTTCGCGTTCTCTCTAAGAAATCATTCTTACACACCTTTATAATTTTATTAGTGCCAAATAATTCCGAAACGACTGACATTTCAACTCAGAATTTCAACCTTTCCAGAAATACAATCTTATATAGCGTGTTCCACTTGAAATAAAGATGTGCCTAAACATAGATATATTCTCTTTACACATATCACACTCATATCTAAAATACCCCTATAGCAATTTTCAAATCTATATATCACTTGAGTATCTAGATGCTTTTGGTCTAAAGTTGACGAGGTGACTGATCCTATCTAAAACTCATCCAAATACTTAAAATTTTAGATATATCTCTATGTAGTTTTTTCTTTTACAAATCTACTTCCTAGGCCACAGCATTTGTCATGACTGCTGGCAACATTTAGAAATATGTCCTACTTGCAATAAGGATTTGTCAGAAACCAGGAATTATAGCATGGAAACTTTGGCAGAGTTGCTTTATTATCCCTGTCATAATGCTGATTACGGATGTAAGGAAAACTTGAAGATGAATGAAATGGATGATCATTTATCAATTTGTAGGTACGTGTTATCGTTTTTTTATAATTAATGAATTAAACAGTAGTGATCATTAATGAGCACGCGGTATTCTTGGACAAAATTTGGACTTTTTATGGTATAAATTGGAAAATAAAACACTGTAGGTACCAACCAAAAAAGAGTTGAAATTAGGAATTATTTACTATTAAAATTATTGAATTTGGAATCTTTAGATTGTCTAATGTTTTATTCTACGAAGTTTGCTGACAGTGGGGTAAACTGTATTTCTAGTTTTCGAACATACAAGTGTAAAGTCAGTCACTGCACTTGGGAAGGCAGAAGAGGATTCATTGAACATCACTTTCTCAATGCCCACGGAGATGCCGTTCTTGTTGGTGCGGACAGTTGGTCCTGGTGGAATAACTCAAAAAGCAATATTTATGTAAGTATGTAAGCTAAAACGAATTTGCAGTTTCAAAGTAAGGAAAAGTAGATCTGTTGCGGTTGTGGTTTCGTTCAGAATGGCAGAATACATATTTAAATTAAAAAGTAATCAATAACTCCACAAATAAATAACTATAGAAAATTTATCATTGGAAGATTCTATGAAGAATACAGTATTATTTTGAACGATTATGAAGGAAATTTTCGCAGCAAAAATGCTAAATATTTTTTTTGGCATTTCGGCATTGTACACAGTTTAATAAAAATGAAGAACGAAAACAGTTTGTGCATCATGTTACATTATTGAAAACAAACAATACAATTTCAATAATTTTGTAACTACTTCTTTCTGTTTCCATTTATAGATCCTTTTTGTTTCTAACAGTAAAATATCCTTGCAGCTCATGATGGCCCACAAAGAAATTTTTTACATTCACGTGAAGATCGTTAAAAACTACATATACTGGGTGGTTCAATATATTGGAAAATCTGAAGATGTAATTCAGTACTACTTTCAGGTAAGTAATTTATTACCATTATGTTACTGACAATGGATATTAGAAAAGACAAAGTATATTGCTAAAATCGCAATTATGTACAGTTTACACTTGTACTTACCTTTATACATCGTTGTTTGTAAATGTTTCTAAATTTGATATGCTTAATTTTAATGTTTTTTGTTTACCAGTCCACGGATAAAGATTTTGTATTTCATGTGTGAAACATTTTGAAACATTGAAGCCCTTATTAGATTACTTATCTTGTTTTGTATATAATTATATACTACGTTCTTTTATTTCATTGTACATAAACATTTAGTTTTTATACAGGGTGATTTTATAGTCACCCTAATTGCTATGGTCAAACACTGAATTTTGAATTTATTAAATTTGGGTGATAGTATTAACTCATAGAAGTAGGTCCTACTTTCAATTTTAAGTTGGAATCAGACAATAAAGTTTAAGATTTTATATAATTTTGACAGTGTTATCAAATTTGACATTTTGCATTTTCAGTTCATAAACTACTCAATGTTATTCGATATCTTTTACCATGTCGGCAACGAAGGTGTTAGATATAATTTTGGAAAATGTGTAAAAATTTGAGTTTCTTATATTGAACACGTTCCTTAATATTATTCATTTTATTTTTTGGTACTACTAACTTCATTATTAATGAATTATTATTACATACTATATTAAATATGAGTTTATATCGAAAATGGTAAAATATATCGAATAAAACAAAGTATAATAGCTAATAACAATAGCTGGGATGCTCTGACATGCTTTTGTTGTTCCCGGGCTAGGCTCGTAGTCCTGGGTCCGCTATATTATATTAGACGTACTAAAACCTCCTCTGTAACTGGTCGCATCGCATGCTTCCAAACGTTGTTTCGCCGCTTTTCGCTGTGGACATCTTCAGTGATATCTCCGCAAAAGCTTCGCCGCGACTGACTCGACTTGGTTAATCGTGAACATAATAGTTTTAGCATATGAGGTGGTGTACATAAACAAATCAAATATTTTTGGTGGTGCTCTTATAATCAGTAACGAACCAGTCTTTGTCTTTTTAAAGTGGACAAAGGGGCACATACATGATAAGCATAAGAAGCAAGATACGAAATTTCATTTTCCAAATAAAGCAAAAGTTAAATAGCAATGCGAGAGCGTATAATTTTGTAAAGGCAAGGAGTATTTAAATAAAAGTCTACTACGAATTTTTATCACTGCCTTCAGAGTCTTCGTCTTCGCCTGTTTTCCTGATGGTTTGCGAAGCTACGTCTATTGTATTTTAGAAAAGAGCGAGCAAAACTTTTCAAACATAATTTACACTTGAATTTGAAGAAAGGATTGCCTTTCTTATGTACAGACATATTGAGCAGTATCGAAAGTTTTCCAAGCCCAGCATTATGATCGTGCATGACCTTGTATGTTTTACAAAGTCTACGGATTAAATATTCTGTAAATTTTGCTTTTACGTAAGACTATAAATTGGCTGTTCACATAGTCTCATAGTAGTAATAAAGTATTAACATAAAAATCTGTTTCTTTGATTACAGATCAACATTGCTAGTGACCAATTCCAGAACCGCAAAATTAGGATTTGTGAAAACTGCCAAGATGACACAAAAGATGACATCACAGAAATAATAGACTCCGGATATGCAGTAGGCGTCCCTGTGCCGGTTCTGGAGACTTACAGAAACGAAAATGGGCAAGTGTGGTATACCATCTCTATTAAAAGACGTAGCCAAGCCGTTACAGATTATTATCAATGTAGTACCTATGCAATGCAGGCGTTCATATTTTATTGCGGACATTAAAGATTTGTCAGACATGCAGCTTTAATTGTCGACTAAATAATGAAACAAAGAATTATTTTACTTATTACAATCATATTACCATAAAACATGTGCTGTTATTTAACAATGTTTTTATCGTAATAAAATTTTAATAAATTGTGTTATAACAAACCGTTGGTGACTAAGTAACTGTTTTTACAGTGCACAGATATTTCGATTGTCATTACTTTAACATTTATAATATTAAATGAATATAATTTGAATAGATTATATGTATTGACAATATTTTTGAATAAATTATTTATTATATGTGACGATTTGAACTCTTTTATTATTTCTTAAAAGTTATTTCCATTTTGATATAATTGGGGTTAAGCTTATAGGCCAATTTATAAATCTTTCCGTTGCCGCTTTGTTTATATAGAGTGTCGCGTCTTAATGAAGAAAAAGTAAAATAGAGATTCCTGGAAATATTCTTAATACAAAAGTTTTATATTAAAAAGTCCAATATTAACGATTTGTTAAAATAAATGAACTTTAATTTTGATAAACGATAAACTAAATTCTACAGCCCTGACAGTTATAATCATAGCGGTTGCCTATCCATAGGTTAAGTCAGTGTTGTCAGTTGGTATAATTTTACGGAAATTTGTAAAACGAACAAATAAAAAGATAAATGGTTTTCTTACATCAAATTAATGTTGAACTGGTTTTTTGACGGAAATTTAGGCTAGTTATTAATAAAAACCTGGTATAACGTTACCAAAATCTAACAATTATTTTTATTGTTTCTTCAGCGATAGACTAAAATTAATTGCGAAAGGTCGACGAGGTTTAAGACAAGTGTTTTTAAAGAAACCTAAAGGAATAAATGTTGGGGCATTAGTACGTGGAGTAGTTGTTTCCTGCAGTATCATTTATAGATTTAATTGTGCGTCGTCCAGGGCGAGACGTCTGCATTTAAGTACCTGCTGCAATGAAGGTCCTTCCTGCAAGTCGAGCCGATTAGGCCGAGCAGGAAGTAGCAGACCACTTATATCTCACCTGCATAATATGTAAACGTACATATGAAGGAACAACCACTTCAATTGTTGGTCATCTCACCTATGGCATACTGATGAGGGTTAACAAGCCTGAAACTGGTCTATGTCTGGTGGGGTGGCCGATAAGGGTTCTTGGCTCTTCACACATGTACTGCAGGTGTAATTCATTACCGGTCGAGGCATTAGTACGCGGAGTAGATGTTTCCTGCAGTATCATTTACTACTTAGCTGTTTTCATAAATTTCATAGGCGAAACTATCGTCTAATTTTTGGAGAGGCTGAAGTTCAAAGAATAATAACTTTTTATATTTTTGTATTGATTTAACTTCATTATTGTTTTGTGTACTTTTAGTTTATATAATAATTAAATTACCAAATTAAATAATTGAAAATTATTTTCATTTGACAGTACGATTTAAAATTTTAGGGGTTCATAGCACGCTTTGGTTTCTTCCTTTTGCGTCTATGACTGTTTCTTATTTACATTAAATAAATATCCTACTGTACTAAATCTATAAACACAATTCACGTCAGAACACCATATAATTGTTAACACCAAATGTAATTTATAAAGCAATAATACGAAAAACGGCAACAATGTTTCACGCGTTGTCATCGATTAATCGGCTCATTTACATTTCCTTCTCTTGCATGTAGAAAAGTATTACAGGGACGATATTTTTGGCTTCTTTTATAAAATAATCTAGTATATTATTGGCAGACTCTAAAACAGTGTTCTGGTAGTACTTTATTATCCATGTAGAATATAGAATTAGGATCTTAATATTTTTCATTATAAATGCAACACTCTCATTGGTAATCTATATCTTATCTACTAACCTAAATATATAATTTGATTTGAACAACAGAATGTTAAATTAACGGCAATTAACCTAATATTAAATATATACATATAATGCATAATTATATCTAATGTAGTGATGTAAACCTATGGTGACGTATATTGTGTTGCATATTCTCTTGCCTGTAATCTTGTATTGATACCTAGGTATTCTTTTATATTGAACTTGCTTATTTTGATTTATTAAGGTTACTAATCTTCATGTATATTTCAAGATTTTTTCCAGTTCATAATGACAAGCAATATGATTAGGTGTTAAACAATATGTATTTTTTGTATGTAATAATAAACACCGTAAATTGTGATTCTCTTTATTAATTCACTAGTACAAATACATCGCTACAATTTAAAATTTAATAGATATGTTACTAACAGAAAAATATGATTGTTATGTAATTAATTATTGACAAAATAACGTAATAATGTCATCTCTTTTATTAATTTTTTCAATTAATTTGCTAGTTATCTAATTTTTCCTTTTTACATTTTTGTCTTTAATATTAACAACATTTGTTTTATTTTATATTGAATTAAGTTACTGAAAAAATCAACTGCTTCCTTTAAATCATAGTACATAATTTACCTCGTTTCAACATAGTTTAGAAAGTTCCATTTTTATAGTTTACATATTTGACTTGTCTTCCGCTTTTAATGCGATTTACTACTTGTTTATTTAATATCAATTGTATGGTGACAGGATAATGGTCTGTTATTTTGCTTTGAATTATGCAGGGTATTGCCATGTCACTTTTTAATTTTAAAACTTATTTAATAAACATATGATCTGTACAGCTACGGTTACTATTTTCCTCTCTAGAGAGAGACATCATTTAATTTTAAGGCTAGATAATCAAATTTTTTAATATTACAAGGGTGTTCCCGGTCAAAATTAGGAACACTGCATATACAAATAAAAACTTTTTTATAATGTATAAACTACTTCTTCCTTTTACGCTGATCACATCTAATAATTTCTTGATACCTCTTGAAAGTAACAACGCCGTTATTGGTAACAACTCTCAAATTATTGGCCTCGACTAACGGATTTATGTAAGGATTGTGGATTTCTGTAATTTGTGTCGATGATGCAGCCGCAGAATCGCCACTACTTCCGAGTTTTCCAGACCAATATTCATTTCCTGGTAAGGCATTGCCATCCCAAGCATACGACACGACAAGAAGTTTACCTAAAAATTACAATTATAAAATCTATCCTGTAAAAAACTAATATACCTAACAATAGATTAATTATAGCGAATGGAATGAAAAATATTGATAGACCAATCATAATTATTATTAACAAATGTGTCTAGAAAGAGACAGACAATCATATTTAATCCTATATTAAATATTTCGTTTTACTCATAAACCTCATAAGGTCTATGGTTTTACTTTACTTACCTGCATCTGCATTTGTCAACTTAGCGTGTGGCTGTCTTTTAGAAATATGAATTTTAATTCCAGATTGAGGATGGCCTTCCACCGGGAAAATTTCACCATGTTTACAATTTCCACATTTCTCTTGATTTATGTAAGCGAAACAAATATCACTTACCGAAGATAAATTCTTCCCCAAGAGACTAAAACATAGACAAATAATAGTATATTACACACCGAGGTGAAAAGGATGAATGACAGATAAAAAGACGTCAAGTTGGCATTTTGACAATGGTTAGTATGATACTAAAGATGTCAAATATACAAATTTAGTTGCATTTTTGATAGATTGTTACAAAAAAGTGTTTTCGAAGGCAATGAGCGATTCAGAAAAAATTCTTTGTACTCCTCCTCAACTGAGAGAAGCCGCTGAAAGTTTGGATAAAAATTTGTTCCTAAGAAGCGTCGTGGAAGGTACGATAAAGTTTATGATGTTTTCAAGAGTTGGTGCTCGCAAAAAGGTATTCAGAAAGGTGTTTCTGAAACTGAAACTTTTGTGCTGGCTTATTTTAGCGAGATTACAAAAAACCGTTAACCCTTCTGGTCCATTAAGAGTGTTATTGGCATTTTTGAAACAACAAAATCTAGGATATGTATCCAAAAAGTCAAGCACTTTCTTCAGTGAGAACATTGCGGCGTTTTTGAAAAATGCACCTGATGATATACTACCTATAAAAGCTGCACTTATAATTGGTGTATCAGCGGCTTGTCGAAGTGACGAATTGTAAAAAAAAATGAAATTTACTGATGTTAATATGGTGGAAAATAAGGTTCACATCGAAATTCTAACATCATAGACATACCCGTCAAAAGTATTTATAGTAAGTATTGAAGAATGGGTAACGTTAATAAAAACATATGTCGTACTTCATTTAGACGTTCTAAATGAACATTTCTTCGGTATAATCACTTGCCTGCAATTTGGCCACAATTCGATGTTAATTTCCCAAAAAAATGTCAGTGTTTCTAAAGCTTCTGCATTGTGAAACATACAAAGGACACTGCTTCTGGAGAACGGTAGCCACATTATTGGTAAATAGTACTGGTGACATTCTATAGTTAAAGAGAATAAGAATAAAGAGATGGAAATCTTACCTTACCGTAGCGACAGGATACGTCGACAAGTCTACAGATTCTCAGGCTAAATTTGCCACAAAAATATCTGGCGAAGTGCCAAGCTCCAGTACTAAAAACGTTACCATTTCTACGCAGGATGTTCAGCATGGATTAACAATTTGTATTGCCGCTTTAGTAAAATAATTTGTACTACATTTTGGTTATTCAATAAATTTTGACAGTTACCTGGGTTGAAAGTGATTACTTTCCATGTGGAAAGAAGCATTTGTCAAAGTCAGAAAATATATTTCTTTCAAACTAAGTAAATAAGTTTGAAATAATAACATTACATATATGGTTGTAAATAAAATATTTTGTACAAATTAACTTGAACCATTATATTTATCTATAAATGTATATTCGCAACAATCTACAACATTTATTTATTTATTTAAATACAACCCCAACAGGCAAAAGCCCAATTACAGGGTAGGTTACGCAAAAAAAAGAACATTGACATATAACACAGTGACTAAATTAGTTAAAACAACATAAAATTTAAAAATATAAATAACAGTATTACAATACAATACCAACTACAAACACAACAAAAATGATTAATGAAGACTCACGTAATAATTAAACAAGAAAAACCCTATTAATTATGGGAATACCGATTTAATTAGCAAAATTGTGCAATAAAATATGTCAACCTTGCTCTCAATTTTACTATAATTATGGATCATTTGGTAAAGTGGGGAAGCTATCAATAAGTTTAGAGCATCGGAAAGAAAGTCTTAGTACCCTATATTTGATTTGATTGTGAAGTGCAACGGTATCTAATTTATTGTTTACGAGTTTGTACAGAATTATAACTGAGTGCAGCTCCCTCCTAAATTTAAGGATTGACAGAAAAAAACGCTCTAACAACAGTTCATGTGAAAAGCCAATAGGAGGATAAGTTCCATCAATTATAAATGAAGCGGACTTCAAAAAGCTTCTTTGAACCTTTCCAATTGCAGATACATGTATATTATAAATAAGATTCCAAACTGCAGAGGCATATTCCAACCGAGGTCTTACAAAAGTTATAAACAGCAGACACATTGTAACATAATATAATAATGAATATACTTACGAAATCCTTTTGGCAAAGGCATCCATGTAAACCTTCTCTTGGTGGTCAGAAATTTTCCAAACTCCTAACCCTAAACCAACCACGTGTATATAAGCAGTGGTTTCTTTTTCTGCAGCTCTACAGTTCGCTTCCATCAGCAAAGTATCTATAGAAATAGTAAGTCTTTTATAATACAAGTGGTTATCAAAAATGCTTTTAGTTTTCAATTCCGTGTACCTATCCTCATTTTTCTTGTGACTCAACACCTCTGCGTAATTTCTGCAAGGTTCATCATAAAAATTGGAAAATAATTTGTGAATGCTATAGGAAACACTAGTGCCATATCCGTTTTTGGTTGTGTTCTGTCTTTCATTGATTACCATTTCTTGGAATTCCATGACATTTACTTTTTTCAATCTTGGACCTATCATCCCTACTATAATACCTTCATCTTCAATGCCACTTCGATCAGCGGTGTATTTTGCCATATTTTTTCTATCACCTACGTTAACGAAATATGTGTAAGAGCTTACAGAGAGAAATACTGAAAGTTTAATTTCATCATAGCTTATACAGTTTTGAAGGAAAAGAGGAGGTTGTTCTTTATCAGTCCCAATAGCCTCCCAACCTTTAGATCCTTTCTCTCCAGATATAAGTACATACTTATCATCCTTTCCCATAAACATTACAGCCCTTCTCGTCAACAGTCTATTTATAAATTCGATCAGTGTCATTTCCTTATAAAGAGACTTTTCAACGGAGCTACCATGCCGCCTTTTAAATAAAATAAACTTACAGTATAATTCTAAAGCGTTCTCGTGGATCACTGGATAGACGGAATTTATGTTTCTTTCCAGTGTAGACGCAGTTAAGTTATTTTTTAAGGTCTTGCATCTTCCAGTGTCCACAGGAAAGTTTATTGGAAAATTGTCGCTGCTAGCGATGATGTCTTTTAAACTTTGCTTTGCCGTTTCGGATATGGTATCCTGGAACAATAGTTTGCTCTCATCGTCGGGCCATACTGGAGATTTTGGTGACCAGTTTGGTAAAGCCATGGTCTTATATTATGATTGAGTTTCTGGAAAAAGGACAGAACCTTGCTCACTATCTGATAATAACTTAATCTTTTAAACTTTTCTCATTTTATTTATTACTTTTCTTGGGACATAAAATATTAATAGTTACTTTAATTTTTTCTTGAACAGCCAAAAAATATCTGTTACAGTTTAATTTATTAAGTACTGAACTAAATTATGAATAACGTTTTATCTCAATTCACATTATAATACAATAATAAATAAGACGTTAAGGAAATACTATAATATACAGGGACAGCATTGATCATTATCTGCGAAAATACTTTTGAGCACTTTAAGCTATACCAGAAGTCGACATCAACTTCAATATTTTAAATCGAACAGCTTGTAGATTCTTACATTTCCTTTATGGAAAATTTTAGAGCTGCTTTTTATGGCATTCCTTATAGCTAGAACTTATAGATTTTGTTATATTAATATATTAAGAAAAAAATTGATGTATGCGAGGGTGTGTTGACGCTAAATTATGGTAAATCTGTAAGTTTAGAAATACCAAGCGATTATTCTTGCCGTTACATTTTGACGATTTCATTTCAGCTATAATTATTTATCTCAAATGGAACACTCGATATTATTTCACTTTGTCTTGCCTACATTGAATATCTTTTTCAATCCATGCAAATATTGTTAGGGTTGTGATTACTACTTTTGAAAATATTTGTAAATCTGTACAATTCTGGCAGTTTTCGTCTTATCTGAAATGTTATCAGATTTGCTATGGAGACAACACAACAATATTTATTTTAAATATTTTTAAGTATTAACAATATTGTGTGAAACTAACTACTCTGTCGACTAAAGCCCCAACCAGCGTTGAATTACACTTACAATATCTACCTATATATTCTTTATTATTAGCTTTTGTAACATTTTTTGCTGTATTAGAAAGGTATTTTAAGCTAATATATATCAAATCTCCTACAGTTCCTATCAATGAAGTCATATGTATGCTCTCTGATACCAAACATCTAGGTATGCTAATGAACAATTCCACAGACAAAGCTATATTCAATAATTATCTAAACAAATTAATCTAGCTAAATTTACTAACCTGGTTTAATGAAAACACTATATAAAATATCTAATTTCACTCTTGAAAGTGTGGGAACTGGAAAATTCAACCACAATAGTTGAGATCTGACCTATTTCTGCATTTTTAGGATTGCTTCTTCAGGTGGCCTCCTTTAAGTTGAGTCAAATATCTAACTATAAAAATTATTATACCAATAAATTAAAATTTTATGAAATCAAATATCGACAATGTCAAAAGTGATTAATCTTTCAATGAATTTAAACATCATAGAAAAGTTATACAAAGCAAGCAATTTTCCGTAGAATCCAAAAATACAATAATGTACAGGATATCCCATTTACAATAACGAAGCTGGTGTAGACTTCCGAAATAACAAGAAATGCTAGAGAGTGGGATTTTGCCATGTTGCCAAATTTTTCGTACAAGTATTAAAAAGATTTATACGTTCAAGAAATGACATACCTTTGTAGAGCAGAGTGGTTGGGAAACTACATTCATTAACTACTGGATTATATAAAGAATCTTAGTGTTTATATGGAGCTACTTCCCACAAATTCCCCAATTCCTACAAATTCCCCCCTCCCTACCATTGCACTCATTTTATTAAGTTGCACAAGTTGTAAAATAGCCAGTTTACGTTCAAATCGAATACTCGTAAGTAGGTATTTTAATAACTTTGGTAAATGAACTTAATTATGGGTTTTTACCTTTGTTGCACTTATAGATGGACGTACCAGATTCGAGCTACTGGAGAAATTGTACTACCAGTGTCAATATTATTTGCTACATACAGAAATTGAAAAGCCGTATAGACATATCTATTATCCTTTATTAATTTGTTTTATACCGCTATTAAAATATATAATTTTTTAATGAAAAATAAGAAAATGGTTGTAGCTATTTTATTTCTTTGTTTTAAAACGGAACGGAAAAATTGTTACGGTATAAAAAATATATAAAATTTTATTATTTGATTCAATACTGAAAATATTTTAACGTTGTATAATATGATTAGGCAATCCTATATTTTAAATCTACTAAATGTTATAAAAAATATATTTTCGTAATTAACTAATCAATAACTATTTTAATAATGATTTGTTGGTTTGAAGGTCATTAGTAACATAACTATTTATTTTAATCTACTACAGTATTAGATAAGTATCATTTATAATGAGTTTTCCGATGCAACATATTTCATTATATTGGGTAATATTAAGAAATATAAACAGTGTTATTACAATTAAACTTAAACCTACGGCAACCTATTACTTAATTGTGTAAAATGTTCTTCTGTGTAACAGAACTTGGATTTTTCATTTTCATTTTTAAATATACCTATACTTAACTATAAAATTATATGAACTCTATAATAGTGTTATTATATTATTTTTGCTTATTTTAATTATTCATTATGTAATATATGTTATATATACTTTTATAATCTTATCTTAGAAAATTGCAACGGAAGCACACAAATAGTATAAAACTAAGTGCGTGCTCCACGTTCTTCAGTCTTGTTCTACAAAGCATTTAATACACACAATAAAGTTTGTTAGCAGTATCACGCCTACTTATTTAGTGTCGAAAGGGCCAAACCTAAAATTGGCGCAGTCGGTAGGATATCAGTTAACTCCTTCAATTGTTAATCAAAGTGAAGGTAGGAGACCTTCTGGTCAGAGATACTGAATCCTCGAACTTTACGTGGCTAATTTCGACCTAATAAGGAAGGCAAAACTGCAGACGACTATAACCGCGTCGGGAAAGTAGTGAAGAGCTGAATTTAGTAAGCTCGTCCGTGTGCAAATCGCATAGTTAAGGGCTGAATTGAGTAGGTCCGTCCCGTCGCCTGTGTTTGGATTATTTGTGTATTGGATTACCACCAAATCTATCTCCGCTGCATCCTTAGGGAATTTCCTGGAACCGGAATTACCTGGTGAGTACCAAAGTGCTAGTACTTGACTCCCTATCCTTTCAAACGAATATTGACAGTGGTAGGTTAGAATTAGTATCAATTTAACAATAAGAAAGTGTATTAAAGAAGATAATTAATTCACCTTGAAAATTTGTTGATCTCGACATACGCATAAGTCGTGTATCTGTTGTGCCATATCAAGTTCTCGCTGGACTTGCAAGGACGCGTAGTCTACCAGAAACTGATAGTGAGCCGTGTTTAGCTGAGTCGTATTCGACCTACTTAACTTATCTCCACTTATCTGCATAAAGAAACTTTAGAATAATACAATGTCAAACCCGCAATCAAACGTAACAACCCAGCTGCTTCACAGCGTAAAGATTTAGACGCACAAAAACTAAACTTTTATGTTCGACAATACAACCATTTGATGGTTCGGAAATTGAATTGACCCAATTTAGAATCAGTGGAAACATTCATAATATCGTTAGATTTGCCACATCCAACTGATATACAATCACGTTTATTCATAAACATAATCAAGAGTAAATTGAGAGGACAAGCAAAAACGCTTATTTTAGGCAGACCTGAAATAACTACCTGGCAAGAAATCAGAAACCTTTTAATTCAAAATTATAGTGATCATAAATCACTTCAAACTTGGCAGAACGAAATTTGCCTATTACAACGCGATATCCGCGAACCTTTACGTACCTTCTGTAATAAAATTCTGGGTATGCGCTCAAAAATTGTGCAGAAAATACAATTAATATATACAGATCCACAAGAAAGGACTTCTCTTCAAGCAGTCTATACTTCCTTGCTTTTGAATAAATTAAAGAGTAATCTCCCACAAAATTTCGAAACTATCATACTATCTAGACCTGATTTGAACGACATTGAATCAGTAGTTCAGGCTATACTTGAACTTGAAACCTATTTTGAATACAAAAATATGAGTCGTCGTTTACCCCAAACTCAACCACCACAAAGACCACCTATGTTACCTATTAGACAAAATCTACCGCCTAAACCAAGTTATAATTATAAACCCCAATATAATACAAATCAACAACCTAATTTTCTACCAAGACAATTCCCATCATCTTATCCTGCTCCAAGACAAACTCAACCACCAATAAGACCTCCGTATAACCAACCTAAACCCTTCTTACCCCCCAGACAGAATACAAATCAACCACCCAGCTCTACAAATACTTATTCAAATAATAGAAAACAGTTTGAACCCGAACCGATGGATACTTCCAGTACTACACTAACTAAATTTCAGAACGTCCCTCGTAATTTTTCACATCATTGTCATGAGTACGAATTACAAACCGAAGAATACGATTCCCAAGAATATGAATATCCAAATTACTCAGTAGATCCTGATTACCTTGAACAACCCGAACAACCCGAATATTTTCAGCAAACTAATCCAGATACGGAACTCGAAAATTTTCAGAAAATAGCCTCGAACCAGAACCTAGGGAAATGATCTTTGAAAATAATTCCATTTTAGCTGCACCCCTATCTTACATCAAAATTGAAAATCCACCTTTGAAATTGCTTATAGATTCCGGCTCTTCTAAAACTATGATTCGCCCAGACATCATTGAAAAATATTACCCTGAATGTATCTACCAATCTTCAAATGTTTTAAAAACATGCATGGGCCAAAAGAAAACAAAATTCTGTGCAACCATTCCCGCTTTTAATGAATTTTACAGTAATGATAACATTGATATTTTATTATATGACTTTCACGATTTTTATGACGGGCTAATAGGCTTAGATTTAATTACCCAATTTGGATTACTTTTTGATTACAAAAACGCAACAGTTTTTAATGAAAATATTTCAATTCCTTTATATGTTCGAAACCCATTAGAAATTTCCAAGAGAGTTACTGTCAATGCCTCTGAAATTTTCAGAACACAAATTCCAGTTTCAGTTGAGAATGGTGAAATTTTAATTCCTAAAATCGAGAATGATCATATGATCATACCCGAATCAATATCTTTCGCAGAAAACGGATTAGCCTACGTAGAAATCCATAACTACACAAACGAACCATCTACTGAATATTTCGATTATCCTATCCGAGTTACATCCTTAGATAACTACGATCCTATTAAACCTATTATCCAACCATCCGAAAATAAAACCTTGAAGACAGACGTAAGACAACTTATACGAACTGAACATATGAATGACGAAGAAAGAAACGAAATTTTCCAGTTAATTTCAAATTTCAAACATATTTTTTATTCAGAAGAACAGCCTTTATCCTTTACAAATGAGGTAAAGCATGAAATTAAAACTAAAACTGAAGACCCGATCTATACTAAACAATACCGACTACCTTATACCCAACGACAAGAAGTACAAAATCAGATACAAGATCTTTTAGATAATCAAATAATCAGGCCATCGCAAAGTCCTTGGTCGAGCCCTGTTCTCATTGTTGAAAAAAAGGCAGACGCATCTGGAAAACGTAAATATCGCATGTGTGTTGACTACAGAAATTTAAATAATCTCACTATAGACGATCGGTACCCAATTCCGAATATCTCAGATATATTAGATAAGCTCGGGAGATGTAATTATTTCTCGACTATTGACCTTACATCTGGATTTCACCAGATAGAAATGGAACCTGGCAGTATAGCAAAAACTGCTTTCTCAACTGAAAACGGCCATTTTGAGTATCTCAGGATGCCATTTGGGCTTAAGAATGCTCCTGCTACGTTCCAGCGTGTAATGGACAATGTTTTGAAAGATCTTCAAAATCGAGTTTGCTTAATTTATATGGATGACATAATTGCTCAAGCAATTTTTTCAAGCTCTTTAAACGAACACATTCAAAATTTAAAACTAGTTTTCAAAGCCCTCGAGAAGGCAAATTTAAAAATACAACTGGACAAATCGGAATTTTTAAGAAAATAAACGAAATTTCTCGGACATGTTATAACACCTAACGGACTTAGACCAAATCCTGACAAAATACGAGCCATACAGAAGTTCCCTGTACCCAAGACGGCTCGAGAAATCAAATCATTTTTAGGCCTTGTCGGTTACTATCGACGTTTTATAGATAACTTTGCAAAAATTACAAAACCCCTGACTTTATGTTTGAAAAAAGGCAAAAAGATTATTCACGATCAAGAATTCTTAGAAGCATTTGAAAAATGTAAAACCCTAATCACTAATAGTCCTATTTTAGCATTCCCAAATTTCGAAATTCCATTCGAGGTCACTACAGACGCCTCTAATTTCGCACTAGGCGCCGTCCTATCACAAAACGGTAGACCCATTTCTTACGCTTCTCGAACTCTAAACGCTTCGGAAATACAGTATTCTACCATTGAAAAGAACTACTTGCCATAGTATGGGCCACAAAAACATTTAGACCATACCTGTTCGGTCGAAAGTTTAAAATATTTACGGACCATCGCCCACTTCAATGGCTCTTTAATCTAAAAGACCCTTCTTCTAAATTAATGAGATGGCGTATTAAATTAGAAGAGTATGATTACACAGTACAATATAAAAAGGGAACGGAAAACAAAGTTGCAGATGCACTATCCCGAATAAAAATAGACGAAATTAACGCCAACGAAATTGACGACCTAGACTCTATCCTTAACAACCCTCCTGACGAAAATATAAACCAACTTATTGATTCTCTTAATGAAGAACTAGCTAGTACCTTACATATACCTGAAGGTACTGAAATTCCCGAAGAACAAAGAGGACTTTTAAATCGTTTAGATAACCTATCCGATACTCAAACACAACATACCGCCCAAGAAAATCCTATCTGTTCTCCACCAATTACAGAAAAAAGTATTAATGGGTACAAAAGGCAATTATTTATACACGAAACTCAAAATATGCCTAGTCGTTTTGGAATTCATACATCGAAACCATTTCCGGATAAAATAAGAACCACCCTAGTTTGTCACACTTCTATATCTGACGATGAACTTACTAACATACTAAAAGGTATCTAAATATAAATGAAACAACTTGTCTTTATTTTCATTCAGATAAAATTAAAGAAAAAGTATTGAGAGTATTGGCTAATAATTTTGTCCCTGAAACTAAAATAATTATTTCTAACATATTGTTGAAAGATCTAATTTCAAAAGATGAACAAATGGACCAAATTAAATTCTTTCATGAAACACAACCACACACAGAGGAATTAATGAAACTATCAAACGACTTTCTAAAAAATTTTATTGGCCGAATTTATCAACTCATGTTCATGATTATATAACTAAATGTGAACCGTGTAACTTAGCCAAATACGATAGAAATCCACAAAAAGTCAAAATTCAAAATACACCAACTCCATCTAAACCACTCGAGACTCTTCACATAGATCTTTTCTTTATCGATAAAAATATTTTTCTAACCTTATTTGACCCATTTTCAAAATTCGGACAAGCAATCAAAATTGAATCTAAAAATGCTCTTGATACTATTCAAGGACTAACTACCTTTACGTCTTTCTTTGGAACCCCCAGGTATATAATTCATGATCCTGGCAAGGAATTTGTCAATACCCTTTTAAACAATTCTGTCAATTACATAATATCAAAATTCATGTAACCTCAATACAAAATTCCCAAAGTAATAGCCCTGTAGAAAGGTTCCACTCGACATTGCTAGAATCTATCCGTATATTAAAAACAGAAGATCCCCATAAGCCTCTAGACTACTTAATGAGGTTAGCAATAACTTCTTATAATAATTCTATCCATTCTGCTACTCAGCAAACCCCTTTCTCGATACTGTTCCCATCCATCTATAACGATACTTCACCTATTCTTAATGAAGTTGAAACTACCCAAGACTTTGTGGAAAATACTCGGAAATTATCAGAAAAACTTAATGAACAAATTAAAACTAAACTGAATCAGAGTAAGCAGACGCGCAACGAAAAGTTAAATCAAAACCGTAACGAACCTGAAGTCCTACACCCTAATGATGAAATTTATTTAAAACCCCCTGGTCTCGTAAAATTCAAAATCCTTTTGAAAAAGTTAAAGTCCTACAAGATTTAAACATAACGGTAAAAACTAAGAAAGGAAAATACCATAAACGTAAAGTTAAAAAGAAAAGACAGACTAAAGGTTCTCCTTTGTTACAGAATAATGAAGACCCTGCTTCCCTTTCTGACAATGATAACGGTGATGACGATATTGACGAAGAACATGACTATGACAATAAAAATAGAGAGACTGACTAACCCTATCCTCCCTGTAAATTTGGGCCCCCTCAAAACTATATCCTTTTACCACTCTTTGTAGTACACGTACTTAATTTAACGGAAATAGGAGAACATGTAAATAGACTTCTTGTATCCTCAGAAAATACAACTAAAGAAAAACAGTTCTGGCATACTCAGTTACATTATCTCACAGAGCGTATTAAACAAAAATTCGAAATCATTTGTTCCGCCACTGTAAAACGCGAGAAACGCGGTATATTTAATTTTATCGGAAATATCTATTCAGAATTATTTGGTTTAATGAGTGCCGATGATAAGGAGCTTTTGGAACAAAACTAGAAATTGTATTTAGTAATCAGAAAAATATAAATGATCAGCTAAACACGAAGCTTTCCGTTCTGGAATCATTTACAAGTGAAATACAAAATGCTATGAAACAGATTAACAACTTTTGGAAAACCGCAAACGATTTTTTTGAAACTCAAACCTTAATTAACGATTGTTTAATCACTTTAGAAATTCTAGACCAAATTGAGGATGGCTTATTATTTAGTCATATGAGTATAATACATTCCGATGTAATTTCAACTACAACTATTGCCGAAATTTTTAAAATTCTATACACTTTATATGAACCTGCGGAATTACCTTCTTTAGATCAAAATTCATTATTTTCTTTATTTCATATGAAACATTACGTATCAAGCTCAGTAATATATATGGAAATTTTAATTCCGATCTACCATGTCAATGAATATAACCTATTCCAAATATTTATGTCATACTCAAACATATCCATCATTCCCCTGAAAGTTACTTGGCACTTGGTACTTCTGCTAGCGTTTATTCCTGGTTAGAAGAAAAACCCCCAAAAGTTGGCAAATATTACCAACTTAAAGAAATGATATATGAAAAACCACCATCATGTATTCCAAAAATGATGATTGATCATGATGAACCAAATTGTACATTTTATTATTTGAAAAATCCTAAGGACAGCATTACCATGTTACCTTCCGGACAATTGCTTATCCTACCAAGCAAAACGGTGCATATAGAAGAACAATGTTCTAGCGTTATCCACCATTTTCTCACAGAAGATTCTTTAATATCTAACCAAGAAGGATGCACTTTGCGAATTAATGAAGAAGACTTTTTCCTTCCTACAACGAACTTACAAGCCTCTACATTTCTTTTACCAGAAATAAGAAAACCCCTGAATATCAAATTTTACATTGGACAATACCATAAATGAATTAGAGTTCCTTAAGAACAAAGTAAAAGAAACAAAAGATATTCAGTTGATTGACCCTGCATCAATTGAACCTACATCAATCTCGTGGACGACCTGGTTAACATGGTCTCTCATTGGACTTACAATCTTATTTATTCTCTTCACTTTCCGGAAAAGTATAAACTCATGGCTGGTATGCCCAAAAGGACAACAACGCCAACTACTACACCTCAAACTTTCCAGGAGCCAACTCCCGTAAACTCTGATTTTCCGTCTAAGAGTGGAGGAATTATATGAACTCTATAATAGTGTTATTATATTATTTTTGCTTATTTTAATTATTCATTATGTAATATATGTTATATATACTTTTATAATCTTATCTTAGAAAATTGCAACGGAAGCACACAAATAGTATAAAACTAAGTGCGTGCTCCACGTTCTTCAGTCTTGTTCTACAAAGCATTTAATACACACAATAAAGTTTGTTAGCAGTATCACGCCTACTTATTTAGTGTCGAAAGGGCCAAACCTAAAATTATAAGTATAATAGTAATTAAATTATTTCATAGTTGAATTTAGTAAGTCGGTCCGTTTGAGATTGCATGTATAGATATTCATTAAAAAATAACTTTTAAAATTTTATATTATCAAAAGAGAGGACAACGATCTGTTTGTTACAACTATTTCGCAATATTTCACAAAATTATTCAGTAAAATATACCTAACAGTTTGACTTATTTATTTATTATTATATCTTTGTTCATCTACACATACCTACAAATTGTGTCTAATGTCATGGAACATCTAAAATATTATCAACGTTTTACTGCCAACACTACTTAGTCTATACAGACCAGCAAGTAAGTAGCAGGAAATTCACGCTTTTGCAGGAAAACATATTCATACCCTGAATGAAGGCGACCTCAACAAATGGAAGGTATAAACATGGTATAAACTAGATATTACGTTTCAGACATCATTTTCAAACATTCAAAATTTACTACAGTCGCAGGCAGATGGCGCCACCCATCAGAAATATAGACTACAGTCTATGTGGAAGACTGGTTATATAACTTCCTAATGATACTGATGCAATGAACAGCATCTTACATTGACCTTTGACAATAACTAAAAAGTCACTTTTAGCAAATTATTTGTTTGTAATGGTTTATGTAACGCCAGGATTTAGTGTTATCTGATGAAAACATGAATACGTTGATTTGGTACTTTGACGTAAGAAATAATTTCATTTAAATTCTCAATGTTGATCTAGTGACATGGTTTGACAGGTTTTGAAATTACGTACCTGTTGAATAATGTAAAAAATCAAGGCGAACAATTTCAAAATTCTATTTTGCACTATTAAAATTGAATGACCACCAGGATTAAAATATAAACCTATTTACTTATTTTAAAAATACTCTTATTGGTTGAAAGTGTTCACTCAACACAACCAAATCCATGTATGCAAAAACGTTAATGTCCACAAAAGTAAATTATGAGAAAATAGAAAACAATTTATTATCACTTTAGATACTTGCGCTATTTTAACCATTAAAAATAATAGTATGAGGCATTTAATTCAACGAAATACTGATTTTATTTAAAAAATAAAAATTGTTTTTTCTACGATATTTTTAAACAATGGACATGTGACTTTTCTGTGTAGTCTGCAGTGGAAGTGTACTAATTATTATTTTTTGTGGCGGGAAAAGGTTTGACATTTTATCTTTCTTGACAGGTAACAAAATGGCACTTTTTATGAAATTACTTTTTCCTCGGGAAAAAATTAATACTTTTTTTCCGGATGTATGTATACGGAGATATTTAATTTTAGAATGTTTCATTGTACAAAACATACATTTCCTTAATGTCAAAGTACAGTTCTTAAATGTACATTGCATTGATCTTATTTCAGCTAATGCACTGCCACACGTTCCAATCAGATATTTCGTCAACATACTCTTCAACGACCGTTGATGACTTCCAACTACCATGTTTTTTTAGTGTTATCAAGTCTCCTCCAGATTCAACTAAAAGTGTAACGGACGATCTTCGAAATGCATGACCTGTATATGATTTAGCATGTTCAAGTAGAAGAAAATTGACTACTGTTTCAGATATCTTAAATAATTGATGTTTACCAACAATCTGATTGATACATTTTCCATTGCCAAATGCATAAAACAGGCGGCTGGTCGAAAAGCTACGTACGTTCTGTAAAATTTAATATATTTTTCAGTAACTATAAATCTCCTGTTTACATAATTCTTTGTTTGCAAGTTTCACAATTAATGACGTTCCCGAATTTTCAATATGATCTAATGTTACCTGGCTGATTTCACAAATTTGCCAACCTCCTGCAAATCCAAATACAACCTTGACCATTAAATAAACTTCATCAGAAACATTATTTAAAAAATCACTAATGAGTATACTCGAAAAATAGCAGATTTACAGTTACAATTTTTCCCATTTTGCTTAAAAAATGTAATGAATTTGAAATGTCTCCATTATTATTGGATTGTAACGTACTTTAATCATTGAATAATACGATCACTGTTGATGGCATTTGTTGTTGCGCCAATTCCGAAAAATAAGCCAATAACACCATCTTTGAGAAAGAACTGTATGTATTTTTCACCTATTCTATAAATATTGAATACGCGGTTTCGTAATTTTTCCGAAATTTAGCTGGTAATAATTATAGTCATGCTACTTCGCTGCTTCTACTAATTGCGATGGTCTAAGAGAACACTCTGAATCATAAATGTTCATTTTTGAATTTTGAACTTAGCAACGTTGGTTCAATGTCGCTATAAGTACAACAGCCTACCAGCCGAGCTACAAGTTTAAAACTTCGTTTTTCCCGTCATACACGGTTAGATATATTAGACCTCAAGCTAAAATCTTTTACTTTTTTCCTTTGTATAATAAATAACTTTTATTTAAACAAGTCTGTATTTCAGAAATGTTAACAAAATTTGTTTGACATGTTGCTGATCGGATGTTACAGTGAATAGGGCATATGCCATTTGCTCATAGTATGATCCTATCTACCTATCTAGACTCATTTTCTGCAATAATCCGCAAAATTTAAGCAACGGATGGCTTATTTCTGCTTATACCATTTCAATTATAATTCACATTTTGGTAGAACTGTAATGCATTGTTGAATAATGTCTAATGTATCAAAACTGAATTACAAACAGTACCTACAGAAAGATAAAAAAATATAGGTACATACAAGAATCCTTACAGAAAGCATGAAGGATATTTTTGTATTAGATAAATTATGGCGTAAACTAAAAAAAATAGTCGTTCGTGAAAAGGTTATTTCAAATTGCCCGAAAAATTATTAACCCAAATTTCATTTATGTTACATAATTGAACAAATAAATTGAAATCATTTAAGAAGAGGAATTTCCCTAACACTGTTTGCTATTTAAAAACGTTAATGGTATATGCCTTAGTCAATTAAAAAATTATTGATCTGTATACATTGTTGATTGTTTTGATATTTTTTTGGGAATTACCAACATTTAACAAATTGTATTTCCATAACAAATCTTCCCTATTATATTTTAACATACGAAGTTAACATTGCAGTATGTTAAAGATGAAAGAATATTTTAAGAATGGCAGAAGAAACTAAAAGCTCATTACGAATGAAATTATGAAATTCAAGACCTATAATATACGTGTTACTGTATACTTTAAAATTGTGGAAGTAAAAATTGAACTAAAGAAAATTGCAATTTATTTGTCAATTTTCTGAGAAATTATCTGGCAATTTGATAATAGAGCATTAAATTAGGATGAAAAAAGAATGGAGGTATTGCAATGGACCAGATCCGTTTCTTCTTTATACCATCTCTCTTGTGAACAGGATCTGAATGGATATTATGAAGACAGAGCGCATAACGATGTGCAAAATAATTTTCGTGTTAGCAAATTCCAACGGCACGGAAGTTTGCAAGCTCAGCAGAAATCCCAGCTTTCTAATGGTTTAATAATACATGCAATAATAAAGCAAGTGCAAGTTAAGTAATCATATGCTGCGTTTAATTTTTCGTTTATTTTATCCTTTAGAAAGAAATGTTTATATTACTTCTAGATTGCTTTGCTTAAAAAATATTTAAAAAAAATCCCCAACATATATTTATATATCTTCAATATTATTCTGACAAAAGCACTGAAAAAGGCACTGTATAAAACATACAGAAAAGAGTATTAAAAATACCTAATATTTCCGTGCAGTAACAAATATATTTACAATTTAGAAGGCTAGTTACTATAGTCCTACGTAGACTAAAATATAGCCTTTGCAATAAGGTTTAAATTAATTTGTGAAAACATTAGGTTTCATTACTGAAATATCTGAAGTAAAGGAATGCAAAGGTTGCTTTAAATTGTGAAGTACAAAAGAATTTTGGTAATAAACGTACCAGGGGTGTATTATTTTATCCCCGTACTATAAGGTGACAATGAGTGGAACAAGTCAAGAAAGTGATATTTTAACACAAATGCATCCTTGCAAAAATGGAGTGTTTAATTCGAGACGTTTTTAAAATAGCTTATGGAAACTACTTTCGAAACATCCCCTATACATGTGTAGCCTCTGTATAAATTCCGTCATTTAGCTTACATTTCCTCTAAAGTCTTCTTAAAACGTCTAAGGTGTAAATGATAAAATTACCACCCTGTATAATACTTTCAGTTCATTAACTCCATGAATGACAAGCAGACCATACAAAAAATGACTCACAAACATAAGTAAACAATCCAATAATAGGTGTAAATGCCTTTTAATATCGACTGACAGCTCACCTTATATAAATTTGCATTGTAAAGTAATTTAAAAATTATGCAATTAAGGATTTATAAAACTAGAAGAAATTTATAATGCCGACTTTTCTCAGCCTTGATTAGTCATTCCTAGCTTATAATGGGCTCATTGACTTGTCTGTTCAAAGTGCCAATAAATGAACGGTAACTAAAAGTGTATCCAGTAGTTAGCATATTTGCTATAATTTGAAACTTTTAAAAATTATGTAGCTTGTTTATTTTTAATTTCAAAATTTCCGTCTGCATAAACAATATTAATATTTGTATTATTTTCCCTAATAAAGATGTCACAACAATAATATTTGTTACATGTGCAATTTAACTGGCACTTGCAAGGGGGTCATGTATGTTAAACTAAATGACTAGTCATGTTAGAAAATTATGTAGTCTATTTGTGTTGAAATACTGAACGACGAAGTGCCATTAGTCGACTGATTTATGGTAAAGGTCTTTTTATATATCCAGTATACAGGGAGTAGAGTAGAGGTCAAAAATCCAGAGATGTATTCTGTGGCTAAATGGTTTTTTGTTTTATAAATGTGCTGTCTTAGGACAGTCATTGTCCAGCTACAGCGTGTGAAAAATTAAAAAAAAAAACGTTTTTAATTTATAAACTGGTTGAGATAATTTAACCAAATTCGGTGTGGATATCTAGTAAGACAGTATGAAACAAAAAATTATCAACTTTAGAAAATTACCAGTGGCGGAAGTATTTGCCAAAAAAATATATTTCACCTTGTATAATATTACAAATAAAATAGGTCATCATATGAGCCATTGTATTATCTTCACTGTTTGTTTCTTTACATTTTTTGGTAATTAACTGATTTTACTGATTAACAACAAAATTGATTTATTTGATCAAGTGCATGTTTACGATACCTACTAATTACATTATAAAATAATTAATTAACAATGGAATTACTTTACTATGATTTATTATGACAAATGTTGGAAATGGCCACCTTTGCCAAAATATTTACATGCTCTTCTTGAAACTGCAGCTCGACCACGTGCAAAAATTCCGGGAGTAGCTCTTATCACAATCAGTCATATTTGTTGACGTAAGTGCTGCTCAGATTCAATGTGAACCTTGTAAACTAATGTCTTGAGATGTCCCCAAACAAAAAAAAATCAATAGGGTTTATATCGGGAGATCTGGGTGGCCAAAGTTGACCTGGTTCTTGAGTGCCTCGGCCAATTACGTTATTAGCGAATTTTGCATTTAAAAATTCCCGAGCAGTCAGACCAAAATATTAAAATTTTATATTTTTAAAAATTTAGCTTGATTTGACAACACACAATATTAAATAAGATAACTATGAGTAAACATGCACTTGATCAAATAAACCAATTTTGTTGTCAATCGGTTTGAAATACAAAAAAGTATAAAGAAACAAAAAGTGAAGATAATACAACGGCGCATATGATGATATATTTTATTTGTAATATTATACAGGGTGATATTTTTTTGACAAACAATGATCGATGATACCCACACCTCCGTCACTGGTAGTTTCTAAAGCTGGTAATTTTTTGTGTGACCAAATTTCGTTAAATTGTCTCAAGCCGTTTATAAATTAACAACGTTTATTTTTTATTTTTGACACGTTATAACTAGACAGTAAGTGTCCTAAGACCTCACTTTTATATAACAATAAACCCTTATTTTTGGCCACAGAATACTCTCCTGGATTGTTGACCTCTACTTAAGAAACACTCTGTAGATATCTTCTAATTATTAAACATACCTAAAGCACAAAACAATTTGGAATTATTCTAGTGAAAATTATATGCTTAACCTAAAATACCAAAATGTGGATTTACGTTCATTATTAATATATAAGAATTATATTTCGTTATGCATCATTATAGGTAACAATAAAAAAACTAAAAGTTATCGAAAACTTGTTCACTTAGTTATTGTCAATTACAAGTAATAAAAATATGCAATGATAAAGACACCGATATTGATAGTAGATACATACTTCAAAAACCAAGTTTATTAGCCAAACCTCATATTTAAAGTTTAAATTAACCAATGTTCTAAGTATGCTGCCATGTACCTACTTCCAATTGTTATTAAGAAAATTCAATGTATTTAAAATGATATTAAATTAAGAATGCATGGTAACATTTACGTAAGGTAGTTCCCCTTGATACCTGCATTAATGTTTCTGTTCTATTATTTAGGTATATATAAATATCGAATTGTCGTACATAAATGAGCAAAGAAAAAACATGGAAAGGTAATTTACAACTTGGTTAATTCCTAGTAATTCCAAGAAGTGCACCAAGCACCAAACTGAAGAAGAGATTAAATTCTTATATGAACATCTATCGCGAAATGTTTATTGATGGAATTGCAGCCTTTTAAATGGTGGACAAAAAAATAGTTAATATATTTTTTTTAAATTTGTTAGTCTGAGATAAGCTTTTAAGGCATACGTTCATAAGAACTTATTTTTTTTCATATATTTTCAGGTATTAACAATATTGTGTGAAACTAACTACTCTGTGGGCTAGAGCCCCAACCAGCGTTGAATTACACCCACAATATCTACCCATATATTCTTTATTATTAGCTTTCGTAACATTTTTTACTGTTTAGGAAAGGTATTTTAAGCTAATATATATCAAATCTCCTACAATTCCTATCAATGAAGTCATATGTATGTTCTCTGATACCAAACATCTAGGTACGCTAATGAACAATTCCACAGACAAAGCTCTATTCAATAATTATCTAAAGAATTTAATCTATCTAAATTTACTAATCTGGTTTAATGGAAACACTCTATATATATTAACCTCTGGATTGGGAACTCGAAATTCATATTACTAAATACACCTCGTTTATTATTATTCTGTCAATGGTGTAATAGCCTACCTAACCACCTATCAGTGCCGTACTCAGCCTTGAATTCACGGGGGAAAAGAGCACGACAGAGAAAACCCCGATCACAATTCAAAGAATCGCTGTCGCTATTGCAATGGTAACAATAATGATAACAATAATAAAAATGTATCTGTACATCAGTACTTGAATACACGGTAATATAATCATAATTCTACATACAAAACTGAAGAGTGTTTTGGTTAGTTAGCCGACTTGCGTCAGAAGGTACTGAGGTCCCATACGGGAGGCTACCCAGCTAGTAGTTGAGGGGTTGGATAAAAATCTCAAATCATATCTCATGCATCATGTTTGATCGGATGTTTGTCCAGTCACGGGAGAAAATATTAATAGAATCACCAAGGCTCTTACAAACATCTGACAAGCAAACCGCTAATTCAAGTAATAAAGTAGTAGTCGTAGATGATTCATAATAACTTACAATACCACTTACAACAGCATAACTTCGACTCAAACTAAATTTATACATATAATTTCAACAATAAACCAACAAAATATCGTTTTACCTTATAATTATAATAAAATATAATGAAACTGTAATAAAATATTGAATAGACAAGAAAATAATAAAAATGACATTCAATCTTTAAATACAATATACAAAAACAAGTTACTGACCTGTAAAGTTAGAACAAATGCACCACTTATCACCATTCACTGTGTTCCAGCCAAGCTGACAAAGTCTTCAAACCCAAATAACTACCCGTTGAATCCCGCCCCGCGTTCCCGTGTTTATTATTGCTTCGTCTCCAGTCGCCCCTCTAGGTAATGCGTATATAATATTCTATATAGGGTGTTAATTCATTCAGCAGTACAGATATGACAAACTAATATTTAACTAAGTGGATTCCCACAATACTGTTTTGTATGCATTTCTTTGATGACGTGACTACAGGGTTAGATAGCCAAATCTCTTAGTTCTTTCACCACTTTTTGGGTGCCGTTATGAATAATACGACAAATTACCGCTCTTTGGTAAATGTATGTAAAATAAACAGTTGTTTAAACAATTAAGTTATATCATAGTCAATAAGAAGAATTGCCTTAAAAATAGTATTTTTAAAATTTCTCCCTGTATCTCAAAAACGACGTCTACGAAGGTTCGGATTACGGCATCTTAAGTTTTTCGAAAAAGTGCAATTACAACGAAATTGGACACCCTGTACATCAAAGAGTGTATGTATATTATTCATTGTCCTATATTTTGTACATTGCCTATGACTGTTGAAGATGGAAAAACTGAACACAAATAGCAAATTAGACTTTAGTTTCTTTTATCTTATACTGGAATAAATATTTGACGAAAAGCTAATAAAGCAATGCAAAATTTTTCTTTCATTATAATATTTTATTGTAAATTCATTAAATATCATTTTAACAAAATTGTTGCTGCTATTACAGTTTAAAATGAAATTTGGTGGGAAAGTCCTGTTGTTTAGCTTGTTATAGTCTACTTTAAATATCCTTAACAAAAAACAAACAAGCACATATCTACATCCTCTCGGGACTTGCCCAGGTATTGTACGAGTACCTAACAAATCTCCCCAGTCCTAATAAATATGCGGAAAGGAAGCTCTGGTATTCATTTGACGTCGAAGGTGGGGAACTCCACCTGTTAACATGTGAAGACAAAAGTGTAGGTACATTTAAATTACATGCATGCATCAAGGTCGCCTTCCATTGTCGTGTTAACAAACAGCTTTAAGTATAGGAAAATTTCATGCAAAACATTATTAGTGTGCGTTTAGTGAAAATGTTTCAAAATTATTATTAAAATTAAAATAGCATAACAACTTTAGCAATTAAATTGTTAAAAAGATGTTGAGCTTATTTAAATTAGTTGCAAAAAAATATTGTTTGTGATTGAAATATTTATACTAAAATAAATCGATTAGCATATTTGGTTAAATTATTATTAATTTCTTTTTTAAATAATTATTAATCATTAATTTATCTATAGATTTTGTTTAGCACACCTAGGTATATGTTTAGCAGGTATATATACAATTTTGGAACTTTTTTTTTAATATAAATTAACCTAATATATTTAAAATAAATTACAAGTACATATATGTAAAATTAAAAAAAAACACAATTACTGTGAAATTGGTTGCTTTCAAAATCTCCTGAAAGTAAAATAATCTAAAATATTTTAATAATCCGCAAACACGGAATTCCAGGAAACAACTACTCTGCGGGCTAATGCCCCGACCAGCATTGAATTACACCTGGAAAACCTATAGCAACAGCTAGAGTCATTCGTCAGACGCCCACCAGACATATACCGGTTTCGAGCTTATTAGCTCTCATCAGTATGCCATAGGTGAGGTATCCGACGAATAATCCTAGCTGCTTTCATCTGTCTAACCCGACAGAAGGGACCATGAGTACGCGGTGTAGAACTAACAACTACATCTATCGGCCGTTCGCTACTCCATGCCGGACTGAAAATGTCACAGACACGAAGCGTTCTACATGCAGTAGACACCATTGAAAGCTGTCGACCTTTATCGCGATCGGCGAGAAACGATATTTTGCAAACACGGAATTCCAGGAAACAACTACTCTGCGGGCTAATGCCCCGACCAGCATTGAATTACACCTGGAAAACCTATAGCAACAGCTAGAGTCATTCGTCAGACGCCCACCAGACATATACCGGTTTCGAGCTTATTAGCTCTCATCAGTATGCCATAGGTGAGGTATCCGACGAATAATCCTAGCTGCTTTCATCTGTCTAACCCGACAGAAGGGACCATGAGTACGCGGTGTAGAACTAACAACTACATCTATCGGCCGTTCGCTACTCCATGCCGGACTGAAAATGTCACAGACACGAAGCGTTCTACATGCAGTAGACACCATTGAAAGCTGTCGACCTTTATCGCGATCGGCGAGAAACGATATTTTGCAAACACGGAATTCCAGGAAACAACTACTCTGCGGGCTAATGCCCCGACCAGCATTGAATTACACCTGGAAAACCTATAGCAACAGCTAGAGTCATTCGTCAGACGCCCACCAGACATATACCGGTTTCGAGCTTATTAGCTCTCATCAGTATGCCATAGGTGAGGTATCCGACGAATAATCCTAGCTGCTTTCATCTGTCTAACCCGACAGAAGGGACCATGAGTACGCGGTGTAGAACTAACAACTACATCTATCGGCCGTTCGCTACTCCATGCCGGACTGAAAATGTCACAGACACGAAGCGTTCTACATGCAGTAGACACCATTGAAAGCTGTCGACCTTTATCGCGATCGGCGAGAAACGATATTTTGCAAACACGGAATTCCAGGAAACAACTACTCTGCGGGCTAATGCCCCGACCAGCATTGAATTACACCTGGAAAACCTATAGCAACAGCTAGAGTCATTCGTCAGACGCCCACCAGACATATACCGGTTTCGAGCTTATTAGCTCTCATCAGTATGCCATAGGTGAGGTATCCGACGAATAATCCTAGCTGCTTTCATCTGTCTAACCCGACAGAAGGGACCATGAGTACGCGGTGTAGAACTAACAACTACATCTATCGGCCGTTCGCTACTCCATGCCGGACTGAAAATGTCACAGACACGAAGCGTTCTACATGCAGTAGACACCATTGAAAGCTGTCGACCTTTATCGCGATCGGCGAGAAACGATATTTTGCAAACACGGAATTCCAGGAAACAACTACTCTGCGGGCTAATGCCCCGACCAGCATTGAATTACACCTGGAAAACCTATAGCAACAGCTAGAGTCATTCGTCAGACGCCCACCAGACATATACCGGTTTCGAGCTTATTAGCTCTCATCAGTATGCCATAGGTGAGGTATCCGACGAATAATCCTAGCTGCTTTCATCTGTCTAACCCGACAGAAGGGACCATGAGTACGCGGTGTAGAACTAACAACTACATCTATCGGCCGTTCGCTACTCCATGCCGGACTGAAAATGTCACAGACACGAAGCGTTCTACATGCAGTAGACACCATTGAAAGCTGTCGACCTTTATCGCGATCGGCGAGAAACGATATTTTGCAAACACGGAAGTCCAGGAAACAACTACTCTGCGGGCTAATGCCCCGACCAGCATTGAATTACACCTGGAAAACCTATAGCAACAGCTAGAGTCATTCGTCAGACGCCCACCAGACATATACCGGTTTCGAGCTTATTAGCTCTCATCAGTATGCCATAGGTGAGGTATCCGACGAATAATCCTAGCTGCTTTCATCTGTCTAACCCGACAGAAGGGACCATGAGTACGCGGTGTAGAACTAACAACTACATCTATCGGCCGTTCGCTACTCCATGCCGGACTGAAAATGTCACAGACACGAAGCGTTCTACATGCAGTAGACACCATTGAAAGCTGTCGACCTTTATCGCGATCGGCGAGAAACGATATTTTGCAAACACGGAATTCCAGGAAACAACTACTCTGCGGGCTAATGCCCCGACCAGCATTGAATTACACCTGGAAAACCTATAGCAACAGCTAGAGTCATTCGTCAGACGCCCACCAGACATATACCGGTTTCGAGCTTATTAGCTCTCATCAGTATGCCATAGGTGAGGTATCCGACGAATAATCCTAGCTGCTTTCATCTGTCTAACCCGACAGAAGGGACCATGAGTACGCGGTGTAGAACTAACAACTACATCTATCGGCCGTTCGCTACTCCATGCCGGACTGAAAATGTCACAGACACGAAGCGTTCTACATGCAGTAGACACCATTGAAAGCTGTCGACCTTTATCGCGATCGGCGAGAAACGATATTTTGCAAACACGGAATTCAGGAAACAACTACTCTGCGGGCTAATGCCCCGACCAGCATTGAATTACACCTGGAAAACCTATAGCAACAGCTAGAGTCATTCGTCAGACGCCCACCAGACATATACCGGTTTCGAGCTTATTAGCTCTCATCAGTATGCCATAGGTGAGGTATCCGACGAATAATCCTAGCTGCTTTCATCTGTCTAACCCGACAGAAGGGACCATGAGTACGCGGTGTAGAACTAACAACTACATCTATCGGCCGTTCGCTACTCCATGCCGGACTGAAAATGTCACAGACACGAAGCGTTCTACATGCAGTAGACACCATTGAAAGCTGTCGACCTTTATCGCGATCGGCGAGAAACGATATTTTGCAAACACGGAATTCCAGGAAACAACTACTCTGCGGGCTAATGCCCCGACCAGCATTGAATTACACCTGGAAACCTATAGCAACAGCTAGAGTCATTCGTCAGACGCCCACCAGACATATACCGGTTTCGAGCTTATTAGCTCTCATCAGTATGCCATAGGTGAGGTATCCGACGAATAATCCTAGCTGCTTTCATCTGTCTAACCCGACAGAAGGGACCATGAGTACGCGGTGTAGAACTAACAACTACATCTATCGGCCGTTCGCTACTCCATGCCGGACTGAAAATGTCACAGACACGAAGCGTTCTACATGCAGTAGACACCATTGAAAGCTGTCGACCTTTATCGCGATCGGCGAGAAACGATATTTTGCAAACACGGAATTCCCTTCCCTTCCCTCCCTTCTGTCGGGTTAGACAGACGAAAGCAGCTAGGATTATTCGTCGGATACCTCACCTATGGCATACTGATGAGAGCTAATAAGCTCGAAACCGGTATATGTCTGGTGGGCGTCTGACGAATGACTCTAGCTGTTGCTATAGGTTTTCCAGGTGTAATTCAATGCTGGTCGGGGCATTAGCCCGCAGAGTAGTTGTTTCCTGGAATTCCGTGTTTGCAAAATATCGTTTCTCGCCGATCGCGATAAAGGTCGACAGCTTTCAATGGTGTCTACTGCATGTAGAACGCTTCGTGTCTGTGACATTTTCAGTCCGGCATGGAGTAGCGAACGGCCGATAGATGTAGTTGTTAGTTCTACACCGCGTACTCATGGTCCCTTCTGTCGGGTTAGACAGATGAAAGCAGCTAGGATTATTCGTCGGATACCTCACCTATGGCATACTGATGAGAGCTAATAAGCTCGAAACCGGTATATGTCTGGTGGGCGTCTGACGAATGACTCTAGCTGTTGCTATAGGTTTTCCAGGTGTAATTCAATGCTGGTCGGGGCATTAGCCCGCAGAGTAGTTGTTTCCTGGAATTCCGTGTTTGCAAAATATCGTTTCTCGCCGATCGCGATAAAGGTCGACAGCTTTCAATGGTGTCTACTGCATGTAGAACGCTTCGTGTCTGTGACATTTTCAGTCCGGCATGGAGTAGCGAACGGCCGATAGATGTAGTTGTTAGTTCTACACCGCGTACTCATGGTCCCTTCTGTCGGGTTAGACAGATGAAAGCAGCTAGGATTATTCGTCGGATACCTCACCTATGGCATACTGATGAGAGCAATAAGCTCGAAACCGGTATATGTCTGGTGGGCGTCTGACGAATGACTCTAGCTGTTGCTATAGGTTTTCCAGGTGTAATTCAATGCTGGTCGGGGCATTAGCCCGCAGAGTAGTTGTTTCGGAATTCCGTGTTTGCAAAATATCGTTTCTCGCCGATCGCGATAAAGGTCGACAGCTTTCAATGGTGTCTACTGCATGTAGAACGCTTCGTGTCTGTGACATTTTCAGTCCGGCATGGAGTAGCGAACGGCCGATAGATGTAGTTGTTAGTTCTACACCGCGTACTCATGGTCCCTTCTGTCGGGTTAGACAGATGAAAGCAGCTAGGATTATTCGTCGGATACCTCACCTATGGCATACTGATGAGAGCCAATAAGCTCGAAACCGGTATATGTCTGGTGGGCGTCTGACGAATGACTCTAGCTGTTGCTATAGGTTTTCCAGGTGTAATTCAATGCTGGTCGGCGCATTAGCCCGAAGAGTAGTTGTTGTATGGAATTCCGTGTTTGCAAAATATCGTTTCTCGCCGATCGCGATAAAGGTCGACAGCTTTCAATGGTGTCTACTGCATGTAGAACGCTTCGTGTCTGTGACATTTTCAGTCCGGCATGGAGTAGCGAACGGCCGATAGATGTAGTTGTTAGTTCTACACCGCGTACTCATGGTCCCTTCTGTCGGGTTAGACAGATGAAAGCAGCTAGGATTATTCGTCGGATACCTCACCTATGGCATACTGATGAGAGCTCGACACCGGTATATGTATGGTGGGCGTCTGACGAATGACTCTAGCTGTTGCTATAGGTTTTCCAGGTGTAATTCAATGCTGGTCGGGGCATTAGCCCGCAGAGTAGTTGTTTCCTGGAATTCCGTGTTTACAAAATATCGTTTCTCGCCGATCGCGATAAAGGTCGACAGCTTTCAATGGTGTCTACTGCATGTAGAACGCTTCGTGTCTGTGACATTTTCAGTCCGGCATGGAGTAGCGAACGGCCGATAGATGTAGTTAGTTCTACACCGCGTACTCATGGTCCCTTCTGTCGGGTTAGACAGATGAAAGCAGCTAGGATTATTCGTCGGATACCTCACCTATGGCATACTGATGAGAGCTCGAAACCGGTATATGTCTGGTGGGCGTCTGACGAATGACTCTAGCTGTTGCTATAGGTTTTCCAGGTGTAATTCAATGCTGGTCGGGGCATTAGCCCGCAGAGTAGTTGTTTCGGAATTCCGTGTTTGCAAAATATCGTTTCTCGCCGATCGCGATAAAGGTCGACAGCTTTCAATGGTGTCTACTGCATGTAGAACGCTTCGTGTCTGTGACATTTTCAGTCCGGCATGGAGTAGCGAACGGCCGATAGATGTAGTTGTTAGTTCTACACCGCGTACTCATGGTCCCTTCTGTCGGGTTAGACAGACGAAAGCAGCTAGGATTATTCGTCGGATACCTCACCTATGGCATACTGATGAGAGCTAATAAGTTCGAAACCGGTATATGTCTGGTGGGCGTCTGACGAATGACTCTAGCTGTTGCTATAGGTTTTCCAGGTGTAATTCAATGCTGGTCGGGGCATTAGCCCGCAGAGTAGTTGTTTCCTGGAATTCCGTGTTTGCAAAATATCGTTTCTCGCCGATCGCGATAAAGGTCGACAGCTTTCAATGGTGTCTACTGCATGTAGAACGCTTCGTGTCTGTGACATTTTCAGTCCGGCATGGAGTAGCGAACGGCCGATAGATGTAGTTGTTAGTTCTACACCGCGTACTCATGGTCCCTTCTGTCGGGTTAGACAGACGAAAGCAGCTGCTTATTCGTCGGATACCTCACCTATGGCATACTGATGAGAGCTAATAAGCTCGAAACCGGTATATGTCTGGTGGGCGTCTGACGAATGACTCTAGCTGTTGCTATAGGTTTTCCAGGTGTAATTCAATGCTGGTCGGGGCATTAGCCCGCAGAGTAGTTGTTTCCTGGAATTCCGTGTTTGCAAAATATCGTTTCTCGCCGATCGCGATAAAGGTCGACAGCTTTCAATGGTGTCTACTGCATGTAGAACGCTTCGTGTCTGTGACATTTTCAGTCCGGCATGGAGTAGCGAACGGCCGATAGATGTAGTTGTTAGTTCTACACCGCGTACTCATGGTCCCTTCTGTCGGGTTAGACAGATGAAAGCAGCTAGGATTATTCGTCGGATACCTCACCTATGGCATACTGATGAGAGCTAATAAGCTCGAAACCGGTATATGTCTGGTGGGCGTCTGACGAATGACTCTAGCTGTTGCTATAGGTTTTCCAGGTGTAATTCAATGCTGGTCGGGGCATTAGCCCGCAGAGTAGTTGTTTCCGGAATTCCGTGTTTGCAAAATATCGTTTCTCGCCGATCGCGATAAAGGTCGACAGCTTTCAATGGTGTCTACTGCATGTAGAACGCTTCGTGTCTGTGACATTTTCAGTCCGGCATGGAGTAGCGAACGGCCGATAGATATATTAGTAATGTTCATAAAAATTGTTTCATTTTTGTCTTTATCTAATGTTGACATGTTTAATCAATTTTAAACTAACCAAAAACGCTTTTAGCTTAATATTTAATTAATTCTTTCATTTTCTCCACAGTATAAAACATTTAATACTCTGAAATAATCATTTTTGAATTATTTATGTATCTATTGATCAATAAAAAGGAAATTTTTTATAACTCAAATATATTTTTATTTAATATCAAATCGAAATACTGTATCTACAAAATATTGAGTAAATAAACAAATAAGAATATGTGTGTTATTAAATTTAATCTACGCATTTATTTGTGTACAAATCCGTAAAATCTGTATTCTTCAAGATAATCAAAAAAATCTTATTTTATTTCAAATGACATCGAAAAGCGCTACCTCTGACCTTACCACGGCATTTACTATGGCGATCCAAGACCTGCTATGTTTTTTTTAAATCCCCGAAATTCAATAAAAATGTTTAGCGATTTTTTAATTTAAAATCTGATAAGGTGGTGTTAATCAGGACCCTCAAAACCGAAATTCCTTAGTTTCATTTTTGTAAAAATTCGTAAAAACTTTATTTTCCAAAATAACGCAAAAAATATTTTTATGTTTTACATGACTAAAATATTTAATGTTTACAGCTTTTTTAGTACGTAGAAATTAAATCAACAAACAACATTTATTTTTTGGACATTTCGCTTCCTGAAATAATTATGTATCCAAACACTTAGAGAGAAATATTTTTATAAAGTATGAAATATTATAGGAACATAAACTGAATTTGATGTTGTTTTTGGCAAAATGTTTTTAAGTAACTGTAATGAAAACACATTCTATAATTTGAAACAAAGAAAAAATACCAAATTTATTTAGAAATTATGATACAGAAAAACATATAATTAAATTTGAACGTAAACAACAATAATGGAAACACGGAATTGCAAGTAATTGTCAAAATAAACACTTTATATTTTGATCGTATATTTCAAAACTGAGTGAACTATTTCTCCATAGCTGCCATATGATTTGTTCCTGTTGGGTTGTCTATTGCTTCAGTAAAGTTAAAAATATGTTGCCTCCTTCGGGCAACAAAAAATAAATCAATATTTGAAAAATATTTGACGTCATTGGATAGAAAATAAAATAATGAAGGAATGGAATCAATAAACAACATTTTGACAAATTCATATAGGTACCTATATTATATGATCAGGAATAAATTAACAATTTATAGATAATATTACTGTAATGGAAAGAATTCATATAAAAGCAAGTTCTGCGTTTTTGCGCGTTAAAAATATTTTTAAAATAGAAATCAATTTTTGATGGACTATACAATTACAAACAAGCATTGCATTTTGATATTTAATATCAGCCGTTGTTTTGCAACAAACTCTTTGGTAAATATTTTAACAGAAATCTTCGGTTGACTGAGAGGATAAGCACAGCCTATTTTAATAATTTTAGTATTTTAATAACAATCTTAATATTATGTATTAATATTATTTTAAGAAAAGTTCACATAAACATAGCTTCTAAAGTTCTTTGATTTTGAAATACAAGGGAGGATCTTTAATGTATCTAAAATTTTTTATTCTCTCAACTGTCAATATATTTGGAGATATTGAACTGAGAATTGAGTGTGATTCTGACTTCAAAATATTTACAAAAAACTTGTTAAATCGAACAAATCTAGTTTGTTGTGAAACTGACAGATATAAAAAATACCAAAAGACACATTGTTCCTAAATTAATGGTCCAACATCCAGGGGTGTATTAACTTCTTTTTGATTTAGTGGTACGATATCTCTTCTTCTGGATAATTCAGAAACTTGATATTATTCACTCGTATGACTTGTTATTCATGTATCAAATTTGGTTTAGATGTCTCTGACAGTATCACAAACAGGAAGAACATAAGCACCTATGTTTAAATATATTTGTTCCTCTAAAATAAAATTAAAAAACGCTAAAGCCTTGATCATTAAAACCATACCCTGTATGTCTTCGATATTTAACTAAACTGGTAGAAGCTTTCCAATACGTAAATTAAAATGCTGATTTAATTTGTGCGAGTACCTGTTTCTGTACATAATATAATTAATAGAACATAACTACTTAGAGAAAAACTTTTTTCAAAGCGAATAATAATTACAATTATTATAACAATTATTTATTTCTTCAATTTTCCAAATATAAGAAGAAGGCAATTGTTTCATTGAGTGGGTTAAATATGTTTTGATTTCCTTCTATTTTTCAATATTTTCGAAGAAAATTGTGTTTAACGCATAGGAACAAAATAAGTACCTGCATTAATTTCAAACATGTATTACAATCAAATAATGTATAATAACTGATTAGGTACATCTTACTTGTCCTAAACTAATTCTCAAAGATTTACGTACAAAATTTTACAGCTATTTTTTATTATTATTTCTAGGGTAAATATAATTGTGTTGCATATATTCCAAAATAGTATCGAAGGTAAAAATACCATTCACATATTATGATACAAGTTTATGCAACATCAAATATCCCAGACATTGATCTCAATCCGCTCAGACAAGAAAGAGAAACTAGTTGTAAGTTGTAACAGGATCTTGAACGACTGAAATGTTTCATAACGTAAAACTAGGGAATCCCACTTAGACATGTTTACTTTTCTCCTTCCTATTTCCGTTTGTATAATCAGGATCAAAACAGTATGACTGATAATACGGTGGGTGATGAGATTGATGACTAACTACTTCTAGATTGCTTTGGAATTGTTTTTGATGTTGCACTCAATTTTTATCTCGTCGGTCAAGGCTGACTGGATATAATTCGTTAGAGGAAATGCAGTTTTTGTTTTTTATTAAATAATACTCTTCTTTAATTAAATAACAAACAATTGTACACAACATCCTGTTTTTCATTAAATAAATACTCTTCTTTAATTAAACAACAAACAATTGTACACACAACGTCTACCTCTATTTTGAATTATCTATGCTATGCTATGATATAAGTATAAATACGTAGTAGGTACCTACTTCAACATAATTTTAATATCTGAATTTCCATTTAAAATTCATTATGTTTTCTTTTATCTAAATATGTGTACAAGATAAAAATAAAGAGTTATTTAATTAATACAATAATTAGTTGGCAGTTTAATAAAGACACAGCTAATACATTTTAATATAAATTGAAAATGTATTGTCACGGAATTTGCCCCGCTCGCACCCAATTCGACGACTGCGGTATCGCGAAATGCGGGATTGCTCCGATCGCCCCTACGTGATTCTGATAAACAAACAAATAATGCCGTGTGCCGAGACGCAACTGGAATAACGAAGAATCGACGAGAAGCGTTCGAGTCGTTCGGGAAAATGGATCTAGAGATACTAGAAAATACCTGGAATATTCGTTTGGTCTATAAAAGAAGAATAAACGGCCGAGTCAGTCAGTTTTGTATTACAGTCTTGAATTGAAGTGTTTAGCTGGAGAGATTAGAGCGATTTAGATAGTGACCACAGATCATAAAATATAATAGTGACTAATTAAATAGTGTTTAGTTGAGTTGTAATTAGTATCCAGTAGTGTACAGAGTAGTTAATAAAGATCAGTGATTAATTAACGGATTGTTTTTCTGGGAGTAAGAAAAAGACGGGTTAGGAAATCCGTGACAGTATCATTAATTATTCAAAACAATGGCTTTCTTTCTGTGTATTGTGTATTTTTGTATTTTAAAACTAACTTTTGTGTACTTGACTTTAAAAGGATTTCACACAATGCCACTTTCCATTTAAAATTTTAAGGGTGAATTCATGAAATATTACCCCCTAAAACCAAAGATTCGAGCGTTGCGTTAAACACAGCTGCTTTCTGCAAGTTCCTTGAATACCATTATGCAGGTAACAGCAGACATATGTATTTCCTGATTAAATGATTGTTGACAATTCGATTATCGTTTTTTTTAATATGATATAAATATGATAATTAACTTAATTATGATAAAACTAAATTGTTCTTGATACAGCTTATTCAGTTTTTATGGAGTTCTTTGTTTGCTGAGTTTGTGGAAACATCATATATTCTCTAACAAATGTCATTGGTTACCTGTGTATTACTGTAAACTGTTTATAGATAGTGATAGTCCCAAATTAAAATTATCACCAATACATGTCTGGTAACTACCTACCTTATGTTAAAAATAATAATATTGAAATACTAAAACCAATCCACCTATCGAAAAATGAAATTAGAAAGCAGTAATTTTAACTTTAGCTCTGCCGAAATACTTTTCGTCTCTGAGGAACTGCAGAAGATCTTAATTCGATAATAAATTGCCTTATTGCTTTTACTAAATCTAAATATTTTTTTTAGTTTTTCATCAAGCAAATCAAATGGATTACTTAAATCTTGTATCCTTCTTCGTTGTATTTAAATATTACAACTTACCTTTGATGTGCATTTTTAAACCAGGAATTAAATGTGAATGTAATAATCCGTCCGTTCCATCTGTCCATTTTCACAGTTCAAAAAATAGATATTATGTTAAACTGTAGCGACGCCAAATTCCTTGTCTTTGTGTTAAAATTCTACATAAGGTGTAAGAGATATCATCGCCGTTATTTCTCAACAGTTACATACTACAAAAATTTAAGGTGAAGAAATAAGTATAACATTCAACCTTTAAATAACGTAAATGTTATTATGACCAAAATGGGATACATACTTGGGCTGTTTGAGTGTATTGGGAATCGTGCAATCGTGGTTCTCAACACACTATTAAATCAATTTCTGCAGTATGTTCTCTGATCTTGCTGAAAATGTAGCCATTCAAAAAGTGGTCCTGCATCTGTGTCCCAAAAATTATTAAAATCTAGTGAACGTATATAGGTGTTTACCTTTCTCCTATGATAGTAAAAGCATTAACTGCAATTTGTAAATGTTGTCATATTTCTTAGTAAATTTGTAGCAAAGCCTGATACAACTAGTTTTTGGCCTGATGCTGACAATGTCAATGCATTTTTGAAATTATCCTAGAGTAGTTGCCACTTTTCTTTCAATAGTAAAAATGACTTCAATGTTTTATTGTGTACTGTTAAATAAAACAAAACTCAATAAAAATCAAACTAAACGCGAAACTTTTATTTTGCATTATTTAGGTAAACACGATAAAATTAATGCATTTGCCAAGTATTGAGACATTTCAGAACATTCAATCAATTCAAGGTCATTCAACTGTTTAAAATTTTTAAATAGACTATAAATATATTATTAGTCTAAGTTTCACACTGTACACCTAGCATCTTCCGTTATGTTTTAAAAAAGGTTTTAGTCTCAACCCAAATTCAAATTGCATTTTTGTTATTTCTTGATATGAATTTCCTGCTTCTGTTTAGCATAATATTTTGGAACTATCCTATCTATACAAATAAACGTCATTACGCATATCAATTACATCACAGTAAAGCATGCTGTATTCATCTAATTTAAATAATTATGTTTTGAATAGAGTGGACGTACGTACATTCAAATGAAAAACGATACACCTATCTATCATCGTATTTGCGTGCGCTTGACCGTTAAAATATTTTTGTTTGTCGGTTTTGCGATAAGAAATGTGAACTCCTAGAACAAATACATAGTTTACTTACCACATTCGCATAAAAATAACAAGTAATTAAGGCGATATCAGTGCTCGGAATTGCTTGTTTATGCAATAAGTCTGTGTTGACTGTGATACTGAAATGAGATTCATATTTATTTGGTATCAGTCGGTAAACAGTACATGGGAATTTATTTGTTTGGGACTTCTACACTTACGTTGAAGTTCAAAAAATTCCTCTAAAAAATATATTAGTATTTTGAAAAATTAAGATCTGTATAAATATTTTTCAAATCAACGCAATAAAATTACTTTTCTTGTTATAATAAGTAATCTAAAGTATACTAAGATTGCTTGCGTTTTATATTTGTATTACAATACATTTTATACCATATTATTTAGTTTTTCTAATAATGTATTGTAAATTGGAAAGACGTAGTACCACAGAATATATAGCTTATATTTTCTGTGGTAGTACCTACCTTTATCCAAAATACTGTTAAGAATAAAAATTGCCCTCGAACCAGGCAAAATTATTAGTTTTAAGAAATATATAATAGCAAATTAACAAACTGGTTTTTATATATTTTTTACGTTCATGCAAAAAAACAAAACATTGAAATATATTTAGTGAAAAAACTGGTTCTTTATTGTAGGTACTATTATACCTTATGTTTAAACTAAGAGGAGTGATTTAAATTTCTCGCGCTTAAACACTAGCTTGTTATTGGTTAATTTGTCGCTAAGTTTACACAGAATCACATAAACTCATGTTTATTGTCAATGCCAATACTGTCAGCTATTAACATTTAAAATGTCAGTTATATTTGGATAAGATTAAAGTTGCCACTTCGTTGACTATTTTGTGTTTATTCTCCTCCTAGTTAATCCCAAATCAAATGAAATAGTTCTGTTCATAACTCAGCAACGAATTGTATTTGTCTATTTTCTCTTTTTCAAATTTACCGCCAAAATCATCTAGTTATATTTTCTAGTTACTTTTGCCTATGTACATATGACTTCTTCATTTACTCCTCTTAGTTTAAAAATAGAGTATAGTGCAATGACGTTACCAAACCACAACCGAATTTTAGAAGGTAGGTACTGATCAAAATAAGTATAAGTATACGTCCCAAAATGTTTTTTAGGTTTGTTGTAGCCCTTGAAAGCATGAACAAAGGGAACAGTTTATATTTATTTGTAGATCAGTTTCTTTCTTTTTCTAATTTTGCAATAAATTTTTATAGGGAAACCGATGACAATATTGAAACATCCTCCCTGATCTATTAGGATATGGGGTTGATTACTAAAAGCACCAGATACCGCTATTCTATCTGCCGATTAGGGTTACCAAGTCATCAACAGATTCAGTTTTATGTTAAACGACAGATTAAAATCGGCAACTTTAACGGGAAGTGAAAATACCGGCTCCAAGTCGTAAATAACAATTAATAAAATTTCCAGAGTCGCAATTCAAATAAACATTCCAGTCATAAATAAGTTTGGAATGTATTTCAGTCTGAAAATTTGTTTTGTTTGGATTTACATTGTGTAAATTAATATGATAAGGATAGTAAGGTGTAGCTTGTTTATTTGGAATAAACATGGATAAACATATATTGTAAAATGTAACACCCATTAATTGCTAATTCCATTTAAAAACAATAAATAATATCAATAGTAGGAGGTATTAATTATTTACTGATAATTAATTGTATTACAGAACTGCAAACATAACATAAAATGTTGCAATAGGGCAACATAAAAACACTGTAAGGGACAGATTCATTATATTTTTTTATTAATTTTTTTTTCGAGTAAAACCAAAATAACGTTTCAATATATTTTTTTATTTTTGTGATGATAATTAGAAACTACGTGACACTTAAATCTATTTAAAAATTTCACGGTAACGTACTAAACAAACGCGCCATTAAATATTGGCCACATAATGGCAGTTGGACGATTGCCAAATTTTATAATATTTAGATCGATGATTACGATTTTTACTCGTAACTGACCAACTACACATAGAACGGTTTGTAAGAAAAGTTATTCACTTGTTTTGTTATGTAGACACTAGCAGGAAAGTTTAAATGATTCAATTTCAACGGTGAATATAGCTAAGAAGAAAATTAAAAATAAAAGTAAACAATAAGTAAAAGAAATTAAGTTTGTAATAAAGTATTATTTTTGGTAACATTTGATTTCATATTGTTTATGTATGGTGTAAAACTAATCTTTTCTTACGTAAATGTTTGCCATTGAAGTCTGTTATTTGACGTACAGGATCTATTTTATAAAAATGTAAAATTCAAAAGAAAAAATCAATCTTAATTGAAAATAGTTGCAGTCGTATGAATATGAGGTATGTTGTTTACATTTTTTAAGTTATGACACCAAATATTTAAAAAAATAAATATTAGGGGTACTATTAACGCCAGCTAAAGTATATGTAGAGTATAATAGAATAATTGAGGAGTTATTGGACATGTATAAAAATAAAATAGGTACGTCGACTCTAGTCTCTACACATAGATACATAATTTATTTATAGTACCTATATATTTTCTGGAAAAGCAAAGAACTGTTGATGCGATATAACTAAAGTCATCAGATAATTCATAGGCGCCGTTTTTAATGAGGTGTTTGCGTAGATTTTAAAAAATAACAAGGCTACTTTAATACTTAGTCCTTTCATTTTGTGATATTTGTTTTGTTGTGTTTTGTTCTGTTATGTATTTCATATTTTTTTGGGCAAAAATATATGCAATAAATAGATACTTAATGATGAAGAAAAGTACTGATATTATTGAAATTTGACTTATGACTATCTTTTAGACAATCAGAAAGCAACATCAAATTTTTAACTGACTATATAAAAGTCCAATGGCTTTTTTTAAATAAACTATACATCTTCTGAACGTACTCGTTGAGCAACAAAATATGGTGCAAACATCTGTTTGCCATTCTTATTTGGTGAGCAACTCAATGATCTGCTAGCTATTGCTAGCAGCCACCATTATTCTCAAAAACGCCACAAACGGTACAAAATTTCAATTGGTGGTACAAATTAGCAACAAAATATTCATCACTTGTTTTTGGCGACCGCTTAAGTTGGCTTCCAATTTGTGTAGAAGAAAGTACAAAAAGCAACTAAAAAAAAAACAGTTGGACATAAAGCACTTTATTTGTCTTTAACGGACAAAATGCGATTTGAATGTCAAAATTCCAAATAAACAAGATTTTAATAGTGAAAGATTGGCAAATAAGAAAATAAAATTAGTACATTGGTACCAAAAACAACTTAGGTTAAAAACGAAAACAAAATTAGTACATTAGTACAAAAGCAACTTTAGTTTGAAAAAATCTTATTTATTAAAAAAAAAAAAACACTTTAAACGAAATCGTTATCATTATTCGCATTCAAAGTTTGAAATATTTTTCAGGAGTTTTTATAACAAAGTGGCCTCTTCAAATATTTTTCACTTCCCAAGAAAATTCTATCTGCAGAGTGTTTACTTACCGGAAAAGTTTCCTCTATTTTTTTTTAATTGTTTCTGGAACAGTCACAATAAGAGCAGGTGAATGATAAAACTATATTTGATTCCTCCCCCTATATATTTTGTATAGCAAAGAGTGTCTCTATTTCCGGTAAAATTGTTGTTTTTTTTATGAAAAGATATTTCTGTGAATCCCTTGCCAGCTTGATGATCTAGTTATGCTCCTCTACCATAAAAAAGCACAAGGAAAAGGACGACTGATGTAGGTACATAAAATCCTGTGTACTGTTGAAAGAACGTGAACACACTACAAAGTCTCTACACAACATCACACTGGCAGGTTTTCTAATAAAATGAATGAAAATAAAATGCATGTTGACTATGTTTTTGAACAAAAAACACTTTGAAGAACAGTTGGGCTAAACTAAATTCAGATTGTTTGTCTAGGTACTCTTTCTCTTTTAATAACATGGCAATATAATGTACTTTGACTGTCCAAGTGATGATAAAAAGATAATGTTGTTCTTAAAAATCCAGCTCCACCTTTATCTCAAATCTCATATAAGAATTGTGAACAACATACGTTTTGCATGTTGACTCTTCAATTTTAATGTAGTTATTTATTTATTTAGGTTTAATGTAAATATGTTTATATATAAGCTATTAATCATTTTACTTTTGTTGTTTACTGATAAACTGTTAATACCAAAAATTTTGGTTCGTTGTTTCATATTATATCATTGTTTCCTGTTTCTAGTATTACATATTATGAGTTAACTGATAACGCTTAAAAGATTACTTCCTCTAACTTTCATAGCTTTATAATAATATCAAGGAATAAACAAAAATATATTACCGAGTAATGAACTTTTCTATTTATTTATCAAGGAAAAACCATCAACAGATACAACGTATCGATTACATATTTTAATTAACTTCCTAGAAGTCTTACTATCTGTTTTTAAAATTCTATTATCGATAATTGTCCCTTATCAGTTATTTGTTGACCTTGAAATTTAGTGTTCTGTGTAATTAAATTTGCAAAGATTATGACTAATGAATAAGGTACAACCTGATATTGGACTACATGTGCTTAAACGTTCATTAATGAGATTGGAATTTATTAGTCAAAAATATTTTTCACTGTAATTATCCGAACTATTTTTTAAAATTATTTATCACCTAGTGTTTTGAGAACACAAAGATAACGAATTGTAACATAAGCCGCTATTGAATAAGTACATACATGTAATTATAAGGTTTTTATAGTTTATGTTTATAGAATTATAAAGAAATAGTTTTTGTTTTGAAGTGCGAAAAAAAAATCAGATCAGATCAGATATCACTTATATTTCGAATTTTCCCTGATTTATGGCTGGCATTAAATAGAAAAAAGAAAATCCACACAGAACTTTTTATCAGCGTAAACCCAAATTATAATAAGTTTATATTTGCTGAAACTGAATCATTTCCATAGAAATCATAAAATATATAGGACGCCAAATGAGGTACGGAAAATAGTCAACCTATGAAGGACGCGACTCTGATAATATTGCAGTAACTTAGCTTTTATTACGTCCTATTCGTAGAAACATAATTTCTATGATCCAATTACAAACATTCGGTTTTGGTTTCAATTGGGGATTAAAATGCAGTATAAACAACAACTTACATAGTCTGACTATTTTTGAGTGTCTAATGTAAAGGCTTCTAAGGTTCTATATATTTTATGATTTCTATGATCGTTTCCTTCAACTTTTGAAGAAAAATACGTTAGAAAACATGGCTACTCTTTTAAAGACAACGAATTGTATCGTTTCGTTTTGTATCGCGATTCATCAAGTATATCAATTCAAGTGTAAATGGTTTTTTAAAATAATTTTGATAATGCAGTATACGATTTTCTTATGTAGGCAGCGTATAAAGTAGTCGAAAAAGTGATGATAAAACATAACATATAAAAATAATATTTTTTTCTTATTCTAAATAACTTGGCAATTTGAAGTGGCACTGTGAAGAAATATTATTTCGAATTTGTTAAATTATCAAAAATCCGTGTCAGAGGAAAGAGTATCGGAATTAGAAATGTGGAAATAATAGAATGTATTAATAAGGGAAATAGAATTACTCACTAACAAAAACTAATTACTTTATTTCAGACATCATATAATTCAGTATACTCTTTCTTTATAAATACCTTATATTATCGTTTAGTTTCATTTTTGAAGACATTATTAAACATAAAATATAGTAAGCAGACGACTCATTACAACTAGGCATAATAAATATACCCAATATAAATCATAACGTATTAAAAAAGTAATGAGGTCTAATGTACTTATTCGCAATAATAATTAGCAAAATAAATTATAAATAATTGTTGGATAATTTTAGATAAACATTTTGCAGCGTTAACTGTTTGTTGAAAGAACTACTAGAATTAAACTTCATTATTTTCAGTAAGACAAAACCTGGACGTCGTTTCAGGTTGTCCATATGTACGCATGTAATACTAGGATATAAAAATATTTTCAGCTTGTTGCATTTAATTAATGTATTATGGATAATAGCACATGCAAATTTAAACAGAACGATCTATTATTAACTCATGGAACATAAGAGAAACATCGTTCATACGCATCTGTTAAATTAAAAGCTTAAATTTAGCTCTACTATGATCACATGTACATAGTTTTCGGTAATAAAAACTTTAGTTTGGATACGTGTTCCTCATAACTGCTGACATATACAAATAAATAAATACTATAGAAATTAATTGGCTGAATATCAAAAAATATTCTAACTCCATCTAGAAAATATTTTTTCTATTGCTGTACATTAAACATACATTAACAATGCATTTCCCTACCATAACTGTGATAAATTTGTAAAATTGACTACCTAACATAAAAAGTTGGTACTGACAGTTCAACCGAAAAACAGGCATCGTCCAAGAGTTATCTTTAATCTTTAATTTGATTTTTTTCCGATCAACATTAAGAGCATAGTTTTAGTAACAGCTGTCAGACACTAAAGTGTCACATTTACTACATAGGCATTTTTACTGACGCTAAATTAAAAATTATTCATTTATCGTGAAATTAGAATAGCCTGTAAAGAATATCCCATGTCCTGTTTGTTTTGAAACAATTATTTCGTCTATGTAGGTTGAAGTGTTTTCACTAGTATGGTTTATGATTATGAACCTCCAAAGTGTTAAATTACTTAAAAACTTGCTTCCAGCACTTGATTTACTTGCAGTAGGGAACATTTTTTTGCCAGCAACTGATAGACTCCTCAATGCAGACTTCATTTACCTACCATTGAAGATTTCCATTCATCATGCATTTATAAATCATGATATAAGCTCCTGAATTTATTAAATGTAGCTGAAGTTCTACAGAAACAATGTCCGGTATATTCGTGAGCACCCTTCAAGTTGAAAAACGCAAGCACTTGTTCTGCAACTGCTTTAAACATTTTAGGTAGGAAACATTGTTCTGTCCACAGCTGTAACTTGTTCGTACGGGTTTCATTTACTCTGTGACGTGATTGTCATCCTGTTATTATGAAATGTGTGACGTAAACATTCCCATTTCATCGACCACTGTCTTATTTTTCTTTCATATGTCTTCGCTAGATTTTTAATTAAGACAGAACATACGCAAGACATTGCTACATATTTGGTTTAGGAATTTTGTATGCAATAAGACAAATATATTCATTACTGTATGAATTATTTTAATTGTAAAAGATGGTAATGAAAATGAATGCAAAAATGCATTCGAAATTTAACATGGAATATTTTTTTTAAGAAAAACTAGTACTTAGTAGATTTGACATTTCTTTCTGAAGATGCAGTGCGAAATTGAAATTTTACTACTACTGATCTAAATCATACAATTTGTTACTGTCATCAAGAGTCCCACATGGTTTGAAGTGGGATTCCGATTCGTGAGGTACCTAGATCGAAAAAAATCGTGAGAAATTGTGAAATGTCGGTAATGTAATGATTTCCGTAACCAGTGTTAATAACCTTCAGTAGGTATTGTAAATATCTGTAACGAAGTTACAATTATCAGCCATCCTACGAAAATGAAGAGCACGGGAAGGGCGAATTCATTATTTTTTTGTTTTTGTTTTTGGGACAGAATCAGATACAGTGTCTAAATACCTTCAAGTTTATTGAAGACCGAGCGAGTTATTGGATTGGTAACGCTGTCAGTGACAGTTTAACAACCCACAAAACAAAAAAAGGAACTGAACGTTTCATTCCCTACAACTTCCTTAATAGTTACATTTGTATGACATTTACATGTACAAATCTTTTATTTGAACGGATAACACACTACGCTCAAAAATCGTGCGATCGTGCAATTCAGTACAAAATCGTGAGATCGCACCACAAATCGGAAAAACTGGGAACCCTGTCATACGACCTTTGCTGCAATTTCTATCATTTTATGAAATGCTATAGTATTTGGTGCATGTCACAACTTGTCATCATCATATTTTTATCTGGTGGCGCAGATAAAAAGATTTAGTCATTATCAGATTATTTAAATACATAATTGTGAGAGCAAAACATAGTTCAACCTATCTCCTGACTTCCACAAATATGTTTTTACATCTGATAAGGTGTCGATGAGTTTTGGTCGATAATTTTCTATAATAGCTTACTCACGGAAATTACTTTTAACGGAGATATTTACATTGTCGAGAAGTTCATTGTAAATTTAAAATTAGCAGGAAATATGAAATATTTGAAACAGAATCGGGATTTTGCTTGTATTTTTAGAATAATGCTAAAAATACTATCAAGATTTCAAGCCAGTTTTATTTTGTTTCCACAAATTATGAATGAAGAAGTTGATTCAGTAAAATTTGCCAAAAAATATAATTTTTGTGGTTCTGGCAGTGACATAAATAAGGATTTGTTACTAGGTGACAAAGAACTAAATGTCCGCATTTAGTAAGTTTGAACTAAGTGGACCTCAGTAGCGTTACATCAAAAACCATGCAATAATACGTAATTGTTATACAAGTCACAGCAGATATAAACATCAACGATTATTATTTATTTTTTATATCCGGAAATTATTTATTTTAGTTTTTAAAAAAAGGTGTAGTTGGTTAAACATTTAACGTTTGCTTGGTGTAGAAATGAGATGTAGATGAGATATTATTAATAAGCACACAAAAGAAACAATTTGCTAACAATTCTGTTGATTTAAATAGAAAAAAAATTCAAATTTAACAGTAATTTTGTTTTACTAAAACACTGGCATGATTAACTAATTTTAGCGTTGGAGCAATGCATACATATACCTATATCAAAATTATTTAATTTTTTATGTCGTAATATTTTATCATTTCACACAATCGACATTTAAATTAACAAATATCAGTTCTGCTTAATTATTATTTTATTATAGCAATCTCATAATATCCAGTAAGTGTGTATCTCCTTACTGCACCTGATAATTCTTATCACAAGTGGTCTTAACGGATTTTCCAACAGTAAAATTCAGTACGCGAAATATAGTGAGTCACACATCTATGAAATAAAATAATCTAGGTCTCTCAAGTTGTCGCTCGGTTTATCTTTGAAATAATCTTAATAACAAATATTTATATAAATCGGTATTTCTACTAAAACAGTAAATATGCAGGGCATTAACATTATTTATGGAATTTGGAAAAGTTGCAATAACAATGTGTTTTTGTTATTTTAGATAAGTAGAAGTATTTTCAAGGAAACTGGTTATGGGATATGTTTGCAATTAGAGTTGTTTTTTTGGGCGTATCGAACCAAATATTTTGAAGAAATCTGTGTTTGGACCCACAATATTTATGATAAAATTAAGAAACGTAAAAAAGCCAGTAGGAATATATTATGTATAGGTTCAGAAACTACAAATGCTCTCTTTGGTCTACAATAAGAAAAATAAGTTCTTATGTTTCAGTAGTCTGAGAAATAAATACTTCCAACATTGCCAGACTATGGAAACATTTGTTTATTTCATATTATTAAATTTTACTAAATCGATCAACTCACCACGCTCTTCTTCCTGCTTACCTACTCAAATATAAAATGGCTGGCTTGCCTGCCGATGATACGTTGCAATAGCTTCCAGCAATGAAAGATTTAGTTTTGCAGAGGAAATATTTGAAATCCGTCTTCTACAAATAGACAGTATCATTAAGATAGTGAAAACTCGTAGAATAGCTCTCTGTCTATCAGGTTATTCATTTACTTTGATCCTCTTACACAGTAAGTGAATTAAGACAAATTATGGAGATGTTTCGAAAGGCGTATAACTTTCGATTTACTTAAATGTAAAAAAATTCTTTAGATAACCAAATTTGATATTGATTTGTTTCTATTAAATAATTTGAATCTTGTATAGTTTGGTTCAAACAATTTTAATTAAATTTTCATATATTATAATACTTACCATTGACATTCCCATCACAACTCAAAATGATGTTTATTAATAAACAAAAATAATGTACTTATACAGTCACGATGTAAAAGGGCATAATTATAAACAATCCAGACTGAAACAAATTCATTTCATATATGCAAAATAGTTATATCAGGTTACCAAGACGAAAAAAAAATCAATTTAGGTAACTGCCAATACGATGCACAAAAGTACCAACCAGAGGAAAATATTGTTAAATTCATTTACATTTGATGAACAAATCTTAAGTAGCAATGTTCCACACATAGTCAAGCAAAGAAACGTTTTTATCTGGAAAACTGTTGAGTTTTTTTTTTACACCATCTTATTAAAAAGTTCATTATATCATGCAACCATATGTGTAGTATTAAAAATATGGGGTCATATTCATGGGACCAGTATGTTGTAATTAGTATCCTTTTGCTTACATGTTTTTTGCTATTTATTATATACTTAAATTTATAGATCTGATATAGATACCAGTAGGTTTATAGTTAAATAAATTTTGTAATTGACGTTTAGGGGGATTTCCAAAATTACACCAATTTTCGTTTATTTGGCCCAGGTATCTTATACAGTACATGATTTACTGTACTTCAATTATCTATCATAAAATCTAGAACCAACTTGTCAAATAATTTGTTAGCGTAGTGCTATAAAAACATCCCTTAGCTAATCTGATCATAAATTTGTTTACAAATGTACAAGCCATTAGTATGCAGAAACTGGCCATAGATAAATATCTAGAAAACTAAATTTTAGCTAAAACTTCTTCGAGCATCCCATCTTAACTTCCTTGAAACTATAATTTTTGGGGAACACTGATTTATCATTTCTCGATGCTATAACAAAGACTTATTTTCTTGTCTATTTTTCCCAGGAAATTTAGTCGGACGCTTTTCCTTGTAAACAGCCTCCCTAGATTCGGAGAAGCCCAACTAATAAGTAAATCTGTGGGCGAATCTTTGGGCATAGCAATTTTAATAAACCCTTCTTGTAAATATAAGTCATAAATCACAAAACAGGACCTGCTTATGTTGACTGTTCGTGATAAGATTTTATAACTATAACCACATTGACACCCCCCTCAGAAAGTATTTTACCTGATGCGTTTCCCACTGCATGCGACGCTGCAACGCGAATTCCGTTCATATTTTTCATTCATCGACCTGTTATAAGCACTGGGGATATACGTTTGCCCTGGATTCCGTGGTTCTACGAATGACTCAACAGAAATATACGCACGAAACGCTGATACAAGTCGGTTCAGGTTGGAGCCGGAGCAAATATTTAGAGGCTGGAGACCTTTTGCGCCAGCCGCCGGGTAAGTACGTTTTAATGCACCAAGGTCGATCAATGATACAATAACTTTGTTGTTGTTTACATATTTGTTAATAGAGGGTTATTGTTTTTGATAACACTTGAATCACTGCAATAATTTGTACGTGTCATACTGTGTTTGATCAAATTGTCGATACCAGGTCGAGATTATTAATTCTCGACATTTTTTATACACTATTTTGAGACAAATATCGGATTTCTGGATAGTTTCCATTGGATTAAGATGAACCTTGAACATAATATTTAGAATATCTGTTTTCTTAAGTTGGGTCCACGTTAGTAACATGTTTCTATAGCATTGCTATGTAACAAGTTATATGCTATATGAAAATGACCCTCCTGGCGCTCATGGTTATATAGGAAGGGTGGATCGTGCATTTTATATTATCTGCAATAATAATTACCATTCTCTTTTTCTTAATTTACAAGTTGAAGTAGATATGGGGGACAAATACGAAAGGAAAATAAAATAAAGGAACCGGTAGATTCTAAAAGTATATGGTCTTAATATAGGTATAATGATACTACCTATTTTAAATCAGTGGAATATTGTGGTTTAAACACAATAGTAGTGTCTTTTCGTTTGGTAGTAAATTTACACAGGTGTCAGTTAAGTTTCATAAACGTTGTGTTAACTGAAAATTCTCGGTCTGGTTGAGCAAGTTAAGATGAGCAAAGCGAGCCAGATAGAGGTTGTAGTTTTCTAAATTTGCATTTTACTTAGTTAATCCTCAGGCATAATGGGTCCTCTAAAAATAGGGGAGAACGAACTGAACTTCTATATAGTCAATAGTAAGGTAAGATCTTTTTCCTGCATGAAAGTAAAGAATATAAAGAATCTTCAATAAGCATGTTGTATTTTTGTTTGCTCTTAGTTACCATATTTACAATGATATTGGTATCATATTTGGCACGTGCTACAGTTAACTGTACCAAATTCTCAAGGAGAATTTCTATACGATTCCACAGCGCGCACAAATTGTTAAAAAATATTATGAAAATGATCTAACTGTTAGCTATTGGCAAAAAGTGACGAATATGTGCGACCCAAACCCAGAGTATTTCAGTAACAATAAATAGGCATTGCATGCCATTTTATGCGTGAGACATTTTATTATAGCAAACATTTGGAGGTTTTGCCTTATCTATTGCATTACACGTTGCATTTGTAGTGTGTACGAAGCTTAACAATAATAGAGGTTATATTAGGTTTGTTTTTGCAGGAGTTGAAAACAGTTTGAAACTGTCAGAAATATTCGACCAGTTAAGTTGAGAACCTTTACCATTGAATTTAACACAATAAATAGTTGGACGGACATTTCTGATAGTTTCAAACCGTTTCCAACTGCTGCAAAAACAAATCTATTGATGAAGTTTCACCTGCTTTATGTGAAGGTGTTATCGAGAACTAGACATCTCGACTATTTCATATAAAATGGTATTGACTGTACTTGCAAGTGAAGGCTGCAGAGGAATTAAACAAAAATGGAAAATAATGACTAGATCATATATTATTTTAACCAAACTATGTGGTATTTTACTTCTGTTGTATTTTAACTACATTTTAAGATAACATATAAATTATAAACAGATTAATGGTGAGAAATGAGGAAAATAGTGAAAGTAATAGTGAACGGGATAATGATGTGAATTTACTTTTAGTAGGTAGTTGAAGTTGCTATATTGTATATATTTCTGTTTGATTCTACCCTTGTTGACTCGGCGCAGTGTCGTAGCTAGGCGTGGGTAAAGCGGCCCCTCGCCCTCGGCCTCGCACTTAAAGCCATGAACTCTAAATAACTAGCACCCTAAAAGACCTAAGAATAAGCTTTACCGAGGCTTTACCACACGTACTATAATTAATTTGCACACCCTGCCGGGTGTGCTCTATTATCGACATATTTTTCAGTATTGAAGAGGTTACAAAAAATAATTATATTTAGCATTTAAACACCTCATAATTTTGAAATTTCAGATCAACCAGTCTTCACTACTTTAACTAGTTTCATCATAAATGAATAATTTTGTAAACAACCTTGCTGATTTTTCACCATTCTCTTCTTGAAAATATACAGGGTGACATTGAAAAAACTACAATGCATAGTATCACGCGATAGAGGACCAAAAAATAATAAATAAAGTTATATACACTAATGTCTGATCGCCTTTTGTTTTCAAGATACAGCATATAAAAAATGTTTGAAAATTTTAATTTCTCCCGATTGTATGAAAATATTTGAACCAAAATTGATGCGCACTGTGACCTTGCATGTAGCTATTATGTGTCACAATACTCAGTTCATTCAGTATCCAATGGCGGGCCTCGCTGATGCGACTTCGCCCACGTCTAAATTAGTCCACGCTACGCCACTGACTCGATGCAATGTTAGATGCACCTTACAGAAACAAACAAAGAAGAACATTGTATTTTTAGGTGCAAATTGTTCAAATGTAACAAAATAAGTAGAAAATATGTGCATGAAATAATTCAAACTGGACAATCCTTATTTTGTGACAATTTTTTCCCTGTAGTCTTCAGATAAAAACAGAAATACAACAGTATAATTTACATACTTTGTTTTACTTTTACTTTTACTGAAAAATAGAAAACTGAAATACGAGTATTTTTATTGTACCTATAATTGACAATGAATTCTGTACCCATCAGGGTTGGTTTTAGTGTTTATTTAACAACTTTTTTCATATCCGAATTGACGCATTTGAAATTCAATATCAAATGCATTATTGAAATTTACAACATAACGTCAATAAAAACAATTCAGAAGAAAATGTAAATGTTTTTTCCTAACACCATCCAAAATAAATATTTGTTTTTCTCTTTTGTTGCCTTTGCTTGTCACTATTGACAAATTAAATTCTACAAATTAATTATCTCTTACTTGGACGCTGTTGATCTTATAATAATCAATATATAAATAAGAAACAATTTAAATCATACAGTTAGCACACTGAAGTGGATGATATATACATAAATATACTATACCTTTGCCTATAGATGGTATATATTTCAGATTATCGAATGTATTTTATCTAAATGTTAGCGTAAATGACGCGCATAATCTATGATATATATTAAATAATTCCATATTTGGATGTCCAAATGAGTTGTAGACTATACAGGGTGCTTTTAAATAAAGTAGCAAAAATGAGACCACAGATTCCTTAAGTGAAAATAAATCGATTTAACGTAACATACCTATATCCTATATACCAAGTCGCATAATAAAAACGATACAGGATGTCAAAGTCAACATTTTATTTTCGATATTTGTAAATAACTTCTTAAGAAATCCAAATATTTATATAAAATTTGTAAATCGAGTTTTTTGCGAGCGAGAAATTCAAATTTGTTTCTAATTTTGACGTCACTAGTATAGGGCGCCACTTGCGGCACACCATGTTTCTTTTAAATGGCAGAACTTTCTTGCAGCTTAGTGTATCCATCTGACTATTGAAATAATCGATTCTCCTACCTGTTTTATTTGAAACAGGTATACCTTGCTGAAGTAGGTAGGAGTCGATTTTTGAAATAATCCTATTTGAAATGCTCAGTACACCGAGGAATAACTGTTTTGGTTTCAGGTAAAGTGTCTTTTCTGCTGAAAATACAGCAAAATTTTACTTGAAAAAGTTGTTTATTACGGTAAATTATGGAAACGTGCAAAATATCAAAAATATGTACCTATTAGTAGATATAATATTTTAATAAGAAAATAATTTCTTCTCGAACTGTGTTCGTACATTGTTCCTTTGCCCAATAAGTTCATGCTTGATTACTTTAATTTTATCTTTGTTTCACTTCTCGAAGTTTGCAGAATGAACAAGCACTCTCTAGAGGAGTGAAATCAATCAACAAGGGAAACCTTTTGATAAGTAACCCTGATAATATATTTATTTATTTATCACATTTCGAATGCAAACAAGCTTGCCGCCCAAAAGTGCATCCACTGATACAATCGTGAACATAGTGTAAGCAAAAATACAAAAACTAACAGGAAATGGATACATCAGTGAAAAATGTACAAAAATAAGCAAAAGTTATTTAAAGGAACTGAATATTCCTAATAAATCGTTTGAAACTGCTAAGAGTAGTACTAAAAATATCAATATAGCTATTATAATAATTAACAGTCATTCTGTACAATAGACTATTTAGTCCGAGATTGATATGTTGGGTTAATGAGCTAAATAAATTAGTCGTTCTCGTATTTCTAGAAGTAACATGAAAATTCAGTAAAGAAATTAAATAGGGACAGTCTAATAAATTATTCAATAATTTAAATAAAATAATAAAATCAGCGTAAATCCTTTTTTGTTCCAAAGGGACGATATTAAACTGTTGTTTAGTAGCTGATATGTCATCAACATTATAAATACCGTTAACCGTGAGATTAAGATAACGAACAAATCTGTTCTGAACTCTTTCCAGCCTTAATTTGTATACCTATATTATAATTAGGACTCCAAATCACACAGGCAAAATTAAGTCTGCTGTAAATATAGGCATAGTACAGAGATTTAAGAGACTTTTCGTCTCTAAATTCCCTGCACGTCCTAAAAATGAAACCCAACATTCCATTACATTTTCGAGAAACATAATCAATATGGTGACCAAAACTCAACCTACTGTCAAATATAACGCCTAAATCTTTTATTTCTCAGACACGCCGAAGCACCTCATTATTAATCTGATAATTAAAAATGTAGGGACTAATATTTTTAGTGAATGTAATTGAATGGCACTTATTAATGTTTAAAAATAATCATAGAGATGAAACTGTGCGAAAACTTTCAGGTCGTCTGCATAGAGGAGAAACTTAGAGTATTTGATACATTCAGCTAAGTCGTTGATATAAATCAGAAATAAGAGGGGTCCAAGATGGGAGCCCTGAGGAACACCAGATGTAATGTGGACTGTATTGGAAAAATTACCATTTATTGCAACCATTTGAGATCTGTTATATATATAAGATGTAAACCAACGTAAAAGTTCACCGTGCACACCGATTCCAGCTAACTTAACAATTAATATATTATGATCAATTTTGTCGAAAGCTTTACTGAAATCAGTATACACGGCGTCCACCTGAATTCACTTGTCCATGGCATTGCGAATATAATCACTTTAGCTTAAGAGGTTAGTATCTATGGAACGCTTAGAAAAAAATCCATGTTGTTCAACAATAATAATATTTTTAGCGATTCAAACAGAGTATCGTAAATTATGGATTCTAATACTTCGCTGAATATAGATAGTTTACTAATACCTCTATAATTCTTCACACAGTTTCTATCTCCGATGTTCTTATAGATTGGAATGAGATATACTTTTTTCCACAATGATGGAAATTCCCGTAATGTGAGAGACATATTAAATAAAATAGTTAATGGTATATAATTTTTAATAAAGTAAGCAGGTATACCATCTGGATCGGCGCTTTTGTTGACATTGATTTTGTTAAGTTTATTAAATACATCCTGTTCAGTTAAATGAATTGAACGCTACCGATAATATAGGACAAAGTGATATTTGATTAAAATTCTTGATCCATATACGTCTTCACTTTAGTTAAATTATATTAACCATAGAAAAATTTCAGAGTAAATATGAAAACCGTTTCTTTCCTATCATTACATTACCTATTTATAAAATGCAGCACAGGTTGAAACCTGTAATATAAAAACAATTATATACATTACGGAAGGTAATGATAATAGTTATTTCTGAAGGTCGAAACGTGTAAAATCTAACGCCTAGGTTAAATTATTTTAGAATAATTCCGTTCTTACTGAAAGGAAAATTTAATATAAGTATATAATTTTTGAAGCACTGGATATAAAAAATAAACACATTAATTAATGTAATTATCTGTAAAATATATAATAATTAAACTTAAAATGTATCTACTGTGCTTAAAATAGGTTTTTATGTATAGAAGGTGATTCTAAAGAAGTAGCATAAATTTAACAGCATTTTCTTGACTATATAAACATTTCGTTTTCGACAGGGTTTATGCTCTTTTTGAAAATCCGGAAAGAAATCAATACATCTATAAATGATACTGCAGGAAACAACTACTCCGCGGGCTAATGCCCCGACCGGCATTGAATTATACCTGCAGTATCTGTGTGAAACAGCCAAGAACACTTGTCGACCACTCCACCAGACATAGACCGGTTTCGGGCTTGTTAGCCCTCATCAGTATGCCATAGGTGAGATGACCAACAATTGAACTGGCTGTTCCTTCATATAAATTTAATTTAATAAATTAAATTTAATGGCGCATCGCCCGGAGCGAGAGGTCTGCGGTTAAGTACCTACGATATTGTAGGTCGCTTTCTGCAAGTCGAGCCGCTTAGGCCGAGCAGGAAGTAGCAGACCAGTTACATCTCAAGAAATCAATACAGTTTATCCAGGCGCGGGTAAAACAAGGGGTAGTGCAGAAATATCCAAACTTTTTTGTATATATATATTTTTTTAATTTCTTGGAAAAATTAAATCTCTTCAAGAATCGAAAAATGGATTTGAATATCTGGGTGCACCTAAATCTCATTAAAAATCTATGGAACTTGAGACATAATTGGCTTTTAAATGAATAAATAGAAATTTCAACATCAATCAATACATAATAATATGTATGGAAATGTTTACTTCTCAGTTTTTATAAACAGATAATTTCACCTGATAAATTTTTGTAAACTAAAAATATAGTATATTTTGTTCAGTATTGGTTATTATTTGTTCTTAGATATAATTTCCCAAGTTTATGCGTACCTTAACATTACAAACATTTAGTATTTTCTGAAATTATTTAATTTATTTCCAGTGCCATATTTTCCACCTATTGCAGAAATTAAATTAATAAATAAACAGTTACACTTGTTTACATTTGCATTTATTGATTAATTAATTTACTACAAAGTGCTTCATGGATGAATTAATAAATTTGTTAGGGTTTACACTGTTCTAAAAAAACGCTACTACCAAGTAAACAAATTAAAACAAATAAGAGAAAGTGAATACATTTTATTAAGTTAAAATTATTTTTTATATTAGAGAACATCAAAAATAATAATGTTAACGTGTAATCAAAACATAACATCATACAATTTATTTAATGAAAAAATATATGTATTTCAAGTGCTACAATAAATACAATAGGCAACTGAAATAAAATTTATAGATTTTCAAATGTATTATACAATATTATCACATATGCATTAACCTTAGCATTACCCTAACACTATTGCATAAACAAAATTCTAAATACTACAAGTAGCACATCTGAAAAACCCATCAAAATAAGCATCTCCAAAGTCAGTCCTACCGCTGGTGTTCTAGGTCTCCAACCCGGCAAAGGTTTCCTCGAACTTCACTACACACTAAACCCGGCTTCCAGACGAACCCCCACTTCGCACTCACCGGTCGATATAAAAAGCACGCGTTCGCATTTTACGTCACACAGCAAAGCACGGTTATCGAGACAGTCGAGAGCGATATAGTCAAAGTCTGATACTGACAGTGGTTGATACATATTACACAATATTACAGTTTAATTGCCTTAGGTGATTTATCATCCCATTGGATTAGGTGTGATCAGTGTATTCAAAACTTGTGAAGTGTACAAATCTGTGAGAGTGGCTGCAGCAGCTATTTCAGCAAAGAACATGTGTGTTTCCAAAATCAACGAAAACAAATGCAAGATGATCAACAGGTATGATGTTTTGATATGAGAAATAGTGATTTAATCATTATGCAACATTATTCAAATCCAAATTAGTTACATTTCTATATCATTTACAAGTGCAACTTTTCATACTGAATTTTCTATTCCATTCAATTTATTCCAAATTATTTTCTCTCACAAGTTATTTGAAGTAACATTGAATATCTAATAAATGTATATCTTTTATTCAATATTATAAAAATTAATTCAAAATAATATGTTATACACAAATTAAATAAAGTCTAATATTACAGTTAAATTTTTAAATAAAATTTGTATTTTGTCATTTTTCTATTGATTTCTTTTAGTCACAATGCAATAGTTGCACAATTACCCTGACAAGATTTAATATCTTAGATATTTAGTATCTATCAATCTATCAGACATAAATATTTATGCTTTTTAGTGATTAACTTAAAATTGTCTTTGAAAAGAAGCAACTCACTACATGTGTTATGAACACATGTTATTTATGTAAAAGTTTGTATTAAAATTGCCCAGTCATTGAGTCATTAACATAAGCAGTTGATAGATACCAAATGTCTTTATCATGCTCCCCAATAGCATTGAAAATTCCTCACATCGAACAAAGCAACCATTAATTAGTTAATTGATCATTTACGCACATTGTACGAAATGGTATTAACCTTAGTTTGTTTATTTTTCAGGAGCAAGCTGGGCAAGGCAGTGCGAGGAGTGTTGACCCGTGCAAAGGTCGAAAGACGCCTTGTCTGTGGTCTGGTACCCGCCATCGCCTACCTTGAAAAGACGCCGGATGACGTCGTCTTCTGCGTCCTTCCACAAACCAGACCTGGGGATGCCACCACACATATACAGACGGTGCTCCTCCAGGCCTTCTGCTATGAGAATTATATTCCTGTCATACAGGTAGGTTTAGTTTTTCATCATCAAGGGTATTTGCCAAAATGTTTTCCTTTCAATTCAAAATTTTTAATAAAAAGTTCATTTAAATTCTATACAGCTGACCGAGCTGACTAACATTGGTTGATTGAACACCTTTGTTCCTCTTTAAAAGACAAGCAACTAATTTTAAAATATTAATGAAAGTAGTTATTCATTAGCTTAATCTTATGATTGGGCAACCTTCCTTTAAAAATTCAATAATGAGCTGACTAAAATTAATAAAGCAATGTTTAGAACGGATTGCCAGATACTATCAAGGAAATGTATTTATTAAAAACAAAAGTCCGGCAGTTGGGAAGTAATTAACACCGGAATATTTCACATTACTTTCATTTTCGCTATCAAAATTTTCTTGTACCCTTGTGTAAAATATCCTTGTGCCAAAAACTACTTTCACCGTTTTTACCGGAATGCCGTCAAGTGAGCACAATTAAAACACTATGATATACGATTTAAAATGCATCCCATGTGTGGGCACTAAATGAATCCAAGGCCGAATTTCTCGGTAAACGTTATCTTTGACACGAACGAAGATACTTATAAAAAGTGTGCCGATCAAATAAACTAGGACAATCCCAAGGAATGCCAATGAAAACAATAATAAACGCCGCTTCAATGTCGATGCATTTCTGTGCGCTTTGCCAACTTTCATTTTTGTCTGAGAGTAGAAAACGATTTCATAAATAAATTACACAATGGTACAAAGTAACATCTATATTGTTGCAAAAACGTGTTAAGTACATTTGCATATATTAAAACGGATGACGTCCTATTTCGCTTTTTCATAAATTAGGTAGATACTTGTTTTTTAAATAAAATAGATTTGAAAAATTGATGATATTTTTTTTCGAAAGATACAAATTGCTATTACGTAGAACACATTTCATACATCCATACAAAATCTTCGCGTGACGCAAGTTATATCACGTCTTGGTTACTGAATTCCAGATGATATCTGGGTCGGGACACAAATCCTTATTCACTTGCGTTAATTATCATTGAATTATCAACTTTCTCCGTGGTCTTTACGCGTTCCGTTTGGTTTTCCCCCACGTCACCAGCTGTTAGGAAATGATTGTATAAAAATTGTAAATTCAAATCAAATAAATTTCACAAATATTTCCAATTGGGCGCAAGGCAAATAAAAATTATTAACATGAAAATTATACAAGCATTATTAAAGTCATTAAAACGTATTTGGCGTAGTTCCGACTTGGTAGTTAGAACTTATATTTCACTTCCTAGAATCAGCTATTAAGTTTATTGATTTTGCTCGGGTCAATACGCTTGGGTACAATGATTTTATGAGACGGTCTAATTCTTGATAATTCACTTAACAATGTAACAACGCCCTTTGTCAATAATAATTAATGGTGGCTACCTGCCTATCTCATTTGTGAAATTGAACCCATCCAGAATCATAAATCAAAATCTTTTAACGATTTTTATTCTAAATTTCATACAAAAGCTTTTATTATTTGAATTATTGTTATAAATCATAAATTTCGAAGTGCGATATTCATTTACATATGATTTATCATACAGACGCCTTCCATAATAGTAGACTCGACAGCTGCGTCAGTTAACGTATTTGCATACTTTATCATTTGTGTGAAAAATATCACTAGTTACTCTAACGACGCGAAAGGAAAACATTACTATAATACTACAGCTTTAATTTTATCTTCATGTAAAAATCCCAGATAACTAATAGTCTTTGTTCTTTTCAGGTAAACAGTAGTGAAAAACTAGCCGATTATTGCGGCGTTTCTTCTAAAACTGGTTGCAATTGCGCTATCATTATCAGAGATCCAACCACCCCAGGGACTCCAGAGGACGAGATCCCTCTGTCACCCACAGAACAAATCTTGGCGGATTTCTACGAGTGCACCTTGGAAGAATTCCCAAGACCCGTCATCGAATTGCCCATCTGAAGGCTCTTGTGTAAATGAGTTTGTACAAAGAATTATAAATTGAAAAAAAAATGAAACTTGATTAAAACATTCAAGTGCCACATTAGGCGAAGGCAGTCCATGTTGCCATGAAGGCATTTCGGAATGACAGGATAGGAAATCTTGCATTCTACTTTACTTTAGTTTACTTGCTAAATGACTTAAATATGAGGGCCACAGTGGTGGGAATTTGTAAAAGAATATTGTTGTCGCTGAGTCGAGACAATGAATAAACTTGTATTTGTATTATTGATATAAGTATTTTAAGTCCCTTTGATTTGGGGAGGACCAAAGTGTACATGTGTAGAATTTTTCTATGAAAATAATTGCATTGTATTGAAGTTTCTTTAATACTATTAAGTACTTGAAATTGTATTCCAGAAATAATTATATTTAATATTGTATATGAATATAGATATGTAAAACAGTAATTATACTGTTATTGCTTGTTTGTAATAAAAATTATTTTATATTTTTGTTTTTTATTGATAACTTAAGCAAATATGTATATCAAGAACAATGATATTAGCAAGCTGATATGAAGTTGTTTCTGTACTGTAACATCTAATACTTGCCAATAAACAGTGAATATTCATTTGAGTATTATACAGTGTTATACACCTGTAGAAATGTGGGAAGATATTTTTTTACAATTATATGCTGAAGGTAGGTTACATTCTACTAATCATTTTATTGATGAGAAAAGCCTGACCTATCACAATTTTCTAAAAGGGTCGTTTTTCTAGAAAGGTTTAGGATTTCTTTTTACTTTAAAAAATTTATATTACCAGGCTATTCAGCATTCATCCAAATGCATATACCAAATTTGATCGAAAAATATCTATTGTATGTTTTTATGTGGTGCCAACTAACAATTATAAGATTGCCATGAAAGTGGAAACAAATACCTACTGATCAGACAAAGAAAACACATATTACCACTTTGAATTGCGGATTGCGGCCATAGTAAAATAATGAATGAATTGTAAAACAAAAAATTGCAAAATGTTAATCGAAATGAAATTTTAGTTTTCTACATTATACCTCCTTCCACATTTTTTCAATCGTCTTCGTAAAAACAAATAACATACAAAAAATGTATTAAATTCTTAATACAAGTTGTTAAATAATGCTATTTAAAATAATTTTAAATTTAAGAAGACGATTGGGAAAATCTGTTCGCCACATAATTTAGATTAACCTTTTGATTTTTTTTAACAATTTCATAATTCATTACATTTTTTTTATGTTGCCGCAATTTAAGGTGTTAAACTTGTAGTGTATGTGTTCTTTGTCCGGTTGGTATTTGTTTTCATTTGCACGGCAATCTTTGACCTGCATATTATAAATTTTAGTTGTCTGATTTTTCGAAGTTTGATACGACAAAGAAGCCTCAATATACATTTGTCGATCAAATTTGGTATATGGGTAATAATACAGGTTATTCCAGAATAATGGTCAAATATTTTACCAGTGTATTCCACAAGCCATTTCAGGGGGATCTTCATATGACATTTTTCATTTTGAGTCCTTATTGTTGAGATAATCGAGTCTCAAAATGGCGAAAAAAAATAGTTTTTTTATATTTCCATAAAAACGGATACACTTAGACACTTCAATTTTGGTACACATTATCAGCTAGTCTAAAGCTATTTTGAGGTGGTGTCTATTCCTTGGCTCATGTTTCTAGAGGGCGGTAATAAGCAACCCCTAGATTTATTTCGTTCAGAACTTTTTCCTGCAATGGCCGATTTCCACAAAACTTTTTTTTAAATACTAAATATAATTATACTACTTTTTCCCCTATTGTAATTTTTTCATATAACCAACATTTTGCGCGGAAAAAAATAAAAATAGTTTTCCTTACTCTAAACATCACCGTCACCGGTTACTGATAACCGCAGTAGGCGGTTGCTATGTTGATGTTTCTCTGTTGTATTATCAAATAAATCGCCATTAGATCTATAATTGACAGTTTTTGCAAATATTTCCTATAACTGTTGACAATCGTATGCATATTCCGTCAATTTATTCGCTTATTGTAAGGAAGTGTCAGTTATGTTTACAAATATTTGCAAACATTGTCAAGACTGATTTGTTTGACAAGACACCAGAGAAATATACCGCCTACTGCGGTTATCAGTAACCGGTGACGAAAAGATGTTTAGAGTAAGGAACACTACTTTTATTTTTTTCCGCGCAAACTGTTGGTTGAAATCGGCCATAGCAGGAAAAAGTTCTGAACGAAATAAATCTAGGGGTTGCTTATTACCGCCTTCTACAAACATGAGCCAAGGACTAGACACCACCTCAAAATAGCTTTTGACTAGCTGATAATGTGTACCAAAATGGAAGTTTCTAAGTGTACCTAGCCGTTTTTATGGAAAAATAAAAAAACTATTTTTTCCGCCATTTTGAGACTCGAATATCTCAACAATATAGATCCAAAATGAAAAATTTCATATGAAGATCCCCCCTGAAATGGCTTGTGGAATACACTAGTAAAATATTTGACCATTATTCACCCTGTATATTTCTTTATAAGGAATGCCTAACACCCCTTTTTGGAAAAACGACCCTTTTAAAAAATCATAGTAGGCCAGGCTTTTGTCAAATCAATAAAATGATAAGTAGAATATAACCTCCATTCACTACTTGTAAAAAAATTAGCATGCCGAAATTCCACAACCTTGTAACATTACCAGAGGAGTCAGCCTGAACACTGTATATTTGATAAAAAATAGGAAAATTGTTAGAATAAAATAATTACAATTATCTCAATACATTTAGAGTAACGTAAAACTACAAAACCAATAATAGAAAACGTTTGATACTTTCAAATTATTGTAGTGTAGTTACAAAAATTATCCTGCAGAAAAAATATAACATCTGCTATTGTGGACAAATTATGTAACGATTATATTCACATCAAAAGTTATTATGCACTTATTAAGTAGATGCATCTGCAGAAATTGTATTTACTATTAGGTACTAGCTATCAAATATTCGTTAAGGCTTCATTCAATATTTACCGGCCATGAAGCATATAAAAGGGAAAGAACGGACTATCACAAATTATTTTGCAGATCAGTCGTTTCCATTATGAAGCTAGTAAACTTAATGCCATTTGTAGTGGTACTTAAATTTTGCAACAATTTTTTTCAAGAGCCAACCAAAGTTCAACACGAATTAAATATTTTCATGGACATGCTGAAGTTTTGTTCACAACTGGAAGGCACTTGTTACTATATAGGCTTAAATTCACATACATCAAAGGAAATTGCCAATATGTTTATGAGAAGAAATAGTGTATGTGGCACATTAGTATCATCAAATAGTAATACTCTAAATGACGGCTTAGCATACGACATTAGTAATTTTTTTGTGTTTGTTGAAACAATTGAAGAAGTTCCTGCAGCCGCTGCTGATTTAATTAAATCTCCTCTTTTTACATCGATTGCTTACTCTTTTTTCATTGTAACGACTCAGGTTGAAGATTTGTCGTTTTTAACTCGAATTTTATCTTATATTTGGTCTAAAAACATACTTCATTTTCTGCTAATTTTTGTGCATCATGGCTGTGAAGCATACAGCTTTTTGCCGTTTGCCAAAGAACCAATATTTGACGTCAAGCATTCAAAGAGTTTTTGTAACTACCAAAGCCTAAATAGGATTACCAACATTAACAGATACCCCCTGAGAGCAGCGTTTTACGAATATCCCCCTGGTATATATAAGGAGAATGAGAAATGGACAGGTGTTGATTTGGACACTTTTCTTTTGTTGGGCAATATGTTGAATGCTACTACTGAAACAATTCCTTGTATTAATGCCAACGATACTGTAGCCAAACTTTATTCCAACGAAGCAGATATTTTTCTCGTCAAAGTTTTCAATGTAAGTATAACTTGCGGAAGCTGCCCATCAAACACTAATCATTGACTTTTTTGTGAATATTTAAACACAGAATCTAAAATAAAAAATATGAACATACTGCATATGTATTGTATTTAAAACCTAAATGTTATTTGATTTGGTTGACATTTAACGAAAAGTAGTTTTAGTATGACAGGAGCCTACTAAGGATAAATTGTACAAAAGCCTAGACGTTTCTATCGTATGTTATATTTATATTAAGTGCACAAAATCAGGTTGACACAAAAATCATTCAAAAGCGCCACAAAACACTGAATTCGCACACGAAATATAAACAATATTTTTTTCTACGCCCTACATGGAAAATACTATATAAATAATATTGCTATTCTGTATGGAATTTTGGCAACCGTGTATTTGCCAATTACCTGGTTTGTACATTTCTCTTTAGCATAAGTTACAAAAAATCTAGAATGACATATTTTAGGGAACCTACAGTCCATATATCCAAGACAGATACTCCGCTTACAATCTCGTTTGTTATTGTAAATGTCCTTTTGATATTAGTTTTTGAGTCATGTATTTGCACCACCAAAATATCGTCTTTATCACTTATCATCCTCAAGTACCATATTAACTAATTTATCGCTACGGCACGCCCCAGAAATTCCAAATATAAGCACGGCCTGAAAAAAGAAAAATGCACTTATGACAACAGTCTAAAATGTCACTTAATTAAAAATTTTTATATACTTTCTAATAAAAAATGCTGCGTTACGATTTTATTTATTATTCAACAATAACGATATCAATCTTACCGCCATATCAAAGGAAGTTTCATCTGGAGCGCCTGCAATAAACTTGTTGATATCCTTCCTTGAAAAAATATCGGCGCATTTTTTGGAAAAGTAAAATAGACACTTCTTCACATATTTTTCTTATTTGTCCAGTCTCCATCCAACATTTAAATAGCTGGTACTCTTTTTCATATTTTTCACGAGACTTTAACGGTAATAGATTTAACGAAACCACGTTTGCTTCCTCCAGAATATCTTGAGGAACTTCATCTTCACATTCAGAATACATTATTATAAACTTTTACTACTTACGTTGCTTACTAAAACAGGAAGCAACCTCGGCAACGTTCCGTGTACTTTGATTTTTAACAAATTCCAAGTTAGTACCCGAAAAATAAATATTCTCATTGTAAAAGAATGTTATTTCGAAATTCTAATCATTATAAAAATGTGTCAATTTCGAAACGCTAACACAAAAAAAACTCTTTCTTTAGTTTTATTGGGTTTTTGCCACACTTCTGAAAAAATAATAAAGATTAATTAAATAAGCCCTTGCGCCAAACGGAACAGTCAAGGGTTATTTTTGAAACTAAGTTTGCCTAATCAAAAAATCTCACACTGAAAAAAGCAAATAAGTAAAAAATAACAAAAATCATATCACTATCGCGCACTTCCGTATTATTGACGTTTCGAAAAACTCTCTGTTTTCGTTCTCAAAAGCGTAGTACAAATATTAAACGTATGTCAAGTTTGACAGTTTATTATTTTTTTTTGTGGCAAAAACCCAATAAAACTAAAGAAAAACTAAAATTATGCCACAAATAAATAGCTTCAGACAAGAAAAAACTTTTTTCACGATCGCGTGTTTTTGTTTAAATTTTTTCACAATATTGTGCGTTTGTTCAAAGTCATTAAAAAATGGCTAATTTTAAGTATCTATAGCGATCAAAGAAGAAGAAAAAAGTCGTATTTTTTGGCAGTTTCTTTAAATACCTAACCTATTTTTCAAATTTCTTACCTGCGCGTAGTAATAGTGCTCAAGTTGACAATAAATATGATTTAAATTCTTCTTTAGAGTATCTCAAAAATATGTTCTACTGTGAAACGGAAATATTAAAACAAGGACATTTTGATGAGAACTGCAAAACACAAGTCCCGAAAACCATTTCCAAAATTTGTTGAAAAATTTTTACAATAGAGCAGGCTGTATTTCATTTTGTAATAATATTGCCAGTGATTATAACGAATTTATAATATTACTTTATTTTTTTATTTAAGTCATAGGTTGGGGAGTTTGAGGAGGAGGAGTAACATAATTTTGTTTTTTCAGGTACACTATTTTGACAACATAAGTTTTTCATATCCTTACGAAATGGGCGACAGAGTGGCAATAGTTCCGAAACCTACAAAGATTCCATTTTACCGATATTTATTCTTCATATTTAATTATTCAACATGGATTTTATTTCTGTCAGCAATAATTGTCTTAGGAGCTCTTTACTTCTTCATAAGCTACGCATATGGATTAACTTTAGATTATTTCATAATGATTTGGTCACCTTTAGTAAACGTGGAAATTCCACGACATTTAATAAACAAGACCAAACAAAAGTGGTTACTTGTAATTTGGATCTACTCTAGTTTAGTGTTGGGAGTTAGCTTTCAAACTTCACTGACGCAATCCTTCGTGAAACCAAGATACGAAAAAAGTATAAAAACTATTGAAGATCTTAGAAACAGTGAAATGAAGATTTACATACATCCACATCTTGCAGTGAATATTCCAGAAAGTCTTGGTCTAACAAAGAATTTTGTGTACATGGAAGTATCTGATACAATACGTCACATAAAGGAAAGAAATACAAGTGGAGTATTCGTCACATCCAGGCAACTAGCTAATTACTACATAAATGAAAACAAAAGAAACTGGGGTGATCCAATTTATGAAATTGTGGACGAAGTTCTGATCCCCGGGAATAGAGTTTATTTATTTCAGAAGGTTTCACCGTTCTGCTACAGAATTAACGAATGCCTCCTCCTCATACAGCAACACGCACTTCCCACAAGGATACAGTATAACGCCATTATTTCCCCGGAAAAAAATATTTTGCAATTGTCTCACGTTTTGGTTATATTTTATATGCTGTTTGTAGGCTACCTAGCTGGATTCACAGCATTTCTCTTGGAGAAATACAGGTACTTGATTCCAACTGGCTAAAGGCATATTTGACCAAAAATAAATAGTGGTATTAGCACGCGTTTTACAGCACTCTTCGAACTGCTAAAAGTGATTTATTTGAGGCAAATGTAATAATAATGTTATGCTTGAAAACGAATGGAAGCCTTTCAATAAAGTAAAGAACTAAATCAGTGTAAATATATGAGTTTGGAAAGAAATGTTTGTACCTGGTTTCAGACAAGTACTATTCATTCGAGAAATCTTTTGAATATTCTCTGAAGCTATTTATTTGTAGCATAATTCTAGACCTCCCTTAGTTCAATTGGGTATTTTGCCACACATCTGAAAAAAAAAAGATTAATTGAATAAGCCCTTGCGCCAAAAGGATCAGTGAATAGTGATTTTTGAAACTAAGTCTGCCTAGCCAAAAAATCTCACACTGACAAAGCAGATAAGTAAAAACGCGCTATTTTTGACGTTTTGAAAAACGTTTAATACATTTGCAATTTTTTGCGAAGCCGCATTTATTTCATTGGACTAGCGGTGATTTATGTGAGTACATTTCTTCCAACTATACTGTTCTTCAGCTCAATATTTATCAGCATTTTAAGTGCTTCCATGCAACTTTAAGTATAACGATTCAAAATGACTTCTTGACTTGACTTCCTGATCTCATGATTTATTTCAGTGACTTCTAAGGACTCTAACTTCTATCGACGTTACTTATGGCCTCTCAGCGATTGCAAGAGAATTTTTCGAGTGGATAGACCCTTAGTTTTAAAATTGTAGTAAAAGCGTGTACTTAAAAAGATATATATGTATTTATTGCACTTTCACGAAGTTTAAACAGTTATGTAAAAACTTGAGAAAATAAAATATGTACCCAAACCATTAAATTTGTATTTGTATTTTTAAACCTATGTATTTAAGGTTGGCGTTTCAAGGACACTTACATTATATATCTAACCTATCCTGTTTGGTTTCTGTTTAGGCTCACTGCCTTAACCCAAGAATTATATTTCTTTTTTCTTCCTTATTGTACAGCAGAGGGTACTTGCATAATCTGTGTAGAAAGTTTGGTGAGGAGACAAAACCCCTGAAGAAAATTTTATTGACCACAATATTTAAAACAATGTTTTAACAATAATTGCGCCATCTCTTGACGATTTGAAGTTTTAATAAATCAATAGGCTATATTAATTTTACACCTCTATTTTAATTGCAACACATGTAATGATACTCTTATGTAAGTAACTGTACAAATGTACGTAAACATTTTTTGACGTTATTATATCTTAAACCCCAAAAAGAAATGTGGTAGGTATTGATTTTGTAATGTAGCGACATCTTTTATATTTGCATGAATTCACAGCTGCAGGTCGTGTATATAGTACCTATATAACTGTACAACTCTTGTATAGTTGCATAGCTCTCTCACAGAGTGTGCAAGTAAGGATATTTCGCAATATTAACTAATCTCAAAACCGATAATACCTATAATCTACATTTATTTTGTAAACGTGTTGTGGTATATTGCTATGAGTCAGATACATTTAAAAGTACTATACGTATATTGTTTGTGAAATTGTGATTAAAATATTTTTAGCTATCGCTGCCTAATTTATAATTTACAGATAATGTGGGACATTTGGCCTGATAAATCACCTCAATGGTCTGAGCAAAATTATGAAGAACTGATGAAAATTGGCGTTGAGGAATATCATCCGAAAGTTACTTTAGAACAACTCATAGAGAACAGTGATAGATTTCCTATAGATTTTCCAATTGAGTCTGTTAGATGTAAGACTATAATTGCGACAAATGAAGCAGACATTTTGGATCAAAATATTAATTCTGCATATCCCGTGCTTCATGAACATGCTTTGATGTTGTATTCTAATTTTTTACGAAATAAGAGAAAATTTGGAACTGAAATAGAAAGAGAACTTTACAAAGATATGACATTGCAGATGTTGGTGGATAGGTTGTTAAGTAAGAGGGCTGTAGCATTTGTTGGTCCACATGATAGGCATATGTTAATAGATGGATTTGGTCGATCTGGGAAATGGGAATTAGTTGGTAAGAAGGGCAGAATATACATATATTGACCTAAAAATTATAATTTCAGTTGATTTTCACTTTTCAATTTCAAAAATTTTATCATAAAAAATGTATACGGTTTGCCTTTTCTTTAAACTCTGCAAAATATAAGCAGTATTTAAGATGAATTTTTCTTGATATAAAAAGACCCGTTTCAAAAGTGAAAGAGAAAAAGAAAACAAATGAGAAAATAAACGTATGTTAGTAAAATTTTGGCGCCTGCGACTGAAGCTAGTTTTATACTGGGAAGTGTAGGGAAAGGTGGTAGTCACTGGTTAAAACTATAGACTGGATGATCATAAAACTCTCCTTCCAACTGTTGCTTATGAGGGCGTGACACTGCCTAGGTAGCCATTTGTGAAGAGAGTTGAGGACTTCAGTGCAAAATTAGCTGCAATTTCAGACGGTAAAATTTTGTATGAAAAGTTTATAAAAGCTTACTCCACAATATCAGAAGTACTGGAGACGACATGATGATTGTGTAGAACCATTTCAACCATACATGAATTTATCGTAGAACTATCTATATATTTTTCATTTCCCATTTCTCTCTTTCTATAACCGATTTGCCTTTATTGAAATGCGCCTTGTATTTTAAATTCTATTTGAATCAATAACATTCTTGCATCATAAGATGGCAATAGCATTCTAGTTAAATACAAAACACAATCAAAACACAAATCATGTGGAGCATAAAAAGCAGTGTCATTGGTGTTAACATTGAAGTAGTTATTTTGTGTCCATTAATGTTAATATATGGTGTCCCAATAGCTGTTTAACAATTTGTGGTAGCTTCAAGTTCGTAAGATATTAGAAAACCCACTTAAATGTGTGATCTTAATGAAAATTAATGTGATATTCCTAATAAAATTGATCATATCAAAGTTAAATAATATTCAATAAACGTTCAAATTGACACATTTCCACATTTCTTATGTCTTCGATATTTTAGGTACCCAAAAAGAAGAAGCGCCTTTAACACTAAAAAACTGTTTAAGTTATGATGAAATAAAACTATCAGCACTGTTATCAGTATCTTCGTATACGCAGTTTATCAACTCAGGAGACAGAAATAATTGTGGGAAAATAGAACATAATTCAAACAAAATCGAAAACAGAGGAATTATTGTTGGACTTATCGGGGCCAGATTTGAAAAATCTAATGTGATGGAATACCAAGAAATAGTTATTACAAAGGAGCAAAACATACCTGAGAACGGATACGGCACTACTTTAATACCAACAATAAAAAGTATTTTCTCAAATTTTTACGGTGAACTTAGTCTAACTTATGACGAGTTAAAAAATCAATTTGAAGACAAATTAAAGTTCACTCAAGTAAGGAAAGATACGTACTTTAATAATATGGTATATGAGAGAAGGCTTGCTCTTTCAATAGACACTTTCTTAATTGAAGCTAATGAACGGGGAAGAGCTGCTGGTACTCTGACGTATTTGCACGTAGTCGGTTTGGGTTTGGGAGTGTGGAAGATGTCTCAACATCAGGAGAAAATATTCATGGACACATTTGCCAAGAGAATTGAGTAAGTAGCAATACAACAGGAATATTATAGTTTCGGCTATCTAGGATGCGTACACTACCTCCATTCATCATTGTTACGCATATCCTGTATTTTTTATATAGGTTGTTTCTGAAATTAACAATTTTCATTAAACAACCTGGTGTCTAAAATGATATATTTGAAAAATATATATTGTCATATCAAATTTAGAAACTGCCTATTGTGTAAAAAACATCGCCTCGAAATATTTCTTGCCAGACAACATATTTATTTCAAAATCTTTACAGGTGCAAAATGTCTCATTCTATTTAAAACACGTTGCGGTATTTCTTGTCCACGGCCTTCATAGGTTAAGTTCACTCTTCTGGTGTCCTACAGTGTTTTTCATTGTTCTGATATTCTGTATTCGGTATACTCTATTAGCATACAAATGGCAAATGATATTTAAATCACATTTCACACTACAGGCTACAGAACATTTTGTATTCATTTGATGTGACATAATGTTTGATTATAATTAATACTTCACTGTACCAAATTATTGGAATTTAAATGTGGAATCAGGAGTTTAGTCTGATAGATACTGATTTTTCGTTTAAATTGTCGTTACAGATTCTTGTCCTCAAATCTGGACTACATCGACGCTATTTGTCTTTCCTATATAAGACAACAGTCGTGCGGCAAATACAGAAATGGCGATATAATACCAATAGAACGTCACAGTAATGGTGGCATTACAGTTCATATATTCGACAGGGATCCCCATGAAAAACTGAAGAAGCCATATAAAGGTAAATAATACTCTGCAGCTGAACTATTTCATGAGCAGATTGTAAAACCAGTTGCAGTTACAATAAAATTTAGTATCGTTAATGGCTCGTTGATGATGGTTAGTTAATGTTATACAGGATGTCCGTAAATGATGCGTCTGGGGGTGATTCTGCACAAAAAAATAATGCCACAATGTTCTATAACATTTTTTCAAAAACTCAAAATTAACTTAACAGGGCATCAAAACAAAATTTTTCTGAGAATTTTTTGTGCCTACTGATTTTTTCTAATTTGTACATGTACACGTATCACTAGTGTTTCTTTGTACCCACGTTCTTAATTTGACGCATATCCTCCAACGTCAAAGAGCCTAAACTGTCCTTGGCCTTCAAATAATGACAACAATTTTATAAACTTGGATAGAACGTAATTATGTTAAAATTAGCTGTTTTCTAGACGATTTTAAACGTGATTGCAGAGAAACACTAGTAATACGTGGTATTAGAAGAAATTCATAAAAAATACACTTTATAACTCTGCTAATTTTGACATTTCGAAAAAATGTCATAGGGCTTTGTGGCATTAATTTGTTTGTAAAATTATCTTCCAGAAAATTGTCACTTCATTTCCGGACACTCTGTATATTTAAGAATAATCTGTTGACTTCAATAATTAAGTCTGTTCCTGCAGCAGTCGGAAACGGTTTGAAATTATCAGAAGTATTCGACCAGATAAGTTGAGAACGAGTTACCCGTGAATTTAATGCAACAAGTAGTTGGATGAACATTTCTGATAGTTTCGAACCGTTTCCAACTGCTGCAGGAACAGACCTAATATGATAAATTTTATCCCGTAAGTTAATTCCCGTAATTACTAACATTATTCCGTTCATTTCAAAATATTTGCAAATTATATCTTACATCAAGCATCATAATAAATAATGTAGCCACACTATAGTCTATTCTAAATAAGTTAACCACAAATTATTTATCAACTATCTGGACGCGATCTTGATGATTAAATAATTTTTTCGTTACATTAGCTTCATTTATCACAAATACATTCCGACACTATTCTAACTTCCTGATTTAGCTTGATTTGAACAACCGATGGTATTTTTTTAAATTTTATAACATTTTAGGTCATCTTCTAGTAGTATCTTATGCTTGGGATGGCAACGCTTTACCTGGAAACGAATTCTGGTGGGGACAGTTGGCAGCAAGCGGAGACCCTGCAGCTGCTTCATCCACTCAAATTGCAGAACTTCACAATCCTCACATAAATCCAGCAGTGTGTGGGGCTAACTTGAGGGTTGCGACGATTACCGGTTTGTTGACTTTGAAAGACTATCAATTGCGAGTGAAGAGACAGTATTGTAACCAATGTTGTTAATTGAGGAATAACAGTCCGATTTTTTATACTTCGGACCTTTTTCGGATCCTAACATATTTCGGATATTTTGGAAACTTTAGTAATATGTCATGGAAGAAAAAGATTTTTGGTGTGTGTGAATATTGTTGTGGCTGCACTGGTTTACTGTTAACCTCTAACTACGATTCTAATATATACATATGCATTTAAAAAATGTAATGCTAGATGCAATTTTATTTAATTTCAAAGCGAAAAATATTGGGTAAAATCGGACCTTTTCCAGATCGCATGAGGATATTTAGAATTGACACATCCAACAAAACTGATTAGAACGATCTTGGAACGGGAACAAAAGCGTAAGATTCTCAACGTCCGGGTTGGAAATATTGGGTTGATGTTAAGTTCGTAGTGTTTTTGATGAAAAAAAAAAAAACATTAACTGATAAATAAAATATATGAACTAATCAAGGATATACCTACTTTATTCTTGTTTTTGTTTTTCAACGATCTGACAGATTTTTCATTCAAAGTCCTGAAGAAATCCGTCGGTGTGAAGGTGAAAAAGTCGACAAGCTAATTTTGTGACATCGCTAAAGATAAGTCATTGAAGATTGTTCGATAAAAAGTGGAAGAGATGAAGATGGTGAACCAAAACCGTAATTAGTTCTTGAATAACCATTTTTGTGCTATTAGAAAATATAAATATGAAGACGCTATCATGCTGTAAAATCACTCGATGATGTTTTAAGCTATAATATTCCTACGAGATAATGTTATAGTAATTGAAAGCACCTTGCTTGAGAAATTTGACATAAAATTATGAGGCGTTTTTCAATGTCAGAGAGATATTTGGTCGGATATTAAAATTTAACTCATTAACATTACAATGGCTATTTTTTTCTACTATAAAAGATGTATTACCACGCATCTTATTGTGGTGTTCTTGTCGATGTTTAAGTATGGTTTTATAGAATTTGGATTGTTGTGACCAGTAATTTTCAGCAATTGTTGTTCTTGCACACCATTTTTTGCCAATTCGCTAACAGCAGTTGGCCTATTCGAATGGTTTGTTGTATGTCTTTTCGTCATTTACATTCAGGGCAATAGCCTCAGCAGACGATTTAGCCCATCTATTAATAGTATTCTTTCCAACAGAGACATTGTACCAATTATCGGTTTCCGTTTTTCGGTGTCGATTAGGTTATAAGAACAGCTGTGGTGAGGTACCCAGACAGCACGGAGACGTCTCAAAGATGTCCGATCAAGATGTGTCAGACATCTTATGGACGTCCATTGTCGCCATTAGTTCATTCTAAAGACGTCTTTAAGACGTACAATGTTACAAAACTCACTATCTTTAAGACATCTTTGCCACTGCATTTTTAAGATATCTTCATTAAGACATATTTAAGACATATTGGAAGAGGGTTATAAATTAAAATAAAATTCTGTTTTCTGATACACCTATTTATTTTGATTTAAATTTTTTTTAAGCAGGATCCCTTCCTCCCACTAAGCAAGATAAAATTGCTGCAACATTTCTCAAAATTTACAAACCAAACTGTAACGTTGCAATAGCTTTCACAGAAAGTTCGCAAGGGATTTGTGACAAAGTTATAATTTCCACCCAAAAACTTTGCAAGAAAACATTATTTTAGAAAGTTTGCCATAACTTTTCTTAGCAATTTCACAGTAGTTGAAATGTGCTTGCCTTGGACCACTTTGCCTTGCCTACAAAGATAATTAAGGAATTACCAATAAATATTGTCATTTGCTTTAAACAGTTTAAAATACGTCAGTCTTCAGTGTCTTCACACAGTCAGAGATAGGTGGTTTCAAACTACTAGAATTATTTCGACCAGTTAATTTGCGAAATAAATGGTAGTTGTCTCCACACCTCCCAGGATAAACTCCTTCAACCTCCTCTGCCCGTGTGGCAGTGGCCAAACATAAATTAGGGATGTATTATTCCCTTGCCCGTGGTGCCAATTGCCAATTGACAGGGTCGCCCAAATCTTGTAGATATCCTACTAAAATTCGGTTACACAGTATCAGTGAGATATAAGTGGCGCCATCTGTCGCCTATTAATATACATATAAAGTTTCGACATCTTGATAATTTCGTTGCATCGCAACTTTTCTTTTGTAAATTATGCGACAACTTGCAGCGAGTAATAATGTAACGTCACAGAAACTTTTTGTGGTTCACTTATAACAAACTATCTAGTTAAAACATTCATATGAAATATTCTAGCAAGCCTGCAGTTACTTTACAGTGTAAAATTACATATTTAAAATGAATGCAACTTTAAAATGTTATGTAAGGTCTCTTGTTTAGTGGGCTGTCGGACGCCCTCCGAATATACGAATTATAGAAGAAAATTAGGTTTACATTAAAGGCATTAGAAAGATGTCTTAAAGATGTTGATGGAAATTATTCATAAGATATCTTAAAAATGACATCTTGCAGATGTCTTTTTTAAGTCTTTAGGCGTTCAGACATAATGCGGACTTAAAAACGACGTCTTTAAGACAAAGTGTGCTGTCTGGGTAATATGTTGGCCTCATTTTGACATCACTTTATAAAAAGCGTACGGGACGCTACAGGTAATCAACCATTTACTATTTGTACAGCTTTTAGAACCGCCTTGGCAGGTTTTCTTGAATACTGGATTATACTCAATACGATTTATTGGAGAGACATCGTTATTTTTTTCAACAGACTGGCAACTGCGTTGCCTCCTCTCCACCCTGATTATACAGAAGTAATATGGTAGAATTTAGGCATAAGACCCTCAGCGGTATTTTCATCCCAAATCAATATTATTCGGTTTACTTCTGGCAAAGTTAACGAAACTGAACGGGTCTTACGTTTACATAAATCTGTTTACGATTTCTTCCTGGTTGCATTGCAGGCAGGTTTAAATACTACTGTTAAACGGGTCCATCATGAATTAAATTGTTTCAATAATCTTCACCAAAGTCAGATGATGTGATTCGTTCATGCCAAAACGGCTCTTTGAAACCTATTTTCATGATGTACTTTTCCCAATGGTATTATCTACTAAGTGACAAAAGGTTCTAAAGCCACCTGATGTCTTGTCTATCGAACACGTATATTGTTGCCAGTATTATAATTTTTATCTCTTTTAAAAATGTTAATAAATTATCTAGATGAAAATGTCACTTAGAAAGAAATTTGAAAAATGTTAGACTAAAAATTATTTTACTTCTTGGAAAATGAGAAAAGTCTTTTTAATTCGATTGTTTTATCACTGATGCATAAAAAATTATCTTAAAAAACTCATATTATAAGGTCTTTCCGTGACAAGTGAATAAAAATGGTCTCTACGATGTATGCACATCTAGAGACATCTTTTATACATATATTGTATCACAAGTTTTGCCAGACAATATAACTGTACCTCGTAGCATCACTGAACATATTAAGTTGTTCAGTTCTTACATATATAGTACTAGTAGTAATATAAGCGCATACAAATTCCACTTACACACAGCTACAAGATCTCGCAATATTGACTAATATGAAAATGTGGTCCAGCATTTACATTTTACAATATAAATATAAATGTTGTTGCTTGTTCGAGACAGGTCCACTTAATCGTTCTACATATACATTGTGAGTACCTAAAGTAATATTTTATTGGAATTGCTTAATTTATAAACTCAGCAAAAATGTGGGCTATATGGCCTGCTCAATCACCTCAGTGGTCTCAAGAGAATTATGAAGAATTGATGAAAATTAGCATTGAAAAAAACCTTCCTGAAGTTACTTTAGAACAACTCATAGACAACAGTGACAGGTTTCCTATAGAATTTCCAATTGAATCTGTTATCTAGATGTAACAGTAGAGCTGTGGTTAATGATCCAAACATTTTGAATCAAAATAATAATTCTGCATATCCTGTACTTCGTGAATATGCCCTGATATTGTACAGTAATTTTTTACGAAATAAGAGAAAATTTGGAAGTGAAATAGAAAGAGAATTTTATAAAGAAATGATGTTGGAGATGTTAGTGGATAGATTGTTACGCAAGAAAGCTGTAACGTTTGTTGGTCCACACGACAGGTACATGTTAATAAATGGGTTTCGTGGATTTGGAAAATGGGAAATCATAGGTAAGAAAATTTATTAGAATTATATGTACTTTTTATTGTTTTAGTTTTTATATTGAAATTATTTTTGATGTACAATTTTGAAGGTTTTCTTGTCTCTTTACTATACATCCTATAAACCTGTATTCAAACATACCTACATTTGTTTAGGTAACCTGCACTAAGACCACTATCTACACTGAGAGAGAGTGCCTTTATTTTGCTGTGCAATAAAATTGTATTAAACAAAACATATCTGACTTAACAATTGTTTTTTTCTCTGACCAATGGTAACAAAAGTATGACAGCAAACAGGTCTTGAATATGTGACAACATATCGCTCACATATCATGTCAGGATTGTCAGGTGTTTGTACATAATAATTGCAAATACACCTAAATATATTTACTGTAAATAGTTTTCTTGCAGCTATTTGCACAACATATAATAAAGTATGCAAGTGTTCAAAGTGAATAATGATGACAGATAATAATAAGATAATAATTTGATGAAAATATAATGAATTGTTCAGTTGTTCGTATGACGTAAGTCGTCTGAATTCTTGTCGCGAATATATGAACATTAAGTTTTAATAATGGCTTATGTGTATTCAAATGCTGAAATGATCAATATGGTTTACATTTATGGCCTTGCAGATGGAAATGATTCTGAGGCTAGGCGAATTTATATGGAAAGATTTCCAAATTAACCAAATCCATGAATGTCCAGAAATGTTTCTCAACGTCTTTCGGAGTCAGGCTCATTTCAGAAAGGTCCAATTTCTGGAAGACCTTTAAGTGTTAGAACGCCTGAGTTGGAAGAAGCTATGCTACATGAAATTGAAGAAGACCCAAATACTAGTACTAGGAAGATTGCTGCAAATCTTAATGTGAATCATACATTAGTTTGGTCCATTCTGAAGCCTCAACAGTTATACCCGTATCACATACAAAGGGATCAAGCCTTACTGCCGCGAGACAATCCTGCTGGCCTACAATTTTGACCCTAGACTTTGCAAGAAAATAGCAAAATGTTGTTTTTACTACTGGCATATTGTTTATCCACGAAACTAATTTTTCTAGAGCTGCTCTAATGAACTTCCACAATAAACACGTTTGGTCTGATCAAAACCCTGTCATAATGGAATCTCGATTTCAACATCAGTGTTTTTTGAATGTATGGGTGGGTATTACTGAAAATGTTCTTGTTTGGTCTTGTGTATATAGGGTAATACACAACTTATCTAGAAAAATTTTGGCAATAGATGCGTCATGAAAAATTCGTAAAATTTTTTTTGTAAAATCTTTACAGTATCCGAGTAATAAAATTATTGAAGTTGTAGTATTTTCAATGTAAAACTATTTTATTCATTAAAACCACAAATTAATTCCATTAATAATAATAACGGTAAAAGAAGCTGAATTTGCTGTATAAAATGGCATTTATTTCTTCCCTGGGGAATTTCTTTCAGGTTTTTGTCTGGTCGCCGATTTCATGTTTTGCCGCCTTATCAGGTTTTACAGCAGACCAGATTACAGTACCGTGCAGAAGTGTATTTTTAAATCATTTTCAAACTGTCCTTTTTGATTTTTTATTTACAAAATTGTATTTATCCACCGTGTAAAATTTTTAGATAAGTTCTGAATCACCCTGTATATGTACAAATTGTAAAAGCAATATTACGACATTAAGCTTTATTCGTCCCGTGTAAATTTATAAAAAAATAATACATAGTTTTCTTAAAAGAATTCCCAAAGGCATTCCCATTCTGTAAAAATCAAATACGAACCATATCATAAATTATTAGTTACCTACTCAGGAACAAATGATATTGATTTTGTGTTTGTAAACATGTAGACTATATAGATGGAATTTAAAGATATAAGGTTATAAGTTTAAATTCGTGCAGACAGAATATAATGTAAGAATTCTCTTAACATTGTTATGACTTTCGCATATTTTGCAAATGAGTTTTGAGAAACATATGTATTGTTTTTGCTAGAAATGGTATCCAATTGTGTGGCATTTTGTATATTCGTATACTCTGGGAAAGTAATGGCTGAATATGTTGACACACGTCAGTTTTCAGTTACTGTTTAAGTACAGGTAGGTATTATTATAAATACATACTATTGCTACATAAATAATTATGCAAGCAAGTCGCAGTTCTAAACATGTTGATCACAAATTACATCTAAATGGAACGACAACTGGTGAACATTATGACGTTCTCCTCCAAGCAGGAAGAAACTATAAAATATTCTTTTAGGGCATCTTCTAGTTGTATCTTACCCTTGGGATGGCAACGCTTTACCTGGAAACGAATTTTGGTGGGGCCAGTTGGCGACAAGTGTAGATCCAGCAGCTGCTTCGTCCATTCAAATTGCTTCAACTTCACAATCCTCATATAAATCCAGTAGTGTGTGGGGCTAACTTGAGGGTTGCGACGATGACCGGGTTGTTGACTTTGAAAGAATATCAATTGCGAGTGAAGAGGCGATGAAGATCTTGAAGTGGAAACAAAAATAGCTTATTCAACTTTTAGGTTGGGAATACTTGGAGTTTGGCATAGCAACACTAAAACGCACTATTACCTAGAAAGTAATTTATAACACACGACATCCCCTTTGTAAAGGCACTATTGTCATGAAAACCAGTGCTACGAACTTATGTATTATCACAACAGTTTATTGTTTAAGGCTGGCCGCAGACATTCGTTTTCCGTTTTCGAATTCGGAAAACAAACTCATATTCCGTGATGTTCGCACACGTTCGAAACGAATCTTACTAATAAATTCCGTTCTGAAAAACGAATTCGAAAACGGAAAAGGAATGCCTGCGATCTTTATAATACATTTTCGAATAGACAGCAACTGCTTCTCCTACTTGAACTTCCATCACAAGATTTCGAAATGTATTCCACACTGCGTACAATATCTTCAAATCACTACAGCAGGTAAATTTTACAAAAGTCTACAATTTTTAAATATAACTTCTAGGAACTGGAATACAATAAAAAATAACGATTTCTTGTCGAGATAGTTGCATAACGGCAACATTATTTTGTTTTTAGATATTCTGTAACAAGGATTTTAAATATTAATTATTTATTTTTTGTAGTCATCTTTGAGTGGAAACAAGAAATTTGAATAAAGTTTGATATATGTACATATGTTCGAAATATAATTCAACTTTGTGTAATTTTTTAAATTTGTACGTTATAAAATACTATTTCCCTTTAACTGTACAACTTTTAAAAATGAAGAGGTTATAAAATAAAGGTATAATATACTAAATAGATTTAATTTTTAGAAAAATACTGTCATTTTTATAAAAGTGGAATATTTTTTAAGCTCTAGGAAAACATGAAGTACAAAACTAATAATTGTAAAAAAGGCAATGGTTCATGTATTTTGTTACAAAAATATATGTATACACTTTTATTTATTGCAATCTGTGAAATTATATGATGCCTTCCTAAAAAGTATTTAAGTGAACTATTTAATACTTCACTTCAGTCTTTCAAAATTCTAAACAAATACTCCAAATCCAGGGTCGTATCCTCGGGCAAATCAGTACAGTGAACGGCATTCCTATATTTGTCACATCCAAAGTTAGCCCTTAGAGAATTTGGTCTAATTTGTCTAGCTATATCCGAATCGTACGGCCCAGCGAAGGCCCTAAACTCCTGATGTACGTTCATTTCTTCATTTTTCCCAGCAATTTCCAGAACCACACACGGGCCGTCAAGAAAACTTAAAAGAAGAGCATGGTAGTCACTCACAATACCTTTATAGACCTCCAAGAATTCATCAGCATTGGCGTTGCTGAGGTATGTCATCTTAGCAGCTGAGATCTTGAAGTGCGAATCAGTTATAAATGAGATAATGTAGCCCAGTTTCCCTTCTTGAATGGCATGAGGTTTAATAATGCAACAAGTGGTGTTTTTAAGTTTTATCGGTGTCTCAGGAGCAGTCGTTTCAGAGTTTTTAGGGAAAAAGAAATTTATTTCTCTGAAGGCGTCCTCTGGAGTATCTGAACCGTGAAATCCGTTTGTGGCAGGACTCTCCAACCCATACAAAGCCACTAAAGTCTCAGGAGCTATCTTTCTAGCCTCTTGAGGATCTGCTGGTCCCATCGCTTCTTTCCATCTAACTAGAGCGTTTTCCCCAACAAGTTCCAAGGCAACTGAAGGTCCAGAAACGATGTTTTCCAATACAAAAGGCAGAGCTGCGTCTCCTTTTTTCTGTTCGTAAAAATCCAACGCTTCCTTCCTTGATAATTCGCACATCCTAAGGCTGGTGATGTGAAATTTTCTGTTCTGAATTTGAGTTATGATTTCACCTAGCTTATCCACGACATTAGGCTTCAATATAGCTAAAGTGTGTTCTTTAGCCTTGCCAACGAACTTCTGTGTACGACAATCTGCGTAATCAGTAATAGTAATTTGTCTTCCGTAGATCCGTATTTTGTTGCCTACAAACATGTCATCCAAGCCCAGGTTGTCCATTCTGGTACGTTTCAAGTACATTCTATTAAGTTCTCTGTCGAAGATGTCTAAAGTGTTGTCGCTGGGGTAGAAATTAAGAATGAATTTCTTGTGATAATATGATTCATAATCGAACCACTCTCCCAAGAAGGACAGTTTGTCGTTGAAGTCGAATTCTGTCTTGGCCATTGTCTGAAACAAAGATATATAACTGAAATCTGAGCTATAGTGTAATACAGTACTTGGTAAAAAAAATATAAAAACAGTAAAACGTCAGATATGCGTCATACTGACAAACCGAAATTACTTCATATACGGGATGTCACAAACTCGTGGCCACTAAACATCATTAGATTTATAAGCTTATAAAACTATAAAACCAATGCTAAACAAGGCATGTGATCTGATTACTGAATTGATTAGAGATTAATATAATATATCTAGCAAAAACATTTTGTAAAAATAATTAGTAGGTAACTTAACTTAGGTACCTTTTGTTAATAAAATATGAGATTAAAATTTTATATTGAACAAAACAATATACTTGTTTGATAGACAATATAAAATGTGCAGATAAGGTACTTTAGCGCGTGACTTTATTATTCAAAGGGGACAAATGTTAGATCGATTTCTTATTAAGGTAAAACACATGCCCTGTGTATAAACAATATTAAAATGATTAACCTATATAAAAACATAAAACAAAGATAACATAAAATACCTTTATTACATTACAAGAGATAGTAATAATAAATTTTGGTTAATATTTAGTTTATAATACTTATTGAATCGTCACAATATTAGTTAGCTTTTAGTCCAAAAAATAGAACATACTGCGAAATTTCAACTGATTAGTAATTATTGTTATTTGCGTGACAATGTTTAAATGCGTTAGAGTATGTTAAATTCACTTACCCTATATACTATGTTTTTAAATGTGAAAATTTAGGGTTTAAAAGCAACTAGCGCGTAACATCTGGGTGAAACGACGTCGTCTGTCACTTTCTGTATACTGCACTCAAAACCCTTTTCCTTTAAAAATTCCACCCTATCTAATAGTACAATATTTTCACAGATGCTTTGTATAGAAGCCTGAAGCCCTGTCAAAACTTCCACTAAGTAGCAATCGCTTCTGTGCTCATTCCATTTTTCAGTCATTTTACTTTGGAATTTTTCATCGTTGATATTCAGTTTTTCTCCCTCTACTATGTCATTATATTCTAATCGATGAGTGTTTCTCAGATCATTCAAATAAGATTGAAAATCTTCATTATCAAGCGCGTTGCGGTTTTTACCAGATTTTCGTTTGAGGCGTTTAACTTGACAATTTTCTGAAAAAGAAAACAAAATATATTGGGAAATCAAAAGTATTTAGACAAAATTGTTAATGTACCATCATTTACTGTTTCACTATTAATGTGAAATATTTTTCAGAGCCTATCTGATTGTTGTTTAAAAATAACGGCGTAATATACCTAACAAAGAAACATGTAAAATATTTTAATTGGTATTTTATTGGTATATCGTTTCATAAAGATTACACTGAATTACTTTTAACTATAAAATAATACAGGTGGCACAGAATTCATGTGAAATAAATTAAAATAGAAATTTTGGAAATTGTGGCTAATATATAAATATCACTGTTACCACTTATTCTAACTGTGAGCTGACTATACTGAATCTTTACGACGGATTTGGGAGCTCTATTTTTAATTCTCACTTGCATAGTTGCGTAATTTGCCGTGAAAAAATATTCTGTAAATATTTTCAGTATGTTATACCACATGTTGCTTAACAATATAATATCTGTCTAAAAATTCTTAAGAAAATTAAGGTAAGTGCAATTTATGAAATATTTTGATAGGTTTTGTAATTCCCTATTATTAATTTATGTATTATTAATCCAAACTAACACTGGAAAATATATTTATAAAAAATATATATGTATATGAGATATTAAGTACAAAGTATTGACTAAATTTTGACATGACATACAAAATAGAATTATAATCTATTTATTAACAAAAAAATAAAATTCATTATGATTCGTATTACAACTCACACGATTGCAACCAAGAAATATTTAATCAGGCCCCTGTCATTAGACCTTTTGTAACTTTTCTTCGTCAAATAAGTGACTTTATAACCACTATTACATGATTTTCCTGCTATTACTATGTGCACTGAGATTGGTTCAATTTTCATTTCACTGTCAGAAAGTTACAAGTAAAATTAAATATAGATACGTACAGATTGGACGGAGGTTTTGAGAGAATCGACCAACGGTCGCTTTTCCCTTTTAACTTTTTAATATAAAATAAATAATGAACACACTAGTACTAGAATATGCACTGTATAGTACAGGTAGTCAGGTACACTCTCTTATGCATTATATATTTATTATTCATTTCAATATAACAGATTTTTACTTTACATAATGTATACATATCACAAGATCTTGTAGGTTATTATTGCCTACTCGTATATTAGGTACTAACATTTATTCCTTGTGTATAATTTAATGAATAGGAAAAACGGGCAGTTCCTCCTTCCTGTTGTAATTAGCCACGATTACTACGCACTAGCAAAATATCTAGCTACTGTTATACAATTTTTATTTGGCGCAGTTTCAAGGTTTCTTGCCATAAGTAAGTTGTATTTAACCCTTAATAAGTAGATCTCAACTAAAGTCAGTTACGTACTGCAATAAGTTATCTTAGTTACCTTTAGTAGATGAAGTTATAGAAAATATGTACCTATTGAAGGTAAGAACGCGCTCTATTGTTTTTGCAAAACATTGATTTATGGTAGTAAAATGTTAATAAAATAATTTTTATTATGCTTGGTAAAAGAGAGGTAAAAATTTTAAAATAAACTGGGTTGTCTCATACGTATTTTTGAATCCTTAATTTTTGTCAAACAAATAACTTGTAGCAAAAAATAACTTAGGGAATGCTTATTTCAACCACTTTCAAGGGACATTTTCTAAAAATTGTTGAGAAGTTTCACATGCACTAGTAGAAAATTTGTGTAAAATTTGACTGTTATACCTTTTTTGATTTTCAAACTACAACCGCTATTTCATATCTTTTTGGAAATTTTGGGGGCTGTATCTCCTATGGGGTGAACATTTTACAAACGTCATTTTTATGTAAACGTGTTTGCATTTGCTCTATTTCTTTCGAAAACACCTTGTAAATATTAAATATACAGGAAGTTCATTAAATAATGAACCATACTGTTACGGAAGCTCACCTACATTTTTAGTTTGTTAATTAGGTTACTTAGAAATTATAAATTTTGAAATACCTTTATTTTGACATTATATAGAATAGTCCAGATCATATTCTATTTAATTCTCGACACGTTCTCGATGCCGCGGAAACTTCGAGAACTCTAAAAACATATATAAGCGAATCGGATTCGCCGTCACAGTCAGTTTATATTGAGCAGTCGAAGGCGACTGACAAACGTCAAAGTAGAGTGTTGACAGTTGTGAAATTAGTTGGAAGGATATTTCTTGTATAATCAAGAGTGGCAATAAAGTTTGTTTGTCTACGTGACGTGTTTCCACGCTAACCCAACATTGAGGTTACAATACTTTAAGGCTAGTTCCCTTGAACGAAAGGGAGGTGATTTAAATTATCTTACCTTAGTACTATCTTGCTTCCTTAAGAAGTTATAGGCTCTAGAAAGCAGTTTTAAATTATTTTTTTGTGCTAATTTATTTATTTGTTGGGTAATTGTCAGTGATCCACCATACACCAAATGTTAGTTAATTACAACAATTTGGAGAATAGTCTGGACTTATTCAATACTTCTCTTATGGATATTAAAAGGGTATTCTGTTATTAGAAGGTTTTATTTTTAATCTTTGTTTTAATCTGTTTTTAATTGTTATATTTGTAGTAGGTCGCATATTGCATTCTCTGCTATTTTTATAGTTGGTGTTTTGTCACTGTTTTTTATGCATATACCTACACTAACTTCTGTTATTTTACGGATTAATGTTTTGATTGTAATTATTTTTGTTTTAACTTACTTTAATTTGTATTGTATTATTCATTCTGTAATTGTGTTTTTCCCGTTGGGTGAATTAAATTAAGTTAAATAAATAAATAAAGGAATCAAGATGGTACTAAAGTAAGTTCACTTAAATTGTTTTCATCCAAGGAAGGTAATCTTAAAGTTTAGAGTACCTATGATCCATTCTTTAGTAAAGGCCTATATTATTGTACTCGCGTCAAGAATTCAGACGTCTTACGTCACGGCTGGCGTTATACAATTGTTTTTATTGTCAACGTAATTTTCGATATTTGGTCGCGTTAAAAACAATAATTTCTTTGCAATTTAGTGTAAAATATAATGCTAACTTATACTAGTATACTAGTAGTATTATAGTTTTATTACTATCAGTTGCAGTTTCTTAAATATTTTGATGGAAATATAATGAATTATTAATTTGTTCGTATGACGTAAGTCGTCTGAATTCTTGTCGCGAGTATATTCGTATTGTCACAGAATTTGCCCCGCTCGCACCCAATTCGCCGACTGTGGTATCGCGAAACGCTAGATTGCCCCGATTGCCCATACACGATGGTGGTAAACAAACCGTGCCGTGTATCGAGGCACGACTGGAAAATTGAGAAGCAACGAGAATCTTTCGAGAAATGGATCTAGAAATGCTAGAAAATACCTGGAATATTGGTTAGGTCTATAAAAGATGAATAAACGGCCGACTCAGGCAGTGACTAATTAAGTAGTGTTTAGTTGAGTTGTAATTAGTGTTCGGTAGTGTACAGAGTGTTAATAAATATCAGTAAAAATTAACCGTTTGTTTTTCTGGTGGAAGAAAAAGTCGGATTGGGAAATCCGTAACAGTATTATAATTACTAGTATTTTTTAAATTTCAATAATATGATATTTTATTCACACGGTTAAGTTGAATTTAGTGATGCTGGGCACCATTCGATAAAAAGTACTACAATTTCAAACAATTACAATCAGCAACATAAATTAATCCGCCTCTGACTATAATTGTTACTATTTAAAAGTAATAATTGACCCTTGGCATTTCCATCCGAATAGTGATAAGTTGACATATGTATCAGTTTGAATTAAAATTTTAATCCATAAGTGAGTTACGTACTTTGTAGTCTGTATTACTAAAAAAATGAATGTCGAAGTAAGTGATGCATGTATTTTTCAATTCATTCATAGTGAAATATTATTACATGTTGCTGTTAAAAAATAGATTCAAATAAATAGTTAACTAGTTCGGAGCAGTTATGAAACAATTTATTAAATTATGTGTAGGCATGATATATGGACATGTTAGAGAGAGATATTATATTTCACTGACTTAATATATAGATAACATTTCTGTATCACTATTTTATCGATAGTGCAATATGCATTTAACTAGATATACTTGTAGCTAATAGTTTTCGTTCCACTTTAAAGTATTACTGCGCTGTAAGTAGTTGAATTTCTTTTTAATATCTATTTTAACTGTTACTTAATAAACAACTAAATGATTATAAATTTTAAACTGAATCCCGAGTTTGTCTTATTTCCGGTAACTTCAACATTTTTTTGCTATTTCTTAGAAAACGTTCTGTAGACGGTGGGTCAATCTCGACATTTCTGGGAAGTTTGCTGTATTACCAGAGGAAATAAAAAATGTAATGAATTTTGAACGGTCACAACCGCATCTTGATATCTTGATTCTTTTAAGAGATACAAGATAATATTCATATTTGTTATATTCCATGATATCAAACAATCTTAACAACTTTCTTTTACTAGTATAGGAGATTTTTTTCAGCTGTCTGGATAAAATTTGTGTGCGATTCCTGTTTTATACCCAAACTTAGTTGCTAACAGAAATCTTATTTATTTTTAGACATTTGAAATATGTATAAAATTTTCTTTCAAATGATGTATCATATAAGAACAATGTTTGCGATTTAATTTTTCAAGATATAAATATGAAAATTACTTTTCTGTAATTTAATTTTATTTGCGTTATACAATTCAAAGTGCTATTCACCTATACTTCAATTATACTATGTGACAAAAAAAGATAAACACCCATTAAATATCATTTTATTTTGATAATATTTTGCATGTTTACTTCTCTCTGGGAATGTAAATGATTAAATTTTCAGGTTTATCTGTTGGAGTTTGCATAGGTCGTACTTTGATAACAGCATTTTGTTTTAAACATTTCTGCTCACATTTGCGTTGCAAGTTATTACAGTTGATTTCCGAGCTTAGTGACTTTCAGAGGGGGCGGATTGTTGGGTTGCGCGAAACAGGTAGCTAGAGGGTTAATAGATCCTTGCGTACCATAGTACAGTGGACACAGAGCGAGAGACACCAGCCGTCGTAGAGAAACCTCAGAGACCGATTTAGCAACAGCTGGTTTGTTGAAAATCAGTGCAGTGGTTTAAAGAACATGGGGGCATGGTCAAAATGAGTACCGTATATCGCCGAATATGAAGTTTTGGCTTCTTGTCGCCCACATTGGGTCCTGCCTCTCACTCGTTAATATCTAGCTAAGCGCTTACAATAGTGTTAATACAGTGGAACCAAGAATGGAATCACTAAAATCACCACTAGTTTTCATTTGAGGCAACATGATAGCAAAACGCTACATCCTACAAGTGTCATATCGTCACTACAACGCCAAAACCACGAATGCAAATCAATAACAGCATTTTAAATATTTGTAGAGCTGCTAAAAAATAAAAATATTCAAAAACATTTGCTGTTGTATTAAGTAACTGTGTTTAAATTATATTTTATAATAATTCGTATTTTTTTTTAAACGAAAACACATTCGTTGTTTTGGTCTTGCCAACTCTTTAAGAAAGCCAAGCTGCATTATTCTTTTGCACGAAAAATCATTTTTCTTAGATATCATTGTACATTGTAGTTGTGTAGTTAAATAATTAAAACGCTAAAAGTACGAAAATGGTACATTCATTGGTAGGTAAGCAGGCATTGGAGCAAAACAGAAATATCTACTCTCACAAAATAATCTGCCTGGCGGGAGTATGGTTTCATATAAACATTTGCACTTTTGTTGATAACTTTCATGGTTAACAATGTAACCTGCGTACATAGACAAAATATAGAAATATTGCACATTGGTGATTTTGTCATTGGAATGACGATATGCTATCTTCATACCATCCAAAATGCCAATTTCCAGCAAGACAATGCTAGTAGACCTCATGTTGCCAGATAATAGCTTTTGTGTATTAACATCAGATCAACCATTTATCCTGGACACCAACTTCACCAATTGACCGCAGACTACTGCACACCACACACAGACTTTAGAAGCTTTTACCTATGAAGTCCAGACAGCTTGGAATGAGATACCCCAATAACTTATCGACAACCTTATTAGATTCGAGCCCAGGCATATCAATGAGTATTAGGAATCGTAGGAAACCAATTTTTGGAGTAGCTTCTCTGATATTGCTGAAAATGTAACCATTTTATAAGTGGTTCTGAACCTGTGTATCAAAAATTATTAAAATCTAATGAACATATATAGGTGTTTCTTTGTCACGCAGTATAAATCCATGACATCTTAATTATATTAAGAAATTAAAAAACTAATAGGAGTTATAAACGAAGTATCACATATTCCATTGAATTCTGTAAAAGAAACCTTTTTGAAGGTTAAAGATTTTCACTAATAAAACAGTTTCGACATACGACGAAAAACGTATATGCACTTATAAGTACATCAAGATACTGTAATATACATTTCTCCGAAAATCGTGCTCAGCTTAAATACTTACTGTCTATTTCTTAAAAAATAATACTAATAATGTTGCCACTTGTTTTCCAAATAGTAAGGGGATTACATTTATGTTGCTACTCATAAAATTTGGAACAATTCGCAACAGTAACCGATTAAACATTTTTTTTAGATCAGTCATTAAGTAAACAACAAAGAAAGTTATGTGTTTAACAGAGCCATCAGGCGTGAACTAATCTTATTTAAAATCCTAACAGAATGCCTGCCTCACCACTAAATGCATAATAGACCAACAAAAGCAGCGAAGAAAATTTAAAGCTATTTACAAGCAGAGGAAAGTATTCAGTACACGATGGAAAGGAACGTGGGACTGTTCTTAGTTCTAACAATTGTTTCTTGTTTACTTATCTTACAGTATCTTTACTATACCAGTGTCTCTAGAAACGTACCTGACAATGCAGAGTTCAAGAATATACTGTACTGGACTAATATGTTCGATAGAAATGATTTCTATTTAGGTTTAGGAAGCCAAATTTTCGAAGGATGTGAATTTAGTAATTGTTACACCACGAATAATAGAAGCTACATACCCGTAAATCAGTTCGACGCTATTCTGTTTCATGGGAACGAGTACGAATGGGAAAATGAAATGAAACCTGAGAATAGATCTCAAGATCAGTACTACGTCTATTCCAACCAGGAGTCTCCGATTTACACAACTCAAAGATATGGGCCGCAAAATTTTTTCAACTGGACCATGACATACAGGTGAGTGAAAATGTAGGTGGGTCTAAAAGGGTTAAAATATATAGACAGAATCATCCTAATTCTTGTTCACACACTTATGGATCAATGTTGCGACACCAAAGAAATTGTATAGCAATATGAAAAATATTCATGGACTTTATAAGTTACTTATGATATGATATTTAATTTTGTGAACAAAATAAAATCACTATTAGCATATACATTCTGTACAATTATTTTTCTAAAACACCTTAAAAGTACAAATTAACGCATTTCTTATGTTATTAAATTTATAAAATATTGTCACAGAATTTACCCCGCTCGCACCCAATTCGACGACTGTGGTATCGCAAAATGCTAGATTGCGCCGATCGCCCCTACGCGATTCTGGTAAACAACAAATAATGCCGTGCATTGAGGCGCGACTGGAAATACTGGGAATCGACGAGAAGCGTTCGAGAGACGTTCCAGAAATGGATCTAAAGATGCTAGAAAATACCTGGACTATTCATTTGGTCTATAAAAGAAGAATAAACGGCCGAGTCAGTCAGTCTTGAATTAGAGAGTTGTTATTTGGATATTTCGAAGAGACTAATTAAATAGTGTTTAGTTGAGTTGTAATTAGTATTCGGTAGTGTACAGAGTAGTCAATAAAGATAAGTGATTAATTAACGGATTGTTTTTCTGGTAATATACTCGCGACAAGAATTCAGACGACTTACGTCAAACGAACAAATGAATAATTCATTATATTTTCATTAAAATATTTAAGAAACTGCAACTGATAGTAATAAAACTATAATATACTACACTACAAGTTTGTATTATATATTGCACTAAATTGCAACAAATTATTGTTTTTAACGCGACCAAATATCGAAAATTACGTTGACAATAAAAACAAATGTGTAACGTCCGCTGTGACGTAACATGTCTGAATTCTTGACCCGAGTATAGAAAAAGTCGGATTGGGAAATCTGTGACAATATCATTTTGAAATCCAATTGGCCGTGAAGTATATTATTGCTAAGACAATGAAAGTTCGATCTTTTGCCGACAAGCAACTTCAAACCTCATAAAACCATTTTCGAGTTATTGCCTACTAAGTCTAAACAACAAACAGTACGAGTTCTTGTACAATCGTTTCTTGAGATTGATGTGATCTGAAAAATGTTAGTGGTAAGTTCATTGAAAAAGTGGTCTTTGAAGAAAAGTCCAAAATATGGAAATCCTCAATGCTTTGGTCAAATTATCTCATGTTGAAGGAGATGATCAACATAAGGAATCAGGACATAAGCAAATATTACAAGCCTGTTGCTTTTTTGAACGGAATAATATCGACCGAAAAAGTCGAAACTGTTGACTAGCGAACAAATCGACAAATTTAGTCTAAAGGTCCATTTTCACGCTCATGCAATTTGCGCAAGTTGATTTGTGCATGCCAGTTTGCACAAATAAACCGAATTTCCGAGATCCATTTTCACGCTCATGCAATTTGCACTAGTTGATGATTTTTTTTAACTCATCAATTCAAAGTACCATAAATGTGGAACGTATATATCGTCAGTACTGGCACCCAATCTCTCAGAATTAATAACATTTTTTAATTCTTTTCTATATGTGGTTCTCATGGAATTTATTTTTTTCAGTTTCTCTATTTGCACTTTTGTCCACAGTCTGAATTTTCTCAACAAGAATATCATAAGCCTGTGATTTAGCATTTCTATCGCTGTATTCTTTGGATTTGATTTTCCAAAGACAAGAAAAAGATTTATACAGCTCAATAAATTCTGTAATGAATTCTTTTTCTTTTTTGACATTGTTGAATAACCAATGTACAACACAGACAAAATAATTATGTAGACTAATTATGTAGATAACAGCACTAGTCACAGAACACCGAAAGTACAAAAGCCACGTGCAGGGTGCAGGTCAGGACAAGAATACGCCACTACTGAGCATGCGTCGAGTTGGAGTGTCGTTTACACGTTCATGCATTTGTGCCAACCACATGCAAATTATCTGACCGGCCAGATTTTACTCAAGTCAAACTATTTTGCTTGTACAAGTGAACGATTTTGGTTTTCATGCAACAATTTACTTGTGCCAATTGGCTTGCACAAATCAATTTGCGCAAATTGCATGAGCGTGAAAACGGACCTTTAAGGTCAATTATGTGCAAAATTTCAAGAAGATCCGCATGGTTTGATGAAACCGTTATCTTTAGATTTTGAACAATGGTTTCATCAAAACACAAAGATTTTATCAAAGTAGGTCATTTCTTGAAATTTCGCATTTAGCATTATGAATAACTTCTGCAAGCGACATTTTGCTGTATTTTCAGTGAAAAGGACATTCTACATGAAACCAATAGGTACAGTCTTTACTCGAACCATTGAATATTTAAAATATTATTTCGAAAACCCTTTTCAGATAAAAAGGTAGAACATCGATTGTTTCAATAATCAGATATATATACTAAACCGCAAAAAAGTTCAGCTATTTAAAACAAACATGATGTGTCATAAGTGGCGCCCTCTACTAGTAACGTCAAAACTAGAAACAAATTTGAATTTCTCGCCCCTGAATCCAATGTCCAAAATGTATGCAAGTATTTGAATTTTTAACCATTAACTTTTGACTAAGTTGAGTTTGCATTCATTTCGGGACACCCTGTATAGAGTTAGGATTATTTAGACGGAATTTTGTTTAGTATTTATACTCGCGTCAAGAATTCAGACATCTTACGTCACAGCTGACATTACACATTTGTTTTTATTGTCAACGTAATTTTCGATATTTGGTCGTGTTAAAAATAATAATTTTTTGCAATTTAGTGTAATATATAATGCAAACTTTTAGTGTAGTATATAATTTTATTACTATCAGTTGCAGTTTCTTAAATATTTTGATGAAAATATAATGAATTATTCATTTGTTCGTATGACGTAAGTCGTCTGAATTCTTGTCGCGAGTTATATATGATTTATCTAGAAAGCGCAAAATTTATCTTTATCATACAAGGAACTCCTAGAGGTGGCAAAAATAAATGTGGGCAGCAATCAAGGATAAATGTTCTACTTATTATTATTTTCTTCAATCAAATATTTTCTTTTTTAGGTCTGATTCGGATATTATGCGCCCGTATGGATACTACGAAAAAAGGACCATCCCATATAAAATGCCAACCGCCGCTGATATACAAAAGAAACCACATAAAATAGTTTGGATGGTTTCCAACTGCAATCCTCTTAGCAACAGGAATTATATTTACGAAAAACTCAATGAATACATTCCAATAGACGTCTACGGAAGATGTGGCAATAAATCGTGTCCCAAAGAAACCTTTGAAGAGTGTTACGACATGCTGGCCGAAAAATATAAATTTTACCTAGCTTTTGAAAATTCTATTTGTTCCGAATACGTCACGGAGAAACTATATGCGGCACTAATGAGAGATTTTGTGCCCATAGTCTACGGAGGAGCAGATTATTCAAAAATTGCACCTCCAAACTCGGTTATAGACGTCTCAAAGTTTAGTTCTATTAAAGAACTGGCCGAGTTTATAAAAGTGTTGGATGAAAATCCGGAAAAGTACCTTTCATATTTAGACTGGAAAAAGAAGTACATCGTGAAAAGAGACAGTAAATCTACGTTGTGTACCCTGTGTAAAAAACTAAATGAACCCATTGTATATAAATCTTATACGAATATGTTCAAATGGTGGAGTCACGAAATGTGTTCTTTTGATACAATACCAAAGATGATTTTTACGTGAATTATTGTTTTATTTGGCGGCTATTGTATTGTAACTAATGAAGCGAAAACAAACATTATCGTTTGTCTCCAATACTGTCGACGATACAATGAAAATATAATGTGCATGGAAATAATATATTATGTATCAAATGACCTCTAGATATTCGAATTTATATGCAAGAATATTTTTTTAAATTCAATGAATGGGATTCTTTTGTTACATGTTGTCCATAAATACGAGTAATTCTAAATGTTAATTTAAAGTATTAAGAATGGAGGTAAAGGTAGCTTATCTAAATTTGCTATATGGCAGTGCTAGGGGTGGACTATAACGATTTGGAACTATCGATAAACATAATGAAGCAATATTATTGAAATTATTGATAATATCCATTTATCAATAATACCTACCGATATTATCGATAATACAATAATGATACTATTGCATTTTCGATAATTTACTACATAACTTTGTTACCTACTTGTTAATTATTTATTTAGTTTTGTGCAGAATCGTGACCATTCCTAAACATTTTTCGGCATGGTTTAACCTAACCATTAGGTATTTAGGTACGTATTAACGTACCTAAATACTTACCTACATATTTACATATACCTAAGGAGTCACATACGTCATTTTTAGCAAGCTTCAAGCTGTGACTGAACGCGAACCACCACACGTCAAATCATTATTATAGATATCATCAAAACTATTGGGAGCTATCGATATTGATATACGATACTATTGATATTACATACCATACATATTATCGATATGTCGATAAATACGAATCTATCTGAATTAACCCTTGGCAGTACTAAATTCATTCAGCACATCATAAGAATTTATTTTTATATATGACATATTTATCAGAATTTGCAGTTGTACTATTTTACATCGACGCTGTTTTTTGAAATTTTGGAACAGAGGAAAATTCATTTAAAAAAATAAATTTTAATTTTTCAAAATTTCAAAACACAGCGTCGACGTAAAATAATATTTGTAGTCTATTAAAAAAACTGCATATATTTATCTTTTTCTCACCGTAAGCCTTAATCACTTCTCTCAGTGTTGGACATTTCGCATCTACTGTGATCGTCTCTTTTTGAATTCCACCGAAGGGTGGCAGCATTTTATTGCTACGAAATATTTTTTCAGTTTTCGCTCAGTAACACCTCAACGGAAAATGATAAAAATATGCGGTTTTTTATAATATTACAAATATTATTTTACATCGACGCTGTGTTTTGAAATTTTGAAAATATGCAAAATTCATTTAAGAAAATGTATTTTACACTTTTTCAACATTCCAAAACAGAGCGTCGACGTAAAATAATATTTATCTATAGTCTATTAAAAAAACCGAATATTTTTATTATTAGCCGTTAAGAAGTTACTGAGCGAAAACTATATATCGTTTGATAGAGAGGTCACCGTAAGCCTCAATATGTAAAAATGTTTGCGATTTGACTCCAAAAATCATACGGAATTTCTGTCTATAAGAACAAAGTTCTGTATTTATTGGATACATGCATGATCTGTTGGACACAATAGAAGGACAATTGTTTAAATAGTTTTTGCAGTGTTGTTTTATATACACGGATTTGATTAGCAGTTTTGTCTTATATCAGAATATCCGAGGTCCAAAAAATAGTGATAAACTGAACTTGGTGATTTATTTCAAACTGCTGATATATTCATACTGAAATCTACTTTTAACTTCCAACATTAGTTTTTAGTTGTTCCACTCACTAATACAGTTCTAATGAAATTTCTACATGAAACTTCCAGTAGATTTGACATGTCATTATTATTGCAATAGATTGTACCCATATTAAACATAGCACCTCACCTAATTGAACAACCTTTTGCAGAATCGCTCGATACATGCAACTCCTAGAATGTCGTTCGTGCTCTTCTGGACTCATATTCTTAAAGGCTTCAATGGTCTGCTGGCACGCCAGTCTCAAAAACGGCCTTGTTATAAAACTCTCTGCTTCAAACTCTTTAAACAAATCCTTAAACAGTTTACTAGCAGGAAAATTCTTGAAGAATTCTTTTCCTCCATTACTGCTTTCCACCTTTATCTTGTGGTAGCAGCAGGGCATAATTACTAAACACTTAACAAATTCCAGTTTAGCGAATAAATCTAAAATCGTGATGCTCAAATCCGCACAAGCGTGGAGGCCTGCTATGCAAACAGGTTTTTGGGAAATGTTTGGAAAATATCTTTTCAGTAAAGTTGCTATTTCGTCACCCGAACGTTCATCTATGTAATGTTGTACGAATTTAACGTGGTCTTTGGAATTTGGATAAAATTTATTTTGGTTTCTGTAAGCCATGTCGATATATTGAGAAGAACAGTCTATGCCCAGTACAGAATATTTATAGTTATCATGTAGCAGATGAGAAAGGTAACCCTAAAAGTAAATAATATAGATGTCTAGTTTTGCTATTGGTAAATGTAAATACACAATCAGAAAAAATATAAAAAGGCGTTATTTTAGTTAATTATAAATTCAGTATTTTCCTAATTATAAAAATATTTACAAATAAACCCTAATATGTCAGCCAAGAGGTTGATTTTATAAAGTGTACCTAAATCATGAAAAGAAAATATATATTTTACTTGCACTAACATGCACAATAAGTTAACGTTTATAAAATGTTTTTCAAAATAATTGTGGTAATCCAAATGCGACAATTTAATTAATTTCTTCGAAAAATCAGACTTACAAAAGTAGGTTTCAGATTGTATTTGTGTTATTAAGGATTTAGCACATCAATATATATTTTCATTTAGAAGAAGCCTCAATTGTAGCGCCAAACTTCAGGTTTTAATTTCAAATAGTTTGGAAAATTTTTTTTTTAAGAAGTTATAATTCCTCTAGGGGCACTTAAATAAAAAAATGTATATGAAGGGCTCCTATTAAAATTGTTTAAATAATGTCTTCTCAAATTTGTTGCACATAATTTAAAACCACACGTATATGAGGAATTTAGCCAAGAGATTAAAATATTTTCATAATTCCGTAACAGGAATATCCAAATAAATAAAACAATTAACAAAAAATTCTACAAATAAATAACTACTACCGATATTTTCCTAACGTTAATTATTTTAAAACATGATATATTAATATTAACTTCCTTCAAAAATTAAAGTTTAATTCTTCATGACTTATTGTACTTATATACCAGACTATGAAACTTACCAAACCTGCACCAATATCTATAATTGTATTAGTATCATTTTTGCTACATATATTATCAATCAACGGAGCTAGGGACACAATTTCGTGAAATTTCTTTCTACTCAACCCTGAATTATGTACCAATTTAGGGCTACACTTCTGAGAATATGACTTAATATTTGGTTTTAATTTCGTTAATTGATTTATCAAATTCTTTAAGCTGGTAGGGCAGTCCTCCTGAAAAATTGAAGGATAAAAAATTCGTTTATTGTTTAGTTCGCTAATAATAATTTTACTTACCTTGATTTCACCTTCCAATAATCTATTAAGATTGTTACAAGATAGATCTTTAAAATATAACACCCACTCGTAAGGAAAATACGTTAAAATTCGATTAACTATAATGAAAGTATTGTGGTAGTTATACAACCAAGAAAACGATTTTAAAAAATGTAGGCAATCTGAAAGGTAGTCCCTTGATGTGTTATACGAAGGTGGCAAGGCCATGTTCTGGAAAGAAGTGCGCCTATTAGCTTGGATATAGTAAATAATAAAATATTGAATAACAGTTAATAATAAATAATGCAATCCAATAAAAATGCATTTGAAACTTATTTGTTAAATTCTATTACTTTATAAGTGGTGAGTGGTTCTCTTTAGATCATTTTAAAAATTGTTCAGTAATCAACTCTGATTCAATCAAATATTGTTTCTGAGTTTTTACATTTTAAATAATACGTATACAAAAGTACTATAAAAGCAAGATTACGCGCCTAATATTATTTTTTCTTGTGTGGACTAACTTAACATGAATATTTGTGGTGTCGATATAAATAATGTATTTTGTATATTTTACGCAAAATACCTGGCTGTTACAAATTGTCTTCTCACTACAAGGAACTCGGAAATTTTTAGAGTTACGAACGAGCTTAATCAGGGGCAAAGTTGCGTAATCAGGACACTCTGCCACTAAAATAATCAAGGTTAACATGATGATTAGTTCTCGAAATATATGGAAAAAAAACCGACATTTTGGAAATCCGTTTTTGGACCATTTCAGGTTTGTTTTAGATAATGTCGAAAAAAGAAGAGCATTTTCTCATGGCAATTTATTGCCCTCTTTGCCCTCGAATGACATAAAATGTTATAAAAATTCCAGGGCCGTATTTAAAAAAATGAAGTTGATCTTGGTCCTGGAAACACAAAACACTACATATAAAAATTGATTGTCATTTGATAGAAGGCAAAAAGTCGTCATGACAAATCCTGTTCTTTTTTTAATATTACCTCAAATAAAGCTGAAATGAAACAAAAACGGATTTAAAGAATTGCATCAGGTTTTTCCAAATATTTCGAAAAGTTATCATGTTAACCTTGATTTTGTAGAGGCATAACCTTGGTCCCCTGATTACGCAACTTAGCCCCCATTTAAGCTAGTTCATATCTCTTACCATTTCCGAGATCCCTTTAGTGAGAAGCGAATTTGTAACAGCCTGTATATGCAGGAAAACAGTTTCTTAGTATTTTATCAAGCATATGTTCGTAAAGTGGCGCATAAATTTAATATCCAGTAATTTCTTTTTCTTTTTTTTGTGGAAAAATGTATTTTACAATAATTTTATATCAACATAACCAGTGTAATATGTTACTTTATTGTTAGATTAAAGCAGGGGTCGGCAACCTGCGGCCCTTCGCAACTTTTTGTGCGGCCCGCCAAAGCACCAATATTATTTATTTTCAATAATATTTATACTCGTATATGATATAAAAGCATTATTTAAGTTAGGTATATTTGAATGTGCGGCCCGCATAAAAATTTTATTTTGAAAATGGCCCGCCGTCCGAAAAAGGTTGCCGACCCCTGGTTTAAAGTATTAGGAAAAACTGAAATATTCATACGTACAGAATTCATAACATGAGCTCTTACAAAGATTAATATTTACATAATGTGCCTGAAATTATAGATTAATTAATTAATATAAGCAAAATAACAAATAAAGTTCAAATATTTTTATTAAATTGATCCTAAGAACAAAAACGTGCATATTTGAAAACCGTCACTTATTTTTTTAAACAAACCTATACCTATATATTTTCTTATTTCTGCAATTTTTTATCCAATATACAATAAGTCTGCTCAAGTAAGGAATCTGGTATGGTTTCAAATTGTTAGAAATATTCGACCAATAAAGTTATGAATTTGCTTTCAGTAAACATCGTGCAAGAAGTACGACGAACGATTTCCTTGAACATAGCTACCTAATATTACTGTTTGCCGGCCCCTCATCAATTTTTATTCATTTTTCAACTATATATATATCAATTGTTTACTTCATTAATACAGATCCACGCTTTTAATTAACCTTAATTGTACCATAGTTTGTAATTTCGGAACATAGTTTTGCATATTATAGCAGTTGTATTTTTATATATACTATACATTCAGTTGCAAAACAGCTACACCAACACATTTTACCATATGGAAATTAATGGTGGCTATTAAAATCATGTATACAGGGTGTCCGGAATATGAGTGCCTTAATTTTGCCATATGATAAGTTGTATTAAACAAAACATATTTGAGTTAACAATTTTTTTCTCTGACCAATGGTAACAGAATTATGACAGCAAACAGATGTTAAATATGTGAGGTCGCTCACATACTATCTTAGGACTATTTATTTATACATAATAATTACAAATAGGTACACATAAACATAGGTACTTACTGTTACGGTTCTGTATGGTTTTTTCAAAGCTCTTTGCACAACACAGAATAATAGTTACAAGTGTTTAAAAGGACTCCTGTTTCTTGCAAGAAGCTGGTTATGGTTACTATAAATTGTTCCATTTTTGTGTACACACAAACATCAAAGAAACACTAGACCAAAATGAATTGCACTAGCTGTATACACCATTATGACTAATATTATTTTTAGGTTATCACCAGCAGTGTGACTCTGCAATGTTGTCAAACATTACAGTACGGTACAGTTTTAAAGAGTTTCTTGGAAATTTCAATTGATTACTTCATTAATACAGATCCAAATATCAAATTATGAACAAATTACGTCACAGGCGCTTTTACTTAACCTTAATTGTATCTTAGTTTAGACAAACTATTCGTTTTAGACATTTTTTTCTTAAGAGTTTTTTTATTGCTTTTAATCAGATATATAAGCCCTTAAAATTACGACACTCATATTCAGGACACTGTATATTGTCGAAAAATTTTTTTCCTGAAATATGGGCAAGTATTTAAAATTAAATTTTCAAGTATATTTCTTATTGACAGGTTTGATAAATACCTATTTAAGTAGTGCAGTGTATGTATTAAACTGTGATATCTGTGGAGTGCTCATCAGATAGGTCTAAGTGGGTGGTGATAGGACATTGCTGTCTAAGCTGCATTATCATAGGGGCGAGTATAAACTTTTAAAGAGCTAGGTTCACTCAACATCAACATTATTTTTGGTAATTTTGTGTGCTTTGAACCTTACGGAATCTTGTCCCCTCACCTCCCATGCTCGTTTAAGTGTTGTGTGAATCACTCTACTATTTTGGAAATTGGGGATAATTTCTTTAAATCACTCTCTTTTAATATATTTTTTTTTTCAATCTTTTTACACTATCAGAAAATATAGAAATTCAGCATCATTTTCCATAACACCCACAAAAAAAAACCAGCAATTGTAACTAATTAAATGCTTTATTAACGTTTTCTAGGATATATATCGATTATAAAAATTAATTTACTGTTCATAAATATAAAAAATACTTACAACCAGGCATAAAAGTAACAAAAACGGGCTTTTATTAAACAACAAAACAATGATAAAAGTACAGGCACATTTAAGCATCCATAACAGTCCACAACTCATTTTCTCTCTTGGACACATTCATCTTATCATTCTTTGGTCCGATCACGACTTTTCCAGTATTTAAAACGTTCTTCTCGCTCAAATATTTATCGGCGACTTCCTCGATACCGTCCTTGTCCACTGTCATTAGATCTGCCCTGTACCTTTGCTTAATGTCAGGTGTTAACCTCTTCATAAACTCTTCGCAACCTTTGTGGCTAGGGGGAATGGGCGCATCCACAGACTGAAAGACGCCTAATTTTGCTTCGAAAACGTCTTGCACCTTGATATTCTCAATTTTCTCTTTCAACCACTTGTAAGTATTATCAAAGATATCTAAAGTTTCCAAACACCTGGGATCTCTATAACTATAGAAAGAAAATACTCCGTCAGGGTTCAACCTCGCCCCACCACCATAAGCTCCTTGTTTCTCTCTTAATTCCGTTAAAAGGTACTTGGACTGCAGTAATCGAGCCAAAACAATTAATTTTGGGTAATCTGGATGAGTATAAGGAACCGTAAGAACGGACTTGCTGCAATAATTTACAGGTATGTTCAAAATGTGATGCTGGCAGTTAACTGCATCCGTTGGAGCCCACACTTTGCCGGTTATATACGTGGATTCTGTTTCAGGAGCTAAAGGCTTTGAATGTTCAGGTAAATCATTAATAAAGTTTTCATATGTCCGGAGAACGTCAGTTTGAGTAGTTGTAGAAACGTTCAGCGCTACCCTGAAATAGAAGCACAACATGTAATTAATGGGTCTGGACCATTGCTAGGCAAGTCATCGGCGTGGGCACGGTGGAGCCACAATCACTACAAAGTAAATAATAACTTTCTGTACGCACATAGTGGCTCTATGGTTCCGAATAATTATGTATAAACTGTATACAATTTTTCACTCATCAATGGTGGTTTATATATCTGCATATTGCTTGCAATAATAATAAACTTTCAACCATGCCAGATGTAGTGGAACATTCGCTGAACATCTTTGCCAGTTAATGCAATTGAAGTTTATTACTGATGTAAGAAAGTATACATAGAAGAAATACAAACTATTGATGAATGGGGGATAATATGGGTTTGTACATAATTATCTACAACTATGAAAGGCATGGAAAGTTACTGTTTGCTTTGTATCGATCATGAATGGCAGCTCTGTTGTGCCCCTGCCAAGGATTTAGCTCACAACATTCCAGCTTTAATAATTAGTAATATTTTATACAGGGTGCAATTACAATGTTTAAAAAATAAATAAATAGATAAATCACAAACTAATGAAACAAACTTCTCTAATTTTGGAAATAAATAAATTCTGAGATACAGGAAGCTCAAAATTAGTGAAATACATGGTTTACTTCAAGTTGCTAAAGAAAAGCAGATAAATAATATTTCTACATGATTACTCGAACTGTTATTGTTACTTCAAAAATAATTTTATGTCGGGACAATTTTAGTAACAATTACCAGACATGGTACAACATGTTGCTATTTATCTGTAAATGGTTATTTCATTTTTATTCTTTCATAACACAAAGTCCAAGAAGATGTACCTTCATACTTAAATTGAAGAAAGAAACTTTTGTATCATAAAAGTTATTCTGTGAAAATGATTTAAATTATTAATCTTCAACATCCTATTTTATATTTCTTTAAGAAAGAAAATTAGTAGAACACAACTTTATAAAGCTAAGTGATATTTTTCAAAAATCTATGTACCATTTAAGTTTGGGCGCAGTAGTCGTAGATCACCCTGTATAATTTTTTTATTATATCATTACATTTTACTTGTCCATAAAATAAAAACTGTAAAAGATATTGATGTACGGAAAATAGATTTTGCTTTACTATTAACATCAATTTATTTCCGAACATATTTTTGTCAAGACAACATGAAAAATATTTTGCAATATGTGCAATGCTTTTAGACAGATACATTGTAACATTCAAAGCTTAATATTTACCTCATTTTCTTCTTGTCAAAAAGCAATTTAGCGATATTTAAGATTTCTGCTAACATAGCCTTGTAGTTTGATGTATGAATCAGTCTCTTCATATAGGAAATGTGGTGCAAACCGGAGAGAAGCTCTACTTGATAAGCAGATCCAGAAACTAGACTAGCAGCTGCTTGCATAGCATAAATATGTCCCGAATCCACAATACCATGCGTTAAATTGGCCATGTATAATTGGACCAGCATTTGGAACCTCTGGACATCTAAAAGTTCATTAATTGCAAATACCTGGGTCCAGATGTCCCACATACTCTCTACATTCTTTTCCAAACAATGACTAGACAGGAAAATACCAGGTTCATAACTGTGAAGGTGGAAAAGACTTTCGGCAATGTGATTGTTGAATGCTAAACCAGAGGTCTTTCGACTCACCAAACTATCGAATTCTCGGTAATTTAGTTTATTAGTTCCTAGTTTGTTTATTACGTAGCAGAACAAAGGAAGAAGCATTTGTTCCTCCGGTGATAGGTCATTAGTGTTTAAAATGGCTTTAAAATACACAACGCCGTTGGAATTTACTTTATTTATTTGTGTTTGAACGTTGTTCAAAGTAACGTGAACTCTATCCACTTTCTCCACTTCATCGCTTATATCATCTATTGTTAGAATAGGAAGTAAGTTAGTATTCACAGGCTTCTGTTGCTCTTTTTGAAGCTCTATACATTTTTCATAAATAGTCTTTTTGTCTTTATCTGACAAGTTCTTTACTTTACTTTTTATTAACTGTTTTTCCGATTTTTCCAGGTTTTCTTCATATTTTTTATCAGGGGACATACTTAAAACTAAGCGATGGTTATTCTCCTTAAAATATTGCTTTACGAGTTGCTGTAGGTAATTAGGGTCATTCTTGAGTTCTGTTCTAAACTTATCGATAAGCTGGTTAACCTGAAGGGAAGGTACTATACTGTTGGAATGATTCCACGTGGGAGTGATACCAAACAGTAAATTCAGACCAAAATTCTTTGTTTCGTGTCTAATAGCGAGTTCATATCGATGTAATACTGATTCAATATGTTGGGGATCAAACCCTTTTTCAATTACACTATCGATCGTTTCATCAAACAATTTCACGACTCTTTCCATATCTTCACTTTTTAATCCCTGCAAGCCGATTGTAAAAATTGTATCTCTTGGTTGGGCATCAAAGCCTGTAGAAGGCGTAAATCCTCCAGAGAAGTTCGGTTCGATCATCGACTTATAAAATGGAGCATTGGGACCTTTTATTAACAGTTCTGTGAGAAACTGCATCAGAAATGTTTCATAAGCATCGGTATTATCAGATAATAGTAACGAAACAGACATTGTATTTTGCTTTTCGAAAGGTTCACCCATGCTGTCAAATCTACAAGATACGTGTTCTGTTTTTGGTTTTTGCCAACGTTTCTGTTTGGGGACATTGGTGTGGGAGGTCAGTGACAGTGCATATTTACTCAAATATTCAGAATTGAGATACTCCAAAGTCGGTATCAAAGGAAAATTGCCGTAAGAGAAAAACCTACAGTTACTTGGATGATAGTGGTCTATGTGAAATCTTTTGAGGTCACCCCACGTCAAATTTGGAATCTCCATAGGATCACCACCAGATATAACACCGTATGTGTGATCTGGTAGAATTAAATTCTGCAGTTTCTGAACTAAAATGTTTTCATTTTCAGAGAATACACCTTTCATTTCATTGTACACTACACCTTTGATAATAATATCAGTTTTTATATCATTTGGATCAACATTTTCTAATCTCCAACCTTCTTGCATAAAATCTAATTCTTTGAGATTAGGTCTGAACACAGCATCTAAATATACTTTCTGTAGATTTTTATAGTCTGAATAATTTTGGGTACTGAAAGGATACACAGTATAATCAGATCCTGTCATTGCGTTCATAAAAGTAGCCAGCGAACGATTTAACATTTTAAAAAAAGGGTCTCGGACAGGGTAAAGTTCTGAACCACACAATACAGTATGCTCTAAAATATGGGGCAGGCCTGTACTATTCATCGGTGTAGTCCGAAAATTTATAGAAAATACATTATTGCTATCATTTCTATATAGATGCAAATATTGAGCTTTTGTTTTCTCATGTTCAAGGTATATTGCCGTTATTCGGAATTCTGTTATATCTTTGATGTCCTTTACTTGAAATCCATGAAAGTGTTCCCCTAGTTTAAAGCTGTTTACATCAGAACCTTCATATGCCGTTTTGGCTTTAGGAATTTGTGAAAATTGTCTTACAATTTTTTGTAATGATGATTTCTGTTTAATATATGAAGCTATTCTTCTTGACCACATTCTATTATATTTCTTAAGACACTGAAAGGATTCAATAACAATTATATTTTGTATTATCAAATATAACAGTACATACCACGGTAAGGTCTCTATAAGCAAACTATTTTAATGGCACATAGTTAATTTACTTCTGAATGTAGTGCTAATAAAAAATTTCTAATAAAAATGTATGCACTTTTATTTATAGGAACTTACCTTGGCATTTATTTCTGAAGATGTTTGTTGGAACTTGATAACTGAACTGATATTGATGTAACACAATTATAATTTACTATAAACTCATGTTAAACAATTTGCAAAATCTTTTTTTGCTTTGAAAGAAAAATGATACTATGTAGTCTAAATCTGTACATGTCAGTCATTAGCAGAATTAATATAATATAATCCAACACGACAGTAGGTAGGTAAAAATCGAGAGGTAAACCGCTGACCAAATTTTGTTCATTAATGCCCATTTTTGTCTGTAACGCCCTTAAATTTCAGAGTAATGCCCAGTAATTCCCCACTAATACACTTTAATTCCTTCTGATTTCCTATGAATTCACTCTAATTGCTAATGCTACGAGTCAATATATTTTCAAATACATTAAAAGATAAACTTCTACAACCAATGAAATATATTTTAGTATGTTTTCTATTTTTTTTTTTGATGATATATTCATATTACAACAAATAAACTAGTGGAAAAACTAAGACCTCGACTAGGAAATATGCGATTTACAGATGAAATTAAATTGTTGAGATTTAAGGATTCATTTACATACTTAAGTCTTGCTGTTATTTTTTTCTCAATTGTGCCAGTGACTGTGTAACTTTACATCAAACAATAAGAATTTGTATTATTATTTGTCATCATAATTATTGGTGTTATTATACATACTCGTCTTGTTCATTGATGATGTCAATTTTATGAGGTAATTCCAAGGATATGGCTAAATATCTCAACATAACTTTAAGGTCTGGTCCATTTTACACATTTTAAAAACGATGTAATAATGTGGTGTGACTCTTTCAAAATGGAGATGGCTACATGTTGATAAAGCGTTGTTATATGACTACGAAGGAGACATGATTTTGTGCCTATGTAAACAATGAGAGAAGACAAAAACATGTTATGAATCGAGATACTCTTGGTCTTGATAAAATATCTTTATTGTATCCGAGTATCAAACAAACACGTACCTACGTCTTCCCATTTCTTTTAAAAATATTACATCCTCTGAAAAACACAAACGATTTCCTGTGCTCTTGGAAATTTTTTATGAAGCAATTACAATACATGCGCAATAAATTTTTAGATGCTTCGATTAGTAGCGACTAATAGAAAACAATAGACCAGTCACACGTAAACCCGAGAGTAAACCCCCTTGAGCTAGTGGAGCAAATAGAAGTAGCGACTAGACGTTTTATCTAAACACAGTCTTATTTTATTAGTTGCCATCCTTGAATCAATATTTTAAAAATCTATTTATCTCAAAAGTCGTTAATTTTTGCTAAATAGGTAAATAAATAGCACAATTTTTAAAGAAAAATCTTCAAATTATCTAAAAATAATATTTTAAGTTTAATAAAATCCCTTCTATCAAAATTAAAAAAAAAATATAGTGCCAACCCGTTTCTGGATATTTGATAATAGCAAATGGTTGGTTTAAGCAGTCGTAGATCTCTATGTATAATACAATGCACCAAAATTTTATTAAAATATATAAGGTAGTCTCAAAGTTTATAAATCTAAACGAAATTTCTAGGTACCCCTTTTTGATATTTCATAACTCCGATAGGAAGTATATAGATTAGGAAAAAAATATATGGACTACTAATATTATTTTGATCTTCCCTGTACACTCCTGAGAGATTACGAGATATTTAAAGTATTCCAGTAATATTCACTATGTATTAATAATATAAGATTACAAAACACAAATATGTATAATCTCTTCAAAGGAACACAGTTTTATTTTAATGAACAAGCGTCGCATACATCTAGCATTTAGTTTAGAAATGGAATGCATATACTGATGCAGCCGAGGAGAGAAAAAGGAAGGAAATTTGCCAAGAAAGTGGGCATTACCACTGTCTGCACAGACACACTACACATATTAAATACCTAGTAATGTCTAAATGTTAGAGTAAATCCTGAAATTCCCTAGTGCTTTCCATGTAATTCTCCAGTAATTCCCATATTTACTTGCAATACAAGTAATGCCAATATCAATTTCTGGTAATGCCTGGATTTTGTACACCACAATCTTCCAGTGGTTTACCCCTCCTAATATATACATAAGTATTCCCAAAATTATGGAATCTGATATTATTATATGAAATTTCAAATCAATTTCAGTTACATGTTTATATTTTAAATTTTTAGATTAAAATTCATTTAAGGTTTTTATTTAATACAATGTGCCCTATCGCATAAATTTTCTCATTAGTGATTCCGTTAACACGAGATAATTCAGAAGGAATAAAAAGTTAATCTTGGTATACTTATACCGAGCTAAATACTATACTGTAAAATAGAATGTTTTTAATTGTATAAATAGTAAAATGCATTTGAATACAAGTAGATACCTACCTACTATCAAGTATTTAATAAAATTTTCACAACTTTGTACAATTTTTATTTATGACACTATGCATTATATTGCATTGTTATGCCTTAATAAAATTTCATAATTAAAATAATAAATATTAGTCAAAGTAATGAAAGTCACGCAACATTAATTTTAGAACCGGCGATGATAAAAATTATTTCTGATTTAAAATATGTCAGTCCTTTTATAATTAACAACATATTCAGTAAATATAATTAAAGTAAATATTATAAATAATTGACTTACCTATACTTTTTTAAAGATTATTACAGAAAATCACGTCCAATTGTACGTTTACATAACCTCAAAAGCAATACAAATACAAATTGCACAACGGAATGCGACCGTCAGTTCAGCTCAACTTTTTTAACCTTCAAAAATATTCTCTGCCGGCAACTTCAACGCTAGTATAATTCGCAATTGCCAGGTGGTACACTTTATAAAGAATGTTTTTTTCTGTTCTGTTCTAAATAATAATTTAATGAAGTATTGAAGTATTACAAAGTGGACTGAGTTTAACTTACCGCTTCACCGTGAGGAGATGGTATATCGTAGCACTGGAAACACTCTACAATAACGGCTGTATTATCTGTTGTCAGCCTTAAATCGCACTTTTTACACTGTATCTCAGGGGATGGTCTTTCGTTTGAGGTGTATATAACTTCATGGGGAGGAGGAATTGTATCGTATCCTGGACATGCAACGTATGGGTCCTACAACACAAACACGCCACATTTTTTAATAATAATCTTATCATGGAATACAGAATCCAATATTTCAAACAAAATTGCTTTATCCAGAATTTAAACAAATTACCTTCACCTTTTCTAAGTTTTATTTTGGGTATTTTTGCTATTTTTTATATATTTAAAGTAAATTTTAAATATCTGTCAACGCTCACAATTTTACAGACTAGCCAACATTAATACTATAAAATAAATATGAACATAATAAGCACTTTCCGTTTATCTGAACTGAAGCAAACAAATGATCCTCGCCTACTCTACTACTGCCTACAGACAGTTACATGACATGCGTTTAGTACACTCACTCAAGGATGTTAAACAATAAATGTAAACTCTGGCACTTTACATAAATTATTTATATTATTTTTGGTTTTTCTTGAAAACACCACATCCTATCAACTTTGAACAAGAGGCCCTTTTCTATTCTGGGTGTTATTGAATGCTCTTTCATATTTTTTAAAAATATTTGCAAAATTTCAATTCGACTATATTTTTTTATAAAAAGAGTAATATATATGCCTTTGTCTCCACCACTGAAATTAATATAGGTATGCGATGATTTTTGGGGTCACATTATTTACTTGTTCTCAAAGAATACTTAAGCGTCTTTCGCAATGACGATATTTTTTTAACATCTTTTTCATTAAAAAATAAAATAAGTAAATAAAATTCAACAACATAACATATCTCAGAAGCGAAACATTTTAGGTTAGGACCCATATTTATAGGAACATTTAAGTCTCAAATAGATATAGTCTATAAAGAGTCTTGAAGTCGTACTATTTAAAAGTTAGACACCTTGTATAAATTTGTAAGTTGTTCGGACAAACCAAATGACCAAATATATTGCACAAAAGCTCAATTCTATTTTACTATTGATCGAAAAAGAAAACATTGTTAAAAGTATTTACAGCATTGAAAGAGTTAAAATATTATAGGATAATTTCTAACTTCCAATGACCTTTAATTTAATTAAATAATTTGATAAGTTCTATTAAAACTATAATGTAAACGCAATACCTTATTACAAAATGTACCGCAGGTTGCATAACTTGTGACGTCACATTATTATAATCTATTACCACTGGCATTGGCAGCATAGATTATATTGGCAGCATTGTATTGTATTTTTTGGCGCCGTTATGAATCATAGAAGGCTAACTAAAATAAGTTTTTTGTAGAATCTGCAACTTTTGTTTTTTCTTGTGACGCAGTGAGGTGATATGAGGCTCAGCCATTTCGAGTTCTACAAAATATTTATATTCTTGTAAGTATAGCATATATTAATATCAACTACTATTACAACTACGTTTATCTGTGGCAACTACTAAGAAGTTAAATTTTGGTCCAACCAAATTATTGTTTGCCTCATTGGGCATTACTTTAATACTTTAATGAATTAACAGGGAATATTTCTATCAGATGCTTATGTGATATTCACCTGACGAAAAATTACACAATTTGGTTAAAAAGTTTTAATATTTAAAAGTATCACGGTTTCATATACCTACCTCAGATATCCTACATATTTCATATATAGTGTCATGTACTCATAATACACTACTCTCATCCGATAACTATATATTAGTCGATATGTCTACTCAAAGTACTAGATGACCTAATACATTTTACATCCTTATTAGGTTTTTACTAGTTTTAAAATTTTTCAGTCAAACTGCTTGGTTAATGTAAAGTTTTTCATAACGTTTAAAAGCTATATTTGAACTATGTTTCTCATTGTGTTTCAGAATGCAGAGATACACACTTTCTCCTGTAAGGTACGTTTATTTGATATGTTTTAAAGTTATGATATATTATTTGTGCTGTCTATGATAATATATGTGTACAATTTCCTGAATACCTATACCTAATTGTTTCACAAGTTATATTTTTGATAATTTATGTAATTTAAATTGTCCTTATTCTTACCGAAATTTCATCAGTTGGCTGTTTCAAAGGGCAGTGTCCCTCAAGTTCTTTGATATCCCTTTCTTCGACGCAATGAACCTTATTTGTATCACTTTCTAAAGCATCATTGTTGAATTGATTTTCATCACCAAAAGGATACTTAGTGTTTCCATAAGTCGTTTCATTTGTGATGTCTTAAATTAATTCAGTGAAATCAGTTACTTTACTTATATTTTACATAATTTTATAATGCAGAATGAGGTTTACTGATTTACGTCTTCTACTACTTACTGAAACTTTTTGATTCGCCTGCTGCTTCAACACTGTAGGAGGAAATAAATAAAATTAGGAGTATTAAAAAATTTGGCATTGCTAATGGTACTAGGAATTTTGACATGGTAAAATAAAAATAGTTATTTGACAGTGACTGAAACGTCACATATATAATGTAAAAGTCACAGATTATGAAAACTTTAGTTCTTAAGTTTGTTATCTGAAGCTTTAGTGAAAGTACTAACTTTCGCGTTTTATCTGTGGTAGGCACTAGGTACTAATGATAAAAGTGTTATGTAAGTACGTTTTTCCATTTGTTTGTCTAAAATATTTTTTGGATTGAGAACGTAATGTTTGATTTTTTTTTGAGATTTATTGAAGTTGTGTAGATATTATTCTCACATTGTTTCTAGATATTTTAAATAAGTTTGTTCATACAGTACTTTACAACTAATATTATCCCTCCTGTGGATTAACTTTTTGCCACACAATTCAAATAAAACTATCTCTGACTTAGCTGACGATTCATATGTAGTTTGATATACGGGGTGATTCAGTTTTTAATAAACAAACTTTGAGGGTAAGTAGAACAAAAAATATTTATTTTTAGCATTTAAACACCTCATAATTATGAAATTTTGCAACTTTCTGATTTTTTACCGTTATTTTCTTGAAAATATACAGGGTGACATTGGAAAATCATGCAATAGAGGACGAAAAAATAATAAAAAAGTTATATACACAATAATGTCCGATCGCCTTTTGTTTTAAGATACAGCATTTAAAATTTTTTTTGTAAAATTTTAATTTTTTTTAATATCTCCCGATTCTATGAAAATATTTGAACCAAAATTGATGCACACTGTGACCTTGCATGTAGCTATTATATGTCACAATATTTAGTTCATTCAGCATCCAATGGTGGAAGAAAAGGGCCTTGCTGGTGCGACTTCGCCCACGTCTAGATTAGTCCACGCTACGCCACTGTCCGTATTGAACAAAAAAATGGTATCTTAGCAACAAAAATATTCTCTTTTAATCCTAGTAGCTAAAGTTGACGCTTATTTAATCCTCAAGTTAAAAATGCTTCATCAAATTGAAGCACCAATAATCACAAATGAACTCAATTAGCAATATGGCGACTATTGTTTGACAAAGTATCCATGACTACATTGATATATCTCACTTACCTACTTTGCTTTAAGCTACCTTCAGAGAACAACGTAATGTTGCCTGCAACACGAAGTCACGTAATTTTCAGCCAATGAAATTAATCGTATTCTCCTCGTTTCGCTGTTGAGGTTAAGTAAAGTTCAAAATATAAAAATTAGGTTTGAATAATTTCAAAGCTCAAATTAATAATTAAATGGAGGATTTAAGTTGAAGAAAAAATAGCATCGTTTCACCTCGCAAATACAAAATTTGCTCGTCACAAAAGTGCAACTTTTAATCCTAATATACCATTTTGAGAAGCTACATTTTTAATTGGCAAGAAAATATTGCAATGTTTTTTATTTTTAAAATTTAGTGTGTACATACTAATAAGTTTGACATTATCTACATCATTTTATCTATTATTGTGGGAATTTTGCTAAAGTAAGACAATTTTGTAGTGTAGTTGAAGAACATCCTGTATGTTTGACTGCACTGCAAATTGCCATCAGGTAAGCATCTCATTGTTGTAGATTATATCCCTGATATTAGTAAAAAAACAACTGTTCATTTGTCTACTATAGTCAACAAGCGAAACATTGTCTTGTTGTCTGCAGTTTTAAAGTATGCGATGCATGTGGTCAACTGGAATAGCAGCAATACTCCCCGTGCCTACTGTTTTTTTTTTTAATTTAGTCTGGATTACTTACTTTTATGATCTTTTAAATTGTGCGTTACATTTTGTAATTGTAACTTAAAAAATTCCTAAAAGCGGCCTAACTTAAACTTAACACAAACAGTGAACATTTTGCTGCGACTCGAATTGCTTTTTTAAATAATTAAAACTTTATATTATGTTACATATTTGTATATTTTTTAATGTTTTTGATTTTATTTGATATATTCTATTTAACTTTTTTATATTTTCTACTGTAGAAAATTCATAATAACCATGTTTATTATTTCTAAGTACCCAACACTTAATTTTCTGAATTGAACATATAGATATTTTTACAAAAAATAATTCAATTTTTTTCCTTATTTGAATTTCTTATGATGAGTTTATAAAAAAATCTTAGTCCTAACTTAGTCCTAGCTTAGCCTTAACCTTAGTCTTAATCTTAATCCTAAGATTTTGACGCTGTTTATAAATATTTAGTCGTAACTTAACCTTTATTTTAAATTTTGTCTACAAGCCCCGGCCAATCGCTGACGCCGTAGAAGGCATGTAGAACGAAATGGAGCACTTTCGCACATGCGTACTTATTTGGTCTTAGTCCTAAGAAGTTAAAAGATAGGAACTTTCAAGGTCAGGTCTTAAGACCTCCTTAGGACTAAGACTAAGTTACGACTTTTATAAACGTACACATGGAAATATGTACATTTAACTTCTTAGAGTAAAGATTAAGGCTAAGTTAGGGTTAAGACTTTTTTATAAACTCACCATTACTCTCATTTCTACCCATGAAAAAATGTAATCTTTGCCACTGACTATTTCTTCAAATTATGAAAGTTAACTGGTATAAATTAAATGCTATAAATAAAACAGCATGTGCCAGTTACCAATAATACTTATAATAAAAATATATAAATTTCAATGTATAACAATTATAGTGCAATTAAAAATATCAAATTACTCTCGACTATAATAGTTGCTTGACAAAATACATTTACAAATTGTATATAAAAATATATTATTTTATAATTTGATCTAGGTTAGCATCACGAAATATGACTTGCCAATATGACAAAAAAAATATAACACTTTCAATCACTACGCATACTTAACTAAAATCTAGAAATATTTTTACAAATAACTTAATTCTTCAGAGGGTCTAAACTTTCCAAGGAGAAGTCATCATTTCCAAAGCTGATCCCGCGGCTAAATCCAGTCTGTAAAAGAAAATTTACATATTATTTAATAGCTTCTACAGGGCGACTTGCTTAAAATTGACCAGTTCAATAACTTGACCATAAAGATTTTTAATTCTAAAAAAGGGTGGTATGATTCCTGATGACATTCATTAATAGCTCAAGTAGATTTTTCCAAATTAAATTTGAAGTGCTGGTGTTAAAAAATAAATTCTTTGCAGTTAAGGTCAATGATTTTGTTAATTTTGATCATTATTGATAAGCTGCTGCCATCACTATTACTTTCCTTTACTGGTGTATTACACACAACGTCCAAAGTGTTGGACCCCCTGTATATAAAATGATTCGATTAAACCTGGTGGTTTTTCTTAATGTGGTAAAAAAGTGCATGTACTTGGAAAACAAATTTGTCCATTATAACGCCAGGACATGAAATTTCTGCGTTTACCCAAGCAATAATGACTGCTTTACATGATGCAGAACATTAATAATCAGGTATCGAACATGTTGGGCATTCCTAGATCATCTGTTGTATGAATAGTACACAAATATGAAAAATTTGATACAGTGGAAAACAGACCACGTAGTAGACGTCCTCGAGTACTTAATGAAAGGGAGGATCGGTATTAGACACCGCACATCTTCAGCTTCAGCTCTCAGGGGCCACTTTCAAGGTACGTTTCGCTGTGCTATATCGACACCTACTATTCGAAGACGACTCCACAATGCAAATTCGTGCTGCCCGTCTCCAGTGGCCGAGAGAGCATACGGGTTGGCTTGTACGCCAATGGCAGTGGGACAATCGACACAGAGTCTGGGGAGAACCGGGTTGTCAACAGCGACTTCACTTTCTCCGTAAAGTTGCTCCGTACGAAGAGGGTAGCGTAATGTTTTAGGATGGAATAATGTTCAACCGCCGCACACAATTAATTCGCATATCACAGAATATGACCAGTCAAATTACATCGAACAAGTTCTTACGCCCATTATCTACTTCCTACATAATGAATTAGGTGAAAATTATATGTTTATGGACGACAACGCTCGACCACATGGCACAAGAAGGGTTCAAGAGACACTCGAAGCATATCAATAGATTAGATTGGCCAGCCAACTCTCCCAACATGAATCCTATTGAAAACATGTGGGATTTTGTTGCTAGAACATTCATAATCGAATTCCTCCACCTTAGACTCCAGATGAGTTAGTCGTGGCGGCAGAAGAAGGATGGATCAATATTCCGCAAGAGATCGTTAACCACTTGATTATCTCAATGCACAGACGTGTCAATATGCTATTGGAACGTGGTGGAGGTCATACCAACTATTAGTCAAGTAGAGAACTTGCTTTGCTACTTCATTTTGATTTAATAAATTTTGTCAAAAATGTCACATTTGCTGGTTTCTAATTTTCTAAATACTCAGTTTATCGAACTTATTCTTTTCACAAAAAAAAAAAAAAAATTCAGAAAACAATGTACTTTTATAAATGTATTTGGTTTTTCTGACAAAAAGATTTCTTTAACTAGAATGAGGGGGGTCCAAGACTTTTGACGTGTGTATTTTATTCCTTCTAATACATACAAATACTGAGTGTATAATACAATTTGACAGCCTTTGATTAAACAGGAAGAATTTTTTTATTGAAATTACAATTATAAACTGCCAAAAATACTTATAAACAATAATTACGATAGTTTTAATAATGAAATCAAGATAATTTCAAACATAATTTTTAGCTGTTAGTTATAACTTAATTACTCATAAGTATATTACAACTTACAATTCAATTTAAATCATTCAAAATGTATTTTATTGAATCGTAAAACACGTTTTAAGAATGTTCCACTGAATATTTATATATTAATTTTGAAATGACTTTAAATATTCATTTCAAGTATTATTTGAAATAGTATCCAAATCATTCTTGAGCATTTAAAATTTATTATAAGTTTTCCAGTACCTTTAATTTGATATCTCAAGTCATAGATTTTTTTAAATTTATTTATAAGACATAATTTGATAGAAATTAAATTATGATGTCAACATAATTTCATTTCTAAAGTTAATGTATGTGAAGGAGAAATTTCTTGAAATACCAGTGCCATCTTCAATTTACTTTAATTGACCTCTTTTGAAACGCTACAATAAAGCTGACAGTGTTGCTATTGTGAATAACTAATTTGATATTAGATGATTTGTTTTATTTTTTTTTATTACCTTCATTTCAAGTATTCTCTTATCTAATAGTCCAATTGCATTTTCAATGTCTTGAGGAGTAGCTACATTTCCAAAATCACCCATCTCAAATGGATCCAGTATTTTGCCGCTATTAACACTAGAAATGAAAGAAAAACAAGTTTCACTTTTAGTAAATTAAAAAAAAAACATATAAATAGACTTGGCTTTAAAAATAGGACCTCCGAAAGTGAAATGTAAATAAATATTTTAGCACATGATTTTACCTGTTTGGAGAGGGTATTAAAGTAGGTGTAAATGGAGTGGTACCAAACAGATCTTGCCCTGAAGTTTTAGATTCACCATTATTATTACCATTATTAGTATTAAGGGTGAGATTACTGCGCCTAGGTGCCTTCGGAGGTGGTGCAACTGAAATTTAAGATAACATATTTTTAGTATAAAATAATATACTTGAAAAATTATACTGTAATTTTTCAACAACATTATTTTTAATATTCATTGATACAATAATATGAATTACTGAAGGTGATTGTAAAGCATTTTATAACGTCAGCAAAATAGTAATAGTAGTAGTAAGAAATGTCCAAAATTAAATTATTTATTAATTTTATAATAGATGTAGTGAAATAAAAATACTTTTCTTCTTGGACTTACTGAGTGGTGGGCTTGAAGTATTTCCATTGGTGCTAGGGTAAAATTGAGTACTGAGGTTGTTTTCAAAGGATCGGGGATCAAAATCATTGTCATGTTCTAATTCGTTCAATAACAGGCCTTCCAGTTTTGTACCTACCGCTGGTGTATTTTCAAATGATCTTGGTGGTACAGGTGGAGCTAAAACATAACAATAATTTTATTTTACGTAGGTATATACTACAATAACTTATAATTTAAAGATTGTCCAATACGGTTTTATTTTCGTATGTGTTTAGTGGCCATATTTCCAATGATATTGCTATCATATTCAGTACATATTTATAGTCAATTATATGAAACTATCATGGAGAATTGCACAATTTCACAGAGTGTAGAAAACATTAAAATATAGTATGAAAGTGCTCTAACTGTTAATGATGGAAAATATTTTAGATAGTGATAACAGAATATTTGTGACCCAGACTGGATGATGATATGCAAATTAAGTCTTTCGGCTTCAATAAGATGGCATTACGTGCCTGTTCTGTATGTATACAGGATGATCAGAAATTATCTAAAAAAATTAGGAATAGTTGCGCCATGAAAAATAGTTCTAGTAGTTTCAACCATCGCTGGGCTACTGATGTAGTACTTTTTTGTGATGCAAGTATTACATTAGTTTTTGAAATATCAAAGGTGGCTTATGTATAGCAATTTGCTGTTGATGGATATTGTTTTAAATTATGGTGAAGTAAAATTGCTTTAGCAGAACGATTTCCCGGTGAACATGTGCCAAATGCAGCTACTTTTACAACGGTGTGCAGTGACTGCAAGTATAGTGCAAACGTAGGCGTAATGCGGAAAATTTGCAACCGAATCATGGAAGACATGGACGTCAGGGTGCCCACGGTTTTTTGGTATTGATTATACTTACAAATACAAATAAAAAATCAACCCTTATTTATAAATTAATATGATATATTTTAAATTTTTATACTGTATTCCGGTTTGAAGTAACATATCGAATAAGAAACATTGTGCAGGAAGCACTTTACATTCATGCGACTTCACGTTGTATGCAATTAACTATATTAATAACTTATGAATGAATATAATTTTTTAATAGCATATGGGAATATGGAAAGTATTAATTTATATACGGGAAAACCTAATTTCTCAACACAATGGGAAATAATGCATTACTTATCTTAACAATTCAATTGTTTTATAAACTTACCAACTCCATTCGTAATTTCCGAATTAAGATCTAAAAGTTCTTTCGTAGTACCATTAGTTTGATTTGAGTTATTCACGGTTGTATTATCACTAGAAGAGTTACTGCTATTCGACGATGACTTGACCTCCAATATATTTCTGATATCGTTCTTCCTTAAATACTGATCGAGTTCAGGTCTAATACTACTAAACTGAGATATTTCCAGTAACCTTTGCTTGTAAACATTGTTCTCCTGTTCCAACCTTTTTATTTTTTGTTGTGTGATCATTGCCCTGCGCTGAGATTCTAAATCCTTGCCGGATGTTTCCAGGAACCTTTTATAGGCTAGTTCGAAAGCTTGGCCGATTGTTAGTGTGATTTCCTCTGCCAGTTTATCTGATATGAATACGAAACATTCGTGGGTGTCTTCAGCTTCATTATCAACTAAGAAAAAGAAAAATCCTGGTGTTAAAAAATATGATACTTTTAAGTTGCTCTTTATATTGTACTTTGTACAACTGAAATGTTTTCATTTCATGCTATTTAAAATATTCAGGATGCTCCAAGGAATTGCCACAGAAATAATATACCAGAGAAAAATCGAAAATTTATTTGTTAGTTTGGAAAAGTTAAAAAAAATTCAAACTTTGGTTCTGTTTATTTGAAGAAATAGAAATATATCCTTAAGGCTATTTTGATTGTCTAGTCTAGCATTAAACATTTTGTCTTTTTTATAAATTCATTCCAATTTTCTGCCTGATTATTTATCATCAATACATTTAAACATGTTTTATATAATTTATACATAAATGTACCAAATAATTTGTTCAATTTCTTGACTAATTTATTGGTAAAAATTTCACAAATCTGTTAAAATTGAACCCAAAGTGTTATTCTTTCATATTTGCATTTTCTACCATTTTGTATTAAAAAAAATACAATTGGCAAAATAGTATTTTGTGTGATATTTGTTTAATTATTTTTTAGTATCTATGTTTTAATATTTTTTATATAAATTTAGAAGCTGTTATACCTATTAACTTCAGTACAATTGTTGAATGATCTCATTTTAATTTTGCATTGACATTTTAAAAACAATCAAATCGTATATCATTTGGCTATAAAAGACAAAGTGTATAAAAAATGACAGCCTTGACTACTGTAATAAACATTACCATACAAGCACTCATACATTCTTTCTCATATGATATCAGTGATGTCGCAAATAACTCACCTTGGTTGGGTTGTTTGGCTATAAACGAGAAGAATTTCTTTTCTCCCTTATCATCTGCACAGTACGATATCCTGTGAAGTGGGAATTGATGTAATATATTGTGTGTCCTAGGTTCTTGTATCGCTACCCCATCTATACTTATCGTTAGTTCAACTTTTCTCGTTTTGGCACCGGTTTCACTCTTACGTAATTGTTGGCTAAATCTTAATTTACGAATACCTTCTTTGACTACTTCTATACCTGGAATAATTGTTGATGTTAGAAACATAGCAAACTAATTAATATACAAAATTTATAAATTGTAAAAATATATGCCATGCTGCAGTGTTTGTTTTGAAAAATAGGAAAATATATCTAAACCTACTTAATTATGTTAAAAATTCGTGTGATATATACATTGATTCATAACATATCTAAAAATATTTGGGAATAGATGTATCACGAAAAATGGGGTGAATATTGTAAAACATATTTTGTAAAATCTTTATAGTTTCCGAGAAAAAAATTACTGTGGTCTCTAGCCAAACGATTTCAAATATCCGATTACTTAACGTATTAACTTTTTTGTGTGGCAAGTATTTACTTTACTTAGTTTTTCAAATATCAAGAATGGCTTACGGGTAAAGCAACCCGCAGTTCATGGATATGGTTTTAATTTATGGTAAAGTGAAAATGCGTTAGCAGAACGATTTTTCGGTAAACATATACCAAATGCAGCTACTTTTACAACGGTGTACAGTAAGTGCAAGTATAGTGCAAACGCTGGCGTGATGGTAAATTTGCAACCGAATCGTGAAAGAGATGGAGGGAGTGCACGGCGTATTGCAGCAGTATGGTGTATCATACACGAGGCTCAATAACATATGTACCCATATACAGACCAAAAAACCAAACCAAAAAAATCTCACACTGAAAAAGCAGATAAGTAAAAAATAATAAAAATCACATTTAAATTTGCTATTTTTCAGAAAACATAAAACGGAGAGTTTTTCGATTTAGAGTGTCGGGTGGTATATGCTAAATAACTAAATTAAGTAATTAATCTAAAGTTGGATTATCCCTATTTGAAACTGGACGATTTTAGTATCATACATTTTGCTTATTATGCCGATATTGTTAATGAATGAAAAATTTCAAACAAATTACTAAAAGTATTCAATCTAAAAATTTATTTTTAGGAAAAAAATTTCTGATATCAATTTATAATTCTATTATTTTTATTTTGTTTCAATTCCAGCGGCGCTTTGGCACTGTTTTGTATTGAAATCCTAAAAAGCGTTTAAAAGTAAACATTTTGACTTGCAAAAAATGATGCAAAACGTTGTAATTGAAATTACTTCGTGCACTCTACACAACAGAATCGATTTCAAATTTTTGTTTCTATGATTTGATAATTTTGTTTTTATTGATATTGACATTTTTGCCTAATGAAAATCGTTTATTTTCACGCCCTCTATTACCTCTTGGAAGAACGTACCTATTTCAGAAACACCTGGTAGCTGTACGCAAAATCTGTATAATTAACTTCAGTTGAAAAGCCATTGTATCTTAGATTTTTAATAGACCCATTAGGGAATTTTAATTCCATTTAAGTTTCCATTCACTCGATTTTACGACCACCGCTTTCATGGCCGACTGGCAGTTTAAAAATAATATAAATTACTTAAATGCATTACACAGCAAGGCATCATAACCTAGTCGTAATCGAGAATTTAAATTTGAATAGCAAGCTAGCAAGACGCCCTTGACAGAACATTACATTGCGTCATTTTTCTATGATGATAATAGAAAAACACTGGGTTTATTATGCAAATAATTAATCAATAAGTTAAACATTACCAAGATCTTATAACCAAAAAAATTTATTTTAAATTTATTTTCATTGTCTCGTCTTTTTAAAATATAAGAACAGTGACAATTCAAAATGTCAAATGACATCTTCCGTACTTAATTCTTTCTGCATGGAAAATTTACATTCAGTATCTTTTTAGGGGTTCTGTATTATTTGTTAAAGCATACGTATTGTAAAACTGACAATGATAGAAATATTTGCATAAAATAATATGTACTCTGTTCTGTTCCTGTACAGTAAAATGAAAACTGTCTACAAGCAATTTTCCAATAAATGCTACCTCTGGGGTCCCTCAAGGGTCGGTTCTCCATCCGCTATTGTGCCTAATCCTTATTGACGACATTGTCCGGAACCTGAATTGCGAAGTCCTTCTTTATGATTCCTCAAATTGTATCTATCTGTGTCAAATATTAATGATTGTATCGAGCTTCAATCAAACGTGGAGAAAAATCTGTGAATGGTGTTCTAAAAATATATTGGCTCTGAACTTCTCAAAGTGCAATTGTATGTGTTTCACGAGGAAAGCAAATCCTGTTACTTTTAATTATAAGATTGACCATAACCGAATTAGGAAATGCAATTGTTTGAAAGATCTCAGAATAATCTTTAATGGTTATCTTAGTTTTGTGGAACACATTAATAACATAGTACAATGCGAATGGAATGGAATATAGAAATCTCTCCTTTATTCTGAGAAACTCAAGACAATTTTCTGAAACTGATACGACTTTCTTACAGTTCAACGCGTTCGTTTTGCGAAAACAAATATATGTCACTAGTATGGTGTCACACTTACCAAATCCATGTTAAAAATTTAGAGGATAGGTATACAACATAAATATGTTGAGTACCGATGGTTTAAAACTGACAACATTTATCCACCTTAAGGGCTACCACAAAGCACTTTGCTACGTAGGTATATGAAGTAAAGTATTTATTTTCTCACCACGAAATCTGTTATAATTTTCACCTTTGTACGTAATCTTAATTATGGTCAGGTGCAAAATTCGGTGAATATTTTTCATAACTATTAGATGCATTAAACAAAAAGTCTACAAATTAGCATATCTTGTTATTTATACTTGTTTTATTATATGTTTGTTTTTTTCCTTTATTCTGTTTCTTAGTTTGTATTTTATCTGCAATTAAATTTTTACTTGAATTTTTAATTTAAGTAATTTCCTCACTGCTCAATTAACAGTCAGTATAAGCTTTTACTGTTGTACTTCCTATTATTACTCACCATATACTTAGTTTAATACGATACAACTGTTTGTTTTACTTTCCCATTTTTTAAGTTTTTTACATACAAGTTTTACATATTATTTCATTTTTTTATATCAGAAAACGTGGTAAGCAGCTCTACATCAACCTAGTAAACATATATGCACGGAGTGAGTAAAAATTCACCGTGTTATTTTGAATTAAAAAAAATTGCAATTTTCAATAATCAGTACGTAATCACAACAGTTGCTACAAGTCAAGACAATGTCAATACTAACTAAACTAAATAAAAGTAAACAGTTTTGTATTTTAAGTTTGTATTATACAAAACTTAAGGCGGTAAAAGTGAGCCTACTGAGATATGGCTCTCCAAAGAGGTCTTTGTAGGCCTTGTAGGCTTTGTAGGCTTTGTAGCAAAATTGTAGGCAATAATCATACCATAAGGGTTTTTAACTATCATAAGCCATCAAAATCGGTTATAAATAAGGATAGTTTTCTAACTACCCATAACAGAAATGTTTCGAATTTTTTAAATTTCTTTGGACTATCAGGCAAATAATATTATTTTTTGAATGAATTAGACTTTTTTAAAGAAAACAAAACTCAACTTTTTTCCGAATTCTGCGTAGTTTAGTCACAAATAAATATTTTCTAAATAATGTATTTTTTAGAACAGTAACATTTTTTAAATATTTTCTTTTCACATAGCAGGCATCTGTCATGGTGACAATTTCATTGTAATGATTGTCATTTGCCTCAAACGTACTTACAAAGTTACTAATTAACAGAAGAAAGCAAAAGATTTTTATTTTGAATTTTACGTTATAACTTTGAATCATAAAATGCATAAAACACATAAATCTTAATCCCAAGTGCGAAGCAAAGACTCAAATTGTCCACCCTGGATCGAAATACAGGCACGTAATCTTCTTAGGAATTTGAATCGAACACGCTGAAAAGTTTCATGTTGAATTTGTATGGTATCGAAAGTTTTACCGATATAGGCGTAGCATAAATATACCATTATTTTTACGTCGCTCCATAAATAAATATCCGCATTTAAATCCAATGAACTAGATGGCCATGGGATGGGCGCGTCATTTCCACGACGAATCTATTTTCGCAGAAATGATCTATTTAAAAAATTCCGCATTTGCCGAGCATAATGTTGAGCTCCATTTTGTAAAAAAAACATGTTAGTTCGTAGTTCAATCGTAGTTCAAGAGGAATGTTGTCTAACAGGTCGGAAAGATCAGTTTCAAAAAAGCTTAGATATTCAACGCCTTCCAATCGACTCCGTAGAAAGAATGGTCCTAGAACTCACTGAACTTGTTCACTGAAAATCCTCGTTGATGGTGAATTTCAAAAGTGGCATGCGTATTTTCATCATACCAGGTTGCGCCAATTGACAATGCTTGGAGTTAGGGCTCTGAGACCATCGCTCTTGGATGAACTTCTCTAAACAATCTTACAAAAAGTTGCCTTCTGTCAGGTAAACATTGCCGATACTATTTTTGAGCTACCAGACTATTTCCATTATAGAAACCATACATTAAATGCATATCGGCATATTCACGGTTATTCAAGCACAAAAGATTACAACTAAGAAAGTAAAGAAATGTAAGCACGCGAAAGTGATAATCATGTGAGAATCTTACTGTTCTGAAGCATAAATTATTTAAAAAATAAGCACTAAAGTACGCAGAATTCGAAAAATAATAAGAGAAATTTAGTCTTTAATTCAAAGGAATATGAAAATTTCGAGAAATTTATGTTAATGGTAGTTAGGAAACTACCCTTATTTATAACTGATTCTGATGAAACTTATGTTTATAGAAACTTTTTTTTACTTAAGTTTTGTACCAACTTTTCCAAACACCCTGTATATAAGCATATTTTACATCTTCAGCTGAATTAAAAGGAATGGTTCATAGATTTTGGCACCAAAATCCTTGTTGGCTGCATCATTCTTATTTAATTTTTAAATCACCTATAATAGTGTTGTAAAGTAAATTTTGTGCAACTAATAAAAATTGGAACTGGAACAGATATAATAACAGCAGGGTATTCATACATTTTATCTAACTCTCATTTTGATTAAAATAAAAAATGTACCTTTTGGTTGATCCACAACAGTGTTGCCCAAAAATTTTACCAGATACGCTATGTGTCCCTTCTGCAGTGCTTCGGGTGGATGTATCCATTTTCTTTCTGCATTGGTGCTGTTGTTGTTGCTGTTGCTGCTATTTTTACCATTTAACTTCCCCTGGGTGTTTTGGGCCCACTTCAGTAACGTCGACATCCTGTAACAAATTAACATTCTCATTTTTCGATAGCTTCCCTATTCACTGTGTCAACTACAGTTGAATCTTATTATTGAGGTAAACTTAACTGAATAACTAATACCAATAGCGAAATTTTTCTACTGTCGAGAAATATCTATTTTTAATCGATAAGTATTTTCAATGAGGTCCACCATTTTCCAAAAGGAAAACTATACAAGTACAATAGATACGCTTTAGAAATGGTTGATTAATTAGCTCTAGTAACGACTTATGGCATTTTATGTCGCATTTAATATTACTGTATTGCTTTTGTCTATTTTAATTGTACCTATTACTTCTTTTTTTTTTAGACAAACAAGACAAACGTGTGAATCGGCCAAGAAACTTCAGTGTATGTAAGTTTAAATTAAATTTCTTATTTTATGGTTTATGTGTTTTTATATTTATACAGGGTGATATACATAAATTTCGTGTTTTAACGTAATTTTTGTTGTTCTGGTGTTTTGTGCTTATGTTAGGTTGTTATTGAAGTGCTGTTACTTATACATACTTCAAGCTTCAACTTATCTCGTCTTATAATTCCGAAAGCAAATGATGTACATGTATTGTACAGAGTAATACAACTTTATTCACCATATTTATGATATTAGTTACCCATATCTACGCCAGTGGACGTATCTACTTTTACAGATATAAAGTTTTGTTTGTTTTATTTTGCTAGATACTTTAACACCCAATATATAGGAAACTAAGCTCTTGAGTCTCAGGTTCACATGAAACGTTTTACTTAGAATTAATTTTTCTATCGTCTGTTAAAAGGGGTACCATTATTTACTGAATATAATGTGTACATATACAGGGTGGTCTGTAAGTAATGGCCCATGAACACATACTAGATTTTTCACTTCATAATATTACACGATTTAAGCCAACTTGCCTTAATATCTTGATAATAAAAAAGATATTGGGTGTCAAAGTTGGAATTTAAAATTTTTACGTAAAATGTAAGCGTAACTTTTTTGGACAAAACGTTATCACGTTTTCCATTAAAAAATCTTAAACCTACATTGTTTTTGAAGAAAAAATGTATATCTACTTGTCATTAGTCTTAGAAATTGACCATTTTCGAGATAATAGTTTTTCAACAATCAGCTGCATACTTTCTTGTACAATATTTTAACGTATTGTCACCAATAGTATATTAAATTTTAACAATTATTAGACAAAATTTATGTTAAATGTAGTTCGAAAATTTCTGAGACAATAATTTTTTATATTCAGATATGAGAGGTGTGACTGTTATTTGTTCGCAATTAAATTTCAATGGACGTGCTAGGCAACGAGAATATTTAGGAGGATTTCGAAATAGATTACAACCTGATAATGATAATCAACAAATTAAAAAATTTGGAATTAGGAATTTAGAGAAAAAAAGACGAAAAATTTGTTCACATTGCGGATTATCGACAAACTAATTGTACTATACGTACCATTTTACATCAGGGAATTTTGGCGCCTACTACGTCAAAATATTGTACAATAAACTATGCTGCTGATCGTTGAAAAGCTATTTTCTCGAAAATGGCCAATTTCTGAGACATGACAAGTAAATCTTTTTTCCTCGAAATAATGAACGTTTCAGATCTTTTTATAGAAAACGTGATAACTTTAAGGTAAAAAAAGTTACGCTCGTCTAGGAAATACGTCGAAATAGACAACATACTTCTCATATCCAAAAACATCTATTCCCAAATTTTTCAGTTGATGCATTCAATGGCAGTGTAATCACTTCTTAAATTTGACACCCTGTATCTTTTTTATTATCAACATTTTATTATTAAAGCAAGTTGGCTTCAATCGCATTTATGCTATAGTTTGAAGTGAAAAATCTAATATGTCTCTATGGGCCATTCCTGATGGACCACCCTGTATAACCCATACAGCAAGAGAATAGATCCACCGGAAATCTAAGCTAAGTTACTCAATGCGTAAGGTTTATCATGGCCTTGCTGACAATAGGAATTACATTTCTAATGGCTGTTCCTGGAAACATTTGTAATTGCGATTATCTTTTTATTCTAAAATGTGGGTAGACATGCACTTCTCAAACGCCCTTGACAAGATGACAAACCATTGGCACCAGAAAAGTCATTAATGATGTCGATAAAGCGTTTCTAAATAGAAACGTGCAGAATTCGTTATTACGAAACAAATACCTGTAGCGCACAATAAAAAAAACAGTCATAAATCTGAAAATGAATAATTAGTTCCACGCCATTTTCATACGTTCGACTCTGCGAATAGAAATTATGTAAACAAATATTTATGCAGGCGATGAAGATTTGGGATTCCATAAATAATCCCAAACATTGGAGAGAGGTTCCTGCAAATCCTATTATTTAATGCACGTTACTATATACTATGTTCCTGCATTATATTTTAAAATAGTCGCATGCATTTACGTGGCTATTATTTCAATATTGTTAAAAAATAAAATGTATTCCCTGTAAATAGAAGGAATTGTCGCAGATTTTTGGAAGTAACTAATTTTACCTATATCTAAAATTGTTTCGTTTGGTCGGTAAATAGCGTTAAATATGAAAAATATTTTGCTTTTTTTCCAAGTACGTAACTAACGTTTTATCTAATTTAAACTTTATTCGTTGTTACTAATCTTCAGTTAAAATTTGATTTGATTAGCATGATTAGCCGATGACAAATGTAGCCTAGCAATATGCTGCCAATACAAAATTAATACAATGTTATGTACATTTTATTTTTATATATAACACGCTTTACGTGTTTGCATTACCATTTCAGTGTGGAATATTACTTTGTTTTGAGTTTAAAAATTCATCACGATTTTGTACTCAGTGTGAAGTCGCAGAACATTTAATTTAGATAAAAATATTGTGTTTGTTATATAAATAGAGATTTTTTTATAATTTGTTGTTGAGTTTACCATAAGTTTTCTGTGTAAAATTGATTGACATATACAATAAGTGTTAAGGAATCGTTTTATTCAGCGAGAGACGCATACTATTAGCACAGCATAGTCTCCTTATACTGTGCTATTAGGTGCACCGATATTACCGCTGTCCGCTGTCATTGTTAGTCTCGGTTCCACCCGGAATCCACTAATTCCAGCTTTTCACCTTCCCGTTACTAAGAACTCGAATTATTTCAGTCATGCCACGTCATTTTCTATTAAAGAAAGGCCCCATGATCTTGCAGCAAACAAGTATGCAAGTCAACGGGCTTGTCTAGACAAGGTTCAATTCAGCTGAACAGGAATCGAAGAAAAACTCATTGATCTGTCGAGTTGCGAATTCAGTGACTTGTGACTTGTCCCAATATGGAATTATAAAAAATGTTGCCAGGTGACTGTGTGCTTTTAAGAACTATCTGGTTTTTGCAACGTTCTTCAGCTTTGTAATGGAAGACAATTATTTGCATTTTCAGATGAAATGGTTCACGGAATTTTTATTCTCTTCTGTTTGCTGCTCAGCCTCAAGGAATTTAAAAACAGGTGTGACTAACACGGACACGATATTATTTTTACGTAGAGATAGTCGATGGCATGATTCCAGATCTCTATGTTCAAGGACGCGGGTTCAATTCCCTTTTCCGCCAGTTTTTTTAGTAAATTAAAGTTCGATTTGCTTACAATTTTAGTTATTTAAGAGTTTTCGTTTTTGTCTTGTATAATTTATTAATAATGGTAGTATAAATGTGGTTTTACTAAAGCAACACTATTTTCTTTTGAATGCAAAAAGAAGTGGATCTATGGCAGACAATGACTGATATAATGCGGGGTCTTATACAGGGTCGTTCTTAAGTACGTTTCGATATTAAAAGGTGATTATTTAGATGATTTTAAGGGGAAAATATAACACAGTGTCTCAGAAAGATGGAGAGGCCAGTTGTGATCATAAATTTCTAGGATCAAAATAAGACGATTTTGACCAACTTACCTATCCATGCTTTACTATCAGGACGTACTTGATTATAATCGGTTGGTCGAGCGGTTTAAGGCGTCAGTACTTGAATCGTGTTTGCCAGCCGCTCGGGTTCAAGCCCCGCGGCCGGTAGACACCTCTGCGATTATGATAAGGTGGAAGAACGTTTACTTGGGTCAATGTGAGATATTGATACCGGTCGTCGTTTAACCATCCCCCCCCTAATTAATGAGAATTCCCTCACTCCTGTACTCAATGGTGGTTAGGGCTTATCAACTTAAGTCGTTTCTGTCACAAGTCTTTTTCTGGGCTAATCGTCGAGATTAGAATTAAGGGTACATATATTATTATTGTATTAATACTCGGTATAATTTAAGTAATATTTGTTTATAGGTGTCAATTAAAATAACATTTATTTATTTTTAATATCGAAAACTTGTTTTTCCTGTCTGAGTCTGAACCTAATGAATACTATATGGAGATCAGTGTTCTGAAAATGAATATTTGCGTTTTTATGGAGGTTCAAGTTGCGGATCAGGTTTTTGGAAATTAGTTGGATGACATTTACGACGCATAACTACGCATTAAAATATGCGGATACCAAACAGCAGACATTTATTGTCTTTCTGGGCAATAACTTACACTACCACACATACCGGAGAAAGTGTTTTGGAAAATGTATTTACTTGCGTTAATATTGGAATCACGTTTTTGTTAACTAATTTTTCAGATGTACTAATAATGCCTTTACTACGTGACTTATAATGTATAAATAAAACAGCGAATTTAAAATCTCACAGACTATGCTGTTATTTAATCTACTATGTCTAGGTTGGAATGACTTCTCAGACAATACAGGGTTCCCTCTCACCTGGAAAACCTTGAAAACCTGGAAAAGTCAGGGAATTCGTTATAAGCGCAAGAAAGTCAGGGAATTGTCAGGGAATTTAAAAATATGGCGTAAAAGTCAGGGAATTTTTAAATATATTTACAACAGTCAGGGAATTTTAAAATTAATTGAAATTGACAAATATTTTTTTTTAATTTACTTCGGATTCATATCTATTTTACAATATATTCGAAATCCATATACTATGTATTAATGCCAAAAAATAAAATATTTTAAAACTGTTTTTGCTAAGCTGTTTACTTTCATCGACTTGGAATTTGATGAGCTTTGGTCAGGGAAAACCTGGAAAAGTCAGGGAATTTAACATGAATTTAAAAGAGGGAACCCTGCAATAGTTATGTCGGAGCTTCTGCAACTAGTCGCATTTCATGCTTTCAAACGTTTCATCACTCTTCTCTGACGACATCTTCAATGGCAACTGTGCAAAAGCTTTGCCGCGATTGAGGACCACAGACCCTAATCCGAGAATAATAATAGATCCAAGATTCTCAGCCAAAAAAGCACATTAATTCTGTACCTGGCCGAGACCAGTTACCTAGGTCACGGCATCATGAAAAACCATAGTATAAGTATAAGTAAATCTGAGGTTAAACATTAGCAAAACAGATTATATTGTCTGTAGTTATTTATTCATGGCATTTTTTGTTACTTTTTTGTTTAATTCGATATTCCTGTCATTGAAATATAAACATATTAAAATTAAAACGTCATATTTGACTTTAAAAAAATATTGACAACGAAAACAAAAAGAAATGTGTTAAGTGTTAAGTGAAATGTGTATCCCATGTTCGTCATAATAACATTTACGTTATTTCAAAGTTAAATGTTATATTTCATCACCTTAAATGTTTGTAATTTTTTAAAACCAACTCCACGACTAATCCATTAAGCGCAAGGTATTATTTGTTAATATTTTTATATTTCAGTGGCAGGAATACCCAATTTAATAAAAAAAGTAAAAAAACACATTATGTTTTGCTTTCAAGTGAAAATACAGACGTCTTTTATTACGAATTTTAGTTTACTGGAATTGTCCTACATAATAACTTTACTATTCTACTTGGAATCGAGGTTTTAAAATATTTTCACTTACGATTATTAACAAATGAATGTGGACACATGGCACATGTGATAAATAAATTGAAAGTGGATTTTCCAATGTCGTTACACGTAATGTACAAAAAATTGTTGCGACTATCGATTTTATTATATATTATTTTAAGGAATAATTTGGTATTTAAAACTAACATAATAATTAATAATTTTTTATTTGATGTCATTATTTTGCGTTCATTTCCTGTATTTATAAATGTCATATCTACTCGTATTATAACAAGACAAACTGTCTAATATTTTAGAAAAGTTACTACAAAAAATACTTGCATTGTACAAAATCTGAAGTAACGAATATGTTTTTTATTGTTGTTGTTATTAATATCATAATTAATAACAACAACTTTCGGTTTCGTCAAAGCTGACACAGAATTAAAAAAGAAAGAATCGTGCAATATTGGTTTGAATAATTATTGGCTTAATAATTTATTTTATCCTATGTGTTACGAATCACTCACTATTCAGACGTATATTGCCGATATGCAGAATCTTTCAGAAACTATTTTTTTCCGCATCAAGAGATATCGACCAGGTTTAAAAATGTCAAGAATCATCCCGTTAACTTGGCGGCAAAATATGTCGATTTAACCTTACATTACAGAGTCTAACAGTTTTTTTCAAGTTGTTCTTTTTTTTTGCTATAATGTCTTCAGATTTTCGCATATCACTTCGAAATTTTGTGATACTTCTTGTTATTAACCAAATCCTCAAGAGTATTATTGTAAACAATGCCTAAGAAACAAACTTAGAAATGGAGGGTGGAGTTATTTTATCTCCCCACTCTTTTCTGACGTGCGCCTATGAACGAATTTTATAACGTCATAATGTAGAATTTATTTTATACAGAGTCTCTCTAATTACAGGGCTAGCCAGATGTTCCATTTTGACACAAATAAATGTTTTTTATCAATGTAAATTCGTTTAGTAAGGAAAAATAGAGATATAAGAAACATATTAGGTATTAAACAGAGTTGCACTAATTGCAGCACACACCCATAATCTACCAATAAGCTTAAATGTCAACTTTTTCCAAAATAATATTTTACTTGGCTTGGACAATTTGCCATTTACTCTTCTTCAAAACATTTGGATGCAACTTAATGGTGCTCTGCTTCATCTTGGATCCAATATTAGACAATATGTAAGTTTAATTTTTCCAAATCGATAAATTGGAAGAGACGCAACTATTCAGTCGCCACCACGCTCTCCCGATATTAGTGCATTGGACTTCAGTATTTGGAAATTTATGAAGGACAACGTTTATCCGAATCAATTGAGAATATTAATAATAATGATATCTCTATCTGAACTAAGTAACTGTAAAAGTATAATGCTAAAATATCAAAATTTATCCTTTGCCTTTCCCGAATACAAAACACATTTAAACAGTACAAACAAGAATATAACACTTTATTGAAAAATCGAGAATAAAACATTATGAAAACCAATTAGCAAATTCACAAAACAAGACTAAAACAAGTTGGAGTATAATTTCGGATATGGTAGGGAATGTCAAACAAGATCGTCAACCTTTATATAAAAACGTTAATAAGTGTGCAAACGACATGAACGCATACTTTAACAATATAGTCGCCCATGTACTCAAAGCAATAGCAAACACAAATAAATTTACATGTAGTATATCTTTAAACCCAGAGTCACTTGCACTCGAAGTTGTTACTATTTCGGAATTGTGGGATATAATTAATAAAATTGAACCTAAGAAAAGTTCTGGATATGATGAGATCTCTGTTTTTATTTTGAAAAATTGCTTCGAACATATTGTAACACCTCTATGTCATATTATAAATGAATCGCTCATAAAGGGAATTTTTCCCAATAACCTAAAATTTTCTGTTATCAGACCAATATATAAAAAGGGGAACCCATGTATGTTTGAAAACTATCGTCCAATCCATTTGCTAAGTGTATTATCTAAATTTTTGAAATAGTCATGTACAATAGAACAATGCGATTTTTTAAGTTACATAATTTATTCAGTAATTCACAGCACGGATTTCTTGGAGGTAGAAGTATTGAAACTGCTCTATTTGAATTGACAAACTTTATATATTTTGGACTTGATGAGTGATGTATTGCCTGTGGCATTTTTCTGGATTTGTCTAAGGCCTTCGATCTCATCAATCACGATATCCTACTAATCAAATTGCAACATTACGGAATACGTGGTACTTCTCTTAAATGGTATAAGTCTTATTTGGAAGGCAGGAAACATACTTTAAAAATAACTGATCAGACTAATGGCAGCAGTGTGAGATCGGAGGCCTTGGACTTGTCTAGTGGAGTTCCGCAGGGCAGTACGCTCGGTCCACTGCTTTTCCTTATTTTTATTAACGATATTCAGTCAATTATTAATAACAACTCGTTGTTAATAAACTATGCAGACGATACTAGTTTCATTGTAAAGAGAAAATATTTTTCCCTGACATCGTGGATGAAGGAAACAACATTATTAAATCTATGGAAGAGTGGTGTACAAATAATGGGCAAATTCTAAATCAAGAGAAAACTGATGTAATCCTATTTAAAACAAATCATGGACTAGACACTCCAAATCATATCGATGTCAATAATCACAGAATACAATTTTCTACATCAATTAAATGCCTAGGCATCCATATAGATGAAACTTTACGATTTGAAGAACATATTACATACATCAATAAACAGTTAAGCAAAACGTGCTTTGGATTAAGAATCCTCTCAAAATATAGTAATATAAATATAACTAAAATTTTCTACTACTCAAGCTTCTATTCAAGAATTCGTTTTGGGATTATCATATGGGGTAATAGCCATTATGCTGGAAGCACATTCAAAATACAAAAGAGAGCAATACGTATTATTAAAAAATTATCTCCCACAGATTCCTGCAGAGGACACTTTAAAAACCTAAATCTGCTCACACTTAGTGGCATACATATATATGAAAGCATTAAGTTCCTCTATAATAATAAAGACAATTTTCAAGCAGACATAATGCCTGGTCCATATGATACAAGACACGGCCAACAATACAGTTATCCCATGCATAGACTATCTCTAACTGAAAGTAGCCCGTATTATACCTGTATAAAACTTTATAATCACCTCCCAAATAACTTAAAAATAAAAATCTTTTAATGAAGTTAAAACAGATCTATTCAATTTACTATGTGAACTGGAGCCATACAGTATAGCGGATTATTGCAGTTAGAAGTGTCAATTATTATGTATTTGTATCTGAAATGGGTCAAATTAGTCGTAAGGCCTTAGTGTATAAACCTATATTTGTGTAAAATAATGCATCTGTGTATCGTTTCTTTCTTTTGACTAGCCTGTACAATTCTGATTTGTAACAAGTGCAATAAATTATTATTATTATTATTATTATCTATCCCTCATTCTAATCACGAGGATTAGCCCAAAAGTCAGAGACTTGTGCGGGAGAGGAGACAGCATATTATTATTAAGCAGGCCGCATTTGCTTCCAGGAACGACTTACGTTGGTAGGCTCTAACCGCCATTCAGTGCAGGAATGAGGGAAACCTGAAAAACCTCATTAATTAGGAGGGTAGTCAAACGTCAACCGGTATCAATCTCTCACATTGACCCAAGCCAACATTCTTCCACCCTACCATACCCGCAGAGAGGGTGCCAATCCTCTCCACGAATATAGCTTATATACGGTCTACCGGCTGCGGAGGTCGAACCCACAGCGATCTAGTCACCTCGATTCAAGTACTGACGCTTTAAACCGCGTTACCACTGATCATGAATGAACTAAAAAAACATGTTACTGCTGCTGTTGCTGAAAAGATTAGGCAATAATCACAGGTTTGCTCGTATATGTATTCATTTCGGAGGCAGGTGGACATGTGGCAATGAAAATGTTAATAAATAAATTTACATTGATAAAAAAACATTTATTTGTGTAAAAATGATACATCTGATAATCCCTATATTCGGACACACTGTATATCATAAGATAGAACAGTTTAGAGCAACATAGAACACGACAAATACTTCATTTGTAATTTAAAATTAAAAAATATGAAGTGCAACTCATTTTGCATTCTCAAAAATCGAGTTTTAGGAAAAATTACCAAGGAGTAATAAAATATTCTAAACAAAATTATGTATTGTGATATTATAAAAATAAGCGTACATAAACGAAAAAAGTGAGGGGATAAAATAACCCTTTCCCCCGTTTCTACATTAATTTTTTAGATGTCGTTTACGATAATACCCTAAAGAATTTAGTTAATAACAAGAAGTATGTCTGTAAAATTTCAAATTGATAAATGAAAATCTGGAGAAATTATAGCGAAAAAACAATTTGGGAAGATTAGATTTAACATACTATCTTTTAAGGGTAACTTTTTTGTTAATAGATAATCGTCATATTCTGCCGCCAAAAATACTTAGTTAACGGATTGACCTGCTTTTTTGTTACACTGTATAGAGGGTAAAAAATATATGAATATGTACTTAGTTACGTAGACATAAAATTTTTAATACCTAACGTACTGTCACTGTCGGTAAAAATGTATTACAATGTTCCAACAGAACCCAAAAATATACTGTTCTCCACAAGCAGCATCTTGCGCGGCTGAACGTTGCAAAAGTGAATGCTGTAAGAGGTTATTAACTTCGGTACGTCTGATTTATTATGTGCAATCGCCGTGGAAGTGGTTCTGCACTCCTAAGTGCAGCTGAATAGTGGTGTCTATATATAGGTATAAACGTGGAGGACAATGGTGGCCTGATTTGAGATATAATTTGCGAATTGCATTTAATATACCTACATGTATTATATATTAATACTTATAACACTTTTACTTCATTTTAATAATCTATTGATACAGCAAAATTGCTGAGTAAGAAATAAATATGCGATATTAAATTCAAACTATTGTACAGTTAACTTCATTTCATTGAAAGGGTTGATGATGTACAGAGTATCACAAAGTTAATGGGACATAGAGCCTGACGACAAAATAATGTGATGTAGCCACTAACCTTACTAAAAGTTTTAAAAGATACAGGGTGTTAAAGTTAAAATTTTGTTTTCGATATGTGTAAACAACTTTTCAAAAAGTTCAAATATTTGCATACATGTTGGAGACACGTTTTTTGGAGTTGAGAAATTCAAATTTGTTTCTAATTTTGAGGTCACTTATGGCACATTTTGCTTTTTTAAATGGCAGAACTTTTTGCGGCTTAGTGGATCCATCCGTCTAACTATTGAAACAATCGATTCTCCTACCTTTTTTATCTGAAAAGGTTCATCTTAAAACTTTAAAGATGATAGTTTCATCAAACCTTGCCAATCTTCTTGAAATGTTGCGCACATCGCCCTACAATTTGTCGTTTTAAATAACTTTTTCAAGTAATATTTTTGCTATATTTTCAGCGGAAAAGACACTTGAAACCAAAACAGTTTTTACTCGGTGCACTGAACATTTCAAATAGGATTGATTATTTCGAAAACTGTTGCTGCTAACGATTTCAACAGGCTACACCTTTTTCAAATAAAAAGATACTGGAATCGATTGTTTCAGTAGTCAGATGGATACACTAAGCTGTAAAAAAGTTCTGCCATTTAAAGAGCATGAAATTGTTCATTAGCATACCTAGATGTTTGGTATCAGAGAGCATGCATATGATTTCATTGATAAGAATTGTAGGATAATTGATTTGTATTAGCTTAAAATACTTTTCTAATACAGTAAAAAATGTTACAAAAGCTAATAATAAAAAATATATGGGTAGATACTGTGGGTGTAATTCAACGCTGGTCGGGGCTTAAGTCCGCAGAACATTATTAATACCTCTAATTCTAATATTAATTTTGAAAATTGTACAAATGTAACATTTAATTTAAATGTCAATAAATAATTTCAATGTTACATGAAATAAGTTCTCCATAATGTAAATGGGAGCATTATACTCCCTTGGGAATAATCGACTACTTCTGTTTTAACTTTGATGTCATAGAAACTGATTTCTACTTCCGACCGTGGAAAAAGCTTGTTACAAAACAAACTTTGGCAATGAAAAGATACAAATAGTATTACCTATATTGACATGGCACATTTTTAAAACTGGTTTCATTTAGCGAAGATTTGAAGAATACTTCAAATGGCTTTTGTGCTACTTAGAGTATTTAAACTTCTGTCAAACAAACCAGTTATCTTCCACAGAATACGAAGCAAATATTAGTTTTGCATAACATTAACGGAAAACTTTTTAAATAATTAGTACTTTGTCGTTGAATTTGTTCTAGTATACAAAACCTCTATTCATGTATATTGTAATACGCATATTATTGTTCACTACTCACTAAGTGAATAATGCACAATACGCCATAAAGTACGTACAACGAAGAAATTATTAATAAAAATCATTTAAGAAGGTAAAATGTGTATAGATCATCCCGTTATGTTACAAACTGCATCTCTGTGTAATGATGAGTAAGGTAACTAATATTTTATATTTTAGAGTTGAAGTTTTTTTTCCAGTTTTCAATGTATTGGAATCTTCTTTATATTTCCAATATTGGACCACCATAGATAGTTTTTTTTTAGTTTCTTTAAAAGATCATTTTTATTATCATACCGTTGTAATCGTTTTAACCTTGGTTAGTTTTATTATTGTTTATGGTGGCAGTATCCAGAAAGGATGGATGCTTTAATCAATTTTGCGGTTTTGTATTACCATGCGACCTTTAGAAAGTCTCGACCACTATTATAGGTTCATTCGATTTCTATATCAAAATCCAGTGCAAATTCAGAGAAATCATTTAAACAAAAATTATTTTTCTATGTTTATCTATGTAGATAATATAATTAATTATTAGTGGTACAAGTCGAGGACAGATAATAAAAGTGCGTACAAATTTGGTTGATAAATGAAATGCATGTATTAGTTTCAATTTTAACGTCATGGGGCGTAACGATTAGATGTCTGGAAGTTTATCAGTGCTCTGGCATTTTTGGAAAATAGTGTCTAGTGACGTTTATTTTAATTATTACATTCATCATTTGCTATATTAAAGCTGTTTAAAATGTGTCTATCGATTTAAGTTCCATGTTGCAAACAGTTTTGACATCATTTTAATAGCGCGTTTAGTGCCTTAAAATTAATTACAAATCTCCACTGCACGAGAATGGAGCATGGCCAGGCGCTACACGCGTATGTCCAGCTATTGCGCTCGACTACTCGTACAATCATTTGCAATAATAATGACACTCTCTTAAAACAGTTTTTGAACCTCTGGAAGTTCTGAGTAGAAATCTCATTAAATCTCTATAACTAATATTAAAAATGTGAAGTAGATTTAGTAGAAAATTAATTTTAATAAGTATCATTATTATTGCAAACGATTGTACATGCATTTTGGAGGTATTGTTCGTGTTGCGTACTGCTTGTTTGATTCAATATGAATGCAAAAAAGGAATTTTAAGTATTGGGTTGTTGCAGAATGCATATGTAACAAGTACAAATGCTTCGCATTTCTTTTTATTTGTTTGCCAATCAACCAAAAGCAACTTTACGTGAGTTTATTCAGGAAAAGACCAATTTTAACTGTGCCATTTTAACCATTACCTATTTTTTGCACAATAATAATAAGTAAAATATAGAGTAATAATATATTTAAATCACACTTACTAAATAAAAAATAATTTTGTTATAGCTTCATTTTATAAATCCTAGCCTAATTGACGTAATAGAGAAAATATTTAATATGTTAATAACTTTGTAGTTTATTGTATTTCTGTGCTGGTATACTCTTTATCGTTATTAAAATAATCCATAATAATGAACATAGCAACTTCTGGTAGATTGTCAGAATAACCTTTACTAAATTCAATTTCAATTGAATATATTATACAAAATATTAACAACATAATAACAAAACAACATAGCACATTTTAATATCTTCAGTTCAGTAGTTTTGGAAATTTATTGATTAAAAGCTTAAAGTAGACTTTAATACATGATCATTAGTGGAGATCAAGTAATGCATTAAATTTGGCAGCAAAGTAGTTTTCTGCTGTTCTACTAGCGCACTCATTATTTCCGAAAAATATTTCGATAATTTCAACCGTTTCTGCCGTGGCATATACCATGGTTAATTTATAAAGCGTTAAAAGGTATTTTAACAACAAAGTTTGGTCGTATCAATCGCAAACTATGTACTAAATTCGTATTTAAAATAAGTACGAGGCACTCCTTTCTTATCTTTCTTCAAGAAAAAAATTCACAATACCAGCTTTTTTGTCACAAAAATCGCTCCAATCGCTATTTTCAACACTAAAATAATAAACAAACCATGGGTGTAGTGAACAAAGATTAAGTAAATGCTTTTACTAAAATTTCTTTAAATAAGTACAAACTAATCTGATGTACATATTAAAGTCTACATTAAGCTTTTAATCACTAAATCTCCAAAACTACTGAACTGAAGTACATAGTATTTTACATCATTATAAAGGGAATTGAAAGACTTTTAAAGCGATGTATCATTCGACCCCCCTTCCCGTTTAAGATTTTTGGGGTGATGCCATCCCCGCCTAGGGGGCTGCACGTGTAAACGTGATTTTATGCCATTTTTTTGTCCCCCTCGAAAACAAAATCGACGGGTCTGAGCGTTTTTCAAAAAGAGAACTGAGCTGCCAGAAAATGCCTCTGTTTCGTTTTGGATGCGCCACCCTGTATATTGATGGTTAAGGCAATGCATATAATCTTACTTCTTATTTAACTGTGTAGGGGTTATGAAATTGAGAAGACCTGTAATGACGGTTTTTATTACATAATTATGGGGAGTTCAATATTTTTAAACCCCGTTCAAGGAAAAACATTCTATTTTATGATCACGTTTGAATTTGCATGAGCTGTCGAAGCATTCCTATTTCCTCGTACTTCTTGTCATAGTCTAGCATGGCGTGGGCCGTAGGACGCGTTCGGGGAATCGTTTTTTTTGCAATTTAAAAAAATGCGCTATTTATGTATCAGCGCTGACGCAAGAAACACTGCACACAATGCTGTTATGCAAATAATGAGACTGGTGACCTAAATCCACTATTGTTGCGGTCAAGAGAAATGTTTCGAGGTGTTGAATCATTTAAGTGTTCAATGAAAGAGCACCTATTGTATATCAAGTGTCGTTAATTAACCTAAACTAAAGATGTATCTGTAAAAGTTATTAAGACATACAAAGGGAATGATTTGAAAGAAAGATTATCTGGAAAATCTGTCTTTTACAAACAGTGTACCAAAGATAGGTGTAAATAGGGCGTCATTTCTTGTGTCAAAATCGATGGCAAAGCGTAGAGGTAGACATTTTCTACCGAAGATATTGTATTGAATGTTTCAATTATTGTATTAGCAGTAAAAAAACAGCATTGAGTCGAATTGATTACCTTAATTACCTGCACCGCAAATCGCCACCGCGTAAGCAACCCAGTGTTGCAGATTATATACCTGGTATTCGAGCGAAAAAGACAACTGCTCATTTATTTTACTCGACCACCGAAGTATTCTCCTGTTTTCTGCGAATTTAGAGTAGATATGCGATGCATGTAGCCAATTGGAATAGCCGCAATACTGCCCATGTGTGAAATTAAATGATATGAAATGAAAGACTATACATATTTTGTTATGTACACGATGATGATAAATTTTCTTAACTAGCAAATTATACTAAATACCTTAATGAAGTGTATCAGAATGAAAATCGAGACTTTTAAATTTGTTCTAGTAAATAATGTTTGAAAAAAATCAAATGCTAATTTTGAAACATATTTTGCATTGTTCTCTGATAAGTCAATTTTTTAATTAATAACTAATAACAGCAGGATTTAAAATTTCAAGGCTGATTCATCGAAAGATTTGACTTCCTATATATCCTAATTAAGCGCTTGTAATGGGAAGTTTAATCAGTTAAGATAGTTAAGAAGTTGGCTTCTACTGCATAAATTATATTATCGTTAGCCGAAATTTATTCATATATATTTTGCTTTGTTACCGTTCTTTAGGTCTAGTTTCTTTTCACGTGGAAGAAATATCATTTTACACGCCTTAAGGTCAAGGCAAAGTATTATTATTTTCATTTTCACCCACCCATTATGAGACCATATGCCACTTGGAATTGATTGTATTAATTACATGGCAAGCAACCTTTCTAGAACAACATATAATTTTAATAGCGTGACTTATCTCTATCATCCATTACTGAAGTAAGAGGTATTTCATGATAAGCATTACGAAAAATATATATATGGGATATATGTAGTGTAATGAAGAATGTAGAAATATTTTTCATTAATTTTTAAAAAAACTTTGTAGAGAATTTCGGCAAGTTGCATATTGCTATCAATAAATGTATAAAAATGGCTAAACCAGACGATATAGACTTTTTTCCAGGAACCTTCTTGAACACAATGCAGAAAACCGCATCTCGATATCTGCTTTGCCTAAAAATGTCCGCTATTTTTCCTAACTTCCCTGGACTATCGTACTTTATTCATTATCTGAGTTTATTTACTTGTGGCATAGTTTGAGTTTTTTTCCTCTGTCTATCTGCGTTTTTTGCCATATGTGCAAATATTTAAAAATTAATTAAATAAACCTACATTTATGCTAAAAGGATAATTATATGAAACTATTTTAGCTTAACATAATATTTTTAAAATAAGTTCGATATTGAATTAATTTTAATATGTATATTCGTGATGTACCTATTCGATACACAAGACTAACTGCGTTTTTTATCACGTTAAACAAATATTTATCTTATGAATGAAGGAAACTCAAATCCTAGTTTTATATTAATTACATCCTGTATTAATAATAACGGAAACTTATATCTTGGTATGTTGATAAATGGTAATAAATTGCCCATCATTTAATAAGCATACAGTTAAAAATGCAAATGGTAAATTCGTTTAATTAAAACTAAAAATATAAAACTTGTAACGTGCGTACGTTGTATATTTTTATATTATATATACATGGACTAGGTTAAGTATTGACTGTTAGTTTGATTGCAGTTTTTGTTTACGACTTTAATTGTGAGATGAAATAGAAAATATTAAAATAAACATAAATTATGTCAGATATGTATCAGGAATATCTAATATACTCTGATTTCGAGTAAGATTCAACCTTGTATTCAAATGCCATTCGAATACTTTTTAAGTCAAGGTATTCATTACAACCGACCTACACATTTAAAGATGCCACCTGCTGACTTGCGACATATAATTATTTTAATTCACACATGATGATAATTGAACATTGCACATGATTATCGTTTTCTCTGTCAGCATCAATAAACATACAGGGTCTCACCTACTTCGTACCTATTCGTACTTGTACTTCTTGGAACGTACCTTCCATTTCGTGAATTAGACCTAAAATTCTCGTTTTGCATAATCTGGTGAATAAAGAAGCAAAGAATGTATGAGAAGACTGTCTGCAATGCAGATAAAGTTCTTCTTGTGTTCTTTTAGAAGCGTATCCACTAAAATGTTCCTGTACCACTATCATGTTTTTCATTTCATAACTCTCAGAACTCATCTTCAGAAACAAACTTGCAAAATATAAACTTGACAGTGACTTACCGAAATTGTCATGTTGTTATGGATATGTCATTTTAAAAAAATCTTGGGTATGTATTAATAAATATTTTCTACAATATCTTTATAACCGAGCACAATTTCGACTTTTCATAGGTATACATTTTTTGTATAAAATAAAATTCTCTATCTATTTCTGATAATTACGTGTAAAAAATTAAATGTACAAAAAAGTTACAGAAGAACATTTACAAAGGGTTGTAGTAAAATGAACGCCCTGTACCGAACCTAATATGAACATACTGCAAATATCACTGCATTCACGAAGCAAAGTTTGTTCAAAATCTGTTAACTGGATTCTAAGTTAAGGAGAAAACAAGAAATAAAAGAAACTTTAACACCCTGTAACTTTTTTGCGACATTTTTCGTTTAAGCAAGTTTGGTTAAATCGACAGCGACACCACTTGGGTTCTAAATTATACTCTTGAAGTATGTAACATTAGGTGAAGCCGTGTATAAACAACTAAAATTTTGCCACATCCCTAAGTTGACTATTTATATTTTATTTTAAAAGACACAACACACAAGAAAAAAACTGTAAATATACAAAATACTGTTAGAAACGCACTTTGTTTACTATGATTATAATATAAAATTAAGGGTTTTTTGTTTTGAAAGAGTAAATTTGTTTGTGAGCATATTGTTGGTACATATATAGATTTTAACAAACACACTGTATAAAAATTCCGATGTAGCAGACAAAACTGTGGGTGGTAAATGTGCGATTTCGTTTGAAATTATAGTTTAATTAGGCAAACAATCCGCTGACAATAATGAAAGCAAAATGTAAGTTACGCAACAGAGGTCCATGTTTGTACAGATCTTACCGCACGTTTAGGTAAGAAAAAACCTGTTCGTATGATGTCAGTATGTAAATTGTGCATTTTAATCTTTCTAGGTCACACAAAGCGCCAATGAAGCTTGTTTTTAAATGTAAATGTCATCAATAATTGTTAATTTCTTCCTTGAATATTTTTAGTTACTTTATAGAGGGACTTTTGTAGCAAGAAGCACAAATGAACTTGACTTTAACAAATTTTGTATAAGAATATGATGATATGTATGATAAATCTAAAAATTTTAATCAGATACAACTAAAATGTTTGGAGCAATACAGGTGTTGTCTGTCACCCACCTCGAAAAATGTAGAAAATAATAATATATATGTTTTCAAGAAAGTTTAGGCAAGATCATGGTTTGCCATTTGAATACATTTCTTGTCCTTGCTCGACTGTGCAAAATCATATCTTGACTTGTCTTGCGCGTCTTGTAAATTGTATGTCTTAATTTTGCACTCTTGTATCATTCTTCAAAGACTTGCATACAAATGAGAAACATGGAACTTTATTACAAATTTGGTAACAGTGGTGGTTACTCTCGATCGGTTATGGTTCTGCTCGGAGCTTGATCGATCGACTGTAGTCGATTGGTAGACGTTATAAAACATAGGAACGGCCAGTTTTACATAATATGTTTTTGATTCCTGCCGGTGTTCTGTCCAAATCACATCTTGGACCCCTTTTGTTTTTGTTATTTATTGATGGACTCATGAATTCTGTTGACTGCCATAAACTTCTTTATGCAGATGACCTTAAAATTTATTGTAATGTAAATAGTATTGCGGATTGTTTGTAATTGCAGTATCAGGTAGATGCAATTGTAAATTGGTGCATGTTATTTCCACTTAAATTAAATGTTAATAAGTGTAAGATAGTTAGTTTCTCCAGAGACAAAAGTGCGATTATGTTCGATTATGCGCTGAATAATGTTATCCTGGAAAGGTGTATTGGAACTAAAGACTTGACTGTGAGTTGAATTTTTTTGAACACATAAATAACATTACAAAATAAGCTAATAAAGTACTTGGTTTCATTATTAGAAACTGTGTTTCACAAATGAGGCAGCATTAAAAACATTGTATTTTTTTTGTTGGTGCGTACAAAGCTGTTGGTGTATGGATCATGGATTTGGTATCCTATTTATGAGAATCAATCTTCTAGTTTGGAATCAATTCAGCGTAAAGTTTTAAAATATATTTCCTTTAAAAGTACTGGTGTATATCCTGGACAGGGATATGGCTATGAGTTACTATTATCGACCTTCCTTCCTTCACTAAAGACTAGGCGTATTATATGTAGTATTATATTATTATTTAACCTATTTAATAACAACGTTGATTGATCTTTACTATTGGAAATTTTTAATATGAGACTATCAAAGTTTGGTTCTAGGCAGACTGACATGTTGTATTTCCCAACACCGGCAACCAATGTTCTTAAAAAATGACCAGTATAAACTATGTCACTTAATTTTAATATGATATCTGATAAATGTGACATTAACCACATTGGTATTCATGTATTAAAATCAATTGTATCTAACAGCTCTCAATTATAATTTATGTTTTGCATTCTCTCTTTATCGTAATTTGTATTAGCTTTATTTCTCTTCTTTTTATTGTTATGTATGATTTCTTAATCAAGTAATTTGTTTATATGTAACGTGTTAAATATGTTGTTTTGTTGTTACTACCTACTGATTTTTTGTTTTCATTTAGCACACCATTTTTTTTATAACATGTTTGTAAGAGGAAGTTTTCTGTTGGGCAAATAAATTATTATTATTATTAAATAAACGGTTCTCTTCCCATTTTTTTTATTTAAAATATTGTTTTTATTTCAAAGCAATTTTAGTAATAGCAAGTAATATGTCCCGATATACGTTGGAGGAATTATGACAACCCTTGAGTCGCTCAGTTCGTAAGTCTATACGTGCCTTTATGTTCAAGAATGCAATAAAGGCACATATAGATTTGCGAGCTGAGTGGCTCATAAACCGCTCGTAGAAAAATTGGATTCATGGACCCCCAATGAGCACAATGTGAGCCGGCATTGATTGGACTGAATAGACTTTGACTGAATATCCCTTTATGCTTGGCGAAAGAACTACGCTCTAAATCCCATCCACACTGTTACATGAGCAGCTCATGAGCCTTTAGGAATATAAAATACAGATGTTTAGTTACGATACTGTTCGCAAAATAGCCAGGAAAGGCTATTCTGCACGCATATCGTTAAATTGTAGCATAAACCAATGTGTATATGTATATCACATTATCTGATTGATTTCGACGAATTTGTAAAGAAAGCTCTATCGGTACCAGTTGGTAGACTGGAAATTCCAATTATCAAAATCAACTATTTACAAAAAAACTCGTTTGTGTTTGATAAACTATCCTATAACACTGTAAATACATAGGTATTTCTTATTTTAATGTAAATTAGAGGTTAGCTCATTTCTCAGAAACTATTTTAATTATTAATTACGTTAACTAGCATAACATGTAGTTGTCGAAAACATATCTTTCCTAGAATTAAAGCAACAACGGTGGTTTATCATTTACTCCTCCGTATATAACAGAATTTTTTCAAACAAATAAAGTAGATTGCTATAAATAAAGTAGTTGTTTTATGTGGGTAGATTACTTGGGTGGCGACTACTTGTGTCTTTACCACACATAAATATTTGGAAAAATGTAATCACTCAGTTGGAGACTGTTTTCGTTAAATAGATAATTAGTCTGTTTTAGACGTTTTTCTCAAAATAACCAAAACAGTATGCAAAAACCTACTCTTAAAGTAAAATAGAAAAATGATAAAACGAGACCAGAAGAAAAAGTAAACCAAATTTTAAAATCGGTTTTACATTTACACTAGATTTTGATTTAATAGATAATTCAAGAACTTCTCACAATTCGTTAGATTTGTAGTATCGACATATTTACACGTTATAATAAAAAAAATAAATTCCACAAAATGGAAACAAAAACCACGTGGCCGAAAACGGGATATCATTGGTGTGACGTTACACGCCGTTCAGCGCGATTTGTTTCCGTGGATGCAGGTGCAGGTTATGGTGTTGGTGATGTAAACCGGCGTTTGTTTCTGGTATTTTGCGGCATTAGTGGGTCATAGCAAACAGAATACAGAACAATTAACAATTACAGACACAATTATTTTATATTAGATTACAGAACAATTACAGAATAAATATATAAGTTGTTTCACTCTCGAACACGCGGGCGCCCTACCAATTCCGCTCTCCTCACCCGTCTCGGGGACCGTTCGGTACCCAGGATCCTACACGGTGGCCGACGCTAGAACTGTAACGTGTTGAGTGCGATCGATATAGTGTGACACAAAAAAACCTTAAATATCTGTTAGTTTTTATTTTATTTTTCTTCCAAAAATACCCGTGATATATTGTACCGTGAATAATTGTCCCTCAATACGTGGTTTTTCCATGTATTTTATATTTCATCAAATAATATAAAGAAATAGGTCACGATATAAAATTTTACACGGTACGCCAATAAAAATTATAATCTTTATTTGTAAGATTGTCCTGATCACTATAAAAAAGTTAGAATTTGATGCAAACATTTTTCAAATGAAACAGCAAACATTGTTTTTGTATGAACCAACTAGTAAGTTCTTTGTGGTACTTATACTGGTATTTATTTAAAAAAGTGTAATATGCAATAATTATGTAAGTAGGTACTTAATTGTGTCATGTAAATTTTACACTCAAGCATTTTTGGTTCAAGCAGAGTTTCTGATAATACCAAAACTATTTTGACGCCAAAATTTCAAGATGCTGAAGTTCAAACTGGTACACCGATTCTAAGTGATACCTGTGCACAAACAGTATATAATAAAAATGGTATGTACAGTAACATCTTTAAATAAATTAAAATAATTTGTCTCAAATTAATTAATATACGTATAGAAATACCCAAATCAGTAAAATAATATTATACTAAAAAATGACCTGGACATACTTATACATTGAGTTTTCATTTAAGTATATTTTTTTACTGAAAAGAATATATAGTTTATTAAATTACAAAACAAGAATATAATGCATTTTTATTATATTTCAGATTACATTACAAATATTTTATTTATACAGCTAAAAATATCACGAATAACAAATTAACTTTTCTAAACGTATGTACCTACTGCGTTGTCCGAATGCATGGAAATCTTAAGGTCCGTTTTCACGCTCATGCAATTTGCGCAAATTGATTTGTGCAAGCCAATTGGCACAAGTAAATTGTTGCATGAAAATCAAAATCGTTCACTTGTACAAGCAAAATAGTTTGACTTGAGTAAAATCTGGCCGGCCAGATAATTTGCATCTGATTGGCACAAATGCATGAACGTGTAAACGACACTCCAACTCGACGCATGCTCAGTAGTTCCGTATTCTTGTCCCGATCTGCACCCTGCACGTGGCTTTTGTATTTTCGGTGTTCTGCGACTAGTGCTGTTATCTACATAGTCTACATAATTATTTTGTCTGTGTTGTACATTGGTTATTCAACAATGTCAAAAAAAGAAGAAGAATTCATTACTGAATTAATTGAGCTGTATAAATCTTTTCCTTGTCTTTGGAAATTGATTTTCCAAAGAATACAGCGATAGAAATGCTAAATCACAGGCTTATGATATTCTTGTTGAGAAAATTCAGACTGTGGACAAAAGTGCAAATAGAGAAACTGTGGTGAAGAAAATAAATTCCATGAGAACCACATATAGAAAAGAATTAAAAAAAGGTTATTAATTCTGAGAGATCGGGTGCCAGTACTGACGATATATACGTTCCACATTTATGGTACTTTGAATTAATGAGTTAAAAAAAATCATCAACTAGTGCAAATTGCTTGAGCGTGAAAATGGATCTCGGAAATTCGGTTTATTTGTGCAAACTGGCATGCACAAATCAACTTGCGCAAATTGCATGAGCGTGAAAATGGACCTTTATATATATATGAACTAAATAAAATACACTGCTGTATTTACTTTGTTTACTTTTGTGTTAATCATTGCAAACTCAAAAATGCTCTTTTCGTTCAGCATCAATTCAGTATGGTTAAACTTGGTGCTGCCAAAGTTCGACTTCGATAATTTGAATACAAAAATGTTGATTTAATGTTAGATGAATCACCATAGTTTGGAAGTAAAAAGTTAAAATTAGAAGCAATTACTTACTAGTTTTGACCCCTAGTGTTGTATAATCTTAAGTACGTAAAAGAAATGAAATATTTCGATTAGCTTGCAGAATATAACCATTCGCAATAAAAATATTCTCTATTCAGTTGAACTTATGATTGATTGTTTATGGTTTCTTTTATAGATGCAGTAGCGCAGCCAGAAAGTTGTCATGTTCATTGAACAACAAATATGTCAGACTAGATTTTTTAATAAAAAAATACATATTTTTTAATAAATAAAAAGCAATAAAAAATCAAGTTTACTAATTACATCAATTTTTGCTGTTAGATTTAGTCTACTGACCGCGTTGCGGCCAAAACCCTCCGTGACTGCGCCACTGAATGGATACATTATTTAAGACTAGAAATTGAAACCCCGTGGCTTCTAACAAAGTACTACAGTATTCGAGTAGATGTCGCTACAGAAAATACGTTTATAGTAAAATAGTACTATTATTTCATTCATTCCAAATTTTACCAGAATCCGGGCAAAAAAGAAAAACACTGCAAGCGAGATGCATGATCTTTCATCTCGCTCGCTGATCGCATATTTGGATTAAAAAAGGGTCGTAAAACCTTCCTATTAGCAACCGCCGCGCCGGCTTATTGCTTTGAAATTGTTTTTGTCCGGTATGACGTATTTACACAAAAAAGAAGGCACGTGGTTAACCATCCTAGAGCTTTTTATTCTATATTTTATTATTTATCCGGACTCGAACTAGAGTAGGTGATAACATGCGGATCTCTAAGTAGGCATTTTTATTGTGTTATTGTTGTGCTGTGAAAAAATTGAATATTATGGAGAAACGTAATGGTACCAAAATTACAAAAATTTTACGAAACTTGTATACTGCCAGAAATTATACAGTGTGAAAGAAAAGTATGGAATAAATTTATTATTTCTAAAACAACGAAGTTTCATAAAATTTCCTCGGACAAGTCGATTTTGCTTTTTAAAAACTCTTTTCTATACCAACGCATTTCCGACGTTCATTTGTTTTCGCGTGATGACGTCATCGAATATTTTTTTAAATAGAACCCCTATATTTTTTCATCGGATTCTTGTAGAACTTAACTTGCTGAATTCAAAAATGTTTAATTTCAACACTTTATTTCTTCAACTTTCAGAGATTATAATAATAATAATTTGTTGTTCTTAAATTGTTTCAAAGTAAAGAATTCTATTTTCTTTAACTGAGGTAACTTGATTTAATTTGTTGTTTTTGCTATCAAAAGATGTAATATTCTAACATGCAATCTAATAAAACAAAATAATAAATTCAAATCCGATTCAAGTCAAATACGATTAAGGCAACCAGAATTTAATTATTAATTAATTAATTAGTTGCTTATTGTTAAATTGTTTTAAAAATAAAGAGTCCTTATTTTGTGATACTGCCGATGAATTCACTATATCCATTTTACTCTGAACCAGCCCATCACAGACACAAATGGAAATATTCACATTTTTTTCAAGCCAATTTTATTGGATCGGTTATTATTTTTTTTCTCGGAAAGTTGAAGGAATAAAGTATTGAAATTATACATTTTTGAATTCAAAAAGTTAAGCTCTACAAGAATCCGATGAAAAAATATAGGGGTTCTATTTAAAAAAATATCCGATGACGTCATCACGCGAAAACAAATGAACGTCGGAAATAAAAAAGCAAAATCGACGTGTCCGAGGAAATTTCATGAAACTTCGTTGTTTTAGAAATAATGAATTTATTCCATACTTATCTTCCACAGTGTATACAGAAATATTCCTATAGGAAAAAGATGTATAGATCCGCAATATATAAAGGATGCACAAATTAATAAAAAAAATTATATTTTGTGATTTTTATCTTCATCCCTTACATTTTTTAAAATCTATTCCAAATAGATTACCTACTGTAAACTCTGCTACGAAAATACAAAAATTCAAAATTTTAGTTAGATTTTTATTTATTTAATTATTACATTTATTTATTTATTAAACACTATTCCATAAGAATTTATGGAATAAATAGTAACCAAGACAAAGAATGTAAGTACTAAAAAAAAAATACTATAAAATCGATATACCTATGCTTCCAATAAATAACATCCAGATACATAAACATGAAAAAATAAAATACACAATTACAACTATATTTTCCACTCCACAAGGGGCACGACAGTTTGTGGCTATATGTAAGACGATGTTTATTTTGAGTCAGTGAAAAATACTAAAATCAACTGAAAAGAAAGCCTATATGCAACTGAATACTTTTGGCAAAAATTACAGTTTTTAAAAATATTAGATTTTTAGTAATTAGAAAAGCCGATTAATGCATTTCTTAAGCATGTGGAGCAATTAGTAAACTAAAATATGGAATTAAAATATTAATATTACTATTAAATTGTAAGTGAGAGTAGTGAGTTTCACTAGCCTATTTCTATTTTTTTATTCATATTGAAATTGGTAAATCTATAAATATGGTTGAGCCCTAGATTTAGAGACGCCCTATATAAGTAGAGCATTTGAAATATCCTTAAATTATTTACAAATTATTCATAAAACCGTTTCTTTGGTAATTGAAATTTATTTTATTTTCTCTGCCATTGTCTCTAACCTTGCATAACTTTTAAAAATCGAAAAAATGGAACCGGCGAAGTATATCCGTTCCCCCAGTATCTTTATTTTTTAGGCGTTCTTTACAAAAATAATGATTTGGTCAACCACAAAAAATATATCTTTTAAATTTCAAGCTGATACGTCATAAATTGGCGTTATTACGGAAAAACGATTTTAAAAGGTCAACTTTAACACCCTGTATCTTTTAAATGATGCATTTTTGTATATAGGTAAGTAAAGTTAAATCGTTATATTTTACAGTAAAAAATACGCAGCTCACGAGATGACTTGATTTTTTGTTTCACCCTGCATATGATATATATGTGTAGGTATACTAATACATATTCGAAAAACCAAAAAAAAAGCTTTTTTCATATACATTTATTTGATTTGATTTAATTTTACGGTATAAAATTAACATGATTTTGTTTTAGTCATCAATAAATATGACTATCAGTTAATAATTACGTTATACTAAATTAACCGCAATAACTGGTAGGTACTTAGTTCGTGAAAAATACCCTAGCGCATTTGTGAGTTCATTCATAAAATTAGATTTAACGAGTGCGACATCTATTTCAAACTAAGCCAACTAAGGGCCAAACAAATTGTAAATTATGAATGAATATTTTGCGATAACTTTATTCCAATATAACTTTTTTAATAAGAAAATGCTGGCGAAACTATGAATTAAACTGTGACCAGCTTACTATTTAGAAGACAACGAAGTAAAATATATCATAATTCCTTAATAATCTGAAGAAATAATCGTTTGTTTTTAAAACGCTAAAGAACGTACATGTTTAGAATTTAATATCTCACAAAATAATTACATATCTCAAATTAATTTTACTTTGTTACCTTTGCCTATACTTTGTCAAATGTGGTGTAAAATTTTATTACTTGTTTTCAGTGTTTTAAAAAGATATATTGGAATAAAAAAAGGTCTGTTTTCTATTAGTTTTCTATATAAACTAGGCAACCAGTAATTATCGGTTTGTGTCCTTAACAAGGCAATTATCAAACATAAGTTTTTAACAAATGAGACGACTATTAGATGCGTAGCAGGTGTTAACAATTAAATGACAATGGTAAATTAACGGTAAATATACGATAACTCTAAATGGCGTAAGAGGAATGGAAACGTTGGCTCTTCTGATGTTAGAAGGAAGTCACTATTTTTTTATTGGTATTTATGTCGAGATAATTTTATTGTCGTACGAGTTGTTTTTAAATTCAACTGCCAGTACAATAGGGAACTGGTGAATAAGTGACTCTGCCACTAAATATGATAAATGAGGTACGTTACGTCAATGACTGTTACACATAACGGTACAAATATAGCCATAACAGAATCATTAAAATTATTTTGGGGCGACAAATAAATAAATTTCATTGTTCGAAATTGATCATATCACCGCATAGTTTTGAACAATTTACACGAAAATGTGTCGCCAGATATGGTTCATTTGACGCATTGAGTGTTCATATCTATCCCCGCCACAATTTAAAAAAATAATACATATAATAAACTATTGTCTGACATAAAATTTTTCTTTTTGAATTTATTGAGAGACCTAAAGATGGTTTATCTAAGAATATTCTATGTAAAATACACAATAATAAAAAAATAAGAGTTTGTGGTATAAAAAGTAGGTATGAATATTTCCAAAACAAATTTAAAACATAATTATTAGGAAGTTAGAAGAAACTACAGGGTGTGATACCTAGTATTCGAAAAAATACTATAATTAGGTTTTAAAACCTCGAAGTTGTTATAATACTGGAACGGCCTCTTTAAAATTTGTCACACTTGTTTCTTTTTATAAGAATGCAGTTTTAGTAAAATATTGTAATTTAATTATTAATAAAATAAAAGTAAATATAAAATGTTTTAATTTGTTAACATCGTAAAATAAATGAGATTCATCAGTATGTCCAAAAATTTTAATTTCTCACAAACGGTTGATTGTTTCGACAAGCAGGATCATACAATTTTTAGATTAATCTTCAATCTTCAAGGAAATGCTATCGAAGTTTCAATAAAGTTAAGTATAAAAAGTTACCTTTCTACTCTTTAGGGCGTTGCAATTTTAGAAATATTTTACCTAAAACTGCATCCTATAAAAGTAACATGTGCCAACTTTCAAGAAAATAGTTTCAGTATTATTACGTAACCCCGTTAATAATGATTTCGAAAATGTTACATGAACTTAAACACATTACCTTTTCCAGTATCTACTAAATTTCCCAAAGAAATAAATAAAATGTTACAGCTATTACTGCTTTTGCCGCTATTGTTATTATTAATTAATACAATTAATTTTTGGTTTTAAAAAATAATTTGTCATACCTAATGTTACAATTCTTAAAAAATTTGTCCACCGACGTGTAAACACATTTGGGCCCATTTTTTTCCAGTATCTACGAACTAACACAAATGTTTTTGGTTCTGGTCTATTTTGAACGTTGGCAGCAGCCATAGCTGCGTATCATAATACGTTCGTGTAAATAATCAATAGTGTCCACTTCGGTATGATGCACTTCATTCTTTAAATATCCCCACATAAAGAAATCCAAAGGATTTAAGTCAGGAGATCGTGGCAGCCATGATACCATCCCCACTTCACGTCCAATCCATCGTATCCCTTGAACTCCATTAAGGCACTTGAATCACCATCGTTCAAGAACCACATTCGGAGTAGGACAGCTAAGGCCATATCTTGCAGAAGTCCAGGTAGATGATTTTGGAAAGAACTTCAGATACTGAACCCCATCCATTCGATTTGGTAATATGAATTGGTCCAATCAAGCGATCATCGACAATGCCTTGCCAAACGTTGAATTGCGTGCATTTTGTTACAGCAACCATTCACAAAATCTATTTCATAAGGGATAATCCCTTGGTATTAATGCTTGGACACGCTGTACATGGTACGGATATAATTGAGCCTCGTGTATGAGATACCACACTGTCGATTGGGACATTCCTTGTACTTGTTGAGTGATGTTCCTGCTTCCTTTTTATTCGAGGAGTTTCTTCAACAATCTCTAAACTGTGTTTCTCAGCTGCTGTAATACGCCGTGGACGTCCTGGACCTCCACCTCTTCCACGATTTGGTTACAAATTTCTCGTACCACGCCCGCGTTGTACTACTGCGGCAAAAGTAGCTGCTTTTGGCACCATGTTTACCGGGAATCGTTCCGCATACAAACGAGAAGCTGCTAAAGCATTTTGTCTTACCTCACCATAAATTAAAACGATATCCATCAACTACGAGTTGCTGTACACGTAAGCTATTTTAAACACTTGGAAAACTAATGTAAACACTATCGCAAAAACGTTAATACTAAAATCAGATTCCAGTATTCGGAATCGCCTGCATTCGGATGACGCTATAGACTACAGCGATGTAAAGGTTGAAATTACTACAACGTCAATAATTTCTTTCTCGGAAACTACATGGATTTTATATAAAAAAATTACCATATTGACTCCATATTTCATGACGCATCAATTTTTTTTGGATAAGTTGTGAATCACTATGTATAAAATTTCATTGACTGCGTTTATTTGTAAGGTTTGATATACGAGTTTATTATTTATTATTATTGTCACCAGCATTCAGTATAATATACTCGTAATGTCTAATGCCTTAACGACCAAACGTGATTTAATTAAATATCGCTGTTTGGTTTAATTTTATAACCTAGCGGTTAAATGCTGATAATGAGGAAAATTTGTCACGTAAAAGAAAACATACTGAACCATACCAACAGCATTGATAGAAGACATGCATCCACTTTTGTAATTCACGTTTCATGGACGATTTTCGAATGTATACTAAACAACTGTATAATTTTGCAATGGCTTAATAGGAACTACGTTAATTACCTGAGTAATATAGACTAAAAATGTCTACAAGGTCAGGTTTAGGATTTGCATAGCAAAGCTAGCAGATGAGTTGAGATCTGACCGTAATTAATTGATATTTAATTACACTCGTTACACGTACCCATGAGTGCACGGTATTAATTTATCCATTGTCTACGGTACCATGGTCTGTGGAGGTATTTGAAGGTCTCTAGGTAACACGAAGAATGAATACTGTATTATCGAACATTATTTCTCTGGAAAACTTTCAAACGTATTTTCTAATTGTATTTGTACTTATAAAATAAAAAGCAGAAGGAAATATATTTTTGAGCTATCCTCGAAAAGAACTTTCATATATTTTCAGAGAAATGTCACTTGATCCCTACTCGAAAAGAGAAATCTAGAACTTTTGAGTTACATTAAATTTCTTTAGAAATTGTGGTCAATTTTAAAAGTAATTAATTTTACAACTTGGTCTAAATAGTTAATTTTATGATCCATAAAACAGAAGTTATGAATTGTAATTTATGTATTGGTTTTAATGAATAATGATGTTATGTCACTGACAAATATTTTGCAACACACTAAAATAATAATAAATGTCTAAATATATTATTTTACGACTAACAAAACGTAAATAATAGCAGTAAATGTTGAATATGTCTTTCATTTTCACTTGAAAGGGAAATTTCTTAGTTTACAAATATCAGAATTCGATGTGATGATTAACTTCATATTAAAATAGAAATGTTAAGAGTGCTTATTTTAAAACAGCAATAACTTTATAACATTTTTTTTGCAAATTTATTATGCGCAGAAAGATTACGTCACTCTTCTCAAAAAACAATAACATTAATTAAAAAGTAAATAAGGAGTATGGGAAACACGTAGTAGGCTAAAAAAAGTTTTGTGAAATTAACCAACAAAGCTTACATTTTGTGTTCATTAAGACATACACCATTCCTTTGTTTTGTTAATGCCTAGAATATTAATAAATGTTTCCATTAGGACGATTGGTACCACACATAACGAGCCAAAGTCAACATTATTATTTTCCACTCATTATTTTTCTGTTTGTGTTGTGTATATGCAAAATACATTTCTATACAATGCAAATAATTTTTTGAAATGTTTTCTCTTAATTTTTATACCTCGCTGTTGTACAAGTTAGTGTGACATCAACAACCGCAGCTGCAGCCTATATTGTTGTCAAATCTAGTAATTTGACAGAAAATGAATAATTTTATTATTAACATTGTATTACTCGATATCATCCGTGAGAACTACACAAACACACCGCATCGTCACTAAACATTGAGATATACAATACACTATACATACTGTCAGAAAATTTGCCCTGCTCTCACCCAATTCGATGATTGTGGTATCGCGAAACGCTAGATTGCCCTGATCGCCCCTACGCCATTCTGGTAAACAAACAAATTAATAATGCCGTATATCGAGGCGCGACTGGAAATATCGGGAATCGACGAGAAGCGTTCGAGAGTCATTCGAGAAATGGATCCAGATGTGCTAGAAAATACCTGGAATATTCGTTTGGTCTATAAAAGAAGAATAAACGGCCGAGTTAGTGTTTTGAATTAGAGAGTTATTATTTGGATATTTCGGAGAGATCAATTAGAATTCAGAGCGATTTAGATAGTGATTAATTTAATAATGTTTAGTTGAGTTGTAATTAGTATTCGGTAGTGTACAGTGTTAATAAATATCAGTTAAAATTAACTGTTTGTTTTTCTGGTAAAAGAAAAAGACGGGTTAAGAAATCCGTGACAATATTTTACTGATTCCAGTAAAACTAATGCAGAAAAACTCAAATTAACTATAGCATTATAAACACATTTTCGCAAACCGATAATTTGAAAATTAACTCAATGTAGTAAATTTGTTTCGTTGAACTAACGTTGGTCGTTGTTTTATGCTCGTCTACGCTCTCACTGCGTTAATAATAATAATAAGTATATTTGCTACAAAATTGTACATAAAACCCTTTACAAATATATTTATATGTAGGAAACACCTTAGAGGTACACTCACTAAAGGCTTAGCCTGTACGTGAGAGAACAAAATTAAGTATATAAAATAATAATAATGGTAATAAAAAACAAACAAAAGTATTGACAAACAAAATATCAGAAATTCACATTTTCAAGCTGTTACAAGTATTAAGGACGCCACATTCTCGAAATAGTGTTTTCTACAAATATTTAGACATTTAAGAATTGAATAATATATAATTCAGCAAATAACAGGAATGTTATCTCATGCCATCTTCGAATATTTAAAGCTACCGAAGTAAAACGAATATATAACGACAGAACCGGTCTAACCAACATATTCTTAGGTAGATAAATCAAAATACGTACTTTTTAACTGCAGATGTAAATATTGTTATAACATGAACTTACATAGTTCAGTATAATATAAGAGTGTTCACTTTTGATTATATGTGAAAATAACACAGGCACACAAAAAAAAAGTTCTTTGCACGAGCTCCGACCTATGGTTCCCCATGTATTTTTGGCTTGCGAAACCGATCCAGGGGTCGGTATAGCCCAGACGTTCCATATTTGCGCCCTACGGTCAAAAAAATTACCAAAATATGATCATTACCTGGCAATAAGCGCAAAGCTTTATCTCTGTGCCATTGAAGGGTCCAAACTTGAATCAGTTGTTGGATAGGACCTCACATCCCAAATGTCACTTGAGGGCCACGAATTGGCAGAAAATTGGTCCTAAAATTTCAAATTGTCAGAAAAAATCATATGATTTGACCGTATTCAGTCAGGATCGAATTGATTTAAGAGGATTGTCTACATATAACATTGCACAGTGAATAAAGACAAAAATAAAGTAAAATTAAAAATAAAAAAGGAGCTACAATACTTCTACGTCAACGTCGTTAGCTTTGGGTCACGCCATAGAAAAGTTATTGTGACAAATTTTTATGGAACAGCAACCCTGCTAATGACGTTGACGTAGGAAGTATTGTGGCTTCTTTCTTTCTTTTAAATTTTATTTTTATTTTTAAAAATTGTTATGACTATTCACTGTGCAATGCTACATGAAGACAATCCTCTTAAATCAATTCGATCCTGAATACGGTGAAATCATATGATTTTTTCTGACAATTTGAAATTTTTTAGGACCAATTTTCTGCCAATTCGTGGCCCTCAAGTGACAATTGGGATGTGCGAGGTCCTATCCAATAACTGATTCATCTTTGGACCCTTCAATGACACGAGATAAAGCTTTGCGCTTATTTCCAGGTAATGGCCAAATTTTAGTCATTTTTTTGACCGTAGGGCATAAATATGGAACGTCTGGGCTGGATCGGTTTCAGGAGCCAAAAATACATGGGGAACCATAGGTCGGATCTCGGGCACAGAACTTTTTTTATTTTTATGTGGCTGTGTAATTGTTAAAATGTGGGGTTAGAATAGCAAAATAATGTTTGTCTTACAAACGCTTTTTAAACATGATTACTTTATTTAAGGAGAATTTAAATAGTAAAAGTGGATAAACAAAAATTTTATTTTTGATATTAGTTTCGTTCTGCGTGTTCTAATTTTCGAGATTTCTGTACCTCAAAAACACCACAAATTTGATGAAATATCTGATATCTTCCTTGTAAATGATAAATTTCGAATTGAGTATGATTGAAATCACTTTTCTTTTAATGTCCTATACTCGTAGAAATACATATTACTAATTTAATAATGTTAATTTTTTAGAGATATGTGTTTCGCAGTACACTAAAAATTATTAATATTTTTTAAAATCAAATAAATGGTCAAGTTATAATAAGTTTTAGGTACAATCTATTGCAGTAATAATGGCACTCCTGCAAATTAGGTTTGATCATGTGGAAGTTCTGAATAGAAATTTCATTAGGTCTCTATTCGTGAATTGAACGACTAAAAACTAAAATTGAAAAAAATTGAGAGTAGATTTCATTGGAAATGCATGTGTAGCTTGAAATAAATCTCCAAATTAGTTTTAAAGTGTGCTGTGTGCTCAATTAATAAGTTTAAAAATGTGAATTATTTGTACTATTCTGGGAAACACGTATCCATATCCTTGATAATGAACGTACCTTTAAAAAATTAACCCCTACTTAAGGTTACAGCCTGCATATTAAATTAATGATGTGTGATACGTCTTTTATGAGAACAGGACATTAAAAGAAAAGTGATTCTAATCTTCGTCTAATCGAAATTTATCTTTTACAAGGTAGATAAATCAGGTTTTTCATTCAATACAGTGAATTTTTCACCGAGTTGACATTTCCGCGATCGGTTCGAATGCGATAGCGCTTCACATCCGCCTTCGAATCGGTTCGATAATGTAACTGTTCACCACGACGGCTGCGTTACCAGCTGATGATAAATTTTTCCTCTCGTTCGCATCGAAATTACAGCTACTTGACTTTTATAGCGTTTTTGCTTTAGCGGTTACCTGCAACTACCACTATTTAACGATTTATCGTTCCGAGAGATCATATTCGTTCATATATAAATTTTGTATGGCAGTAATCGTGTGCGCGGAAGAGTTGTTTAGCAATAATTACTACAGGGAAGGTTAGATGTACTCCGTTACATAATATGCAAAAAGATATGAGAAAATACAACTTTGGCGGTGAACCAATATGAAGAAAGCTATACAGTGTTTAACAAAAAACAGGTATCATCTCATTAATTGCGTATTTTTCACGAAAAAATGTGACGATTTAACTCTACTTGCCTATATACAATCCCCTTAAATAATGCCAGGTGTTGTATTTGAACTTTTAAAATTGTTTTTCCGCAATAACTTTGTCAATTAGTTACGTATAAGTTTGAAATTTAATAGAGATATTTCTTGTGGTTAAGGGTATTATTGTAACCAACACCTAGGAAACGAACGTAGAATCTGAGGGAAAGAAGCTAATTTGCACCCCCCATTTTTTACGTAAGCCCATGGACACGTTCTTCCAAATATCGCAGTATAAAATTTTTGATATTCGATATTTAAAACACATGCAACGTTAGAGATAGCGGTAGAGAAAAAACAATTTTATATTTCAATTTCCAAATAAAGGCTCAAAGGATCAATTTGTCAATAATTCACCGATGTTTTAAACGTCCCAACTTTTACGCAACAAATTTTACTTTATGTAGGTAATTTCGTTTACTAAGAAAAATAATAAAACAGAACCAAATATTCAACACACTGATACATTACACTTTAATATAACATTGTAATATTAACATTTTAATTCACTAATTCCATATTTGAGTTTACTAATTGCTCTACAGGGTGAACCTTAAATAAGTACAAATATTTTAACCAGCAGTATAGTTCAATGTGTAGAACACATAATTAATAGTTGTTTTACAAAAAAATCAGAAATAAAAAAAGTGAAATTTTAAATAAATTTTGTAAATTTTCTGTGGAAAACTTGTTGAGGACCGCTGACTTTCATACATTTATGAGTCACAGCGCTTCAGATTGAATGTGTACTTCACAGTGTTGCCAGTGTTACACAAATGTCTTTGCTTGAACAAACTCTTAAATTTAATATAGTTAACATAGCTTTTTGTTATTATTCATAAAATAACTCAAGGAAATTCTGTCTTGTGTCTCTTTCTAACAGTGTACAATGGCATTGAACTTGTGAAATGTGGATTACTGATTAAATAGTTAATTTTTTAACAAACAGGTAAGCTTGTGTGCACGTTTATGTATAATTTTTGAATATTGGACATAGTAATATAACGTAATATCTTTTTAAATACTTTACGGCAGTATTTAACTTGCGAAATTCATTTTAATCGTTTATAGTAAGGTCAGTTAAGCAGTTAAAATGTATGTTAATATTGTTGCGTATCATACTACATACCCAACTTTACTGTACTTATGCTTCAAACAAGTATTTTTAAAATAGAATTAACCGTATTACTTTACTATTACGTTAAGGAAAACGTAATATTTATATTATAGAAGATATGGCAACCTCGCAACAAATCATATGGTTCATTAGCTTGGTTAAGCAGCGGTCCTCAAAATGTGGGTATTTTAAAAAAAAAATTAATATCCGTAAATATTAGAAACTTTTAAAAATGGCTTTCACTGGACTGATCTATATGACGAACTACACCAGCAGTTAAAATATTTGTACTTATTTAAGATTCACCCTGTATATTGTCGCCTGTGTAAGAATTAACGGGCTTTTCTAATGACTGAAAATCCATGGCTTTTCCCAAAAATATTCAGTCGCATTTATTTAAAAGTATTTGAAATAATGTAAAATATATTTAATCCTCTGAATTAGAACATTAGATATTCTCTGATTATGAAACATAAAACAATTATGTATACTATACGCAATTACTATAAACGTTGTAAAGCAAGCTAGCCCTAAGTTTAAAAACACTGTATAAAATCAGTTAAATTATATAAAAATTGTTTTTTGGGTGTTTCTTTAGAATTTGAAATTTAAAAATGTTATTAAGTGCAACCCAATATTCTGCGCTATCTCTAACGTTGCATGACTTTAAAAAATCGAATTTATTTTGAAATAAAAGTTTTGCAAAAAATTATTAAAAGTAATAAAATAATCAAAATAAAATATTACGCTACGATATTGAGTGAAATAGTCCATGGGCGTGTGTCGCGAAAATAGGAGGGACAAAGTACCCCCAATGTCTACGTTTGTTTTTCTTTTTAGGCGTCGTTTACAATAATACCCTTGAGATTTAGTATACCACAAGGAGTAGATCTATTAAATATCAAACTTATATATGAGAAATTCACAGTTATTGCGAAAAATAAACCAAAAGTTCAACTTCAACACCCTGTACTTTTAAAGACATAGGTAATTAGAGTTAAATCGTCATATTTTGCAGCCAAAAATATGCAATTAATAGGATGACCTGCTCTTTTGTTATACCCTGTGTAACAATTTTGATGATTTTTATTCTATACACAGTCAGTGGAGTATAAATGGTAATTTGTAAATCAATTTTAATGAATCATATTTTGAATATGTATGCCTTTATTTGTATGCTCGTAATTTAATCATTTTTGAGTGTGGAAACATATATGCTGTTATGATTTTAGTAACATATCACTTTAAGAGTGCATGTGTGATTGTAATCTGACTTGTGCAGTGACAATTTTTTTTTCTATGCGACATGTAAATTCGAGGATGACATGTGACATAATTGTCATCGAATAGTTACCCACCATGATGCCCATTTATTTCTCGGAGTAGCATTAATTGAAGCATCCTGTATGACGGTATAACTTTTACATTCCAGCATCTCATACATATATATATGTATAGTGTATTTAATGAATATCTTAATTATGGTGAACAAAAGATTTAAAAGTTCATGTCACATATTTTACTAATGTGGTCTAAAGTTGTATATAGGGCGATTTACAACTTATCTAAAAAAAATGAGAATAGATACTTCATGAGAAATGGAGAAAATTTTGTAAAGTCCTTTTAGTTTCCGAGAAAAAAAGTATTGAAGTTGTTTTCAACTTTTACATAGCTGGGCTACTGTAATCTCTAGCCAGACGATTTCGAATATTGAAATCCGACTACTTACAATGTAGTATTAACATCTTTGCGATGCGAGTGTTAACATTAGTTTTAAAAGTATCAAACAATAGCTTACGTGTATAGCAAGTCGGAGTTGATATATATCGTTTTAATTTATGGTGAAAATGCTTTAGCAGAACGATTTCCCGATAAGCATGTCCCAAATGCAGCTACTTTTACCGCGGTGTGAAGTGAGTGCAAGTGTGCTGCAACGTGAGCGTGGCACAGAAAATTTGCAATCGAATCGTAAGTGATGGAAGTTCAGAGTGACCACGGCGTATTACAGCGGTGTGGCGTATCATACACGAGGCTCAATTATATCCGTATACGATGTACAGCGTGTCCGAGCACGAATAGCAAGGGATTGAACGAGGAGGGCCAGTACCAAGGCTGCCACGATCTTCTGGTTTTAAAACCTTTCGACTTTAAATTTGAAATTGGACACATGGATTTATATAAACATTGTCTAAAATCTGAAGGCTTTTCCTAAAATTTCGATGCTTCAGTGGCGGATATACAGGATATTGGTGGTATATTTTCCTAAATAAAATAGTAGGTACATCCTGCACTTTATTGTAACAATTATATTTTTAATTCGTCTTCTCTTCTCCTCTACTTTCTCTCACTTTTTGTGGGTGCTGTTAAATGGCTGATTATATATAGTGATCAAATTAATACCCCTGAACACTTACATGAAATAATAAGTAATGATTTTCATCAGATTTAGGCAATAAAAATCTTTGGACAAATTACATTTTCGTTACTAAAATGATGCTGCGCCTGTGTTTGTGAAAATTGAGGTATTGTAATTCATCCTGTATATTTTGATTACATTTAAAAAATTCATATAGGTACTTAGATAATTTGCTATAAATGTTAGTTCTAATAAGTATCTACACTGTACTTAGAATACATATAAGTACAATCGTTTGCAATAATAATGACACTCATTAAAATTAATATTGCGATTTTTTTTAAACTTCTGATATATTTGTAATAAAATCTACTTTAAATTTCTAGTTATTACTTGTGCCTCTCATTAATAGAAATTTAATGAAATTTCTACTCAGAACTTCCAGAAGTTCAAAAATTGTTTTAAGAGAGTGTCATTATTATTGCAAACGATTGTACGTATCTATTTGTATAACTTGTCCGTGTCTATTAGATTTATTGGCATTTAGAAAAACGAACACATCTAGAAAGAAAAAGAAATACAGTTCGCAAATAATTTTTATAGTCGTGTCTGTTTGCTAAATCAAGCAGAAAATTGCAGTTAATAATATACTTATCGACAGATCCGGTGAAAACTCATTACCATTAAATAGATTCAACAAAGCAAAGGAAAGTGAAATGGACGGTTGCAAAGAAAATGAAAAAAAGATGAACTGATAATCTAAATGAAATCACTCGAGAAAATTCTACATATTATATAATATCGCGTAACTGCCTGTTTTTATAAAAGTAGCTTTAATTATATCCAGATGTGATATTTCTCTGAGTTTACAGGGGACTTTTACAAATGCAATTTTCTAAAGAAATAATCAAAAAGGGCAGTCCGAAAATGATTTCAAAAAATACATTTCTGCCCGGCACTGAAAACTGAAAAAAAAAGAAGTCCAAATAATTTAGTCAGGAGATCGTGGCGGACATGGAACCGGTCCTTCTCGTCCAATCCCTTGGTGTTAATGCTTGGATATGCTGTACATTGCACGGATATAATTGAGCCTCGTGTACGATACGTCACTGCTGCAATAAGGCGTGGAAGTCCTGGACCTCCATCTCTTCCACGATTTGGTTTCAAATTTCCCTCTCGTTGCACTCACTGCACACCGCGGTAAAAGTAGCTGCATTTGGCACATTAAAACGATATCCATCAACTCCGAGTTACTACTATACACCAATCCATTTTTGACACTTGAAAAATTAATGTGAACACTGGCGTTACAAAAATCGAATTTCAATATTCAAATCGCCTGTTTAGAGACTACAGTGGCCCAACGATGAAAATGCTGAAAATACCACAAATTCAATAATGCTTTACTCGGAAACTATAAGGATTTTATAAAAAAAAATTTACGACTCAATTTGTCATGACACATCTATTCCCAAATTCTTTTATATAAGTTCTGAATCACCCTGTGTAACTCTATAGACCACAGTAGATCGGCTTACAAGTAACCTCTAGGTATTATTCCATATAAAAATAAATTTAAAATTTTATTGCTCAACGAACGTTTATTATACACATCATGAATGCCGTATCTATTGCTGTCACTGTTAAAGGGAAAAATACCTCGGACATTGTACATTCCAAATGTAATTTGTTTGTAAGGATTCATCCGCCTCGTGGGCCAATCCCATGCTAACTAAAGCAGTTTGCTTTCTCATACCTAATTAGGTTCCACAATAGTTTCATTCTATTTATATCAAGGAGGCGATATTTATAGAATGGAAAATATTTACGTTATGCAACACAATATCCTTAAATGACAGCAGATAATAGAAATAATTATCGTCGTCTCCTATATGTAATTAATATTATAGCCATAGTTCTAAAACGTAGACTCTTAAAATTCTAAAGTATACATACCTATATAATTATTTATACGATAATTAATTACATGACATAGAACTTAATGGCTGTTTATCAAAATACCATAGTCATGACAATATAAATTAAACGTCTGATTATATCAGTTAGTTTGCGTTGCCGAAGTAGACTCACATTAAGCTCATATTAATGTTCGTCTCGTAACCGTAAATTTAATAACATACGTAACGACCTTAACTTTTAAGTAGACATAAAAAATAATAGTGGTAGTGATGATGATGCCGTTTCTATAATTCTTGCACGCTGCCGTGCTAATATAGTTTTTATACTTTGGGAAATGACAGACTGTGAGCGTGAATAATAGGGGCATTTCCTACACCTTTTCCTGATGCGCGTTCATAAATATTTTTCCTTCAAACTTCGTATGCGATAATTATAATGAAAAGTTAATATTTTAACCGATTTTAACTTTTATTTACGACCATATTTGTAATGTTGATATTTCAAACATATTTCTGACTTTGGCATATTTCCAGATAGAAAGTGACATTTACCAGGGTAGAAAGTAATCATTTTACACCCAGGTAAATGTCAACATTCATTGAATAACCAAAATGTAGTACAAATTATTTTATTAAATTATTTTGGAACATTCGATTGGTTACAAGCGGCAACAGGAATTGTTAATCCATGCTGAACATCCTGCGTAGAAATGGTAACGTTTTTAGTACTTTTGGCATTTCGCCAGATATTTTTGTTGCAATTTTAACCTGACAATTTCTAGACTTGATGACATAGGTACCCTTCCGCTACGGTGGAAGATTTCCATCCCCCTAATCTATTCAACTGGAGAATGTCGCCACCGCTATTTACCAATAGTGTGGTTGGCGTTCTTCGAAAGTAGTGTCCCGTGTATATTACACAATGCGGAAGCTTTAAATTGCAATTTTTTGGGAAATTGACATCAAATTTATGTGTGTATAATTCACTTTTTCGGTATCATAATAACCTCTGTCAAAATTCTGAGTTGACGTTTTTTTTTATCTGTAATTTGGTTATACAGGGATTTTACTTTGTACATTTCTCACGTAATTATTTTTACTACAAAAAATATCTTTGCAATTGTATAAGATAACCCTGATTAGAAAATGTCAAAATATCTGAAAAACAAAGCTTCTTAGTGAACTTCCATCAAGAGCACTTTTTTCAGAGAATAGAATAAAATTTGAACATTTCCACTTAAAAAATATATAGGGGGTTAAAGGGTGAACAAAACCCCATAACTACGCCACTGACCTTAATTCAAAAAAGTTATTGGCGTCAAAATATTAACATTTTATTGGTTTTGTGTATTCAACAAGAGATATACTAAATCATTAAACGATTGGTATGAGTTTGCCGATAATTTGACAAGATGCATTACGTATAGCTATCCGCCCGGGGCCTGACACCCAACATGCTCCGCAGGCGCACGCACGTGTGGCAGGATAAGACCCCCGATAAATGGAAATGAGGACAGAGCAACAAAAATCTCTGTAACTCGGACCCATACTATCACACATATAATCTGTAAGAGACTTTGCCACCGAGCCATCCATATTAATTGGATGGTTTGAAAGAAGAACTCTCTTAGTTTGGAGGATGTACAAAGGGCCCAAGGGCCTAAGTGCTGCACTGGAAAGCAATTTCCGCTGCACCTCCACACAATTATATACATACATACGTATAGGTATATTAGAAGAAGCGGAACAGTTAAACTTCAAACACGCAGTTACCAATACATATAATTTTAAAAAAGCATTCTTGTTCCTGCTGTTTTTAGAAATGAACAAGTTGCATATAATGGCAAAAGCAGTTGATGGCTTTAAAAACGTTTCTACGTTAAGCACAAATAAAAAAGTACTTTTATTTTCTTTGTATGTATACCGCACGAATCGAATCTTGGTCCGTTACCTTTTTCTCCTATTTGTGAATGAATTACATAAACTCCATTTTGCTGATGACTTGAAATTATTTCTCAATATTGATTGTTATCAAAATTGCAAGAACCTACAGTCTGATTTGAACCAGTTAGAAGATTGGTGTAACAATAATGATTTGTTTCTGAATACTGCAAAATGCTAAGTTATTTCCTTCAATAGAAAGCACACATAATTTATATAATTATTCCATTAATAACACAGTACTTGTCCGTTGTGATACTACTAAAGACCTAGGACCTAGATATTATTTTTATCAAAAGTTTTTCTTTTAATCGACATATAACATTAAACATGATTGAAGCTATTAAGATGTATGGTTTTATTGTTAGGAATTGTAAATCATTTACTAATATTAAAGCCATTAAAACTTTTATATTTCTATGTTCATTCTAAAATTGATTATGGTTCCTTAATTTGGTATCCTTATAACTTCCATAAGATAATGACTGAGAGAATACAGAGAAAGTTTTCGAAATTGTTATCATACAAAAATAATGAGATTTACCCTGCAACGGGTGTATTGTATAAATTGCTGACAATTGAATTTGGTTTGGATAGTTTGGATTTAAGGCGTAAATTGGCTTCTCTTACTTTTTATACAAATTATTACAAAACCAAACTGACTGTTCGGAATTGTTGAGTAAGCTAAATTTTCATGTCCCTAGATTTTGCGCTAGGCATAATCTCAGTTTTCACTGTGCAACAACAAGAACCAATATACTACTTAAAAATCTCAAATTATGTTATGTCTAGCAATTTTAATGAGATATGCATTTATGATTGTAGCTAGAAACAACTTGTTCTGATTCTGATTGCTATGGAACATTTCGATTCTGATGTATTTGACTAGTTTACTACCGTATATAACCTGTTTCAATTTAAATTGTACGTATCTGCTTTATTCTACATCGTTCTACATCTTTTTTTTGTATTTTTTTTTGTAGTAGGTTTACATCTGTATTTTTCTATTTGTTCTTCTTTTAGTAATATTTTGTGTTTATGTATGTATATTACACTACTACTATTTACTTTTGTGTAATTTTGCCCTGTAAATGGATTTTCTGTTGGGCAATAAAGCTGTTATTATTATTATGTATAATAAACAATATGTTGGTTATCTTGACCATGATAAGATCGAGACTGAAATTCACTAGATATCACTAAAGAAACTGTATGATTAACTTAAAATTGTTTTAACTATTAGTTATATAATATTATGAAATTGAGTTTAGGATAATAAATTGTGATGAGTTGATAACTAAAAGCTGGTATCTTTGTGTGTTGAAGAAATACCCAATGTTTAATATCAAGAATTCAAGCACTGCGAGATATTTACCTGTATTTGTTGTCTACTAGGTCAGCGGCTGAAAAACCACATCACGATTAGATTGTAAAACGACTGGAAAATAATGGTTCACTTAAACACGAAAGAAAGGAAAAGCATTTAAATATTATAGCGCCAGAGTTCACAAAACACGCCTTTAATTGCACAGCTATTTTAATACCTCAAATATTATTTCACCAGACAACCAGGCACTTTCTCGATTTTCTTTCTAATGCCACGACGGTGTCATTCCTTTTTTACCTCGAGCTACACTGAACGGCAAACAGAAAACAACACACCGCCGATCGATAGTAGAAAGTGTAACGGTAGAATCTATTGACTCATTTTTAGAACAATATATTTTCTGGTGTTTTGAAATATTAGCAATAATAGCGCCGGCTGCCTTCTAGCAAAATCAAGAAGGTAATGATAAACGTACTGAGGCAGAAGAAAAATTAGGAATGCGACAGAAGATGAGATACGGTACCGAAGGGTATTTTAGGTGATTCTTTGCAGTATTTCGTTCTCTGAAAATGTAACATTTAACTAATAACAGCATTCAAGGATGTTTTCAGTCACTGTGACACCAAGATTGTTTAAGTTTGATAGCTTCATATTTCAAATAAATTTCAAAATGTTTTGTGCGAATTTTCAATTTATTAGCGTGCTAACTAAAGAAAACAAATTATATATGGGGAATATTTATGGAGTTGTGCTGTGAACGAAAATAGAATTAAATGAGCACATAAGAGTAGAACAAATATTTTACATCTTGTCGAGAAAAAACTGAGCGCAGTACCCGCGAGGTGAAATGGAAATACTACTGAATTACCTTAATATTATAATTATTACAATAATCACTTACATGATGATATCCCCTGTTGGGGATCACTATTGATAGTTCTCTAAAGTGGACACATGGGCACAGTAGGCATTGAACGTGTAAAAAACTTTCAAGTCAGATATATTTAACAAGGAAACTCAGTTTGTTTCTGGATAATGTAACATTGGTGAACGCTTATTATGGTGTTATACACTCATTTTTAAGTTATGGCGTGGTTTTATGGGGTAATGCTCCAATGGCTAATCGTGTTTTTAAACTCCAGAAGAAAGCTATACGCATAATGTAGAGTCGGGCCTTTGAGCATTGCAAGTCTCTATTTAAAAAGTTAAAAATTATGACCCTGCCATCGCTTTATATATTTTTTTCTTTGATTGAAATACATAAAAGATGTAACTCTTATCTAACTAATTCAGATGTTCACAATTATTTAACAAGAAACTCTAATCAATACCGAACTTCTAAATTTAAGTTACAAAAATCGCAACGTAATTCATTAAATCTAAATCTTTATAATAAGCTCCAGTACATATAAAAATGCTAAACAATGCTCAATTTAAAAATAATAGGAGAATTATGTTTGATCACTGTTTTTATTCTGTTCGTGAATATATGGATGCTCCCACAGTTCATTTTTAATTATGTTTACATTTATATATTGTTATTTGTTGTCGATATGTCCTATATAATATTCTGACTTGTTGTTATACCTTTTAAAAAAGATGGTCTGTACAGTTTTCAATCACTGACACCAATGTTTTGGCAGCTTCATATTTCAAAATGTCAGGTTTTAGCAATGCGAATTTTCTATTAGCGCGATAATTAAAGCAAAAAATCCAAAAAATACTACCACAATGACAAATACACGTAAAGAATATTTATGGCGTTTTGCTATGTAAGAAAATGCGAGTTAAATGAGCATAGAAGCGTAGAATAACTGGCATTGATACTAAAAGACTTGGCGGTCAATGTGAGGAATGTATTTGTTCTAAGAAGAGTATTAGATACTTATTATATGGTATTATTTTTTTTAAAAAAGGTCAACATACCTATTTACCGATACACGGTCAAAATCACCATAATTATAACATAATTTTATGGGTTCGTCAAACATTTTTTCCAATGAATATTTTACAAAACTATTAAGGTAATTACTAGTCATTATAGATAATTAAAGCAATTATTATTTGCTATTATTAAGTATATGATATCTTCCAATTATGTAGATATGGGAAAGCAAATATTACATTTTTTTTAGTAGGAATTAATGCAAAATGCAAAAATGGAAATCAAATGAAATGAAATTAAAAAAATATTGTTGAAGGGAATCCGTAACAGTAATGTTTTTTATTTGCGGTTTTCTACAATTAGGTAAATGATTCAGTATTAAAGACAATTACAGAATCTTATAAGAGGTCATCACTGACCATTTAAAAAGTACTTGACAGTACCACTATATATTATTGATGTCCTACGTAGCAGATAGATTTACCTTCAAAATAAAAAGGGACCACGTGCATTTTTTTATACATTAGGTAATACTTTGTATACAAAAAAAATAATAGGTAGTAATAATTTTGGTATTTCAGTCAAATTATTGATTTTCAAGGCTTCTAGTCATATTCGTGAATTATCTAGCAGGTTATCCAACAATACAGACCTGATCAATAAACTCTAATTCACACAGTCCCACTCCTTAAAATCTATTCTAGAATTCATTGATATACATCTCCTTTCTTCGTCTGGCGTGCGAACGACTTTATGAATTATAACAATCCGCGGATTATTCAACTCCAGCACACTTTCCCATGGCGTATCCTAGCACACACGCTCATTGTTACATGTTTGGTAATGAAAGTGTAATAATTATTATGGCGGCTATTTGCGACACGAATTTTATAGCCGCCAAATAAAATTCGTTATCTACAAATCGGACTTTCTTCCGTTTTGAGAGAAAACCGGAGCGTTCATGTGCACGCACGTATTTTGCTTTCTTTTGTGTCATTTTTTAAACAAATTGATATCGTTTAAGTGGGACACTGAGATAATTTTAATGTGGCATTGCCATGATTGAGGTTAGTTTAACGACAAAAATATTAATATACACTGCATTTTTTAAAACTGTCATGATTTCTTTGAGTCATTTTAGACCAAAGAGCCTAAAAGTTGTCCCATTTTTCGCTGTAAAATGATTAAATTTGTGGTATTTTTTTAGTTACAAAATTTTCGAAAATTAAAACAGACCAAAAGTAGCAATATCAAAAATAAAATTATTATTTATGTTTTGTTTAACCACTTTTTATATATTATGTTAGGTGCAAACAGTAAGGGGTGGAATCCCTATTTTTGGTCATTTTTAAGATTAGTGTGGTTATGTATACGGAGAAGCATACTCCATACTCCCGCCAACAATTAGTATGTAGTAAATTGTACATAAAGTATTAAATGAATATTGTCAGCACTAGTAATAGTAAAGTGTGGATTTAGTTATTAAATAGTCAAACTAAAACAGTTGTTTTTCAAAAACTTTTAAGTTTTAAGAGAAAAATTAAGGGTTGTATAACCCAACAGTAATTACAATACAACCCCACGTATTTTTAAGATTTCTGTACCTACATTTTATTTGGTTAGACCACTTTCTGTCATATATTTATTTTACTTTTGTACTATCGAATATTCTACCGCCCTTAAGGTCGTCATATTTCTCTCCGTGAAATGATACGTTCATTTTAATTTTGTTCAAATAAAATAAATATTTTACATCTTGTCGAGAAAAAACTGAGCCGCAGTATCCGCGATATTGCATGTGAAATGGAAATTCTACTGAATTACCCTAATACTTTTTTAACAAGCATATTATACACGATATTCTAAATTAATTACATGGGCAACAGGCACAACTATCTGAAGCCTCTGTTAATACGAGGGAGGTAATTCAAATTTTTGGCGGAGTCGCCAGTTACAAAAACAACTGCTGCTGTCTTTAATACGAACTGATTATGCAGTAATCAGTATTAGGCAAAATTGGCATTGTTCTGACGTTCACAGGGGGATGAAAATTCTCCAGAAATAGTAAAAGAAACGTCTTTTTAACCAGATTATTGCATAATTACTCGTAAACTTTATTATGTGTAGGTACGTACAATAGTCGTATAGGGATACCCAAATATGAAAGTGACAATATTAAAAAAATGCTCATAAACATGCACATAATTTAGTTAAAATATACACAAAATATTAAAAATTAGCAAATAAAAAATATTTGAAAAATACTGATTTATTATGTCACTTAAAATCAACCAGTAGCAGCTTGAAACTATGTAAAATGGGACAACAAAAAAATATATTTTAAATTCTTCATATACAGGGTGAACCTTAAATAAGTACAAATATTTTAACCAGCAGTATAGTTCACTGTGTATAACACATAATTAATAGTTGTTTTACAAAAAAATCAGAAATAAAAAAGTGAAATTTTAAATAAATCTTGTAATTTTTCTGTAGAAAACTTGTTGAAGACCGGTGACTTTCATACATTTATGAGTCATAGCGCTTCAGATTGAACGTGCAGTTCACAGTGTTGCCAGTGTTACACACAAATGTCTTTGCTTGAACAATCTTTTAAATTTAATATGTTGTGTGATAATCATAGTTTTTCGTTATTATTCATAAAATAACTTAAGGAAATTGTGTCTTGTGCCTCTTTCTAACAGTGTACAATGGCATTTAACTTGTGAAATGTGGATTACTGATTAAATAGTTAATTTTTTAACAAACAGGTAAGCTTGTGTGCACGTTTATGTATAATTTTTGAACACTGGACATAGTAATATCACGTAATATCTTCCTAAATACTCTACACGTAACACCCTTTATATTTATTCTGATAATTGACTGATTTGATAAAACATACAATTCTGGTCCTCTTATTATAATATAATTATGACTATTTATATTTACATATTTTTATAGTTTTAATGGACTGTTGTTTACTGTTGTAAATAAAACATTATTTCTGGGTAAACAATAAATCATTTTATTAATCAGTTATCGAATTGGTTATAAAATCCAAAGAATGTTAATAGAAAAACAATAATATCGATTAAAATTGTATTCAACTAATAACCTAATTGTTTACTTTTTATACTACAATTTGTTCAATAAAATATAGTAAATTTATAGTTCAAGGAATTATTGTTTGTTGTGATTTACCCTGAGTTAAATGTTATTATGACAATTAATAATTTCTCATTTTATACCTCTTTGTTAGTGCCTCTTTTCTTTGTAATTTACTAACATATTTACTACTAGCATTTTCTGTTATTGTCGGCAAATTATAATGTTTTAACCCTATTTACATACATACAAAATGACTAATTTAAAAATTAATAATAATTTTGCCAATTTTTTACAGTTTTCAATTTAGTGCAGGTAGTTACTGTGATTAATCAAATCCCCACATTTAGGTACGCCCATGGACGATTTCTCCCAATGCCAGAGCGTAAAATTTTATTTAAAATATTTTATTATTGATAATTTTTCGTTAATCTCTTCTGATCCGACACAAACAAGTTGCGACCTGACAATCCGGCTCGAAGGACCACAATGCGCATTAGAAATAAATGCTATATGTACTGTGTATTTTCTTATTTACCGAATTAGTTGTGGCAGCAGCTATTGCAATTTTTATTAGTAAAGCAACTCAGAGTACCGTGTTCTTGCTGAACCTAATCGAATTTAATGAATCTAATGGCACATTTAACGGTAACGGTCTCACGAAGGCTGGACATAATTGGTTTATAAACTGCAAAGTGATATCCTGTAGCGCATAAAAGATGATTGCTGTACTTACCAAGAGCATTGAAAAAATTTCGTGTTAAATCGTAACTTACCTGAAACAAAAGACAAAAATAAATACATTGTGTTATTAATATTTTATGAGCTGTTGGGTTTTCCAGCTGTAAGTCCGGTAATTACCGGTTAACATTGATTTCAAATATAGTTGAATGGCACATAAAAAACTACAATAATGTTTTATATCAGACATTTATACTTTGTAATTAATTACGCAATGGAAAATATAGAGACAGAGTTGTTGCAGCCTTGTATATACTTTTCGGAGTACCAATGTATATTCTATACATTGTTTTAGTTTTATCTTATTTTAGATCTATATTAACAAATTTCAAAGTGGAAACTAGTGTTAGCTGATACAAGAAATCTTGCAAAATTTGAAAAAGTCTTTTCTTGTCTTGCAAAACAAGAGGAGTTTCTTTAAAGGTTTTGTTCCTTATCGATCTTGCAAGATCATATCTTGTCTTGTCTTGCGATAGTTTAGCAGAATTCTTGTATCACTCTCTTTTCTTTTGCGAGACTCTTGCATACAAATGAGAAACATGGTGGTTACTCTTGGTCGGTTACGGTCCACTCGGAGTTCACACGTAACTATCGATACAGTCGTGGACAGTGGTCGACTGGTAGGCGTTATAAAGTATAGAAACGGCTGGTTTTATATAATAAGTAATGGACGAAATAGACGGAAGAGTCAGTCAAATGGCAGTGATGTTATAATTAGTTGGTGTTCTTGCAATAATTTACCCTTAAATGCATCAAAATGTAATGTCATGACATTTACTAGGAAAACAAGCACTCTCACTTTCGCATATAAATTAGGTGACTATTCTTTACAGGCCTAGTTATGTTAAGGATCTTGGAGATATTTTCGATCCTAAACTATCATTTACAAAACATATAGAAACTGTTGTTTCTTCAGCATTTATGTGCCTTGCGCATCAGGTTATATTTTTATATAAAGTTCTGAATAACTTATTAAATTACTTATTACTTAGTAATATTAACTTGCGAGTTCCGCGCATGTCCGCACGCAACAGTAATGTTGTATGTCTACCCACAACACGCACTAATGTACTGATGTCATCGCCGTTGTATCAAATGATTTCGCAGTACAACAACATAGAGACCACGGTTGTTATATTTTTTTGTACCATTCACTTTTTTTTTTCTTTTTTAACAATAATGTATGTTCAACTTGCTTTACTTGTAAGATACATTTAAGGTTTTGTATGCTTGCATTATGTTATAGGTATTATTGTATTGTATTGTTTTTCTGCATTTATACTTTTTACCGTATCCGGTAATCGGGCATGTGCCTGTTTGGATACGTATTAAATAAATAAATAAATAAGTTCAGTTCAGCAGAACTGGACCTAGACTCAATATAAACCTTGATTTTAAGAATAATTTTATATGGACGTCCTTTATACATACAATAGAAATGCAATATTATTTTTTTCAGCTAATGTTCACTTAAATGGTATCTCGTCTTATATTTGCAAGACTTCTTGCCGTCGCAATATTTCTTGCCTTGTCTCGAAAAACTTTTTGAATCTTGTATTATCTTGCAATTCGAGCTTGTCTTGTATTCTTTTTTATTTCCTTTTTTTTGAAGACTTTTTCATGTCTTGTCTTGCGAAGCCAAGTGAAAAAAAAGACCAATTAATCACTGTAATAATAATTAATTTATAAATTGTGTAACACCGTAGTTGTTATTTTCATTAACGATAATTCTAGGTAAAATTTATTTTTTCTTATATAGGATAATTTTGAAAGTGCCGTATTAATTTTAATTGATGACATTAAAATAAATCATTTTACGAAATATTGCCCTAATTTTTTTGTAATAATCGAGTTATTGAGAATTTTGAAGCCAACTCTGTGTAACCCTAACCTATCCTAATAAATCAACGAACTGTTTTACAATACATCATCGATAAGCGACATGTTATAAGTTGCGCGAGCAATCTTTGTTCTCACGCTTCTTTTATAATCTTAATCTTAAAGAGAGTTAGTTCCATTAGGTATATAACAACGTAACACGTAAAACGAATCGTGTTGTTTTTATTACTTTAGGTATTTACTAGTGTGTGCGTAGTATTCATTTTGTGGTAGACGTAATTTGCTTACATAGGGACACAGTGATATAAATGGCTCAAGTGTATTGATAATAATGACCTGTGGATATATTATTAGTGTAACAGAGAGTGTTATCAAAATTGACAGACCATGTTCCACGAGATGGACGGAAAAGTCGCTTATAAATTTCATCCCAAGATTTTTTTCAAGATATATTATGACTGAGCGTACATAAACAGCTTAAATAATTTTAAAATGCAAAAATATGTGAGTTTTGTGATTTTTTATATTAACATTTATTGGGCTAATTTTTGCATATTACTTATTCTTCGAGCAAGTAGACATATACTAAAATTACTACCTCACATTCAAAATCACCCTGTTTATAGTGCCTTGAATTTAAAATAAATCTGTATATTGTACTAGCTTTTTTTCATTTTCCAAACTTTATTGTTGCACTTTTTAGTAGGTACCTATAAATTTATAACTGAGGAGGTCACTTTTGTTAATACTTCATCTGTGCTGGTTTTTAGACTAAAATTAGAAAAGTGTGGCAATTTACTTTGTTCGTTCATATACACTACTCAACATTTGAACTGGATATTGTTAAATGTATGACACTGTATAATGTCAATATTTTTTGCATATATTTTTTTCTCTTTGACAAAAAAATATAGACAAATGATTTCAAAAAGATAACATTTTAGTTATAGAGAAGCTCTCGTATTGCCGTTATTACTACCGCTGTTACCTATAAATCTGTTTATTCGCATATTTAGTGCAACTTGAACAATTGATACGTTGGATATGTGAAGGCTTGTCTCAAGTTGCTACACGACTGAATGTGTTGCAAAGTGTCGTAAGTCGAGCATGGATACCGTGACCATATGTCCCGCTTTTAAGCTATGTGTCCCGCTGTCCCCAAAATACGTAACAATGTCCCGCTTTGACAAGACAAAAGTGTAGCAGCAAGCAAAAAACCTTAATTGTAAGTTTGTACCGTACGTGTATTGTCATCACGTCAATATCGTTCAATAAAATAAATTTTCATTAATATATGAAAGTATTATTCTTAGATTATGTAAAAGCAAGAGACAGAATTACTTTTAACAAACATACGGTAAGTAATAAACTATTTTCATGTTTTTTTTTTAACATTCCGTAATAGTAGTAAGATCTTACTTAAGAAAGAACATCTATTCTTGTTGAATAACAATAAAACTGGAAACCATTTAAGGAAAAATAGATGCCCTAATTTTGCTAGATCAACCACTAATAACTGACCTAACAACAGTAGAAAATGTAACAAAAATATATCTATAGGTCCTATAAAACATATGTTTTATTTTTAAAATCATTTAAGGGCGTCCCGCTCTGAGAAAAAAAAATGGTTACGTTAAGCACGGAATAAGTCCATAGTAACTGGGTTTTTAACGTACACCCATGGAGAAGGGACGGGAACGAGTCACAACTCATGCTCAAGACAATTTCATTTCAAGAAGAAACAGAACATTTGCGGCTTCATGAATAATAGCCGCTTCAGATAAGCTACTGGAAGAGTGGTTTCTAATCAAACTATCAGAAGAAGGTTGCATGTTTCTAGCTTGAAGGCTAGACGCGCTTCACACCTACGCTTCACGGGAGATACCAATTGGAATTTTCAAGATTGGAGTCATTGTTTTTTTACAGAGGAGTCCATATTTCGTTTGTATACGGCTGATGATCAAACATTTGTATGGAGGCACATACATACGATACAATAGACATTTAATGACCCCAACAGCTCATTTTGGATTATTTTGTGTATGGGGAGGCATATGTTTAAATGGTCGCATCGAGTTGTAGGACCCATAATTATGTCATTATTTGGTGCAATAGGTGAAAGAGATTTGTTTTGGCCGTTGATAATGTCCGTCCGCACCGTGCGAGAATGGTAAATAATCGGTTAGAATATAATGGAATTGCAAGAATGGAGTGGCCATCCTATTCGCCAGACATGGACTGCATTGAACACGTTTGGACATAAAGGTCTGCGTAACTAAACCGTGGCCAATTGCCTCCCCAAACATTACAACAATTAGCCAATTCACTGCAGGCAATTTGGAACGCCATCTCAGAATTTTATTAATAACTTGATTAGTAGTCTAAGTGACGGCACTGATACGAGTGAGGAGAGGTCTCACGATATTAAATTTTTACAGGGATGGGATGATAATTTCACAATAAAAGATCTTGTAAGTATATGTTGTTGTGTATGTTGTTATATTTCCTCCATTAATAACTTTTTGTAATTGTTAATGTTTCCTTTCAAGGATTGATTTATTTTAGGTTTCTTTATCTGTCAGAACGTGAATCAATAAACATTTATTTGTTGTCAGCACTTTTTCATTTTAAAAACTAACCCATAAATTTAAATATTTTTGTAATATCCGATTCATAATGATAAGTTTCTATTTCTGAAACATAGGTAATTAAAATTTTGTCTTGGCTTCATTATGTGTGTATTTGACGGTAACCATGAATAATTATGATAAACATGCAAATATATTTTATATTTATCATTTAAATTAAGCATTTTTGCGGTTAACTTTCTACATTACGCTGAAAATTACCTTAAAATGCATTTTTATTTAGTCATTTGGATATAAGGCTTACCCAATTGCAATTTTCTGTAATTTATTTGTTCTTTCCTAAACCTTGAACTTAGATGGACTAGGCTTTTGTACATGTACAGATATAGATATTGCTCTACTCTCATCAACTAATGGCATTTATTTAATATTGTTAATGTCTCTCACTCGTTTTTAACATACGGTTTATTAATTATTTCATGGGAATGAAGAATAACATTGCAGGTATATTTCTATCTTAATATTGATCATTTTTCTTCCACGTAAACATAATAGTGATGCAATTCCTAAGGAATTTCTAGCTAACTGCGTCATAGTTTACCTATTCAATTATATGGCACGAAAAATATGTTTTGTTTGCAAACAAAAAATGCAAATAACTAGGTATGCTGGAAATTATTATTATTATTATATGAATTGTCTCCAACAGAAAATCAAATTTCAGATTTTTTGTGGCATATAGTTTATAGTATAATTTGCATTTCATTATGTACATTGGTACATGCAAATAGCCACATTATGTTTTCCTGTTTATTTAACCAATTTAGCATTTTATTGATAACAATATGTGGCACGTGTTTAAGTTTGAAATGAGTAGTACTATATTTAGTCTCAATATGTAGAATTCCTCGATTTTACAAATAGTTTTAAATACCAAATGAACTAATTGTTTGTAAACAAAGGGATTTGCTTTTAAAGTAGTTAAAATAAGTAATTTATAGTGGAGTAAAGTCCCTTCGCTATCTCACTTAATTCTGGTAGACTTTTTTAAAGTACATATAATCAAATTAAGCGTTTACCATCTTGTAGAAGGATAGTTTTAACATTCGAAATGGACTTTTACAACTTTTTCAGTAGTGACGAACTCTTTAATACCGAATTTTCGATGCTTCCAACATTATTTGACAATTATCTTTTTCGTAATACTCGTATACAGAATCGGAATCGGGTAGGAGAATCGATTGCTTCGATAGTCAGATGGATACCCTAAGCAGCAAAAAAGTTCTGCCATTTAAAAGAAACATGATGTGCCATAAGTGGCGCCCTCTACTAGTGACGTCAAAATTAGAAACAAATTTGAATTTCTCGCCCGCAAAAACCCGATTTACAAATGTTATGTAAATATTTGGATTTCTTAAGTAGTTATTATTTACAAATATCGAAAATAAAATTTTAACTTTAACACCTTGTATCTTTTTTATTATGCGACATGGGATATAGGTATATTAGGTTTAATCGATTTATTTTCACCTAAGGAATCTGTGGTCTCATTGTTGCTATTTCATTTAAAAACACCCTGTGTTGCATCCATTTGAAGACTATATGGTTATAATCATGGGCGCCGGCAGGATTACTTTCAGACAGGTGCATCTGCATCCACACAATACTATTAACTAATAAGATATCCTTATGTGCATCGTTATATAATTATAGGTAGGCGTATAAAACTTGGACAACAACTTAGGCATCTTTAGTTTTTATTGAAACCGAGACTTTAAATAAATTCTTTATTTCTTAATCTTTTTTTGTGCATTTTCTTGCATGGCAGGGGGTGCAAGTACATCATCTTATATCTGTCTCGCGATGCCCATGGTTATAATCATTATTCCTCTGAGTAATCAACAGTTACTCCTCTAAAGTATTTAGCAGTCTTTTCTCAAATAGATTAATAGCAGTAATTGTATCAAGTATTGATTAATATCGGAAATAACATTTTCTGGAGCATGTTAACTGCATACTATCTGTTTATTCCTAAGTTGAACGTTCTGTGATTTATGGTGTGTACTGTCTAGCACGTATGATATGAGAGCATTAAAATTGCGCAGACCTAGTTCTGCACTTACTTTGCATAATTGCAACATTTATGTTGATTCAATTATAAATATTTTATATGGGTTTAACCATAGTGTGTTTTGCATTCAATTTATGCTGAGTAAATAGCTTAACATACATGTAGAAATAATTGTCGATATTTAATGTAATTATCGAATTATAAATTCAACAGAAATAGGTATATGGTTAGGTATAAAACTCGACGATCTGCTAGCAGTATGAGAATTTACTAGCACATCTGATTTGATAAATAAAATTTATTTAAAATAGCTTTTGGAATAGTACTATGAAATATAAAAAAAAATGTTTGGAGTGGAACACCATAACCACTAGATAGATTAATTTCACAATTAATAATTTTTCTCTAACATTTAGTAATACATCTTCTGGGTATATTTCACATTTCTGAAAAATCTCCTTCAGCATTTGAAAAACAAAGGAGTATAGATGAATGAATCTTTAAAAATCGTCATTAGAAAAATTGAATCTCGTGAAATTAATGCTTATATCGTTGAGGAAGAAAATATAAAATCAAATGTATTTTCAAATGTTTTTCTTATTAACTCTTCAACTAATTATATCTATAAAAAATGGCGTCTGCAATCATTTTGATGTCACTCGACGGACAGAATTCAACCTCAAGTTGCAGACCGTTAAATACCCAGAAATAATTACAAAATTGATGAATGCATTACGCATTTATAAAGTATTATACGATGTTGGTGTATTTAGTATAGCATAAAATAAATAATAATAATAATGGCTTTATTTCATACCGACAGAATATGATGACTACAAAATATAATCAAAATAGAATATATAATATGTGAAAATGAAAATCACGGAGCGAAATTAGATTACAGCCAGAAGCTGCATCTGTTCTTCCATTTAACTCCGGTATTCTAATACAGAACAACAGTGCACGAGAGCTGACACAATATCTCAAATTCAATCAACATGATTTAATTTTGCTGATTTTGCATGTCTTGAAGAAAGTTCCGATAACAAGCTTTAAATTTATGTAACCTGTACGACTTAAAATTTTCTGGGACTCTGTTATACAAGGTGTAACAGTAGTAAGTATTCAAAACTTGTAAGCTTGTAAAACAAGTCGAAAAATTACGAAAACCTTAGTACAACGTTGGTCAGTGGCGGCTCCTAAGAGAGATACGCTCACTTAAAAGGGTAACCTCAGCAACAGTTTTTAATGCGTAACATCAAAACGGTTCAACATTAAGTCTCGAAATTTTGGTGAGATATTAACCTTGACGTGTTTAATAAGTTTCATAAAATAGATTTCAAAATTTTCTACAGGGGCGTGAAAAAATGCAAGACTCATCGACAAATTTAATCATATCTTTTTAGTAGTTAATTTTTTCTAGTTTCTGACTCGAAAATATTGAAATTTGAAGTATTTAACATAAAAACGGTACTCTGGTTAAATTTCAATAGGATGTACTGTTTTTCAGTAAAATCGATTTCAATCATTCTTAACGTGCCCCACATTCAACATCCATAGCCAAATAAATTAATAATTGCAGTGTGCCATGATGAATACAACTAATCTGACAGTTGACAAAAATGTCAAGTATTTTTAACACTCTTAACAGTAACAATTAAAAACAATAGTACAAATAAAAATACCGTAATATAAATAACAGAAAAACAACACCTTTCGGTGCAAACAAATATTTTATAATTGGGTAGGTACATTTCTATTGGGGAAATCTATACCATATTGATGTGCGGCTGCTCTTGCGCTCCCATGACACTCCACTATTTTTGTTCACTATAAAATGGCACTGCGTAGACTCATATAATACAATTTTCAAACTAAAAATACTTGACATTTCTGTTAACTGTCAGACTAGTTTTTTCCATGGCACACTCCAATAAATTTTTGTGGGTATGTATTGGATGTTAAATGTGGGTCACGTTAGGAATGATTGGAATCGAATTTACTGTAAAACGGTACATCCTATTGAAGTTTAACAAGAGTACATTTTTTATGTTAAATACTTAATATTTTAATATTTTGGAGTGAGAAACTAGAAAAAAATTAACTACAAAAAAGATATGATTAAATTTGTACCAGAGCCTTGCATTTTCTTACGCCCCTGTAGAAAATTTTGAAATGTAGTTAATGAGACTTATTAAGCACTTCAAGGTTAATATCTCACCAAAATTTCATGACTTAATGTTGAACCGTTTAGATGTTACGCATTAAAAACTGTTTCTGAGGTTAACCCTTTAAGTGAGCGTATCTCACTTAGGAGCCGCCACTGACAAAAGTTGTACTAAGGTTTTCGTAATTTTTCGACTTGTTTTACAAGCTCACAAGTTTTGAATACTTACTACTGTTACACCTTGTATACTGTAGAACAAACAGGTAAAATACCTCTCATAGCGGTCGGAGACATGGGAAGGGATAACAAAATTTGCTTTATGACGGGTATTTATTTTGTAGATATTTTCGTGAGTGACCAAAATATCATATATAAGTAATCAGGTTTTTTATTTGTACTTGGCTTAATTTTTTTCAATATCTTATAAAGATTTAAATAGTGGTATCTAATAATTTTTTTTTTTTTGCTCTTGTACTAGTTTTATTTACACTTTTATTGATGTATAATTTTAAATTTGGGCTACATAGAAATTTCTTAGCCCTATTCCATGTAGAATAATAATAATAATAATAATAATTAAAATTTTAAAAAAAGAAAGACGTTTTAGTAAATAACTTCTAAGATATGATAACATTAATGGAAGAAAGAGATCGTCTATAAAATTTATTATTTGATTTCACCCCATAGTTTTCTTTTTTATATCTATAGCGTCTCCAGGAAAAATAATATGCATTAATTAAAACAAGATTTTAATAGTGTTTTAGTAGTGATTTCATCTAAAATCAAAACGTCAGTAGTCTTTAAAATTTAAGAATTAGTAAAAATTATTTTATTTCTGCTACTGTTTGTTAAAATGGTTGCAAATTTACATTCAGCGAATAAGCTGAAATGTTAGGTACTTGTGCTAGGTTTCTGTGAAAGAAACTGTAGAAGTGTGGAAGAATATCGTAGATTTCTAAATCGAGTGATTCTTACAACAATATTTTGCAAACAGTTGTAGATGAACCGCAAATAAGTACTAAACGATTATCTCGAGAAACATGATTATCTGTACACCGAATTCTTAGACGTAGTCTACTACATCCATGTCACATTCAAAAATACAAGAGCTATTGCCTCAAGATTTGAATCGACGAGTAACCTTTACAGTTTATTTTGCATCAGGATCTTTTCATTGCTGAGGCTTGTTCCAGTCGTAGAGGAATTACAAATGTTTACAACTTTCATGAATACTTCGATGTAAATCCTATGCAATAACTCGTAGACATTTTCAACGCGAATTTAAGATAAATGTTTTGGCCGGTATTGGGTATTGATCGTTATTTGATTGAGCCAGTTATTTTGCCAAATCGATTAAATTGTGATTATGTGGAATGTTTGCAAAATAAAAAGTTTCCAAATAAATGGGTTGGGCGAGGAAATAGTTGTCTCCAAAATTGGCCATCACAGTCGCGAGACCTCAACAAATGGTGATTATTTTCTATGGGGAACATTAAAGGATTTTGTTTACTCCTCGCCAATTGAATCGTGAGATTTGTGGAATCGTATTATGAATAAATATAACATAAGAAACGATCATCATTTATTAGACTAAGTAAATTTCAATTTTCGGCGAAGAGTAAATACTACTGACTTTTTGATTTCTTCTAATAAACACTATTAAAATCTTGAAAATCTTAAAATTTAACCAGAGTAAAAAAGTGTTTTAAATTAAATTATGCGTGGTATATTATCATTCTTCTTAAATTCGATAAATAGAAAAAAAAGTTTGGTATAATTTAAGGAGTGACTCAGCCTCAATGAACACCTTGTAGTATTTCAATTTACGTGAACTCATAGTCAAGGAAGACCAAAATAATAAACCTATATCATGTACCAAATATGGTTATGGTTTTCGAAATATTTGGCCCCGCTTTGAAGGCCTGTAGCTCCGCCAGTGTGCAACTTTATATATAGGTATGTTTGGTTAAATTGCAATATTTTGGGACCCTCTACATGCACCTGCTTTGTGGCGGAACATTATTATCAAATTTAATTCTACTCATGCCTACCTACTAATTGCTTACTATTTATTCTAAAGAATAAAGTGACGATGATGATATGGTTTAGGTACTCTGTTCTTTATTTATGGTAAACATAAAATAATCACATATGTGAAATCAAAAGAGTAGTAGTATCCTGTTACTAAGCGCCGATTCCAAGGCCTCTGCGATTAAGATCAATGTGCATTTAGATATTCCGCACAAAGGATAATGCACCTAGTTTTACATATATTTATGGTTTCGGGAGGCGGCTGTTGTGTGCGGGTTGAGATTTGATTACCAAAATTTCCTTAAGCTTGTTTCAGGTTATTTGCAATGTAGGTATACAGGATTTTAAGTTTTTCACAACTCGCCATTGGCATCTTGAAAACCGTTAAAATATACAGGGTAGCTCAAATTAGAGAAACGTTTTTCCTTTTGATGGCCATTAATACATATAAGCCAAACAGATCCAAGATATGTGCTATCGTTGTTGAAATATTGTAAAAATAACTGAAAATTAAGATTTTAGGAAATGCCATCTAGGGTCATTATTTCTCAACATAAAGATCTAAACTTTGATACAGAAGGAGAATACCTATATGAGAAATTTTCATCGAAAGAAAATTTCTAGTGCAGGTAGATGCGGTTATGCAATATTCAATTGTTTTGTTTTTCTTATGGGCGTCATCTTGGATATTGACAATAACATATGTAGAATAAAATTACGAACACGTCAATAACACGTAACCTACTACTATTTTATTTGAAGAATACGATAATTAAAATTATAAATCTAGTGTTGTTCTTGAGGTAAATCAAAATTCAGTACTTAACTAAACAAAATACATAAATACTTCAAAGTGACACACTTTTTTGCGCACACAGCTCAGTTCTTAATCTAGTGTTGTCCGCAACATTTGGTATACTTTGAGAAATAAATTACCATAAAAGCAGCAGAAATCTGCCGCATAGGTCTTCTATAATTTCACAGAAATTGTAAAAAGTTTTATCGTTCGGACTATCCTAAATAAAAAAAATAATGGGTTAAGTCATGGACACCGTGACACCATTGCAAAATTATAAAGCCCTGCGCCATTTTGCTGAACCATTTTTAAATTTCTAATAAGTAGGTACTAATAATAATTTAATGGAAGATTATCAGTTCAGTTTCCAGTTCCATCTCTAAAATAGTTCAGTACTTCTGAGAAGTAAGGGTTCCAACAATATAAAAAGTTAACAATCGTCGAATCTGTCAAAATGTTTGTAGATTTTTGTTTTACGTCAAGAACTTGATTTTTTATTTAATTTATTTTTATTTTACGGGTTATTCTTCTAATAAGATTGTAGTGTTTCATATTGACGTGTCTGTAATTTTCGAGGGGTGTTTCATGTATAAAAAATTTGTACACCACTGCCCTAGGTACTGCCTAAATGCCCAGCTACACTACCTCAATGCCGACAGTGTCGATCATCATTTTGTTAATGTTGGTCACATCATATATATTGTGTGTAATAATAATTATATGCATATTTTCTTAACAAAACTTTTTAACAAAAAAATAATGTACTTACAAAATTATTTATTACATATGCATTGGCTAATATATGCTATACTGCCAATAAAAAAACTATTAACTGATTAAAACATGTATGCATAACAGCTACTTACTTAATTATTCATTTTAATGACTTGAGTTTGATGATTCTCACTTTGTTTCCATATACAGTGTTTTCGAAAAGTAACGAAAAAATTCATTATTTTTGAAATTGAGAAGTTTTCGAAAAAATTCCCTGGCACGTCGATTTTGTTTTTAAAAAAGGCACTTTTTGACATACGACCCATATTTGTGACGTCATCGTTGTTCGAGATATGATGTCATCAACAATTTTTTTAAATAGCAACCCCCAATTTTGACCATGCCATTTGAAAGAGCGTGTCATTCTACATACACACATCTTAAAAAATTATGGTGTTACATAACAAAAATTTCAAGAAAGATTTTAAAATTTAATTTTCACTGAAATGTATCATTCGAGAAGGGGGCGGATTGAGTGGCCAGCCAGATCGCCTGATTTAACACCCCTAGATTATTTCTTGTGGGGATACTTAAAAAACAAAGTATACGTTACTGGACCGGTTAATTTAGAAGATTTAAAAGCAAGAATTTGTCACGAGATACATCGTTTACCTCCTGAAGTTATTGATAACGTCCAAAAAGGATTTATTAACCGTCATTTGATCATTTAATTTAGTCGATTTTTTACATAATCATTATCATTTTCAGTATTGTGAAAATTAAATTTTAAAATATTCAAACATTATTTTATTAAAATTTTTGTTACGTAACACACGCACTTTCAAATGGCATGGTCAAAATTGGGGGTTACTATTTAAAAAAATTGTCGATGACGTCACAAATATGGGTCGTATGTCAAAAAGTGCCTTTTTAAAAAACTAAAATAACGTTCCAGGAATTTTTTTCGAAAACTTCTCAATTTCAAAAATAATGAATTTAATCGTTACTTTTCGAAGATTTTTAATGGACTTGTCCATCTTCTGACTCGGGTGTTTTACACGTTTTTCTACCATTTTAAAAGAAAGATAGTGACGTCAAAATTAGAAACATATTTGAGTTTCTCGTCCGTAAAAACCCCCTATTTATAAATTTTATGTAAATATTTGGATTTTTTAAGAAGTTATTTACAAATATCGAAAATAAAATTTTAAGTTTAATACCCTGTAACTCCATTTATAATTAGTTTTGAAAAAAATGTTATAGAAAGAGGTAGCATTTATTTTCGGTCTAGAATTATCACCTGGATTTTTTGCTCAACATTTCCGGACACCCTGTATATCACTGTCGTTATTTACTAGTTTAATGCCGCAAAACTGCGATCATTTCCGACAATTACGGTGTCACTGCTGTAACTGCCTAAAACACTGCCGACAATACCGTCCATTGCCGTTCACTACCTATTGAATGCCTTCAACTACCTAATCAATGCAAACATTGCTCACGACATTGCCTTAACTGCCGTATTCACTGCTGCTATTTTGTACACCACTGCCGATCGCGAAACACCCCTCGGTAATTTTATTCGACAACTGTTACTGTCAATATCCAATATGGCACCCATAAGAAAAAAAAAACAATTAAATGTTGCATAACTCCATCAAAAGGCGCAACTTTTTTTAATTTAAGCCACCCCGTACAAGACTTAACATGTTATTTGAGTCCTATTTTGAATTATACAAAGTTTTCCCAAATTAAACTTTATTATAGTGACTCGATATCCACTATGCCGTACTCTTCATATTTCATGTGGGAATTCGAATCAATTTCTTAAGCAAAAACATGTAACACGAGAGTATGTACTTATTTAGCAACGCCAGTCATGCCCATGTCCTCAATATTCTTCTGTTTCTTCAGCAGAGGAATAACATATACCGTTACTACGGCTTTACATTGCTGAACATAACAAACTCATTTGATGACAGGACGATTACTAGCTTTTACAAATGCAGGAAGATGACTAACTTTAATCCATTCCCAGTTTTAAAATCTTTTTATCAGTTCAAAATTAGCGTCTCTTTTAGTTGCAGCTACTACTGACTTATTAAAATTATAAATGTATTGACCACAATTATTTTTTAATTAAGAGAAATAGCTACTAGCGTCAGAAGTGTGTCAAATAAAGTCAAGAACGTACAAAGTAACTGAGGGTCTGCATATGGGTATGCATAATATGCATAATGATAATGTATAACTGTTCTGAGCAATCTTCTAGTCTGAAGTATCAGTTCATGTCCCACAACAGTTGACATTTATTCAGGGCACATTTCGTACCTTAAAGGATATCTATACTAAACATACTAGATTTTTCACTTCAAATTTAAGCCAACATGCCTAAATAAAATGTTGATAATAAAACATATACCGGATGTTAATTTAAAAAATGATTTGTTGTAATAATTACACTATTATTGAATGTAGTAACTTAAAAAAATTGGGAATAGATGTTTCTGGATATGAGAAATCATAATCTGTTGACTATTCCGACGTATTTCCTAGAGGGCGCCACATCTCCCATATTTGTGACGTAAATTTAAGGGGTTTGGCCTAACGTTATCGCGTTTTTTATTAAAAAATCTTAAACCTACATTATGTTTGAGGAAAAAGGTATACTTGTCGTTAGTCTCAGAAATGGGTCATTTTCGAGAAAATAGCTTTTCAAAAATCAGCTGCATAGTTCATTGTACAATATTTTAACGTAGTAGGTGCCAAAATTCTCTTGCAAATTGGATATGTTGATGGAAAATCCACAACCAATAAAATATACTCTGGTGTAAAATGCTATGGGTAGTATTTTTCAGCATGCAATATTTTTAAAATGGAAGTCATCCTGATTCTTGCAGCTCCAGACAGTCGTCCTGAATTAGTTTGTGGATAATCCGCAATGTGAACAAATTTTCGTCTTTTTTTTCTCTTAATTCCTAAACAGACTTTTCATATTGTTGATTAGCAGGTTGTAATCAATTTCGAAATCCTCCCAAATATCCTCATTGTCGAACATGTCCGTTGAAATTTAATTGTCAAGAAATAACAGTCATTTCTCTCATCTGAATATGAAATATTATTATCTCAGAATTTTTCGATTTTGTAAAGTAATTGATTTTAACCAAAACTGGATAAATATCTTATATTTAGAAATACTTATTAACTTTAACATACATTTTGTCTAATAATAAAATTTTAACAATTATTAGACAATTGGTGCCTACTACGTGAAAATATTTTAAGACTAATGACAAGTATACCTTTTTTCCTCAAAAACAATGTAGGTTTAAGATTTTTTAATAAAAAACGTGATCACAATATGCCAAAAAAGTTACGCTGTTCGGAAATATATCTAGATAATATTTATAATAATGTTAAATGTTATATCCCAATAACAACTTTGCGGTTGAACCGCGCTATCCCACCGCTAATCTGCTGTGTCGAAATTTAAGTTGTTACCGCAAGTGTGTTACCAACCTTATCAAATTTGAAAACACTTTAAAAAAGTAATTTAAAAGTGAACAAGTCGTGTATTTAGGTAACTTACGAAATTTTAAAAATCACCGTAATATTACATACTCGGGAATATACATAACATAAATTGGAAAATTTGTTGATGAACGTTATTTTTCTGCATCCCCTCTTAAAATATTTGTACTTAGTCATAGTTAATGAACCCTGTATAAATATTGTAACATCTACGTTGACCTAGCCTTGAAATGATCCACGTAGAAAAACAAACTTTATTATCACTGCTTGATTACACAATAAATACCATTCAAGCAATTCTCATCTGTCAAATCTTTATTGACGTTTGCCACGCGGATTCTCAAAATAAACTGAACTATGAAGGCGAAACTGACCCGCTTATATGTTTTTAGGGTTCTCGAAGTTTCCTAGGTCATCGAGAACGCATCTAGAACCAAATCGAATATAATCTGGAATGTTCTAGAAAACGTCAAAATAAAGACATTACAAAAATTACGAATTTGAAATTAAACAAGAATATAATTACAAACTATAAAGATAGGAGCTTCCCTAATGATATAGTTATCATAAAGCCATTTTGCAGTATATGCCATCTGCTTAAAAATTAAAAGCTGTCAGTATTTAAGTATGTATACCTACTGTTTATTTTTTATCTACCGCTTATAGCACTACTACATAAAAGCATATTATTGTGTTTACTACTCAATCGTGAGTTTCGGCTTTTCATCTAAGGCCAATGATTCGTGTATGACATTAAAACTATAGTTGTTATTAACATATCAAAATAAATAAATTAGCAATTTATAGCTTAAATAACACTCGTTATTCATTACGATGTATGGGTTACTTTCAATCATTAAATTTCAATCTAACGGTGATAAACGCTATTTAATTATTTGGTATTTGGAATCAATACATGTATGTATTTACAAACGGAACACAATTAGTTTGATAACATTTATAAGTATAGAATGTATGCATATGATGCATGTTTATGTAATTATATGTATGACAATTTAGAGATTGTTGCACCCAGCAAGCTGTGTTTGAGTAAGATAATGTTCTCTGAGGACTAATTTTACAAGTCAGTTATATATTTCAATGCACAGAAGAGTATAAAAATAAGGCGTGTTCAGAATTTAAATGCATTATGTGCATATACTCGAATCAAGAATTCAGACGTCTTAAGTCTCGGCTGACGTTAAACATTTGTTTTTATTGTCAACGTAATTTTCGATATTTGGTCGCGTTAAAAACGTTTTATTGCAATTTAGTGCAATATATGATGCAAACTTTCTTAAATATTTTGATGAAAATATAATGAATTGTTCATTTGTTCGTATGACGTAAGTCGTTTGAATTCTTGTCGCGAGTATAGTAAGTAAATATTTTTTGCTGCAAATATGTACAGGGTGAACCTTAAATAAGTACAAATATTTTAACTTCAGGTGTAGTTCGTCATATAGATAAGTCTACTGAAAGTCATTTTTAAAAATTTCAAATATTTACGGAGATTTTAATTTTTTTAAACATAAACACAAATTATACCCTTAAATTATTTTATGAAAAAAACTATTATTTTCACATAACACCTTAGAGTTAATGTTCGCCATATAACCACAAACAACGTGTCATTGCTAACCATTTCGTACTTCGTAGTTTCGTAGTGAGTGAAACAGATTTTAAAAATAAACACAAGACATTGATTAACAAAATAACTAGCTTGATGTATGCGTTCAATATCAAGAGAAGGCAAAGTAAAATATTTAAAAACAGTGTCAATTGCATACAAAAAAGAAAGTGCTGTCGTAGGCACAGGTAACAGGTAGATGTCACGAGCAGTAGGTGAAATGTCCCGCACCAGCCCCACTCTCTAAGATTGATAGTCGAGGTCGACAAAGAGATTATGTTGATACGGATGCACTAGTATGGCCCAGCGCAAAGGAATAAGCTGTGGCAAGTTACAAGTGGAAACAAACCATGTAATATTTGTGGAAAGGGATTTGATAATTTCAATACACGTAATTGAAAGTTAATGTGAGATACTTTTGCATCTTCTGAAATTGAACTAAGCTAATGGTTTCTTTAAGAAATGCACTGCTTGATGCATCTGTCTTAAGAGTTGCGGCACTAACGTATAAAAAGTATTTAAATCGTCTTATTATTTTCACGGGCAGTGTTTTTCTCTTAAGTGTCTTGTGTATTTAATTAATAATTTTCGTGAAATACAGTGTGATTAAATAAAATATAGCGCATTATTCAAACAGTGAAAAGGTTGATATGTTAAAAGCATATTTGTTAAGTAGTGATAATCAGTGATAGTGATAACGATAATGTATTGTGATAAATCAGTTTGTGTAGTAAAAATGGATAATAACCAAATTCTAGATTGAACTATGATTGTGAGAGAATCTGGTTTATATTTTCAATTTATTGGTGAGGTATAGGAATGACCAAGGAGAGGAGATGACAGTTAATATTTTCATAAATTAACATATTTCAATCATTCTTTGACGTGTCTAAAAATTCTAGTTAACATTGTTGAAGCCTGTTTGAAGACATTAGTGTAACACTGGCAACGCTGTGGTATTCACATCCACCATAACTTAAAAATATTAGCATCGGAGTCAGCGGTCCTCAGAAAGTTTTCTATTGAAAAATCACGAAATTTATTGTAAAAAATTATTAATTATGTGTTCTACACAGTGAACTGTACTGCTGGTTAACATATTTGTATTTATATAAGGTTCACCCTATAAGAAACTGCAAAGTAACCGCATGGAATCCGTTGGTAGCTAATTGCGGAGGAAAAGCTCTCCACAGGCATGCCTCGTATTTAAAACTGCAACAGAGACAGTATAGTTTGTCATATTTTACGGTCGCTTCATGGTTCCTTCTGCGTTATTAATATATTAGCCTTGTTCGCGGTAGCGATTCCGAACTAGTTCAGGATTAATTTATGGATGAGCGCAAGCGTAGTTTGCATTTCGGACGATCAAAATCAAACTGCGCTTGAGCATATCCGTAAATTAATCCTGAACTAGTTTAGAATCGCTACCGCGAACAAGGCTATTATAATTAAAACTTCAGTGCACTGTAATTCAAATTGTATTGCCGTTTCTGATTCGTTTTAGTTAAGCTTCAGATGTGTATACTGTAACTGTGTAATGTGAAATGGCAACGCCTAGGGCCTCAAGTAGCGTCGGCAATGACGCCGTTGCCGAAGAGCAGCAAAAACGTGGGGAATATACTAATAATATTATTAATGACTCAATAAATAAGAGCGCTGTTTCAATATTGTCAAAATGGTTATTCCGATTTAAAAAGTTGTCGCGAGATTTATTACTATTTCATAACATAATTACTCATTGTAATGAAGAAGATACCTAAATTTAATCAAGAAAGCTGTTTGTGTTCATAGACATTTATCCTTTTGATTATTTTGATAAAGCAATGTTTTTAAATGTTCCATATATTTTACGTCAATTATTTTTAATAAATATGAAAGGACTTCTCGATTGTTAAAAATAATTAATAAAGGAACGACGGGACACCTCTTAGAAGTTACATAAAAAACTTTAATTATCTAACCGCGACTAATAGATAAATTTTCTTCAGAACCGGCTTCTTGGAATGACTTACATAAGTAAATTGTTTATCTTCAACAGTGATAAATAACCCACCAACATAATATAACTACAAAAACCATAACCAAGAAATTTTCAGCACGATCACCTTGTCCTTGAAAATTTGCCGTCTTTTCCAAAACAAATAACAAAATACTATTATTGTTATTATTAACATAGATTCCAGTTTTAACCACAACAAATATTTATTATTCTCTTATTAAATATTAATTAATACCGAGAAAAAAACCTGGGCATGTGGAAGACTAAGATTAGGGTGTCATTGACATCTGATTGTTGTCATCACAGCCACCTACATGTTCCTATAAAAACTTATTGTACATGATTCGTAAACAATAGGTAGTTATAAATCCTCGATTCTAAATTTTATAAATAAATCATCACCCAATAAAATAGCCTCATCAGCATAAGGGAAATTTAAGTACCTACTGAATAATGGTCAAGCTAGATACACGTAATTCTATTTTATATACAGGTGGTTTGATTAAGAATACGGTTTAATGGAAGATTCCAGACGTCAAAGTAGGTCGATTGAGAAGAACATGCTTCAAACAAATACGAGATCAAAGATTTTTTATGTCGAATGAATATACATAGAATCAAATAATTTTCAACTCGATTTGCCTTGTTTTTACCACAGAAATCTCCCATAAATTTGTTTCTCGACATTATTGAAATACCCTACACATGCCAAACTAAAATATTAGAACTAGAATTTGTCACGTTGATACACTCGGTGGCGCAGTAGCGTGATTAGTTTCGTTAATGTTTCGTATTTCACATTGACGAGGAATACTACATCTACAAATGATCCTAGAACAGTTGTAAATAGTCATCCAGTTGCATTTTCAAGTTGTCCTCGCTTAGTAGTTTTTTCTAATGACATGGTCAATTATTTTGAACCATGGAACAGTTCATTATCAGGAAAAAATTATTATAGCTGAAATGATTGTTTTGGCCGATATACATACAGTGCCTTCATAAATGATTACAAGCCACGTGACCAGGACTGTGATTCTCGAAGAACAACCCGTATGCAAATAGATTTCTTGTCTCTCTCAATTGCCGTAGTGAGGAAAAGGATATTCGCATATGAATTGCTCTGCGATTGATTTGAGAATCTCGACCCTGATCACGTGGCTTATAATCATTTATGAAGGCACTGTATGTACTTATGTGACCATGTACCCTAAAGACGTCGATTGTATTGTTACATATAAACATTACGTTAAAGAACTGTAGAAACTGAGACTGTACAGACGAAAAAATTGTGGATAATTGTAAGCGAAACTACAAACAGGAAAAGTTATTAAATATTACATGTATAAGCGCGAATTCTAACTCCTAATAAAACAAAATAGGTTAAACTTTGTGTTTGAAAGGATACGTCAGTACAAAGCTTATTTTAACTTATTTAATTTGCAATAAAATGAGACCGTGGTAAGCATATTTTAATATATGTACTTTCAGTAAATAATTTTAAAATGTCTTTCATTCAAAATGTTCAAACTATGGTGACGCTACTGATTTTGCAGTGTGTGCAAATAGGAGTTAAAAAGATATTTTATGATTCACTTAATTTTTATAATAATATACATAATTTGTATAATATTTCCTCAATTTCGCAAACAGCAATAACATTTAATTTGATTTTAATGTGGCAGCAATTAGGTATTATGCAATCTGTGGTCTGCTAGTCTGAATGATTCTTGCGGTGTCGTGTTCGTTCTGAACCTAAAATTTTGAAATTGGAACTACGTTTTAGCAATAAATTTTTATTTTCACCCTTCACTTCGAAGTGATTGAAACAAATAACCCTTCCTGATGTTATGGCCAGAACTATTTTCTAGATGGTTATACGTGGAATTACGGGACACCTTGTATAGTGTGTCCGTAAAGTAACGCATGCATTCGTTATTAGCTAAATAAACGATATCATTAAAAAATCCCGAATAATAATTTTAATATACAGGGTGAACTACCTTCGAGTAATGACGTCATCACTGGTTTTTTTAAATGGACACATTTTTTTCCAGATCAAAAATGTATCATAAGTTGCTTCAAATTGGTACAGGGTGGGCAACCATACCAAAATTACAAGTTATTCGCAAATGAATAAATGTACTAAAAATTAAATGAAATTATATACGTATTGTTATAACAATTATTTTGACAAACTATTAAAAAAACACGTGTATTAGTGATCTTTGCGCGCCCAAACAGACTATATTATGCCTCATTCATGAACTGGTTGAAGACGAAGTTGACCGAAGAGTTGAATTCTACGCATACTTATGATGTACCAAAATAATTGATATAATAATTTAATTGCTATCGTTTTATTTTCCGACGAGGGAACGCTAATTGGCAAAACCGCCGGTATTGGTCTCGGGAAAATCCACAATGGATGCAAAAATACCATATGCAACGACCACAAGAGGTCAATGTGGGGCCAGGTATTGTGAGAAATACAACTGTTGGTTCATATTTTGATGAATTTGAAGATGTCGATGAAAATTACATATGCTCACCCTGTACCAATTTGAGCAACCTGTGATACATATTTGGAATCTTCTCAGCAAGGGAAAACGGGAAATGGGAACAAAAAATGGGGTGTTCCATTAAAAAAACGGTGATATATTAAATTATTATTTGAAAAAAAAGAACAGTAAGTTAAAATAAAAATCGGCATGTTTCGGGAATTTGTAATAATACTGTATATTTAGCTATTAATGAATTTATGCGTTACTTTATGAACGCACTGTATTTAATGCAATTTAATGACTAAGTATTTGTAATTACGTTGCAATTGTTATTACTATATGATGTTTAGTAAACACACTGCAGCCCTATCTCAAAAAGAAAGGCATATATAAATATACGAGTCTTGCATAAACACACTACCTTTTATCTTTCGTTTTGACCATGGCGGAGCCAACCAGATGCCCCGGATTTGCATAAACTACTTGCACTAAAACGCCGTTACTTTCACTGTATTTCCGCTTACAAGGATCCCGGTCGACTCGACACGCGATTTTCAAAATGTAAAGCTATGATATACACGCACTCCGACACCGTCCCACACAGCTAGAATACAAACCCGTCAATGACGGCGGTCGTGGGGAAAATAGCGCATAAATGAGGATGGAACAACGCGAAGTTAACGTCGATTGAACGCCCGCGGCGAGGACCAGACTTCCTCTAATCGTGCCAGCCTTCATGTGGTACGAAAAGCACGTGCAACCCGGAATTGCTAGACAAAAGCGTCGGTGCGGTTGCCCAGCGGCGGCGCGACGTTTTTCTTTGTGGGGGTAATTAGAAAATGTAGCGGATGACACCAAATTTCTGAGAAAATTTGGTCGCCCCATGGCACCTTTTTTCTATGGGCGACTAAAATAACTCAGTAACTCATTTATTTCAAATGTAGTTTGAGTTATCAGGGCCGTTGTCGGGGAGGCTAAACTCTCCCCCCTCCTCCCGGAGAAAATTTAAATCGAGTCAGTAAGATGGGCTGAGCCCCCCTGTCGGAAAATTTTATATTTATATTTTTTTAGAAGTAATCTATATGAGAAAGCATCACCCTCAAGGTCTCACTGTACCCCTCTGATAAAAATACTTTTATCACTTGCATTTAATAAGGTAGTAGTAGGCAATAGTAGTATGGGTAGTCAAAATAATAATTCATAGCATGCAATCAGAAAAATTAACGCGAAATTACGGTAAAACATTGAATCTGCAGATTTTCATTCTAGTTCAAGGAATTTCTTGAGTCAAATACGTCAAAATTTGCGTATATTTGTTCTTGGGATGCATATTAAGTTTGGAGTAGCTTGGACAACAACATTATTTTAAGTACGTTATTCTTTTTAACCTAACTATAGTTCATCTAAAATTGATTGAAAATTGAACGACCTAGTAACCCCTTTAACAGAGTTGCCATAATTTCCCATTAATTACGAATGTATTAATTTTACCGTTTATTTCGTGTTTACCTAAGTGTAAAAGTGGCGCCGTTGTCCATCTTCATTTTGCAAATACATATGTATAAGCCTATTTCTCTGTTATGGTGAGGTATATTTGACATTTATATACACTGGCATCGGTTTACTAATTATTTGTAAGCTTCAGCTATCATTTTTATACCTATAGATAGACTATAGCGAGTACGGTTAACTTTAACCTAAAACTTCTAAAGCACCCGTTTCATATAAATTATATTTTTATTCAGAGCTAATTACGTATTCGGTCAGTGATCGCGTGGTTTAAGGCGTCAGTACTTGAATCGAGGTGACTAGATCGCTGTGTGGTTCGACCCCCGTAGCCGGTAGACCGTATATAAGCTATATTCGTGGAGAGATTGGCACCTTCTCTGCGGGTATGGCAGGGTGGAAGAATGCTGGCTTGGGTCAATATGAGAGATTGATACCGGTCGACATTTGACTACCCCCCTAATTAACGAGGTTTTCCAGGTTTCCCTCATTCCTGCACTGAATGGTGGCTAGGGCATACCAACGTAAGTCGTTCCTGGGCGCAAATGCGGCCTGCTTAGTAATAATATGCCGCGTGATTAGAATGAGGGGTAGAGATATTATTATTATTCCGAAATAGCTACATACAAAAATTTCGAACCAGCAGAATAGAACCTATTACCAATTTTTATAGTTAGAAATTGAGAAACATCTTTGAATGTACCATTTAAATTTTTGTTTTCACCTCGTAAGTACTATTATAGTATTTTAAAATCACCTCGTAAGTACTATAGTATTTTAAAATGTAAGGCAAAATGACAACCTGAGTACAAATTATATCGTTCAAGACAGTAATTTCACACTCAAACAACCGAGAAATAACATAAAAAGACCGACCCGTAGAGAATTTCGAACAAAATCGGCGTCAGCGGATTTGAAAATAATAATAGTGTTCACACCAAAGGCAGGATATAAAAAAATTCCAACAAAAAAACGTCTACTCAGTGATATTTATGTAAGTGAACATATAATGGAAAAAATAACAATGGTTATCCGAGATGCAAATAACATGATAGTAGGTACCTTTTGCAATTCATTTTTTTAACGTTAGATCTGCACGAACGCTGGATTTAATTGACATGAAATTAAATGATATTTACAATAATTATGGGAATACATACTGAGAACTAAGCAATTAGGTTGACTTTGATGAAGTTCTTGAATGTAATAAGATGTAAAAATAATTAGTTTTTCAGTGGAGTAAAATCGTCTCTTATTTGACACAAATAAGAGGCCGCCTTTTTTTATGCGAAGACATAACTAAATTAAATTTTTAGGTAATATGAGTATTGTGTAAAACTAACTACTCTGCGGACTAAAACCCCGACCAGCGTTGAATTACAACCACAATATATATCCATATTCTTTATTATTAGCTTTTGTAACTTTTTTGTAATAGATAAATAGGTAAATGTCTAATTTAAATTTGCTTGGCAGGTTAACGTGACTTTTGACATTGTCGATATTTATAATAATTTTTGTAGTTAGATATTTGATTCAACTTAAATGAGGTTACCTGAAAAAGCAATCTTAAAATATGCTGAAATAGATCAGATCTCATCTATATGTTGTTGAATTTTCGAGTTCCGCAATTTCAGAAGTGAAATCAGGTATTTATAAAATGAATTTAACTAGATTAATTTTTATGGTAGATAATTATTGAATAGAGCTTTGTATATGGAATTGTTCATTAGCATACCTAGATATCAGAGAGGTATCAGAGAGCATACTTATGACTTCATTAATATGAATTCTAGGAGAATTGATTTATATTAATTAGATTAAATTCCTTTACGATACAGTTAAAAAAATAACTAAATTAAACCTTTACCATCTTTTAGAAGTACAATTTAGGTAGGTATCCGAAATGGACATTCTACAATTTTTTTAAGTACCAAACTATAAAATCAAGATTCTTCAGACGTTATTTGACAATTATGTTTTTAGTAACATATATAGCGCTTGCAAATTAACTATTTTACTTATGTTTACAATTTAAAGCCTATTCGAAAAAAAATCAGTTCGAAAGTCGAAATTAAAAACTTCATATGGAGAAAGTGATACTAATATTGAAACAACAGATCTAGATATACTTAGTATATCGAGTCAATATGTCAAAGGTATAAAAATTTTAAAGGATTTGCTGAACTATGGAATGAAAATTTCTTATGAGAGTCACTTTCTTCAATATTATTATGTGTCAATCCTATTTTAAATATAGAACAAATCCTATCATATAAAAGAAATACCTATTTGTGTAGCAGTTATTTTTTCTTGTTTTTTCTTTCCTTTGTTACAAAATAATTTCGAGTATGGTGTTCATAACTATAGTGCTTGGTAAGGCGGGAGATTTAGGCTTTAATTTAGATGTAATATTTATTTCGTTAATACAGGATGAGTCAGAAAGAATGGGTCAACACTAAGTTGGAGATAGTAGACACCAAAATATAAATGTTTGAGCTGATCATGCCTTATACGAACGTCGCTGGTTTAAAAAATACAGGGTGTTCATTTTATTATTCAGTACAATTAATTATAGTATAGATAATGTTGTTTTAGGTAGATGTACTCAGTTTAAAGACATGGGTGTAATATTCGATTCAAAATTGACCTTTGTTCCTCATATTAATCATGTAATATCTGCTGCTTATAAAAATTTGGGTTTTATCATAAGAAATGCGCGACATTTTTCTGATATATCACGTTATCTTTACTCTATAACGCTTATGTTAGACCAAAATTAGAATATGCAACTGTAGTTTGGGGCCCTCAATATGATATCTACATTACTAGCTTGGAAAATGTTCAGAGGAAGTTTGTTAAATACTAACATACGGATTCATCAACAAGGCGTACCGTTAGTCAGACTAGCGGGGGTTACGCGAAAAATTTACGCATCTGTTGCACTAATTTAAATAAAAGCATACTCCTATTCACTACTATGTATAATACTTACTTTATGATATGTTAACTAATCCGTAGTACTGAAAAGTGCAGTTTTGAATATAAATACTAAATATACAATGAGAAACGCAAGGAACTAGAGGCCGAAGTTACGCGATTTTTAGACAGGTACAATACTGGGTCTAACTTTTGGCGCAAATATGGACGTAAATAAACAGCCTACCTAGCAACGCATGTTTCGTGAATGAGCGCAAAGCTGGTTAGGCCAACTAACGCGCTTTACACAGGCGTAAACTCGTTAGTCGGACTAACGCTACGCCCGTTTCATGAATCCGGCTGTAAAGTTTTAGATTGGATGGTGTTTATCCACCTCGAGGCAGTCCACAGTCTGATCTATTAGCCAGATTTAATTTTAATGGACTTAGCCTCTCGTCGTGTTTATTTTTCTGTTCTCTTTCTACATAAGGTTTTGTATGCTATTGTGAATTGCCCGGACATTTTGAGCAATATTTATTTTAACATCCCTCAGGTTCAAACCTCACCTCAAAACTCACCGATTCACAGTATCTGTTCCAATTATATGAAATAAAACTATCAACTGGATATTTTTAATTGTTCTGTTGATGCTATAAAACAATGTATATTGAACTGAATTTACAATTACTCTACACTGTTACACTATTGTATTCTCTTATTTGATTTTCTCTTTTCAATTTCACATTTTAATGTATTTTGTATTTGTTCTACTGCTTCATTTTGTTTTCTTTATTTACTACTTAATTAATTTTAACAATGCTATAATATGTTTTCTGTATATTTATGTTTTTTTGTAATTCGTGCCCTGTTACTGGAATTTTTCTGTCTGGGCAGTTGTAATCCTAAAATAAAAATAAAAAATTATGAAATTTGTCAATAATTGCAGGAATAATAAATCACATGCACGCAGAATATGCTAATATTTATTGACATGCAAATTTGACACAAGCTTATTAAGAAAAGATAAGCATATCAGCGCCTGAAAGAAAATCGGCACAATATACATTGAAACTTTTAAATGTAAATAACTCGAAAACCGATAGTTAAGTGACCTAAACAAGAGTACACTTTTTATGTAGAATTGAACGTTGTTTTAGATTTTCTATTTTTATGTGTATAGCTCAGCAGATAAAAATATGTTTTGATTTTCCCGAGAATTTACCTAAATAATACGGTCTCTAGGAACAACGTCAAAATAAGCTTCAAATTCGTAATTCTCATCAAAAAAAACCAACACTACCAATTTTCAGTCATGCTATCAACATTTTCTCAATTATTGAGAAATTTCAGAATAAAATTTAAAACTTTAAAGTAGCGACTTTCGTATAAGGCATGATGAGCTCAAACATAATATTTTGGTGTAGTATCTTCATTTTAGTGTTGACTCATTCTTTCTGACACTCTGTATAATATGAGCTGCGACAGGCCACGTGCAATTTTAAATATTTACTGCCCGGTAATACATATATTGCTTCTATTATTTGGAATTCGTCTTGAATTTTCATCTTACCTTGATCCAGCTGTCTTTATATGCGATAAAACTTTCTTTGTTGATTTTTATACAATTTTATCTTTCGATAAATCAAAGGTATTTCCGCAAATTAAACATGAACTCTCCATGCTAATAAAATAACGAGCACAAAAAACTGAAATAAATGTAATCTTATTCACTATTCTTTTTGTTTGATATAAAAAATTATCTGTTCTCAATTTTTTTCTGTTTCTAGACAGGGCAATACCATAAATATATCTAATACAATGAGAATATATAAAATAAATATACTTCTAGTAGTTAGTCATACACAAATTGATGTTTTGACGGACCTAATTCGCGGATTGAGTCCACAGATTTTTCTTAGTCTGTTGTCGCCCATTAACATGCAGATGGCGTCCGTCAAATTTTCTTCCGAAAAACAATAATTTGAAGTAACGTTCCTCCGTCGATATTGACTTTTCGAAAAACATTTCTTTTAAAAACTTGTATCCTTCTTCTCACAACAGTTCAGTATCAGCGTTATTTGTGGTCGATCGCTGATGCCAATTTACACATATCCGTCCGTAGTCCGCAAAAAGGAGTTAGTAGACGATCAAATAAAGTGATCTGAATATATTTATCATGTAATTGATCAAAATTTCGTACCAGCTTGATAAGCTTTTCATCTATTCTAAGCAATAGAAAAATCTAGTCAGTTCGTCAGAAATACAAAAAATATCGTCGCCGGTCGCCGGCGTATTTGAAAGCCACTGAACGGACACTGAAGCAGCACTGACCACAAGCACTGATATGGCACTGTGACAGATGTGTATAAACACCAATTTAAAATCTAAGCAACGATTTTTTATTTTTCACTGATACTGATACGGCACTGATGTGTGTAAATAGACCTTTACTCTTCGAAAATCAAGAATAGACGAAGAATAGATTGCGGGTTTTCCATTTTTCCTCGAAATATCAGTGGCTTGTCAAAAAATTTCGTTTGTGTTTGGCTAGCTACTCGCCGATTGAATGCACTGTCACATTTCTAAAAACAACTTATGCACCGCAAGTCTACCGCAGCGGGAGATTTCGGCAGCTTAGCAGCTATGCACACAGCGCACATACAAAATTTCTTGAAAACCGTAACACTTAATGAAATAAACTATTTTTTATTTAACTTTTTTAACTTTTGACTACGTATATTTGACTCAATTTTCAGTAATTAATATCGCTTTCCACATACTAAAGTTCTTAATGTATATATTTGCTGGTGGTGGAACTGATTTTTTTCGAAGGCTGTTAAGCGATATATGTTAATAATAATAATAATGGTAATGATACTGATAATGATAATGAATCATAATCATAATAACTGACTCCACGGAGTGGAGAGTGGTAATTGTTTCATTCTTCAGAACTCCTCCGAAAGTGTCGGAGCTTTAGCCCAGAAGTCGGAAACCTATGCGGGAGAGAGGGTCGCATATTATTATTTAGCAGGTCGCATTTGCGCCCAGGAAAGACTTACGTTCGTAGGCCCTAACCACCATTCAGTGCATGAATGAGGCAAACCTGGAAAACCGCAATAATTGAGGAGGTGGTCAAACGTCGACCGGTATCAATCTTTCACATTGACCCAATCCAACATTCCCTACCACCCTACTATAACCGCAGAGAGGGTGCCAATCCTTTCCACGAATATAGCTGATAGACGGTCTACTGGCCTCGGAGATGGAACCCACAGCGGTCTGGACACATCGATAAGAAAAACATAATTGTCAAATAACGTCCGAAGCATCGAAAATTTAATTTTAAAAAGTTCGTCCCTACTGAAAAATGTTGTAGAAGTGGATTTCAGGTGGACAAAATTATTCAAACGTTTGATTACACCTTAAAGAAAGGAATACCAGATATAAGCGAGGCTATTTTACTCCACTATGTAAATGTGGTTCGACTTCAACCACAGCTGAATAATAAATATCGGAATCTGGGAAATCATCAAAAATCAGTGAATTAATTTGTGTATTATTTGAGAATTGAGAAACGTTAAGATACGTGAAAATGTGCTAGGAAGTACAGCAGTGGGACTTTGTGACATATCGAACTCTACAAATCGAAATGTTTCTATATATTTGGTACTCAACATAATAAGATAGAATTCTTCTCTTATAACGTAATGAGCATAAACAAAATATAATTATCTATCATTTGTTATTATGTTCTCATAATATTTAGCAGTACACGATCTTCTTTAAATAGATAAAGGGATAGTTAATATGGTAACAAATTATAGAATCATATCATGTTTAGTACCAACTGCATAGAAACATATTTGTAGAATTCTATATGTCACAGAGTCCCAGGGCAACTATTGTTAATCTGAATTGTCAAGTTTTACTTTTATTGTTTAATTCATAAATTATATGTACACGATATATAAACTAGAACATTAGTCTCCAATAAACAGGTTTTCCTGAAGTATTCTGCACTGAATTAATTATCCTTATAATTTCATAGTTTATCACAAAAGGAACCTTAATACATAAAGCAAATGTCTTGCGTTGTAAATAATCAACATCCGTTGATAAAAATCAACTTTCTAAACTACGAGAACGACACACATATTAGCAGTCATAAGGCAATTAATGAAAATTAGAGGAAATTATTAAATGACGAGAAGTAAACATCTTTTCGTGAGAGGGCTAGGCTGTAGTAGTAGGCCATTATGTTTATTGGAAGTGACCGAGGTGAATTCAAAATTGTAAAGTTTGAAACTGTCAAATTTGTTGGTCCAACTACTTCTTGAGTTACAATCACCGAAAACGCATTCAGAATTTAAATGGTCGAATATTTCTAACAGTTTAAAACGTTTTCTGACTTGTGAGAACAGACCTAACATTGCACTACTAGCAAACAGGAAAATTGGAAAACTTTCTCAGAACTTACATCATTCATTTTGTTTAGAAAAGTTCTGCAGTTTAGTTTTTTTCATATATTATATGGTAGCAATAAAAAATGCTTATATGTTGGCGACGACAGGTAAATATTTATCTAGTTAGAAGAACAGGACCGATTGTTTTTCTTTAATATCTTTGTTATTTTACAACAAAAAGTTACTAGACTAAAATTGTAGAGGATTCAATTTGCAATAAAAAATGCTTTTAAAAAAATTTTGTATGACCAATAGTTGACCTGATAAATGCTGAAAACAATTTAACCCCCTTTTCCAAGATGGCGGCCGAAGTTGGAGGGTTGCGACCCCACAAACTTCAAGTTTTCAAGTTAAGCTTTTTTTGACCTCCCCCCTCACATCTAAACAATAAACTTGCGTCCTCTAAAAAATGCAACCCCAAATGTAACCTCGAATGTAACTTTTCAATGGACTATAGGGAAAATTAGTGTTCACTTCACAGCGCCGTAAAACCCAAACTAATAAATTTAATAAAAAAAAGTATATAATACAAATTCTTCGTTGAAAACCACTCTACAAAAATGCTCTGATGTCATTTTTTTTAATTAAAAAAATAAATAACTTATGGCGTCCAAAAGAAAATTTGTCCAAAAATGTTGATTGATTTTCTTTAATATCTTTGTTATTTTTGATTTTACAACAAAAAGTACTGGACTAAAATTGTAGAGGATTCATTTTGCAATAGAAAATGTTTTTAAAAAATTTTGTATGACCAATAGTTGACCTGATAAATGCTGAAAACAATTTAACCCCCTTTTCCAAGATGGCGGCCAAAGCTGGAGGGTTGTGACCCCACAAACTTCAAGTTAAGCTTTTTTTGACCCCCCTCACATCTAAACAATAAAATTGCGTTCTCTAAAAAATACACGCTAAGACCAAAATAATGTAACATTTCAATGGAATAGTCGGTTTGAAATCGAGGATGAAAGTCTGTCGTATTAAGAAATGAGTAGGTCGGTATATGAAAATATAAGGCTTGTTTTTGCAGCAGTTAAAAATGGTTTGGAAACTGTCGGAAATGTTCGACCAGTTAAGTTGAAAACGCGTTACCATTGAATTTGACGCAATAAATAGTTGGACGGACATTTTTAATAGTTTCCAAACAGTTTTCAACTGCTGCTAAAACAAACCTATATAATTTCATTATTTATCCTGAGGTTCTAATTTTGAAATATTTATTTAAAAAATACCTAATATTTAAAAATTACGTATTCTGACAAGCTCAAAAGCACTCAAAGAGACTAAAATTGTACAATTTTACTTAGGGTTAGAAAATTATACCTACCCTATAAGAACAATAGAAACAAATTTCATATAATTATACACCCGATTAGCAACACTGAACGTACGTTTATGGTTGATTTCTTGACGAGTCTATCTTCCACAAGACATGTTGTCAAATGTTTTAGTGAGTTAGTATTGTACTAAAAATCTTAATAAATTTCAAAAGTGAAATGAATAATAATACTTTTTTGATAAGTTAAAAAAAAATAATGCATATAAATATTCATTACATTTTGCAATATTTTTAATTTTGAAGCATTTGTCATTCCTCATGCGTTCACAAAAACCTAGAGTTTAAGATTCTGTACACATAAAATACTGTAACTTATAGTTTAGAGTACAACTAACGTTTCTGTTCTGTAGACATGCAAAAATGTCTTATAGTCTTTTACATACCTATATCATCCGTATTCAGATTTAGTCGTTTATACGCAAAGAGAATTAATAACTATAGCCCAGATGCTATTACATGAAAATTTTACGTCGCTATACTATAATCTGAAAAGTTATGTACAGCTACAGGGTGAGTAATGGCCTGTGGCCAGTATTTATCTACATTTATTTATTTATTTAATAATTCATGTCAAGACACAAACTGCTTACAAATGTCACAACAAAGCAGGTCGAACATATAAACTTCAAGCATTTATAAATATATGCAATATAAAACGTTACATTATTAGGATAACAATTTAGTTAAAATATAAAATAATGCAAATAAAAATACAAATTGTTCAAATATCGATATGTATACATATAGATACAATTTAAATTCGATGTAAATTTCATTGCATACTTAAAAAAAATAAAATATTTACTTAATACAAATTTAATACACCATTCTAACCGCTAAAAATATTTTTTGTTAAGCTCTTTGTATGTCGTTCACTTTGAAGGATGCTTTGCTAGGTTTTGAAAAATTTTTAGTGTTGTTTGACTTACTTTTAATATTTTACATAATTATACTTTCAGAATATTTATTTTTAAAGAACTTAATTAAACAAATTAAAACGACATACATTTTTGTAATATTTAATCACATATAATATATTTTTTGTTTTTATGATTTTTTTCTTAGATGCAAAATTTTATGAAATAAAAATTTATTTTATGTATGACAATTTATAAACCATACATTTATTTTATAAAGCCTGGATCCCAACTCAAATTGAATTACATTATTAATAGAAATTTCTATCGAAATTTATTGAAAAACTGTTTCAATTATTACGTTTATTATTTGGTTAATGATTAAATATTATTTTTATGCATTTCTGTTTTCACTAGTGTTGCGAGAATGCAAAAACCACTGAAACAATCATCAGATCCTAAGCAACTTGCATCTTTGTAGAAAAATTTCGCAAGTTCAAGAGATTGGCACGAATTCACGTTGGTTCCAACTTTTAAATTTTGTGGAATTTTTATTATTTATACATAATGTATGGACGCACAGAGCTGAGTACAGGAAAAATATTCAATCCATTTTTAATAGTAATGTTTTTCTACAAAAACCAGTGTTCAGTTATAAAACATATTTGCAAATTAGCACCAATCAGTCCATTGTAACGGTCTATTAAGTTTAATGCCTAATTTTACCCGATACTGAAAAAACTCACTTCTAGAATGTCTTAGATATTTGCCACGGTTCATGAAATCACCAAGTTTTCACTTAAAACCAGCATTTCCAACAATTTATCTTCGTCTACATATTTCTTGTGCGTTTAATAGCAATTAGCAATAAGTACATCAAGAAAACTAGAAACCATCAAACAGCGATGAAAGTCGCAAATAATAATTAATACAAAAGTAAATACCCATATTAGATATTCATAATTATGCTATAGGTATATAAAATATTGGTCTTACTTTATTGTAATCCCAGATTATGTGCCAGAACCCACAAACACTTAAGTTACCGAACAATGAACGACCGAGCAACTAATACTAAATCAACTTCCCCACCTTGCTAAAGCAAAACGCAAAACACTACTAAAAAAAACACCCACCTTAAAGCAGGTTTGTTTTGCGTGGTGCCACCTGTAGGGAACCACGGTACCAAGAACCAAAAACACCTGGTTGCTTGCGGCGCTACTTTTGAAATAATGAATAATTGTAGAGAAGAAATGTCTAATTAGCGATTATTTTGATGGTATTAGGTAAACACCAGAAGATTGAATTAGATGAAGTTGAAGTTATTTGCAACGTATTTACCAAAACATTGGTGGAAGTGGTGGAACTAAGTTTAATCATGAATTTTAACTTTTCTGTCAATATAAACATCACATAGGTATACAAATTATTTTTATACTGAATTGCCAAGTACCTTATGGTAAAATACATGTATATATAAAATAAATCATAAATATACCATTATTAGGTGTATACGGCACGTATTTAATCTATGGGTTCCACAAAACGTATATGGTACCCTTGTTTGAATAACAGAACAAACGACGATACCATGTAAAGGTCACATTTCTTTTGACTCCATTTATAGGCAACTAAAAATACATCTAAACCATTATATTTTTATTGGGACTTATTTGCTCATCAATTTTTGAAGTAGTTAAGCCATAGTTAAGCTCTTATTGGTAAGTTTGTAATTTGATTAACACAGCAAAAGTTGCGTGCACTAATTTTGTAAAATAAACAAGACCGATTTTGTTCAGGCTTCTAGGAGCCGCCAAACTTTTAAATTCTATTGGTTAGTGTTTATTCATTGATATGGATATATTTTCTTCCGGGATATTCTAGAACAATGTACAAGTTGTTATAAACAGGAAACTTTAATGTAACACGTCAAACACTAAATTGATTGATTTGCATGTTACCAGGTGAATTAAAAGGTTTTAATTTTGTATAAGTAATAATTATTTTCTCGCGTCGAGACCTGCACAGAATATAAAGGGGTTTTCGGAAACTAGAATCTGAGATCAGATAGTTCAATAAACAGTTTTTGTGGATTATAGGTAGCATCTGAGTTTTGGCTATTGTTTCCGAACGCTGTTGAGGTTGAGCGGGTTGGGCACCAAATATTTACAAATCTAACCTGAAATTATCAGCATTATCTCTAATAATACTAGGTTCGTAAGTGGTCGCGCGGTTTAAGGCGTCAGTACTTGAATCGATGTGGCTCTAGACCGCTGTGGGTTCGAGCTCCGCAGCCGGTAGACCGTATATCAGCTATATTCGCAGAGAGGATTGGCACCTTCTCTGCCGGTATGGTACCTAGGATGGAAGAATGTTTTGGCTTGAGTCAATGTGAGATATTGATACCAGTTGACATTTTACTACCCCCCTAGTTAATGAGGTTTCCCTCATTCCTGCATTAAATGGTGGTTAGAACCTACCAACGTAATAAGTCGTCCCTGGGCGCAAATGCGCTTAATAATAATATGATGCACAAGTCTTCGATATCTCTACCCCTCATTCTAATCACAAGGATTAGCCCAGACCTCGAAAACTTGTGCGGGAGATGGGGAAGCATATAATATTATTAAGGCAAGTTTGTTATATACCACATACAAGACATTGTATTTGATAATGAGGAAGATCAGGAATGGTGTACTTCAAATTCATAGTACTTGTAAGGCCATCTTAGGAGTTGGAGTTTTTCTCTTTCTCTGTTTTCAACTTTATTTTGAAGTTAGAAAAAAACAGCTGACCCGACTAGAGAGAATCAGTACATATAATTAAATTTGGATCAATCTGATCACTTTCTAAACTATTTTTAACTTATACCGATTCATTTTCCGGACTGCATCAGTAATTTTAACCAATGCGAGTTACCCAATCATAGTTTCCGAATACACCTAAAGCTGTTAGAAGCAGGAAGAAACGAAAATTGAATGAGTTATGCCTTTATTTCCTTGTAAACTGTTATATCTGGTGATAATCTGGTAATTTTGAATTCTTTAGTTGCCAGGTTAAAAAACAAAAAAAGAAATAAACTAAATTTTCATTCAGATAAAAGCAGGTGTGTAGGTTTTCGACGCTGAACTGCTTCTACTGTGTACGGTCCATTTATAAGTATGTTATAATTTTCAAATCATATAAACAAAATAAACGTATACAAGATAATAATGTATATACTTAAACATAAATTGGTGCAGACTACCAGCACAGCTTAAATAAGCTGTGTGTTAAATAAGCTGTGCTACCAGTAAGCAGGAAATATTTTTTATGGATTTACATGCAGACTTCTTTCACCAATTGGGAGTGGTACATCAACTTGATGACTTTACAAACACACGATTCACAAGGCACTTCAACAGACTTAGTGCATTAGAGTAGAAACACAGTGGAAGCAAGTTTTAGAGAATAAGATTGATAAGTGATAGAAAGTTATAGTGTTTTTAAATTCATCATTAGATCAATCTGATGAGCCATTAATTCATATCACAAAAGATTTGTGAAGTATGGGATGTTGGGTTGATATGGCAGCTGGCAATAATAGAAATTTTGAAATATTTTATTTATTATGATCGTTTCACAAATAGTCAATAATACAATGTATTGGGTTTTGTTTTTTTATTATATAGAATATTTTATCCAGATAAAGGAAGAATCTATATTATTTCGCTTTAATTGAGGTATTTTACTTTGAAAGCTATACACACTACTAACAGTGTTAACAAAATTAACAAATGTGGTGTTTCTAGGCTGTCTGTAAATCCACCACAATTTTATGTCACCACTTTCCATCAATCCAATCAGCAGAATGATAGCACTTTACATAATGGTTTGATTTTTGAACACACAGAAATTGAGAACAAATTATTATTAAAATAATAATAATAATTCTGAGATTATCAAACCACCTAAATATTGAGTTCATTATAGAAGTTGTACCATTATTTTATTGAGTAAAAACAATCTTTACATTTTTCCCCCATTTACTTTCGTAATAGCCCATATGTATGAATATTCAGTACATGATTATTAATTATAATGTATGAACTAGGTTGTACGTGGTAAATATTTTGTGTATTTTTTATGTGAAGTAATTAAAAATCAAAACATAAAACATATTTTAGGTATTTTAGATAGATTTCTAATGGGGTTTATAAGTATGTTATAATTTTCAAACCATATAAACGTGAGTTGGCACAGACTACCAGCACCAGCTTAAATAAGAACTGTGCTACCAGTAAGCAGGAAATTTGCTTCCACTGTTTCTACCCTGACACAGGCCACTTGAGACCTTTTGACGCACTAGGCAAAGCCATGGCTAGCTGTCCCAAACCATTTATCTCTCCTTACCGTTTCTTAAAAAAATTGCAATAGCCATGAATTGAACATTTTGCACTTCTCTATTTATTTTGTAAACAAGAAATATGAATATTTGAATATAGGTAACAATATAGAAATAAATAGAAATACTTATATTTTTGGTACAAAAAAACTTAAATGCCATCAACCTCTATCTTCTTCCTTCCATGAGTTTGCAGTTGCAATTGAAGCAAATGAAAATCATAAAACACATTTTAGGTATTTTGATAGATTTTTAGATTAAAAAGAATTTTTCATCCATCTTTTAAGTATGAAGGAAATTACGTAACAAGTAAAAAACACTATAGTATCAACTATTATATTTATTCATTAAAATGTTTAATAACAACCTCAACATTTATAATATTGCTTCAAATTGTCGACTAGATCTACCACAAAAGCAGTTCAGGGGATTTTCGGCAAGAGCATTATCTCGTAATACTTATTAAGAAGGCAAAATTTTATTGCAACATCATCTTATGTCTAAGATTTTACTGTGCCAATTGTTAAATAAAATTCTAATAAAAAGGAACAAAAACATTTGACTAGAAATGATCTATAAAATATAATGCAGTTTCATTTAAGTATCTAAATTTCTTGTACTGTACTTGTTTAGTGTTTTTAACCTATATTAATTATTTGTTCGACTGACTAGTAGAAGCGCACTGAGGTAATGTGACAACTTCTGTAATTGGTGTGCCTAGGATTTGCTCACAAACCGAGTTTGCGTCCAACATCAAGCAACTGATTTGATCTTCATTTAGCATGTCCACACTAAAAAGGAAACAACAACATCACTGAAATTTATAGTATCTTTGAAAATGCAACATCCTTGAAAGAGCTATTAATGATCTACACTGAAAAAAAAAATACAGTAAAAATAAATGGCAATTTATTATTTACCCTTTATGTTTACTGAAATTTTCTTATCCATTATAATTCAAATAAAATGTAGTTATATTGCACCTTAACCCAGGACTTAATGAAAACTGAAGAGATGTTTTCAATCATAAGTTCAAATTAAATAACAATAATTATTCAATTTTAATAGATATACAGTCTGCTTGATTATAAAGGGCCTGCCCATCTATAACTTGATTACCCAATTTTAGACACCTCGTAAAGTATATATATTTTTAAATGGGATGTTATTTTCTTTTGCATACTGCTATTGATTTGTTTGTAATTGTTGTCAGTGTTCAAATTTAATTTATAACAAAATGAATTACTCTAATCAAGAAAATGATATGATGCAGGTTCATTATGAATGTAGTTAAAGAACCCTAAAAAATAATGGCCCTAATTTTTTTTTGAATCTAGCATACCACCACTACCATTGCATGACTATGAAATCGATTTTGAAAATTTCTTTCCCTTATAATTCTAGGATCATTATGGTTGTAATGGTATGATGTAATACAGCTAAATATGTCGTTGTTAGAGAAATTAATTCTATCCATAAAACCATTTTCGGAAAGCTGAGATTAATATTAACATTATTTAACCAGCAGCAAAATTGTACTCTTTGTTCAAAGTAATTTTCAGGAAGATATTGATCAAATTCATTCATTCATTGTAAGGGGTTTATCTAGAACTTTATAGATAACGTACTGGGTTACATTATGATTCCTGGTGAAGTCCCATATGGAAGTATTCGGATTTTCTTGCACACTTATTAGTAAATCTAATTTTTGATTTTCATTGCAAGCATTCCCTTTCTTCTTTAGTGTTCCATACTGTCTTAGATTTGCTTCAAGTTCATTAAACTTTCTTCTATTAGGGGAAATTCTATTAGGATAACATTGATATAATTGTAAAGCCGCTACATTGTATTTTCTACTTTCATAATAAATCTGCAGCATATTAATTTCTTTATTACAATTATTTATTTTGTTATAAATTAAACTTGAATGGTGACAACATTACAAACAAACCGATATGTGACAGAAAGTAGTATGCAAAGTTGTGTTTTCAGCACCTTCTACATATTTGATATAATTTAGAAAGCCACAAACTAAAGTTAAAGGCTGAAAGTTTTTTAATTTCTCCACAAAATGTATGCAAAGGCATATAAAATTTATATGGTTGGAAAGAAAAGAAAAAATCTATCAAAACATGCAAAAAAATTATACAATGCCATTTAAAAAAAATGTCAATGATGTCATCACTCATCTACAGTAGGTATAACCAAAAAAAATAATGTATGCATGAGAATAAAGAAAATATCCCATTTAAAAAATATATTATATCCAGTGTCTAAAAATGGTAATCGAGTTATATAGCTCAGGGCCTTTATAATCAAACAGGCTGTACAGTTAAAATTCCATTTAAAATTTCAGAAGCAACTTTAACAAATATATTGAATAATAAAATATCCCAATTTTTTGTTTTTTGTATTACAACAGTTTTTATGATATAGGTATTTTGTATATTCTTTCTTAAATTTGAATAATTATTATCCTTTCATAATGTTGTACTCGCTAGCTACAAAATACATTGATTTGAATATACACTAGAGGAACAATATCCAATCAATGGGGTTAAATCTGAACTAGGGTTGGCAATTCCAGGTTTAACCCTTTCGCGACGGGGAACTTTTCATTTAATTCGGCCGCCTGTACAGGTGCCGGCAGTGCTTGCTGATCTAACCGTTTCCCGTTCCGAAGAGGATTTTTGTGTTTTACAAAATATTATGCTTTTATATGTTTCATGCTGAAAAAAATCAGGAAAAAAATTTGGAACTGTATAAAACTGTTTACGTGCCATTATAATAAAAAATTCAACTCACAGTACTCACTATCGCTCCGCATAACATGCCAACTATGGCGCAAAAAAGTCACACCAATCTCTCTCCCCCTCTCGTGATCTTTGTGGCAATAATAAACACCTGTAATTGCTGATCAACACGTTGCCCGTCTCGAAGAGGTTCCTCGGCCGTTGCATAAATATCCGTTTCCCGTATGTCGAACACGACCATTTTTTGCGGATATAACAGGTGCCCATCGCGAAAGGGTTAATAATAATATAGCTCGTAATATAGTAAATGAAATATATTTAATTTACCTCAATTTATTATTGTCTGCAAACTTTAGTTTTTAATTGTATGTGAATAGTAAGTGTATCTATTCTAATTTACTAATCATTACTCAAATTGAACACAACATTTCAAGAACATCAATTTTATATTATCAGGGTGACATAAACAACCTTTTTGTGATTTAATGGTCAGATTTGAAATAAGAAATCGAGAATGATTTTTTTTTAATTCGGCACTAAAAACTATTAATAAATAACTAAAATTGTATTCAAATGGTTTACGATAATAATGTTTCTGTTTTGAAAAAAAAAAACTCAAAGTAAATCGAATCAGAAATACCGAATCATAAATGCCTTTGCTATGGCTGTGTTTTCATCTAAAATGTGTCACACTATATATAGTAATTAATTAACTTTTATTAATAAACAAAACAAAAATTGTGTGAAAAATTTTGTTTTTGATTTCGAAAAAATAGATTTTTTTTGAGCAAAATGCAATGTAAAAAAGGAATGTAATACATATTCTTTTTCAATTCTGACTTAAATTGTACCTTACCTTGATAGACTTTCAGTGTCAGAGTTGTCGTCTTCAACAGTAAGATATGTAAGTGTTTTCTCTAACGGACTAGGTATCTTCTTACTACTACTTTTTGATTTGTCATCAGTGATGCCCACTTTGGGTTCACTATTTCTCCTTTCTGTCAAAGAAGATATGTTTAGCATCATCATACCCTGTGAAAAGATCTCCTTAACTTTTTCGCTAGTTGGACCCAAAATATTGTCTAAACTCTGCCTTCGGCCTAAAAAAAAAATAGTGGAAAAGATTTTTGTGAAACTTCTTAACTTATACTTACTATTATTGGAAAATGGATCCTCCTCATGTTTAGCAGAAGATCTGGTTATCCAGTTCGAAATACTAGTATCTAACTTCATCTTACTCTTAATGGAAGAAAATTCATTCTCTGTTTTTGGATTCGGCAGAGTTTTCTGCTTAATTAGCTTAGGCTTTTCCATCTCCCCATCTAATTTTTTGTATGGAACCTCATCCTCTGGGCTAGAATTATCCAGATTGATCTCAGTCCACTCGCTTGACTGGCTTCGGGTTGCATTGGGATGTTCCATTCTCTCACTGTTTGACATTGGCGATACTGGGGACTCATTGCTGCTTAAGTTAGTGTTCAGATATCCCTCTACTTCCTCAAGCTTCGAAGTTATTGGACTGGATAGGTCACTAAGTTTCTGCGGAAGACATTTGTACTCATCGATCAATTCTTCAGCATCTTCTAAAAGGGAGACATTGGAATCTACACTCCTCTGTTTGTTATTGGCCAAGCTATTCACAAGTAGAGATGCCTTTTTTCTGTTCTGGTGTATTTCATCAGAAATTTGTTCCAGATTTCTAAGTGCGTCTGCGTAAGTTAGCTTTGCTGTAGTTACCTGAGATTCAAGGCCTTGAACTTTGGATTTTTGCTGCTCTAACAGTTGGTTGAAATGAGCTTTCAATTCGTAATAGGGCCTAAAAATTTTTAAAACTTAAATAAATTCAATTACATGCAACTTAAAAGCTCTGGTAAGTAGTATTTGTAACAACATTTTTTGATAAAAAATTGAATTAAGTAGGTATTTTCAAAAAATAAGTTCAAATATTTATAACTTACATCGTGTTGCAAATACCCATTTTTTAACATATATAAAAGTAAAAAGCATTAATTTTAAAAATTAATAAATATCAGATTTATAATAGCCTACTTTACACTAACGATTACACTGTTTACAATTTAAATGTATGCGTTTATCATAAATATTTCAATACATTCCTATTGCAAAAACTTTAAAATTATACATTCAATTTTCAACCAGTAAATACCTATGTTTCTTTTCGAACTTTCATTCTAAATTAAAATTTGGTCCATATGTTGGAAAATTTATGTTTTTTTTTGGTGTATATTCTGCAAATAAGTTATTGTTTGTGTAGATAGACAAAAATGTTTTAACTGGGCGTGCTGCGGAAGTTCTACAGACGTCATTTTGAAAAATAAGCAATTTTTTTATGTTATATTAAGACTACTAACAGTGTTTTATAAGAACCATAATTAAGGAGAACTATTTGAAATAGTATTAACAAGAAAGTTAATATTTGACTATTAATCGATATATACTTATGGTAAGACAGATTTGAATGCTTTTTTTATTTTTTTTACTCCTTGCTGTGGTTCTTATTAAAAAGCATGAAGTAAACAAAATGGTGTTAAAATATGAGATGTGAGTTTGCATAATATAGCAGTATGCTTTCTTAAAAGATAATACATTTTATGACTTATTTAACACAAAGTAAAGAGTTTACTTACAAAAACATTAATTCATGCTGTGACAAAATGTTACTCATTTTCATAAGGGACCTTCGAATGGACAAACTAAAGAAAATAAAATTAAATCATAATGAAACTAAAGCCATATGTAAAAATATAAAATTATTCCCATAATTTTAATACCTGCTTTTTGTTATAGCTCGTTTCAACTCTTTTTGCAGACTTTGTACTTTTGCATTAGCTGCCTCATGTTTTACGCATGCAATTCGATGCTCTGTTTCAGCGATACCTCGATCTCTTTCAGCATCATTTACCCTTTGCGTTGCATGATTTAACATTTCTTGCCAAGCAGGATCTAAAGTAATTCATTCTATTTAACATACTTATTCGAAAAACAAAGCTAAATTTTCTTTTGAATTTCAGAAAAGTATTTGGTTTAGTAAATCCGAAGTTTATTATTTTCTTACCAAGTGTACGACCACCTAATCCCTGTTCGGCAAGATAAACCATCTCCCTTGCTGCACTATGTGCACTATTCGCCCTTTCAAACTTCATAGCAGCTATCTGAGTTTGCTTAAATATCTCATTAGCACGGAACCTTGCCTCATAGTATGGTCTGGACCTTTCCACACACATTCCAAGTTTTAGTCGTATGGCATCGACTTTAGCTGTGCTATCACATAGTAGCTGTCTAAATGCAGTCCTGGATTCATCAAGCTCAACTTCCAATTTGTTTATTTCATCTGTAGCATTATTTAATCTTTCTAATTCAACATGCACTCTGGGATCAACTGTATCATTGAATTCCGAACCATTCTCGCACATTATAATTACTTTGTATTATTATTTATTAGTTATTATCTAAAATTATTCTATCTGATTTTAAAACTGTTGCTTGTTTTCCATTTTACTGGGTGTATAAATGGGGGACTTGACAACAAAACAGAAATTGAGGTTGACAAATGCCAAATGTCAAGTATCTATCCAGTGCCAGTGTTGCCAATAGTTAAAAATAGTTCCGCCCATTTGCGAATTTTATTCAGGATCGGTTTACTTGAAAGTCAACTAAAATGATACCAACCGCATTTTATTGGAAACTCATGACGTCAAGGTAGCAATTCGGTCTGTCAATTTTAGAACCACCCAAATCGTGGCGGTTCAAATTTTTGATTTATTTACTTTACAATAATTAACAAATATTTTTAAACGTGTGTAAAGCACAACCCCACAGAACCAATGCATTCAATTGGCAATAACGATGACGTCATGAATTTAGAACCAAAGTAAAACCACTGTCAAAAAATTTGTCAATTTTATGTCAACCGAAACATGACGAAACCAGAACCGAAGCTGAAAAAAATTCGCCTCAGATGATAGTCATATGGTTCCGCCAAATCCAGGCCTAGATTGGATGTAAATTCGCTAAATATTTATTTTTAGAAAACATGTCATTGAGATGGAAAGAGAATGTTAACATATTATCAAATGTCAGCATCCGTCTCCGTTCATGAATTCGTAGAAGCGACGTTTTATATTAGACGAATTAAATTTCGTTAAATCTGGCGAAAATTTCGCTAAGTTGGCAACACTGTAATGTACCTCCTTGATGGCGAAGCTTAAAGATGATACGCCTTTGGTTATTGGTGATAATTGCGAAATGGCTGACATCTGTTGACAGATTTCGCAACTACTATAGGGGTGGTCGAGGTCTATTTACTATGTAGTGGTGAACAACAAATTGCTTACATAATAGGGTGCAAAGCTTTGTGTTTTTTTAACATTTTTCTATATAAATAGTACCAGAACAGTTTGAAAATAGTATAATTTTATCTTGAATTATGAAAAGTCTCTGCATAAGACAATTTGTAATAAATCAAAAGTGGGGGTGAACACCAATCCAACAAATCTGATTTGTATGTGTTAAGTGTAGTAAAAATGTTCTGTATTTTTAAAGTAATTTCGCAAACTTTATTGAGATCGTACGATATTTAGTTATAAAAAGTGTACAAAACTGCAAATCATACTCAAAAATATTTACACAAAATATGTGCTACACCCCAGTGCCTCTTTTACTGTAAGTTCTTCTGATATTTCTCTGCATAAACTTCCTGTCAGTTCCCGAAGACCGAAACTCTGTAAGCAGTTGAAAATTAAATTGAGATTCAGAAAACCGATAATACATGAAAGTATGTAACAAACTTTTTTATAGATGGTTTTATGTCAGGTAATTATGACAAGGTTATGTTGTAAATTATTTAAGGATGTTTTAAATCTGTTTTAAACACAAGACTGCCAATTATCTGCAATTAATAAATGATGGATATTTTATGGGGTGGCTGAACTAATGCAGTCGTTGTAAAGACAGACTTTTGTCAACATGCGGTTTCTTGCGTACTACCCCAGACAAAATTATGTACCTCGTTCGATGACGTAGAGACTGGTTGCGTTCACGGTCTATGTCTAACTGTACATCTCTGACTCTGTACAGTCAGTCGAGGCCATTGGAGCTAGGTAACGTCACAAAATTCCTGTAAATAGAGACAAAATATAGTCTTTCTCGAAAGATCGACTGAGATAGACTGTGGTATACGTCACCAAAGTCTTCAGTTTTCATTGATTTCCTGGCAAAAACTGTCTAATAATATGTGGTTATACAGTGTTTGCGAAATCAGAGTTAAAAATAGGTAGGTAGTTAACATTAATTTGAAATTTGAAGCTTTCTATTATGCAGACAAATGTAAATTTGAAAATAATTACAGATGTATATATTTTTATTTAATTTTTGCAATAACGGTAGAATACATCAAATTTTTTTACCATCATGGAGCTTGCGTAGTAGTACGTTAAAGTATATTTTTTCTACTTTTTGGCGCCAAATTCCATTGAAAAGATGCGGAATGATCAATATATAGACTCTCAAAGTAGATAACCTTCAAATTTAATACGCTTATGAATTGTTGCTCCTCGCATGCTTCGCCCTTCGCGCTAATCCACAAGCTAGCGATGAGTCATTTTCTAGATTTTCGACGGTTGGGTATAGGCAGTTTATAGCAGGTATAACCATAACCGCCAAAGAAATTGGCAGTAGACATACAACGGGCAAAATCATTAAAATCTACACAGATAGTAGACAATCACTACTGATCTTACGTAATCATAAGATAACAACTAGATCAGCATGGGAATGCCATCAGGCAATAGTAGTGGCCTCAGCTAACAACAGCGTATCTGTATGCTGGCTAAAGGGACACGACCGGTGCAATGGTAATAACGTAGCTGACAAGTTGGCTAAGAGTGCATCGGGTCTGAATATTTTTGGACCTGGTCCCTCCAGTATGCTTCCGTTGTCAGCTTTTGTTGAAATTATTAAAGAAGACACCCACAAAGAGTTTATGAAACGTTGGGATGAAACAAATGGCTGTAAGGAGTTCCTAGAGTACCCCTGCAAGGATACAGCCAAAAAATTACCTGGCTATGTCTAGGACAAATCTTCGTCTGGTGACAGGTATCCAAACTGGACATTGCTGGCTAAGAAAGCACCTCTATTACATGAGGAAGTGTGATACACCTCTTTGTAGGGGTGCCGAACAGGAAGACGAGACAATATTTCATGTACTCTGTGAGTGCTCTGCCATCTCGTCAATGAGATGGCAGAGCCGTGTTGGGAGAGCGATGGCCTTCTATGGCCTACATTAGAGAGATTCCTCTGATCAACGTCACCACCTTTTTCTCCTTATTAGGCTGGCTGGCGGCTCAGGTGGACTGATCTCCTAATGGGAGGAGGTACAAGGGTCCCAATGGGGCCTAAGTGCTGTAGACTTTTTGCTACCCTCCCCTTAATTTCCAGATTCCAGATAGGCTGTTTATTGTTTCAAGTTTAATAAGCAAGTTGATATCTAAAATGGTGTTATTTCTATTATTCACCTTGTTTTAACGGATTACATTAATAAAAAAATAGACAAAAAACGATCTGTTTGAGTTAGAAAGTGGATACGTCGAAGAGATTTGTTGTCCATTTACGAGTGTGGCTCGGCCTTGCCCAAAAGCAATGGAAAGACCTGAACTTTCTGATCATACTAACATAATACTGAGCATTTTGTATCTGTTCACAGACGACCAGATGCTAAAAATATACAGCAAATATACACCCTTCTTCTAATTACGCAAGCTTCATAATGGTACAGTAGGGGAGCGGGTCATTTTAAAATCTAATTTAAATACACTGTACAAATATAAGTATTTTTTATCCGGGTTTGATCTGTAGTATAAGGGACTGCCTTTTAGTATGTTTTGTAAGTTTTAAGAAAACGTCTATGGACATAGAAGAAGCCATGATATCATCGGCATCACATGAAGCAACAAATTAAACGCTACGTATATAATTAAAAAAAAAACACACTTTATTACGTGTCATAGATAATTCCAAATTTCACCGAGTTCTACTAAAGTATACTTACTCACCTATACATCTTTTTAAAACTTTATTTACTGCTCTACTGAGCAGCTGGCATTGGTGGTGATGGTGTTATAAAAGAAAGTACTCCAATGTGATATTTATACCTATTATGTACACTTTTATATTTCTTATATGCTCTCAAAGTGAAATTGAAATGATGGAATTGACATGTTGTATCTAATATAAATGATAAATAGTTATACTTTTTATTACCGTTTATAATTTGTCGAAGATATTTATATAAAGTATATAATTGTGATGGGCACTTTCCATAAAATCGTAGCCTGTTATATCGGTAAAATATACATAAGTATATAAACTGAAAGAAGAAGTAAAAGTCATATCGAATTGAAATGGGTAATAGAAACTGAGGTTGTTCGATTCCTTTTAATAGTTATTTGTGTATCAAGGCCCTGAAGTTGATCCTTTTTCAGCCTAATCAGAAAGTTTTGTAACCTCAGCTTTAGCTAAAAGGTTATTAATAGTCGTCATATTGTTTTCTTGATTCACAGCAGTGAATATATGTATTTAACGTCTACTTCAACATTTTTGGTGTTAATTTAAATGGAAGAATTAAATTTCATCTTCTGCAAGTATTTTGTTTAATATATCGAGTTCCCTTGCAATCTTCGACGTAATCTTTTGCCACGGAGGTAAACCACTCTTCACTTCCGTGTAAAGTTTTCTTTCTACCGACGCTTTTCTTCCTGCCTACTCGCTCAATATCGATGACTTTTGTATCAGCTTGTGTGTACCTCATCGCAATGGTTGTGGAAGATTTGATGTTGTGAAGGAAAGATTTGTTGACCACACTAGGCAGTTTATTCAAGTTCAAGTTTAAGAAGCTAAAATGGCGTTATTTCTATTTTATTTATTTATTGGCAACCAACAGTCATAAAGCCCAATTACAGGTTACAATAGAAGAAACAAATCAGTACACATTTAAATATTCGCAACAAAAACCCATTAACTGTAAGTCTTAATAACATTAATAGCTGGGAAAACAATAAGTCCACATATTTAAAAAGAAAATTAAGTAACCAAAGAAATATGCAATAAACATCTTATTTTTAATATCCTTAGACACTAAAAAAAAAGAATGAACCATATAAACACATCTGCTACTGAGAGATAAGAAAGAGCATGTGACCAGCACAATAAAAATTAACATTATATTTTTTGATACTGGCTCTCAAGAAGAAAATTTATCATGACATTTTTAAAGGTTGGGAAATGTTGAAAATATCAATATTACATTGGTTAATAATGTTGTACATTCTGTAGAGGAGTTTTCACATCAAAGTTAGTTCTACACTGTGGAACAGAAAAAGTCATGTTAACACGCCTATTATACGGTGGCACTGTGAATTCAAGCAAACTTAGAAAGTGACTATTATCGATTAGGCATGAATTACTTTAAATATAAACAAACTATCAAGAAGTCTACGCCTTCAGGCAATTTTATAGGCAGAAAATTCCTGCAATAAAAATGCATAAGATATAAGGTATCAAAGTAGTATATATTAAATTTCTTATAATAATCTCCTGGATATAAAAATGATAAAAAGACGACCATATAACAGAATTGTATTCTAAATGTCTTCTTACATATGTGTTATATAGGGTGTTTCATAATATATGCGCAGGACTTCAGGATGTGATAGCTCGTCCAAAAATTTGAAAAAAAGTTTGTATTAACTTACCCTCTAAAATGCACAATTTTCGAGATACAGGGTGTTGAAATTGTAAAAAAAATTCGTTTTTTGCGAATATCTCCGGAACCGTTTATCGTACAGAAAACAGCTTTTTCAAAGTCATAATTGGTGATGATATTGAAGGGGAAGTGGGTGTTTTTCTCCCCAACTTCTACGCCACTGGAAAAAGTACGGTTTTGAGACGCCCATTTGAACCGCCAATGTTTTCTACACAAAAAATGTACTCTTGGTCATAAGCTTTAAAGTTGACCGTTTTCGAGAAAAATCTACTTTTATGTTGAAAAACATGGTCAATTTTTTGAAATAAAATTTTTATTTTCCTAAATGTATTATAATTTTTTTTATCAAGTAGTATTAATTTAACTGTGTACGATTTTTTTTTAAATTTTGCAACTATGAAGTTAACGTTTGGTTTTGTTACTTGTTCTAACGATTAAATAAATTTTGTTTAATTAGTAAAAAAAAATTATTTCAAAAAATTTACCATGTTTTTCAACATAAAAGTAGATTTTTCTCGAAAACGGTCAACTTTAGAGCTTATGATCAAGAGTACATTTTTTGTATAGAAAACATTGGCGGTTCAAATGGGCGTCTCAAAACCGTACTTTTTTCAGTGGCGTAGAAGTTGGGGAGAAAAACACCCACTTCCCCTTCAAAATCTTCAAAAATTATGACTTTGAATTTTTTTTCTACGAAAGAGCATAGCTCATTATAAGTAGTAAATGCTTACAAAAGATGTTTTCTGTACGATAAACGGTTCCGGAGATATTCGCAAAAAACTAAATTTTTTTTACAATTTCAACACCCTGTATCTCGAAAATTGTGCATTTTAGAGGGTAAGTTAATACAAACTTTTTCCAAATATTTGGACGAGCTATCACATCCTGAAGTCCTGCGCATATATTATGAAACACCCTGTATAATAAAATAAATGTCTCAATGTTACGAAAATTAGAAGAATTACGGATTATAAATCCTAAAATTTTATAAGCTTGATTGGTTATTTTTGAAAAATGTTAATTAGGGGTCAGTTTTCTGTCAATAATAATAGGTACCTAAATCTTTAATTACATGCTTAATGTTTAAAACATTTCGATTAATATTAGGTATATGTAAATTTGATTACATCTTGTCGATGACTATATAATGCTGAGAAACACTTTTTCACATTAAAATTCGAATGATTTTCTTCACCCCAATGAAAAACTCTGTTCATATCATTTTGCAGTTTAATACAGGCATCAATAGAATTAATTTCTTTATAAATTTTCAAATCATCAGCAAACAGTTGACATTTAGAATCACGAATAACATCGGGTAGAGAATTACATACATACATAGAAAAAACAGGGGCCCAAGATTAAAACCCTGTGGAACCCCAGATTTTGCTTCAAAAACATCTGAATTGCAACTTTGATACACTACAAATTGCTTTCTGTGACAAAGATATGAAACTAATAATAAAAGTAAACTTCTACTAAAATAATGAGTCTTATGTGTAGTAAGCCATCGTGCCTCGTGGTTCCTTGTGTCAAACGCTTTCTCAAGGTTTGTATAAATTGCTAAAAATATACGTTTTTCATCACGTTTTTTTAACAGAATACATTAATACAAAACAGACCAACCAATCCAATCTGCGTAGTTTATTAACATTACAATATCACCTTCCACTTCATCAAAAAACAATGAGGAACTTCTAATAGTATGATCTAAATGCTTTGCAATAAGTAGTGGCACTTTTTCAAAACTGTGGTTTCATTCCAAAAAATTCATAGTTGTACAATTTTAAGTCTTAACCAATCTGAAATGTTGCCGCTTCAATCCATCACAAAGCATATGTTATATACCATTAGATCTATGAGAATGTATACTGTCAATTGGTTAGCGACACTTTAATTTGTTTGTTAATAAGTACCTAGCTTGCCAGTATCAAGTAGATTTCTTCCAAAATGAATATTTAGGTAAGTCCTTCTGTTAGTTTTGTAATTTGAATGAAACTGAAAAATTACTACTTGCGTTAGTTTTAAATTAAATCGGCACCAGAAGTGTATTATTGAAAAGGAAATAATGTTTTTTATTTTAAACAAATGTCTTTTTTACACAAAATAACTGTATTCCTGCTTTTTGAAAAAAAATATTTTATCAGGAAATATATATTTTTTTGGCTATACCTACAAATAAATAATTTATTTCCATGAAACAATTTTTTTTACAGGCACCAAATTTGAAACTCAAATGAGTCCGTTTTTGGAAGCGTATGCAAAAAATATATTGTTGTAATGTATGTATGATTCCTTTTAATATTTAAAAAATCAAGTCTATAATGAAGATGAGGTATATAATATAAAAAATAGGTATATGTGTATATGTGTATGATCAATGTTGTCACACTTATATGGAAGGTCACAATTGATATGTTATCGAAATAATTAACTGATAATTTTTCTTGAAACATTGAGGGTCAAGTCTGAATTAGTGTTTCTTAATCCAAATATGCATAAGGTGACAGTGAAACTTAAAAAATGATAGGTGATTAAACATGCATATTTTCCTCCAGGCATATACCAGTGACCGTCAATTTGTTTACATTTTGTTTTTAAAGAAATAAATATATACATGTATGAATGAAATACCTAACGATTTTTTCAAAACACACTAGGTATAGAACCCAAAAACATTACATCATTCCAATGTGAATATAAATTGAGCTCCAGTGTTTAAGCTCAGTGATACGTAACAGATCAATAATTTGGACAATTATCTTATACGATTAATAAAACATATTTTATGATCTTCAGACACCAATGATTTGATTCGTAACTCTATGTAAAAATATTTAAACGGTTGAGAAAATAATTTGATTGCAAATTGGCGGTTTGGAACCCCTGGCCTAGACGCCTGGCCTTGACAGCACCACTATAATAACAATCTGATAATAAAGACAGGGAGCCACGAGTTCTAGGCCACACTTTCACACACTTTCTTCTTTCGATCTTCTGTACAATGACTTCTCTCCGTACCACGCGTTGGTACGATCTGTATTACCTTCACGGAACTTTCTTTGCATAATAAAGACGCCAGTTGGGATTATTTATGTGGCGTCAGAACGAAAATAAAGGACCGCTGACATTTGGGCACGTTACAATTTACTTAATTTATGGTTACAATGTATCCCGGATTAAACGAGTTACTGCAACAATCCGATAATACAGGGTTCTTTTGAGTAGAGTTTTCCGTGACTTTTCCGTATTAAATTCATTTTATTTAATTTTGAGGTGTAGGTACATTAAGCTACATTAACTACCTATATAAAATACAGTAGGAGTCGGTACAACTTCTAAAATATAATAATATTAAGCATTAAAGTCATTCGTTATCGTCCATAGAGGACAGTAACATTAAAAAAGTCACCAAAACATGTTAAGATCGCTAGTCAAGGAAAATTACTTATCAGGAAGAAACAAATCTAATCGGTCGGAGAATTTATAGTAAATTGAGTTAAAAAGTAAAATACAATGGTAATATATCATCCACCGTAAAGAAATTTGAATAAATTTTCACCCAAAATCAACACAATTAGCTGTTAAAGAGTCCACACCTGATTGTGTTGAAATAATAACACAATTTGTTGAGTGTAATTCCCGCTCAGTTATTTACTATCTAAATAAATCTTATATGGGTAACATCCAATAATATTTGAGTTAGCTTACTAAACTGTGTTATTACAAATACAAAATTATAGTTATACAGTATGTCCTTAAATTAGGAGGCAATATTTCTCCAAGGTATTCTATGTCGAAAAAGATTAGGTACTTTAGATTAGATTAGAAAGATGAATTCTTCATAAGAAAGTTATAGCAACTCTGACGATTTTTTCTAAATAACTCCGACACCAGTGGAGATGAACTTATGAAATTTGGGAACCGACTTAATTCTTACGTGTTTCAATAACTCTTTTGTACTTAAACTTTCAATTGAAAACTGAAAAGTTTTTTAGTAAATATAGGTATTCTTGCTTCATACTAATAAGTAAAATGCTTAATTTTTGAGCAAAATTTGTTGAAAGATAAATTACATGCATTGTAAATGAAGAATCGAAACAATAGAGAAAGAAAGAAGAAGAAGAAAGATCTCCCTTGCTCACGAGTACCACAAAAACTTTCATTATCTCTCAAATATATGTGATAGAATAATGATTTTCGTATTAAATTAGTACATGTATTGTTTATTTCATTTATTACCAGTATTCTGCTGTTAGATATGGAATATGAAAGTAATTTATGTCCTGGGCTAGTATAATTACACCTGTTCTGGGATTAACTTAACATTTTTAATAAGAAAACTAGTTTTATAAAACATTGATTTCTTTTGAATTTCTGGGTATCAATTTTATCAAACAAATGTATTCATTTGCTAAAGATATCTTAGCACGCCTAATAATAATTATTGTCTTCTGCTTTCATATCGTGCACCAAAAAATATTTATTTGCTCATAGCGCATTACAATTTTGAACTAAGTAAAATCACCTCATTGAAATAAATAAACTTTATTTTTAAACTAAAATATATGTTGTGAGTGTATGGTGTTAAAAAATATCTGAAGCAAATAAGCAGAAAATAGAACCAATTAAAATATTTTTAATTATACTTGTAAATAATCATCGCAGAATAACTTTTTATGTTGTACTTTCGTGTCTGCAGTAAAAAGATTAAATATCTAGATTTTGTAAATAATTCGTTGGGTTTACCTACATAAGTTGTAAAAGTGATAAATAAAAGAAAGGAGAAAGAATGGTTCTTTGAATAATTGGATTCCATCAGAATACGGTTCCAAAACTGAAAGTAAATGTACATCCGTGTTACACAATTAATTTTTGGTGAGGAATTTAATAAATAAATATAATTAATTATCGCAGTTATGTGTATGGCATTTAAAGAGGGAAAATTTTCAAAAATCAATATAAGGAGTAATTATTAATAAAATGTATACACTCCACAAATTTAAGAAAGTCCATAGTAAAAGTGGAGTTTCAGGAAATAACAATTCTGGGGGATAAGTATTGAACTGCTCATGAAAAACCAATAGCAATCAACCAATTAGCCATGGTTAGTCGTCTACAGTATCACCAGATATACAGGGTGTTTCAAAACAAAGGCGAAACATTTCAGGGGGTGATTCCTTGTTGAAAATAAAAGGTAGTTTGTTATATAGACGTTGGGTTACAAGCCAACCATTAGGGAGATATCGCGTTGCAAAGATGGCGGAAAAAGAGTGTTTTTATTGTTTTTCTCGGAAATGAAAAGCGTGGGAATGGTATAATTTTGTGGAAGTTTTTTTACCATCATCGAAAGACACTTGTGACATATTTTTTTACTTTTTGAAAATAATTGGAAAGGGTTGAAATAAACTAAACTTCAGGTTTTTTAACTATACTTTCAAAAAACTTCCTTAACGACGAATAAAAAAATAAATTAGGTTAAGCCGATTCATTTAGAAAGTTTTTTCTCTTATATTTTTTTGATAAAATGAACTGTTTCGACGTTAAAAAATAAAATGTAAAGTATTGCACGTCGGGAAGAGGCAGTTTTACTACACCCATTATTAGGAAAAACTAGTTGGCTGCTGTCACTTTCCAGATGTTTCCATTGTTGCTTTGACAGATAGCAAATGGTTTGTACTTCCCGGTGTCGGCCTGTATCAAAACTTCTTTTTCGGGATTTACATAGCCTTCGATAAAGCTTAGCAAATATACTGTGATGAGGAATTCTACGATACATAAAGTGCATGTCTGTCATTTCTGCATTTGTGAAAATAACCATTTTTGTTGCATCAACTTGGTATTGAATCCCAACGTACTCCGCAATCAAACACATCACACGACGAAAGGCAAATTATCCCGTAAACCACTCTCAAAATGTTAAAATAGTACAAACCATTTGCTATAATATGTCAAAGCAACAATGGAAACATCCGGAAATTGACAGCAGCCAACTAGTTTTTCTAATAATGGGTGTAGTAAAACTGCCTCTTCCCGACGCGCAATACTTTACATTTTTTTTCTTAACGTCGAAACAGTACATTTTATCAAAAAAATATAAGAGATAAAAAAGTTTCTAAATGAATCGGCTTAACCTAATGTATTTTTTTCTACGTCGTTAAGGAAGTTTTTTGAAAGTATAGTTAAAAAAAACTGAAAGGGGTAGTTCATTTCAACCCTTTCCAATTATTTTCAAAAAGTGAAAAATATGTCACAAGTGTCTTTTGAGGATGGTAACACTTCCACAAAATTTTGCCATTCCCACGCTTTTCATTTCCGAGAAAAACAATAAAAACACTCTTTTTTCCGCCATCTCTGCAACGCGATATCTCTCAGTCAATGGTTGACTTGTGACTCAACGTTTATATAACAAACTACCTTTTATTTTCCACAAGGAATCACCCCCTGAAATTTTTCGCCTTTGTTTTGATCACCCTGTATACCGGCTTCGAGCTTGTTAGCTCTCATCAAAATGTCATAGGTGAGGCCAATCGCAACGAGAAATACGACGAAATTTAATTGTTATCACGAAGATACACTTATTATAACGGTTCAGACTATGTGCCTACCGAAAATTTTTAAAGCAGAAACATACAAATCAAGTACTTGTTATACCTGAAAAATGATAAATAAAAACAACTGACTTATGTTCATAATTTTATTTTGAGATTTAGAAGAAATTGGTAATTCATTAGGCAACTTTTGGCATTTTATTTGGCAAATTGCAATGATCACTTCTTCGCAAAATAATTCAGAAATTCTAAACTGTTTGATGATAATGTATTTAAACATTAAATTAAGTAGTTCATAGCCGGCTTCAGAGAACAATGTAGTGTTGCTGACAACATCCCCACCACCAGTTTAATTTTTATTAAATATATACTTTATAAAATTGGTTTTATTATTGCTGGTTACTGGTTGATGGGCTGATTCTACAGGAAAAATTCGTGCCACAAAGCCTTATAATATTTTTTCGAAAGCTCATGATTAACGGATAGTTACAGATGGTAAATCTATTTATGAATATCTTCTAAAACCCTTTTTGTGAGCCTACCGATTTTTTTCTAAGTTTGTGCACGTATCACTAGTGTTCCTTTGCATCCACGTTCTTAATTTAACACATATTTTCAACACCAAAGGGCCTAAACCCTAAACGGTCCTTGGCCTTTAAATAATGACATAGAACTTTTTTGTTTAAATATTTTTTTTATCAATTTTTATATAACGTAATTACATATCGTCTAAAGATTTTTAAAAAAGGTTCTGTTGTAATACCGTGTTTTCTAGAAAAAATGCTTTACACGTGTGTTATATGAACAGCCGCTCACTCGAACTCATTTCCAAAATTAAAGGAAGACGTATTCACTAAAATTTGTCGGAACTTCCGAAGAATTTTGTATTGGCAGGACAACATTTCAAGTATTTTTTGTGAAGGTATTATCTGAACATAAATTATTACAATAACAAAAATAATGAGGCTAAGAGGTAATAGGTACTTAATACATTTTTGTGAATTTAAAATGGTTTATCTCGGAGACGATTTATTTAAGTTTGATATAAGAACAGAACCTTTTTTAAAGATTTTTTTTGACGATCTTTAATAACGAAAGTTTGAAGTCATTATTTGAAGGCCAATGACAGTTAGACCCTTGGTCGGAAGATATATACGTCAAATTAAGAACATGGATACAAATTAACACTAGTGACACCTGTACAAAATTATTAAAAAATCGGTAAACTCACAAAAAAGTTATAGAAGAAATTCATAAAAAATTTTTTTGATATCCTGTAATTTTGAGGTTTCGAAAAAATATTATAATACTTTATGATTACGGCATTAATTTTGATGTAGAATCACCCCTACGGAAAATGGACGAATAATTTCTGTACAAAATCGTCGAAAATGTGTTTTGTACAAGACATAAAAAACAATTAAGCATCAGAACTGCCTCTTTAAACGTCGTTCTTGCTTCAACAGGTAAAAAATCATCTAAAATCTCGAGACAATGGAAGTTGCGAGAAGAATCTGTTTCACAGAACCATTGTTTTGTCGAATTATCTAACCTATTTAAACCACTTCCTCATAGTTTTCGATCGCCCGGCTACCCTACTTTCCAGCCACAGATCGAGCAATACGGTGATCGAAAACAATGGTCTCAAACAAGCCATTAAAAGATGCCTCTGTCTACTTGACATGCCCGGATAACTAAATGATCTAACCCGAAACTGTAAAACGGAGTTGGCTGTTCGCTTCTTTGTTTCCATTGTTTGCCGTACAATTAAACAACTTTTAAGAGCGAAACTGAACCTTGAAAACGCCGCACGAAACGGTGATTTTTATAAAGACGTGAAATGTTTTCTAAATCGTTTAGTTTAATTAGACTAGGAAATCCACTTTCTTTTGTGCCAGTGGATCTATCTTTTAAATGAAACGAGCTATGATATTTATTTTGGGAAATGCGGGTTCAGGAAACAATTTAGGGAGCGAATATGTTTTTAAAAATAACGGTAGAAATTCTTATGACACTTTTTAATATTACTTTATACCTATACTCAAATATGGAAAGGCTGTATTTTGTTTTGAAATATGTAAAAATATATAAATTAAAGTTGTCCACGGGCATTTTACCTGACGCAAATATTTATCAACGTAGCTACGCTGAGAAAATTCGTTATAAACCTGTTTCGTAATTCTACCATAAAAATCAGTAGAAAAATACAATCGTCATTATGACATACTGATGGAATAGTGCAAGAAACAGGAATTTAAAAAATATAGTGAAAATGATATACTGGAATATTTTCACCGAGTTATCAAAAGAGTAGTCTCCTTCTTCATTGTGGTAAAAGCAACCCTTTCAGCAGAAAATGACGTTGACATAAGTAAATATAAAAAATTGTTTGAAACAAAAAGAAAGGAATCATGTTTCAAAGAAAGCTCAAAACTCTCACAAGAATACTTAAATTTTTACTAAAGGCACCGGATGAATTTAACTTTTTAAAAATAATTTAGTATAAATGTAGTAATTATTTTAGATTTGTGTTGTGTTTGACATGGCTGGGGCTTTGTTTAATGAAGAACATTTGAATTTAAAAGTAAGTGACCACTTCAGAGTTTAAAGAAATAATAAAATCTGTATAATTATTTAACAAATATTTAGCTCTGCATCCTAAACAGACGCCCCACGACGGATTTTTCCTAACTTATAGAAATGGTAAATGCACAGTCCCGTCAGTTGAAATCCATACTTTTGCAGAATCCTATGTTGAGGAATCTGTGCTCAAAAAAAAAACCGAAAATTGCAAAGACGATTTAAGGTGATGATCAAACTGAGAACATAATTATTATTATCGTCAATGATAATTCTACTAAAGATTTACAAATTGTTAACATAGATAATAATCTTCAAGCATTTTCAATTGAAACTCCTTCGATCTCAGGAATTAATTTTTATAATGCGTCAGAGCGTTCACGTTTAATATCTATATAACAAAACATAAGTAGTTTTGTATTTGCTGGTATTTTTTTGTCTACTTTGTCATAATAAAATGTTTTTCTGCCAAATTTGGTGACAATCGGCAGACCCACTATTGGTATCTCTGGACTCGCCCATATATTGATTTTGAGAGGGTTATTGATCAGGTTTAGTTAACCTTATCAATAACCAACTTTTGTGTAAAATTTGTCAGTTATTATAGAAAAAGATTCTAAATGTAATTTTAATTTCAACTATTTTATAAAAATAAGAGAATGGCGTTGGGCGATATTAAAATTGAATTTATTCTACATACCCGGTATTTTTTAAATATCACGAGTACTGAAGGTACAGTATATTTAGAAATGATTTTAAATAACCACTTCCTACTGACAAATCAAATCAAATCAAACTTTATTTATCCAATTGATCATACAATGATATAGGATATGTCAAAACTTCACAAGAGATATTAAAAAAATAATATAAAATAAAATAAAAAAATATGTATACATATACACACATATACACACACGCATACATGTGTACAAAACAACACCTTAAAATTCCAAATATTCTCTTACCCTATAGAACCTGTTGTCTAAAAGAAAATTCTTTACATCACTAATACTTGTTAGTGATTTTATATTAGTTTCTAATTTATTATAAACTACAGCACCAATATAATATGGATCGGTTCTATACAACTCCAAACGATTGGCATTATATTGCAAATCAAGTCCATTTCGCGTCAGATAGTTGTGATCGGCATTTTGATATGTAAAACTTGAAAAACACAGTAATTCTAAAATATAAATGCAAGGCAATGTTAAGATACGTTTTTCTTTAAATATTTGCTTACAAGATGCACGATAGTTGAGATGATATATCGAACGAATAGCCCTTTTTGCAATATTAAAATATACGGTTTACAGAGATACTATCACCTGCCCAAGAAATCACACCACACCTAAGCCGAGATTCAAATCTTGCAAAATAAAAAATCCTGACAACATTCTCACTACATTTATTTTTTATAATTGATTTATAGCAAAGCAGCAAGTGGCACACTTCTTACTAAGTTCATCTATATGCACTTGCCAATTTAGTGACATATCTATATTAATACCCAAAAGCTTAAAATTTGATACATGTTGAATTGATTTTTCATCTATAAGAGGACTGCATATATAGTTTGCTGGAATTGCATGAAACTGCGTGCGATAAGTCTTTTCGCAATTCAAGATTAACCTAGAATCTGTAAATTACTGGCTCAAACACTTTTAAGTTTTAATTCAAGTCACAAATTACTTGTTCGATAGATTTTCCAGTTGATGCAATTCTAATATTGTCAGAAAATGCACAGAAATAAGTAGATTATACTATTCACATTATTAATACATGTATAGCAAAAACAACAAGGGTCCAAGAACGCTACCCTGAACGCCCATATCTTGTACCATAAAATTTAACGAACTGTTTTCTACTCGTCAGGAAGCATCTGAATAACTTGCTACATTGACCACGAATACCATAACACTCCACTCTTTTTAGTAGAATGTCATGATCCACGCAGTCAATTAGCTTTTGACAAATCCAGGAACACAGATAACACCTTATTTCCCTTATCCAATTTACCATAAACATAATGTATAAAATCTAACAATGCAGTATATGTGTTGAATGTTTTTCTCTAAAACTGTGCTGGTTTGGAATAAATATCCTGCATTGACCTAAAAAGCATGTAATTCTTTTGGCAATAATTTTTTCGACTATCTTGGAAAATACCGATAACAACGCAGTTGGTCTGTAATTACATATATCACTAGCATCACCCTTCTTGAATAGACATATTATTTTGGAGATCTTTAATAAATTTGGAAAATACCCCGTCTGAAAACAACAGTTGAGTATGTGTGTTAATGGTTCTACTATAAGATAAGCACATTGCTTGATAATTTTAGTTGGAAAGTTATCACAGAATTCGAATTCCTTAAATTACTTATTGAATCGAGGATTTCAGAAGCTACAACTTGCCGAAGAAATATTGTGTTATTGTTATTAGATGGTTATTGTTTATCAATATTATTAAGAGTCATATGAGATACTGGAGTTTTAGAGACATTAACAAAATAAGAATTAAAAGCACCAGCTATAACATTTTTATCAGTCGTTAAACAATTATTTACTTTAATACTAGGAGAAGTACAATTTTTTGCATCCCGTGGATGAGCTAATAATGTTCCATACAGTTTTAGTTTGATTTTTTGAGTTCATTATTAATCTATCAAAATGCAATCTTTTAGCTACTCTGATAACTCGACAATAATTTTTTTTATAATTGTTATAATAGTTCAGATCAATTAAACCACCAACTTGCAGAGCATGAAGTTCTTTTAAGCGCATTGATGATATTTTAATACCTCTAGTACACCACTTCTTATTTATGTTTTTGTTATAAATTTTTTTTGTAATAAAATTAAAAGACAATTTGTAATAATCTCTAAAAACATTATTGAATGCTATAAATTGATCGTCATAAGTATTCTCTACGTATATGCTTTGCCAGGTTTCAGATGCTAGGTAATTAATAAAAGTTTCCATATTAGCATTAGAAAATAATCTATAAGTAGGTAAGTGATGCCGAACTATCCTGATTATCAATTTCAAATGTGATCTTTTGTGTGATCAGAAAAACCTGTACAAGAAACACTTTTAGATACAATTATGTTATTAAAATTAATTATATAATCCAAAGCAGTACCCGCCTGTAGGTTCATTAAATACACTTTCTAAATGAAAAGAACCAATGTCTCTAAGACTATTCACATACCTATCCTGACAGAGATAATTAATATTTAAATCACCACATATTATTAATCTTTTAAATTTATAACTAATTATATTCAAACAATTGTCAAGTTTAGAAAAAAAATAGTTCAACATCAGAACCCGGGTAGCTCAAGGCGCTCTATACAAACAAACTATACAATAATCAATTTCATCGATACCAAAACTAGCGGCAGCACATTCAAAATTTAGTTCATTACTTAGATCTAAGTTTTAGAATATTGTTTGTAATCAATTCATTTTTTGCCAAAATCTAAACACCACCGTTAACCGTAGACTTTCTACAGAACTTGCAATGTGATACCCAGGAAAGTTTATATATTCAATTTCATTAATATTTAGAAAACTTTCGCTTATACACAATATGTCTATGTTTTCATTAGACAAAAGAAGTTCCGGTTCTTCAAATGTGTGTAATGAAAAATTTAAAACAAATTAAGAGATTTATTTTTAATTATAGGTACTAAGCACATCTTTCAATGTTTGTAAAATTGTTGATTATACTGTAACGTTTAAATTCTGGCAACAGCTACCATAGTGATCGAGAATTTGACCTTCAGGGCATCGTGTAAATTCTGGTATACAGGTACAATGGTCGTCAGCTTAAGGCTTACGGTGAGCGCTCTATCAAACGATATATAATATCTGTTCCAAAAACCGTTAAGAACTGGTTCAGAACCGTGAGAAATGTTTGACCAACACCGTCTTGCGCCGCATTCGCCGAGAGTACATTAACAACTGAACTGACTGACTAATTCTGGACGGTTTGGAATCGATTTTTGCTGTGTTGGAACAAACCCGTAGTTTTCGCTCAGTAGCTCCTTAACGGATAATGATAAAAATATGCGGTTTTTTTTAATAGACTATAAATATTATTTTGCGTCGGCGCTGTGTTTTGAAATTTTGAAAAAGTGTAAAATTAATTTTTTTAAATGAATTTTGCGTATTTTCAAAATTTCAAAACACAGCGCCGACGTAAAATAATATTTGTAGTCTATTAAAAAAAACCGCATATTTTTATCATTTTTCGTTGAGAAGTTACTGAGCGAAAACTATATCCCTTTTGATCGAGCGCTCACCGTAAGCCTTAAAGTCACCACTTCCATGTTTTGTCCCTTTCTAGCACCGTGTATAATAAATGGCACTAGAAATAAATGGACCATGGAACTGGTGACTTTAAGCTGACGACCATTGTACCATAGTGATTTCATTTGAAAATTGTATTTCTTTCTATAATTTGTAGGTACACTGGTACGTAATGTCTTTTTTATCTGATATATGTATTATATGTGTTATTGTAGGTTCGGCCCACCCACAATCAATTACATATGTATAAAAAATTATGAGATCCGTACTGGGCTGTATATACAGGGTGTTTTTTAAGTAGTTAAAATACAGGAGCGTATTCCAGCTACAGCGTGTCAAAAGTAAAAAAGTCAGTTTTTAATTTGTAAATCACTTGAAATAATTTAACCAAATTCAGTGTGCACATTCAGTATGGCAGTAGATGTGAAACAAAAAATTGCCAGTGGCGGAGATGTGGGTATCATCGATCATTATTACAAATAAAATAGGTGATCATTTGCGTCATTGTATTATCTTCAATTTTTATTTGTTTACATGTTTTTGTATTACAAACCGGTTATCAACAAAATTGATTTATTTGGTTGATTGAAGTGCATTTTTACACAGTTAATTTACAAATTTTTACAAATTACTTAACCATATCTTATGAAGGCAATGCAAAACAATAATAATAAAAAGCCATCATCTTATTTGATATTGTGTATTGTCAAATTTAGCTTATTTCTTAAAAAGTTTAATAATGTCTTATGCATATTCAAATGCTGAAATGGCCAATATGGTTTACATTTATGGTTTTGCAGATGGAAATTGTGCTAAGACAAGGCGAATTTATATGGAAAGATTTCCAAATCATGCTACTCAAATCCATGAATGTTCAGAAATGTTTTTAAACATATTTCGGAGTCAGGCTCATTTCAGAAAGGAGTGTTAGAACGCCTGAATTCGAAAAAGTTAGTCTACACGAAATTGAAGAACTAAATACTAGTACTAGGAAGATAGTTACAAATCTTAATTCGAATCATAAATTAGGTCGTTCTGAAGCGTCAACAGTTATAGGTATATCCGTGTCGCTTGCTTCCGCAAGACTATGCTGCTCGCCTACAATTTTTCCACTAGATTTTGCAAATAATTGAACAAAATGTTGACTTTACCGCTGGCATATTGTTTATCGACGAAGCCAATTTTTCCAGAGATGCTACTTCCACAATAAACACATTTGGTCTGATGTAAACCGTGATGCCATAATAGAATCTCGATTTCAACATCAGCTTTCTTTGAATGTATGGGTGGGTATTATTGTAAATTTTCTTGTTGGGCCTTAATTTTTACCAAGAATTATAACCGGTGCCTCCTACAGCCATTTTCTTGAAAACGTTTTATCTGAACTACTTGACGATGTTCCCTATGCACAAAGACAAAGAATGTGGTTTATGCACGACGGGGCTTCCCCACATTTTAGTTTGACTGCTCGTGAATTTTAAATCAAAGATTCTGTAATAACGTGGTTGAACGAGGCACTCAAGAACCCCGATATGAATCCTATTGACTTTTTTGTTTGGGGACATCTCAAAACTTTAGTTTACAAGATTCATATTCAATCTGAGGAGCACTTACGTCACCAAATTATAGCTGATTGTGATGTGATTAGAGTTACTCCTGAAATTGTTGCACGTATTCGAGCTGCAATTTTAAGAAAATCTGAACCATGTATTTTAGTTGAAGGTGGTAGTTTCCAACCTTTGTTATAATAATTTATAGTAAAGTAATTCTATTGTTAATTATCTATTTTGTTATTATTTTAAGTAATGCAATGGGTATCGTAAAAATGCACTTGATCAAATAAATCAATTTTGTTGTTAATCGGTTTGGAATACAAAAAAGTGTAAAAAAACAAAGAGTGAAGATAATGCAATGGCGCATATGATGACCTATTTTATTTGTAATATTATACACCGAATTTGGTTTGATTTTCTCAAGCGGTTTAGAAAATAAAAATTAATAACTGATTTTTATTTAAATTTTTGTTACGCTGTAGCTGAACAATGGCTGTCCTAAGGCCCCACATTTATATAACGAAAACCCTTATTATTGGCTACAGAATACGTCTCAAGATGTTTGACCTCTACTTAAGAAACACCCTGTATAGAATATGCATACAGTTATAAAATGATAAAATTTACTATTCATATTTTACGGAAAAAGTCTTCAAATACGGAACCCTAAGTTAAGATTTATGGGGACGCCGGCCGTCTACCTACTTATATAATATTTACAAAACATGATATGTACATTTGGCACTTAAAAACAGACATTTAAATTTAAACACAGAACTAACAAAAATATGAAATGAATTTATATATAGAAAGAAATATGTGAGCCGGCACAGCAAAATGGGACCATTTTGATTATTTACTTTGAGAGAAAAAAAGTGACGACGTTGCTCAGGGAGATCTGTGGTACTCTCAGCCAGTGGCGTAGCCACGGGGGGGTTTTGGGGGCCAGAACCCCCCCCATAGGTTGAGTTGGTTGGGTCATATAGGTAATGTCTCACTACAAACCGGCAATCACTCTATTCGCCAAGATTTAGCAACGCGGTCAGTGAACTAGATCTCCTACGGCAACCTTACATTAGGATTCATCTGCATTAAATCATTTAAAATTAAAGGGTATGGATAAATATTTAGAAAAACACGATAAAAATAGGGACAATGGAGATCTCGGAAAAGGACCATTTCGCCACCAAAAAAAGCAAAGCGCCTCTGCAGCTATCAATCAACGTGGCAGACTGAGTATATTTGGCTAATAAAGGGTTCAAACAATTTTTCTGCAAGATGTCTAGTATGCAAAAAGGATTTTTCAATTAGTCACGGTGGCCTTAATGATGTCAAACAGCACTCTAATACAAAAGAGCATAGAAGACGCGAAAATGTTGAAATCTTCTCAAGTTTTAACAAAATTTTTTGCAAACAGAGAAAATATTCAAGAAACTATCGATGTTACTGCAGCAGAGCTTGGGCAAATCTACCACTGCGTTAAGCATAGTCAATCTTACAATTCATTAGATTGTGGGCTCAAACTTTTACCAAAAATTATAAAAGATTCTGAACTACTAAAAAAAAACATTGTCACAGAATTTGCCCCGCTCGCACGCAATTCGACGACTGTGGTATCGCGAAACGCTAGATTGCCCCGATCGCCCCTACGCGATTAGACTTATTTTAAGCAATTTGACCTTGAATATTTCAAAATTTTCGCCTCCCTCCCTTCAACTGATATAATAAAAAAATAATGTGTCCGGTATCTTAAAATCCAAAAGGTGGCAACCCTGCCTGCAACTAAGTTCTAATTTTATTTTTGTCATTTTTGTAACAAATATTGTTCGTACCTGTTTATTATTTACATGTTTTTGATGAGATTTTTTTTATTTACTTTTTATTGTTTCAATTTATTATTTTTTTTTTATTAAAAAAATCCAGTCTGAAATACTTTCTTCACTGAACCCCCCCCCATGTCAAATTTCTGGCTACGCCACTGCTCTCAGCACGGATCCTTTTGTTGATGAGACGGCAGTGCATGAAGTATGGTCTCGTTTCCCTGTTCGCAACCTCTAACCTATAAAAAGATGTGTTTTGCACACACACACGCGCGCATCTTGGTATTTCCTTAGCCAACAGTCTCCACTTTGAATGCCAGTCGCCAATTTGTATCATTTGATCTTTTCCTAAACTCGATAAACCCGATATAAAATGTGTGACATGTGAAGGTGTTAATTGCTCTTCATCACTATCAGTCGCCTCATTTCTGATGAGGACCGTGTAGGATCCGACAAACGTAAAATATACCTACCTTATAAAATGCTACAATATCGCTAAAACACAACAAAATAATAGAAATGACTACTTACCTATGCCATGGATCGATATTAGAAAATTCTGCGTTTTATGCGGAATTCTTAATTTTTTCAAATCCTACTGACACTGTGTAATGAAAAATTTAAAACAAATTAAGAAATTTATTTTTAATTATAGGTACTAAACACATCTTTCAATGTTGCTAAAATAGTTGATTATACGGTTACCCAAATTCTGGTGTACATTTACCAGAAGTATCGAGAACTTGACCTGGAGGGCATGCTCTTGGAGGTGTATCAAATACGCCACGACTGCTCTTACTTTTTCCATTTCCTTCTTCTTCTTCAGGACATACCGTAGTCGTCAATGTAACCTCCTGAGGAGACAATATATTTCGTTTCGTTCTTCGTTCGTCTTGGAGATGTAAGGCAGTTACTGATTTTTCTTGAGATTGAACAGTCACTACAATCAATAAGGAAATAAAACTGAAGACAATAAGTGATACAGTCTTCATTATAAATTGTTTTTCTTTCTATAATTTGTAGGTACACTGATACACAATCTTTTTTTATCTGAGATATGTATTATATGTGTTATATGTTATATATTGTAGATTCGGCTCACCTACTCACCATTATATGTGTATAAAAAATTATGGGATCCGTAATGGGCTGCATATACAGGGTGTTTCTTAAATAGAGGTAAAAAATACAGGGAGCGTATTCTAGCTACAACGTGTGTTCGCAAAGTTCTAGACAAAGATGGTGACTGTTTTTAATATCTAGGATAGAAATTTCCCGCGATAAGTGATGCAAAATTGAGAGAAGGTATTTTCCCCTCAAATTCGCATTTTTTGAGAAGAATGGCACTGAAAAAGCAGCATGACAAAGTTTCAAGTATATCTCTCAGAACTTTTCAGCAAATAAGAATGATGGAATTATCATATTTTGGTTGAAGTGTTGTTGAAAACTTTCAAACAGGTTACTTAATGAGTGTCAAACTGCACTACCTACGTTCTCATCTTGGCTACGTTTCTCAAAACCTCTGACGTAGTGTGAAGACCAAGGAGAACGATTTTATCAAGATATAAGGAAGATGCTATATTAACATGATTTTCTCGTGTTTATAATATGATTTTCGCGATTATTAACAACGTTTCGTCTTTTTCAACAATTTCTCCCGATTGTTGTTAAATATGTCGGTGATGCCGTTCAGCAGATTCCGATTTGAATTCAGCGCATCTAAATACATATCAAACACATTTGATCAAGGTCAGGAAAAAATGAATTTTTTTGCGGTCACTAACGTGATTTTTTTGCTATTTTTGTGACTTCAAGGTGTTGAGATCGGTCTGATCAAAAGTATTTTGTGTGACAACGTACTTATAATAACTTTAATTTAAAAAATATGAAATACAATTTAATACGTATTGTAACCTGTTTGTTGACTTAGCTTTGAATAATGTATGTAGACACACTTTATTGTCACTACTTGATTCACAACAAATATACCTCAAATAATTAAAACTGTAAAATCTTCACTTTGACCTCGATTTTTACGTTCCTGTCATGTGCTTTCGACTAAACTGAACTGTGGCGACGAAACCAATATACTTATACAGGGTGTCCGGAAATTATGCAACAAGAAAAAATTAGGGTCATGAAGTCCTATAACAATTTTTCGAAAACTCAGTATTAACGGAGATACAGGGTGTCAAAAGAAGTTTTTTTTAGTTTCTCTTAGATAACTTTTTTATTTGTGATTGATTTTTTCCAAATCTTTCCTATGTATTACTAGTGCCCTTGTAGATTTATGTTCCAAATATGATGCAAATACTCCAGTGCCAAAGGGCCTAACCTGACCTTAATCTTCGATCTATGGCCCACAACTTTTTTGTTTTCACCGCTTTATTTTGTACAGCACCATGTTAAAGAGTATCAAAAGTTATTTAAAAAAGTATATCTTGTTGCGATACCATAAAATGAACCGTTTCTGTGAAAAACGATTTCAAATATTTTCATGCGTTAACGCTGCTTTAAACTGATATTCACAGTTTTAACTCATCAATACAAAATTTATTCACTAACTACATTATTGAGTAACATTTTTAAATAGTCTATGGTTTTATAATAATTTCTTGAAATTTGTCCTTCCATTTCCCCAATGCCCTTTGGCACTGGAATATTTACATCATATGTGGAACTTAAATCTACAAGGGCGCTAGTAATACATAGGAAAGATTTGGAAAAAATCGAACGTGTCCACAACTAAATCGAAAATGGCCTGCAATATTCTGAAAAATGTCAAAATAAAGATATTACAAAAATTATAAATTCCCAACCCAAACAGGAACATAATCAACAAACTAAAAAGGCAGGTGAACTTCCGTAACAGTATGTAACATATAGATTATGCAGATCTTATTACGGTATCTCGTCATGGTTGCTGTAATTATTATATTGAAACTCATTGAATTTTTACTCTCTTCTGTTATTGGTATGTAGTTAAGAACAAGAAATAAAATAATGAACAGTTATATTGTTTATTTGCACCTACTCATTTTTAAGTTAAATAAAAAGATCAGTTTGTTGAATTGGAACTACCATTTAAATTAACCCCTAAACTCTATCAGTACACAATTGCCAAGATGGTCATAATCATATCCAGGGGGGCACTTATTTTTAGGAACATCTACATCGGTACGAGGATCATTCCATTTTTGGATACAATGCAATTTAAAATTTCTCAGGCAGAGGTGAAGTGGTTTCCTCTTGGGCATGAACGTTAGTTACAATTAACAGAAAAATAAAACCAATGGAAACAATAGACACAGTAAACTTCATTATACAAATAGTACTACCCTTTATAATAGTAGGTATCTTTAAAATATTACAGATTTGTGCTATATGTGTTGTTAGGTTAGTTTCAGACGTAGTTTAAACGATTTTATATGATTCAAAGTACTTCTCAGTATATATACAATAAATATGAGTTATTTTAAAATAAATGTGACGGGTACTGTAAAATATCAGTATATAAATTTAATTAAATAATAACTGTAGTACCATAAAAGAACAATATGTAATCTTTTTTGTATAAATTTAATTTGACACGAATTGAATTTGAAATAAATAATCACAAATTTAATTTGATATCAGTTGATTTTTCGAGTTATATCGGTGATTTTCACGTAGGTAGTATTTCTATGTATATAGGGTGTCCACAAACTAGTGATAAAAATTGAGAGGGCATACAGGGGAAGTCAAAATAATGTCAGTACTTCATATATTTTTGTCTTACGGATATACAGGACTTCCACCGTTATCTGTCAAGCGGATCTAATCATTGCAACCTTAGAACTAACAATAGCAACCAATATTATTGATCCCAGGAGTTCTGATAGTGGGTCCACCTTGATAGAGTCTAGTCCGATAACAACAGCGATAGGTTACAGATTGGTAACTTATGACTTCTTGTTGTCTACCTAGGGCGTAACCCAATCGTATTAGATTGTCACCGGCCATAAAAACCATAAAGCCACAGTTATGAATTTTGGCTTACAATTTTCTTGATATTATCCTATATACAAGCGATTTGTGTAATTATCATTTTTTTTTCAGTGTTAAAATCTAGCGATTATAGGCATCTGCCTTTTATGATTGAAATCCATTAAATGCAATAAATAAATAATAAATATGAGTTATTTTATTTTAAATAAATTAATTAGAGTTTGATTTTAAACAACCTATTCTGTAATAAATCTGATTGCCTATACCACAGATGAATTAGCTATTATTTTATCTGTGGTACTATTCAATATTTCTGTTAATGTAACTTAATTTCCTTAATTAAAAACGCTAAAAACACGTAAGGTCTTCACGACAACATTCAAATAATGTGTATGTCATAAATAATAGTAAATGAAGCTGCTCACAGGGTGTTATATGACATAGAAGGAACTACGGTACGTATATGAGACAAGGGTATCACAACATCGAAATGATGTTGTGTCATTAGAATGCGGCGGTTGTGAAGTAATAGTGATAATGGAATAAGGAAATAAAAAAGTCATGGTTTAATTATTTAATCATACCTTTAATTTTACTGAAATAATGTAATGTATTACATTATAAGTAGGTACTTTTGAGTCGGTCTGCTTTTCTTGATTTTAAGGTCGCTCGACAGGTATGTTGGGACGCTCGTCTGGTAAGGAATTTCTATTTTTTATCAGTTTCGGGAGCATAAATGCTGTTCCTTCTTGCCTGGAATTTGGTAAGTCAGTTTGTTCTTCTGGGTCTTGGCAATGTATGCAAGATGCAAATAATAAGAAAATAACAATTCCAGAAATACTAAGCGGTATAGTCTTCATCATGCGACACCTATTACTTCTATTTGCAACTGGGTACTTTTTACAAAATTTATATCGTATGTGGTTCACATAAAGACTCCTACTCAATAACCACTAAAAATTATAAACATAAAATATAATCAAATAATATAACAGTAAACGTAAAAATTAATTTAGTTATGAAATTATTTCTCGGAGCTGTATGTATTTTTTTGCAAACATAAATTAATGATGGTTATTGCGAAAGTTGGGACATCAATGCTGTATTTTAATTACCTTGAAATTGTAGTAAAAATATACGTTAGTGCCTTGTGTTTTTTTATAATAAATTGTTGCTATTCTAATAAAATTGAGATTAAGTACTTTACAAATTTCAGTTTTTTTCATAATAAAATGTAATGTTTTCACTTATAATACCCTTAGTGCTAAAATTGTTTCAGATATTTTTTTGAGGTCATAAATATTTGGAAAGTTCCCATAGCAAGGGATAATTTTCTAAAACATATTTATAAATGAGAAAAAACTTCTGGTTATTAATTTAAGTCAGTGGGATATTCGGTAAAAAAATATTTCACACTAAATCGATAAACTCAATCATTTTCGAGAAACAGATGATTTAAGTTTTTGAGATTCGGCGGGAATTAAATTAGAAAATTAGAGAGTCTTGAGATATCAAAACTGAATTAACAATAAGACGAACACTACAACAACTGAACATTTTATTATGCATATCTCAACAAATTATTAGTCAAAAAAAATTCTCGAAGTCACCAGCGACTTCAGTGCTCTTTTTTAGCCTCTTATTTAAATTTTGTCTGACGTTGAATACAGTTCTATGTTGCTTGATAATTTTAACCGATTCTTGAATCTTTCCTCCACAGTTGTTCTTGACTATTAATAATGTCTTTGTAAACTAAAGATTTAATATAGCCTCATAATTAACAATTTAGCGGATTTAAATCAGGGCTACGTGCAGGTCAAAGAACTTTGCTGCCGCTTCCAGTCCAACGATGCGGAAAATTTCTATTAAGATATTCCCTTACTGGTCGAGGGTAATGTGCAGGTGCACCATCTTGCAAAAACCGAAGTTCTGCCGTAAATTTAAGGGAATATATTCAAGAAGCAGTGGCAAGTCACTAGTTAGAAAATTTAAATAATTTTCTCAGTTAAGTGGATGTGGTAGCACGAACAGTCCCACAATATTATCGGAGGTAATTCCACACCAAATATTGATAGAGAACTCTTGCTGAAAATGTACTTCTCTTGGCAGATGAGGATTTTCTAGTTCCCAAGAATGACTATTTCTCCAATTAAAATACCTCGTCGGGTAAATGTGGCTTCGTTCGTAAATAACATCTAATATATGAAGTTCTCGTGTCACAGTTTTAGACGCCATACTCCTCGGAAACGGCTTGACCGATTTTTATGAAATTTTAAATGGATATTCGGTAGGTCTGAGAATCGGTCGTAATCTATTTTTCATACGCCTAAGTGAGAAGGGTGGTCCACCCCAAATATCATTTTTTTATTTTTTGGAGAAAATTTTGTATTTTTATTTTTATTTTTTTAAGATGTGGCATTAAAAATACATACAACCCTTAATTTTTACCCTTCTATCACAAACTCCTATTTTTTAATAGCCAGTTTAGTAATTTTTTTTTGGACATTTTTTATTTTTATTTTCTCATGATGTGGCATTAAAAATACATACAACCCTTAATTTTCACCCTTCTATCACAAACCCCTATTTTTTAATAGCCATTTTAGTAATTTAATCTTTTTTTTTGACATTTTTTATTTTTATTTTTTTATGATGTGGCATTAAAAATACATACAACCCTTAATTTTCACCCTTCTATCACAAACCCCTATTTTTTAATAGCCAATTTAGTAATTTAATCATTTTTAACCCGTAGATAACTGATCGATTATCACTAGAGCAGTTATCCCCGCCAGGCGTCTACCGGTGTCACTTTCACCACAAACCTAAAAAAAATATAGACACCGTCGGTTCATGATATAAGTCATGTGACAGGTGCCGTGTTTTCTAGGGACCTAAGGTCCAGAAAATTGATATTTATTTGCTTTATGTTAGCGGTTGTGTAAATATGATGGCTGCATTGCAATATGAAATTAACTAACTTGCTGTCATTTTAAATCATTAAAGAATGTGACATGAATGTGACCAATCACAGTAAACAAATGAGATTCACGCTACAATACAACCAACGCAAATTGGCATAAAAATCAAGTTTTAGTGATTCTGGACCCTTTAGGGCAGCCATGAATTAGCGGTTGCCGGCAATATGATACTGGTACAACCTATATTTTTTCTAGGTTTGTGTTTGTGCTTCTCACCCAGTAAACAGCACGGAGTAGGGATGAGAACGAAACCGACTACCAAAATATTCCACTAGAAATAATTCACATGGCAAAACAACGTTTGCCGGGTCACCTAGTTTTATTATAAAATGTTGAGTCATCATCTTGTTGGCGAAGAGACTGTGCAAACCGTAAACTAGCTGCAGGGTCTTGTGGCATTAAATGTTGAACTGGAGTAAAATGATAAGGATACATTTTTTTGTGTGGAGTATTCTGCTAACGGAAGACTGACTGATGCCAATAGCTGCCGAAATTTGACGTGTGTTTTAAGCAATTCGCATTAAAACATCATCTTATTGGTCCGCTCTTAATATTTTCGTCCTTCCAACGTCTCTTTTCGGGCGAAATGGTAATGTTTCACCTAATGTGTTGTACAATCTCTTTAATAGTCTATGATCGGGTTGTCTGTTATCTCAATATAATTTCAAGTACCTCCCTGTTTAAATCATGTTTGTAACATATAGAGCGTAATTATGCAGATCTTATTACGGTATCTCGCCATGGTTGCTGTAATTATTATATTGAAACTCATTGAATCTATACTCTCTTCTGTTATTGGTATGTAGTTAAGAACAATAAATAAAATAATGATCAGTTTTATTGTTTATTTGCACCTACTCATTTTTAAGTTAAATAAAAAGATCAGTTTGTTGAATTGGAACTTCTATTTAAATTAACCCCTAAACTCTATCGGTACACAATTGCCAAGATGGTCATAATCATATCCAGGGGGGCACTTATTTTTAGGAACATCTACATCGGTACGACGATCATTCAATTTTTGGGCAGATACAATGGTTTCAAATTTCTCAGGCAGAGGTGGAGTGGTTTCCTTTTGGGGTTGAACATTAGTTACAATTAACAGAAAAATAAAACCAATGGAGACAATAGACGCAGTAAACTTCATTATACAAATACCTAATGTGTTGTACAATCTCTTTAATAGTCTATGATCGGGTTGTCTGTTATCTCAATATAATTTCAAGTACCTCCCTGTTTAAATCATGTTTGTAACATATAGAGCGTAATTATGCAGATCTTATTACGGTATCTCGCCATGGTTGCTGTAATTATTATATTGAAACTCATTGAATCTATACTCTCTTCTGTTATTGGTATGTAGTTAAGAACAATAAATAAAATAATGATCAGTTTTATTGTTTATTTGCACCTACTCATTTTTAAGTTAAATAAAAAGATCAGTTTGTTGAATTGGAACTTCTATTTAAATTAACCCCTAAACTCTATCGGTACACAATTGCCAAGATGGTCATAATCATATCCAGGGGGGCACTTATTTTTAGGAACATCTACATCGGTACGACGATCATTCAATTTTTGGGCAGATACAATGGTTTCAAATTTCTCAGGCAGAGGTGGAGAGGTTTCCTTTTGGGGTTGAACATTAGTTACAATTAACAGAAAAATAAAACCAATGGAGACAATAGACGCAGTAAACTTCATTATACAAATAGTACTTCCCTTTATAATAGTAGGTATCTTTAAAATATTACAGATTTGTGCTATATGTGTTGTTAGGTTAGTTTCAGACGCAGTTTAAACGACTTTATATGATCTAAAGTACTTCTCAGTATATATACAATAAATATGAGTTATTTTAAATTAAATGTGACGGGTACTGTAAAAAATATAAATATATAAATTTAATTAAATAATAACTGTAGTACCGTAAAAGAACAATATGTAATCTTTTTTGTATAAATTGAATTTGTTATGAACTGAATTTGAAATAAATAATCACAAATTTCATTTGATATCAGTTGATTTTACTAGTTATACCGGTAATTTTCACGTAGGTAGTATTTCTATGTATACAGGGTGTCCACAAACTAGTGATAAAAATGAGAAGGCATACAGGGGAAGTCAAAATAATGTCAGTACTTCATATATTTTTGTCCTATCTGGCTGTCTTATGGATATACAGGACTTCCACGGTTATCTGTCAAGCGGATCTAATCATTACAACCTTAGAACTAACAATAGCAACCAATATTATTGATCCCAGGAGTTCTGATATTGGATCCATTTTGATAGAGGCTAGTCCGAGAACAACAGCGATATGTTACAGATTGGTAACTTATGACTTCTTGTTGTCTACTTAGGGTACAGCATAACCTAATCGTATTAGATTGTCACCGGCCATAAAAACCATAAAGCCACAGTTATGAATTTTCTTGAAATTACCCTATATACATGCGATTTGTTTAATTATCACTTTTTTGCAGTGTTAAAATCTAGCGATTATAGCCATCTGCCTTTTATGATTGAAATCCCTTAAATGCAATAAATAAATAATAAATATGAGTTATTTTATTTTAAATAAATAAATTAGAGTTTGATTTTAAACAACCTATTCTGTAATAAGCTATTAATTTATCTGGGGTACTATTCAATATTTCTGTTAATGTAACTTAATTTCCTTAATTAAAAACGCTAAAAACACGTTAGGTCTTCACGACAACATTGAAATAATGTGTATGTCATAAATAATAGTAAATGAAGCTTCTCACAGGGTGTTATATGACATAGAAGCAACTACGGTACATAGATGAGACAAGGGTATCACGACATCGAAATGATGTTGTGTCATTAGAAATTATGCGGCGGTTGTGAAGTAATAGTGATAATGGAATAAGGAAATAAAAAAGTCATGGTTTAATTATTTAATCATACCTTGAAATGAAATGAAATAATGTAATGTACTATATAAGTAGGTACTTTTCAGTCGGTCTGCTTTTCCTGATTTTAAGGTCGTCGGGCAGGTATGTTGGAACGCTTGCCTCGTGAGGAAGTTCCATTTCCTGGCAGTTTCGGTAATAAAAATGTTGTTCCTCCTGGCCTGGATTTTGGTAAGTCAGTTTGTTCTTTTGAGTCTTGGCAATGTATGCAAGATGCAAATAATAAGAAAATAAAAATTCCAGAAATACTAAGCGGTATAGTCTTCATCACGCGACACCTATTACTTCTATTTGCAACTGGGTACTCTTTGCAAAATTTATATCGTATGTGGTTCACATGAAGACTCCTACTCAATAACCACTAAAAATTATAAACATAAAATATAATCAAATAATATTACAGTAAACGAAAAAAAATATTTTAGTTATGAAACAATTTCTCGGAGCTGTCTGTATTTTTTTGCAAACATAAATTAATGATGGTTATTGCAAAAGTTGGGACATCAATGTTGTATTTTAATTACCTTGAAATTGTAGTAAAAATACGAGTATACGTCAGTGCCTTGTGTTTTTTATAGTAAATTGTTGCTTTTCTAATAAAATTGACATTAAGTACTTTACAAATTTCAGTTATTTTCATAATTGTAATGTTTTCACTTATAATACCCTTAGTGCTTAAATTGTTTCCAGATATTTTTTCGAGGTCATAAATATTTGGAAAGTTCCCATGGCAAGGGATAATTTTCTAAAACATATTTATAAATGAGAAAAAACTTCTGGTTATTAATTTAAGTCAGTGGGATATTCGGTAAAAAAATATTTCACACTAAATCGATAAACTCAATCATTTTCGAGAAACAGATGATTTAAGTTCTTCAGTATCACAAAATAAGGACTCTTCATTTTTAAAACAATTTAACAATAATTAATTAATTAATTAATAATTAAATTCTGGTTGCCTCAATCGTATTTGACCCCCTAATTTATTATTTTGTTTTATTAGATTGCATGTTAGAATATTACATCTTTTGATTACAAAAACAACAAATTAAATCAAGTCACCTCAGAGACTGTTTCTGGCAGCTAAATAAAATCTAATCAGAATTGCCATCTGTCAACTGCAGCGTTTATTGCGTTTAATGCGTTGGTATAGAAAAAAGAGTATTTTTAAAAAACAAAATCGACGGGTTCGAGGAAATTTCATGAATCTTCGTTGTTTTAGAAATAATGAATTTATTCCATACTTTGCTTCCACACTGTATAGTGGTTATTCGCAAGACTCCTACATAATTTGTCGTTTCATTAATGATATATCTATAAAATAACTACTAAAAATTATAAACATAAAATATAATCATATAATATTACAGTGAACGTAAAAATATTTCAGTTACTATTTCTCCCAATTATCTGCTATAAAATATTTATTTTTGCAAATGTAAATTGATATTGATATTTATTTTGTATCTTAATTACTTTGTACTTTAATTACGCCAGTGCTTTAATTATGTTATTTTATAATAAATCGCTACTTCTTTAATAAATTTAATATTATGTATTCTACAAACTTCAGTTTTTTTCATAATATAACGTATTCTTTCAATTCAACTACCTTCTTAAAACCAACGTGTACTGTTAATTTCTCTTCAAGTTCTTCAATTTTATGACAGAAATTAAACGCAACATTTACTAGTAGATCCTTTTCAAAAATAAGAAATGAGTTATAATACCCTTGGAAAACTTAAAAATAATTGGGAAACGGGACATTTTTAGGTCGTAAAGTTATACAGGTTGATTCAGAACTAATTTAAAAAAAATTTTTAATGTACAGGAGACTTACAAATACAATTTTATAAAAATAAAATTAGAAAGAGCATTTCAAAAATGATTTAAAAATACACTTCTGCACGGCGCTGGAAACTGGTTTACTGTAAAACTTGATAAGGTGTACCTATATTTGGCGACGGGACAAAAAATTGGAAGAAATTTCCAAGTAGAGAAATAAATTACATTTTACAACACCTATTTTAATGCAGCAAATTCAACTACTTTTGCCGCTATTGTTGCTAATTATTAATAGAATTAATTTGTGGTTTTAATTAGTAAAATAGTTTGACCTGATGTTACAACAAAATTTTGGATCCGTCTTACCCAGTTTCTACAAACTAACATTAATGGTTCTGCTTTTTGTTCGTTTTGAACTTGTATATTATATACCCACAAATATAAATCCAAATGATTTAGTCGGGAGCTCGTGGCAACCATGGCACTGATCCTCCTCGTCCAATCCTCTCTGGTGTTAATTACGACACGTTGTACGTACATGGTACAGATATAATTGAGCCTCGTCGTCAATTTGAAATATGCACATAGAAAATCAAATGAAAATAACACCTGACCGAACTTAAAGTGGAATAAAATTAATGATTATTAGTGTAAATTTATAAAAAATTACAAAGATCTGTTAATTTGGATATCCTGGATATAAAGTTACTAAGAATAAATAATATTACATAGCATAAAAATAATAATTTAATAATTTTATTATCAAGTATAAAATAAATTTCATAAATTTGCATGACTTTGACAATTGTTATCACTCAGTACATAAAGAAAAGGAATTTAAACTCAGAGCACCATATATTGAATGAAAGGTGAAAGTCTATAGATAAATCTGATATACATATTGTAGGCAGACGAGTAACATTATGAAAGATATTTCCATTAAAAATAAATCATATCCTGAAAAATAAATTTAAATGTCAAATTATTAGAATTAATTCCAGAACTGTCAAAAGTAAAGGTGACTTTGCAAGAATCCTTTGTAAATGACCTAAAACACCAAATAAAGACTATTTTCATTAATAAAATAAGTAAAATTGTACAATAAAAACAAAAGGACATTTATAAAATGTAATTAATTATAAGTAGTGTTGTGATAATGTGAATAAAAAGACATGGAAAGACGTCTGGAAAAATCATGTGTAAGGACCTTTTAACATGGCAATCTACAGAAAGGATAAAAAACAAAGAAGTTGTTGTTAGTTACGGCTTGGGTTTAGAACAAGGTAGAAGATCGCAAGAGAGCTCCCGAAAATCTACAAAATTTATTAGAACAAACAAGTATAAATCAAGAAAATATCGACTCACCAGCTACATTTACCAGTCTCCATCCTCCAGTAAAGTTTGTTTTTGCCACTACAGAAAATATCAACCGTATCCAGGGAAATTTGCAGTTCCATAGAATCCTACAGGATAGTTTCCAGGCAGTTTCCAGTTTCCAGGAAGGATAATAATAAATTTCCAACCTCAGGTACCTTAAAAAAATAAAGTGCACTCTAAAATTCTATAGCTATAGTAAATTAAAACAGATTTTAACTATTTCAATCTTTGCAAAGTATTAAGAATAAACTACAAGACTTACCTGTATAAAATAAGTCTAATGCAAGCAATATAACGACCATATTCACAAATTTCATTGGAACTAATAATATCTGTCATGCATGAACAGCCATTATTTTAGAATATATCAGAACTCTGTATTATGATATTACACTCTGTAGGAATGCAACCAACATTACAAGTTAAAGAATATTTTTAGCATAATTTATAAAACTTCAATTAAATTCAATAACAAAGTTTTAACTTATAGTGGTTTGGTAAAATTATCATCAGAGAAGTAATATTAAAAAAAAAATATTCTTTATTGTTTTCAAATTGATTCTACAACCAAAATCTGTTAATCTTTCAGGTGTGTTACTATTTGTTATAAAATAAAAACCCTGCATATTTTGAACCGACTCCTGAGTTAAGTTTCTTTTGCTGTTTTTATTTGTGGAACTGTGTCTAGCAAGGGATAAACAAAAATTGTATAAATAAGGTAAGATAAAAAGATAAAAAAATTTAATATAAAAGGTTTGTATTGAACAAAATATAGCTTAAACACAACATACACTCATAAAACATAATACATAAAAGGATCAAGGCGCCCAACAAAAATTAATATTCAAACTTTGACATTAAATACATAATAAAATCTTTAAAAATAAAATAAATAATAAAAATAAATTTATTTAAATAAAACATACACCCAAATAAATATTACAATATATACATTCCTTGATTTCCTCTCAACTAAAAATTTACCTGATGATATCTTATATGCTACTGTGAATGAATATAAATGTCAGCTGGTTGTACCTCGGTGGAAAGATCGTCAGCTGATACCTTGAAAGTTGTAACGCAGAAGTTAGGCGGGAGCATCTATCGCCTATTTAAATGAATCAGCTGACGAGTTTTCCCTCGACTTACTGGTAGTTGATTTTTTTTATTAATTACAGAAGTATCTTAACAATCAGGTTACAAATTTGTATCCTTATATCAGTACCATGTACCTACAACTACATTCTAACTTTCTATACTTCCTACAAGATTCAATATTTCTGTTAACATAATGTTCTTAATCAAAACAGTAAAAAAGCCTAAGGTCTTCACGACACTGCACGATAACATTCAACAATATATATGTACCTCAATGTGGGAACTATGTATTTAATAAATAAAAATAAATGAAGTTGTTTGCATAGTGTCATATATTTTTATCTGTTTTTAGATAACAAAATAATAATAATAAATAATATACTGCGGTATCACAACATCGAAATGTTCTGCTTAATATAGCTGAAATGAGCTGATAGAGAAAATAAAAAAGTCAAGATTTAATTATTTATTATAGGTAGACATAATTTTAAATTTACGGAAATGATCAAGTAATTATACTTTCTTGGGTACATCTGGACGAACGACTTTCTTCGGTTGCCTTTTCTTGATATTAAGATACCTGTTTTTTCTGCTTCCTCGTGAAATAAGCCGCCGAAATTTCAGTCTTCAGAGTCGGGAGCATTCTTACTGCTATCTCTTGTGGATTTGGTGTGTCTTGATAATTAAATTTTAGATTTTTTTTGGCATTGAATACAAGATGCAATTAATAAGTAAATAAAAGCACCACAAATTCTAATCCGTATGGTTTTCATTGTGCGACACTTATTATTATTTCTATTTGCAACTGGAGCTTGCTACAGAAATTATTATATTGTATGTTGTTCACATAAAAACTCCTACTTAATTTATCGTGTCATTGATGAAATATCTATAAAAAAGTAGGCAAATTATAACCATATAATGTAATTTTTGTCCTAACTACATACCTATATTGAAATCGTAATAAAAAATACGTCAGTTACTTTTTGTGATATTTTATAATTCATTGCTACTTCTCTAATAAATTATATTTTCTATACTTTTTTTTTAATAAAAAAACGGTATAATATTTCCATTTTGAATTTGTATAGAGAAACTCTTACTATAAGATACAATTTTCATTTTATTTTTCTTGATTCTAATATAGAAATTTATCTTTAGGGAACGAAACAAGTTTTGTTTAATAATCTAAGGTACTTAGTAGTCCTTTACAGGAGATAAGATGCCATAAATAGCCATTACTTTAGTTTTGTTTAATAATCTAAGGTACTTAGTAGTCCTTTACAGGGGATAAGGTGCCATAAACAGCCATTACTTTATTTTTTAATCTACACTAAAATTTGACACTTGCATTAATTTCGCAAAATTCATTAGCAATAGCATTAATTCAATAGCAGGTATATGAAGTTGTCTACAAAAATTACGAAATTAGATGCAGTGCAATTTATTAGTGCAGTTTGGTTTTAAATTGCCTTATAATTCTAACTTCTTATTTCCTGCAATATTAAGTATTTCTGTTAACATAACTTAATTTTCTGATGAAAAAATAATAATGTTAGTATGTTCTAAGACCATACCTTTGCGCCACTACATTACATGACAATATTTCAACAATATAAGTACCCCAATTTGAGAACCGTGCATTTCAATAAGCTACAAATAAAATTGAATTAAACAATTTATCAATAAATTAAACTAATTATAATATGGTGTCATGGGACGTGAAAGAAAGAAGAGTTGTATGCTTTTAGATTAAATAAAAGTAAAAAGTGCAACCTAGTAACGCAGTTGCAACATCAGGAAAACATGTTTTATATGTTATGTTGGTGCCCTGTAGCCCGGTGCCTGTAGATACAGTTAAAATAGTGTAATAGATGAAATAAAAAATGCAGTCTCAATTATTTATTTTAGTACAAGAATCGATCTACTTTTAGATACATTTGGAGGAATTTATATCATATGAGTATTTATTGATTCATCTTCTATGGATGAGGTGTTTCTTGGTTTCACCACTAGAACTTAAGCTGGCATTTCTTAGTTTGTTTTTAGCTATTAAGTCAAATTCAAATTCCTCCTGACATTAAATATACGCTCTAATTAATAAGAAAATGTAAGGGTTACCTAAGCGGTATAATCTTCATCTTGTATCTAAACAGTTTGCCTCTGGCACTTTTTAGGTACAGAATATATTACATACTTAAGTTGTTCACCGAAAGACTCCTGACTCCTACTCATATCGTTTTAAGCCGAGCACACCTATCGTTTCCATAACTACGTTCAGTTTTGATTCTTAATATTTTTTTTTTACATAAGCTTTCAAATTTGCAATCAGTTCAATTTGAAGATTGAGTTCGATATATTTTTCATTTCTCTTCGCCGTAAACTACCGAAAATGAGTGATGTCTCAATGATGTTCCGACAGAGATATTGAAGGTCACTAATGATGCAAGTATTGCATTAATTGCATTAATTTCTGCAAAATCAAGAATCCGCTATGAAAAAGAGCTTGTTGCCCTCCACCACTTGCGCATGGACTTAATGGTGGAAGTATTCGATGTTGAAACTATGCTTCATTAAAGAAGGACATTGATATTGGAAAATACCTCAAGTTAACGGCATATTTGAAGTAATCAAATGTTGGTGACAAGCCAAAAAACTCAAAGGTATTAGAAAGAATAGTTTCTCTTAAATACCCCATACAACTTATATCTTCAATGACCAAAGTAGCTACGCTAATTGGAATTGCCGGTGCCTATCACCGCGAAGAACTAGCAAATACCTCTGATGATCCACGATATAGAAGACAAATGGGAAATGTTTATTATTACCACGCACGAAAACTATTGTTTCAAGAAAATTATTGGTGAACAACTAAGAAACAATTAAATAAATCGATATCTATCAAAGTTGCTACTTGCGTCCTAGAGGTACCCCTTAAGGTCGGTTTTCTTATTTTATAAAAGGGGTGGGTAAATGTAACTAACCAATGTGTGGGTATCAACAGCTTCGGGAAAATGCCATCTAACATCGTTGGTTACTTAGGCCTCCTAAACCCAAAGCGTATACAGAACATTGCTTTTGGCGCTCTTCTGTCACATTATTGCCAACTTGTTTGGGTTGTTTGGATAACAGAAAGAAAATAGCCCACAGCTTTCTCAAAAAATCAAATCCCTCATCAGAACTTCAAGAGAACCGTGCTGAAGCACGTAGTACATCAACAGTAACAGTATGTTCCGTGACTGAAGAACAGCAGCTATTCCCTCATCACTGAAGTTACAAGCTGATTCTATAGCACACACTTTGTCAACAGTGAATTCCACGACTGAAGAACACCCTCAAGCCGCTATTGGCTTAGCATTGAATTTACAAAATGCCACAAATTGTATATTTAATTTCAATGTTTTTTGTTAACATATTCTATTAGTTTAAATAACTTCTTAATAATTGCTTGTGAATGTTATGAATTGATAACTAAATAATTAATTAAAATAAACTGTTTCACCTGATTAGAATTCTCATGATCGTATGAAAAATATTGTATCTAACAAGTGCGGGAAATTATAGTTTTCCCCACACCCATTGCCGTTGACCGAATGGCGCAAAGCGGAGATTTCTAAATTATTTTAATTATTTTCACTATAAGCATTAGAAGTTTCAAAGCTAAAAATCTGGAAAATGATGTGAAACGGCGACTTTCATAAAGTATAGCATTTTTGTGCAAAAAAAGTTGGAAAATAAGAACTTAATACCAAAGATGATACCTTAAAGTATAAAAAAGTTCTGTCGTTTTTAACACATCCAGTCTATAGCAGCTGGGGCCCTCTATGAACTACAATCCAACTATGAACCCAAAGAAGTCCCAATCCACAAATTTTGAATGGACATTAACATTTATTGAGATGAAATGAAAAATAAAAAAATAATAATATTTTACGTTTAACACCTGTATCTCTTTAACTATCATCAACCTTTGGACTAAACTAAGGTCGGTTAAATCGCAATATATTTACCTTCGGAATCTACCCATGAACTTTGACTCATTATTTCGGGCCCATGTTATATACATATGTAGGTACATAAATTATTGACAATTCTTATTATGAAAGTTGAAACACCAGTTTTGAAAAACAGTATCATTTAACTAACTATATTGAAGTTGTAGTAAAATATGTCATTGCCTTTGTCATAGGCGGTTGTAGTATATTATAATAATTTTAACTTTCAGTATTTTTTCAATAGTCACTTCTCTTATATTATTTAATATATTAATTGCACAATTAGCACTCTTGAGATCCCAGTATAATATTGGATTGCGCAATCATTGCATCCCACCACTTCTTATTTTCATAACTCAAATTGGCAAATAAGTTTCGGCTGAACAAACAAAAGACATTTTGTATACCATAGCCATAACATTTTTTGTGAACTCGAGATTGTCTTGCCTCAACAGCAACAGTTTCGGCTATATGTACATTTGCAGTACTCGATTTTCTATCGAGAACAATGTTATGATAATGGACACACAGGTTTTTCTTATTTTGTCTTGAACATTTGTTCGTTGAAGCGAAAAATCGAGCCCAGTAATAATATATGGTAGGTACGAAATATAATACAGATTCTTAACTGATAATTAGCGCATCATGAAACATACATGGCATGTCAAAAGTGCAAGTGAAACGACGTTGAAAAAGTATGCGTAATAAACAGGTGAAATCAACGTAAACCAACTCGGCCATTATAGTATTAATTATTAATTATCAGACAAATATAAAAGTAAATTTCTTATATGCTCGGTAATCGAATAGAACACGAAGAGGTTCAATCTAATTAACATTTTGACCTGAGAATGAGTTTGTTAGAAAGTGAACGTCGGTGAATACAACAAATCGTACGTTTGTCACATAATAAGTAATTGAGTGAAATTTAACCAAGTGAAAACATGTAACACGCGGGTGAGATTGAAATGTATACAGGGTAATTTACAGCGTATGGCAAAAAATTGAAAAGACAAAAATATTGCAACTGTTAACGAGTTAGAAATGATTGTGGCGATGACCCTGAATGTATACTCGCGACAAGAATTCAGACGACTTACGTCATACGAACAAATGAATAATTCATTATATTTTCATCAAAATATTTAAGAAACTGCAACTGATAGTAATAAAACTATATACTACACTAAAAGTTTGCGTTATATATTGCACTAAATTGCAAAAATTAACTGTTTTTAACGCGACCTAATATCGAAAATTACGTTGACAATAAAAACAAATGTGTAACGTCAGCCGTCGCGTAAGACGTCTGAATTCTTGACGCGAGTATATGTAATTATTCCTCAAATTTCTACGTACCAACTAGAACAGCATGAGAATTTCACCAGGCACCGGTAGTGGTCTCAACTGATAACAGCATATCTGTATTTCGGGTAAAGGGATACGAGCAGTGCAGTGGCATGAAAGTAGCTGATAAGGAGGCTAGGAGTGCATTGGGTCTCATTATTTTTGGACCTGGTGCCTCCAGTATGCTTTATCATGGAATTATCAAGAACACCCACAAAAAATTTTAGAAAGCGTTGAGATGAAACGAAGCTGTCAATTTGCTAAGGATTTTCTAGAGTACCCCTCCTGCAAGGATACAACCAAAAAGTACCTCTCCATGCCTAGGACGAATCTTCGCCTGGTGACAGGTATTCAAACTGGACACTGTTACTGAAGGAGGCATCTTTATTATATGAGGCAGTGTGAAACATATCTTTGTAGGTGAAAGTGGTAATTTGTGATACATTATTTTAAAAGACATTCAGTTATCTTTTCACCCCAATCTATTTTTTTAGTTTTGGATGATCAGCTGTCGCAAATTAATATTTATAAATTATTATCTATGAGAAATGTAAGCTGTGGCTAGTAAAAAAGATATAGGAAAAAGCAAAATGTTATCGTTGTTAATGAAATCATTAGGCAGTTGTATTGAATCTATCACTTCTAATGCATCTCCAGTAGAATCAGGCGTACCTGAACCAAATATCGGACCAAAAATTGAACCAGAACCAAATGTTGAAACTAAAAGTGTACTTGATGATGATGTCATCAAAATGGTGCGGTGAAAAGTTTACTATTCAAAATAGAGTTGCAGTTGTAAATTTATTTAATTAACAACTTCCCGATAGCCATGTATTCCATACTGATGTCAGCGAATTATAGTGAAAACATTTTATGAAACTGGATCTACCAGGGAAAAAAAAGGATTATGCTGGACTTCAAGTACCTACAATAATTTTGTCAGATGTTTCAAGTGTTCCACTTACAATCGTTCGAAGAATATTAAAACAACTTATAAATTTCTTCTATATAATATTACATAGTCCATGAGCTTAAGGTGGTCATATCTGTGGCTGAAAATAGTGGAATGTCGATGTAATTTTAAAGTTAGGAATTATAAATCCTGTTAAAGCCATCAAAAATAATTATACATTATTGGATACTAGAAAGTTCAACTTAGGTAGTGCCAAAATGTAGAGATTTTATACTTAAAATATTTATAGAAAGTGACTCTTTTTATGGAATTTTTACATAAACTTCAACAATAAATTTTTCGCATTTAAAAGACAAAGTAAGAAAAATGAAGACAAACCGTCCCTAAGTTCATCCTGTATGTGTATTTTGCTGCAGTTAAAAATAGTGTCAACTTTTTTGTAGAAGGGAAAGGTAAACTTAAAATTATCTATGTCTATATGCACATTGTTTTGATTATCGCCACATTTAATCATAGTAAGATCACGTAATATACAGTTATCGGTATTTTTTGAGTCATAAATAGTTTAGCTATTATTGCTAGATAGCAGTATTTGTTAAGGGTTTAAAATTTTTGCTGTCTTGTAGACTACTCTGCTAATATACGGTGACGGCGCCCTTTGAAAATAATAACGACCTCTAATTGCATTCGGAAATTATTTCTTAAACAGTTCGTCCTCACTAAAGTCTGTAAAGCTAGTTACGGACGGTGACCTATCATATATAAATCTGATATATTACAAAAATATCGCTTGTAATTAAAATGCCTAGAACATTACGCACTGACGCTATAATATATTTATATCTATGAGGTTTAGTTGTCTGTATGAATATATCTCATTACAATTATATAATATATTATCGCTCACCGTCCGTAACTAGCTTTAAGCGATAAACGGTATATGATGGATAATAACCTATTTGTTTTTCTACACAATAAAAATAAGTCTACAGAAAATGCATAAAACTACTAGTCAGCCGTCGAGCGGTTTAAGGCGTCAGTACTTGAATCGATGTGGCCTGTCCGCAGGGGGTGTTCGAATCCCGCGGCCGGTAAACTGTAGATCAGCTAAACTTGCCGAGGGGATAGACACGCTCTCTACGCGTATGGTACGGTGAAACGATGTTGGCTTGGGTCAATGCTAGAGACTGATACCGGTCGACGTTTGACCATCTCCCTAATTAATGAGGTTTTTCAGGTTTCCCTCATTCTTGTACTGAATGCTGGTTAGGGCCTACTAACGTAAGTAGTTCCTGGGCGCAAATGCGGCGTTAATCATAATAAGCAGCTAACTCTCGCACAAGTCTCCGACTTCGAGGCTAATCCTCGTGATTAGAATGAGGTATAGAGATATTATTATTATTGATGTGACTTATGTATTATATTAAGAAAAGTACATTTATGTGTACTTTTAATAAACGTTTTAGTTATAAGACACTACCCGAAAAGTAAGCACTATTCTACGTAGGTCAACCTAGCGCATACAATTAATTTTATAGCCGAAGACTATAATGAAAAAATTATGATATCTTCTGAAATAGAACATCGTAATGTATCCATTATGATAAACCAGTAGATACGCCATTTTACAAGAGCAGCTCGTTGTCCGAACGAAATTGTTCAAGGTTATTCTTACTTTGTTTTTCCCAAAAAGATAATTACATAAGCCGTAAATGGACCACGAGAACAGTCGTATCCGGATGTAGGTTTCAATTTCTTCGACACAACAACATCCTCTTCCTCGTGGGGCTCACCCGCGGACCACTCATGTTTAATTTGCGAAACGTGAGAAAGTTTCCAGCTCTGTTGTAATCAATAATTTGGACTTATCTCGTCTGAATAATTTAGCCCAGTTACTGTACAGGGCGAGTCCAGTTTTGTTCTGAGTTCAATTATAATCTCTTATTTTATACAGTGTTAACTATGATTAAGTACAATAATTTTAAGCACGTGCTCAGAGAAGTCTTAAACATAAAAAAATATTTCGGAATCTAGCTCGATGTTTAAAAAATGTGGTAAAACCCTCTTTTTCCTCTGAAAATTGGCGCCTATGACAATCAGTTATCGTCCGAGATGGCTAGATATGTCAACTACCATGCAGTCGTTTTTTACAGCGTTGAGAAATGTAGAAATGAGGAAAATAATTTTTTTATGAATAATAATACCTAAATACCTGATAGATAACAGTAACAGTGATTCCGGTTAGTTGTAGTATTTTGCATTCGTTCCTTCATAGCGCACTGCCAAAAGTACATTTTCACATTGCAGATCCGTCATAATTATCCACTAACATGCCCGACATAAATCGTTTTATTTAATTACTATAAAATGATTAAAATTAAAAAGTAGTCACTAACTGTTCTAAAATAACCTAGAATATTGCGTTGCTAGTTGCATATTCTTAGAACATCAAAAAATATTATCAGAGCTTAGAATATAATATAATATTCTAAGGATCCCAGAAACATTTTTACAGGACACTGAAAACATCTTAGGATTATATAGATTAACTTAGTACTAATTATTTTATGCAAACATCGTCGATTATTGTTAAAATTGTTGCTATTATTACTGATAACATAATGTCCCCCAACAACACAAGTTTATCAGCGTGAAGTACATCTTGCAGTAGTGGCCTACAGATGGCTACATCAAACGTCAGATGCTGTCAAAGAAGATCACAATCATTAATTTGAAATAATTTTTCAGTAATATTTTTTTTATGTTGTATCTAGTGACCTTTCATAAATTATTGATGTTGTTTCTTAGCCTGGTATACTCGCGACAAGAATTCAGACGACTTACGTCATACGAACAAATGAATAATTTATTGTATTTTTATCAAAATATAACGGCAACTGATAGTAATAAAGCTATATACTACACTAAAATTTTGCATTATATATTGCACTAAATTGCGAAAAATGATTGTTTTTAAAGCGACCAAATATCGAAAATTACGTTGACAATAAAAACAAATGTGTAACGTCAGCTGTGACGTAAGACGTCTGAATTCTTGACGCGAGTATAATAGGTCAATTTCAAGTAGAAAAACCAATTTTTTACAATTGCTTACGTTTCGGCTTATATTTAAGCCATCTTCAGGGCTCTAGAAATGCAAATGTGTTACATAACTAATATAAAATTACAATAAATTAAAACAAAACACATTTTACCTTAATATTAGATTAATAAATAGAATAAAAATAAATATTACTTAGCTTGTTCTAATATTAAGTTAAAAATTTTAATTTTAATGTGTAATTTTCAATGTGTTTTGTTTTAATTTATTGTAATTTTATATTAGTTATGTAACACATTTGCATTTCTAGAGCTTTGAAGATGGCTTAAATATAAGCCGAAACGTAGGCAATTGTAAGAAATTGGTTTTTCTACTCTACTGTTCTAGAAACACCATCAATATTTTTTTTAACCACATTCAACAATTATTGTTGTAATGACTTGGCGGTAAACGTGTGGCAGTGTTTTTATGTATTTGTGTACATTTACATGTATTTTCTTGTTATCCTTTGTAGTTTTTCCCGACGGGGGTAATCCACCTAGTCGTGATCGTCGGGCCAAACAAGTACCTCGCTTTAAACAATAAGAATATTCGAGGGAAGGAGAGGTCTCCAGCAACAAAAATCTTTGCAATGAAAAGTTTTAATTTAAACAAGTATCTTAAGTTGGTTGAATACTGTCAGAAATATCATACCTACATATACTCCTGTTTGTAGATATGCATCCAATTATAAAAATCAGTGGCTTAATGGAGAATTATTTAAAATGTGTCAGAAAAAAAAGGCACTTTGGCAAAGATACAAACGATCAAATTATTTAGACGACTATCACCTACACCGAAATTTCGCTAATAGACTAACAGGACAGTTACGGCGTGCAAGGTCATTGTTTGAAAACCAGTTAATTGATAGAGGACCTAAAGCTTTTATAAATATACTCGCTCTCGACTCACAAGTAAAGTTTCCACACCACTGATTAAAAATGCTTTGGGTAGTGTGTGTAGTGATAACTGTGAAGTCGCTGAGACTTTTGCTGAGACTTTCTACAATGCATTTACTTTAGATGCTGGTGATCAGCTTCCGCAATTGGATGTCAACATTCGTGTACCTTCTACACTAGAGGAAATTCAAATTAGTCCTGCAATTGTGTCCGAACAACTGTGTAAACTGCGTATTGATTCATCTCCTGGTGCAGATTTAATCAACCCTCTTTTTCTGTCTAAATGTGCAAATAGCATAAGTGGTCCACTTTGCGAAATTATGTTCAAATCCTTGGAAACTGGGATATTGCCAGCAGACTGGAAATTATCTAGTGTGACCCCTATATTCAAAAAAGGTGATAAACTGTCGAGCTCTAACTATCGCCCAATTAGCTTAACTTCTGTTCCGTGTAAAGTATTGGAGAGAATTGTTTGCAAGGAACTTATCACATTTTTACTTAACAATGGTGTCATACCGCCGCATCAACATGGTTTTCTACCTGGTCGATCAGTTTTTACCAATTTACTTCAAGCTATTAATTCGTGGACCTTATGGGCAGACACTGGACAACCTATAGACGTTTTGTACTTGGACTTTTCTCGTGCTTTTGATAAAGTGCCGCATGCGCGATTATTATATAAACTTGAACATTGTGGTGTGCGTGGTAAGCTGTTAAACTGGATAAAATCGTTTTTGAAAGATCGTGAATTTATAGTTCGAATCGCTGAGAGTTTTTCTGACAGAAGACAAGTATTGAGTGGTGTTCCACAAGGTTCTGTCCTTGGACCAATTCTGTTCCTAGTATATGTTTCTGACCTAACGAATACGTGTACTTCCCAAGTGTTATCATATGCAGATGATCTTAAATTATTTTCATCATCATCTCTTCACCTACAAGATGATCTAGATATTATTAGTAATTGGTGTTCCAACTGGTGCATACCTCTAAATCCTTCAAAATGTTGTGTACTCCATATGTCTAGAACTAATCCTAAAGTAGTATACAATATAGATGATACAGAGTTGCCAAGCGTTTCACAACAAAATGATCTCGGAATAATTATTACGGAAAATCTCTCATGGAGTGCACAGGTTGCCAAGGCAGTGAAAAATGTAATCAATTGATTTTTATGATCAGAAAATCTTTCAGTAATCTTACCGTGGATACATTTTTGAAGTTATACAAATCATACATTCGCCCCCATTTGGAGTTCTCGGTGGCCATATGGTCTCCACTATTAAAGCAAGATATCGCAAGACTAGAGGGGGTTCAGAGGCGAGCCACCAAACTTCCAATTGGTCTTAAATATTTTTCGTATGAAGAACGTCTTCGGCGTCTTCGTCTTCAATCTCTAGAAAATAGGCGTATTCGAGGTGACCTTATTACCACTTATAGGATCCTGCATGGCGAACTGTACTGCCCACACGTGATGTTTGACTTAAACCCTGACCCCCGTCTCAGAGGCAATTCATTCAAACTTAAAAAGGAAAGCTTTCGTACACGGAACAGACAACATTTTCTACCCAACAGGATATTCGATCAATGGAACGATTTACCAGATAATGTGGTTACAGCACCGTCTCTAAATTCTTTTAAGAATAGACTTGACCATCACCTTAATCAACATCCAATGTGATTGATTTCTTATTAATTTCTAATATTTATAGTATTTATATATATTGTACTTTGATTTCTTCTGTTTTTTTTTTTGTATTATTTGTTTTTACTATGTTATCAGCCATTTATAGGATGAATTTATCTTTTGTTCTTAGAGCACAACAAGCTTTTAGCTTCAGCTCTAATTATTTGTTAATAATAATAATAAAATCTCTCCAAATATGAATCCTGGAAATACATATCAGTAAGATAGGTGCTCTCCCTGTGCCACCATATCGTGTTTTGTAAATAAAATTTGATTTTTCCAAAACGGCGTAAATTGATACAGGTGTCAACGCGGTGACCTGTCACCATCTTTGACATCTTTGACTTCGGCCGAATAAACCTAACTTCGAGGCTGGCAGAAGACCAGTGATGGCGATAAAAGTGTTTAATATAGTTTTGGAAAAGACATTTTTCGCTTTATAAATAAATTTGGAAATTTTTTGAAGGAAATCCGTTATTTCTTATTTTGCCTCATCCCCTCTTAAAATATTTGTACTTAGTCATAGTTATCCCTGTATTTTGATAGAGTAATACCCATATTGGCACAGCATATGACAATATTTGAATAACTTCACTGGGTAGCCACGAATAAACAGTGTCCAATATTTCTAATTATGGACAGAAGTATTCAGTAATTATTATTTCTTGAATACAAATATTTAGTAATTTATTATGAATAACTTACGGGATAGTAATACATTGTTTTGTATCATTACTTTATTATCATTGTATATTTATATATTATTTGCAAAAAGCTGGTTTTAGTTAATAGCAGCGTATCCTCGCTGAAATCCCGCCAGGGTAAATAAAGGCATTTATTTTATTACATTCGAAGATCTCTATGAATTACAAAGCAATAAACGAATTTTGTCGATAGTTCTCCAGTTACAATGTTCGACAGGACGATGGTTTGACAAAATTAGATGAGGCTAACAACAAAACGTTCTTTATTAGGTTGATATATGTTTCAGAAAAGGGAAACTTTAATTTATAAATATCACTATTTTGTTGATATTTCTCAACCAATTATAATTAAATAAAAGTCATTGATTATATTCTCCTGTTACAATGTTATGAATGTATTGTATAATATATTAAATTCCGAAATCGTACTTGTGAAGTGTTGTTTTAATGTGGAACTAATATTGTATTATAAAAGAGGAGTTTCAGCCTCGCCCAGCATTAAACTACATCTGAAAAACTTATAGCAAACAGTCATGACCAGTCGTCAATGGCGCCACCAGACATATACTGCTTTCGAGCCAGTTAATATCAGTATGTCGTAGGTGAGGCAACCGACTGGCATAACCGATAGAAGGGAACATAAGTGCGTGAGATGTTACACGTAGCATGGTGCTTAGTTGTGGAAAACATCAACAAAGAAAACTTCCTAATTTTACTGACGTTTCGGCCCGTTTCATAACTCCTAAAATTTGTTCAAATTATTTACAAGATTACAGCTATTGGAAATAGCGACAAAAAGATTTAAGTTGACATGAACATTTACAGAATTTATAGCAGATATAGATTTACATATAAGCTGTCTCAAACTCTGTTTAAACATTATAATTATTATTTTGATCGATAAGTAGTCTCGCGGTTTAAGGCGTCAGTACATGAATCGATATGGCTAGACCGCTGTGGGTTCGAACCCCGCAGCCGGTAGACCGTATATCAGCCATACTCGTGGAGAGGATTGGCACCCTCCGTGCGGGTATGGTAGGGTGGAAAAATGTTAACTTGGGCCAATGTGAGAGATGGATACCGGTCGACATTTGACTACCCCCGCTAATTAATGAGGTTTTTTAGTTTAGGGCCTACCAAGTTGTTCCTGGGCGCAAATACAGCCTGCTTAATAATAATATGCCGCCCCCTCTCCCGCACAAGGTTCGACTTATGCTAATTCTCGTGATTCGAATGAGGAGTAGAGGTATTATTATTATAAACAATTTTTGCCTATGTTTTAGTGACATTAAGCTACATTTTTTCTAAAAATATTTTGAATAATTACATAGTGCAAGCAGCCACAGATGCAATAAAAAATTTGCTTCATTGTAATAAGATTTGAAATTGAAATTACCCAACAAAAAAAAACAAAGACGAAATTCGCTTTGTTTGAATTTAATAATCAAATATATTCATTTTGCAACAACATGCTTAATTTAGTTAGAACAATAGACTGATACGATTTAGTGATGTAAACATAGTTATAGAAATCAAGTTCCTAGAACCAATTTATTTGTTTGTTTTTTCACGTATTTGTAAAGGAACATATTGACGACAAAATCATTAGAAGAGAAGAAATCATAATTTCCTCGAAATATGAAATTATTGTTCCTTTTGTAATTTATTGCGCCTGCTTTTTTCGAACAAGAATTCTAAGACATTGTTAATATTTTTGTGTTATTTAAATAAATTACGAAAATCCACAACTTTATTCATTTAATGAAATGGAAAAAAATATTGATTTCATGGTAGATTGGAGATTGTAATTGTTATGTTAAACTATGAAAATTGGAACTAGAAAGCTATTTCAAGTTCACGATTAATGAGGAAATTATAAATGAGTCATGAAAGTGTAAAAGATTTAGTTTACCAGAACATTGTGGTATACATACTTTTAATGAAATTATAATTAAATAAAAATGTAATTTTATAGCTATAAGGCAATCTATTTTATAGAAACAATTGGTATTTAATTTTTTGTCACATGTTTTAAATTGATATTATTAAAAAAGCAACACCCTGATATTTTTTATTGGTGGATCAATGGATTCAAAATAGAAACGAAAACTAAATCTTTTATCAAATAAATTACTTAAATTCTCGAAAATTTTAGATAATGGTTTATTTTCAACACAAAAATGCTATGCATTTGGCATCATTTAACATAAGTATAAACTGACTGAATAGGTAAAAAAATAAAAATTTTGATAATGATATAAAACCAAATTTTTCTATTAAATTCAATTCAATTATATAAATCATAAACAATATTATGAATTTATGGGGCAACATTTTTAGCAGGTTATGTCGAGTAAAAAATATTATTGGGTTATAGATCTGGCCAAAATGGTATTAAAATTTTCATGACATTGTTGGCAAAAAAAAAACAATTATAATCTTTTTGTTTAGCTCTGTATCTCAGTAGGCGTGCGCTATATAATAATTAAAATTTTAAGTAATATTGTTTTAGCCTAATCTATGACCCCGCAAATTTATGAACGGTCACAATTGAACACCCTATATAGAAACATAATTGTTATAGAAATAATAAGTTGCCCGAGTCCACTCTAGTCATAATTTATTCAGGGTGTTTCCTAAGTAATCTGAAATATTTCAGGGGTGATTCCTTAAGTAATGTCTTATAAGTGTATTTGAGTTACGAATTAAAATTTTAATATTTTTAAACCACATCCAAAATCAAATATTGTTAAGGAACGTTTTTTGTTAAATACTAAATGGAGATTTATTAAAAAACCAGAGGGTCAGTGGCGTAAATATTTTTTTAATTAATATATTAAAGTGACCCCCACACGACTGCCCCTGCTATTTTGAAAAGGACAGTTCAACAGCAAAAACATGCTTTCTATCAGGGTGTGTAAGTGACGGCAATTTAAAAAGAAAATTTTAATCTACTCCAGAGATTTTCAAAAAAAACCTAAAAAATTGTATCGCCCTATAGGTAATTCAAAAACTAAGGCACTTAGAACATACTATTATATATACATTTTTTTCATGGCACAACTTGAGAAATTATCCAGATTACATAGGAAACACCCTGCATATCAGATAAAATTATTATCCTTACTTTTAATTTCATCAGTTTGTTGTAACATTTCTAAGGCAGTGAAACTGTTCTCTGTATATGTATACAAACGCAGGTTTGACAGTCAAATGAATAAAATAAATAACTTTCCATTTCTTTTCACAGAATTGACAATATGTTAATCGTATCAATTTCAAATTGATGTCATCTTTATTTTATTTGAAAGTGAATAGATAATCAATAAATTTTAACGCTATGCTGTTAAAAAAAGACATTTGTTGTTGCATTCGAAATCTGAATGAAAAGTTTCTGCTGAGTTAATGGAAAATTGATTTCATCAATTATTATTTCGTGGTATACTTCATAGTCCCCTTTAAAAGTATATTAAGAGAACATTGCGATTTTAAACAATACTGATTTAAAACAATGCTCATTTAGAATGAATGTTTCGGTTTACTTTTTCGCTTGGTTGTATTATGATCATATTATATTACCATACAATACGCAGTAATTCATTATTTTATGAAATTTATGTATAAAATACACTGCCAGAGGTAAAAGTCGAGAGAAAAATATCCTTGTTTCAGAGATTAGCACAGAAATTAAATTGTTTTTAGGTGACTGGGTGTTACAGATCATTATCTTTAATTTTTATGGGTGAGGTCAAGGATAGCAATGTCGCTGTGTTGAATTCATTTCAGTTGGTGCAAATATTCATTTCTAATTAATTGACGGAACGTTTCTAACTGACGGTTTCCCCGTATTTTGTAAATAACTTTTTGATGCCATTTTATATTATATTGTAATTGGTCCAAATAACAGCAGTTAATGTTCATTTTTCTAAATCGGATTATATTACGTTTAGTGTAACTCAAGTATCACATCTTAGGCCTATTAGATTAATAACATCAAACACTTATTGCGGACTTATTTAAAAAAATTACACTGGTCATAATATTACCTAATTGCATTAGTTATACTTGTAATGAAATTATGGGGACATTTAGCATTGTTTTTTATTACATATCCTGGATGATTTTGTAATTTTATTGCAAACTGAAAAAAATATGATTTTCTGACGCTTCTAAAGCCTTTAAAATAATTTGGGACATGGACTCTGGTAAACCGCTGAGTGACGTCATTGCCTCCTATTACATGCCGCTCGCTACCGTTTAGTTGAATTTAGAATACGAAACGTAGGAGGGCAGTCGGCGTCGTTAGTGTTGCAGTTTTTATTTCAATTGTTGAAAATTCAAATATTGAACGTGTTGTTGTTAGAGACAACGAAAACAATGAAATTTTAGAAATATTGTATAGTACTGGAATGTCAGTACAATGATAAAATCCCGGAATTCCAATACGCAAAACTCGTGGCAAAAAGCAGTGAAGCGCGACATATTTCTTGAATCGAAATCAAATAAATGGTATGTGTTGTCTAAAGACAAAATTATAATAGTCAATTTAACAATAATATACTTATGTAGAATTTATTCTTGATATTTAATTTAGTTAAGTTTAAATTCTTAGGTATATATATCTATGTACAATCGTTTCAATAATAATGGCACTTTTTAAAATGAATTTTGCGATTTCTTTTGAACTGCCGACGTATTTCTAATGAAATCTACTGTCAACATTTAACATTTATTCTTAGTTGTGTCACTCACCAATATAGATTTATTGAAATTTCTACTCAGAACTTCCAGAAATCCAAACATTGTTTTGAAGGAGTGTCATTATTATTGCAAGCATGTTCATTTGAAACTAAAGAACATACCTACATATTAAATAGACACGTTATTAGTCTTTTTAATATCGAGTTTATAGATTGCTTAATTTTTGGTTTTACTAGGTGGCTCGATAAAAGAAATTAAATTGCTAAATTCTAATAAAGGTACTAAAATTAGTATGTAATTTAAATTTAAATAATAAGGTTTATAAACTAAACTTATGTTTAATTATTTGTATAGTTATTGTGTGAAACTGGGTTTTCTTTTAGTTAGAACATAAGCTGCATGCATTGTCTCCATAATAATAATAGAATAATTCTTGAGACATTTTATATTTTCATGTAAAATTTTAAATATTTAAAGTAAAAAAAAATAAATTTTAATTAGTGACCAAACCTTAAATGAACTAAAGTTTTAAAAGCTGACTAATAGGTATACATACGTATAACAAATCAAATATTTTGTTTTGTTTTAGGTATCTACATAAAAATCAATTTTTTAGAAGCCAAACATTTTATTATTAATTTTGTAACATAATACATACATATTTTGGTTACTTATCTACATTACCTATCTACATTATTTGGAAAACCTGCTATTAACGTTTTCGTTTTAGAACTTACCGTTGCATTTCCAAATTTGTCATTTCAGCACTTACAAATTGGTAATTTGTAAATAGTTCACATAATTAAATCTAAATAGCATGCCGTGAATTTTAAAAGTAGTTAGCTTTTGCTAATCAGTTTTAATTTAACACAGGAGGACCCTTGCTTCCTTGCTGTAGGAGGAAATGACGTCATGCCTTACAATCCGGTTAATTTCATTTTCACCTCGTAGATTCGAAAACTACTTATCAGATCGAATTTTCTGGGTTAACCATAGGTACATCGTAAATGCTTCATAAAATTTAGACAAATAGTGTAATTTGTGGTTTAATAATAATATAATAATAATATCTCTACCCCTCATTCTAATCACGAGGATTAGCCCAGAAGTCGAAGACTTGTGCGGGAGAGGGGGCGGCATATTATTATTATTAAACAGGCCGCATTTGCGCTCAGGAATGACAAGTTGGTAGGTCCTACCAACCTTCAGTGCAGGAATGAGGGAAACCTGGAAAACCTCATTAATTAGGGGGGTAGTTAAATGCCAACCGGTATCAATCTCTCACATTGACCCAAGTCAACATTCTTCCACCCTACCATACCCGCAGAGAGGGTGCCAATCTCTCCACGAATATAGCTTATATACGGTCTACCGGCTGCAGGGGTCGAACCCACCGCGATCCAGTCACCTCGATTGAAGTACTGACGCCTTAAACCGCGCGACCACTGACCGATCCAACAAACTAAATGATTCTAAACAAAAGGTTTCTGCAGTGATTGTATTATGTTATATGTAGCTAAAAAAATATCATATCATATTTCTTAAATGCTTCTAATATTAATTTGATAATACCCTCTATAATACCTATATTTGGTTCATTTTAAAGACTTGATGTGGATTAACAAATTGGTATTGTTATTTATATTATTATAGTACACGAAGTTTGATCCGAAGCATGTCCACCTTCTACATCTATTTTGTACAAATACGTTAATAGTTTTCAAAAATTTGTTTACTTTCCTCTTTAGTGTCCATGTTTGACGATTTTATAATAAAATTAATTGTTATTATTTTCATAATTACAAACTAGAACTAGAGTATCATACAATTATAATTTTAATCAAATTCGTCCAAGTGATACATTTTAAGCAATCACAGTGTACTTAGTAGATACATTTTAAATTTGATGGACATTTTAATCTAAAGATGTATGACTTAGGTTTTTATGTATTCTTGATGAATAACATGTTATATTGCGGTAACATAAGTAAAAAAACAAATGGCAAGCGTCTTATTTTTCCGATTTTTAGAGCGAAACGCGAAGATTAATAATGAGTATTAGCTCCGGCCAAATCACTATTTCCCTATATCCAATCTCACAGTCATTACGTAAATGCTCGTATACAAACAATAATTATCCCGCAGCATCTCATCCTACAAAAAAACAATAGTAAATTTCAAACTATGGTGCTACCAGTTGTTATGCCCGTTTGGGGAGCGAAGACCAAAGAGAACTAAGTGAAAGTGGTAAGAGTGTGAAAGTTAACTCTCTAGCATGGCCGCTTCGGTGCATCAGTCGGCCTCAGATGTCCAGCCGTGCCTGTGATGTGTTTGGGTGATTTGTGTTTTGTTTTCCTAGTTTTTTGTTCGCCAGCCACTTGATAGAGAACGCGCTCCAAGTGTGTGCACCCTGGATGTAAACGATTACCAACTCCTAAATTGTAAATAGAAATCTTGTGATATTAGGCTAGGTTAATTCACACCCCATAGAAAAATACAGGAAAAAAGAGCCCTCGAATCGCTTAAACTAAAATCTCAGGAACGTGGTTAGAAAGCTGTGCTTTAGAAGTAATGTGCAAGCGTTAAATATAAAAACATTGGATTAGCAACTAGATGGGACACTGTCACAATGAACAAAATACATTCGGGCATTCTAGCTATAGTTTTGAGCATATTTTTGATACAGGCAACAGATCCACCGTTCGAAAATCCTTCTGGTCATTTTCTGCAATATTTTCCAGTCATTCACTATGACAAACAAATTACTTTGGTACCACCTCTTAGTGAACAATACCTCAAGGATCGAAGCGGCACTGATCCTGACAAGAACAAAGACGACTTGAAACGTTTTCACAATTACTTAAGCCAAATACAGAATGACTCACAACATTCTACTAATTCTGGTCAAGAAACCGTTAACTTACCTGAACAGCCTGATGCCGTTACCAAGCTATTACATAAACAGAAGTCATCGTACGAAAAATTGCTAGAAAAGGATTTTATAAAACCGTTGTTGAAGTTGTACGAGAGTCAGATTGATCAGAAACCCGATTATGTCATTGGAAATTCCACTATGCAATCCAGAATTTCCAAAGAAGATTACGTGGAGGATCTGAAAGTACTGTCGAAGGAAGAACTTGATATGCTGATTCATGGAAGTGAAAAGTACCAACAGAACGAATATAATGACGAAGATAGGAACCAAGATTTAACTCAAGATCAGAAATCAGAAAATGTACAGTTAACAAGAAGAGATGACACGTTAGTGGAAAACGATGATAAAGAACATATAGGTGAAATTTTACCGTCAGACTTCAATGACAATCAAAACCAAGAAAGAGCTTTGCAAACACAGCACAGGTTCTCTCCAGTCCGTAGGAGGTTATATCATCAACCTAGGTATAGCACTCGCCTTCCAAATTTCAGGATGCGAAAATCTTATGAGTATGACGAAGGTTTTAAACCCTCTCATCACTTCGCCGCTGAGAACACTGAGGCACCGCATTTGCGATCCCCAATATCTTTCCCTGGGGAAAGATTTCGACCAGAATACGAACCTACAGCTATTTCCAATGAAGGAATTGACAACGCAGGATATCCTACCGATCAAATCAACAAATATAACCGACCAGAAACTTTTGACTCTACTTCGAATCCCAAAGATGAAGCTAGAACAGCTTACTCGCACCCATCCAGGTTGAATTTCCCTCCAGGCGAGGTGAACGGGTTCAGGATCCCTCGTAGGTTCAGGGGGTTTAGAGATCCTTACTCGGAAGGGTTTCAACCTACGGCCCGTGAGCCGTACTTTGACCCATCCTCGCGGTTTCACACGTCTTGGCCCTCGAGAAGGCCCCGGGTGATTTTTCCCACGGATTTGGTCGCGTTCAGAGATCCAGTGCAGAATGGAAATCAAGATCAAGAACCGGAATGGTTGGCGGGAGACAGCAGCTTGCAGGATATACAGGAACAGGATCCGAGAGACAAAGGTAATTGTTTGATGCTTAGATTGAGTTCCGATCGTGATAAGATGTGAATGCGATGCAATAAATTACACAAGGGTTTACATAACTCATCCTGTGTCTTATAAACTTTAAATGTGCATGCATTAAAATTAAATTAAATGGTTAGTTTAAAATACAAATACGGGGTTATTTGACAGTGCATAAAATTGTAAAGAACAATGGAAAAATTTTAATAAAATTGTCGCTATTTTCCTCTATGGATCTAATATTGGGTATACACAATATTCAACCAATTGTAGTAATAATGTACTATAGATTAAATAGTCGTTTGAGATACAAGGCAATCCTTGATCCATAATAAAATTTATTGTAAAATTCTAATAAAATGTGCTTCTTTACTGAGATACAGTGGGGGTTTGTTTCAAATTTTGTTAAACTATTTTTGCTACTGTTTAATATTCAACAGAAAGTTTCAACCGATGTCCAAATTATCAATACAAATATAAAAAATAAAGAAAATTTTAAAATCAGAATACTGTATGGTGATTCAGAACTTATCTAATAAAAATTTTAAAGGACAGTTTGAAATTGATTTAAAAAAACACTTCTGCACGGCACTGGAAACTAGTACACTGTAAAACCTGATAAGGCAAAGCATGCCATTTGCGACCCGACAAAAAATTGAAAGAAATTCCCAAAGAAAGAAATAAATAACATTTTATAACACCTATTTTATACAGCAAATTCAACTGCTTTTGCCGCTATTATTATTAATTTACTTAATTTGTGGTTTTAATTAATAAAATAGTTTGACATACATTTTGTTTTAACAATAAAATTCTGGGTCCGTTTTACTGAGTTTCTACAAACTAACACAAACATTTATATTTTTTGTTCGTTTTAAACTCGTAAGTTATTGACAGCAGCTATGATACGTTTACATAAATCATCAATAGTGTCCACTTCTGTGCGATACACTTCATTTTTTAAATACTCCGACAAAAAGAAGTCTTTAAAATCAGAAGATCGAGGCGGTCATGGTACCGGTCTTCCTCATCCAATCCCTTGGTGTTAATGCTTGAAATAATTGAGCCTCGTGTATGATAGGCCACATTGCTGCAATACGCCGTGGATGCCCTAAACATCCATCTCGTCCACTATTCGGTGCAAATTTCCCGTGTCACGCCCGCGTTGCATACGCTTGTACTTACTACGCTGTAAAAGTAGCTGTATTTGGCACATGTTTATCGGGAAATTGTTCTGCTAAAGTATTTTCACTTCACCATCACTTAAAATGATATCCAACACCTCCAAGTTGCCATACACCCAGCTATTTTTGACACTTGAAAAAAAGAGAAATTTGAATTGGTGAAATTACCCTCCTGTCTCTATGGTACATCCGTGATGCATCTTTTCCCATAGTTTGATTTTCTAAAGTGCCTAAACTTCTTTACAATATGATAAAGGGAAACTAAACCGTATCAAAATAATGAACAAAATAATTTTAAAAGCCTCAGCTACATTGTATATAAGTGTTTTACGTTAAATCTTCATATTTTGAGTCGCATATTACCCAAGTTTCATATGTTATTTATAAAATAATTCGTATATCTGAAATTAGTCGTTTTCGGAAACAAGTTTATAGGGACTGTGTTTCAACTTCTTACAGTAGTGCCTATTTTTGAAGTTATGTGACATCTTCAATCTCCCTGTACGTTAAATGTATGAGAATGAAATCTACTCTGCGTATATTACTCAATTTTTCAGAGATGATTTAGTTCCTTTGGCTCATAATAATTTGTGGCCATAGATACAAATGATGAAAATACAATAATTGTAGATAAAAGCTAATAATTACTTGTGCATACTAATTTACAATAATTTAAATGATACAATAATATTTTAAAGTGAATATAGCCAATGCATGATTGAATTAAAAATGATTACCATTTGATTTTTTTATTAGCTTCGTGATTTTCGGTCGTTCTTTTACATCCTGCTTGAGCGTATGTATTTTCTTAGTAATTATAATTTCCATACATGTAGTAATCGCATAAAACATACATGCGGACTGTTACTTCACTTAATTTCATGTTAACAAACTGCTTGACCTGCAATTATTTGTAATTGTTTGATTGCTGCAATTAAGAATTAACACATATTGGAAATAATTACGTTATGATTTGTTATGGATGGATATATAATTTTAAGTTCACGTGCATTATAATTTTAATTTTTTAAGATGATGAAAATGACATTAATAATAATAATAATAATAATAATAATAATAATAATAATAATAATAATAATAATAATAATAATAATAATAATAATTATAATTATAATGATAATTATAATAATAATAATAATAATAATAATAATAATAATAATAATAATAATAATAATAATAATAATAATAATAATAATAATAATAATAATAATTATAATTATAATTATAATGATAATTATAATAATAAACTTCCTGTTTCAAATTGATACAAATATTATTCAAATAATTGTTTAAATATGAAAGAAATAGAAGTATTTAGTATTTGTCAAACATTTTATCACAATTAGAGATACCATTTTTTGTTTTCATTCTCTAAATAGTTCACATTTTTAAAGTAAGTAAAAAAACAGAAATCACTGTTTTCCTTTTTTTATTAATACTTTAGGACTTTAATTGATTCGGTCATACTTGGTTAAGTTTCAGAACACAGCTTAGCTTACAGTAAATTATTTTTTAGAGGATAATTATTGTGGACAATTATTTTTATTTATTGTTAAAGTATACGAGGTATTCCTAAAATGTGATGTTAAACTAAAACAGGCCATAAATAGGGTGTTATAAACAAAGGTCCTTTGTTTATAACACCCTATTTATCTACTACTCATACGGGTTAACCATCTTCAATATAAAACAGGCGATGGAATATATCATTTTAAACAAAACGTTTCTTATTATCATGGGCTCGATAATGATCAGCATAATAAGTGACAGAATGATAAAAGTGCACCTCTAAAAACACATATTTATAAATAATTGCACAATGACTGGTTAAAATTAGTCTTTATAGATAATGGATTGCAATATATTTAAAAAATAATTGAGACATTTTTGGATATATAATATAACTATTTTTCTAATAGAACGTTTAAAAAAATACAAACATTGTACTTTTGTCTAGGAAATAGGTATATACCATTTAAGCAACATAATTTCTAAAAATCAAAAGTGTCACAGATTGCTTTCAAATTATGCTGATATATTACACGAATTAATACAGGGAAAAAGAAATATATACCCTAAAATATTTTTTCTTATTCTTCAAGTTTCCGTAGGCCTTAACTATGACATTAAAGAATTCTACTAGAAATTACAAAATCAGAGTATCTTGCTTGTGTCTTTTAAGATGTTCTAGAAAAATATTATTTTTAAAAAATACAACGGGCACTTTTTTAGATTGTCTCCTACATCTGTTATATTATCTGATAGGAAAGCTCCTTTATGAGATCGAATAGATTTCGATAATATATCGCTTTATACCTATTTTTTTTTAATAATAATAATATCTCTACCCCTCATTCTAATCACGAGGATTAGCCCAGAAGTCGAAGACTTGTGCGGGAGAGGGGGCGGCATATTATTATTAAGCAGGCCGCATTTGCGCCCAGGAACGACTTACGTTAGTAGGCCCTAACCACCATTCAGTGCAGGAATGAGGGAAACCTGGAAAACCTCATTAATTAGGGGGGTAGTTAAATGCCAACCGGTATCAATCTCTCACATTGACCCAAGTCAACATTCTTCCACCCTACCATACCCGCAGAGAGGGTGCCAATCTCTCCACGAATATAGCTTATATACGGTCTACCGGCTGCGGGGGTCGAACCCACAGCGATCCAGTCACCTCGATTCAAGTACTGACGCCTTAAACCGCGCGACCACTGACCGATCCTATTAATTGGTTAGTTTCAGTCTCAGCTTTGTATTAGTATTTTCTGACCTAAAAAGTGTTTAAGAGTACAAATTTCCACTCTCAAAAATCATTGCGAGACGACATATTTGATAAAGCAGTTACTAATAATTGCATTGCAGTTAAATTCATATTTTCACTTTCCTTACTACGCCTTTGCAGGAACGCACTTATTGTACAAAACACCCTGCATATTAATGCAATATAATAATTTCGTAATAAATAAACGTGGTCCGATCAAATGTTCCGGTACTATGCATATGTGAATAGTTGCGTTAACTATCCGTGCTATCAGAGGTTAAGAGGGGGCCACTGATTTATGGGCAGTGTAAATTTCACTTTCCTTTCAGTTTCCGTTTTCAACCAGTCAACCTTTAAACTTTTACTTCTCAATGTCACGAGCGTTATTAGTTTCTAATTGATGATAATACGAATCATTATAATTTAAAATTTTGTGGGACTCATGATGTCATCTCATATTCCAAAATACTGTTTTGTAGTTTCTCGTGCTGTTAAAAATGAATAGAAATTAAACTTTAAATATCTTGAAGGAATCAAATGACGTCATAACATCAACTACTCAGAATCACCAAATGTATGTTACTTAAATAAATACATAGTAATTCAGAAATATCAGGAAAACAATGGGTACAATGTACGAGAGAAAACTTTTGAATCGTACATTTTTTCATAAATCTAATTATTGAAAATGTTAAAGGAATTTGGTATGGCAGTAGATACTGTGTCTGAACATTATTAATAAAAAAGTAGTGTTGTCAAGCACCACAGAGAATTCTAGTTATGCGTAATGCTATTCAATTTTTTCTATTTATATTTATAGATTTTCATTTTATTTTACACAAGTGTACACACGTTACTTTTTTCATTTCAAAATAAATTTTTCGGAAAAGATGGCTAAAGTTGAATTCTAGAAAATTCAATTAAAAAGTCTGCCTGATAAAGACGTCACATGTCAAATATTATGGTAGTAAATAGACGGCTCTTAAATGAAATTTTTTAGTTCCATATCTTTGGCCAAACCTCAAATTATATTAATTTGCCTAATTTTGACAGTGTTTATGATGTATTAAAATTTGAGGTCGATCTGAAAAGTAGTTTTCGAAATATACTAGGTTAAATTAGATTGAAACGATAACGAGGCGTGACGTCATTGCCTCCTGCTCTCTGTATTCGTTTGCTTCGGACACGGGCAAGGGTATTTTTACGTTAAATTAAAACACATTAGCGAAAGCTAACTACTTTTAAAATTCACAACATGCTATTTAAAACATATTTGTGTAACCTATCGATTGTTGATTTAATTAAGATGATGGACAATTTTTATACAAATCACCAAATTGTAAGTCCTGAAATGAGAAGTGTAAGAAGCAACGGAAAGTTTTAAAATGAAATCGTTAATAGCAGCTAGGTTTTTAAATAATGTAGATAGGTACTGAAGAAACTAAAAAATATTAATTTATTTTGTTACAAAATTAATAATAAAATGGAATGTTTTGGTTTCTAAAAAGAATTTTCTGTACGTACCTACAACAAAACAAAACATTTGTTTTGTTATATACCTTTTAGCCAGCCTTATTAAATTTTAGTTAATTTAAAATTTGGTTACTATCATAAATAAACCTTCAAATTTATTAATTTTAACTTTAAATGTTTAAAATTTTATCTGAAAATATAAAATGTCTATAAAAGTATTCTATTTAATAATAATAATAATAATAATAATAATAATAATAATAATAATAATAATAATAATAATAATAATAATAATAATAATGGCATTTATTTCCAACAGGTAAGAAACCCAGTTACAGGAAATGCATAACATAAAAAGAAAGAAATTACAATTCATATAACTTATACCTACTATACATAATCATAACAAACTCACAAGGCTGTAAAAAGAAAAAAAATACATAAAAATGAAAAACAAGAAAAAGTAACAAATATGATTATATCCAGATTACTCGTTGTTGTAAACAATGTTTTTTATTGTGTTCAATGACGCAAAATTGATGTCACAGTCGTTACAAATATTATTAAAACTAGCACATGCGTTATATATAGTAAAATATTAGTTCTAGGCCTATCACAATAAAAAGTTTGATTATATCTTAAACCACCACGCGGCACTAGAAATTTTATCTTACTGAGGAGACTATCACAATCTATATTATGGTGTAACAAATGATATAAAAATGAAATAACAGACCATACTCGCCGTACATGAAGAGAAGTCATGTTAAATCTGTGCAATAATATTTGGTTATTAATTCCCCTGGCAGGATAGATGTTATCTTCTTTAAAAGAAAGATATTTCAAAAAACGCCTCTGAACTGATTCTATATTGTCAATGTGGCACTGATAAATTGGAAACCAAATAATTGAACCGTATTCAAGCTTATTTCTAACTAATGTATAACATAACATTTTAAAAGTATTGACATTTTTAAAATGTACAATTTCTTAACATAAAACCTAAAGCCTTATTTGCATTACTAACTATGTTGTTAACATGCTCAACAAATGTAAAATTCGAATCGAAGAAGATGCCTAAATCCTTTACACAATCAGTTCGTGAAACTGTAATATCACTAATTGTATAGTCATGCAAAAATATATCTTTTTTCCTACTAAATGATACTACGTAACATTTGTTGATGTTTAAAGTTAAACGGTTTGTTTGACACCATTTGCTAACATTGTTAGCCTGAGGTTGTAAATATACACAATATTCCACATTCTCAATACTTGTATAAATTTTTAAATCGTCCGCAAAAATTAAATTAAAGCAAGATATACTATCAGGTAAATCGTTGATAAACAAAAGAAACAACAAGGGTCCTAAATTCGAACCCTTCAGAACCCCTTCGATTTAAGTTCTTCACGAGAAAGCTACGGAGACAATGCAGTGCAGCTTATATTTAAATAAAAATAAAAATTTGCAAATGTCTTCAAACTCAAAGAAAACCCCAATTTCACACAATAACTGTAAAAATAATTAAGTAGATGTGTTTATACATCTTCAAATAGAATTTAGTAGTTTGATTTCGTTTACTGGGCCACCTTGTAAAACCAAATTAAACAAATATAGACTCGATATTAAAGAGACTAATAGTGTACTTAATACGTAGGTACAGAATAATCTACTGTCTATTTTATTCTTATACTTGATAAAATTTATAGTTTCGAATAGCTAGCATACACTTTCCCTAGCATTATCTTATTTACACTCTAATTACTTTTACTATAGCCGCTATATTATGTGTTTCTAATGTCTCGTCCAATGCTGCGATTTGCATATTAACATAATTATTATTCAAATCGTTAATACTAGTGCACTAGATTATGAACAATATGTATATAATTAAAAAAAGTGTGTATCATTTCTAATTTGTTACAAATCCAAATGGAATCAGCTATTCATAATACTTCAGGTAATTTTAAATTCGATAACGGACCACATTAATATAATGTCACAATGTATGGAACTCGCGGTACTTGTGTCATAATAAATTATATTTTATTCAAGTTTTGTTATAACGATATTTATGGAAACTGTATTTAGGGATCAAATTTAATGATTGAAAAAAGACATCAAAATTTGATATATTTATCTGTTCAGATATTTCTTCACTTACATTCTATGTTATTTACTAGTTTTGGGACAACTGTCCTAAAATATTTTGCTGTTTACAGGTTTAAAAAAATAATATATTATTCAACGAGCATATAATGATGGCTGTAATCAAACGAGGGTGAAGAGATTAGAGCCATTATATATATGCAAGTAGAATGCTATACTTTGTCCACGAATATTGATAATATTTTAATAAACTGTTTTACTGAAAACAAAGCAAATAAAATTTGAATTAGTAAACTAATACCATCGAAAAATGTTAATATTGCCATAACTGATATAGCGGCTAACGTTTGGCTTTCATACAGAAAGTTCAGATTCACTTGCCGTCACCGGAGAATTTTTGTCTTGTCATTTCATTCTCGATTCTTTGAAAGTTAATAATGATTTCATTTTTCACTAGTAATAAAAATAGTAGACCAGCTAAAATATTAGTCCTGTTCAACCGTCAGACTGTACATATAATACCCATGTAAGGTTGAAAATGCATTGTTTTGGAGGGAATGCACATGCACCTGATGATTGGATATTGATTCTGGTGTTGTGCGAAGAAATCTGTATAATTTGTTACTATTTTCATTATTATGTGGAGCTAGTAACTTTATTTTGAGCTGTTGACAATCTACCATGGTACTCACTGATAGCTGATGGAACATATTAGAGTTGACAATATTCGTTAAACGTTGGGACTTTTCGCGCCATTAAATAATTCGAGCTAATATCCGCGATTTTTGCGTCCATGTTTTAAGCTCAATTGAGCAGCTGATTTCATTTAGTATATCTATCATCTGTGAGCAAAGCTCAGTCTACAAATTTAGATATTGTGTATATTATGTTGATTTTGCGTTTTTAAAATATTATATATAAATGAATTTAGGTGCCTTATGGTATTAAAATTGCTAGTTTTAAACGTCAGTGATATGTGTTTAGTGTAAATAAAGTAAACGGTGTGTTCACATGTAGAACTGTTGTTCCAGTTTTATCTGATTTAATTAAACTTATAATATTAAAATTGAGATTGGGAGAAAATTTATGAATGAAAAAGAAAATAGCATCATTGTGGAGTGTATTACCTGCATATTTATGTAGAAATTTTGATTATTTATCTAAATACAGGGTGAACTATAACTAAGTACAAATATTTTAAGAAGTGATAGAGACAATTAAGTATTGGCGGAATCTTCCGTCAACATTTTTTAAAACATATTTATAAACCGATAAAAAAATGTTCCGATGTTGTATTAAACCCTTATTTAACGTCGACTAAGCTGCTCGTCCGCCGCACGTTTGACGTTTATAGAGTCAGAGTAGACAACCAGGAACACAATGGTCCCTGTCATGTGATAATTTAATTATTATGATTACGTTGTAGTTTTATGTTTTTCTTCAGTTTTCAGTGCCGTTTTCTAATTTTAAACTTTTTATAATTATTAAATAAAGGAATGTGCAGATATTCCTCTCGTTCGATTTTCTTATAATATGCATTTTATCTAACTGTACCTACGGGAAGTGTGTTTTGTCTGTGGTCAATGAGTGAAAATGTAGTTTTGCCAGTTTGTAACGAAATAATGAATTACGAATGTAAAATACTGCAGCTAATTGGATTATTTGTTATCTATCTATCAGATATTATTACTAAAAAGAATGTTAATTTTTGCCATCTCTGAATTTAGAAACGCTGCAAAAAAACGACCGCATGGTAGTTAACATTGTTGAGAGATCTATGTGCTTTATCTATGGACTATGGATCTAAGCCATCTCAGTGGATGCTTATCATAAACACCAACTTTAGCTAGATAAAGAGGGTTTTGCTCCAGTTTTAAATGTCGAGCTAAAATTCTGGAATATGTTTTTTATCATCTCTTAAGCCTCCCTAAGCACGTGGTTAAAATGTTTGTACTTAGTCATAGTTACCCTGTATAAACATCTCGGATGACATCATCAGGCAAGGCAAGAGTTCATCATATTTGGCGCACGCCATATCTGACACGAGTGCTTTCTTTAACGAATATAAATTACCACCTCACGAATTCTAGCTCCATGGGAAAGCATTGTTATTTATTGAGAAATAAGTAGGTAGTCCGACGTTGTTGATGCCACGCCGGATGTGGCAGATACTTTCAATTTTTAATTGAACTTGAATTTCTCAAGGTTGTATGGTTTAATTGATTTTGACCGGTTGCTCGGTATTCGCTTTGGTACGCTACGATGATTGACGTCGTTACCACAACAAGAGCCGAATGCTGCTTTCTGTTTAGCATTGTAAATTTGAACTTGTAACTAGTTTTTGTCGGCTGTTTTAATGGAGAGTTAATTTTCTCTTATTGCAGAGCATAATAAACTGAATAAGTTTTTAAAAATCTAAAACTGCAAATATTGCGATGATGCTTAAGCTCGTAGCATTTTTGATTTCGGTGGCTCGAGTGTCGTGAAAATTAATTGTCATAGTTCTTTTAATGTTATATTATTTTTATTTAATAGAATAGCCTTCAAACTTTTAAGTAAATTTGTGTAAATTGTATTCATTGTTCTTCACATGCGAAATAACAGTCCTCACTATTCATACGAGCTTGAAAGTATACGATCCGTGAATAAGCAAGTCGACTTGATCAATACAATATCATCAAACCTGTCCTGGTCTACCTATATTTGAAGCATCTCTAAAAAAGCTAAATTAAAATTTTACGTAATACATAAAACATTCCAAAATCTTTCCCGCAGACTATAATCCTTTTTACAAATCATATATTAGGCCGACTTTAGAATATGCAATACAGGGTATCCCAACGAAAATTTGACCCCCCCTATAATTGGAAAACCGAATAATATTTCAAAATTCGCCGAGACCCGTCGATTTTTGTTCTTGGGGGGAGCTTTTTTGACAGTCAAGCCAACTCGACATGTTCATCCCCCTAATGCCTAACAACCCCAACTTAAAAATTTCAAAAGCAACTACCCCACTTGTGGCACATCATTTTAAAGCCCTTTTCATTGCGAATACAGTGACGTACCGTTTTTAGAAATCGGTTGAGATTTGACAGAATTATTGGTGACAAACGAAAAGATGACAAACCAACTTACGCGTAGTAATTTCTACAAAAATGACCACCACTAATAAGTTTTTCATCTACTACACATGACCGCATTACCTAATTGTTATTGATGTGTCTATCAGTTTACTGAAGCAAATAATAAATCAGATTTATTTGATGAATTGCTCAAAATGACCCCCGTTAACTTCCAAACAATAATACAGTCTGTTTTCAAATTCTGTTCGAACATTATTAAAGACATCCGCAGTTATTAATCGGCATTCTTCTACAATTCTCTGACGTAGCACTTGCAATGTTTCCGGCTGAGTGGCGTACACTCGTGATTTTAAATGACCCCACAGAAAAAAGTCCAAAGGGACCTCTTCTGCCAATCCAATGCCCCGGGAAATGGTCATCCAAAAATTGTCGCACAGTAGCAGCATAGTGCGGGGGCGCACCATCTTATTGGAAGGTTATTTCATTTTCTAGTAAATTGTCGTCACTTTCTAAAATCTCTGTTATCCTAGGATCAATTGTACTTTCCAATAATTCTAGATAGGTGTTTCCATCGAGATTACCTTGGATGAAAAATGGTCCAACAAGATGGTCGCCCAAAATGCCTGCCCAAACATTCAATTTTTGAGGTGTCTGAGTATGAAATTCCCTGATTAAATGCGGATTAGTATCACTCCAATAACGACAATTGTGTCTATTCACTTCGCCATTCAACATAAATGTGCATTCGTCGGAGAAACATGTATTGTAGAGATTTGGATTCAGTAGAAGTTGTTCACTAAAGTATTCGCAAAATTGGTTACGGCGATCAAAGTCATCTTCATGTAACTCTTGAACCAGCGTCATCTTAAATGGATGAAACTTGTGTTTTTCAAAATTCGATGAACACTGGAACGGGATACGCCAGAAGCTTGAGACACAGTTGTAATCGATTGCTTATTATCCATCTGTACATGACCCAAAACTGCCACTTCAACTGCTTCATTTCGAACTGGCCCAATTACTTCACGTTTCTTGTTTAAAAGCGAACCTGTTGCAACAAATTTGTCAATCAGGTGTTTAACGTACTGGTGGTTTACATTTTTTTCAGGATGATTGGCATTAAAAATTCGTGCTGTAGCTTTAGCGCAATCGTGATTTCGATAATAAATTGCAACAATTTCTACTCTTTCCGCGATAGAATAAACCATTTCGAACACACGTTAATACTTTCAATAACGGCTGAAACTAACGATTTCTTGGTCACAAGCAAAAACATCGAATTTTTATAGTACTGATATTTTTTGTTATTTTGAAAAGGTCTGAATTCCTATAAACTTAAGTATCTTCTACTAATAACTATTTTAGTATCTAGTTTTATTTGCTTCAGCTTTTTTATTTCATTTCTGACTTTTTGTAAACTGATAGACACATCAATAACAATTAGGTAATGCGGTCATGTGTAGTAGATGAAAAACTTATTAGTGGTGGGCATTTGTGTAGAAATTACTACGCGTAAGTTGGTTTGTCATCTTTTCGTTTGTAACCAATAATTCTGTCAAATCTCAACCGATTTCTAAAAACGGTACGTCACTGTATTCGCAATGAAAAGGGCTTTAAAATGATGTGCCACAAGTGGGGTAGTTGCATTTGAAATATTTAAGTTGGGGTTGCTAGGCATTAGGGGGATGAACATATCGAGTTGGCTTGACTGTCAAAAAAGCTCCCCCCAAGAACAAAAATCGACGGGTCTCGGCGAATTTTGAAATATTATTCGGTTTTCAAATTATAGGGGGGGTCAAATTTTCGTTGGGATACCCTGTATATGTGTTGGGGAACGTTGCTTTGTACCCAAACAGAGTGATGAGTGTTGAGTGGCTTGTTGTAGGATTGACGTTGTTTCCAAAATGAAAGTCCAATATTCTAACTTTACGTTTAATACTGACAATAAACTATAACAATTCTCGAAGGACCATATCAAAGTATAATTAAAACTGAAGTTGACACAGTGCAACAGGCACAACAAACTTATGCTACAATGATGTACATATAGTAGGTAGTGTTACAAACGAGTGATGTATAAGGACTGAATGAATTTATTTACGTAAACTGTGAGGAAACCTCTTGTAGGTATCCCCAGGTACCTAATTAGGAGGGTTCCTGCCTCCTCCTCGAGATCCCACCCTCTTTCTGGGTATTCACAACTTTCCCTTGTAGGTAAAGCAATTCTGGAATTCCAAATCGGTGCAAGACGTAGCAAAACCCTCTTTTACAATAATTACAATGCTATAAAATATAAGTAGTAAGATAATAAATAAACAACCCTTAATATAAATATTTACAACAGATATTACTATTTATGCCTTAAATCTACATAAACAACTAAAATAAGGTACAGTTGATGCACAGGGCGAATAAACCTTTATAACCTATTTTTGTTGAGGGGAATTTCTCAGGAAAACGTTCAACGAAAAGCCCACAGACTAGTAGCTATTTTAAAAATCAAACTTGTCAGGACCTATGTGTGGCACTAAGTCTCCTCAATCTCTCTGAACGAAGGAAAAGAAGTGGCTTGATTTTTACACTCAGGCTTTCATATGGGCATTCTTGTGATAACATTAGCAGCTTGTTATCACTCAATGAAAATGAAAGAGTTGGTTACCCATTCAAACTCCTCAAAGAGAGCTTTAAATTAACAATTAGACATAAGTTTGTCTCAAATAGAATTTTCAATCCGTGGAAGCATCTACACAGTGATATAAAGCTAAACAGCATATTTAATTGAATTTATGTATTATTCTGCTCCTTTTTTCGTCTATTTATATAAGTAGATATTTGTACTCTTCTAAACTAAACTATCTATAATATATATATAATATATTTGTTCATAGAGCATAATAGGTTTTGTTCTCATTTCAACTAGATGAAACTAAAATGCAGTTAAGTAGTGAATCACTTTTTGCATCACACGATTTTTTTAATGTTATAATAATAATACATTTATTTTCCATTTAGAAATACAGAGTAAACGAATATAATTAGTTCTATTGTTATAGAAAGAGATAGGAAAACCACTAGGCTGTGCTCAAGCAGATAGAGCAAGCTCCATCTCTCGGTATAATGCACTTACCTAGTATATAGAATACATTTTACGATAAAGTTTAGCCTAATATAGGTATCTATTTACTAACAAATAATACAAAAGTAGTAGTCGACAAAAGAGAAAAAAAAAACAAAAATTGGCAACAATTTATGGAATCTTAAATCTAGCAAAATGTTGTTGGTCACTGATTACTAAATAAATATTCTGAAACTTTGGTTTTCAAATTTCTTAAAGACATTGTTTTAAAGTCATCTGGCAGCGCATTGTAAAGTTTTGAAACATTGTAGGTAAAAGATCGTTCGTAGAAACTAGTTTTATGTAAAGGTGCTGTTATAAAATGCTTATTTCTAACATTAAAATACTTTTTGAAGACTTTATGAAATAGAAAGAGTATATTATTTAAGCTTTTATTATACTGTGTGGTAGGTAAATAAATTAATTTAAAGCTACACACATAACATTTTTAAGAAGTTGAATACCTACTACTTTTAAACTAGGTCCAAATATTTCATGGACTCTTCCCTCTTTCCTCTATTTCAGGGTTTAAATTCGGACCTTAGAAGCATGTAGATTTTAAGTACAAAATGTTGTATATGTTCCTGAAAAAAATATAATTTATGACATCATTAGTCGTTTCTGTCAAAGTGTCAAATCCCAAAGATAGTACTTTCGATTGAAAATGGAGCTTCCCTTTTAACACATGTCCCAAGTTTTATTTATTTTTTTTTGTATCCTCGCAGTAGGTCGACTATCGAATTTGAGACACCCTGTACAAACTAATTTGACAAAATTTTACAGATATTGTTATAATTGATAATAATTTTCAATTTATGAATTGATACTACGAAAATTAGTGTATTTCTGATGGTCTTGACAGCTCAATAAAAAAGACCTATTACAAAAAAATATATTTCTTTTTAGGTTTTTAATAACAAAATTCCTATCACATTGCGATGATTTTTAAGAAAACGCATAAGATAAGGAAGATTTTTATAGAATAGCTACAACAAATATCAAATCTATGAGTACCTGTTTCAAAATCATTGATGTTTCATTATAATAAATAAATAATGTTGTCCTAACAAAAAGTAAAAAAAAAAGAAAATTTACTGGAATTGAGGTAATACAGATTTCAAGGACACATAAAGTGTGAATGACCATTAGACTCTGCTTTTGACCGATGCGATGGTTTGCGGTATATTTATAAGTCTTAGGCAATAAGCTTGTTGGAATTTAGTTCTCTCATCGACAGCTGTGACTCCTTTGTATAACGGTAGTCTGACAAATCTCAATGAGAAGTAACAATTAAACAGTACCTACTAGAAAAATGCTATTGTAAAATTAATAATATCAAGTTACTACAAAAATTAAATAACCAGTTTGGATTATATAAACAATATGAAATAATTATGGCTTATTTCAGTAAAGATTGTACCTGTAGCTCTTTTGTTTCAATACATGATCAACGTAGTCTCACCAGTAAGCTGTATTAACAATAAAATAGTTTGAAAGCTTTTGTTAAGACACAGTTTATGTTCGTGCACAAATTTTGACATCTTTTTCTTTAGTCGATTTGAAGATAATTGAAAAAAAATATTTTCCAAGTTTCACTCTATCTCAGAAATGCAACGTTAATGACAAAAACGTGAAATGATTTAGTTTATGTATGATAATGTATCAACACTGTATTTCCATTTTTTAATTCTCTGAAAAACTGTGTCAGGCATGAATGTTTAGAATTTTGGTGTTAGGAATATAAACTTTATTTGGAGCCATTTAGACATCATTTAGTTATTTCATAATTTGCTTATTATAAGTAGTGAATTTTTAATACGAAAAAACAGTTTTTAAATAAAAATGGATCGGAAAGAACTTTCGCAAGAATTTATTAATGAGGCAGAGGCGGCACTTTGCAAATTTTACCGAAACAATCTCATGGTGTTTACGATAAGGAGTTTAAGGCATTTGAAGGCTGGATGAAAGTTTGGAAGTGTTTTACTTGCTTCTTTCTTAAACTACACGACAAATTTTACGCATATCGTTATGGACAAAGTATTCAATGCTTTAGTCAACTCTCCAGCTTTACAAAAACGTTGATATCTCTAATTTTCCGAAACTACTAAGCTTTTTGAAGACAAGATTCACAACTATTGAACGCAATGATATTAACAATTTTTGAAAGAAATATGTGTTGGTGATATTTTGCTCATGAAAACAGCTTTAATTATGGAAATTGCGTAAGCTTGCAGAAATGATGAGCTGACTAATTTGAGTGTGGAAAATGTTCAAGACAAGGATTCCTGTTGGTATGTAGTTATACCTGATACAAAGAATCTCTTAGTTTCACAATAATGCAAGAGGAATGTCCAATCAATCCTGTAGAATTGTGTAAAAATACTAGATATTTTTTTAAGACAAAAAAATGCCACCCATAAAAGATTTTTTTGTATTTTATAAAAATAGCAGGTGTACGTCACAATGCCTTGGAATAAACACTTGGTTCGTACTTGGGTCTACAACACTATAAGTTATACACCGGTCACTGTATATGAGATCATCCGCTACGTTATTGGGCGAACATCACAGCATTAAAACGTATATGGAGGATGGAGATCTGATGTAAAGACAGAGCTTAGTTCAAGTTCTGGAAGGTTTTATCATTTCTGAATCCTCAATCTCCATTTCATTGATACATAATATTAATGTTAACTTAAGTAAATAGATTGTATAAATTAATTAATAAAGCTTTGAGTTTTTTTTAGAAAGAAAAAAGTGTGACTTATAACTCATAACACACCAGTCTGCTATTCATCCCTTTATGTGTATATATGCTTGCGAATAATGACTGTATAAGTAACCTGCTGAAAATTTAAATATACAAATTATTTATTATTCAGTACAAAACGTAACTCACTGCGAAACGAAAACAAATTATTAGTAACAAACCTATAATTTATCCCTTAAATTTATAATTTTATTATTTAAATGGCATTCAAATTCTTCTATTCTAATATTTATAAAAATTATTCTAGTTCAATGCACTCTTTTACATAAATAACTTATTTTTATTACGGTCCTGATCGCCGCTTTTCAATTTAAGGAGTCCATATTGAAAAATATATTACTACCTTATGATATGGTATAAAATATAGCTATAAAGTAAAAGTGGTATCTATTCAATTTTTCTATACGGTTCTCAATTACAAATATGCTTTTTGCAGAAGTGCGTAGTTCATTCAGCTAATTACTTCCCACATTTGTCCATCAGTAGAACCAAACTTCCCAAATCTTGCAATTTTAATTAACCTTAAGTAATTTTCACCAGGGGCGTACGAGTTTTGCTCGCCTGGAGCCACCTGTGAATTCTTCTTGTCCTGCTGGCTGTCAGGCGGGCTGCTGGACCAGCCCTGCGACGGTCTGCTGAGGGGCTGCTGCTTTCGGGGAGCTGCCAAAAAGGGTAGGAATGATGGCTTATCGATTGGCACCCTCGAAGCACCCCGAGAGACGGGGAAAAGTTCTGAAAGCCTGCTCGATCCTACTCGTAAGTCTTCAAAATTGAATATTCTCTAACTCTTGGAAGTGTACATACGTATCTTTAACACAATGGTACTTTGTTTGGGCAGTAATCATGGAGGAGGTTTTTGGGACTGTAGATAGCCATTTTGTAGTAGTTTGTGCCTGTAGATAGTCGATTTGTTTTGTCCGTACTAATGGATGTATTGAATGTAAAGTTAACGTAATTCGTCTTCAAATATCCTGTTCATCTTCCTAACATCTTTGAACTATTATACAATATTCCTCATTTCATGTTGCTGAATAACTAATAGCAGGAGTAACAGCATATCATCTTCTAATAATGATTGCTATTTTACTATAATGGACAGTGTTTTATATCTGACCATATTTGTGTACATATGATGTCTTAGACAAATTACACTAGTTAGAGATGAAGCATAATCAATCATTTGTGAAAACTACAATTATTATAGTAGCTGAAGAGAAGAACCACAGGTAGCAAAATATAAAGCAAAAAAGAACGCAGGAAAATAATAGGAGATCGGTTGAAATACCACTACTAAATTTGGTTATTGATGATACTTCATCTGCTTTGGTTGTTTTGGTCATCAAACAGGTATGAAACGGTAGACTCATGTAATCTATTTCATTGTGACTTTCTAAAAACTTACATTATAAATACTGTGGTGTTAAGCTGAAAATTTACCATTTTGTCCGAAATATATTTTGCCGCATCTACTTATAATGTTCTCTAACTATTTTAAGAAATTAAAACATCCTATCTGTTTTCACAGGTCGTAATATAATAAGTAGTAGTAAGTGTAGTAATTTGCCAATATATCAAAATATTATTTTATAATTATTTAGAAATTCTCATCTTAGTCGAGCTAGCTAGTTGCATTTTGTATTTGTGTTTAAATACCAACCTAATTGTGTTGATGGATATACATATAACCAAATCTTTCAGCAGTCATAAAAAGTTAGTCGTTTCCCAAAGAAAAATAATAATTAACAGCAAATATGCCCTCATTATTTTCAGTAGTTGGAGCTAATAAGAGATACGCAATCAGAACTATAAAATGTTTGAGTTTTAGCTGACTATGTTCGAGGTTGGCAGCAATGAAATTGACTAATAAATTGTTGCAAATATTGAAATGTGTACAGTTCGCAATAAATTGTGAAATTATTCAATTATTTCACAAATAAATTATCTACTTATTGTTCAGTAACTCGGATTTAACCTTTATTTCGTTATCCTATAATTAATTTCAATTAAATTCTACTTGTACAAGTTTTGCCGTTGAATTAAAAAACATGATATATATATATGATATCCGAACACATTATAGTTGATATATAAAATTTACGTATTTTTTACTCCTTTCACGGAATATACTTATTTCTGAAACATCCTTTATATGTACCTTCAGGAATAATTTGATTTTGCATTTAAAAAACTTTTTAATTATTTTTTTTTTACTTATAATGAGATTTAGCTTTGTAAATTCATATTTTAAATAAGCAATATTTCTGAAGCAGTGTCAGCAATATTTAAAATTTATGAAATGGGTTGGCATTTCAGGAAAATTTATATGAGGGGAAAATGAAATTATGGCAGTCAATATGTTTTAAATTTGTTCTAGCATACATGTTTTCATTAAAAGTGCTGTATTCAACTATTTAATCTGGAAATCTGGAAATCAGTATTAAATGGTGGAGATATTATATATTTTGGAAATTGTTATATTTCTTATATATGTCAGTATAATATTTCAGTATAATGAAAAATCAAGTAATTGTGTATATAATGAGTTTACTATGTATCCATGAAATTATTATGTACATAAATTACGCATCCGTCGTGTAATAAATATATACAAGTTAAATATTGACATTGTTAGAAAATCACATAAAGTTTTTGTTTTAGGCTTTTAACTACCTCCTCATTAAAACACACTAAACATTCGTAATATATTCACATATTAGCTTATCTACATTATTACTCAAGCAGCACATAGATAGGCAGTTCTATTTGTTTTTTACAATAATGGAAGAATATTTTGTTGTGTTTCTAAAAATTTCAATATTTTTCAGAAAATTTCAAAACATTGTTATTTATCATTATCAATTGTCTTGAACTTAGATTCATACTTAAGATGCAAGAAAATTTTCAACAAAAAAAAATTGATTAATTTAGTAATCTTGAAATTGATTACCTACATTATTATAATTTAACAAAAGATTTTCTAATAACTTTCACGTCTTTTAATTAAAGGTTATTTCTTTTCCTTCTGATAAAAGTTGTCAATTTTTAAGTTAGCATTTAATCTTTGTTTTTATTTAATAATTGCACAAAGTAAATTTTAATGCATATAACAAATAATACGTTCAGAAGGTTTCAGTAATTAAATAAAAAACAAGGATTAGCAAGCGCTAATTTATTATTAAATCTATAAATGATACTGCAGGAAACAACTACTCCGCGGGCTAATGCCCCGACCGGCATTGAATTATACCTGCAGTATCTGTGTGAACTCCCAAAAACCCCACCAGACACAGGCCGGTTTCGGACTTGTTACCCCTCATCAGTATGCCATAGGTGAGATGACCGACAATTGAACTGGCTGTTTCTTCATATATGTATGTTCACGTATAAACTGAGTGCAGGTGATAAGTAGTCTGCTACTTCTTGCTCGGTCTAAGCGGCTAGACTTGCAGAAAGCGACCTACGTTACAGCAGGTACTTAAACGCAGACATCTCGCCCTAGGCGACGAGCCATCAAATCTATAAATGATACTGCAGGAAACAACTACTCCGCGGGCTAATGCCTTGACCAGCATTGAATTACACCTGCAGTATCTGTGTGAGCAGCCAAGAACCCTTGTCGGCCACCCCACCAATCACAGACCGGTTATATTTCACCTGCACTCAGTTTATATGTGAACATACATATGAAGAAAAAGACAGTTCAATTGTGGGTTATCTCACCTACTATGGCATACCGATGAGGGCTAACAAGCCCGAAAACGGTCTGTGTCTGGTGGGGTGGCCGACAAGGGTTCTTGGCTGCTCACACAGATAATGCAGGTGTGATTCTATGTCGGTGGGGCATTATCCCGCGCCGTCAAATATGGCCCTTTCTTCAATTTCACAACCAAAAAACAAGATGAAAAGTCTAACTTCAAAATTTCATATAGTGTACATTCCCTGAGCTTGTTGGTCATATCGGTAAAACAACTTATGTCACAACTAATGTATCTGTGCTTATGTATTTTATTATCCTTCTTCAGAAAACCTCTTTTTATTAAAATACGCATTTATATAAAAATTGCTAAAATAAAAAATTACACAAAATTTTATTCTGAAGAATAAATAAAAATCTTAATGGAAAAAAGATTTTTTTTATATAAATACGCGTATTTTAATAAAAACGAGATTTTCTGTAAAAGGATAAAAAATACCCGAAACGTATACATAAAAAAGTAAACATAAGTTGTTTTATTGATATGACCAACAATCCCAGGACATGTACACTATATTATAAATGAATCTGTGGTCAGAAAAATTCTGCACAGTTCAAAATTTCAACAGTTTTCCCCCTGGGGGAATAACTGTCTCCTGACACTGTGAAGTGTTAAATTAGTCATAGGCATCCCACAATAGAATCGAAAAAAAGGATCAACTTTTCGAAAAATATTGATTAGATTACTCATCTTGAGTACTCAAAAATTAAGTTTTCTTTCGGTCCCATATCTGTCAACTTTAAAACTAATAAATAAGCAGTTTAATGTTACTCATTAATTTTTATTAAGCTTAGTACTTATCACATTATCGGAAAAAAATGTATCCACAAAAAAGTTTAAGATTGGTTGGCAAAACTTGGCACAGAGATGTTTTTGACGATGCTGAACAAGAATCCGTTAAAAATAATTTCCCAGAAAATCACTCCCCTTTTTCGATCCTACGTGGGACGCCTATGACTAATTAACACCTCACAGTGTCAAAATAGTTCATTTATAAGCATGCATAAACTGTCAAAAATTCAGTGCAATTGAGTAATATGTAAGAGAATTACAAGGGTTATTCCATGAAAAGTCAAACACGGATGTCAAATATATAGATTACTTTCTCAATTCAATATCATCGCTAACTCAAAATTTGCATTTTTTTAGATTATAATAATTCCATAAGTGCGAATTAAATTATTAATATCATCCACGCTTTATCTGTCCGTTTCTTGTACTCTTTAGATAAAAAATATCTTAAAAAGTACGCACGGTTTTTTGGTTGCGACAGCGAAAGGTTCAAAAGCTGACCGCTTCATTAACGAAGAACACTAAGCGTCGACACTGTGATAATATAACTGGATTACCATATATTTTAGATCGTTCTAGGTCTGTACAAGTTCTTAACCAAAATAAGCCTATAGGCTGGTGAACAAGTGGCAGTTAATGAAACACCGATAGTTTGTGAAATTTTTGTTGTTTAGTGGTTGTTTGTAATGTGAGTTAATTAACTTTATCAAAATATAAATTTTAAGAAGTCAACAAATCAGCCGACTTACAATGAAGGATAAAGGAAAAAGTCAATCGGTATGTCATTTGCAATAAATATAGAGAGTGTAGTACTTTTAAATACAAATGTCAGGATAGATGTGTGGAAATTTATAACTTTTTGGTTTCCAATCGCATCGCTTTTAATGTACAGGGAGTTTTTGAACTTTGAATGTCTTGCTTTTGAATTTTAAACGTAATTTTGTTTTACGAAAAGCCATAAAATTGTATGAAAAACCATAATAACAATAACCGCATAGAAACACGAACCGAGGGCCTGCTCTCTGTTTTATAAGAAATCTGCGCCAATGACCATTTGATGTTATTTTTTTAAATTGTAATACATTTTGTTTTTTTATTGTTAGGTACTATTGCAGTGTTAATTGGTTGTTAATTTCCCTCAAATAAAGCATTAGGGGAAAGTAGCTTAATTTCGGAGAGATTTCCATTTTTGGATACCCATATATCTACACCCGATAGGTGAACTGTCAAATTCTTTTGCGCCTCAATGTAACATATTTTTATTTGTGATACTTTGTTAGTGGTGTTTTGATATCTATTCATATTTTAAAACTTTGACTAGATTGCTCGGTAAGCATAGGATATAATAGTTGTATGTTTAAAACTAAAAGTTATTTACTCTCAAAGGGTAATTTAAGTTAAAACTAGAATTGTTGCTCCGGATGGAGTACCGTTTTTATTGTTAATTTTTTGAGAAAAAATAAAAAAAACATATAGGGTGTTCAAAAAACTTTAACATGTAATAGTTTACATAAGCAAAGTACCTTTATTTTTTACATAGTTGTTCTGACATAAGTATACCATTTTTTTAACTGGCAATTTTGCTATTTTTTAGGTTTTGTTTTTTATTTTCCATAATTACTTAAATGTTCTTACTCGATACAAACATTATATGAAGATCTATTACAATAAATAAAGTCATAGTACATTTTTTTAAAATTATGTTTAATTACGTATTTTTTTTGGCACATTTAGAAAAACTATCCGAACTTAAACTACTTTCCTCTAACTTTTAAACAGTATTTTAAGACACATTTTAACATATTCTCTGAAGCTATTTATTTGTGGCATAATTCTAGTTTTTCTCTAGTTTAATTGAGTATTTTGCAAACTTCTGAAAAAATAAAGATTAATTGAATAAACCCTTGCGTCCAAGATCAGTCAAGGGTTATTTTTGAAACTAAGCTTGCCTAACCAAAAAATCTCGCACTGAAAAAGCAGATAAGTAAAAAATAACAAAATCACATCACTATTGCGCACCTTCGTATTTTTTGACATTTCAAAACACTGTAAACTGTAAAACTTGACTTACGCTTAATACATTTGCAATTTTTGAGAACGGAAACAGATACTTTTGACTTGACTGTGTGACTGATCTTTTTGGATCAAGGCTTTTTTTAATAAACCTTTATTTTTTCAGAAGTATGGCAAAATACATAATTAGACTAAAGAAACACATTCTAACCCCACATTTTAACAATTTTTTACACATACCTACTTATAAATAAAAATAATTTTATATGCAATACTTAGAAAGTTTGTAACAATATTTACATACACAGCCGAGTTTAAAAACAAACCAGGTGGTATGACATACCATTCCTGTTATTTGCCGAGGCATAAATTATTCAGTTATTAAATGTTTAAAATTATTTATATTTGTAAGAAAACACTGTATCCAGAATACGCGCCTTAATCCAATTATAAATTGTTATATATTTTGTGAAAAAAAGAACAGTGCTGAGAAAATAAAGCATTCTAAATCTTCGTGTTAGTATTCCATGTCTGTAGGTTGTTCGGTCTAACAGAAAGAGAATGCGAGGAATGCAGTCTATAATTTGTTTTTATTGTTTCAGAATACCTTACAAGAATAAATTACCGTTAATTTGAGTCGGTAATGGCGTGTGAAAGTGAATTTTCACTTTTTGAATAGCTAATAAACGTGTTTTCGGTGAAAAGTGAAATTAATATTAATACATTTATTGTGCATAGTACTTTTAAATAGGTTAAATACGATTTATTTAATAGAAATAATTACTGCTACTTTGTTTATTTTTTTAATCATTTGTATTAATTTTGCAGACATAGATTTCATGTAAATTTATCTCATGAAATATTAATTAATAACTAATTTGACCTGAAACACCTTTGCAAATTTTTCTGCTTATACCCACTTTGTTCGATGGACTTAATTAAAGAATTGGGTCACCAATCTAGAAATTCACAGCCAATTATGCTATTTTTTTAAATGAATTATGTTAGTGATTTATGGAAAATTAAATTTGACAAAATTATCTAGTCCATAAAACTTTTGTGCAATGCCTGGAAATGAGTTTTGTGCATTATTTGTTTTTCCTATTTCAGTAATCTCAACTCTTCGCAGGAATATACAATTTAAGGGATGTAAAACATTGCGTTGTCAGATTTTAGACAAAAGTGACAAATATAATTTTTGGAAAAATCGTAGGGTACCTACCATAGATTCCTTATTTTAGAGGGTGTTAGAAGTTGCCCTAGTTTTAACAGACGATAGTATACAGGATGTTCTGAAACACATTAGCATAAATTCAGGGCCTGATAGATTATCAAAAAATATTACAATTTATTCCTATGAACCATGGACGTATCTTTCTCCGTTTTCAAGATATAGGGCGTTGACAATAATTTTTTAGAATCTAGTTTCGGTCCTATCTTTCACAAAATTTGACTAAAAGATCTGAAAGTTTGTTATGCGGTGTTTCTGGAAATGCTAAATGCACTGGAGTTATTAATTTTTGGCTATATCATACAGGGCGTTCACTGCAGTACTAGCGGGAACATTTTAAGCCCTAACTTTGTTAAGGTTCGTCTTTTTGCCCCTTTTATCACTTGATTTTATGGCAAATTTTTCATTGTCATTGTAAGAAGTCTTAAAATTTGCCCGTTTTCGAGAAAAACCAGGCATAGTGCGCCAAGTCAAGCAGCTACTATCCCAAATTGTTGTATTCGTGAATACGGACATTTCGAACAATTATTCTGATTTTATTTTCTTTAAATTATAGTTTTCTGTTAATAATAATTAATTATTCTTGTTGTTTTTCTGTTTTCAATTGTATTCAGTGTGTGTTAAACTATTCCAGAAATAAACTAACCATTACCTACCTTTTATTATTACCATTATAAGAATAACTTTGATTTTGAATTTCATTAATGAAGTTGATAGTAATAATAACTAGATGCTACTTGAAATGGAAAACACAATTTGGGATATTGGGCTGCTTGACTTTGGCGCAAGTATGTGTGGTTTTTATCGAAAACGGGCAAATTTTAGCATTTATTACAAGAGCACCTTTTTTGTTTAGAATAAAATTTGTCATAACAGCTAGTGATAAAAGGGGCAAAAAGATTAACCTCAAAAATGTTCCCGCGGTGTACTGCAATGAGCGTCCTGTATGATATAGCCAAAAATGAATAATTGCAGAGCATTTAGCATCCCCTGAAATCCCACATGACAAAATTTTAGTTCATTCGGTCGAATTTTGTAAAAGATTGGACCGAAACTAGTTTCTAAAAAAATATTTGATGGTCTGTTAAAATTAGGGCAGTCAAACCTCTAACATCTTGTATGATAAAGTATATCTAAATGAGTTCTTTATGTAAAAAAATCATTAAAATTACAGACTCCCATTAAATTTGACAGGGATGTTTCAGGTGAAAGTTTGAGCGCTGTAGATGTATTTATTTTAAAACTATTTTGTTCTTGCAATTCAGATATACTTATTCTTCTTTCAAAATAAAGAACTTGAAACTGAAATTTTGCATATAGTTTTGCTATTGTGTAAATAATCATTTTATAATATTATTTCATTCCACGCCAACTCAACAGTCGATCCCACATCACCCTCTCAGATCTGGCTCAAAATTTGTACATCGATTGGTACTATTGAAAAAAGGATATTCCCAAATTTTCAGTCCCTAAGACCGCTTCCTGTCACCAGGGGCCCATAGTGAAGTTTTCGACCATCATTTCACCTCCAGGGGTCTGAAATCGATTTTTCGTGTACTAGCGCGGCATTTGGCCTAAAATTATCAAAAATACATAGGAGATGCCAAATTTCCCGTAGAACACGATGCCGCCATCCGTTTTCCGATATCTAGCAAGGGGAGCCCGGAAAATGCGAAAAACCGCGCTTTGGTAAAAAAATCGCTTCTAACTGGCTGAAAATTTACCAAATTGCTCCTCGATTATTGCTCTTTTGAATGTTCATACGCGCATGGTGATCATTATATGGTAAAAAAAAGTTACACGCGTTTTACAGGTTTTATATGGGATTTTCTGTAATTTTTTCGTTATAACCGCTCCACTGGCCCTATCCAGTTGGGTAATAATTGGATTTTTTCTCTCACCAAGCGTCTCTTTTGTCCCCACGCAATAATCGAAGAGCCTTTTGGTAAATTTTCAGCCAGTTTGAAGCGACCGTATTTGAGATATCAGATTTTTTTACCAAAGCGCGGTTTATCGCGTTTTCCGGGCTCCCCTTGCTTGATATCGGTAAACGGATGGTGTCATCGTGTTCTACGGGAAATTTGGCATCTTCTAGGTATTTTTGATCATTTTTTTAGACCAAAATGCCGCGTCAGTACACGAAAAACCGATTTCAGACTCCTGGAGGTGAAATGATGGTCGAAAACTTCACTATGGGCCCCTGATGGCAGGAAGCAGTCTTAGGGGCTGAAAATTTGGGAATATCCTTTTTTCGATAGTACTAATCGATGTACCAATTTTGAACCAGATCTGAGAGGGTAATGTGGGATCGACTGCTGAATTGGCGTGGAATGCCCCTGCCATGTTCAATATTTTTTGTTTGTGAAATACATTAAAATTGAAAAATAACTTTCGTACCTAAGTTATCCAACACCAATACAAAATATATTGCAAAGAACATCTTACGATTATATAAACTTTATTTCTTATTTTTAATGGTAGTATGTGTGATAAATTATTGTAGATTAATCTCGAGACACCCTGTATATATTCACGAGTCTTCATTTGCACTTTTCACTGTATAAGCAAATAACTGTAAATATTTTTAACTGGATATTTTTTATGCATACGGAAATGTTCACGAATCTATCGAACTTCTCTATATTATTTGCCTTTCTATTTGAAAAAAAAATATGTCACATTTGGTATAGTGCTACCAACATTTAAATAATAGTAAATGCAAACCACCATAGATTTCCGCTAAAGTAACTAAAATTTGTAGTGCCTCATAAAGACCGACACAGATCAGGTGCATGTAGGGGGGTCCCAAAATTTTGCAATTTAAAGAAACATACCTATATAGAAAGTAGTACACAGGCGGAGTCATAGGCCTTCAAAGTGAGGCCAAATATTTCGAAAAAAATAATATTTCTGAATTACTTTTATTTGGAATAACCAAATTTGGTACATGGTTTAGGTTTATTATTGATCTTCTTTGACTATCAGTTTAAGTAAATTGAGACTTTCATTGATCAAATTCAAAAAGAATGATAGTATCCCACGCGGAATTTAATTTAAGAGACTTTTTTACTTTTGTTAAATTTTAAAAAACCTTAAGGATTTCAAGAAAACATGCATTAATTAAAGCAAGATTTTAATACGTGTTTATTAGAAGAAATCAAAAAGTCAGTAGTGGGCTTTGTTTTTAACATTTGAGAGTTAGTAATAAAACTATTTTATTTCTGCTACTGTTTGTTGTTAAAAATAGTTGGAAAATTTACATTCAGTGAACAATTGACATATTATTTGTGCTAAGTTTGTGTGAAGGAAACTGTAGAAGTATGGAAGAATATCGTAGGATTTTTCATATATTTTCAGGTATTAACAATATTGTGTGAAACTAACTACTCAGTGGACAAAAGCCCCAACCTGCGTTGAATTACACCCACAATATCTACCCATATATTCCTTATTATTAGCTTTTGTAACATTTTACTGTTTAAGAAAGGTATTTTAAGCTAATATGTATCAAATCTCCTACAATTCCTATCAATGAAGTCATATGTATGTTCTCTGATACCAAACATCTAGGTATGCTAATGAACATCCACAGACAAAACTCTATACAATAATTATCTAAAAAATTTAATATATTTACTAACCTCTGGAGTGGGAACTCGAAATTCAACCACAATAATTGAGATCTCACTTATTTCTGCGTTTTTATAAAGGATCGCTTCATCAGGTGGCCTCCTTTAGTCAAATATCTAACTATAAAAATGATTATATCAATAAATTAAAATTATTTGAAATTGAATGTCAAAATGAAATATCGACAACGTCAAACTGATTAACTGTCAATGAATATCATAACACCTTACTAAAATAAATAAAAATTAATAAAAATTTTACCTTTTATGTATAGTTTTTTCATATATTTTCAGGTATTAACAATATTGTGTGAAACTAACTACTCAGTGGACAAAAGCCCCAACCTGCGTTGAATTACACCCACAATATCTACCCATATATTCCTTATTATTAGCTTTTGTAACATTTTTTACTGTTTAAGAAAGGTATTTTAAGCTAATATGTATCAAATCTCCTACAATTCCTATCAATGAAGTCATATGTATGTTCTCTGATACCAAACATCTAGGTATGCTAATGAACATCCACAGACAAAACTCTATACAATAATTATCTAAAAAATTTAATATATTTACTAACCTCTGGAGTGGGAACTCGAAATTCAACCACAATAATTGAGATCTCACTTATTTCTGCGTTTTTATAAAGGATCGCTTCATCAGGTGGCCTCCTTTAGTCAAATATCTAACTATAAAAATGATTATATCAATAAATTAAAATTATTTGAAATTGAATGTCAAAATGAAATATCGACAACGTCAAACTGATTAACTGTCAATGAATATCATAACAACCTACTAAAATAAATAAAAATTAATAAAAAATTTTACCTTTTATGTATAGTTTTTTCATATATTTTCAGGTATTAACAATATTGTGTGAAACTAACTACTCAGTGGACAAAAGCCCCAACCTGCGTTGAATTACACCCACAATATCTACCCATATATTCCTTATTATTAGCTTTTGTAACATTTTTTACTGTTTAAGAAAGGTATTTTAAGCTAATATGTATCAAATCTCCTACAATTCCTATCAATGAAGTCATATGTATGTTCTCTGATACCAAACATCTAGGTATGCTAATGAACATCCACAGACAAAACTCTATACAATAATTATCTAAAAAATTTAATATATTTACTAACCTCTGGAGTGGGAACTCGAAATTCAACCACAATAATTGAGATCTCACTTATTTCTGCGTTTTATAAAGGGCTTTTGTCCACTGAGTAGTTAGTTTCACACAATATTGTTAATACCTGAAAATATATGAAAAAACTATACATAAAAGGTAAAATTTTTTATTAATTTTTATTTATTTTAGTAGGTTGTTATGATATTCATTGACAGTTAATCAGTTTGACGTTGTCGATATTTCATTTTGACATTCAATTTCAAATAATTTTAATTTATTGATATAATCATTTTTATAGTTAGATATTTGACTAAAGGAGGCCACCTGATGAAGCGATCCTTTATAAAAACGCAGAAATAAGTGAGATCTCAATTATTGTGGTTGAATTTCGAATTCCCACTCCAGAGGTTAGTAAATATATTAAATTTTTTAGATAATTATTGTATAGAGTTTTGTCTGTGGATGTTCATTAGCATACCTAGATGTTTGGTATCAGAGAACATACATATGACTTCATTGATAGGAATTGTAGGAGATTTGATACATATTAGCTTAAAATACCTTTCTTAAACAGTAAAAATATCGTAGTTTTTCAAATCGAATGATTTCCCATAAAGAAACATTTTCTAATGTTCAAAGACAGGCTCGAGAGACAGTGAAATTTTTCAGTAATATCCGAGAACGTCCTAGTGTATTAAGGGTACAAGATGAAGACAATATTTTGCAAACAGTTGAAGATGAATCACAAATAAGTATTAAACGTTTATCTCGAGAAACTGTATTATCAAGAACTTCGGTACATCGAATTCCTAAACGTAATCTCCTACATTTATATCACATTCAAAAAGTACAAGAGATATTATTGACTTCAAGATTTGGATCGACGGGTGACCCTTTGTGAATTTATCTTGGATCAGGATATTAATTTCCACAAGAAAATTCTTTTCACTGATGGGTTCAGTTGTTTTACTCGTAGAGGAATTACAAATGTTCACAACTTTCATGAATATTCCTATGTAAACCCCTATGCAATAACTCCTAAACCTTTTCCTTCGCGAGTTGAAGATAAATGTTTGGGCCTGTAGTATTGATCATTTGATTGGGCCAGTTATTTTGCCAAATGGATTAAATGGCGAAATTTTTTTTTTCTTGAAAACCTTCAAAGTTTTTAAAATTTAACAAGAGTAAAGAAGTGTTTTAAATTAAATTGTGCATGAGATGTTCTCATTCTTTTCAAATTTGATCAATGGAAAAAAAGTTTTTTAAGGGTGACTCACTCTCAATGAATACTTTGTAGTTTTCCAATTTAATCGAATTCACAATCAAAGAAGACCAATAATCATGTACCAAATTGGTTATTCAAGTTTAAAGTAATTCAGAGATAACTTTTTTTTCTAAATATTTGGCCTCACTTTGAAGGCCTGTAACTCCAACTGTGTTATACTTTTTATGTATGGCTAAGTTGCAATATTTTTAGATCCCCTACATGCACCTGCTCTGTGTCGGTTCTTATGCGGAACACCCTGAATAATGAGGTACATTAGAAGTAAGTAAAAATCATCAGAATTTTTTCTTATCTTTAAGCGTATTCATATGTCGCATATATTATATCAATAAAATATGATCAATTTCTTTTTAAATTTATTGGGTCAAAAACTAATAAAAATAACCAGTTTTAAAACTTTAATTTTTACCAAATTATTTGTATGTAATAGCGAATAAACCAAGGGCGGTAGAGTATTCTTGTACAATACATTTTTTTAAAATTTGTTTTAAGATAATTAGATGTAAAACACGACGCCTACGTTCCTTTCTCAAAATATTCCATTTCTGTAACAACTAATTAATATTTTCATAATCCCTTCTATTAAATCTTTGAACTACCACGCTCTTCCGCTCCTTTCTCGTTTTCTCTTGATTAACGACCTAGCTCAAGAAAATTAATTGTCTCGGCAATTTATAAACAATGATCCGCCGAAAATTGTTTTACTCTCCTCTCGTGTTATTACATGCAAAGTCTATTCTATGTCGTGACCTTGCCCACAGCTATATTCACATTAGAACTTTCTTTTCCCAATTTTTTTCAGATGTGCAGGTTCAATATATCATAGAGAACGTGTGTGCATTTTACTGCACTTTGTCCGAACATTTTTAAACCAGTGCTCGTCATTGTGAAATTGGCAAATTTGTGTTTATGTTTCTTTAAAGTTTTCCAACATTAAATGTTTTAAAAGCAACTTCACCATTGTCATAATCTTTAGACAGCTTGGTTGTTCGATACAAACGAGGTATTTATAAAATTATGCCATCTGACTTCACATTAAACTATTGGTTTTAATTTGAAAAATAATAAATACAAGTAATGAATAATGATATTGAACATTTATATATTTTTTAAATTAATTTATTAATTTTTTATTGCTATACAATGCTTTCGAAAAGTAACGAATAAATTCATTAATTTTGAAATTGAGAAGGTTTCGAAAAAATCCCCTGTCAGTTTGTTTTTAAAAAAGGCAGTTTTTGACATACGACCCATATTTGTGACGTCATCGTTGTTCGAGATATGACGTCATCGACAATTTTGACAATGCCATTTGACAGAGCGTGACATTCTACATACATACATCATGAAAAATTTTGTCTGAAGCTGTTTATTTGTGGCATAATTTTAGTTTTTCTTTAGTTTTATTGGGTTTTTGCCACACTTCTGAAAAAATAATAAAGATTAATTAAATAAGCCCTTGCGCCAAACGGAACAGTCATGGGTTATTTTTGAAACTAAGTTTGCCTAACCAAAAAATCTCACACTGAAAAAAGCAGATAAGTAAAAAATAACAAAAATCACATCACTATCGCGCACTTCCGTATTATTGACGTTTCGAAAAACTCTGTTTTCGTTCTCAAAATAGTAGTAAAAATATTAAACGTATGTCAAGTTTGACAGTTTAAAATTTGTTTATCTGCTTCCATAGAGATGTTAAATGATTTTTATTTTTTTTGTTACTTACTTCTTCTTGATACAACTGTAGCCAACAATGATCGATGTTTACTGAACAGTTTGACACACTTATCTCCGTTCAACAAAATAATCGCGGTATCTTTTAATTTTCTTTTTGTTGCGTTATCTTCCTTCTCTAAAATTTTTGCCGAACCCCATTGAATCAAATGACCGTTTTCCCAAGCGTGTTCGCAAATTTTGGATTTTTCAAATTCCCATCTTTTTATGTACATAAAAAATAAGTGCGCGATAGTAATGTTATTTTTGCTATTTTTTACTTATCTGCTTTTTCAGTGTGAGATTTTTTGGTTAGGCAAACTTAGTTTCAAAAATAACCCTTGACTGTTCCGTTTGGCGCAAGGGCTTGTTTAATTAATCTTTATTATTTTTTCAGAAGTGTGGCAAAAACCCAATAAAACTGAAGAAAAAATGAAAAATTTTGATGTTACATAACAAAAATTTCAAGAAAATAATGTTTGAAGATTTTAAAATTTAATTTTCGCAATACTGAAAATGATAATTATAATTTATATAAAAAATCGACTAAATTAAATGTTCAAAATGTATTCATTACTTTTCGAAAGCACTGTTATATTACTGAGTTCACTTCTCTTTAAACGTTTAAATAAAATCCTAATTTATCACTTTAGTTTATTATGTTTTCAGAATAAAACAGGTAATTCAATGTAGTGAATATTTTACAGGGTGTCCGGAATATGAGTGCCATAATTTTAAGGGCTTTTATATACCTATCTGTCTAAAAGCAATAAAAAACTCTTATAAACTACTTATGAACAAACATTTCTAGAACGAATAGTTAGTCTGCAAATACATTTCAAAAATACAACTGCAATAATATGCGAATCTATATTACGAAATTAAAACTAAGGTACAATTAGGGTTAAGTAAAAGCACCTGTAACGTAATTTGTTGATAATTTGATTTTTGGATCAGTGTTAATGAAGTAAACAATGGAAGTTACCGAGAAACTTGTTAAAACTGTAACGTTCTACAACGTTACAGTGTCAGGCTGCTGCTGATAACCTAAAAGTAATATTAGTAACAGTGGTGCTTATAGCTAGTGCGTTTCATTGTTATCTAGTTTTTCTTTGATGTTTGTGAGTGCACATAAACAAAAATGGAACAATTTGTAGTAACCATAACCAGCTGCATGGTATATTAATTTATGGCTAATCTAGGCAAAACTCTCTGGCTACGAGGTGTTTGTACGGCAAACGCTTCTTGCGAGGAACAGAAGTCATTTTAAACACTTGTAACCATTCTTCTGCGATGTAAAAAGAGCTCTAATAAATGAAAAAAATATAAGTTTGTTTTACCATCGATTTTTTAAACGTCCTGTATACATTCTGGCAGCTTAATAGAAAAGTTTAATTGATTCTTTATAACTTTACATTTTAATTTTTTCGATGAACTTAACCTAACTTAGTATTTCCAATTAAACTTCACAAACAAACAATGTTGCAATGCTCAATTCGTCGCGCTTCATCGCCCTACACCACATTTTTTGGCACAGTCTATTAGGCGCTGTAAGCTGTATTTGTATATAATGGCATAATGCAATACTTCACCCATTTGCCCGGTGAGATGCACTTTATGGGCCCATTTTATGAGTCTATTTTGCAACTTTATTCAATACCAATGTCTATTTAATACAATAACATCTAATATCACAAATGACAAATTAACTCATTTTTAAACGTATGCGCTGCAAATGGAAATCTTATACAGATATAAACTAAAGTACACTGCTGTATTTAGATATATACGAATGTCGATTGACGTCACAAGTCTTCGCTGTGGCGACGACCATTTCGTGGGGCGTCGCTGAGTTACATATTTAAATACCGCTTTTAGGCTTATTTCCACAAAATTGCTTTTAAACTGACAATAAAAAGTTATTTTGTGCATTAATTCTTTTTTTTATCTGGACTATTATTTTCACAAAACAGCTTCCTTAAAATTAACAGGGGGGTTTAAATTACTTTACATACATTTTTTTATGGAAAGTGAAGACCAGAAGAAACAGTATCTTAAAAAATATGCAACAGGTGTCTTTACACGTTCTAAGATAATACGTTGAAAAAGTTGATCGAATTTAGGCATTTATAATTTTAAAATACGGCTACCCAACTAATAAGCACTGTGAGGTAATGAATCCTGAATTTATTAACCCAAATGGTTGTACATTTAAGAGGTATATATCCCTAATACTAATTTATAAAACTAAAAATATCTCCCCAATGGCTGAGATCAGCCATTTTTAATAAATATAGCCATTTAAAAAAAAAAACAATATTTTATATTTTGTTGTTAGAAGCTATATACGAGGGCTGGTAAAGCAGCTAATAAATATTTACTGCATAATATTCCCTGCAGAGGGCACCCGGTACGTGGCACCCATAAATGATTATTATTATATTATTTTTCCCACTTTTAAAAAATATCTCGCTAGAAAATTTGAAATATGTGTAGCTAAAACCATTTTTTATATTTTGTTTTGACGCCCTGTATCCTTTTTAATATGCGACTTGGAATAGAGGTATGTTATGATTATTTTCACCTAAGAAACCTCAGGTATGATTTACGCCCTTTCATTTAAATACCCACTCATTAAATGTCATAGGTAGCGTTTCGATTCGAATAATTCGCGGCGATTGCGAATGTTCCGCTTTGGTTTGGGATATCCTTCCAAAAAATCATTTAGGCAAATGTTGTTGCCAGTAGTAAGAAAGTTTCGTATGTATATGACATTCATTCAAATCATTTTCCTTCCAGGATGTGGTGTGTCGAGTCCAAGGCAGCAGGCACAAAGAAGAATCGTAGGAGGCGAGGAGGCGGGTTTCGGTACGTTCCCCTGGCAGGCCTACATAAGAATCGGCTCGTCAAGGTACGTCATTTAATTGCTTTATATTTACATATGAGGTTTTTGACAGGGGAATATTGCCTCTTCATATTATCATGTGTATAACTTAACCGCTCCCTCGTAAGTATTATACCGAGTCAGCTTTTAATCGCCAAAGCATTATGTATAGGACTATCTAAGTAGGATTTAAATTGTAAGCTTACTTTTTCTAAGATCTCACATTAGCCGCTGAGACAACTGGTACTTCCAGGCCAATCAAATACACTCAGGTGCAAAAAAAACGCAACAGTGAAATTTTTGGTAAAGTTTGAAGAGTCACAACTTTTTTGTTTTTAGGCTGATTCCATAATTTTTTTATAAAACTTTAGATAAAATGATCAACTTTAATCCATATATTTAGTCGTTTGATAAATGTTGGCCTTTTAGTCATTATACAGGGTTAATTGAAAGGTTGCTTCATGACCTTAATTTTAAAACGCCCTGTGGAATAATTTCGTTACCAAATTTCTTTAAAAGGTCAATATTCATTAAGAACCATTAATTTCCTACAATTTGTTTTTTGGTTCATGTCTTTATGTGCATTGGTTCATTTTTAAGAGCAAAATAAACATGTCACTACTTTAAAAGAAATTTGTTTATTATTTAACAAACCAATTCAACTTCAACTTAAGTAACCTAAAGAAACATTTTTTTAAACTTAACCTAATATTTTGTATTGCCACCTCTGGCTCTAATAACTGCCTGCATACGGCGGGCCATATTGTCTATTAAGTTACGAACAGCGTCTTGAGGAATATTTTGCCATTCCTCCTGAAGGGCTAGACGGAGCTCATTTACCGCAGCGGAAGGTACTTCACGATCTCTGACTCGCCTACGTAGCATATCCCACACATGCTCTATGGGGTTCAAATCAGGCAAACATGCTGGCCAGTTCATTTTGTTGATTTCAACTTCCGCCAGGTATTGTGTGAAACATCTTGCTGTATGAGGCCGCGCATTATCTTGCATATTATTACCGACAATTACAGCCCCATAGAAGATCTAGTCGAAGACTTGTGCGGGAGATATTATTATTAAGCAGGCCGCATTTGCGCCCAGGAACGACTTACGTTGGTAGGCCCTAACCACCATTCAGTGCAGTTCACTCCCACTGACCCAAGCCAACATTCTTCCACCCTACCATACCCGCAGAGAGGGAGCCAATACTCTCCTCGAATACACGAATATACCTTATATACGGTCTACCGGCTGCGGCGGTCGAACCCACAGCGATTTAGTCACCTCGATTCAAGTACTGACGCCTTAAACCGCACAACAACTGACCGATCCAAAAAATCAGTATCATTTTGTTCAGATTGTGATGTTTTAACCGCGGCCACTGTACAGGGTGATTACGCGAAAATTGCCTCCTTTTTTTCTCCATTATTAATCTAGATACCAAAAAAGATGTAAGATTGAAAGTTGTAGGAACTTTAAACTATTTTTTGAAGCATAGATCACAAAAACAATTGAATATCGTATTTTCGTCTAACTTTTTATTTTTTAAATGAAAGACTCTATATATTTTTCTGGCATTGGAAAGACCGCAACTGAGCTTTTCAGAAATATATTATACAGAATGTTAAATTTTACGGTTTTCGAGATTTTTGTTAATATATAACTCATAAAATATATTATCTTTTTAAATATTTTATATGAAATTAAGCAAGTAATTAGCAATTAGATTTTAATATAAGAATATGCCAAATTTAGTAAAAATGTATTTTTCAACTTTGCATTGAAAAAGAAGTTGGTCAAATTGAATCATTCTTATAAATTTATTTCTTCTGTTTTTCAAATATTTCATTTAAAACGGTATTATATTTCATGAGTCATATGACATAGATGAGAGATAAGTTATGAGATATGATGTGGTATGATTTTGCATTTTAACAATAAACATGTAATATTTTGAAAACCGTAAAAAATAAGTAGGTATCTTGTATAATATATTTTTGAAAGGCTTTGGCAGTCTTTACTATACAGTGTGTTCTAAAAAAAACAAAAGTTCGGTTTACATCTTGGAAATGCGAATATAATTGTATTTGTTATATACAGAGAATTCACAACTTATACAAAAAAAATTGGGAATAGTTGCGTTATGAAAAATGGAGTCAATATGGTAAACAAAATTTTTGTAAAATACATATAGTTTCCCAGAAAAAAATTATTGAAGTTGTAGTATAGTTCTCAATCCTTTAAAAAATATTTAAAAGTTTCTACAACTTTCATTATTACAACTTTTTTTGTATCTCGAATAGTAACGGAGAAAAGGGGAGGGGGCAATTTTCGCGTGACACTGTACATCATAGCGTTTTTTTATTATAAATCAGAATATAAAAGGAAACATTTCCGCGAATGAAATGAGATTCTTTTTGTTGCGTACGTTGGACTAGATAGCGAACGCTCAGATAAGTTCTTTCTTTCAAGAAACTTCCGACAAGAAAGATTTATCGCGCCATTATTTCCTTTTATCGTACATTCTCCAGTGTCATAGTGTTGATTCTTGCTATGTTTTTTTTCCTACATCGTAATAACCTATTGTAAACACTGGAAAATGGTAAAATATAAACATGAGTTTTATTATGTTTCGGCAAGAATGGATTTTTAAAGCTAAAGAGGACTACTGAAAATAAAATGGAGTCGATTAGTAGGTACAAGAGATTTCTACAATGCGACTGTAGGTATATAAACTCTACCAGGTTATAAATAAATTATGTTATCTATAGAAAACTAAAAATAAATCAGTGGCGTAGATATTTTAAAATATTGTAATACTGACAATAGCTTGCTTTAAAAATATCACTTCAATACAAACTATTTTTTTTTAACTTTGTATACCGACTTATTACATTATATTTAAAATCGTGCTTGTTATGAAAACACGCTTGTAAATTTAAGTATTTGTCAAAGAAATGGTTTAAAATAAAAGAAACCGTGGCCTTCGAATTAAATTTTTGTGTTAATAATAGAAATTATAAACGCTAATCGAATTTAAAAAATACACAGAAAGGAAACATTATTTCAATGAGAAATATCATATACTTATCAGAAATGAATGTTTTAACTATATACAGGGTGTTCCGCATAAGAACCGACACAGAACACTTACATGTCCGGGTCCCAGGGGGTCCCAAAATATTGCCATTTAGCCAACCATACCTATAGGTAAACAAATAATACTTTTTTCTATTGATCGAATTTAAAAAGAATCATGCGGAGAATTTAATTTAAAACATTTTTTTACTCTTGTTAAATTTTAAAAAAACCTTAGTTAAAACAAGATTTTAATAGTGTTTACTAGAAGAAATTCATATACTTATCAGAAATGAATGTTTTAACTATATACAGGGTGTTCCGCATAAGAACCGACACAGAACACTTACATGTCCGGGTCCCAGGGGGTCCCAAAATATTGCCATTTAGCCAACCATACCTATAGGTAAACAAATAATACTTTTTTCTATTGATCGAATTTAAAAAGAATCATGCGGAGAATTTAATTTAAAACATTTTTTTACTCTTGTTAAATTTTAAAAAAACCTTAGTTAAAACAAGATTTTAATAGTGTTTACTAGAAGAAATTCATATACTTATCAGAAATGAATGTTTTAACTATATACAGGGTGTTCCGCATAAGAACCGACACAGAACACTTACATGTCCGGGTCCCAGGGGGTCCCAAAATATTGCCATTTAACCAACCACACCTATAGGTATACAAAGAATACTTTTTTCCATTAATCGAATTTAAAAATTATCATGCGGAGAATTTAATTTAAAAAACTTTTTTACTCTTGTTAAATTTAAAAAAAAACTTTAGTTAAAACAAGATTTTAATAGTGTTTACTAGAAGAAATTAAAAAGTCAATAGTAGGCTTGGTCTTTAAAATTTGTCAGTAATAAAAACTAAAGAAATTGTTGAAAATCTGCACCATTTTCTCTGAAACATAAATTTACTCCAAAATTGAAATTTACTCTGTCTAATAAATGATGATCGTTTCTTATAACATTGCATTTATTCGTAATACGATTTCACAAATTTTCTCGGGTTCAATTGGCGATGAATAAACAAAATCCTGCAATGTTTTCCAAAGAAAATAATCACATTTGTTGAGGTCAGGTGATCGCGGTGGTCAACTTTGAGGACAACAAGGAACTCAAAAAGTCGCTAACAGTGGCACTAAAATGAAGCGGTGCTCCATCATAAACCAAAGCTTTATTCTAAGTTATAACGGTCTTTGATTAAATCAGGGAAAGTATGTTGCAGAAATATCAAATAACTTCACCATTTAATCGATTTGCCAAAATAACTGGTCTATTCAAATAACGATCATTAATACATTTATGTATGCATAGATGCATAGGGGTTTACATCGGAATATTCATGAAAGTTGTGAACATTTGTAATTCGTCACTAGTGAAACGAGCCTTATCAGTGAAAATAATTTTCTTGAGAAAATCTGAAGCAATAGGTCTTACACTTTTTGAATGTGATTTAGATGTAGTAGATTACGTTTAAGAATTCAGTGTACAGATATTGTTAATAATTCAGTTTCTCGAGATAAACGTTTAGTACTTATTTGAGGTTCATCTTCCACTGTTTGCAAAATATTTTCTTCATATTACACTAGGTTGTTCTCGGATATAATTGAAAAAGTTTCCTGTCTCTCAGGCCCGTCTTTCAACATTAGAAAATGTTTCTATTATGGGGAATCACTCGATATGGAAATCTTCTACGACATTCGTCCACACTTACAGTTTCCTTCATTGAAAGCTAGCACAAGTAACATACCAACTTGTTCGCTGAATGTAAATTTTTCAGCCATTTTCAACAACAAACAGTAGCAGAAATAAAATTGTTTATTACTAACTGTCAAATTTTAAAGACAAAGCCTACTACTGACTTTTTGATTTCTTCCAATAAACACTACTAAAATTTTGTTTTAATGAATGCATTTTTTTTTGTAAAATTAACAAGAGTAAAAAAGTATTTTAAATTAAATTCTGCGTTTTGAAGGCCTGTAACTCCGCTTGTGTGCAGCTTTGTATATAGGTATGTTTTGTTAAATTACAATATTTTCAGACCCCTTTCTCTACGTTTGGTCTTATGCAGAACACCCTGTATAATCTTAAATTCTTACTTTTCAATCAAAATTATCTAGTTTTAAAGTAATTTTAACTATTCATACAAGCAAAAATGGAAAGAGCTTTGAATTAATTCCAGAGGATACATTTCTTACAGATTTCTCATTGTTTACGGTTCTTCCTAGAATATTAGTTCTTCACACTATATTAGACATAATTTGTGGACAGTATACTGATTGACTTAAGTAACGCAAATTGTCAAATATATTCAAGTAAATAAATTCTTGTTTTAATTGCTTATCTACTAATTCAGTAGATATTCTTGTAATCTCTGCTGATATATAAAAGTCTAAAATCGATTTTGGTCAAAAACGGAATATTTTATCGACATTAAAGGTATCCATTTTCTGCAGAAAATTCTAATTGATATTAATTGATCTTGTCATTTGAAAATTTTGATTTTTCTTTAGTATTATTGGGTTTTTGCCACACTTCTGAAAAAATATTAAAGATTAATTAAAGAAACCCTTGCGCCAAACGGAACAGTCAAGGGTTATTTTTGACGTGAAAAAATGAGAGCGGATTTTACATAATATAATGCAAAAGCTGTTTTAGTGCAAAATTTTTAGTGCATAGCAATAGTGTGATTTCCAATATACCTAGACACGAGTCAATTTTCATTTCCAAAAATAATAGGTTATTTTCTAATGTTGACATGTTATACAGTATGCGCCAAAAGTATGGAATAAATTCAATAAAAACGAAACAATTGTTTTTTGGGAAAAATCCTCGAACATGTCGATTTTTAATTTAAAAAATACATATTTTAGCGTAAAATGCGATTTTCAAATGTCATTTGTTTTCGAGTAATGACGTCATCAATTTTTTTTTTAAATAGCAACACCATATTTTTTCCTTGATTCTGAAAGATCGTTTAATTCTCTATCAGACAGTACTAAAATTTTGCCCTCTTACATAGGAAAGTTTTCGAGTAAATGACGATTGAATGTTAGAAAACGTAAATTTTATCCATAAAAAAGTAACATTTCTGAGGTATGTAAAATAAAATACAATTGATTAAATTTTATACTTAAATTAAATGGTCGAATTGCTATCCACCAACTTCTTGACAATGCGCAAGTGTGTGAAGAAATTCTTCTTGCACATTATGAATGATTTCTGGGGTAACTCTGCGTATTTCGTCCCGGATTTCTTCACAGACTTGCGCATTGTCCAGAAGTTGGTGGATGGCAATTCGAACATTTAATTTAAGTATAAAATTTAATCAATTGTATTTTATTTTACACACCTCAGAATTGTTACTTTTTATGGATAAAATTTACGTTTTCTAACATTCAATCGTCATTTACTTGAAAACTTTCCTATGTAAGAGGGCAAAATTTTAGTACTGTCTGATAGAGAATTAAACGATCTTTCAGAATCAAGGAAAAAAATATGGTGTTGCCATTTAAAAAATCGATGACGTCATTACTCGAAAACAAATGACATTTGAAAATCGCATTTTACGCTAAAACATGTATTTTTTAAATTATATATCGACCTGTTCGAGGATTTTTCCCAAAAAATAATTGTTTCGTTTTTATTGAATTTATTCCCTACTTTTGGCGCATACTGTATGTATATGAAAGAGTTTGTGACTGTTTCCCTTAGAAAATTTTATGGTTTGAGTTTTTTTTTTTTGTTTAATTGTAAATTTAAGGAAGCCAAATAATGCTGCAAAGTGCCTTCAATATTATGTAGTGTTTTGAATGCTGTTAGGATTAGGTGAAAATGATTTACTGTCGGCATACTCTAATACATACTCGTTTGTTCTTATCGGTAGATCATTAATATAGGTAATGTATAGGAAAAACCCTATATAGTATTGATCCCTGAGGTACCCCTTTCTTTATCTTTTTTGATTTTGTTAATTGCTTAGATTATTTAAACTGCTATGAATTCGTTGAAAGTTGCTTTTAAAAATATCTGTATTTTATAAGACTTTTTGCTATATTCTAATATTTTTTATTAATATATCATCACACAATCGAATGCTTTAGACAGTTCTAAGGTTACAGCTACTGTTATATGTTTACTATTAATGGCCAAAACATTTGATAATGCTTAGGTATAAACTGCTCTAAATTGATTTTGACTATTCAATAAATAATGATCTTCAGGAAAGTTAAAATATTTTACTAATGTTTGACAGTAAAGCTAAGCTATGTCTCTTATTCTATGTAATAGTATGCAATAATAAATTATTGTACACTAATTTTAGGATACGCGGTATTTCAATGCAATAAATTCTTACAGCCGGATTCATGAAACGGGCGTAGCGTTAGTCGGACTAACCAGCTTTGCGCCCGAGTAAAGCGCGTTAGTCGGACTAACCAGCCTTGCGCCTATTCACGAAACATGCGTTGCTAGGTAGGCTGTTTATTTACGTCCATATTTGCGCCAAAAGTTAGACCCAGTATTGTACCTGTCTAAAAATCGCGTAACTTCGGCCTCTAGTTCCTTGCGTTTCCCATTGTATATTTAGTATTTATATTCAAAAACAGTAGTTTTCAGTGCTACAGATTAGTTAACATATCATAAAGTAAGTATTATACATAGTAGTGAATAGGAGTATGCCTTTTATTTAAATTGGTGCAACAGATGCGTAAATTTTTCGCGTAACCTCCGCTAGTCTGACTAACGTTACGCCTTGTTGATGAACCCGTGTGTTATAGAATTGCAAAACGGTTCCATTCAGAGCAAGTCAAACGTGGATGTCACGGTCAATATCTTCCAGAATAAGAGCACGTAAAACTCCAATAACACGCTTCATTTGAAAGTACAATTGCCAGGTTATTAATGATTTCTCATTGAACGTAATAACTCCAAAAGTATTCCATTCTAACATAGAGTTAAGTTTTATTAACTCTTACTGCTCGATTAAAACAAGAGACTGTTACGCTGTTACTATTATCATTTGGCATCTGACGTGGCGAAAGTCGCTTTTTCTTTGATCAGCGAGGTGTTTAATGGCATACTGTAAACAAACAATTAACACGAATGCTTAATAGCCTGTAATAAACCGAAATGGTTGCAGAGAAACAGCAGGTTATCTAATTATTAGAGCTAGGGAGATGCGGCTTTTAACAGGGTCGTACTTTCCTTGTCACTTCTTGTACTTAGCGGTCGATCGGATCAGTGAGCGGCGAACGAATGGAATAAATTTATTTAAAAGTCAGGTGTTGGTTGTTTGGAAAATCGCTCTTACTCGACAATATTTCTTTTTAGTTACGTATACTTTACATCAGGTTTTATGTATACAGGATGAGTTAAAACAATTATGATATCACGGTCAACTTTTTTAAATGGAAACCACCTTTTTTGTATTTTTATTCATTTTGTCATGAAATTCTAAGTATCAAAGTATTAAGATCCATCAATCGTCCAATCAATCAAACCACTGTAATCAAAATTGTCAAGAAATTTCAAGATTATAAACCACTTAAAACAAAAAGAATTAAATTAAATGTTCAAAATGCCATCCATTGGTTTCTTACAATACTTCCCGTCTTCCCGTCAATCCTCATATATTGCGTTATCCGATTTTTCAAGTCTTCAATGTTTTTGAAAGACGTTTGCATAAACTTTGGATTTTAAATAACCCCATAAGTAATTTATGAGTGTAAGATTCCGCGTCTTCCAATCCAACGGCAATTACTGCAATTAAGAAAAATAGAATCGGAATTTCATGGCAAATTGAAAAATAAAATACAGAAAACAATGTATTCCATTTAAAAACGCTGACCATATAATAATTATTTTTGCTTCACCCTGTATACATGAAAACTGATTTAAAAAATGTACAATTACAAATAAAATTTGATAGGTCCGAGCGATTTTCCAAAACGAACACCTGATTTTTAAATAAATTTATTCCATACTTCTGCCGCTTACTGTACATTGTACCTATGTATATGTTATGTCCATATGTTTCCATATTGCAAGTTATAGATGCCACGTGAAATCAAAATAGGGCATATAAGTAAGTTGTATTTCAATAGATAGAAGCTATTATATAATATGTAGCAAAATAAATACAAAAAATTACAAAATATAATGGAGCAAGAACAATGGAGCGATTTCTATGGATGTACTGATACAGATATTGCCTGTAATATATTTATAAATAAACTAAACGATAATATAAACAGATGTACATCGGAGTATAAAGTGACAATTAAAAAACGCAAGTCATGGATCACAAATGGATTAGTTACTTCAATACAAGAACGTGATAGAATGTATTATGAAATGTTAAATAATCCAGAAGATTAGGAATTAAAGAATAATTATAAAAATTAAAAATATAAGTTAAATAAAATTATTTCAAAAACAAAAAATGAATATTATGTTAAGAAAATTTTAACTACCACAGATTCTAAATCAATATGGAAAATAGTAAAGCAAATAAATAATGTACCAGAAAAAAATAAATCAATAAATGAAATAAAAACAAAAAATGGTAATGTAGCGTCAAATAACAAAGACATAGCAAATGAATTTAACAATTTTTTTGCTGACATTGGACATAAATTAGCAACAAATATGATTCAACCTAATATAGTTTACAATGAACAAATAAATCAGAATTCCAGACGTTACACAAATCGAAATAAGGCAATATCTCAATTCATTAAAAAATAATAAAAGTCCAGGTAAAGATCAAATAAAAAATGAAACACTAAAGGAAATTGGGTACATAATTTCACCCCCACTTGTGTATCTAATAAATTTAATATTTAAAACTGGTAAGTGTCCCTCTCATTTTAAAACGGCGACAATTATACCTGTATATAAAAGTGGTGACAAACTCGAAATTCAAAATTATCTACCTATTTCTCTAATATCGGGTATAGTTAAAATTTTTGAAAAAGCGCTTAAACAGAGAATAGTTAGTTTTATACGTAAATATAATTTAATATCTTCAAAACAGTTTGGATTTAGAGCTAAAATCTCGACAAATGATGCTATTTCAGAGCTAATTGGTAAAATATATCAAAATATAGATAAAAGTGTTCCATCATTGTGCATATTTGCCGACCTTGCGAAGGCTTTCGACACGGTAAGCCATTCTCTGTTAATGCGAAAGCTTTGGCAATATGGATTTAGGGGTACAGTGTATGAATTAATAAAAAATTATTTATATGAAAGAACACAGTGTGTACAAATAAATGGAACATTTAGCAGCACAAAAGCTGTGTTGTATGGCTTATCGCAGGGCACAGTTCTGGCTCCCGTTTTATTCACACCTTATTTAAATAACTTACTTACCCTTGATTTAAATTGTGACATCGTTTCATTTGCTGATGATACATGCTTTTATTTTCGAGCAGAGCGCGGGGAAAACTGGACACATCTAAAAGAGAGGGTTAGTACAGCACTTAAAAGGATTGGTTTGATCAAAATTTGCTTACCTTAAACACTAATAAAACAAAATTCGTACCTTTTACTTCGTATATAGATAATTTACCACCATATAAAGTTATCCAAATAGAAAACACAAATTTGACTATAGAATTTTCTGACAATATAAAGTATTTGGGCATTATTATTGACCAGCATTTAAAGTGGAATTTACATGTAGAATATACAATAAAGAAAATAACATCTTTAATTTATTACTTTAAACAACAATAAAAGTTCTAAATTTTAATAAAACCAAACAAATATATTTCGCCCTTGTTGAATCGTTACTAGGATATGGACTAATTGCATGGGGTGGTGCGAGCAAAACTATTATTGAACTGTTAACGAGAACACAAATTATAAAAATTATATTAAATAAAAATATATTTTATTCCACAGAACTAACTTTTAAAGAATCGAAATTTTACAATTTAAGACAATTGTACTGGGAAACATTGGCTCAGTATCAATTTAAACAAACAACTGTTAATATAAGCCATGCCCATAATACTAGGCAAGCTAAAGATAGAATAAATGTTCCAGTTGCTAAAAAAACTGTGGGAATGAAATGTTTTTTATATTTAGTTCCTAGATTATATAATCACCTCCCCCACTGCATAAAATCTATAATATATTATGTTACCTATAAAAAAGAACTAAAAAAATGGATTCTCGACCAATTATTAGATAAAATAAATAATTTTCTAAATTTTGGTGTCTTGTAATTAAGGACATTTTTTGTAATTGTTAACTATATTGTTTAAGTCTAATATGAGAATGATTGTAATCTATATTATAACATAGTTAAAAAATATTAACTTGCACTCACGCTCAAGTTTTTTAAGAAACTTTAGTGAGGCCTACCTAATATTCTTGTTTTCTTATTCTTGTATTATGTTAGATAAATAATTTAATTTAATATATGATAGAAAATCACTATTAATCATCATTAATACTAACTACTAATGTACAACTATGAATCGTGTACTTCACATTATAATTTGACAGGAACTGTATACATATAAAACAATACTATGATAATGTAATTCGCCAGTATAATTTGACAGCTAACTCTAAACATATGAAACACACATAAATGAACTGTGCATAGGGCTTAAGAGGCCTTTTTAGGTAGCTTGAAACTTAGTTTCAAAATAACTCTCCTAATTTCGATGTAGCTTGCACCAGTTTCCTTTCATATTTTTTATACGAATAAACTAGACTTTAAAACATAAAGAAAATTAAATATATAGGGTCCTAGAAGTGGCAAACTATTTTATTAATTTATACACAATCTGCTATGTATATTATTAGTTATAGTGTGCTTAGCGGGACTCGGTGTATACGAGTGAAAACGGTCAAGTTAACTTGCATCTAACTGAATAATAATACTGAAAATACGCAATGGTAAATAACTCTCGATTAGTACAACTCTTCGTTAATATTCAGTTACATTCAACGTTTAACATTTATCAAATTTCCACTTTCATAGTCCTAGTAAGCGTAAAAAGTATATTAGACAATTCAGTAGTCATCGCATAATCAGCTTGAATGGATGCAGATGGTCACTTTTATATGTAACCATTATGGTGTTCATTCTTTTCACCTTCAGTGCTATTAAGTAAGTTGTTTTCATTATTGACGGCAGTTTAATTTCTTCGGTAAGACAAAAACCATTGTAGTGTATTGAGTATTGTATACGAATGTAAGTGCATCGGTACAATTTCCAAGCGTATTAGTTATACAGGATGATTACCTGTCTTAGGACATTACACCTGTCCTTTCTGAGCTATATGGCAACTTGTGAGCATTTGCATTCCTTTTTCTCGGACAATAAAATTTGAGCTTACAACTTCCGTGTCCACTACTTTCTCGTTTCTTGGTTTAGATTGATCCATATCGTCTTTTTAAAAAAACCATTACCATACCAAATTGTCTTCTTATATAATTTTCCCAATTTAATCATTTTTCACGGGAATATCTAGTGACAGGATAGCCATGTAATGTATTGAAACAGTATTTGTTTTCTTTATAAGTTTATTCTTCGAAAAGTATTTTTTCATTACAAATGGCTATTAAAATTTTTTTCTATTTTCTGAAAAAGTGCTGTTGAGGAAATTTACAAATTCAAGAAGCATTATTTTTCAAATATTTTGATTTTTTTCTATTCAGGGTTAACTATGGATTAAAAAGATTTTACAAAAATTATAGAATTAAATAGGCATTGCTTGTTTCTAAGTTTGTTACAATAGCGGTTGAAATTATAAGTTAATTAAATATGATATACGAGAAAATGTGGATTGGTCGAGTTGGTCTAGTTATTTGGCCCGCTCAATCACTGAATCTCAATCTACTACATTTATTTCTTTGAGGCTTTTTAAAGGAAAAAAAATATATGCAGCTCCCCTATAGAAATAGAATATATAATAGAAAATAAAATATTACCTACATTCTCCTCTCCTAAGATATCGATGCTATCGCTTAAATTAAATTGTTTACAAACCCGTTGTTTTTATTTGTTTAATAGAGATTAAAAACATCTGACAAATAAAGCTGCATTTTTTTTTCAGAAAATAGAAATAATTTTAAAATTTGTGCTGAAGTATTTTTTACCATTAGCGTAGAAGTTTAGGAAGCCCAAGGGCAAAAAAAGACCCAAACCTGCGCAACTTGCTTTATTTCAAAAAAGTTAATCGCTTCAGAATATTAACCTTTTATTATGATTACCGCATATCAAGTTTAAAGGAAAAATATTTATTTGTTTATCGGATAAAAATAAAATTTATTTATTTTAATGCTGAATGTCCTGTATCAAAAAACGGGATGTCATAGAGTTTGTTATAGAAAAGACAATTATTATTTTTTCATTATCTTCATCATTATCTTTTCCCAAAGTTAAGAATGAAAAATCAGGGTCACCCTGTATTTCCACTCCAACTCTTGTTTTAAACTATAAAATATCCTTTCAATCAGTTTAACAATTAGACAACATATACTGGGTAAATCAAACATTAATATGATAGGACATAGCAGTATATCCCATAAAAAAATCCCTATCAAATTCCTTGATATATTTTTTGGGCATCAAAATCGAACCAGCAGCTCTAAAGAAATATTTTTTCAAAAAACTCGCATGACTCCCATAATATATATTTTTTTGAGACATAACCTTTTGGGAAATTTAAGCTTACATTATTGAAAATTTGAAGTAAATCCGCGAGGGGGCAACACATACATATACTTATCCTGCTAAGCTCTTTAGATTGCCAATTGGCGACTGTTTGGGAAAAGGGGTATATGTCCGAATTTGACGAAAATGAGTTAACCCTACCAGCCTTTTAAAACAGTAATTCTTGTACCTAGGAAAAGAGATATAAATCTCTGCAGGTAGTGAAATTCAATAAACTAATTAATAATATTACTTGTATGTTTTATTTAGTTACCTTTTACCTACTACATTTTGTGTGAAGTTAATTGAAAATGTAATAAATGCTTATAAAATAATAACCAATCCTATAGCAATATAGTTTATATTATTAAAACTTATATAAGAGGCATATATTTCTGCACAAATACAAATTATTAAAATCTTAGAAGGCTGTTATCTCCAAATTATTTTTTTTGACATATACCTCTTTTCCCAAACAGTCGCCAATTATTCGTTGGCTGATGACCTCAAAAAACTTGAAATTGTTATCATCTTCATTAAGCTTTAGGACTAATATAATTTTATGTGTTTTAATATCTTTCGAACAGTTGTCCATGGAACATTTGAAGTATCTGTCAATTGTCTTTTACTCAGAGTAGGTTTCATCATAATATGAACCAAACCAAAAATATCAACCGTTTTGTTTTCTTGAATTTTAACCTTTTTTTATTGGATTTTGACCTTTTTTGAAGGTCAGCCTATGTTTCCTGGAAATCAAGTTTTACAGATATAATTTTCCAAAAGGTTACAAAACGAGGAAATAGGCACTACTGTAACATTACCACACACCTATTACATTACTTTTATTATAGTCATCATGTCGGAGTATATTTCATTGCATTACGAAAGTGAGGAGTAACCCAAGTGAGAATTCAACTGAATCAGGATACTATTAATTGAAATTATTGCGCAAGAGTAATTGTGGGCAAACATAACCTAATTTATTAAGTCGGTGAACACGGGATTAATTGCACGCATCGCTAGAATAACATACCATCAAACAAAGATTACAGTGCTCAGTGTAAAACAGATATACATAATTTTGGTTCAACCTTATACGCACCAATAAATTAGGTGTCTTAAGTTTAAGTATTGTGCATATGTAGATACTAGAATTACAGGTATCGTCATAACATTTCGCCGTTATCTTATTTTTTCTATCTTGTTATATATAGGGTGTTACGTAAAGTATGTAACAAACATTGAAACTCTATTAAATAAAAGTTTTTATGACGTAACTCATTGCTGGAATAAGAAAACATTAAAATAGGTGGGTTCATGCATACGAGCAAAAATTAATTTTGGAAAATTATATCTTATGGATTCATACTTACATAACATATTTAAAAAAAATTTTTGATAAAATTTTGTACAATTGGCTATGATCTATTACAGCTATTTATAGATCGACAAGGAAGATTATGAAGATGTGGCAGCCTATTTTAACACAAGTTGGTTCTACTAATTTATAATAGCCGAAACCTTAAAAAAATCTATTGACTTTCCCGCCACTACCCAATTTTTTGTTAGAAGTAATTCGAATATCAGAAAAGCAGAACTACATTTGTCCATTTATAAATCATACCTATTATGTTACCAAGTGGTGTTCGAATGATCAGTTCATGAAACGATGATCAATATTTTTGCTAGGGATTACGACCAAACTGCAGAGAGTTTTGTGTCTTTCTGTTCACTCTTACAAAAAAAGACATTGAAGAAAATGAAAATTCTCTAAACCACATTCAAAGTGAAAATTCATTGTAGTTTGAACTTCGGTATGCATGAAAATTATTAGAATTATATGTTTGTAAAACGGCAAAATTTTTCTAGAGACATGGCAGTTGAGAATTTCTAAAAAAATGTCGTATATACTAATAAATTTACAAATGCTTTCAAAAGATTTATAAAGAATGGATTTCGATTTCAAAAAAATTTACTAAAGTGCTTGTGGAATACGATGCTGAATTTACAGAACTTCTAATTTACTGCTTAGTTGACTTTTGGAAAATTAGCATACTTCCAATATTATACAGGTAGAAGCAGTTGTAAAAATTATTTTTCGCACAATCGTTCTAAAATATGCATTTACTGTCACATTCTGTAAGTTGAATATACAACACTGTGGCTTGTTTCCATAGAAATCTAAGAAATAATACTGCTGTTTGAGTTCATAACAGCATTAATGCGGTAAGTAAAATTCAGTAATTCATTTCACCAACAAATGCTGGGCTCATTTATTGTAAAAATTAAACAAACAAAACAATTTGTACAATTCTTTAACGTAATAGGTTTTCCCTGGTTTTTATCTATTTCTTTTACAGTAATTGGATTTTCTGTATTACTTATTGAGTTAGATATGTTAGGATTAGAATAAACTTCAGTAGCTCTGTCTTCAAACACTGGAATTGAGTCAAATTCATTGTCACTGCCGCTGTTGGTATGTAAAATCTTATCATCAAACTCTATTTTCTTTGTTAAATACTCAGCAACATATTCTTCAGCGACACCAGAAGACCTAAAATTACATTTTCTGTTAGTCAAATAATACATTAATGTTATCACTAAAACATGCAGCCCCCATGACGTTTAAGTGCCATTGAGTTGATTTACACATTTTCCCTGACAAACTGAGTAGAAAAATCGACGAGTTAATCTCCTTAGGTCTTAAGCCTGTATATTTTCGCAAAATCGTCAAAAAGGGACTTTCTCATTGGCCTTCTCAGAGATTGTGAAAATTCGACTAATATGTGTTTTGGTATCAGGCACTTTAACAATGATAACTGAACCTTCATCCGCAATGCCATCAACTGTCATCTTTATAAGTTCATCACGCCTAAGAGCCCCAGCAACTCCCATTATTATCACTGCTTTCATCATAATATAGGTTTCATCGGGGGCTTTCAGCAGGAATTTGTTCATCTCTTCTCTGGTAAATACCTTTGATTTTTTCGCATGATGCCCAATATTTTTCTTCTTTAGAAAATGCTACTAACTTTTTAAATTGCGATATATCGACACCATTATTTAAGTTGATCGTACTTTTAAGCATAGAGTACTCTGCCCATAAGCTTCCCGAAGACTTCAATCTTAAATTTCTCTGAACAAAATAAGCCAGCAAAGTTTTTTCAGATATCTCCGCTTTCTTCTCATTCAACCATTTCCTGAAGGCATCATAGACTTTTTCATACCTCACCTTTGATTTTGTGGGAATTAATGACCCACAACCTATTTGATACGATTCTTCAATGTCCGAATCTATCTCTGAATCGTCTTTATCAGCCATTATAAGCAGTTTTGACAACAAAACACAAAATTGTTCAAACTTCAAATTGTATTTTGATTTCCAACAAAATAAATTCAAAACACGCTAGATAGGCCACGCCATTTCAGCAATCAAAATATTTTTTTAAATTTTATTTGATAAATGCGATTGTGCGAAAAACGTTTAACGCTATACGGTTGTTAAGTGACTAACAAAATATACTATAATACATATCTAGGTATCTAGGTATATCTAATAATACCGCATCCACACTCGGCTAGACATTTTGACGAGAGCAGGCGTGAGGACTATAGCGAGCGCGAAACTTGACGGGAGCCCTCGTCGAGTATCACGCACTCCACACTCTTGTGCCGACCGGTCTGGGACTGTCTCGCCGAGAGTGTGGATGTGTTTTTTAAACGACGTTTAACAAAAACAGACTTTAATATAATAATAAGATGCTCTACATGGTAGCCATTACTTTCAATGCCTAAAGTGGTTCGTTTTTCTAATATTAGGAAGCATTTTTGGATAAAACGATTTTTTATCAAATCGATATGAAATCATTCCTGGAATTTGCTGTATGCCTTTGTCGGTTTAGTTTTCGAACACCCTATATAATGTAAATACGAATAACATTCTTCCACCATACCCGCAGAGAGGGTGTCAATCCTCTGCACGGATGTAGCTGATATACGGTCTACCGACCGCGGGATTCGATCCCACAGCGGTCTGACCAGATCAATTCAAGTACTGACGACAAGAAATTTTTATTTTTTTAAGTATTTTTAAAAACACACTTAGAAAATGTGTAATTATACTCTCTATGTTGTTTTACTAAAAAACTAAATATTTTACATAAAAAGAAAGACACAAAAAAATTTATAAATTCAATATCTTTTCTAAAAATCTTGATATTTGCTGTACCTTTGTGAATTCTTTTTGGCAGAAAATATGATACAGGGCGATAAGAAGACCCTTCCGTTCTATCGATTTCATTCATATCAACATTATTTATTGGCTTCCTAAAGCTGACTAGTCCCCGTCATTTCCAAAAAAGAGTTACGTCACAAAAACTACTTCTGTAGTTGCACCTTTTAGGATCTGTAGCTGCAAACCGGTGCGTTTAAGAGGTGTTTATTAGAGTTTTAGTGATATTTTTTATGTTCTACCACCACTCGAAGTTTGGAACATACTTTACGGGACATCCTGTAGAGAACAGTGGTAAGTACCGAAGTTTAAAGAAAAAATCTGCGATTACAAAAGCTTTTCATGTACATACAAAACTGTTTATTTTTTAATAGAATATTGTGTCTATCTAAGAAATACTTAACTGACATAATATAGAGGTCAAGTTTATCATTTTATTAACCTCTTATCATTTCCAACAAATCCCACGTTTTGCCAGATTTAAACGTCACGCTATGAAGATAATATGTACGTTCAGTTAATTAAAGTTTTTCACAATGAATTTTCTCCAAATGGGACACGTAAACATTATTTAATATTATCATTGTACTTTTAAAATAATGATTACGTGATATCAATATATAAGTATACTCTTATGTACTTTCTCCTTCGATACTTTGGAATGAAACAATAGATGTTTAAAATAAATGGAATTGTCACAATATCGCTAGATACAATAGTCTTTGAATGTGTAACGGGGTGTTTTTGAAATAAGTCCGTTTCTTCAAAAAGTAAATTAAAATCGTGAAAGTACATCAGACGTCATCGATCTTATATGTATTTTTTATGTAAATTTACTACCGCAACCGCAAAAAGGACAAAATATGAACGCTGGTCCTGTCCTAAAGCCATAAAATACTGCAACAAAAAATAACTCTATTTTCTGTAATCTTATTTCAACCGAGCTAACATTGTTTAAAAAAGAACCTATGTAAATATCTCGTGGTTTGGCTTTGTATCGTCAATCTAGACCAGGGTTGGGATTGCTATTACAATCGTAACAGATCTATTACAATTCATTACGCTATTACGGCAAACCAGAAATTATGCTGTATCTATTACAAACTAAAGAAAACAGGTAAATTCTATTACACTTTTTCGGTTTTTAAATTTTAGTAATAAAGAGTACGTGATTGACAAATAATCCTTTTGACTGATAACAAAAATAACTGATTATTCGGTTATTGCAATAACCGAAATCACTCGGTTATCAGTTATATGAGTAACGAATTATGTGTTAGATTTTTTCCACTGTTCACTAAGGTTGCCACCCTTTTCATATGTTCAAGTAGGATATTCTTATCTTTTATATTCTTCTTTTTACGTTCAATCGTTATTTGCAATTTAATGCAATATATAGTGCAAACATTTACTGTAGTATATAGTTATTTCTTATTCTCAGTTGCAGTTTTTTAAATATTTGCATGAAAATATAATGAATTATTCATTTGTTTATATGACGTAAGTCGTCTGACTTCTTGCCGCCACTAAAACAACGAAAAACTGTCGTAGCCATAGATCAAAATAAAATTTTGTGTTGACGGAACAGTCGTAAAATAATTTTTAAAAAATTGAAAACAATTTTTTTTATGTAAATGCAACATTTCAAAGATTTGTATTGTTTATTTTAAATATATAAATTTACCCATACGAAAAGTATATATTTATGTATTTAAAATAAAACATTTACATATGAACTACAAAAATAGTTATATGTCTGGCTGCTGAGAATTCTAGTAACCATCACTCGAGTTATCAATCGGTTTTTGATATCACTCAGTATTCGGTTATCGAAATAACTCGGTTTTTCCCAACACTAGACCATAGACAAAATATAAACCATAGAAAACCAGTAAAATTATATTTATTTGCAGAAATGTGCAGTAAAAAAAATCTATTACCAATCTATTACATTTTGCATGCAGATGTCATTACAAATCTATTGTATTTCTGTCCCAACCCTGATCTAGACCAGTATTCTCTAAAGCATCAAAGGGTGAACATTGACACAACGAGTTATAAACCGCGTAAATTTTTTTTGACCTAGTGTATCAATGTATTTAAAGTAAAAAATGAAAATCACTCACTATTATCGAACGTGTAGATATTTTTCTAATGTCTGGTGCGCCGGACAAAATGCGCTTGCAGCAAGTAGGTTGTACCAGAGCTTATACTATATACTATAGTTAGTCAACCGCCGACATGGTCCACAACTAAGGCCGGTTGACTAACTGTACTTTATATAAACTCTGGTTGTACAGAGAACTATAGTCAAATCGTCGCATTTCAAGTGCACATACAATTCTACATTGTGTTCAGGGACTACGAGAAACGAGAAGTGTTATTCCACGAGATAAGAACGTGACAGACAAGTTAATCTTAATGTTGAACATGCAGTGATCGAAACTCTTCACTTCAGCTATTATATCCCTATCATATACATCCTGTTCAGCAGATTTTACCAGTGGATTGTGAATAACATACGGATTTCTGTATTTGGTTTTTGCAACAATATGACAATCAAGTAAATTTCTCCACTTAGCTATGTTTGCAGAACAGATGAGGCAACATTTACTAGTGACGGAGTGATAAATTTGTATAATATGCACCACAGGCCGATGAAAATCTTCACGCGACTGGGGAAAATCATTTTCAACATCTGTTCTCAATAAATGTTTGTACTTGCACAATCGGCGATGTCCTTTTTGGTACATAATTTTCCCAATGACGATTAAATAAACCAGCGTGTTCTGATTTTTGGAGAACCGATTGCCTGAATTATTAGACGGTATAGTATTACAATTATAGCACGCATGTGGTTTCTTTTAGATAGGGCTCCTCCACACAGTACTCGAGCAGTAAGGATGCTTTCGAATGAAATGTTTCCACAGCGATGGATTGGGCGCTTCAGTCCTGTGCCGTGGCCATTGCGATTTCCCGATTTGACACCAATGGACTTTTATTTTTCGGATCACATTAAATCACTGGTTTACAGTGCACCTGTTGCCACAGTAGAGGAATTACAACACTGTATACTTGAAATTGTTGACACAATTAAGAGATTACTGAAATCTGGGAAAATGTTTGCCGTCGATGTCGGTTAATTGCTGTAATAGTCGATGTCGCGCCGTTGCGTTTCTTTTTTACGTCTGTTGTATTCGCCGTATGTATTTAAATAATTATTTATAAATAGTAATATAATTTACATTAAACAGATATTAGTTGAGGGGAGAAGCGAATGAAGTGAAGTAACATGCCAAAGGGGAGAAGGAATAGACGGGAATTATTTCAAATATAGTTTGACGGTGATCCCGAAGGTAATAGCGAGGGTAATAGGGATATACGTATAAAGAATATCACCTGTTTTGTACTGTGTTTGAACGCATTATAAATTCTTCTGTCAAAACTAAAGTGACAAGACATTTGAAGAGCCCTGCCTCGTCCAGCTCTGAAGACTGAAATTTTCTATGAACTTACAGACGCCTTTTTTACAAGCAATAATCCATTAAACAAACTAGGGAACTTGAAGTTACGTACGTTTCTAGAAAAATATATAGACCCAAAAGATTCTTCATTAAAGTTCTTTAACACTACGGCGATAGGATTTAAAACACATAAGTACGTGGACATTGCGGACAAATTCGTTTATTTCATTATAGACAAATCTACTGATGCTTGTGGGTGTTCAGTAGCCAATTTTTTAATTGATTCGTTTAAAAGTGACACTAGTAATGAAAGCTACCTACTGGCTTCTAAGGTGCTGGATAAGACCAATCATGAAACAATTTTAAACTTTGTTATTGAATGCTTTCATTATATATGACCCAATCAAAATGCTTCATTATAGTTCTTGTAATGGTAAGTGATGCAGCCGTATATACATATTTAAATCAGGACAGATTTTATCTCAAAAATATACAGAAATGATACATTTCACATGTGCTAGTCGCATTTAATCGGGTAGCTGAAAAATAAGGGAAAGTTTCCCTCCCGTAAACACTTTTATATCAACTGTCAAAAAGTTTTCATTAAAGCGCCTATAAGAAGATATGTTTAGGGAGGCTTTACCGGGCATACTTATGCCTTCCGAATCAGTTATAAGTAGATGGGTGTAGTTGGTGATAAACATTTCGATGACATAAAACATATTATTTGTGGATTTAATCGTAACGACAGCAGCGCCATACACACATTGCAGGACTTACTACTGAAGCATCTACGTAAGTGTTGCTGTTCTATTTGGTAATGGTACTACGTTGCTACATTTTCTGTGAACATATTAATATGCTCATTCGTAAGTTGACTACGGCCCTGTTAAATTCCTCGTTGCAATATCTCTGTTATACAAAATATAGCCCTTCACTCATCCATACTCCAGATAAATTTTTGTCGTAAAAATTAATTCTGAATTTATATGAAAATACTTAAGCTTAAATAATATCTTAAAATCAATATAAATCAACAATAGCTACCTAAAAAACAATCATAGTTAAAGAAACTTTGTTAAATACCCGATAAATAAAGGTCTTCTATGTACACATCCATCAGCAATAATAAACATTTATAAGTTTATGATAATTATAGGTAATACGAGACATGGCAAATTCCTAAATAATCATTTTTAATTAGAAATCCTTCTATCTCGTTATTCTTGTTTAAGCCGTTTAGCGTCATCTGTGTCATCACTAATTATATGATATGTTTATGTTCACATGAAAGCGAATGACGTGAACTTTTTACCATTTCCAATTAGTCGTGTCTACATAATAACTTGACATGTCAGTTCGTATTTCATTAAAGCGATGTCTGCTGCACATTGACGTTGTTAAACAGCTTTTAAAAAGACCTTTTGTTACAATTCATGATATTCTCCAAGCAAACATAATTTAACTCTTAACTTGAAATAGTGATATTGTTGGTTATGGTCAAGATATAATCCTTATAATTATGTGGTTGATAAGATTTTGATAGAAAAATTGAATAAAAGTTGTTTGATGGATTGGATTTTATTTTGAAGATATTCAAAAAACACATATCGATTGAAATTATTTGGTTGAAATTTAAAAAATATGTCGGTAAAAAAACTAAGATTACGAAAAAAACAACGATGCACGATTCTTCAAAAATTATTTAAAATATTATTATAAGTAACGTACTTGTAGCATATCTTAAAGAAAATTATTTGTGGTCCTTCATGTTGGTGTGCAGTACGCAGCAAGTAAATTTAAGTTTTAATAAGTAAAATAAGTTTTCGCAGAGAAGAGAAGTAAGGAACAAACATGGAGTTTTTATGTTCATTGGAAATCAAACTATTTAATTACAAACAACAATAATAAAATTCAGTGTTCATTCAGTAAATAATATGAAACGACATTACACCACGTTACACAAGAAAACGATTCAACAGTAGGCAGGGTGGTTTAAAAATCATTACGGATTATAAGAAGAAACTGAATCAACAAACACATATTTAAAAAAATCTGACACTGATGTAGAATTGTGCTTCTTACGAAGTAGTGCTGGAGATTGTTAAAGCAAAAAACCTTTTAGCGGGTGCTTATCAAGAATTGTGTAATCGAAACGGCAAGATAATTAAATGAAATAAAAATTGCTGAAAAATTTAGAACAGCCTTATTATGGCGCCAAACAATTGCACAACACAATTGAAAAATGTAAATATCAACTGGCTTTGATTCACATAAAATTTAATTATTTTTTGGCCGAAGTATATGCTACATATGGGGACTTGCTACTTCACACCAATATTGATTGGTTCCTACATTTTGCAACATTTCTACGCAAGGAGATTTCCATTTTCCTTAAAAATTAAGTCCGACACAATGGAACTGAAAATTCAAATTGTAGATGCACCTTCACAAATTAAATTTGCAGCTACAAGGAAAGCAGCATAATATTGCCAATTTAATAGGCAATTGCCGTATAAGAGGATTTAAAAATAAAATTAAGCTGTTCAAGTCTTCATTAGAAAAATATGATTTTTCATTTTTTCCAAGCTGTAAACACCACTTTGAAGAAATTAAGGATTTTGCGAAAGTTTCATATTTAACTCATATAAAATACAATGACATAATTGCAGAATTCGAAGACCAATGACCAAGACCAAGAAAATCGAAGGAGAAATTTCAGGTTTACTGAACCATTTACTATTTCTGTTGAGAACGTAATCAGAACAGACCTTCAACTGGAATTGTGTGATTTGCAGTCAAATCGTTTTTATCAGGGAATAACCGAAATAGGTTTGAACTTTTTTACGTTACACTCAGGAGAACGTTATTCCAACTTGTGAAACTTAAGCCTTAAGGTAAATTCAATGCTGGGAAGCATGTATCTTTGCGAAAGCAGCTTTTCCAACATGAAATTTATAAAGTCAAAATATAGGTGTTTCCTGCTTATATTTACTTAGTAGTTGCTTCGTTTGTCAACAACAAATATTAATGTTAGTATTGATACACTGGTTAGTAAAACCCAACACCCCTGAACTTCCCACTATATTTTTTTGTATATTATTCTTTTGAAAATACCTATTACACTATTACTACTAATAATAATATAATAAATGTCTTTTGTATTGCAAAGTATTAAATTGAGTACATATAAACAAAAAATAAATAATTAGTAAAGGGGCGAAGTGTCAGTTTAAAACTACTTTTCAACTTAACCCCAACAATCAGTATGAAAATAAAAACAGAATATCCGTAAATATAGTAAATCCCTATATTCTTAAATTATAAAATGGATAATATAATATATACCATATACATATGAATCTAAAAACGAAAACTCATAGTAACAATACAGGTAAAAACCCATGACAAGCAACCTAAAAAACACAACTAAAAGAAAGTACATATACTAAGGAGTTTAGTGAAAGTAGATTATTAGCCACCAGTAAACTGCATACGAAATTGCTTTAACTTTTTAAAAAAAAATCAAAATAGTGTACGATTTGAAAGAAACAGGCAAAGAATTATATTCTTTACAGGCGTGGTAAATAAAACTTCTATACAGGACAGTGGCGTGACAAGGAATTTATAATAAGCGCGAATAACTAGGATTAAATGTAAAAGTGGCTTTATGTAGCTTCTTAACTTTTTTATGTAAGTAGTCAGGACATTTTTGTTGAAATAATTTTATGAGTTAAACATAGCGAGTGCATTTTACGTAAGTACGAAAGATTCAGAAAATTTTGTTTTTTAATTAAATCAGTAATTCCTCGTTCAAATTTTCTAATCCCACACACAAACCTGAAACAACTATTTTGAATTCTCAGCAGACGTTGAGTATCTGAATGTAAGAGCCGGGCCATAAATGCAGTCACAATAAGAGAGCTTAGAGAATATTAAGGAATTACATAAGCTGATTTTCAAATATGAATCCATGATGCCACTATGGGAGTAAAATTGTTTTAAAGTATTAGGTATATGATGATCGACACAGACTGTGTGATTGTGTCGACATGCTTGGAAAATCCCAGCTTCTCATCAAACCAAAGTCCCAGGTTATTACATTCACTGGTAAAATTTAAGGAAATATCTCTTAATTTTAAATTAATTGCCATTTTCGTCATGATACGCTTCTTTTTGGGACCGAAAATTATAACATATTTGTCAGGATTAAGTTTAAATCTATGAGCAGCAGAGATATTTAGCAATGATTTTTAATCGTAATTAATTGAATCATTAAATAAAGCCACGTCCGCGACGCGACAACTGAGATACACTTGGGTGTCGTCAACATAATAATGTACATAACGTTTATTCAGAAAAGTATACAAATCCGCTTTATAAATAAAGAACAGCAAAGGCCCTAAAAACGAGCCCTGCGGAACTCCATGAGTCACCGGCAAGACGTTAGACACATTAGATATCACTGTTAAAGTTACATACATACGAAGTAATTTATGATGTAACTCTCATAATCGCAATTTTATTTACAGCGGCTCCTGAGCTACTTGAAGTTTGTTAATCTGTAATCAGCATCGGCGCATTCGCCATTTTTTTAAATTTAGCAAAGAGCCTATGTAGGTGTTATACAGGGTGATTCAGGACTTATCTAAAAGAATATGGGAATAGATGGTCCGATCCGATTACTTTTTGTAGGCACTAAAGTCTTTGTGCCGCCAGTCTTTATATTAGTTTTTCAAGTGCCAAAAATGGCTTATATGTATAGTAGCAACTCGGAGTTGATCATAAAAATATGTATTTTCTTTTTAATTTACTATCAAAACTATATATTTTATGTCATATCAAAGTCCTTTAAAAATTTAGCAGCTAGGAAATGGTAGTTTTTAAATTTTAACGCCTATATAAGCTAAATAAAGGGTATCTATTAAAATTTTAAATAATTTGTATTTTATAGAATACCATTTAAAATTTATTAAAAAAATCTGTAGTTTATTATAAAACAGGTACTACAATTTCAAGGTAACTAAAAGGCTGCATTGATGTTCCAACTTTCGTAATAACCATCATTAATTTATGTTTGCAAAAAATACACAGTTCGGAGGAATAGTTTAACTGAAAAATTTACCTTTACTGTAATATTATTTGATTATATTTTATGTTTATAATTTTTAGTAGTTATTTTATAGATATTTAACAATGAGACGGTAAATTAAGTTGGAGTTTTTATGTGAACAACAAACGATATAAATTCTGTAAAAAGTGCCCAGTTGCAAATAGAAGTAATAGATGTCGTACAATGAAGACTATACCGCTTAGTATTTTTGCCGTTTTTATTTTCTTATTAATTACATCTTGCGTTCAATGCGAAGACTCAACAGAAGAAACTGTCTCACCAAAATCAGTGCTCGCGACTTTGAAGAAAATTAGAAGGTTGGTTGGCTGGATGCAGGACAAGAAACCACCGCCTTCTTCCTGATTACCTTAAAATCAATAAATGGAAGCCGAAGAACGTCGTTCATTTAAATGTATGTACCCAAAAGATGATAGTTATTATTAATTATTGTATTTAATGAATAAACCATGACTTTTTTTTATTTTCTCATCCATTACCACTATTATTTCACAACATCATTATTCTTATACTACATGACATCATCAGAATATCTATTCTTTTAAGACATTTTCTCATATACGTGTTGTAGTTCCTTCTATGTCGTATGACATTATGTGATCAAGGTAATCAGTTTCATTTATTATTATTTATGATGGATCCCACATAATAGAATGTTGTCGTGGAGTGTCGTGAAGATCTTAAGCATTTTACTATTTTGAATAAGGAAATTAAATTAAATTAACAGAAATATTGAATCTTCTAGGAAGTATAGAAAGTTGGAATTATTGGAGAATAGGCAATTTAAAATCAAACTGTGTCCAATAATAATAAATAGCATTCCTATCAAACATATTTACGTAATTTTTGGAGCAACTTATTACTGAATTATGAGACGCGCATATGCTAGGCCGAGTGTGTGAATGCCGCGAGATTTTTCAAATGTCATAACGCTGCAAAAACTATTATAATAAATGTCATAACTCTGCAAAACCTTTTACAATGTATGTAATTAGTATCTTCGCTCATTTAAACGTATATCAACCGTGAGAAACGTCTTCTTACTGACCAACTATAGATTTGTTTTTGCAGCAGTTAGAAACGGTTTCAAATATTCGACCAGTTAAGTTACGAACGCGTTACCATTGAATTCAATGCAATAAATGTTTGGACGGACATTTCTGATAGTTTCAAACCGTTTCCGACTGCTGCAAAAACAAACCTTATATCGTAGCAATTAGCGCTCAACTAACTAGTGGTTCGATCCAGGGAAAAACGGATTTTTGTTTTGCTGATAAAGATAGGTGAGTTTTGACGTCCATCATCAAATTATATCCACAGTATATTGCTTGGAACGTTATGGTTTCAATAACAGCTTATTCCGCCTGTTCAATTCTTATCTGTATCGACGAAAGTTGTACATTTCTTATAACGATTTCAAGTCGAACACTTTTACTGCGACATTGGGAGTGCCTCAAGATTCCAGTTTGGGACCACTCCTTTTTAACCTATTTGTAAATGATTTATCCCTATCTCTAAAATCAAATCATCTTATGCTTGCCGACGACTTGAAATTGTTCATGTACGACTGACTGTTTGATGCTGCAAGACCTTATAGGTTAACTTGGTGAATCTACTGATAATTATTTACTCGTTAATATAAATAAATAAAAGAGAAATATGTACGTATACTCTCAAAAATCAAACCACGATATTTTAAAAATACGAAATTGCATTAAGAATTTCACAGCAACGTTTTCTCACCAAATGGAAGCTTATATTTTGTTATGTTACGGTGATAATAAAAAAATAGAGAATTTTCATCCTGTCTAAAGTCGAAAGTGATCCTCGTTTGTACCTTGAAGTTAATAGATTGTGTGAAATTATCTTACCGAATATCTCCCGAAGTTACAACTTCAATTAATAACAGGAAATAATTTAAGCATGTTATAAGTGAAAAAATTTCTTTATATTATGCAGGCCCCCCGTAACCGGGCGTGCAACGCACGCATGCGCCACTTGAAAAGGGGCGCCAAACCGAAAATTTGGGACAATAGACTTTTTTAAAATCCAGAAAAAAATATATATAAAAAAATAATATTGCGCAGGGTGAATAAAAATAAGTAAATGCCTTTACTTGTCAAGTTTCAAGTAAATACTTAGTGGCCACATTTAGTTTGTTAAGGATTAACAAATATTAACTTTCGGATTGACGGGGTTATTTTATTCACCCGACCCAATATAAAAAATATTAAATATTCATACAGCTTTAACTTAAGGTGTTATTAAACACTTAGAGATGAAATTAATAATTTTATCAATATTTGTGTGTATGTAATATACATAAATAATATTTTTAAGTTAAACTACTACTTTAAATAAAATCTGGTGCACTAAAAACGGGAAAATAATTATTAGGACCCATTATGAGACTTTCTAAAGATTCTAACCTCTTTCAAAATTAACAATTAATTTAAAATGTGGGATGTAGGTTAAAATATTTTTTTAACGAACTTGCGCTCCCACGTTTTTATTTTTAATTGTTAAATGTTCCAGAGGTCAGGATATCAGGAAATATTTTTACCTATACTTTCTATTTTTTGGTTCTTAATTTTTCACTTGACTAGAACTGATTCGTCTGTTTTGTATAAATGTTGTTTGATAAACTTAGAAATATTGTTCTTCTCTCTGACTGGCAATTCATATTGGTATTGAATTATTGAAGATTTTAAACTATTTGAACACAACAGGTTTAGACATCCCCTTCTACGAACGCAAAAATCGTGGATTGCTATAGGTTGAATAGGAAGGAAGAGAAATGCTACTGGATAAAAAAGTGGATAAATTACGTTACCATAGGAACGCTCTGTTATTTTATTTATTAAATATAGCGTCAATTTAAAACGTTAAAATGAAAAGTTTATAGATCGGCATGTCTCGATTTGGCAATATATACGTGTGGGACAGAAATAGTAACTGAAACCGAAAATTGTATATACTCGAATCAAGAATTCAGACGTGCTACGTCACGGCTGACGTTACACATTTGTTTTTATTGTCAACGTAATTTTCGATATTTGGTCGCATTAAAAACAATCAATTTTTGCAATTTAGTGCAATATATAATGCAAACTTTTAGTGTAGTATATAGTTTTATTACTATCAGTTGCAGTTTCTTAAATATTTTGATAAAAATATAATGAATTATTCATTTGTTCGTATGACGTAAGTCGTCTGAATTATTGTCCCGAGTATACTTAAAAATTCGAAAAAAGCCAGTCATCAATTTGAAATAAATTTAGAATATTTTGTAAATTTGAACACACAGCAGTGTATTGTGGATGTGGCAAGAATAATAGTGAATTGTGGTTTCAACATGAAAAAGAAAAATGGAGAAAATTATAAAGAGTATAGAAAATATCACGCCAAAAATGCTGCAAAATATGTATTCTGAAAAATTTAATGCAATTCTCAATCAATTCACTGATTCTCACATACACCTACAGACCTTTTGAAAAGATATTTTCATATTGCTGCATACCGAATAGCTTGACGAGCAGCTGATACAGCAAATTGTAAAATATTTTAGAGAAGAAATATCAAATAATGGAGAGTTAACTGGCCGCATTTAATATAATAAGTAGGTAAAGTGTTTTCAAAAATATGTCAAGATGGTTAAAAAAATGTTGCATAAGTAGTTAATGAAAAATATAGAATATCCTAATCATATCATTTAAAGCGGGTTATATTTCATCTGACAGACTTTTTCCATCCAATCATTTTTGTATTGGAAGTTAGAAATCAAAAGGCTGGTGAAAAATATTTAAATACTTAAATGGACGAAAGTGTCAGCTGAAAGAAGTGGGTTGGACATGAAAAATAAAAAAAATTCTAATCCTTCACATCGCTCCAGCACAATATCAAATTTAGCTAAGGCAGGTGTTAATGAGCAAAAGTTAATTAAGATAACTGGAGACTCTTCAACAAATTCTATAAAACTTTATTTACAACTCAACATAGAGCATCACTCAAATCTTGTAACAAATCTCTGAAGTCAGTGTCCACAGCTTATTTAAAATCAGCCATACAATCAGTCATCCACAAGAGAATCTATACTAAAGTCAATGGAGCAAATTATTTACAATAATTATTGTGTTTTTCATAATTTTGTTCACTTTAAAAATATATTCTGTTTAGTATTAATAGGTACACATTTATATTCTTTTGTTTTAGCATTATTCTATTCATGAAATTGTCTTACCAAATACCATTCAAGCTCAGATTTTGAGCCTGACATTTGTTTGTTGGTTTTCTCGTACTTACTTTTGTAGGAAATTTAACCCCAGCTGTTCGACAAAATCACTCCACGACAGTAAGTACTAGAAAACAAACAAAAAATATTCGGCTAAATCTGAGCTCTTATAGTATTGTCTGTTTAAGCTGTGGTATTGTACCCGACTAAATCATTAATAACGTCAATATCAGTATGTCGGTGAGTGGTCGCGCGGTCAATACTTGAATCGATCTGACTAGATCGGTGTGGGTTCGAGCTTCGCAGCCGGTAGACCGTATACCAGCTATATTCGTGGAGAGGATTGACACCCTCTCTGTTAGCTTGGGTCAATGTCAGGGATTATTGAAGTTTTCCAGGTTTTTTTCATTTCTGCACTGAATGGTGGTTAGGTCCTACCAACGGGCGCAAATGCGACCTGCTTAATAATATGCCGCCCCCTCTCCCGCACAAGTCGTCGACTTCTTGGCTAACCCTCGTGATTAGAATGAGGGGTAGATATAATGTTATTTTTGCTATTTTTGTTATTAATATGATAGTAATGACCAACATATACCATTCTTTGCGACATTTCCAATAAGTCGACTTAAAAATATAAACTTTATGAAATCAAATTTTTTTAATTTAAAATGAAAAATATTTATTTATGGTAAGAACTTAAACAAACGAAGTAAAATTCGCAAATTAAATGCTGGAAGCAGATTGACTCAAATATTTGTCTTTAATTAGCGCCACTGTTTTGGTTCGGTTATGCAACCAGTCTTTATTGTTTCAGGTGTGGTGGTTCTCTAGTCAGCAGGCGCCACGTCGTCACGGCCGGCCACTGCGTGGCCCGGGCGACCCCCAGGCAAGTGCACGTCACCCTCGGCGATTACGTCATCAACTCTGCGGTGGAGCCCCTGCCGGCCTACACCTTCGGGGTGTCCAACATACAGGTTTGACTATAAAAGTTCCATATTTTGTGTTTATAGACACTCAGACATGCTTTGGCTTCACGAAATTGTTATTATATGTATTTATACAGAATGTTATTTTTACTATCGATAAAATGTCAACGTTATATCCTACAATGAAAATTAAGCAGGGTAGCACAAGGTGGCGCGAAATTAAGTCCCTGATTCTTTTTTTTTATATATAAAACAGGGATTAATTAATAAGGAATTAAGGATTATTGTGAATGAATTAGATGAACCCTAAAAATTTGTTTTGTCATGTACTAAAAATAATAGGGTCCCAATAAAGTGCTCGATATTTTAATATATTTTGCAATATAAAATAGGAGAAATGCTTGACTACTAATGATGAATGCAGTATAAGAATGCTCGGTATTTAAATAGCATTTGCATAATAAAAATACTAAATGCTCGATAAGTTTTAAAAGTATGTTTCGATATTTTATTAATTTTGTACGATACAAATTTCAAAAGTGTTCATTACTTTATGCACGATATTCAATTTTGGTTCGCAGATTTGAATCTAAAAGCGCGTGTGCGCAATAGAATGATTTGCAAGCAGTGAAATGAACAACGACTAGCCCGGGCTGATTTCATTGTTTAACCTAACCTAACCCAACCTAACCTAACCTAACATAACTTAATCTAACCTAACCTAACCTTACCTAACCTACAGTTAATTTTTCAAACTTAAGAATTTATTTTCTGCAAATAATTTTTATAACAGTGCATTTACACTTTCTAGAAAGTAATTATTGTTTTTTACAGCATACGAGCCCAGAGTCATATCATTTGGCCCAATGGCTATTTTAATTCTTCACTTTACTTTAGAAAACACTGGCAGACACAAATGGAAAATGTATTAATTCCAACTATTTTCATTGTAATTTGAGATATTTTGGAAACATTTTTATTCAAATTAATTACTTAAATGCTAGAAATGTGCCCATAATAACAAAGTATATAATTTAACAACAAATCATTTCGTTTGGCCCATATAATAAACGTAGGTTGTTATCGTAGTATTAGCCTTGAGTTAAACATAACATTTGCCTATTTTTGATTGTTGTTAGTGACATGTCAGAAGTTAGTTGACAGTATTTTCCTCTCAAAAATAGTGCGTGGTAAAGCTTTGTCAAACGATATGCGTAAAGTTATTTTTAATTTATACAGTGCTGGTCATTCTTGTGGTAAAATTGCTAACCAACTGCAACTTTCACGCTATACTGTGTGAAATATAGTCAAATTATATAAAACGACAGGAGCAGTGGAAGTAAAACCAAATTTGGGTAGAACTTCAAAAATAACAGCGACCGATTTGAGAGGCTTACGCCGTATTTTGAAGCAAAACCATCGTGCCAATTGTGCCGAATTAAGTATAGAATGGAATAGGACGACGGGTAAATATTTTTCAAGATCAACCTGTCAAACGACTGGGTTATAAGTTTTACAAAGTAAGTAATTTTTTATTTCATTTTATAGGCACTAAGAGCAGACAGTTTTTAAATCGTAGGCTAAAGAAAAACCTCTGTTAACAGGAAAGCAGAAAAAAATAGGTTGATATGGGCAAAAAATCATCAGACTGGTCACAAATGCAATGGAATAGTGTCATTTGGAGTGACGAATCAAGGTTTGAGGTATGTGTCGGAGATTATCGAAGTAGAGAATTGAGGACAAAAAATGAGCCATATCATCCAGACTGTTTGCGCCGAAAAGTGAAATTTCCGGCTTCTGTAATGATTTGGGGATGTATGTCAGCCCAGGGTGTTGGAAAACTGCACATCGTAGAAGGGACTGTTAATGCTGTTAGATACATTGACATCCTTAGGGACAGCTTAATGCCATCAATCGAAACATTAAAAACAATAGAAAATGAGTACGTGTTCCAATAAGATGGCGCTGCCTGTTACACTGCCAAAATAGTCAAGGAATGGATGTTGCAGAATAATATTCCCACCTCAAACTGGGTATCAAGTAGTCCCGATCTGTCGCCAATAGAAACACTTTGGCACATTATGAAGAAAAAGTTGCGTGCCTCACCTGCTAGAATAGTTCCTGAATTAAAAGAGAAACTAACTCACATTTGGAACTCATTTACTGCTGAAGATTGTAAAAGTTAGTAGACATTATGCCAAAGCAAATTCAAGCAGTTCTGAAGCAAAAGGGTGATCTTACACAATGGTGAAATCACCAATTTGCGGATATGATTGTTGGGCCAAACGAAATGATTTGTTGTTAAATTATATACTTTGTTATTATGGGCACATTTCTAGCATTTAAGTAATTAATTTTAATAAAAAATGTTTCCAAAATGTCTCAAATTACAATGAAAATAGTTGGAATTAATAAATTTTCCATTTGTGTCTACCAGTGTTTTCTAAAGTAAAGTGAAGAATTAAAATAGCCGCTGGGCCAAATGATATGACTCTGGGCTCGTATATATATATTTAACGGTTCATTTAATATTCTCATTAAATATTTAATATTTTTACCGAGTATTTAATATTCTTACCGAGTTTTTAATATTCTTATCCGGCGATGAATAGTTGTATCGAGCATTTAATATTTTTACCGAGCATTTATTATTTTTAACTAGCAAGTATTATTTGTGATGAACACATTTATATGTTTAGAGAGCATTTGTTGTTTTCATCGAACATGTATTTTTTCCTTTGCGCAACTATTATTTCCAGTTTGCGAATACATTTTTCACTGAGAATTTATCATTTTAATTGAACAGTTTACCAAACATTTCTTAATGTATCGTGCATTCAAATAAAATATCCTATTTCTATATTATTTTATTCGGAAAATGTATCGTGCTGTTAAATAATTTAACGAGCGTTTAATTTGTTCCCAAAATAATATAGTTCAAATGGCCAATTTTTCATAACTTTTTCGAGCATTTCGAGTGGTATTGTGCCAATTTCCGAATGTTGCCTTGTAGTTCGTTCAAGGTTTCAGAATGATTTTCAAATACTGTATCTTGGCGGATATATTATACCTGTATCTTGTAGGGGAACAAGTGTTAAGTCTTTCGCTAGAATTCGCTTTGAATAACGTCTTTATAAAACATATTTTTAAAATTGTTATTAAGCAGTAAGTGGCACATTTATTATATCTTTGATATTCTCTGAAGCTATTTATTTGTGGCATAATCTAGCTTTTGTTTAGTTTGATTGGGTTTTTGCAACACTTCTGAAGAAATAAAGATTAATTAGAATAGAGTAGAATAGAATAGCACTTTATTGACTTTTACATACATTCGTTGTACATTAACAATCACACCTAAAGACTAATATACAGAATAAAATATCATGGACGCTAAAGAAACAATGAGAAATCAAAAATTTTTTAGTGTAGTTGTGAAATGATTTTACAGACATCAATTTGGGATTGTCTCGACTACGACAGTTTACGAATTTATTATATAAGTCGATTTCAAATTTATTATTTAATGTAGAATATGGGATTATAAGATCGCCCCCATGCCGGGTATTATATTCGTGGACACTAGAATGTGTAGGCAAATTAAGCTTATGTTTGTGAACCAAGTCAAGATACTCCAGAAGATAGAGACACGGAAGAGGCAAGATCTTATAGCGCTTCAAGAACTTTCTACTGGGAATGTAAACTGGTACGTTTGCCACAAGACGAACCGCAGCCTTCTGCAGCACAAACGGCCTGTGAGAGTTACTGGCGTTGCCCCATAAGGCTACGCCGTAATTTAAATAACTGTGAAATAGCGAGAAATATACCACCCTCATCACACTGTTATCCACAGAAGGCCGCAGCTGCCTCAAGACAAATATTTGGTTGGCAAGTTTCGAGCAGAGGCCGGCTATATGCGCTGTCCAATTTAAACCAGGATCCAGCGTGATGCCAAGTAATTTGACAGGATTAGACTTTAAGCCTCTTTTATCGGCAGTAAAGGTAATATGCTGTGTCTTAGACACATTTAATTTTAACTTATTAGCTGACAGCCATGTTTTAGCGTCAGATAAACAATCTCTGCTCAGCTGGTCACTACCAGGGGTTAAAATAGTAGTGTCATCCGCAAAAAGGATGCACGTACTCCTATCAATATTTGCAGGCAAGTTGTTAATATACAACAAAAAAAGTACCGGGCCCAATACAGAACCTTGAGGTACACCCTCAGTGACAGGGAGCAATGATGACTGCCGATTGCCAATAGCAACACACTGTTGTCTACCTGTCAAATAGGAACGAAACAATTTCAACTCGTTGTTGCGAATGCTGTAATATTCCAGCTTTGATATTAATATGTCGACATTGACACAGTCAAAGGTCTTGCTTAAATCGCACAGCGAGGCATGGGTCAATGTACCATTGTCAAGGCCGTCAACCACTTCTCCAATCACTGCTAGGAGAGCTCTTATTGTAGAGTAGCCCTTCTTGAACCCAAATTGGAAAGGGGAGATAGTTGACTCGTGTTCAAGAAAATAAAGTAATTTACCTTTTAATAGGATTTCAAAAATGTTGGCAAACACCGGTATAATCGCGATAGGACGATAGTTATCAAAATTATCTACGTCACCCTTTTTGTGCACAGGAATAACTTTCGTAATTTTCATGGAGTCAGGCCAAAAGCCCTCCTCTATAATTGTGTTATATATAAGCGTAATATAGCTTGACGAACATCAGTTTCCAACACTGCGGATATAAAGAATGATGAAACGGATCTCGGTAGCTTATTAATCAATTAATAATTAACAAAGGGTCAACTCTCTCTGTACAAGAATTTTCGAAACAGACGTAAAAAAACTATTAAATTAATTGGGTGTAAAATAAGCTCTTGCGCCAAACGGATCAGTCAAAGGTTATTTTTGACACTAAGTTTGAGGCCCTTGCGCCAAACGGATCAGTCAAAGGTTATTTTTGACACTAAGTTTGCCTAACCAAAAAATCTCGCACTGCATAAGTAGATAAGTAAAAATAACAAAAACCACAGCACTATCACGCTCTTCAGTATTTTTTGACTTTTTATATTAGTAAAGTTTATTTAAAAAATTGAAATTTAATAATTTTATTTACGTATTTTTGTGTGAGATTCTATGGTTAGGCAAACTTAGTTTCAGAAATAACCCTTGACTGATCCGTTTGGCGCAAGGGCTTATTTAATTCATCTTTAATTTTTCAGAAGTGTAGCAAAAACCCAAACTAAATAAAAATCCTTAATGTTATGTATAAATAATATTTTAGCGGTTTGAAATGTATCGCAAAATAAACATAATTTGGGAAAGATGTGATTGTCATACTGTGGCAAGACACAGACAAGGAAACTCATAGTTCCCTTGTGTAAGGTGACAAGTGTAAAAGGAAACAGTTGTCAAACAATAAGTTATAATTGCGTGCAAATCAGTTACAACGTAAAGGAATAAAAACAAGATGTTTCAGACAAATTGTCCTACAAGTAAAAGATTACTTTGAAGCTGAAAGAATTAATGGTTTATGAGAAATTTAACTGCGGCAAGTAACTAAAAATTTGTTTTGTTATGTACTAAAAGTAGCATAGTTCAAATGGCCATTAATGCAATAATGAGCTCTTTTCAGAGCATTTTTCATAACTTTTTCCAGCATTTCAAGTGGAATTGAGCCAATTTCTTCCCGAATGTTGCCTTGTAGTACGTTCAAGGTTTCATGATGATTTTCAAACACTGTATCTTGGCGGATATGCTATACCTATACCTATACTATACCTGTATCTGGTAGGGGAACGAGTTTAAGTTTTTCACTAGAATTCGCTTTAATTAACGTCGGATAACTGCGTAGATCTTTGAGGTTCGACGAAATAATAGCAACATCCCATAGGGGACTTGATTTTCCGCTACCTTACAATTACAATTTGTCCGAAAATTGCTCGTTTACGAGATTCAGGGTGCTAAAATTGATGAAATTAAAATTATTTCAGAGTTGTATTAGAAAATCGTTAAGCAATAGTTTTGTAATTAAAATGAATAAAAATATTAAATTGAACCTCCATCAGTCATGTAAATACAAAAAAATAGAGTACATTCTAGTAAAGCTAAAATTTTGTACAGTTTTAAGTTTTTTTTATAAAATCTTAAACTATATGTATAATCTATTGCTATAATACTGGCACTCATTAAATGCCACAAATGCTTAAAAGTTAAAGACAAAAAGTTATGCGTTAAAATAACCGTTGACCTACCCAAAACGGACGCCTATGACCGGTACTAGAAATTCGCAATTGATGGAATCGATTCATCTCTGAAGTCTAAACAAGCATATCAGTTTTTGTATTTAAACAAAACTATTTACAAGGCGCCATCTTCAAAGAGCTCTAGTTCCCTTAGGAAGCATTTTTGGACTAGGTGAATTGGGTTAAATTGTCTTAAAATTATATGAGGAATCTCCGGTCTTCTTTTGTCAGGAGAGTTTCTGGACACCCTGTATATCCATTTTATTTTATTATTTCTGAATCACCCTGTATAAAACTGTATATATGTACGTATGTAAAATACAAAATTACCTTGACACGTTATTTGTTAATTTCGTTAAAATTTAATTTATTCACATCTGACCGTACATCTTTTCTAGTATAACTGATGTCTCTATTATTATAAAATTTTGTTATGGAAATTAAGCTACATGTGACACAAAGTTTAATACAAATTCAAGCTTCTCCTATCTGCTACCTTTATTGAAATTACCTACAAAGCCAGTTGACCCCAAGCATTTCGGTTTGTTTGAAATAGTTTTCGACGTTATAAACGAAATACTCGTCGCTAGAATATAACGTCTTTGTGGTAGTAATTAAAACTGTATTAAATTATTTTTGCTATACTAAATATGTATGAAACACAGTAGTGAATAAATTATTTTATTGCAAGTTAGAATAGCTTGCAGTGCTGTGAAAATTTGAAATGCGGTAACCTTTGGGGAAGTATAGTCAGTTATTTTAACAAATAAAATGCCTCTAGGGAGTGCAGCAATATTTCAGAAATTCTTCATTTCATATATCTGCCACTATACAGGGTGATTCATTAAGAAGGGGATGAAAAAATGAGAAATAATAAACACATAAAGAAAATATCATTTGAACTGTAATGCATTTCATAGCGGGTGTTAGAAATAAGAAAATTAAGTGATTCCACATAGTAGTTTCATTTGTTAGCCCGTCACGGTGATGCCCTATTTGATAATGGCGATACAAAGCTAGTTGACCCCTAGCATTTCAGTTTGAAATAGTTTTCGACGTTATAAACAAAATACTCGTTGCTAGAATATGACGTTTTGAGGTCGTAATTAAAACTGTTTTTCATTCTTTTGCTATACTAAATATGTCTGAAACACAGTGGCGAATAAAGTATTTTATTGCAATAAAATAGCATGAGTGCTGGGAAAATTTTAATGAAATGCGGTGACCTTTGGGGAAGTATAGTCAGTTATTTTAACAGATAAAATGCATCTAGGAGTGCAGCAATATTTCAGAAATTCTCCATTTAATATACCCATCACTATACAGGGTGATTCATTAAGAATGGGCAATCTCCAAACTGGAGATACGGTACATAAAAATATGATGATTGAGCTTAACATGCGCTATACAAATATTGCAGGTTTACGAGATACAGTGATGAAAGTTGGAATTTTAATTTGAAGTGTTTCAATACTTTTGGAATTGTTAGCAGAATCAACTCAAAAATTGGTTTAGTCGCTCCAAGAAGTCAGACTTCTTACGTTACGCAATTGTTTTTATGGTCAACGTAATTTTCGATATTTGGTTGCGTTAAAAACAATGTGATGAGGAACAAGAAATAAATAGGAGAATAATAAAAGCAAACAGAAGTTCGGCAGCAGTCAACCACTTTTTGAAAACAAAAAATATGTCCAGACGAGTAAAATATAGGATGTATAAAACAATATTGAGACCGACAGCGATGTATGGTAGTGAAAACAGGGTTCACAATAAGAAGTCAAGAGAAAAACCTTTTAAGGTGGGAAAGAAGATCTTAAGAAGAATTCTAGGGGGTAAGAGGACAGAGGAAGGCTATATAAGGAGAAATAATGAGGAAATATATGCAATGTACCAGGCACCAACAATAGACGAATTTGTAAAAGCCAGGAGAGTGCAGTGGCTAGGGCATCTAGAACGTATGGAGGATGAAAGGACAGTTAAGAAAATAGTAGGGAGTAAACCTAACTACAAGAAAAAAAGAGGTAGACCGAGGAAGCGATGGAGAGAGGCAGTGGCAATAGATCTAAGGGAGACAAATGTAACGGATTGGAAAAGAAAGGCGAAGGACAGAATGGAGTGGAGGAGAATAACACAGCTCTGGGCCTAAAAGGCCTGTAAACAGCTTTATATATATAGTATTATTATTCTCAGTTGCAGTTTCTTAAATATTTTGATGAAAATATAAAGAATTATTCATTTGTTCGTATGACGTAAGTCGTCTGAACGCTATTACTTCAGTAAATCAGAACTCATTTTATTTTATTAATGGACTATGGTTAATGTGATTTAAGAATGTAAAAGGCAGTTCAATTTATTTAAAAATGGTGCTCTTAACTCAGATATCAGATATTTGCATTTTGAACGTTTAATGTAATATTGGATTAGTCACCGTTATTGCTTTGACTTCTTTCAAGTAGGCTTCTGTCAGCATATGTTAGTTTTTTGTCAACAAATATGTGACATTTTTGCGTTAAGTTTTAATTTACTAATTATTTTAGTAGAAGTTTCAATGTCAAAAATCCCTCGGTATAATGACTTTTCCCACAGTAAAATGCATGTTATTATTTTTGTGTCTTTTCTCAATCAAAATTTAATAGACTTAATGCAGTTATAAGTATTTACAATTATACTCAAATCGAAGATAACTCAATCACAAACTGTTCAGAAATATTTACAATCGCCTAGATATGTTTCTTAAAAGTCATGATGATGCTACGAATACTGACAACATCGATGATGAAGAAGATGTTTTAGTTCGTATTTTGGAAAACCCATATGTGAGTACTCGTCGTTAAGTGCAGCAACAGGTATAAGCCAATCATCTATCTGGAGAAAGAAAGAATATTCGTCCATATCACCATACTCTTGTCCAAAATGTATTATCTCAAGATTTACCAGCTCGTCTACAATTTCCTTAATTTTTACTAACAAACCGAAAACCAACATCATGGTATCCTTTTGATAAGGCATCGTTTACTTGATGAGGTGTGAATTCGAAAATCAACGTACTCTACAGGAAGCACATTTTCAGCATAAATTCAAGGTAAACATTTCATGTGGTTGTAGTGTCTGTTTTTATTGGTCCTTTTGAGCTCCCTCCTAATCTGAATGGACCATTCAATTTGAACTTTATTACGTACATTGAAGCACACTCCTAGAAGATGTACCATAAAACGAGACATGTACTTATGTATGTAGGATGGGGCGCCACCACATTTTTCTCTACGAGTGCGCCAATATCTAAATGAACATTTTCCTCATCAGTCGATTGACCATGAAAGTAAATTTGTTTGGCCACCGAGAATACCAGATTTTAACCCTGTGGACTGGGATATGGGCACAAATGAACGAAATGGTTTACAAAGCAAATCATTATTCCATCGAGGAGTTACGACAAAAATTCAAGAAGCCACGAATATAATTAAAAATAACAGATACATTTTGTTTAATATGCAAGGATCTTTAAGAAAGCGGATCACAACATATGCTGAGGTGAAGGGCGATTGGTCTCAATATGTTCTTGCTTGGCGGATAAAATGGGAGAGGGGGCACCATTTTGCATTTACGCATTTTACTTGAAATTCTATGGTAACGCATTCAATAGATCAAATCAGTCATTATATAGAAAATTTAAATAACCAATCCGTTTAAATTTCCTGGTAACATGGTATAGGATTTGTATGCAGGGTTAACTATAACTAAGTATAAATATTGTAAGAGCGAATAGAGAAAAATAAGAATTAACGGAATCATCGTTTAAAAAAAAAATTAAATTATTTATAAAGCAGATATTTTTTTCCAAAGTATATTGAATCCCTATTTATCTACGCCCATGGCCGTTCTCCCGACACAAATTTAAATTTCGCTGTCCTAAGTATGCAACGATCAACACAACAGTGTTATATCTATGTCTTCCCAGTTGTAGTAATGAAATATTTTTGTTTTTCGTGCGATCAAAATTAGCCAACATATTTTTAGATAATTATTTTCCTTGAACGATGCTATCGTATTTGTTTCAAGTAGACATTTTCTGTGATATGTACCCATATTTATTTTTATTAAAGGTTTACTTCAATATAATGAATCATTGTAGTAGCAGGAACTTGAAATTTAAACATTTTAAATATCTGCTTGAATTGAACAGTAGAACACCGCGTTAAAGTGGGTAATCCACATACCTGTACCAAATGAGTAAAAATGTTTTGACAGTTTGCAACGACGGAAAGAACGAATGTAAAAATCTACAACCAATTCCGAAATAAATATTGTATTGTCTTTTAGGCTTCCCTCAGAACGTGGTTAAAATTGTTGTACTTGACAAAAGAGAATTGCCTTACATAACATTCATTATTTTTAGCCGAAACAGTGATATAACAGTTTATGCCAATTTCGAGGCGTCAAATAATAAAAATTATAGTTATTTTCTCAAATTTAAAGTTTTTATCTTGTATTATCAATTACCTAAGGTCGAAAATAATAGAGAGTAACTAATTCACAGCTCACAGATGAATACGGGATGTGAGGGTTGCACGATTACCTAAGCGTGCCACTTGGGAAGGGTTCAAAGCACATAAAATTATTAAAAAGAAGTTGACGTCGAGTGAACCTAGCACATTAACAGTTTACTTTAAATGTCTCCCCACTCCGTGTCATTCTCTCCACAAATTAGAATGCCATCTGGACAGCGATGGCTTACCACCGCCCACTTACACCTACTTGATGCGCACTCCGCGGATATCACACATTTTAACACATAAGCCTTGTCTTCATGGACGTGAAATTCAAATTTGTTTTAATTATTTATGACGGAAAAATCTAAACTTTTGATAAATTTTGCAAAACAGTACAAATATTATTGCTACTTTCATTATTATCCCCAACAAACAATTAAAGTTAAAATTACGTTAACTTGACCTCTGAATTGGTCAAAAACTTTTCATGACCAATTCCATATAGAAATTTACCTATATTCGTTGGCCTTTTTCCTTATGTGGGAAAAACTAAAGTAATATGGAAGTTAATAATTGGTCGGCAAGAATTTTATTCCAATAAGATAATTGGACCTAAAAGAAATACGGACCAATTTTATGTTAAAATTTCGAAATATAAAAGACATTATTACCAAAATATACCCTAATTATGCTCTTTATATGACATACTTTGAGAGAGACAACATTATATGTTTGATTTTATATATTCTAATAGCGAACAGGGATAGGAAGAAAAGAAAGACTACCTATGTCAGGCTACTAAGCTACAAGTAGAGTAGGAGTTAGTATAATTATAGATATTTATATTTTAATATAATAAAGTCTGTATTTTTTGTTTACATTCATCAAATTGTACAACCCATAATTATTTATCGTATATTGTGATGATCAAACTTTCATAAAAATAACGCGCCTTATAAATATACATTTTATTATTGCTTCTTAATAATATTACTATACTGAAAAATAACCTAAAATAAAAACTGAATGTATTTGGTGATAAAATGTGTTTAATAATCATTCGTCATAAGTGTATTAACTAATATTATCTGTATTAACATAATTTTAATGAGTAATCAATTAGAAATAATGAACAAAACATTTAGTGTTTATTACAACATGGCCGCTCAAATAATATCAAATTTGAAGTCAATTTGTCTGTAAGTTTTAACCTATAGGGCAGATTGCCTATGCCAATGTTGACGTCACAGGAAAATATTAACTTTGTGGTTGAAATTTACTCCAAATGAAGATATTTTATGGTAATTTATTACCAATTAAATTATTACTAGGTACCTACATATAAAATTCTACTCTTGGATTTATTTGTGATTGAAAATTCAAATTAAAGCTAATAATATTATGTATGTGTAATAACAAAAACAAAATAAATATTTTCTAACGGAATTCAATTCGAATTTGAATTCACGTGCACTACTGAATTCATCTGACACGATAACAGTCATAAGAATACTTATACCTATATGAAGTGTTTATCGATATATTATCATTAGATTGATTTAATATGCAGTGTTGGCTTAAATTCGTTTTTTACAACTCTCTAATATTGTGTAGGGCTTAGTTTTCACTGCAGATTGCCAAAACACAAAACAATTTCTACGCGCTATTACATGAAGATATGTCGGAATACATATAACAAGAAAGAAGCTTGTCCGCTAAAAGACCTTTATAAAGGCGCCTACAGACACACGAACATTTCTTGAGATATGTACGCGCGTACAAGTACGCGCGTACATGTACGTTTTATTCGAATTGCCTACACACGTTTTGATAATTTTCTATTCAATTTGCTAAAAACATGGCGACAGTGAGTAATCACGGTTTAAATTTATTAGCAGTGGCGTGTGTGTGCATAATAAAAAATCGATTTTCGCATATAAATCTACTGGAAGAACTTCGTTTAGAACTGGATGATTATCGAAATTATCTTCGTAGGTATGGACGAAGATAGCTATGTATTACTTTTAAATTTAGTAACACCACTAATCCAGAAACAAGACACGTGCATGAGGTCTGCCATATTACCACATGAAAGATTATCAGTTACCCTGTGGAAGGAATTATGAAGATTTTAAATTTTCTAGTATCATCGCACCTCAATCGCTAAGTAAAATAATTCCAGAGATCTGCAATGCTATTTCGTTAAAAATTCCTTCGAATAATTCGTACTATCAGCTATGATTTAAATTAAAAACAGTTAACACGTGGGTGGACACCACGAACCGCACTGATATTATTCGCGATACATAAGTCCGCTTTGGCTACACACAGAAAGATATGTACGTGCAACTTGTACGCGCGTACAAAAATTCAAGCAGCGACTGAATACATCTTCGACGGATATTTTAGAGAGATATTGTCTACACACCGACGGATATGTACGCGCGTACAAGTACGCGCGTACATATCTCAAGAAATGTTCGTGTGTCTGTAGGCGCCTTAAGACACACTTACGTCGAAGTATTATTAACAAGTAAATTTGTACCATAATATAGAACAATATTTCTATTAGGTTAATTGAAATGGTCAAATATTCTTAGAACTTATCAACAAAGTTGAAAATAGGCTTATATTGTAATAAAAATAGAACTTAACCAATTGAAGGATTTAATAGGGCAAAATAACTAGTTATTACCTTATTTTTAACCACTAATTGAAGACAAAATAAGTTATACAATTTCGTAATAAATATGTAAATATTTACCTATTGTATTAAGTTAAAAATCCTTGGATATTGAAGACAGATTTCTAGGCGAAATTAAGTAAATTATAACTTCGTCTTACACGTTATTGGAATGTTAGCATTTGAAAACATAAAATAGGTAAACAATATGTAATTTCGAACTGTATAAATTGACATATATTTCATTTTACTTGGAAGGCATTATATTACTCTTAGTTAACAAATTTTTGACTAAAATTTTGGTATTATAAGATTTTGTAACATTGAAGACTATTTTTATGGAGGAAAGTAGTAAATCTTGATCAATTCAGGATTATTTTTCTTGTGTAGTAGTCTATTAGGCTTAAATGTTAGTTGGGTTGGTTTTGATAAGTTTGTTTTGAGCTTCTGACAATCTACCATGACAGTTTCAGGATGAAAATGGAAGTTTACAAATTCGGTACAAGTAGAGATTTTCCCACCATTAAATAAATCGCGCAAATATAAGGACATTTGGAGCCGCTCCTATTTTTATTTTTTCGAATTCGAATTGCTTGATGTTTGCAGACGACCTAAAGTTTTACAAATGTAATAAAATAATATTGATGCGGCTTTTAAATGGAGTCGTACTAATAAACTTAATTTCAATATTCAGAAATGATATAATATAACCTTTACTCGTAATAAGCAAGCAATATCTCATCAATATAAAATGAATAACGTCGAGTTAAGCATACAAAGTTTTGTCAAAGATTTAGGTGTAACTATTAATTCCAAACTATCGTACAAAATGCACATTGAAAATATAACCACCTCAGCCTATAAAGCCTTAGGTTTCGTGATACGAGAATCAAAAAATTTTCGGAACATCAATTCAATTAGTATATCTCTTTATAACAGTTCAGTTAGGCCCAAACTTGAATATGCTTCGCTGGTATGGCATTCACAACCTGGAATATATACAGAGAAGGTAGAGAAAGTTCAGAAGAAGATTCTAAGATTCATCTAGTTTAAAAAATATAACAGACCTCCAGATTACAATGTTACTCGGACTGTTAATTTGTGTAAAGAGTTTAAAGTGAATACATTATATAATCGACGTGTCATTGCAATGCTTCTGTTTAGATACAGAATAATAAACTCTCTTAGCGATGACTCATATTTGTTGTCCTTGATATATGTCAATACCCATCTGAGAAATACTAGAATGCATGAACTTCTCTACATCCCCATTCGTAAGAGAACTCAGTTTGCACCCCTTCTGATACTGTTTCCACTAGCTAACCAGGTTTCCTCTAAGAGTTTTCGGTGTTTCTTTAAAATCCATAAAAATATATATTCGATTGATAATTTATAATTATTTATCTGTTTGTGTTATCTGCTGTATTTATGTTTAAATTCTGCTAGTTTTTAAGTACATACGAGTATACTGTACCTGTGCTATGATATTTTACTATGTGTATTGTATTTTGCAATTATTTACGCACTTTCCATATAATTAGGCGATGATGCCTGTTTGGAAGCAATAAATAAATAAATAACGGTCACACATTAACACTTATTATATCATATTGTACCGCCTTCCGTATGACTTTTTAATATTTATTTTAAATAGTTTCTTCGCCATATCACTATTTCGTCTATTTCTATAAGTATACTCTTTCCGATTTCATTTATACGGAAATTCACATATCATAATTCATATGTCACGCATCATTCGTAAAAGCACCTTTTTATAATATTCTAGGCAAAGTTTCATCTTATAAGATATAGCAAACTAATTTTTTTATTGTTGAAAGCTGATTTTTAAAATACCAACTTCCTTCCGCGAGTTTCTACTATTTTCCGTGTCGCAGTTGTACTTCTTTGCCACTTTATTTTATTGCACTATACACTACTCACGGACATTGTTGTTAATGAACTACATATTTCAACCACATCACTTACACTCATATTTTGATCTCGCACCCTAATTCCTTCACACATATCATCTGATATTCCTCATTTGTTAAATTAGGGCGTTTACGAACACAAAGTCACTAATAAATTAATTACGTAATTAAATTAGCGGAAAGATGTTCTCAAATTTTGCCCGCCCGAAATATATACCCGCCCATGATAGCGCTAGAGATGGAGATGGATCCGTCAATTCGTCACAATCAATAGAAGGTTAACGTTTCGATCTGGCGCAAGCGTATTTGCTGCAGCAGAAGCTGTTATAGGAAAAATATACGAACTGCATGTATGTTTATATGCCTAACAACCTACAGGTTATTTATTTTAATTAGCGCACTCGTTAACGTATTATCTCACTGATGACTTATACTAATACTGTAATGCCTAATGCTACAAATATACAGTATAATGATTCTATTATAAAAATATAAAGCAACTCATTCATAATTTTTTTCTACCTTATTGAACTTATATTAAATTTATACTTATATGACTAGAAGTTTAATTTTCAAAGGTAAATATTATGACCCCAATATTTATTTGCAAAATTAGTTGTATTTTCAAAAGAGTATTTTAATATATTCCAGAGGTCCTTTACCCGAAACTCCATATTGAATTTTGTTTATTTGCCAGCTAGATTCCGCCCGCAGTGGAAACTCAATATATCTGGAACACTTAAGCGAACTTCGGAAGTTTGCAACATATCTTAGCTGCCACTCAAAGGGATAAGTTGTCCAAGTGACGCTCTCGTGGGAAATTGAATATTTACCAGCTTCCCAGAGTGTCACTGGCGCCTTGCATGCGGATACCCTTAAGCTTTCATCATTTCCGCGGTCTCGAAGTGAAAAAATTTTAGGGCGGACCCGTTTCCGACTCCTTCTAGGACCCGGGAAACATCTTAAATATTTAGTTATTGCCAACGGGGAGCACCGGAAAGCTGTGGCTTATGTATACGATTTCCTTTAGCGTTGAGGAATGTCTTTAAGAGGATAGTTTCACATGTCTCCTATATTCAATCTTTCTGGCAAAAAAGGGATACAAAATATTTGATGATATAGGTTGTGGAGATTTAAATATTAAAACTATATTCCATGATTATTTTTAGAGGCATTAGAAATAATATAATCTAATCCGGTTGTAAAAAAATAACTATATCAACTGCACAAGTTTTCTCTAACATGTAGGTATGAGTTTACAGACTGACAAGTCATTTAAAATAAAAAACAGCATACTTTCGCCTGTTAGGTTTCAAAAAATTACAGCTATCCATTGAAGAATTACGGGAATATATACGGCATGACAAATATTTCCACTACAAGATTTAAAATTTTTCCTCCAAAATTTAAAACTAGATTAACTTTCGGAATATATTGTAACCTCTACGTTGACTTAGCTTTCAAATACGTCACGTAAGAAATCAAACTTTATTGTCACTACTTGATTACACAAGAAATGTACTTCAACCAAATTCACAACTGTCAAATTTTTACTTTGACGTTTCAGTTATTACTTCTCACATAAACAGAAACTGTAGAACGAAACCAATTTGCTTATTAATATTTTTAGGGTTCTCAAACGTGTCGAGAACTAAATCGAATATGGTCTACGAGTATAATATATTATTGTGCTTGGCTAGCCTTAATGCTTGACTAATTTCGGAATCTCGCATCAATGCAGCTGCTCAGTGCTAACTGTTCTTGGAACTCTGTCGGTGCGGTGGGGTAGGCTAACTTCACCATACGTGCTATATCTGCCTCCAATTGCTGTAAATTCTCTTCGAAACGTTGTCTTCGGCCTTTTAGTTGTGCTGGGTAAGCGTGTTGTAGATGGGCTTCACCATACATCATTTCTAAGATACTCTTCAACGTTATGTTTATTATCAGCTAGTGTTCTTAATATATCCATAGCTTCACCCCGTAGAGCAACTATAAGTGATGTGGATATTTCTTCTTCTGACCAGTTGTTTGTCCAGGTAGCTACTTCGAATTGTTTAAGATACGTGCGCCATGCTATCTTTCCGTCAAATGTTGGAGGCTTAATCCTTGCAGATGAAATGTCAGCCCTTCGCGCACCACTGTGACTGCAAATTTGAAACCTTATGTTCTTAGTTCTTAATTAGGCTTTCTTCTATGAAAAGTGCCCTTTTTTAAAAACAAAATCGACGTGCCAGGGGATTTTTTCGAATACTTGTCAATTTCAAAAATAATTAATTTATTCGTTACTTTTCGAAAGCACTGTGTTTGGACGAGCAATAGTTGGGTGTTAAAACTGTTGATTGTAATGCCTGTTCTCGAAGATTTTCATGTAAATGTTTTTCAAAGTTGAGGATGAGGGTGAATCGATAACTACTCCTTCATAGAACTGGTTCCTAAAGGAGAGGAACACCTATCTCATGCACACTTTTGCTAAATCTACTAGATTCTCTTCTTCCAAGAGAAATTCTCTTCCTTGATTGATAATTTTTGTGAACAATATCGTCACATCAATACTCGCTAGGCTATCATCTGGTAGTATTTGCATCTTCTAGATCTTGTTGATTAAATTTTCAGCATACAAGGTCTTTAATTTCGTGTGACACGTGGCGGATAAGTGGATAGGTGGCTAAATTGCCGTCATTATAGGCTAGAATGGTGTGTTAGGTTTGTTGGCCTTCTTTCAAACCATGTACATGGACAGCATGAACCACGCATTCATCAAACATAAATACCTACCAGACGGATTTATATCCAGTTTTAGAGCTGCTTCTGAGGAAGAGAGTAACTGCCTAAAAATTATTTTGATCTTTTGAAGAGTTCAGTACTGAATTATGGCCAATTTTTATCTTAAGTTAGTATCCGTAACTCACAGAGAGCGCAAAATAGAAAAAAGTAGTGTTTAATTTTCAAACACACAATTAAATAAACTATACTCGCGTCAAAAATTCAGACGTCTTACGTCACGGCTGACGTTACACATTTGTTTTGATTGTCAACGTAATTTTCGAGTTTTCAAAATAAATATTACTCGACCCCCAATGTCATTTAAATATTTTGGCGTGACGTTTACCCTTGCTTGGAAGTGAAAGTGGCGGAGTCAAAAATACCTACAATCTTGACGCAGTTCCTGAAAATGGCTCTGGTTCGTTTTCATTTGATCGCCCTGTATATATTTGAATTAATTTTTATATAATGAGAACAGAAGATACAATAAAATAAATATCATTATAAGGTCACTATTTGCATTATTTCTTATAGGCTGTACAGGGAATACCAAATTTGATAAAATTTAGGAGCGAGTTTCCCAAAAAAGTGCTTTAAGAAAATTGTCTCTTTTTCAATTCGATATTTTTTGGTAACTGGCACAGATGTCAATAAAAAAATGCATTTTTTTTTAACAAAAGAGTTAGAGATAGCAAGCCACGATTTGTTAAATTGTTGCTTTTTCCTCGTAGAGCGTATTGGAGCGCAATCTCTGAAAATACGATGTTTGTTTGCTCTGTTTTTCAAAATATAGTATATCAATGGAAGAGTTCTGTATTTGACACATACACACTTGATAAATAAGTAATTACAGAGATTCCTTGTTGACTTTACCACAGTTTTTTGTATTTTCCTAGTAAACGTTGCATTATTAACAAAACTAAGAACACTTTTTTGTGTAAAATTGAATTTTACATAATATAACAAGGCCTTAGAGTGGGAAAACCTTAACTTAAATAAGTTAAAAATCAATCAAATTTCAGCGGAAATGCTAGCAACTAGCGTCCTCTACTTCGTACAAAAAACCACCAGCCTGTTCGGCACCTCAAGAAAATTTAATCCAAATTTAGATTTTTTAACATTATCTTACACGCCCTGTATCTCTAAGACATACGTTTATTGGGCAAACTCCACTTATTTTTCAATGTTCTATCAGCCCTAGCGATATTGCCATGTCTTATTGAAACACCCTATATAATTAAATCAAATTGAAAATTTTAATGTACATTTGTGCTGGCGGTTAAGTTATTTACTTCTCAGTACTACTGAGTAGCGTTGGTCAAATGTAGAACTGATTTACTTTATGTACTGGCGCGGGAAATTTAAACACCGATTAATATTATCTCCATTATATCAGCGGATTTGTAAACCTATTGAGTCAATTTTGTTATTTAGACTATTCTAGCAAGCAATTTAAGAAGTAATTCTCTCACTGAATATTTTTAATGTGATTAAAATAAACTGTGTTACGGTTTCATTCAAAATGTCTTTTCTTTATAAATTAATGTATTTTTCGGGACAATATTGACAAGTTAACATTTTTATTAAGATTTTTAGTAATGATGGTCGATTAAACCGAATTGAAGCAAAATATATTCCCTAGTTGAGCCATAATTTAAAGATATTCTAATGAAATATGTATTGTGTATTTAAGAGAAAGTAACTAAACGTGTGTCATATACAGATTCTACCAAAGAAAGCTGACTCAGCGAAAACATAACATCAGCATGTGATCACTTTCATTTTCTTCCATATCGAAACATGAGATATTTTAAGAAAACGCCAAGTTTATCTTCAAGTGGAATAGAAAGCTTTTCTCATTCGCTTGTCTATTAAAAAAATAATAATGAATAATAGTCTCATTTCCATCCTATTTTATCAAAGCAGGAAATTAATATAATATCAATGGATAACCGTGTAACTATTTTGTCCAGATTATTTATGCTTTATACTTTTTATCTACAGTGTGTCTGCGAAATAAAAGAAGACAGACAAGATACGAGTATACGAGAAACCTAAAAATAATACTAACGGTAAGATAGCGGAGAGAGGATGTGATGATATTAGCGAGGCGAGCAATATCAATGGTGTAAACGATAATAACGATGGCGCGATATAAGCGGTATCAACAATGATAGTGCGATATCAACGGTGCGATACCTCGGTGATTGAACTGTATCTTAGATTTAGATGATCAATATTACCATTTACATGTGATCTGTAATAGCGATTATGAACTAAATCAGCGATGAATGACCAGCGATTAAGCGATATTATCGATGTAAGTGGTATAATTCATGTGAGCTCCATGATTAACAATAGCGATGTCGGCGATATGAGCAGTAGATATTAACGACTGAATGATAGCTTAGCATCAGCAAAGTGATTCGTAATAACAATATAAGCGATAACGCGACAAATAAATCGGTATCAGCAGTAATAAAAATTGAGGAGTGCTGGTATATCAGCGATTGGATGATTTCAACAAAGAAGTGGCAATAGCATTACCAACTATTTAACACTTAGTTGTGTGATGTGAGTTGTAATCAGCAATGCAAGTGATAATGCCAATTGGGATGAGTGTTAGTGTTGTATAATGTATGTATAAGCGAATACCTTCATATGTGTGGCAAATAACAGCACTGTATCTTGGCAGCTACTGACCGCAGTATATACTATTGATTTCAGCGATATTAGTGATATCCGAAGCATCAACGATGTTAGCAATGTTAATTTAACATTGTTTACATCATTAGCATAATACCTTCGTCGCTAATATCGGTGTGAAATATAGTAATAACCCTATAGTAATAGTAATACCAGTAGTATACAACGTTAACTATGACTTAAGTACAAACATTTTAACCACGTGCTCTAAAAGACAATAAAAAATATTCCAAGATTTTAGCTCGATATTTAAAAAATGGGACAAACCTCTTTTCCTACGAAAAGTAGGGGCCTATGACGTCTCTCAACAATGTCAACTGCCATTCTCTTTTTTGTAGCTTTTTTAAATGCAAAAAGGACAAAACTTAACATTCTTATTAGTAATAATAGGTAGTTGATGGATAGGTAACAGTTAATCCATTACTTCGTTACAAACTGGCAACTACATTTTCACTCAGTACAACCACTCACTAGCGATAAAATACACTTTCCGTAGGTAGTCATAGTTAACCCTGTATAGTAATACAGTGCCTTCATAAATGATTACAAGCCACGTGATCATAGTCGAGATTCTCGAATCAATCGCAGAGCAATTCATATGCGAATATCCTTTTCTTCACTATGGCAATTGAAAGAGACAAGAAATATATTTGCATACGAGTTGTTCTTCGAGAATCACAGTCCTGGTCACGTGGCTTGTAATCATTTATGAAGGCACTGTACCAGCGACACTGGTGCCTTTAGCGGAGATAATAATGCTAACGATACAACATTGTTAGGGATATCAGAGCCATGAATCCAGTGATGGTAACTTATCACATTGCTAATATCACAGATATTTCTCACATTGCTGACATTGTGTCGCTGATATTGCTCAAATAGCTGAGTTAGTGAAATCAGCGATGTCAGTGATATAATTGAAAAACATTGTTAAGGATATCAGAAAAATTAGTAATGCCAACGACACTGCACTGTTAGATATGTTGACGATACAGCGATATCAGGAATTTCAATTTAAGTAACATTGTGAATATCGCGATGTCGCTTGTAACACTTGATATTACTAACTTTCTCTGTTACTATTTACACTTATATATACCGCTTATATTGGTGATATCGCTGACATCGTTTATATATATATATCAGCAATATTAGTAAAATCAGCGATGTCAACATAGGTATATCGACAACGTTGGGAAAAGTGATGCTAGGGATATTAGTGATGTTAACATTATTAACGATATTAGGGATTTCATTTTCATCGCTGATATCACTCACATCGCAACATTCCTCACATTGTGCCATCTCTCATGTCGCTGATATTGCTTACATAACTTACGTCATTGACACAGCATTTGTTGCTCATATCATTCGCACCACCCACATCGCTCATCGCTGGCACAACTCATCGTTGAGGTCGTTCACATTACCAACATATCTAACACCGCTTACATCCCTCACATCACTTATATCGCTGTTATTACTTACATCGCTGACATCTCTCATATTGCTGACACTTCTGACATCTAGCGTCGCTTCATCCCTCGCATTACCCATATAGCTGACATCGCGAATATTGCTTACATCGCTGATGTTCTAACGTAGACATAAATTCGATCTGTAGGTATCTGCAAAATCAAAAATATACTCCTAGCCCCAGATGACACATTTATAACACCTGGGTACTAGGAACATACATCTTTGAATTGCTCATTACAACTCTGGTGTAAATTGAAACCTAGACTGGGAAAAAATGATATTACATTAACACCACCACTACTACTACTACTGCTGCTGCTGCTGTTGCTACTACTACTACTACTACTACTACTGCTGCCGCTGCTGTTGCTACTACTACTACTACTAATACCGCTACTACGACTACTGCGACTACTGCGACTACTACTACTGCTACTGCGACTACTACTACTACTACTACTGCTACTACCGTTACTACTACTACTACTACTACAGCTACTACTACTACTACCGCTACTACTACTACCACTACTACTACTACTACTCTCTATTCTTCTGTTTCTTCGTTCTTTTCGATCTTTCTTCCTATAATTCTTCGTACTTCTATTTCTTCGTTCATCTATTTCTTCGTTTCTAGATCTTCGTTCTTCTGGATATTCGTTCTATATCTTCGTTATTCTATAGATTCGTTCTTCTATTTCTTCGTTATTCTATATATTCGTTCTTCTATTTCTTCGTTCTTCTATTTCTTCATTCATCTATATCTTCATTCTTCTGTATCTTCGTTCTTCTAGATCTTCGCTCTTCTATATCTTCGTTCTTCTATTTCTTCGTTATTCTATATCTTCGTTCTTCTGGATCTTCGTTCTTCTATTTCTTCGTTCTTCTATATCTTCATTCTTCTGGATCTTCGTTCTTCTATTTCTTCGTTATTCTATATCTTCATTCTTCTGGATCTTCGTTCTGCTATATCTTCATTCTTCTGGATCTTCGTTCTGCTATATCTTCATTCTTCTATATCTTCTTTATTCTGGATCTTCGTTCTTCTATATCTTCGTTCTTCTGGATCTTCGTTCTTCTGGATCTTCGTTCTTCTAGATCTTCGTCTTCGTTTTTCATTCTTCAGTACTTGTACTTCATTCTCTGTTCATCTTCTTCATTATCGTTCTTTATTCTTCGTTCTTCATCATTCTTATTAATTCTTCTTCCTCCTCCTTGTTCCTCCTTGTTCTTCTTCCATATAAATATAATACCCTAAAAAATAAACTTATGGAACAATTTGTACTTACCCAACACACGGTTATTTGTCGCTTTTTCTTCCAGTTTTGTTTATTACTTTCCCTATTCATGGTTTGACTAAATTTCTACATTTATTTGTCATGTTGGTTGTTATTTTATTATTTGTCTGCCTTGTTTTGTCTATACCTATAAATGTATACCTATAATTATCTATTAGTTACTTGTCCGTCTGCTTCATAGTCGTCTTATCTTCTATATGACTGTCCACCTGCAGGTAGAGAAATAACATCAATTCATTAACAACAACAATTTCGATTTGAAAATTTTAGGGATATTTAGGAATAAATACCTTACAGTATTCATTTTCCTGTTTTTATTTAAACTAATAATATCAAAAAAAAAATTAACTACTAATCTATTTTTTATATAGTACTACAAACAAAAAATTGTTTCAGGTACATCCCTTCTTCAAGTTCACCCCCCAAGCCGACCGATTCGACGTAGCCGTACTTCGTCTAGATAGGACTGCTCACAACCTTCCACACATCACTCCCATTTGCCTGCCTCCTCGTGGTGAGAACTTTCTAGGGGAAGTGGGTTTCGCCGCCGGTTGGGGGGCTCTTAGTCCCGGTTCGAGATTGCGTCCTCAAACCCTGCAAGCAGTCAAGGTGCCCGTTATCGACAACCGACAGTGCGAGCGGTGGCACCGCTCTAAGGGCATCACTGTCACCATCTACGAAGAGATGATGTGCGCTGGGTATAAGAATGGTGGTCGCGACAGCTGCCAGGGGGATTCGGGAGGACCCCTAATGCTGCAGAAAACAGGGAGATGGTTCCTCATAGGAATAGTGTCGGCGGGGTATTCGTGTGCCCAACCTGGGCAGCCCGGCATCTACCACAGAGTCGCTCATACTGTGGACTGGATCACAAGAGCGATCGGTTCTTAGTTACCATTTTTTTAAACGTGTATTTATTTAGGCAGTATGTGCTTTATTTATGTTGTAGATGTAGATCGCTGTACATTTTGTATATAGGTAGCTTACTGATTTAATTGGTTAAATAACGAGTATGTTAACGTTTTGTAACGATTGTCGATAGTAACTTATCTAAGTGAGAAAATAAAATTGTTTGCTGTGCAATATGTATTCTTTTTATACCAGATGTGTGGATAGTAAAATAATTATGCATGAAAATATATTTCAAGAAAAACAAGTAACAATACAATCAATGTCTGCAGTAAGAGTGTAATGGACAATAATTACGATCGATCGCGATGTCTGTGATTTAAGAGATGTGAGCAATATGCAAATAGGAGCAAATAATTCGATTAATTATTATACTTATTTATTTTGTTATTAAAAAAATTATATTTTAATGTGATATGTAAGTCCTGTCAAATAGAATGAAGATAAAATGTTTTCTTATTTTTCTTTTAGTTTCTATTGAACTGTCAATCAGCTTGGCATCCGGTTGTATACAATATTAGTCTTTTATATACATGTTAGATACTCTTCCCGTAATAAACATACTTGCGGACTGTGTATTAAAGTAAAGCTGCAAAACATGTAAACATACATTTACAATCGAAACGCATAGGTCTTGTCTCGTTGTTTTGTGTCCACCGTGCTTAAAATTATGATAAAGTTCGTGTGATCTAAGATGTCTCCGCTGATATTGCTCATATCGCTAATATTGGTAATATCTTGTTGGCATCACTAACATTGCTGACATCTACGATATCTCTGATTTCGCTAACATAGCTGATATATTTAAAGAAATTTTGAGAGTGAAAGAAATCTAGGAAACAGAAGTTAAGTAACTTACCTGTCGAATTTTTTATCAAAATGGTAATACTAATATTTTTGTTATTAGCTTGTCGGCTTTTCATGGTTGAACAAATTCTGGGCTGGTTTGCTTTATAGTCGGTTTATCTTCTTAAGGTTTCGAGTGACATATTGCTATTTTTTCAGCAGAATCTTTGCAACTGGGATAGTTTCAGAGTTCCTTCCAAAGAAAAGAGTAAATGTCTCTTGAAACTTATGGAACCTAAATAGACGACGTGATAAACCATCCTGGAAATTGTTCATACTATTGTTATCGTTTTAAACATTGCGAAGAGAAGAACATAAAGAAGTTGTTACATGATAGAAATAATGTCATAATCCATTCATTTTAAGAAATAGTCAAGTTATGGAAATTACGAATAACTTATTAAGGTCGCCGTATTTCTCGCTGTAAAATGACCACATTTGTGGTGTTTTTAGGTACTGAAATCTCGAAAAATAAAACACGTAGAACAAAAGTAATATCAAAAATAAAATTATTGATGTTTTGTTTATACACTTTTACTATTTAAGCTCTCCTCAAATAATATAATAACTTTTAAAATGCATTTGACACACATTATTTCGCTATTTTAACCCCACATTTTAACAATTATTTTCACATACTAATAAACAAAAGTGAACAATCTTATATGCAGGACTATGTAAGTTTATGTTATGGCAATGTTTACATCTATAGTTAAATTTAAAAAAACACGTATTTTAAAAGATTTCAGTACCTATAGGTATGTATGTTTCTGATGTTATATATATGAGATAACATTTTTATTTGATAAACTCTAAATTATTCAGTTCTTAAATGTCTAAAATTACTTGTATTTGTGGAAAACACTATTTCAAGAATACGGCGCCTTTAAAAAATAAATAAAATGTGTGCCCGTCTGGCTTTCAGTATTGAGTTGCTTGATGCCTTGTCGTTAAAAGAATCAAGAAATGTATGACTTTTATAATTTGTAGTTCACTGACATTAATTTTACTATCTGTACACTGTAACACCGCTCTTAAACAATTCATTGTTTATTGATTGCTACATATTTTGCAAAGAGATCAATATGTTTTACATCATTGAATATTAAGTTGCCTAATATGAAAGAATACATATTGCCATATTAAAACCCAGATAAAAGAAGGTATTCCGTTAATCTACAACATAATTATGTAGCTTCTTATCGGTTGACCAAATTAGGTTGCATATGAGTGGCTTCGTGTGTGGAAATGATGTAACAGAAAATTTGACATAAAATTGTTTGGAAAAATCTTATTAAAAGAACGCGAAACCGCATTTCCTAAAAGTTATAATTTTCCAAGATTCATATACTGATTTTTTCATTTGTATTCATGTCACTAAAATGAAAAAAGTGTATCTGTAAACGTCCTGAATCGGAGCTTAGATGTTAAAATATAACCAATTTTAAACGCTTTAATATTTGTTTATAAGATTATACAATGCCACTCTACCAGGCATTATTTCCTCCAAGCTTTGCTATTCTATTTTATTATTTTGCTCATGTTAGATGAATCAAATGGAAGTTATAAAATTGTTTCTGTCATTCACAAATCTTTCTTCTAAATTTATGAGACCTGCATCTCTAAATATACTTGATGGAAATATCTCTGATAGTATACCATAAGTGTTATATATAAAAACAGGTCCATCTTACATACACTGATTTGTCTCCTTTATGGTTAACCGGTTAAAATCGGGTTTTATTTCATGTTTTATCTTTTGTAGAATCTAAATGGGTTTCATTTATTTCTCTGCATTCATCTTCCATTTGTCACTTTTTATCTTGATAAGCTTGGCTATTATCGTTACAAATATTTCGTTTTGCATTCCCTTTCGTCGTGCACTTTTCTTCCTTCTATATTACATTAATGAAATTTCTTATCACTTTCGTGTTCGGGAAATAAATTAATTAAATTTCAGTGAAAAAAAATACATGTGTTTTTCATAAATAAAATAACTAAAATCTGAAGCAATTATAAGTTTATGGGGGATTGTGCCACTGCTTCTTATTCAAAGAAAGACATTTAAGATCACTACAGACGTTCATGCATACTTGACAAGTATATTTGCGCAAGTTTATATTAACTCCACACGACACAAGTCAATTTTGAACTTGAACAGTTTTTAGACGACGCTCTAGCTCTTACGATGGTCGTAAGCTTAAAGAAAAATGGAATAAAAAAGTCATTTGTGGGGTAAAAAGTGGCTTTTGAAGAGGAAAATATGCACATACTAATATTTTAAATAATTCCTTTACCCTGCTGATTGGCGCAATTATTTGCAAATGAATGAAGAAACATATTTCAAACTGTTGTCACTTGTTACTTTGTTTTTTTTAAAAAGAAAAATACCGTCAGAGAGAAGTCATAAGCCCATATGACATTTAACGGCAACCTTGCAATTTCTTGCAACGGGAAAAACCTATGAAGACACAATGACACACAATACATAAAAATACACTTGCACAAGTTTCATACACACATTCATGTAGACTTGCGCAAGTCACTGGAACATGAAGAAATTTCGTACAAGTCCATGTCAGTTGTACAAGTATACTTGCACAAGTGCACTTGTCAAGTATGCATGGACATCTGTAGCGGTCTTTATAGGTGCGTGCGTTATTTTATTCGAAATGTTAGATGACACTGAGAAAGAATTTCAAAATTCAAAAAAAAAAAATACTTACGTGTGCCTAATATTTTTTTGTCTGACAATACAGTAGAGTATAACTATGATACTGTATTGCATGAAAAAGTAGACGATTTCATATCAGTTTAACAAAAATTGTATAATTTTAAAACATCATTGGATTAATTTGTTGTAAATAGTTTAAACGCCAATACGGATTATTTCAAAAAATTTATGACATTTTTTGATAGTTCAAAAATGTAGGGCAACGAAGAAAGAACAAAAACTTTTGTAGGAATGCACTGTTTCACTTTAGAATACATTATAAAACAAAATCTGATTGAAATGTTGCGCAAATATATTTCAAGGGAAAATTACGAAATTGGAATTGAAAATTATGTGGAGGGAGATGAAAACTGACTCACATTTATAGTTTTTTCCAAATTAAGTTAGAGAATTTAACAACTATCAAAATGCAGCATTTGTCTTTATTAATTTCTGACTAGTCAATGGGCGTTGATGAGAATGTCAATACGCGTAAAGTTTATTAAAAAAATATTAAAATGGCAAATCAATAATACACCAATAGGGTAAACTTAATATTTCCAATTATTTCATAACTTCTAAAAGCAGAAAAAATAGTAGTTAACTGAGACTTTAGACTGCAGATGAACATGTGTGAGGTAGATACCCCTTTTCTTTAACTCTACTTTCCTCCTGTGTAAAAATGCACTTACACTAAAAAGTTCTGGTTGAAGTGTATGTACAATCTTCAACAAAGAGGAATTTAAAACCTTACAAATATTTTCTTAGTCTTCTGACAGACACATACTTCTATAGTTATTCTAATTTCCCACATATTTATCGTAAATTACTCTATTATTATATATAAAAATGTCTTATAAAAAAGAAAATTTACGTTTCTATATGTCAATATATTTTCTTTCATTGTACTTGAGAAACGTATTTTGCATGTAAAAACTCACCTAGAGCATAAATCTACCGCCGAAGGAGCTTATTTCATTTCAAAAATTCCCCGTAGTGTTATCTACTAGATGTCAGAATGTGGAGAACCTGCAAAATAAAATTTCTTATTTTCCGTTACTGAATGCGAAACATAAAGATGGAATGGAACAAAAGTTGCTCATTTACTTTTATATTTTCCATGTTTATATATGTAGCCATAAAAAGTTAGGTTTTATGTGTGAGCAGCATATAATTCTATGGATCTCGATTTAACTCAAACGTTTTTCGTGGAATAAAGAATAAAAATATTATTCTCTCCGAGATCAGATACTTACATATATCATCTAGAGACACAAAATTTTATAGTACATTTTCCAGCTTGATTAAATTGGCGACAAACATTCTGGTGAACTGTGAGGGTGTTTACTAACTATTAAAATGTATATAGGTACTTAATACTGGAACGTTAATACGCATATGTACAGTGGCCGCAATATAAATGTTTCCAACCTAACACGTATACTACTATTAAGCGGGTGAACTGATGGACTATTAATAGGAATTTGGAAGATATCAATGATTAATTCATGTCAATATGTGTCAACAATTTGTAGTGTGTGTAATGTGTAGTAGGCAAACGGTTAAAACGATAATTTAAACAAATATGATACTTCGACTACCCTTTATGTTGCAGCGAGTGTACATGAATTGAAGTTTCGTCAATCTGGCAAAACTCGTATTACCACTTTGACTTTGGTCAATTAATGATGATAATCTCCTCACCTATTTATTTAACAATTTCAATGATCAACAATTGTTAATTCGTTTAACGATTCGATGATTTTTTTTATAGCAGAGCAAATTAATCTTCATGTGGTTGTTTAACTTACCGATGTAAATTTTCTGGTTTGTAACTATGTCACCTGATTATAAACGGTAAACAATTAGAGTTACAGTACATGGAATTATGCCAGACATGAAGTGGTCTTATTTCAAATAGAAAACAGATAATACGATTTAAAGATACACATGAACAAAATTATGTATCATACAAATATAATAATATATTCAATTATTTTGATAACTGATCAATATTACCTTATATTTAGGTGCCTATACATATGACTGTTGAAAACTGCTAACAAAATTCTTATAAAAAGCTGTATTGTACACTCTTGTCATAGAAAAGTGTATATATAATTTTAAATAACATTTTTGATATACTCGCGTCAAGAATTCAGACGTCTTACGTTACGGCTGACGTTATACCTTTGTTTTTATTGACAACGTAATTTTCGATATTGGGTCGCGCTAAAAACAATCATTTTTTGCAATTTAGTGCAATGCAAACTTTTAGTGTAGTTTATAGTTTTATTACTATCAGTTGCAGTTTCTTAAATATTTTGATGAAAATATAATGAATTGTTTATTTGTTCGTATGACGTAAGCCGTCTGAATTCTTGTTGTGAGTATACTACTAAAAAAAATATGAGAAATATGAAAACCATATAACGTTTGAAAAACAATATTTAATTAGGTAATTAATATGTTACAGATGGGCAAAACTATAGTAAATATAGTTTACTTTAGGCATTTAATTATATTAATTTGTCAAAATATTAAAAAAAAATTGTTCAAAACTTGTCAAACAATTTTATATTTATTTTTGTATAAAATTTACAATAAACTGAAAATTAACGTGTATTATTTATTTTAACTATTATCATTTTTAAACTAACTGAAGCTTTGAAAAACCTTGTTATGATGCAAAAAATATTAGCTTGCCTCTTACAGACTGAAAAAAATATTCATTGAAATATTTTGGAAGACGGAAAGTGTGCAAATTTCTATTTAGATATCATTTGCACAATTTCCTTTGTTTTTCATTTATATATTGTAGCACTCAATTTTTAAGTAAGTATTATCCAAGTATCACCAAATAGTAAATTATTCTGAACTTGGTATAATCCACAGATGAGCAAATTATTTTAGTTGATGGAATCCAAAGGATGCTTGTTTAAAAATGTAGAATTGTTGTTTTATTAATTTTAGCAGCATTTAAGTCACAATTTGATTGAAAATAGCAAGAGAAAGAAATAATTCAATTAGCCTTGATTCAATACCGTACATAATATATGTTGTAACAGAAACATGTTTCAAAATACATGAGGACAAACAAAACCACAAATAGGTTTGCCAAAAAATAATTTAACGGTCATCGAGTACAAGGTTGATACATAATAGGATAGCCGTATAAACGGATTAAATGCTTATATTTTAAATTTTTAACTGCAAAATGTTATTTGGAAAACAATGCTACAAAAACATTAGTAAAAAAATGTCAGTTTAACAAATATAAAGAAATATATTCAGGATGTCCGTTTAGTTTCTCCCGTCATCTGTTATACAAGTAGCCTGTATATCATTGAGAAAAATTTTGTAGCGGGAAAATCAATGGGACTAATCAACACTCACTTAGGGACACCTTGTAGATCTTGTTAAATATGGCCCTAAAATGAACAACACAACATTTTTGAAGAAATAATAAATTAAAAAGGTTAATTTTATATAAATTGACTTAATTTTATTTCAGTGATTTTGTAAAAACTTCTTTGGTACATCCTGTAAAACATCTTTAATTGTGTAGTATTTTTCCTCAATATAAAGATTTGTAAATTTAATAACGAAAGAGTATATCTATATAACATAGGTCTAATGGTAAATAAAACTATCCATTGTGCACAGCCATTAAGAAAATCGACATATATTGTACAAACTGAGAAGGCAAATATGACATAGGAATTATTGCTGTAATTATAAAGATAATTTAAAAGGATCAGCGCCGTAACTACCGGTTTTTAGTGTGATCCATAGAACGTAAAGAGAAAAAATAAGATTGTCTGCGTGCTCTCTCTGTTCCTCTCTCTCTCTAGAATGTTTTACCCCAGTTCACGTTTTCTATCTAAGCTCTAATGCCGATTGCACATGGCCAGTGGCCGAGCCAGGACAGTGAGTCAAGTCAATTTAACGTTCATATTAAAGCCAATATCATAATATGCCAGTTAAGTACTAGGACTGGTTTCATTTGCTACCATGGAGGAAATACGTCGAGTTCTACGTTTATTTTATAAACGAGCAGCATTATTAACTTCAAACAAAATAATCGAGGTTTCGACAATGAAATTAATAAGAAAGATAAAATTTGGGTTAGAAAATGGATGGCTATGAGACCGACGCGAACATTTTCAGGTCATAATGATGAATGAAATTTATTGTTCCTTCGAAATTCATTTTTAGAAGCGAGATTTTGACTTTTTATCAATCAAACGACATTAACTGGCTTGCTATGCGGCTGGCTTACTTATGCACATGTGGCCAGTTCAAACAAAGTTTGGAAGAGGTGGAGGATTGTCTTTAAAAATTAGCCCAGATGTCTATCGATTGTGCTGTCTCGTGACTGTCTAGCACCAATCTGCTATCTCAGCATGTCAATACACACGATGACAGTGCTGGCCTGTCTTACTATCCTGGCTCAGCCACTAGCTCCGTGTGTAAGGTAGGTATAAGGATGGTAAGACTAGTAAGAGCCCTGTCCTGCCATACTGAACACTGAACTACATACTATTACTGTCAGCGGATACAAATGAAATCGCTGAAGCTAGAGATCTTTAAAAATTAATTTAAAACAATTTGATACCGTATCTTTGTTTTAGAATAAAAATTCTTATATACCGTGTCCAAGACAATAATAAGTGAGGGACCAAAATGTTTTTGAAGATTTAAAAAAACTATGTATTTTTTTAAAAAATTAAGTACTTTAGCTGTTGATTTAGTTCAGTGGCAAGTAAAGTAGAAATTTCTGCAAAACAATGTTCACGACCAAAGGTCCAAGAAAAGTCAAGCAATCAATTTCAAACTGGAACAAATTTTCAATATATTCAATTTGTTTTTTTTTCAATATAACAATAATCTCAGTTAGCTAGACGAAATAGCAATTTAAATGACATATAACGCCAATTTTGGAATTTTGAGTTCAGACGTAGTAACGCAATGACAAATTGTGCCAACAATTTTATTTTTCTACGTTCATGCAAAAAACAAAACTTTATTGAACTATATTTAGTGGAAAAAGTGGTTCTTTATTGCACTAGTGCAATAAAATATTTATTGCATTCATCTGTCATTCTACTACAGCGTTTTGTGATCATGACAAACATAAACGTTCAAATAGACGTCACATTTTCCTAGACTTAGTGTCATCTAAATAACATTTTTTGGTTTTTGCATGAACGTAGAAAAAAATATTGCATGCAACTCTTCCAAAAAGTGCTTATTGCACTCAACGTGTTGTCCTATTCGGCCTGACGGCCTCGTTGGACAATTTCACGTCACGTGTAATAAACACTTACTTTTTGTACTTGTTGCATAAATAACTATTAAATAGTCGAGTGCAATAAGCACTTTTTGTACGAGTTGCATACAACATTTTTTTTACGTTCAAGAAAAACCAAAAAATGTTATTTATATAACACCAAGTCTAGAAAATTGTGACGTCGATTTGAAGGTTTGTTTAAAAACGCTGCAGTATGACAGATGAATGCAATAAAGAACCACTTTTTCCACTAAATATAGTATTTATTTTGTAGAAAAATAATAATAATAAATGTATCTAGACAATTTTACAAAACTGTCTTTTGTCTTTTAAATTTTAAATATTAATTAAAATAATGCTGTAGTAATAAGTACAGGTAAATTTGAAATTCAATGAATTTACAAAAAATATTAACAACATGTCTAATTTGTATCAAAAATAACGTCGAAAGAAATTTAGGCACATCGAAAAAAATTCGCCTGTTTGCAAAAAATTGTAGAATTCTATAAATATTAAATGCACATAATAGAAAAGAAAAAAATAATAACTGTACTAAAGAATATTTTTATAATCCTTGTGAAAAAGGGCCCACAAAAATGTTTGAACACGCGCCCACATTTTGTAGTTAGGCACTGATAAATATAAAATGTGTTCCGTTGAGGAAAACCATCAATTCCTTGACATGCGAAGAAAATTTCGTAATTATTTGTTCCATATATTTTTGGAGACAAAATACTAAAAAGATTAGAGTGTCTTATATGAATACATTTGTACAAGTAGTTAATTTGCTGCATTGAGTAATATAAGCAACGATCAGTAAAGCCGAACAAAAAACAGTATACAGTTTTATAAGTTTACAACATATCAATGTCACTCTCTTGAATCATACCCACAACTCACTCAATTTTTTGTTGGAACAGAAAAAGCAGTAAAGTCTATTTCTCAGTCCTAGAATTTATTTTTCGATAAAGAAACGTGGATTAACGCTGATGATTGAATCGTGAACGATTACTTGCAATTTATTTGCCATCGTTCACTTCCAGTTCATTGACCCCCTTATCAAAATCCCATTTTGCTAATGGACCGATCCCAAATACAGGAGAATTTGTGAAAAACTTGAGCAATAACAAATTTATGAGTATTTTAAATGCATCCCGCTAGTGTTATGGTATGAACTGTTCATATTTATGAGGCCAATTAATTAATGTTTGAGTATTTTCAATGAAGCCGTTACATACAGGGTGATAAAAGGAATGGTTTGCTTGATGACAATATTTAGTCATTCTTAAAAAAATGATTGATCTGAATAAGTTTATAGTAGTTTTATAACGTCCTTAGTTACAAGAAAATATGTTTATTAAAACACCGTTCTACGATTTTGAATTACTCTCTATACAGGCTTCAAACACGAAGAGGACATACTGATTGAAATTTTGACATAGGTAACAGCCATTAATTTCTCTATACTATAATCCATGGGCCTTCACAAAGAGTTTGTCAGGGGCGGGCAAAGATAATTGCGAACCCTAAAAACTAATTAAAATTATTAGGTACATTTGTTATTTAATAGCAAAAGATGTGCGTGCCAAAGGGAGGGGGAAAATCTAAATAAAAAACCTGAAAAGTAACTCAACATAATGAAAAATTAATCAAAAACGATACAATTTTCTAATGTGTGTAATAATACAAGTAGTACCCGAAAAATTATAAGAGAAAGATCAGTATTTTAATTTCAAATGTCAAAAAATTTGTTATTAAATAAGTCCTAGCTAGATGTTTTACCAGATATATCTTTGCTTTGCGAACTAGATGGAGTATTTTGTTAGAAGTCGGAGCATACTATGATAAAATAAACGTAACCACATAAAGGATGTTATTTGCTTCAAATCTAATAAAAATATGTTGTATTATAGCATATCTTTATGCTGATAGTTCTGAATACCATATGTGATTTGACAGGACTTGCTAAAAAATATAGGTAGGTACTAGACTCCAAGAACTTCTCACGCTGTCCTGTAGGAGACATTGAGCGGTTATTTTCATTGTAGAAGATACTAATTAAGTGGTAGATGTCGAAATTACAATAATTTACCATATACGAAAGGTTATGTAATTATACTGAGACTAGCAGAATAGTATTATATTTTTTATTTCTTTAAAAAGTGCTGAGTACGGTTCTGTTTAAAGCCACGAATCATCGGCTTCTAATAACACCACTAATTAAGCTCAGGTTCAATCAAGTATTGCGAATATACTAGGTGACACAGAATGGTAATTTTATTTTGATAATTTTTGCATGCACCTCTCGGTGAAAGTAAAAAAATAATTAAATTTTCAGTTTACCTGGCAAGTTTTTGTGGAGTTAATAACGTAACATTCTGTTTTAAAAATGTCTGCTTATATTTGTGTTGCAGGTGTTGTGAAGCTTGTTGCAAATGAATCTTCTTTGCAGCTGATTATGACGTTATGAGAGTACGTAGATTTGGGCAGATTTTTCGGCTTAGTGACATTGGGAGGGGGCGAATTGTTGGGTTGTGCGAAGCAGGTTTGTCGGTAAGAGAAACTTCTAGAAGTACTAACAGATTCTTACGTACTATGGTACATATGAACAGAAATTTACATTATCAAAGAACGACCTATGCAAACTCCAAGAAAACTTAACCGATAAAAATGAAAATGTAATCATATTTTACTTTCACCCAGAAAAGTAAACATGGAAAAAATTATCAAAATAAAATTATATTTAATAGGTGTTTACTATTCTTTGTTACGTAGTTATAGTTACAGATAAATCACTACCTACTGTGTTTGTCAGGTGATGTTTCTTGGTTGCAGAAATAACCAAAATCTGAGTTAGTCTCACATTTTAAGTAGGTACTTGTAATATCTATAATTCCCATACCACCATTTTTGACCATATTGTCAGCACTGAAATAAGTACAGTATTCAATATATTTTTATGGAGATATATATTTATATAACACTTACCTACCTGAATGAAAATAAAACATGATTCCTTTTTGGGTAGGTACTACTAGAGAATTTAATACAGACTTCTTAAAAACGACGGATACGCTATAGCTGTTAGAGCTGCTCCATACACTAGTAAGTATTTGATAGCTACACAGAAAAAATGTCGGAATCATTCGCATGTCGTTTAATTCAGCCACGAACATGATACTCGTGATCGCTCATAACGGTCTGTTAGCATTCCTATACCAAGAATAATGGTGACTTCATAGAAATGATTTGATCGTTCTGTCCGTTATGTATTTCTAAGTAAATTTTGTTGCTTGCAGAATGTTCTTTTCTTTGAAAAATTTAATATACTTAAGTATATGTCAGATGGAGAAAAATATGCTGCTATTTTGAAACAAAACACTACTACTACCGCATAATGAAGTCAGTTGAAAAAAAAAACCACTTAACATTAACAACACTCTAAAGTTTTAATATTAAATAATTTTTTGAAATTTTAATAAGGCAGGCATTTCATTTCATTATTCATTATCATCATTTTATTCATTATTCACTTGTGCATAATAAATATTATTATTATTGAGGAAACACATGTATAATGAACATTTTAAAATAACACTAAAAGTGAAACGTTAAATTGTGTGTTCAATAAACAATATATCAATAATGCAAAAGTGGAAAATCAGAAAACAACTACTCTGCGGACCAGCATTGAACTACATACACCTGAAACACCTACAGCAAATGGCCAAAGTGATACGTCAGCTGCGCCATCAGACATATACCGGTTTTGAGCTTATTAGCTCTCTTCAATATATCATAGATGACCATATCGATGACTAACCCTAACTGATCCTTTCTGTCAAATCCGAATGACTAAAATCTGAGTACAGGTGATGTAGCACAACTCTACATCTAGTGGCAACTGGCTACGCAACGCTCCACTTAAGAGGTCCCAACGTCAAGCAACCTGCCATACTGCAGGTACCATTGAAAACCAATTTCCAATCACAGAATTAATGTGCATCTGGGAATCTCTAACTTACTCTTGTTGTTCACGGACTAAGATCGGCGAAGGAAAACTCATTATCAGAACTCCTGGGCTCACTTATACATGAATTGCTTCTGCAAATACTCACATTCTATGTTTCCAAATGTTTCACGCTTTTATCCTGTCGGCATCTTCAGTCATGCAGTTACACTTCGGAAAGTGCACATTAATTGTGTGACTACTATTTACCTAGGCCACGGCGTAACAACCCAAAAACCACAGTAGATTAAATAACAGATCGAGTCTGTAAACTACTATTATATTACACATCATCCATCAAGAGCTAATAGTGTCCTAGCATGTCGAAGCTGTTAAATTGGTACCCTAATTACTAACGCGCTATATGAATTTAATGCCCATTAATTATAAATGCGATTAATTTAGCGAGGAAAAAGCAAAGCGCCTCTGCAGCTATCGACCAACGTGGCAGACTGACTATATTTGGCTAATAAAGGGTTCAAACAATTTTTCTGCAAGATGTCTAGTATGCAAAAAGGATTTTTCAATTAGTCACCGTGGCGTTAGTGATGTCAAACAGCACTCTAATACAAAAGAGCATAGAAGACGCGAAAATGTCGAAAACTATCGATGTTACTGCAGCAGAGCTTGGGCAAATCTACCACTGCGTTAAGCATAGTCAATCTTACAATTCGTTAGATTGTGGACTCAAACTTTTACCAACAATTATAAAAGATTCTGAACTACTAAAAAAAATATTGTCACAGAATTTGCCTCGCTCGCGCCCAATTCGACGACTGAGGTATCGCGAAACGCTAGATTGCCCCAATCGCCCCTACGCGATTAGACTTATTTTAAGCAATTTGACCTTGAAAATTTTAAAATTTTCGCCTGCGGCGCTAACCTCCCTTCCCTCTTCAACTGATATAATAAGAAAATAATGTATCTCGTATCTTAAAATTCAAAAGGTGGCAACCCTGCCTGCAACTAAGTTCTAATTTTATTTTTGTCATTTTTATAACAAATATTGTTCGTACCTGTTTATTATTTACATGTTTATGATGAGATTTTTTTTATTTACTTTTTATTGTTTCAATTTATTAAAAATTATTTATTTTTTTTTTATTAAAAAATTCTGAAATACTTTGTTCACTGAAAGCCTCCCCATGTCAAATTTCTGGCTACGCCACTGAACAGATATACCCTTTCTAATTAGAATTGAAGGTAGTTCAATACTTTCTTGTTAAAAATTCAAAAGTGTAAAATACAAAAAGTTTTTACATACATACTTTTACAGCGACAGTACAGTATAACTAAGGCCCTCTCTAATCGTGACCTCAACACTCTTTGCATATTAGTAATTGCCACCTCAAAACACATAAGGCTTACAAATCTTCAAAACCATCGGTCCATACGTTGTTAATATAGCAAAAAACCGAAAATATTTTTTTATCTTTAACACCCTGTAGAATGAAAAGGTGCAACAAATGAATAAGGCATGTTGGGCTCAATCGCTTTATTTTGATGTTAACAATTAATGGCCATCGTGTACCTATATGTTTTAAATTTTACCTGAATCTAATTATTACTGATTAATGACCTATCATATGTAATCCGACATTAGAAGCCATTGAGAATGGGAACAATTGCATTAAAAAAAGTCGCGTTAAGGTCATGTGGGTCTCTTTTCTTTTGAATCAACTAAACTACATGACTTTAACGACCTTAAA